>OX451740.1:407589088-408953381 GCA_948472305.1 Vicia faba | reverse complement strand
AGGAATTGTTTAGGCAATATTTGTAATGATTCTCGTTCGTAAGAATGTATACAAAGATGTTTGTCTTTTGAAAAAATGTTTCAATGTTTTGTAAGATGTTTGGAAATGTTTTGAAAATGTGTGTGTGTTTTGTTTTTGAAAATAGCAAGGATTGTTTTGAAAATGATCAAGTAACTAGAAGCTATCTACCCTACTCAAATGTCTTTCTTGTGCATTTTTATTCCCTTGAACATTGTTGATTTACCATTGATTTGGTAAACAACCCTATCTTTGGATGTAAACGGGACGGGCGTGGGTCATCGTATGACAATGATAGCAATATTGCCAAGTATCTTAGCATGTTTTGAGGGACCCAAGATCATCTTTGTTTAGGCAACCTTTTGATAGCGTCATCGAGGGACTATGATCTTATATTTGTTTTGTTTTGCCAAGATACTTCGCATGCGTAACATGGCCATTTATTTTAGGCAACCAAGTGGGTGAAACCCTAAGGGTGTTTGTGTGCAATGTGTGTCATTTTTCATGAATTTGATCTGTCTTATATTAGGTCTTCTCTATTTGTTTTGTTTTTGTTCTTGTCATGCAACCCTAGTTTACTAAACATGGTATAAAAGCGATAAATTGCGTAAATATAAACTAAGCTATTACAACAATTATTATGGGAGGGGGGATACAAGTTGTTGAATGGGGATATTGCACAAAATAAACCCTAAAAATACTATTACAACCCAATCGTAATATTGTGCGCATTACAATAAATATACAAATATTAAAATGCAATGCAAATGTATTTATGTTAAAAAATGTTTTGTATGAGAAAATAAATTGATTAAACCCTAGAAAAAGGAAAAAAATATTATTTATTTTTGAAGGATGAAACCCTAGTTTTCAATTAAAAGAAAATATATGTTCTATATTATTATTTTTGTACATTTTTGTATAAGAAAATAATAAAAAAATATAATATATAAATATTAAAAATTAAGTATGTGTAGAAAATAAATATTTTATGTGTATAAATAATATAATAAAAATATAATATATTTTAATTGTATTTACAAATTTATTAAGAAAATAAGTTCTATTCTATTAAATAAACTAATTTTTTATGCAAAAAATAATAAATTAATAAAATAAAAATGTGAAAAATAAATAAATTATTTTTGGATATTTTTATCATTAGAAAAAATAAATGCAAGTAATAATATAAAATATGCAAGAAAAATGCAAAAATATAAGAAAATAGTCATGGGGGTGCAAAAGTAATCCAGGGGGTGTGGAAAGCAAAAACAAAAAGGCCAGGAGCGCCAAAAATCCCAAGGCTCAGCTTCGTCCCTGTCCCCTGTCTTCTCCTTCGCGTGCGTTTCAGCTCAACCTGCAACTCTCAAATGCTTGCACCGAAAACAAAAACTCATAACATAAACATGTAGCATTTAATCTCACGATTCCAACCATGTAAAATTTGTAACCTAACTCTCAAAGATCAGGGAGAATTTTAATGGCCCTATTTCGTGACCTAAAAAATCCAGGAACTTCAAGCTTCAAATTCTCATAGCACAGTTAATATAAATACAAGTATGCATATGTAACAGCTTCACCATGTTATAGACTACATCTTTTCTTCACAAATCGTGGCTTGAGGATGCCTAAATAGAGAGATAGAGTTTTGAAAAATACCTCCTTCAGTTGGATTTGGATATGACAATGTGGGGGCTTTGAGGGAGGCCCGAGGATCGTGTGAGATTCCTTGAACTTCCTTCAAGCTATTCCAATGCCTAGTTTGCTTTGTGGATGGCCATAAGTCTCTGCACAAGTCAAGTTGCAAGCTCTAAATTTGAAAATGGCAATGGCTGAAACAGAGCTTTCAGATGCAGGGTAAGGGCTTGGATAGCTTTGATATGATGTGGATAATATGTTTCAAGTGTCAAGCCACAAAACGCACGAGCAAAAAATGAGTTTGCTATGGTTTTGCAGAAACTGGATGTTTGGGCAGAAAAATGGAGTTTTGGAGTTTGAGTGAGTTCTAGCTTCAATGCAATCGTGTTCTGGCCTATGATAAGTTTGTGAATATGTATAGAATGGATACAAAGTCCACTCCTCACTAGTTGTACCAGTTCTGAACTTTTGGCCAACTTTCTTGCATTTTAAGAAAAGTGAGATGACTTGTGTAACATGCTTGTACTGGCTGGCTTGTGAGCTGATAGGAGTTGGTACACATTGCTTGATACCTGTGGAAGTTGCTTGCCTCAAAGAAACAGGTCTATGGCTCAAGATTGATAAAGTTACAAAAGCTCACTTTATGAAATTGGCATTGTAACCTTTATGCTTAAAATGGAATTATTTCTTGTACAATGCTCCAAAAGGCAAGATAAAGCCTTTACCTTCTGAGTTTGCATTTAATTATGGAGTTTAGAAGGAGTTTAGGACCTGTAAAGCAAGATTCAAACATCAAATATCTGATTTGCAACTTGATCTCATGTAAAAATGGCTTGAACAAAAGTGATAAAATGCCAATTTCTCTTCTTCGATTCTCCCTAACCACAAATGATCTTGGAGAATTCTTGGACATTTAGGAAAGCTTTCAATGTTCTCTATAATCAATATTTGAAATGAATTTTGATATACCTCTTGGAACTAGGTGAAAAATGTCCATGAAGTTGGGTCAAAAACCTGCCTAAATTAGGGTAAAATTTCACTAAGTTATTTAGTTCATGGACCTATGTTCACAAATTCATAACTTGAGATCCAAGCATCTTTTGGGAAAAGTTTGTGAAGAAAAGTTGTATATTTCATGGAGGAATACAACTTTCATGTTTGAAGTTTTCTTTGAATCAAATTGCATCATGATGAAAAAGTGGTGGAAAGTTGGAAAAAATAAGAAAATTTCCATACTTAAAAAAATTCTAAGTTATGAAAATTTTCAAATTCAAAACCCTAATTTGCAATTTTGAGTTTCTTGGTGAACAAGTTTCATATTTTGACATATCTTGATGACTTATGACCCTTGGCACTTGATTTTGACCAAAAAGTCAAAGTTTGACTTTTCAGTGTACAGTTGACTTTTGATCAGTTGACTGCAAAATTCATCTGTCAATCCAATGAACTTGAGATCTTTTGAACCATGTAATTAGGTCAAGATGATGCCATTGAACCCTTGAAATAATGTTTGAACCCAATTGGTCATTGGCTTGGTTAAAAATCAGAAATTGTCCTTTCTCAATCAAAACCTTAATTTTGACCATTTTGCCCTTTTGATGATTTGATCGAATTTCTTGAGGAGTTGTGATCCAAACTTGATCAAATGGTATGTATGAGTCTAAAATGTTGTTGTGGATAAAAAATTATGAAGTTTGACTGTAAATTGGCCATGGTTGACTTTTTCCCCAATACAGCTAATTTTTAGGTCAACTGTCCAATTGACTGATAAAAAATGTGGTTCAAAGCTTGAAATTTAACATGAGAAATCTTAGGGGTCCAAAATGATGTATGAAAGTCACATGAAGAATTGATGGTCCAAAAATCCTTGTGCAAACTCAAACCCTAATTTTGGGTTATCAATGCAAGATGAGATGTCCTGAGCTGACCAAACCCTAATCCTGTCATGGGTCCAAGAGGTCTTGTGAGAAAAATCTTGATAAATGAGAGGGCAAATTTTTGGGTACAACACTAATTTTTACAGAAATTTGAACTCTAAAATTCTCTATACACAATGATCAGAAATGAAATCTATGCACATGGTTGGCTTTAGCACAATAATATCTACATCTTCCTTTCACAAATCATGGTTAATGGATGCCTGTATGAAAAGATAAAAGTTAGAGTTCTTACCTCTTTCAGATGAGATTGTGAATGGAGTTTGAGTGAGATTTATGAAGGCCTGAAGATTCCTTTAGCTTGCTTGAACCTCCCTGAGTGTGTTCCAATCCTTACCTTGCTTTGAAAGTGTCTGAAACTCTCTATCCAAGTTAACCTGCAAGCTTGAAAAACAAAAATGGCAGATGGAGAAGGAGGTGTTACAATGGATGGATGATGGTCTGGAACACTTAGATATGAGGTAGATAAAGTGTTTGAGTGATTAAAACTTGAAACACACGAGTGAATTTGTGGATTTCTATGCTTATGCTCAAACTGCAAGTTTTTGACAGGTTTTTGGTGAGAGGGAGTTTTGGAGTGTTTTAGGCCTTTAGAAATGGTGTTCTAAGTTGTAATGTGTTTGTGTATTAGTATAGAGAAGGTTTCTCATCCACTCCACCACAGATTTCTGAGTTGTGTCCTTTTTGCACTCTTGCTTGCTTTTGAAGCCAAGTGAGAAGACAAGTCTCTACATGCCTGTAAAGGCCTGCTTGGAGTTGGTACAAGCTCTATACAAATTGCTTTAGGTTTTTTAGGACTTGTGTGTGCATAGAAAATAGGTCCAATGCTCAAGAATTGAAAAGTTGCAAAAGTTATGCTTTTCCAAAATGGCAATGGCAACTTTGTGCCATTTATGGAATTAAAGCTTGGACAAAGACTTTTGTGCTTGGAGTAAGGATTTGTAAACTGAGTAAGCATTAAATTATGGAGTGAGAAACAAGTTTTAGACCTGTAAAGCAAGAATTAGGCAGCATAGGTTCATATTTGAATTTTGTTCTTCATGAAATGGCTTGAAATCAAAGTGAGAAATTGCCAACTTCATCTCTTAGATTCTCCCTACCCAAAAATGATCTCAAGGAGTTCTTTAAAATTTTGGAAAGCTTTAAATGTTCTCTATAACTCATCTTTGAAATTAATTTCAAGATTCCTCTTGGAACTAGGTGAAAAATTTCCATGAAGTTGGGTCAAAAACCTGCCTAAATTAGGGCAAAATTTCACTAAGTTATTTTAGTTCATGAGCATGTATTCACAAAATTATATCTTGAGATCCAAGCATCTTTAGGGAAAATGTGTGAAGAAAAGTTGTATATTTCATGGAGGTCTACAACTTTCATGTTTGGAACTTTCTTTGAATCATCTTGTATCATGGTGAAAAAATGGCTTAAAGTTGAGAAAAAATAAGAAATTTTCTATACTTAGAAAAATTTCTAAGTTAAGAAAAATTCAAATTTCAAAACCAAATCTTCAATATTTGATTTATTGATGAACAAGTTTCACATTTTGACATGTTTTGATGAATTGTGATTCTTGGAACTTGATTTTGACCAAAAAGTCAAGGTTTGACTTTTCAGTGTACAATTGACTTTTGATCAGTTGACTACAAATTTCATCTGTCAATCCAATGAAATTGTAATGTTTTGAACCATGTCATTAGGTCAAGATGATACAAATGAAACCTTGTAATCATTCTTCAAATCAATTGGTCATTTTCTAGGTCAAAAATTAGAAATTTCCCTTTCTTAGTCAAAACCCTAATTTTGACCATTTTGCCCTTTTGATGATTTGATCAAATTTCTTGAGGAATTATGGTCCAAACTTGATCAAATGATACATATGGGTCTAAAATGTTGATGTGGATAAAAAATTATGAAGTTTGACTGTAAATTGGCCATGGTTGACCTTTTCCCCAATACAACTGATTTTTAGGTCAACTGTCTAATTGACTGATCAAAAATGTGGTTCAAGGCTTGAAACTTGTCATGAGTAATCTTAGGGGTCCATAATGATGTTTGAAAGTCATATGAAGCATGGATAGTCCAAAAATCCTTGAGCAAATTCAAAACCTAATTTTGGGTCATCAGTGTAAGATGAGATGTCATGAGCTGATCAAACCCTAATCCAGTCTTGAGTCAAAGAGATCTTGTGAGAATAATCTTGATAAATGAGAGGGCAAATTTTGGGGTACAACACACACAACTCAAGATGATTTATGATATGATTCTTGGATCATTTGAAAGACAAAGTCACAATATTTACAATGTTCCAAGAAAGACTCCATTTGGATAATTGAGCTGGAAGTTATGATCATTTGAAATCGTGAAAAACAAACAGACTTTTGTACTTAGAAATATTTCTAAGTATGGGACCTCAAAAGCCCTATAATGTTCGTCAAATTACATGACCTTCCACTAAGAATTTAGTCTTGATATCTGAAGATGATATGAAGTAGACCTCTTGAATTGAGTTGTGGAATTGAGATCACTCAAAAATCATAAAAATTGAGAGAGTTATGGTCTTTGGAAGATGATGAACAAATTTGGGAAAATTCACCAAAGACCTATATCTTTTTCAATTCTTCAACAATTTTTCAAGCCTTTTCAAGTCTTGAACATTGAAAAAAAAGTTGTAGTAGACATCCTAGAGATTATTGTGGAAAAATAATGGGCTCAAGGAGATAAAAATTGACCAGGTTATGATCATTTGAAGTCAAACTCTAAGATTCAAATACTTTTTAAAGAGACTTGTAATCTTTCTCAACCATTAGTACTTCCATTCAAAATTAGCCTTAGACCCCTGAAGAAAACTTGTTAAGGACCCTTTAAAGAGAATCATGGATTTGGATTCAATTAAAAACCTCAAAAAATGAGCAAGGTATGGTCCTTGGAAGTCAGCAAACCCTAGCTCAGAGAGTGTCAAAATAACTTGAAACCCCTTTCAACTTTTAATGACTTTTATTGCATAATTGGATCTTGTCATGTGAAAAGAAGTTGTTATGGATGATGATAAGAGTCCATAGAAAAAATAACCAACTCAAAATGTTGAAAATTGAGAGAGTTATGCACTTGTGATCACTGAATAAAGCATTTGCTCAATTAGGTCAAACTTGTTGAATCAACCTTGAATCTTTTGAACTTTCTTGGAAAAATAAAGTATCATGAATAACAATAGGCCTTGAGGTGATTTTGTCTTAAATAATACCAAATATGGAGCTAAAGTCTCAATGCAACTTATGAAAGAAGGCATGGAAATAAACACATGAACCTATGAATCTTCTTGATGGATTCCACCATCAACTTTGAGGAAAATTTGACCTAAATAAAGTGAGGGAACCCTTTGAACCACAAATCTTTGATATCATATACATAGCCTTAAAGCTTGAACTCTTGTAATCCATTAAAGAACCATTTGACTGAGGACCACCCCTCAAACCCTAGGTTAGATTGTGAGATGAATGCAATTGTGTCATCACCTACAATATGAACATTCAAAGAGACATATATACATATTTTGATGTTAGTCTAAGAAAACATGCACAAGATACACAATTCAAGGTGTTTGGTGATCCCTCAAGAGAGAACTTAAAGATATGATGAAATAGAAAGGGAGAACCAACCCTAATGTGTGATCTTGATGCATTGATAATATGAGATGATGCAGGATCTTAGGGGAGGAAATTTGGTATATAACACCAACCATATGTGTTGATGTAAACCTTTGTTCTCAGCCATAAGTACTGATGTCAAACCTTTGTTCCCATCCATAAGTGTTGATGTCAACCTTTTTTCCCGTCCATAAGTGCTGATGTGAACCTTTATTCCCTGCCATAAGTGTTGATGTCAATCTTTGTTCAAATTCATAAGTGCTGATATCAATCTTTGTTCCCAGCCATGAGTGATGATGTCAACCTCTTGTTCCCAGCCATAAGTGCTGATGTAAACCTTTTGCGCCCAGCCATAAGTGTTGATGTCAAATTTTGTTTCCAGTCATAAGTATTGATGCCAATCATTCATTTACTAGTCTCAAGGTTGATGTTTTCCGTCATCTCTAGGCTAGTATTATCTTACCGTTTTTATTTCCTTCACGCGGGTTGGTAGTTTCTGATCCCCGGTGAGTTGATGTTATTATCTTTTTTCTATCTCCTCTATGAGTGGATAGTTCACAGTTATCTGTCGATCGTTGTTATCTATTGCTTTTTCCTCATTTATTGAGTTGATGATATTTTGTCTCCTCTTTGGGCCTTACCCCAGTACGTCGTACCCCAAATTTGCCTTACCTTTATTTTTCAAGATTAAAAACAGAAGACATTTTAATTAGGAATGGTTCAGCAATATCTGATGGCCCGTTCTTAAATTTAAGTCGACTAGGAGATGTACTTAAATTCAGGAAAGGGGGATTTCTAAATCAGAAAGACTCGTGCATCCGTAAACTTATTCGTAAGGCGTGTTGGCCTATGGCCCATGCAATTCGAAAATAGAAAATTAGTCAATTAATAATTAAGTTCTTATTAATAAAACCCATCTTTAGTATTAATGTTATTAGTAAAAGGGGAGGTTAAAATTGCAATTAACCGGCCCATTAGATTGGCTCATCTAATATTTTTGAAAAGAAGTACTAGTATTATAAAAATATTAGTTATCATTATTCCGAGTAAATAAATAATTTTGTTATTAAAGGAAGCTATCATAAAAAAATAATTACCCTTTAAAAAGAAGAGAAATAAGAGTGTAACGTTTTGCTAATAAAACTTTTTCAGTAATGTTTGGTCTTCAAATTAAAGCTTGTTCATTTATTAAAAAGCTTTTTAGTAAAATAGCATTGGGCCTGGTTTAAAGGAAAATGTTTTTAAAGAAAAAAATCTTGTTTTTGTTATACAAAATGATTAAACAGCCCAAGCCCGATTGTTTTAAAAAAAATTGTTTGTTTGCTGTAATCAAGGAAAATGCGCAAGGCCCAATTAACATTTTTATTTGCTATGTCTGTTGAAATAATTTTTTGGGTTATTAGATATTGAGCTTTAAAATCTTTTATTAGAGATTTGAGGAAAAAACTGTGTTGAAAAAGCATTTTGGGCCTATTGATTTACGATTTGGTTTTGTTGCTACAAGAAAAACGTGAGCTGGGTTGTAACTAATGCGCAGGCCCATAATTAACTAAAACAGGAACTGTACCAAATCAAACAAAGTCTATGCTAGTTTTTAGGCACTAACATACACTGTAGAAATCAATGAAGATTCAATCAAATCTTGCAGTAAATCAAATCATAAAACTACAGCAACAATACTAAATCAAATCTTATTACAAAAACAAATCTAAAATTATACAAAATCAAATCCCAGAATAACATACAAAAATCTCAGTTATTACAATTCAAATCTCAGAAACTACAAAATCAAATCATTACAGTCTAAACTAAACCAATTACATTCAATCAATCGATTACAGAGAATTAAGATCCCTAATTTTCTCTAAACCCTAAATCTAACTGATATTGTAACGACAATTTTACCCTATAAATACAAGAACAAGAATACAGATGAAGGGGGGGGGATACTGAAATTACAATGCTTAATAGAGAGGCGGATACTGAAGAGTGAAACAAATAAGAGACCAGGTACCAAAATGCAATTTGTTGAAGATTCAGAAGGAGGACAATTAGGGTTTCAACATCTGAAACCCTAATCGTTGTTTCTAATCACCGCCGCCAGCCTTATCCTCCTCTACTGCTATTCCAGTCAAATTCTCCAGAATCTGCAAGAAAGAGAGAGGAGGGTTAGAAACCAAATTGCTCGAAGAACTCTGAATACGAAATCGTAAAGGGGGTAAACAACTCATATTCTTTTGTTTTGTTTTGTTTTGTTAAGTGGTTAAAGGGGTGTTGGGTGGGTTATGATGTAGGAAGAAGGGAGGTAGTACAAGCGCCGCCACGGTGTGAACTTAGGGTTAGGAAAATCAGAGAAAGGGCAATGGTAACGAGAAGGAGAGAGAAGGCTACTGTAAACTGAAAAATAAAAAATGGGGAATATTGTTAAACAAATTGTATGTTATTTAATGATACCATGCATGAGCGTATACCATATATAGCATGTACCCTTGAACTTCATCCGTTGGATCCTCTGTGGATGGCCGTAGGGCCAAGTCCACCATAAGCGTTATATTCCCTCACACACCCGATCGTGCAAACCCCTCCAAACTGCATTTGGGCCTAGCCCAGATGCTCTTCACACCCCCTTGCCAATAGTTACTAAACTATCAAACAATTTGCACCCCCAGGCACATTGGGCCTAGCTCAGCCTAAATTTTACGCCCCCTATTTTATTGCCAATTCTTTTTATCATCGTATATACTGCGTGGCATATTTTTTTTTATTTCTCAAAATATTTTCAATAAAGGTTCGTATAATAGCTTAGGGGGTACATCATCCCTGTGAATTTATGTGACGACTTCGCCTAGATTTGGTGAAATTACAAAAAGGAATACTTATCGAGAGATATTCTGTTGAAGAGTAGGACTTTGGAAGGACACCCATGACTCTTTGTAATGACCTCAACCTAAAATCTCATGACGAGACCTTTCACGACTTTCAGACGGAAGTCTCGGTCCGTAAAGAGGCTCCACCTAAGGGAGGCCCTTGTGCCTTTTCCCTCTGGTGTTATTCATGATACCCTTAAGGAAACCACCTTCTGGGAGGGTAGATTTACCGTAGGTCAAAATTAAGGAGCCTACCTTATAGGGATACCTATCACAAAAACCTGTCATAAAAAATACCGTTACTCAACCCAACACCTATACATTCCTGCATTCATATATATCTCATATTCATCATTTGTTTCTTTTATCTGTCTTATTCACAGGGTACAAAATAAAAGATAATAAAATCAAGATTTTTGGTGACTGTCTTAAAAATGGATACCAGAGGGAAACAACTTGTCTGCGTCAATGCCTTCAAGCCTGATCTTCCTGAAATCAAAACTATAAAGGGGAAATTATCTGAGAGAGATATAAAGATGTATGCTCTCCGCTATGAGGATACCCTTGACTTGACCAGAGTAGAGGTTCAATTGGATGATGTTTCTGCCCTCATTCAGTTTTACGACCCTCCACTGAGATGTTTCACCTTCCAAGACTTCCAGCTAGCACCGGCTCTGGAAGAATTTGATAGAATTCTGAATTTTTCCAAAGAAAAGGCCTATGCAGGTATTGGACAAACTGTTGAAGTCAAAGTTTTGGCAAAAGGCTTAGGGATCCCTTACCCTAAGTTAGTACCGAATTATCAAAGAGAAGGTCCAATACAAGGAATCAAAAGGATATACTTGGAAGCTAAGGCACTCGAGTTTGCTAATTATAAAGAATGGGAATCTTGTGTTGATTGTTTACGGTTGCTGGTATTTGGTGTAATTTTATTTCCTCTGACTGTGGACTATATTGACCCCGCGGCTAATAGCATATTTTGGGGTGCGAAAGTCTTTAATACGGATCCAACTCCCGCTTTGCTTGCTGACATTTATTGTACTTTGCATATGATGTACAAAAAGAGAAAAGGCACGCTAAATTGTTACATCCCACTTCTATATACTTTGTTCATGACTCATCTTTACAAAGAAGACTATATGATTCCGAACTTGACCAGACGCGAGTGGCTACAGAAAATAAGGTCTATCACTGCAAACTCTGTATTATGATATGCAAGAAAGCTGGATATTGGTGATATCACTATTAGCTGTGGAGACTTTCCTAATGTTCCTTTAATTGGATCACGAGGATGTATTAATTATAACCCTACTTTGGCCCTACGACAATTAGGGTATCCTTTGGAAGACATACCTTCGGACGAACGAATCCAACCATTGACCATCCATGACATGGGTATAGAAGACTAAGGGTTGCTCAACAAGGTTATCCAGGCTTGGAACAAGGTTAACAAAAGGAAAGCCGAAAGAAAGAATTCCATAGCGAGAGAACCCTACACCAGATGGGTCCGAGATAGGGTAAAAATTATCAAGCTTCCATTCGATATAGATCCAGGGTATAAGTCAGAGGTCCCAAAGGTTATGCCTATATCCTTGGAAGAAGTCAACAATCTGAAGAGTGCCCTAAAGCAAGCTCAAAGGGAAAAAGAAGCACTGAAACTCAACCTCCTCAATCTGACGAAAGAGAAGAAGCATATGCAACTCATACTTGAGTCAAAGGACCAACAAATTGAGAGATATTAAAAGACATTGGAGAAAGAGAGTCTCAAACAGAAGCATACAACTGAAGGGTTGTTGAGTGCAACATTCAACCTAGATTACCACAACCAAAAGTTAGAGGAGGCCGCCACGGAAATCAGAAGGTTAACTAGATGGTATGAAAAGGCAACACATGACAAGAAGGTGCTAGAGGAAAATCTAAGAGCCCAAATCCAAAGTTTGGCACAAGCTTCCTTAGATCAAGAAGAGAAAGTAAAGTACCTCACCACTGAACTTCAAGACAACCAAGAATCATAGGTCAAAGCACGCCTTGAAAGGATAGAGGTAGAGAAACTCCTGACTCAGAGAACTCACGAATATGAGCATGAATGCTTAGAGATGTAGGATCTCCAAAAAGATTTCCTCATCCAACGAAGGCTTTATACAGAAATGAGGGGTGAAAAGATGTATTGGGAAGAGCCGTATACCAAGATCGCCCAAGCTGGGAGAGAAAACCATAAGATAATCCCACATCTTTATTAGGAGTACAGGTACTACAAAGACAAACACGAAAAGCTCGTCTTCCTAGTCAATAATCTCATCGAGGATATCCCTAGAAGTTTAAGAGATGCAGAAAGTGTAATGGTTCCTCTTTCAAAGGATGTTGAAGAATTTCTCCAGCTTTGCCGAGCAATGGTTGATGGCTTCAGAGCACACATCTGCAGGCACACTTAGAAGATTTAGTTCCTTTATTTATGTTTATGAAAACAAGTTTCAATTTCAAGTTGTAATATTTTTCAATATCTGGATTATGTTACTTCCAATAATGACATTTTATTTCCTTATCTCGATGGCGTGTCTATTTTAAAGCTAGTCACAAAGTAAAATAATAAGCAAAATACAAGCGTGTACCCAAGTGAATAAGACATTTAAAACAAGAAATCATTTCATGTTCATGCACATCCGTTCGCACTGATGCATTTATAAAGCACCTGCATGTCATATCAAAACTCATCTTTTAAAAATCTCTCCAGTTAAGCCATTGGTAGAAGAAGACCTCCACCTCCCTGGCCTCCATATCAAACAAGGGCCCATCAATAAAAAGCAATGGAACAAATCGAGGAGACTTAGGCTGCGTTCAAAGAGGATCTTGACCAAGTAAAGGGTGATGTAAGTTCAATGAAAGAAGATTTGAGTCAATTTCTCCTAGATTTGAAGAACATTATTGACAGGAAGGACCAGATTCCCAGGGTAGATTTTGAAGAGGTAGCCCAAACCATTGGTGCATCGAGCAGTCACCAACCAAGGAAAGAGCCAGAAGCAGGACCCCAAAAGTCCGTCATGGCCCAACAAGAAGTTGAAACTGAAGGGTTCGTCCCACCGCCATCAAAAGCAGGGGCATCACATACCCTACAAATTCCAACCAATAATGCAGACAACTAACCAGACTTGCAATACAGAGATCACGACCCAGAGGATGCCCACCAGACACCCTTAAAGACGACAGGTACTTATGTTGTTGATAACCCACTGGTATTGAATCAGTATAAAGCCATGGATGAAAGGTTAAAAGTTGTGGAGGGTTTTGATGCTTTCTAAGTAGACGCTCTCGAAATAGGTCTAGTTACTGATGTGGTGATTCCTCCAAAATTCAAGGTACCTGACTTTTGAAAATACAAAGGGCTCACTTGTCCAAGGAATCATCTTCATATGTATTGCAGGAAGATGCATGGCCATGCCCACGATCAGAAGCTAATGATTCACTATTTTCAAGACAGTCTGAGTGGGGTATCTTTAGACTGGTACACACAATTGGAGCGAACACATATTCAAACCTGGGAAGATCTTGCTAATTATTTCTTAAAGAATTACAAATATAACCCGGATATGGCGCCTACCCGCATGTAACTCCAGAATCTGTCCCAAAAGAAGGAAGTGTCCTTCAAAGAATATGCTCAGAGATGGAGGGAGATGACATCTCGTGTGCAACCACCACTGTTGGAAAAAGAACTAGTAGACATGTTCATGGGAACTTTGCAAGGGCTTTATTATGAAAAGATGGTTGGAAGTGTCTCATCGGGATTCTCAGACCTAGTGACTATCGGAGAAAGAATCGAGACTGGATTAAAGAGTGGGAAGATATCAGGGGGACCAACAAATGCTCCCTACAATTCGAAAAGACATGCTTCAAACTTCCCAAGGAGAAAAGAGGGAGAAGTCAATGTTGTAGCCTCACAACCAAGGGAACCACAACCATTAGTGATCCCACAAGACATCAGCAAGATAGATTTAAAAGGCCACCCAGAAATTTTGATCCACTCCCCATGCCATCTAGCCAGTTATTACAACATTTGGTTAAGGAATCCTTGGTGGAAATCAAGCCTCTAGCTCCTCCAGCCGGGCCACTTCCGCAAAGTTACAATGCCAACGCCAGGTACGAATACCATGCTAACTCTTTAGGGCACGCCATAGAACAATGTTGGGCATTCAAGCATAAGGTTCAGGATTTGTTAGAATCTTAAGACATCACCTTTGAGAAGCCTAACATCAAATCAAACCCTATGCCTCCGCATGATGGGCCAACAATAAACGCAATTGAGGTGGTCACTGACTTTGGGGAAACCATAAAGGCAAAAACCCCTATCAACTTGTTGAAGGAATATCTGTTCAAATGTGGATTCTTGTTAGAGCATAATGAAGCCTTTGAAACAACTCTGCAAAAGCTAGTGGATCAGGGGATAGTCTAATTTGGAATATACCCTGAAGAAAAATATGTAGCTACGATTGGAGGAAAGAAGCCACTGGTAATCCCCGGCCAAGGCCCAAATCTTACCAAGAAAACTCTAGTGATCCCGTGGGAAGAATCAACAGAGATTACAAGAAGGGCACCTAAGAAGGGTCTCTTAATACCCGCCATTCCAAAAGCCACAATGGTAATTAAGGGACCGTCACCTATCCCTTATGAAAATAACAAGGCAGTGCCATGGAGTTATGACTCAGTCGTGTACATTAACAAAGTGAAGCAAGAAAGTGAGCCCTCACCAAGTCAGAGACCTGCAATTTCAAATGTAGAAGGTACAAGAGGTATGACCCGAAGTTGTCGAATTTTTGGAGTTGAACTATCAAAAAAGAAAGATGAGACTCCAACAAATGATAAGGGAAAAGCAGTGGTTGATATAAATTAAGAAACAGAACCTCCAAGCAAAAACTTTACTGATCAAGAAGCAGAAGAGTTTATGAAAATAATCAAAAAAAGTGACTAGAGAGTGGTGGATTAGCTTCCCCAAACTCCATCGAACATCTCCATACTCTCACTACTCATCAACTCTGAAGCATACCGGGACTCTTTGATGAAGGAATTAAGTTCATCTCATTTCACAAAGGATATTTCAGTGAATCAATTTGACAACATCGTAGCAAATCTAACATCCGGATCATACCTGGGTTTTAGCAATAATGAATTGTCGCCATAGGGCCAAGCTCATAACAAGGCACTACACATTACCATGCAAATAGGTACTACCCATTTGTCCAGGGTTCTTAATGATATCGACTCTACTCTTAATGTGTTGCCAAAGTGAAGTCTGATAAAGTTAACAATAGATGACGTGGTAATAAGACCAAGTTCTACAATAGTGAAAGCGTTTGACGGTTCTCGAAGCTCGGTGTTAGGAGAGGTGAATCTTCCAGTTAATATTGGGCCGCATATCTTCAATATCACTTTCCAGGTCATGGATATAGAACCAGCTTACACTTGCTTACTGGGGAGACCTTGGATCCATGCCGCAGGGGCAGTCACCTCGACCCTGCATCAAAAATTGAAGTTCCTAGTGGAAGGGAAATTAATCATAATTGACAGCGAGGAAGACATCTTCATAAACCACATTGAATCATACATATATATCAGTACTGACGAAGACTACATAGCTACCCTGTTCCAAGCCTTGGAAATTGCTTCAATGGTGACTTTACCAGTCGAGAAGGGTAGAAAGCCTAAGGTGACATCATTGAGAGATCTGCAAGCAATTATGGGATGTGATGTCTCAAAAGGCTGGGGAAAGCTCCAAGAAATTCCTGAGAAGAAGAATCGCTTTGGTTTGGGGCTATGAATCGTTGAAAGCTACTCTAAAAGGCAAAGAAAGTTTCCCTCTGATCCAAGAGAATTTTCTCAGCAAAGGAACAGAGCATGGGGGACATGTGGAGATGATATCAAGCAAAATCAATACCAAAAGGCAACTGACTTCATCAGAGAAGGTGCCCCAGGAGAAGAGCTCAAAGGATGGACTGTCGTGGAGATTCCCGCGATATTTTTCTTTCTTAAGTAATGTTTCTTGTTTTTGAAAGAACCTATGTCAAACTCGAGGCATAGGGGTTGCTTGTAAGCGTTTTCCCTATTCTTGCTTCAGACAATATTTATAATTAATAAAAGTTATATTTTGTTTTCAATTAAGATCCTTGTCTTTCTATTGCATTTATCTATTAAATATAAAAATGGCAATACTTTCTCTGCATACGCATTTTCAAAATCCCAGATACTAAAATATGCACCAAAACATGATAAATGTGCAAATCCATGCCCAAAATTACCGATAATGTAACTGTTACGACCAGATATAATTTTGATGCTCCTATCAACCAAGCCGAAGAGGAAGATGACGAAGATCTTGAACTCTCTAAGGAAATGGAAAAATAAATAGAGTGAAAGGCTGACAACATAAAACCATATCAAGAGGCTATTGAGACCATTAATCTGGGCACAGAGGAAGATCCGGAAGAAATCAAGTTAGGGGTAATGTTGGAGCAGAGCGTCAAAGACAAGCTGACCAAGTTATTACATGAGTATATGGATATATTCTCTTGGTCTTACAGGGACATGCCGGGGTTGGATACATACATCGTGGTGCACGAGCTACCTCTCAAAGAAGGTTGTTCTCCAGTTAAGCAAAAACTCAGGAGAACTCGTCCAGATATGTCCAGCAAAATCAGAGAAGAAGTTCTTAAACAATTTGATGCAGGTTTCTTAGCAGTGGTAGATTATCCACCCTGGATAGCTAACATTGTGCCAGTACTTAAGAAAGACGGCAATGTACGCATGTGTGTGGATTATTGAGATCTGAACAAATCAAGCCCCAAAGACGATTTCCCGTTACCCCACATAGATGTTCTAGTGGATAGCACGACTCAAGACTCAGTATTCTCATTCATGGACAGCTTCTCGGGCTATAATCAAATAAAAATGGCGCCCGAAGACATGGAAAAGACTACCTTTATGACACCTTGGGGAAATTTCTACTACAAGGTGTTGTACCCCAAAATTTGTCCTCCCATATTCTTCAAGAAATTGCCAAGCCAAGTCACAAAATTCCCCAAGGGTTGCACAGTGCAAGGGCCTCCTAAACAGTCAAAATTAGGGTTTTGAGTCTGATCAAGAAAAGGAAGTGTTCAAAGGCCCAATCAAGTCTCATATGCTTACAAACATGGTCAAGCATCCTCATATCAAGTTTCAAGGCATTCAGCTCAAAATTGCACAGTCAAAACCCTAAATTGCACTACAGTCAACTGTAGGGGCAAAATGGTCATTTGACAGTCAAAAGTTCAAATTTTTGGTCAACATATAATTTTGAAGCCACAAACATCATTTGATCAATGCTTGATCATGATTCTCAAAATTTGGCTCAGAAATCATCAAAGATACAAAAGTTACTATATTTGGACAGCTGAAAAAGTCAACTGAAATTGACCAGGGCATAACTTTCACATGGATTATCAGAAAAATTCCATCCAAAGCTCATTTTGAAGAGAAAGACATTTCCTACAACTCATCTTCATATTTCAAGTCCAAGAAATGCTCTCACAAAAAGTTATCAATTTCAACATTATAGGTCATTTTCAAAAGTCAACAAAAAGGGACTTTAAGTCAAAGGCCATAACATGAGATTGGTAAATCAAAATGACATGGGACCAAAGGAATTGGTTATAGGACTCAAATACCTTTCCAAAATGTCCAAGAACATGTGAAAAGCTTAAAAATTGAGCAAGTTATGCCTTGTGGAAGTTGGGAAATTTTTGGATATTTTGAAAAGTCAACTTTACTTCAAATGACCTAAATTTGCTAATGGGCCCATTTTTCTTCCATGATTCATCATTCCAAGCATGTGCACGACCACTTGGCCCAAAGGGAAGTATTTTCTCATTTTTTATTTATTTATTTGAATTATTATTCATATTAATTCATTTAAATTATATAAATATGTGGAAAATATAAAACTTGACCTAAAAAATCTTTTTATACATGTTTTAAGGTCAAGATCTCGTGCACATCCCAATATGGCAAGATTTGGTTGATTTGAGCATGATTGAACAAAAATGCACATGAAAAAGATTCAAAAAGATCTTAAGGAAATCAAATATGCAAAACAATGAATGCCTTGGATTTTATTGAGTTTTCTTAACCTAAAAGCTTCACTACATAATCAGAAACACAACCCTAATCCTGGGGGACCCTAAGCTGCGCTAAAGAACACTTTGCAAACTTGAAAATTTTTCCACAAAACTCAAATCTGAAATCAGTGTTCTAGGTGGATTCAAGTCCTAATATCGATTCCAAAAGCTTCCTTGGCAATTCCTGAACGCATTCCAATCCCTAACGTCAACTCAAACACAAAGAATTGGTAGATTAAACTCAAACTGTGTCAAGCAATTTTCAGAATCGTATATCATAATTCATGCATCTTTTTGCATTTTTATTTATGGATTCTTGTTCAGTATGATGTTTCGAAGCTAACCAATGCTTTTGATTTGATTATAACGCTGTGTACGAGATTCTACCATGCTTAAATTTTAGGGTTTGCAGGGTATCAATTTAGGGCTTTGGTAACGAAGCAAAATTAGTCCACGAAACCATGACCATTCAAACCAGCGTGCTCCAACGAACAAGAAACACCATTCGCGATCAATTTATGGACGTCATAGCCCTATTCGCTATTTTCCAATAGCCTACCTTCTGCAACGCCATAAAAACCGTTGCTTTTGTGTTTTTTGTTTCAGGGATAGTGGAGACGATGAAGCGTGGCAACCAGTGATTCGTTGGTTTAAAATTGCGCGCGTTTTCCAGCACTAATCTTGTTTTTATTTTATATTATTTGTTTGTTAATTATATTACAAAAGCGTGAATTGGCACAGTTGGTTGGAGATAACGCTGGTGACCCTCATGACCTGGGTTCAAGTCCCAGGTCTGTACATTTCTCATATTATTTTTCCATTAATAATCATATGCAGGCACAACCTTAAGGCACACCATATGCCTCAAAATCCAAAGGTCCACGCGTCCAAAGGATGCAGATCAAGGGCTCAGAACTGGAGAACACCATGAGGATTAGTCAACACGCCCTTACGTGGCCTGAAAAGTCAAACGGACTTCAAGCTTATTGGGCCAGTTTATTGGATCAACACCTCACAATAGGGCCTGAACCCCCCCTGGTTTGCTTCTCTATATTTTTTTGTTCTTATTTTCAATTATGATTTTATTTCCTTTATTAATTTAATTAATTATTTTTTTTACAAAAATACAAAAACTTCCTAAAAATCAGAAAAGACCAAAAAAATATAATAAATATTCTATTTTAATATGTTCTTGTAAATAATTGTACAATTAAATATTAGTTTAATTAGGTTTATCTTAATTCTTTTCATAATAAAACATAAAAAATATAGAATTTAGGCTTAATTTTTATCCTTTTTAATTTTTCCTTTTATCATAATATTATTTATTTATTTATTTTCATAATTAAATTGTACATAAAAATTAGGGTTTCATTTAGTTAAAAATTTCAATATTTTCTTAATAAAAAAGAAATAATAATAATTAGAATTAGGGTTTGACATTTTATTTTAATTTGAATTAATTCTCTTTTTCTATTAAATCTAAAAAATATTTTCTTTTAAATTTTAATTTCGATCCTTCATTAACTTTAATTTTTTGCAAAAGGGTCCAACGCCCGTTCGTAATTTATTTAATTCGCACATTTATTTTTACTTGCTTAAATAATTATGTATCTCTCCCAAAGCGTTGTAACATTTACTTTTCGCACTTTTATTTCCTTTGCTTTATTTACTTTCCGTCAAATCGGGTCCGGTTTAATTTTGGCGATGTGGACCCGCGCCATTTGTAATAGCGTTAGATTTACTTTTCCCGCAAATATTAACTGTTAATCAAAAGCATGAAAGAATGTATGGCCTTAAATAAAATCAAGCGTAGATCACAATGAACATGACAAGACAAATATCAATGAAAATAACACACAAATCACACACCACCCCTAGGGTACGCCTCACTGTTGCCTTTCGAAAGGTGATCGTCGAGTAGAGGATGTCTTAGTAAGTCCTCATGATCCGGGAACCTGGCATGAGGGTAGCTTCTAAGGTGTCTTCCCATTGCTCTGGTGATCACCATGTCCCTACAAACTCGAATTGACCCGAACACCTCCAACGGTGGTGCTACCTACCTCTCAATGGTGGGATGGCACTACTTTTAAGGACATTTACACAGACGAATTCCTTAGGGTAGGTAGGTTCTCAAGGATACTTGCTCTCTTCAAAACAAACTGAAATCTTTTCACACCAACACTTTTCAAAAGCTTTCAAAGCAAATTTTTCAAACACTCTGACGTACGAGTCGAACTGAAATTTTTCAAAGAAACTTTTTTAAACCCACATTGAAAAGCAAACAAACATTTTTGAAAACACATTGAGCAAGTATCTAAGAGCCCATGGATAACCATGGATAGAAAGGGTGCTAACACCTTCCCTTTCTATAACCTACCTCCCGAACCGAGAGCAATCTCTTTAAGGAATTTTTCTGTGCTTTTGTCCTTTCCATTTGGAGAAAATAAAAGACGGTGGCGACTCTTGCTTCCGCGACATTTCACGAACCAGCTTTAAACAGTCAGTTCCAGATCCACCGATCACAGAACTGGCGACTCTGCTGGGGATAAAACTTAAAGTGAGGTGTACCTTAGGGCTAGTTCATAACTATGTTTTCAATTGTTTTCCTTGTGTGCTTTAAATTGTGGGTTACTTGGGAGTTCTATAGATCCTAACCCGGATCTGGGGGATACCTTCTTAGAAAGTAGCAACAAGGCTGTGAGGGAACTGTGCGGGGTATACCGACATGGTTGAAGCAGTCTGCTACGTTGATGTGGCACTTTGGTGTGTACCGGTAACCCTTGAGTTCAGTCAAGGAGAGTACGGGGCCTCCGCGTGGTGTCGTGAAGCATCAACAGACCTTAGGAACCTTAATTGAACTATCTTGGCCTCTTTAGGGTAGTGAGATAACTGACTTTGGTGCAGTCCGAGGTTGGTTGATACTCGATACTACACTCAATTGAGGGTTGCTTTCCTGTAATATTTCGGTCGCCAGTTCAGTGGCTAAATCGAAACGATGAACAATGAAAGCAATCCCGTGATATTGGGAACCTTAGAACCCGGTTACTTTGATTAGGACAGGTTGAACCCACCAACTTCAAGAGGGTACTACCCAGACCTCATGCTGGCCTTAAACCTGAAGGGCTTGTCTTGTGTGCCTTGTGTGCCTTACATGTTTGTCTTTGTAAATATCTGTGGTGTGTTTAATCATAGCATCATGACATCATCCAGCATCATATGCATTGACTAACCATTTCAGGGGTTCGGATTTTCATCTTTGTTCTTGTTTTGTAGGACATGGAAACTGTTCGTAGAAAGACAATTCAGGTCAGTCTTGTAAGGATCCCTCCTCAGCTTAAGGAGCTTATATCCAGGATTCCCGAGAACTCTTCATTCAGTGAAAGGCATGGAAGCCTCATCAGCTTGGTCAACACCAACATTGAGGAAGATATGATAAAAGTCATGTTCCAGTTCTTTGACCCTCTGCATCACTGTTTTACCTTCTTGGACTATCAGTTGGTACCTACATTGGAGGAGTTCTCCCGGCTCCTGAAGATCCCTATCCTTGATCAACTACCCTTCAACGGTACAGAAAAGGAACCTAAGCTTGAAGAGATTGCTAAAGCCTTGCACCTACAGTCATCTGACCTCAAGGGACATTGGGAAGTTAGAAGTGGTATCAAAGGGTTCTTAGCCAGGTTCCTGTTTGAAAAAGCCCATGAATGTTGGAACTCCCTTGACCTACAAGCTTTTGAAGAAGTGGTAGCTCTCCTTGTTTATGGTTTGGTGTTGTTTCCTAACCCAGATCAGCTTATTGATATCAGTGCTGTCCAGATCTTCATGTCCAGGAATCCTATACCTACGTTCCTGGGGGACATCCTTCACTCATGTTACACTCGAACCATGAGAAAAAGAGGTGTCCTTATGTGTTGCACTCCTCTCTTGGGAAGGTGGTTTATTTCGCACCTTCCACAATCAGTCCTGAAGAATGAGCAGGGTTTGCGATGGTCACAACGGTTGATGACTCTTACGCATGCAGATATACATTGGTGCCCTAGGTCCAGAGAAGATGTCACTATCATTGATCGTTGCGGGGAGTACCCTAATGTTCCTTTACTTGGAATCAGAGGAGGTATTACTTATAGCCCATGCCTGGCTTGGAGACAGTTTGGTTATGCTCGGAGAGACGGTCCTCATGACATGTTAATTCCCGACATAGTTTTTGACTTCGACAACGATACTGAAGGACTTCGTCAGAGATTTATCAGAGCCTGGAGGATGCCAAGTAGGATAGACAGTAAGACACTGGGGCACAGGAACTCCATCCCATTGGAACCCTATCTCAAGTGGGTACGAGCTCGCTCCCAGAAGTTAGTGATGCCTTATCCTCACATGCTCCTAGTAATCAAAGAACCAGTCTTGGAAGGGGAAGTGCCCTACACTATTCAGCACCCTGATATGCCCACATCCTGGGAAGAGATGCAGAAGAGATGGATCCAGCTTAAGGAAGAGCGGAATTCCCTTGAGACTAGTCTGCATGCCAGTGAAAAGAAGGTCTTGGAGCTCACTCGCCTGTTGCATGAGGAGAGGAACCTCAACACCTACATAGCTCCGAAGAGGATGCACAGTGTATTCTGGGATTGATTTGATTTTTTGTACTTTTGCCCATGAGGCTTGATGTATTAAACAATGATTTCTTTAATGATAACGTGTGTTCCTTTTTGTCTACAACAAATTTGAACTTTCGAACCCTTGAATGCATTGCATACGCATTTCATACATCATGTGCATAGCAGGTTTTCCCTCTTTTCAGGTTGCTTACAGTTCTTCGCTGTTTATTTCAGCATCATGAATCCCGAATCTGCATCAACCGAGACATCAATCAAGGCTCTTCAGGCGCAGAATGCGCAGTTTCAAGAACTAATCAAGGGTCTGGCTAAAGGCCAAGAAGAACTAAAGGCTATGCTCCTGAAGAAGGAGAAGAAGAAGAAGAGAAGAACTGTTCTGTTCAACTCAGGCCGAAGGTTTGGCAATACTCTGTAACATGAAGAGGCTGGTTCTTCTGTTGGAAAGAGTCCTTCTCATGCAGAAGTAAAGGTTCCTAGTCCGGTCGTCTCCGACAACGAGACAGATTTTGATGAAGAGCAGTACCCTCCTGCAGACGACAGGTATAAACAACTGGAGGACAGGTTGAAGGCTATGGAGGTTCAGCAGGTACCTGGGCTGGATTTCGGAGATCTGGGTTTGTCGACTGGTGTGATTATCCCGCACAAGTTCAAAGCACCATCCTTCTCCAAATATGACGGGGCGTCTTGTCCTAAGCTGCACTTAAGGTCCTATGTTCGGAAAATTCAGCCGTACTCTGCGGATAAGAATTTATGGATCCACTTCTTCCAGGAGAGTCTTTCAGGGACTCATCTCGAATGGTTCTATCAGCTGGATGGGACCAAGGTTCGTAACTGGGAGGAGTTGGCTACTGCTTTCTACAAGCAGTATCAGTATAATGCCGACCTTGCCCCCACACGTACCCAACTCCAGGGTATGGCGTTAGGTGCAAGCGAAGGTTTTAAGGAGTACGCTCAGAAGTGGAGAGACCTGGCCGGCAGGGTGCAGCCACCATTGACTGATCGGGAGTTGGTTGACATGTTCTTGGGGACCCTATCTGGGCCATTTTTCAACCATCTCATTGGGAATTCTTCTGCTGGTTTCACTGATTTGATTCTGACTGGAGAGAGAATTGAAGCTGGGCTGAAGTCTGGGAAGATTGCAAAGGGTGCATCCTCTAGTTCGGAAAAGAAACCATTCAAGAAGGAGTCTAGTGCCGTGTATGGTTCCAGGAAATCAGAGAGACCTGAACACCGCCAATCTGTCAGTGCGGTGATGATTGCTAAGCCTGCTGCCGCTCCTCGGCCAAACAATTCCCAAAGGGATGAAAGACCCCGGAGGGAGTTTACCCGGTTAAACATGACCCTATCGCAGATCCTGCCACAGTTGCTCTCAACCAATTTGGTGACTGTCAGGGAGGCTCCAAAGTTCCCAAATACAACATCTCCCAAGTACAACCCGAATGCTCGTTGTGCTTACCATTCAGAAAGCCCGGGGCACTCTACCGATGACTGTTGGGCACTAAAGAACAAGCTGCAGGACCTCATTGATGCTAAGGAGGTACAGTTTGAGGCGTCTGACAAGCCTAATGTGGTGACAGCTCCCCTGCCTGCTCACGGAGTTAATGCTATTGGGGATGAGGAGGAAGTTGATGAAGCTGAGTTTGATAGCTGGATCTACCCAGCAACTGACGGTGGACTTAACAATTGGAGCGCAAAGGACAACCTCCCTGTTTCTTTTGTTACTAAGTAATGGATTTCTTTGTTTCGTTATTTTGTAATAAACAATGATAAACTCTATGGCCCGGTGTCTTACCCGAGGCACCGTGGTTCTATTTGTGAGGGCATACAAACTGTCATTTCATATATCATAAATGAAAATCTTGGACGTTTTTCGCATTGCAAATATTGCGTTCCTTTTCTGTCTTTCTTTTCCTTTACATAATTTTCAAAACAGCTGTATTTACACACACACTCACTCATACAGGTTTCAATCCACTCTGGATCTCACTGGTAACGACTCTGCTACTGCCAGTTATGACTTCGAAAATCCGATCAACTTAGCCGAAGACGAAGGTGAAGATGATTGTGAAGTACCTGGCGAGCTTGCAAGACTGTTACTTCAGGAAGAGAGGGCAATTCAACCCCATGAAGAGCCAGTGGAAACCATAAACTTGGGTACTGAGGCAGACAGGAAAGAGGTAAAGATTGGTGCCAACCTAGAGCTCAGCGTGAAGCAACGGTTAACCAAGATGTTACATGATTATATGGAGATCTTTGCTTGGTCCTACGAAGACATGCCCGGGTTGGATACCGACATTGTGGTCCATCACTTGCCGACTAAGGAGGACTGCCCTCCAGTTAAACAAAAGGTCCGTCGGATGCGTCCAGAGATGTCCGAGAAGATTAAAGCCGAGGTCATGAAACAGTTTGATGCCGGGTTCCTTGCAGTGACTTCTTACCCTCAGTGGGTTGCTAATGTGGTGCCGGTACCTAAGAAGGACGGTAAGGTCAGGATGTGTGTCGATTATAGGGATCTGAACAGGGCCAGCCCCAAGGATGACTTCCCCTTACCTCACATTGATGTCCTTGTTGATAATACAGCTCAGCACAAGGTATTCTCTTTCATGGATGGCTTTTCAGGTTATAATCAGATAAAGATGGCACCTGAAGACATGGAGAAGACTACATTTGTCACTCAGTGGGGCACCTTCTGTTACAAGGTCATGCCGTTCGGATTAAAGAATGCTGGGGCAACCTATCAACGTGCCATGGTCGCCTTATTTCACGACATGATCCATCATGAGATCGAAGTATATGTGGACGACATGATCGCTAGGTCCCAGACTGAGGAAGAGCACCTAGATCATCTGCAGAAATTGTTTGACCGGCTGAAACTGTACAAACTGAGATTGAACCCGAACAAGTGCACCTTCGGGGTAAGATCTGGGAAGTTGCTAGGCTTCGTGGTCAGTGATAAAGGTATTCAAGTGGATCCTACTAAGGTCAAAGCTATTCAAGAGATGCCAGTTCCTAAGACAGAGAAGGAGGTCAGAGGCTTTTTAGGGCGCCTGAATTATATTGCTCGGTTCATCTCACATCTGACCGCTACCTGTGAGCCAATCTTCAAGCTGCTGAAGAAAGATCAGGTAGTACGTTGGAACGATGAATGTCAGGCCGCTTTCGACAAAATCAAAGAGTATCTCCAAGAACCACCTATCCTTATGCCACCGGTTGAAGGGAGACCTCTGATACTATACCTGACAGTGCTTGACAACTCAATGGGGTGTGTGCTGGGGCAGCATGACGAGTCTGGCCGAAAAGAGCATGCCATTTATTACCTTAGCAAAAAGTTTACCGACTGTGAGACCCGATACTCACTGCTTGAGAAAACTTGCTGCGCTTTGGTATGGGCTGCTCGCCGGCTGAGACAGTATATGCTGACTCACACCACTTTGTTGATCTCAAAGATGGATCCGATAAAGTACATATTCGAAAAGCCTGCTCTGTCTGGGAGAATTGCAAGATGGCAAATGATCTTAACGGAATACGACATTCAGTATACAACCCAGAAAGCCATCAAGGGAAGTGTATTGGCAGACCACCTGGCACATCAAGCTGTAGATGATTATCAGTCCATGAACTTCGAGTTTCCGGATGAAAGCATCATGATTGTGACTGATTGTGAAGTACCTGGACCGGATGAAGGACCTGAACCAGGATCCCGATGGTCTATGCACTTTGACGGAGCCTCCAATGCTTTGGGAAACGGTATCGGCGTCATAATCATATCTCCACAAGGTACTCATACTCCACTCACTGCTCGGCTATGTTTCAACTGTACCAACAATATGGCGGAGTATGAGGCGTGTATCATGGGTCTTCAAGCTGCGATCGACCTAAGGATCAAATTTCTAAGTGTCTTCGGAGATTCCGCTCTCGTGATCAATCAGATTAAAGGAGAGTGGGATACGAAACATCCAAACTTGATTCCTTATAGAGAATGTGTGTTGACCCTGATTCCCCACTTCACGGAGAT
Source organism: Vicia faba (assembly GCA_948472305.1). Classification (NCBI taxonomy): domain Eukaryota; kingdom Viridiplantae; phylum Streptophyta; class Magnoliopsida; order Fabales; family Fabaceae; genus Vicia; species Vicia faba. The sequence continues at coordinate 408,926,517 of OX451740.1, read as the reverse complement.
AACCTTTGAGCACTTTCCAAGAGAAGAGAATCAGTTAGCGGACGCCTTAGCTACAATGTCTTCAATGTTCAAGGTCAAATGGGATAATGAAGCTCCCCGGATCATCATCTGGAAACTGGACGAACCGGCATACTGTTGTGATCTCGAAACTGAATTGGTAACGGAGAAGCCTTGGTACCATGAGGTGAAGAGATATTTGGAAGCTCAGGAATACCCCGAAGGTGCCTCTATCAATGATAAGAAATTCCTGAGAAGGTTCGCAGCCAAGTTCTTCCTTAGCAACGGCATCTTGTACAAGCGAAACCATGATTCAACCTTACTGCGTTGTGTGGATAAGACTGAAGCAGAACGGATCATGGAAGATCTACATGAAGGGACCTTTGGTACGCATTCCAGTGGACATACTATGGCTAAGAAGATCCTACGGGCAGGATATTACTGGTCCACCATGGAAGCTGATTGCTACCAACACTCCAGGACATGCCACAAGTGCCAGATTTATGCAGACAAGGTGCATGTTCCTCCGGTTCCCCTAAATGTTCTGACTGCGCCTTGGCCGTTTGCAATGTGGGGCATAGACATGATCGGCGAAATAAAACCTACGGCATCCAACGGACATCGCTTCATCCTAGTGGCGATTGATTATTTCACAAAGTGGGTTGAGGCAGCATCCTATGCTACGGTAACCAAAACTGTTGTGGCACGGTTCATTCGGCACAACCTGATCTGTCGATACGGCGTCCCTGAGCGGATTATTACAGACAACGGCACCAATCTGAACAACAAGATGATCGCTGAGCTCTGCGAACAGTTCAAGATACAGCACCACAATTCTTCTCCTTACAGACCGAAGATGAATGGGGCTGTAGAAGCAGCAAATAAGAACATCAAGAAAATCGTGCAGAAGATGACAGTAACGTATAAAGACTGGCACGAGATGTTACCGTTCGCTCTACATGGGTACCGTACCTCAGCTAGGACGTCAACCGGGGCAACTCCTTTCTCTCTGGTTTATGGCATGGAGGCAGTCTTGCCGATCGAAGTACAAATTCCCTCTCTCCGGATAATGAAGGATGCAAATCTGAACGAAGATGATTGGATCCAGACACGACTTGATCAACTCAACCTCATTGACGAAAAGAGACTTGCTGCTATCTGTCATGGTCAGACGTACCAAAAACGAATGATCAGGGCATTTAACAAAAAGGTCAGACCACAGGAATATCAAGTCGGGGATCTGGTGATCAAGAGAATTATCCTTCCTCAGAGTGATCCAAGGGGCAAATGGACCCCTACGTACGAAGGGCCATTTGTGGTTAAGCATGTGTTCTCAGGAGGAGCCATGATATTGACCAACATGGATAGTGACGACCTTCCGCACCCCGCCAATGCAGACATAGTTAAAAAATACTATGCATGAAAAAGACCCGCTAGGCTGACATGCCTAGGCAAAAATTAGGGCTTCCCGTCGAACCAAAAGGGTTCGGGCAAAATGAAGGGATGAAAATGAAAAATCTGTACACCCGGCAAGTCGAAAACCTGAAAAGGAGACTTGGGCAAAAATGGGTATCCCAGTGGACTGAAAACCCGAAAGGGCGGTCCAGGCAAAAATTAGGGATAAAAGCGTAATACTATGTCTCATTGGATCACTTTGCATCCAGAATCCGGTATCTACATCAAGATCAGACGGCATCGATCAGTCAGCTTCACCTTCAACCAAGGTCATCAAGTGATGAGACGCTCGGAGTTATAAAGGCAATATCAGAGTTGAAACCCAGTGGATCATTAATATTTCACACAGCTATTTTATTTTCTTTTGTACAAAATTTGTATAAACTCTCTTGTTCGGCGACGTTCCTCTTACTAGGACGTCAGCCTCTTGTATACAAAACGCCTATTTTCAGGCCATTCAAAATCAATACAAATACATTTTCAGTTAAACGTGCCAAATGCTTTTCTTTTTCTGTTTTGTTTTGCGAAGAACGTCCAAGGTTCAATTTGTGATATATGCATTGACAATAATTTGCTAACTCATAAATATTTGCATACGAAACAAAGGAATTAATTGCAGGTGACCCTAGAAACAGGGGCAATAAAGAGTTGTCTAAACAATCCAATTGTTCTATCCTCCAAGGTACCAAGGTAGGTTCAGCTAAAGAACATAACCAGTACATCTTAATTCCCCAGAGAGTGAGCCAACAAGTCAGTGCACTCTCCCTGAGCAAAGTTACAATCAAACTTAAAAAAAAGTTGAGTATCCTCCAGCAGATCTCAATATTCCCCAGCGGTACATATTCTTAACAAGCATCCCCGGCAGTCTTGGTCTAAAGATTGTTCCCCGGCGGCATACCAATATTCAAAGGGATCACTTCCCCAGCATATCAAACTTCCCCAGAAAAGTCCAATCCGGTCTCCTCAGGAAGGTTGGAATCCACATATCCCCAAGCAGTAAGCTTATCCCCAGTAGATTCTGGAAGCTTACCCCCTCGCAGAACACGAACGCGTCGCCCGGCTTTATTCAAAGAGTTATTTCCTTAACAGGATATAACTGGGTTATCCTCAGCCAAAAGCCACGGAAAGAGCGTCGTCGACATAGTCTTCCTATCCCTAGCGAAGTCTATTCACACTTTCAACAACAAGACATCCTCAGCAAGTTACTATCAACATTCAGCAAAGCATCTCTATCCCCACAGAGTATTGCTTCCCAGCATGGTCGCTAGAATATCTTGTCTCCCTGTAGAATCTATTCGCCAAGTTTATTCCGCAATGGAATCATCTTCTCCTACCGGTATTCTTGCAGTTATCATCCCCAGCGGAAGCAAAATCAATACTCCAACATCAGCCCAGGATATGACTTCCCGGCAACCGTCAATGATTTACTTTCCTAGACGAAAACATACATAAAACATCACATACATACATCATCATAGCATGCATAGACGCATCATATCATACAAATCTCATTTATGTTGAGAACATCATTGCTTGAGCCATATCATGCATTGCATATGACTGACCTTTACCTTTCAGGAAAGATGCAGTTAAAATGCTTAAACATATTTCAGAGCCTTCTCTAGTCCAGCTAAATCGACTCCCAACAGATTTTTCTGATAAAGACTCAGCAGAAGTTATGGTCCCCTCTCCGACAAGTGTGTGAGGTGGTAATTCCTTTTTCAGATGTTTCCCTCTCCGACGATGAGTGTGAGGTGATAATATCCCATGGTCCCCTCTCCGACAAGTGCGTGAGGTGGTAATTCCTTTTTCAGATGTTTCCCTCTCCGACGATGAGTGTGAGATGATAGTCTCTTATGGTCCCCTCTCCGACAAGTGCGTGAGGTGGTAATTCCTTTTTCAGATGTTTCCCTCTCCGACGATGAGTGTGAGGTGATAGTCTCTTATGGTCCCCTCTCCGACAAGTGCGTGAGGTGGTAATTCCTTTTTCAGATGTTTCCCTCTCCGACGATGAGTGTGAGGTGTTAGTCTCCCATGGTCCCCTCTCCGACAGGTGCGTGAGGTGGTAATTCCTTTTTCAGATGTTTCCCTCTCCGACGATGAGTGTGAGGTGATAGTCTCTTATGGTTCCCTCTCCGACGGTGTGTGAGGTGGTAAGTCCTTTTTCAGATGTCTCCCTCTCCGACGATGAGTGTGAGGTGATAATCTCTTATGGTTCCCTCTCCGACGGTGAGTGAGGTGACAATTCCTTTTCCTATGATTCCCTCTCCGACGGCGAGTGAGGTGATTCCCTTTCAGATTATAATTGCTTATGGTTCTCTTCCCGATACTGCGAAGATAATAATTCCCATCAAGATTTTTCTCAACGAGCGTTGTTGAGATTAAAGTCGCCCAAGGTTCTCTTACCATTCATGCTAAGGCAGTAACCATCCCTGGTTCTTTCATCGCCGTTTGAAGCTCCAGACTCAGCTCCTGTAACCAGTCAGGACACATCTATACCAAGCATCTAAAAATCAGCTCCTGCAACGTGTCAGGTACTCATTTTCTGTTTTGCAGGTATACAGGTTCTCGCCAAGGAATCTCTTACGCAATCAAACATCCATATGGCATCTATAAGCCCATTCCACCATCACTGCCAATATGTGAGCGCAAATTTCTGGGCACTCTAGTGTCCAATCATCTTCTACCCTCGGATTACGAAAGGCACGTCCGCCAATCTGCATCCTCAGGTCTAAGAAGATTGAACAGGGGCAACTGTTGTACCCCAAAATTTGCCCTCCCATATTCTTCAAGAAATTGCCAAGCCAAGTCACAAAATTCCCCAAGGGTTGCACAGTGCAAGGGCCTCCTAAACAGTCAAAATTAGGGTTTTGAGTCTGATCAAGAAAAGGAAGTGTTCAAAGGCCCAATCAAGTCTCATATGCTTACAAACATGGTCAAGCATCCTCATATCAAGTTTCAAGGCATTCAGCTCAAAATTGCACAGTCAAAACCCTAAATTGCACTACAGTCAACTGTAGGGGCAAAATGGTCATTTGACAGTCAAAAGTTCAAATTTTTGGTCAACATATCATTTTGAAGCCACAAACATCATTTGATCAATTCTTGATCATGATTCTCAAAATTTGGCTCAGAAATCATCAAAGATACAAAAGTTACTATATTTGGACAATTGAAAAAGTCAACTGAAATTGACCAGGGCATAACTTTCACATGGATTATCAGAAAAATTCCATCCAAAGCTCATTTTGAAGAGAAATACATTTCCTACAACTCATCTTCATATTTCAAGTCCAAGAAATGCTCTCACAAAAAGTTATCAATTTCAACATTATAGGTCATTTTCAAAAGTCAACAAAAAGGGACTTTAAGTCAAAGGCCATAACTTGATATTGGTAAATCAAAATGACATGGGACCAAAGGCATTGGTTATAGGACTCAAAGACATTTCCAAAATGTCCAAGAACATGTGAAAAGCTTAAATATTGAGCAAGTTATGCCTTGTGGAAGTTGGGAAATTTTTGGATATTTTGAAAAGTCAACTTTACTTCAAATGACCTAAATTTGCTAATGGGCCCATTTTTCTTCCATGATTCATCATTCCAAGCATGTGCACGACCACTTGGCCCAAAGGGAAGTATTTTCTCATTTTTTATTTATTTATTTGAATTATTATTCATATTAATTCATTTAAATTATATAAATATGTGGAAAATATAAAACTTGACCTAAAAAATCTTTTTATACATGTTTTAAGGTCAAGATCTCGTGCACATCCCAATATGGCAAGATTTGGTTGATTTGAGCATGATTGAACAAAAATGCACATGAAAAAGATTCAAAAAGATCTTAAGGAAATCAAATATGCAAAACAATGAATGCCTTGGATTTTATTGAGTTTTCTTAACCTAAAAGCTTCACTACATAATCAGAAACACAACCCTAATCCTGGGGGACCCTAAGCTGCGCTAAAGAACACTTTGCAAACTTGAAAATTTTTCCACAAAACTCAAATCTGAAATCAGTGTTCTAGGTGGATTCAAGTCCTAATATCGATTCCAAAAGCTTCCTTGGCAATTCCTGAACGCATTCCAATCCCTAACGTCAACTCAAACACAAAGAATTGGTAGATTAAACTCAAACTGTGTCAAGCAATTTTCAGAATCGTATATCATAATTCATGCATCTTTTTGCATTTTTATTTATGGATTCTTGTTCAGTATGATGTTTCGAAGCTAACCAATGCTTTTGATTTGATTATAACGCTGTGTACGAGATTCTACCATGCTTAAATTTTAGGGTTTGCAGGGTATCAATTTAGGGCTTTGGTAACGAAGCAAAATTAGTCCACGAAACCATGACCATTCAAACCAGCGTGCTCCAACGAACAAGAAACACCATTCGCGATCAATTTATGGACGTCATAGCCCTATTCGCTATTTTCCAATAGCCTACCTTCTGCAACGCCATAAAAACCGTTGCTTTTGTGTTTTTTGTTTCGAGATAGTGGAGACGATGAAGCGTGGCAACCAGTGATTCGTTGGTTTAAAATTGCGCGCGTTTTCCAGCACTAATCTTGTTTTTATTTTATATTATTTGTTTGTTAATTATATTACAAAAGCGTGAATTGGCACAGTTGGTTGGAGATAACGCTGGTGACCCTCATGACCTGGGTTCAAGTCCCAGGTCTGTACATTTCTCATATTATTTTTCCATTAATAATCATATGCAGGCACAACCTTAAGGCACACCATATGCCTCAAAATCCAAAGGTCCACGCGTCCAAAGGATGCAGATCAAGGGCTCAGAACTGGAGAACACCATGAGGATTAGTCAACACGCCCTTACGTGGCCTGAAAAGTCAAACGGACTTCAAGCTTATTGGGCCAGTTTATTGGATCAACACCTCACAATAGGGCCTGAACCCCCCCTGGTTTGCTTCTCTATATTTTTTTGTTCTTATTTTCAATTATGATTTTATTTCCTTTATTAATTTAATTAATTATTTTTTTTTACAAAAATACAAAAACTTCCTAAAAATCAGAAAAGACCAAAAAAATATAATAAATATTCTATTTTAATATGTTCTTGTAAATAATTGTACAATTAAATATTAGTTTAATTAGGTTTATCTTAATTCTTTTCATAATAAAACATAAAAAATATAGAATTTAGGCTTAATTTTTATCCTTTTTAATTTTTCCTTTTATCATAATATTATTTATTTATTTATTTTCATAATTAAATTGTACATAAAAATTAGGGTTTCATTTAGTTAAAAATTTCAATATTTTCTTAATAAAAAAGAAATAATAATAATTAGAATTAGGGTTTGACATTTTATTTTAATTTGAATTAATTCTCTTTTTCTATTAAATCTAAAAAATATTTTCTTTTAAATTTTAATTTCGATCCTTCATTAACTTTAATTTTTTGCAAAAGGGTCCAACGCCCGTTCGTAATTTATTTAATTCGCACATTTATTTTTACTTGCTTAAATAATTATGTATCTCTCCCAAAGCGTTATAACATTTACTTTTCGCACTTTTATTTCCTTTGCTTTATTTACTTTCCGTCAAATCGGGTCCGGTTTAATTTTGGCGATGTGGACCCGCGCCATTTGTAATAGCGTTAGATTTACTTTTCCCGCAAATATTAACTGTTAATCAAAAGCATGAAAGAATGTATGGCCTTAAATAAAATCAAGCGTAGATCACAATGAACATGACAAGACAAATATCAATGAAAATAACATACAAATCACACACCACCCCTAGGGTACGCCTCACTGTTGCCTTTCGAAAGGTGATCGTCGAGTAGAGGATGTCTTAGTAAGTCCTCATGATCCGGGAACCTGGCATGAGGGTAGCTTCTAAGGTGTCTTCCCATTGCTCTGGTGATCACCATGTCCCTACAAACTCGAATTGACCCGAACACCTCCAACGGTGGTGCTACCTACCTCTCAATGGTGGGATGGCACTACTTTTAAGGACATTTACACAGACGAATTCCTTAGGGTAGGTAGGTTCTCAAGGATACTTGCTCTCTTCAAAACAAACTGAAATCTTTTCACACCAACACTTTTCAAAAGCTTTCAAAGCAAATTTTTCAAACACTCTGACGTACGAGTCGAACTGAAATTTTTCAAAGAAACTTTTTTAAACCCACATTGAAAAGCAAACAAACATTTTTGAAAACACATTGAGCAAGTATCTAAGAGCCCATGGATAACCATGGATAGAAAGGGTGCTAACACCTTCCCTTTCTATAACCTACCTCCCGAACCGAGAGCAATCTCTTTAAGGAATTTTTCTGTGCTTTTGTCCTTTCCATTTGGAGAAAATAAAAGACGGTGGCGACTCTTGCTTCCGCGACATTTCGCGAACCAGCTTTAAACAGTCAGTTCCAGATCCACCGATCACACAAGGTAATGCCATTCGGTCTCAAGAATGCAGGGGCAACCTATCATAGTGCAATGGTCACGTTATTCCATGATATGATCCACAAAGAGGTTGAAGTATACGTAGATGATATGATTTCCAAATCCCATACAGAGGAGGAACACATCATGCATTTGAAAAAGTTATTCGAGCGGCTGCCTAAGTTCAGACTGAGGTTAAATCCGAATAAGTGCACATTTGGCGTCAGATCAGGAAAATTGTTGGGTTTCATTGTAAGCCAGCGGGGTATCGAGGTAGACCCCGATAAAGTAAAAGCTATACAAGAGATTCCAGCACCGAGGATAGAAAAAGAAGTGTGTGGTTTCATAGGGAGATTGAATTAAATCTCAAGGTTCATATCGCATCTAACAGCCACGTGTGAGCCAATATTTAAGTTATTACGGAAAAATCAGACGGTAGTATGGAATGATGATTGCCAAAAAGCCTTCAAAATGATAAAACCGTATCTGTAAGAGCCATCGATCTTAATGCCGCCCATTCCTAGAAGACCACTCATCATGTATCTGACGGTACTCAAAGGATCAATGGGATGTGTTTTGGGACAACAGGACGAAACAGGCAAAAAAGAGCATGCGATTTACTACCTCAGCAAGAAATTCACTGACTACGAACCCAGGTACTCACTCCTCGAGAAAACTTGTTGTGCATTGGCTTGGGCTACCAAGAGGTTGAGATAATATATGTTAACCCACATTACGTGGTTAAAATCAAGAATGGATCCGCTAAAATACGTGTTTGAAAAACCAGCTCTTACGGGGAGAATTGCCCGATGGCAGATGCTACTGTCAGAATATGACATCCAATATGTCACTCAAAAATCCATCAAGGGTAGTGTATTAGCTGATCATCTAGGTCACCAACCGCTGTCAGATTATCAACCTATGAAGTCTGACTTTCCAAACGAGGATGTCATGGTTATAGCTAACTACGAAATACCAGGACCTGATGAAGGACCCGAGCCAGGGGCACGTTGGACACTCATGTCCGAAGGGGCTTCAAATGCACTAGGTCACGACATAGGGGTAGTATTGACTTCTCCAAAGAATTATCACAAACCCTATACTGCAAGGTTGTGTTTCGACTGCACCAACAACATCACTGAATACGAAGCCTATATACTTGGACTGGAAGCTGCCATCGATCTGAGAATAAAGCACCTCAAAGTATTTGGGGATTCTGCATTAGTCATATACCAGGTTAATGGCGAATGGGATACTAAAAAACATAAACTGATTCCATATCAGGATCATGTTTTAAAGTTGGCTGCGGAATTTACAGAGATTACTTTCAGTCATATCCCACGAGAAGAAAATCAAATGGCGGACGCTCCGACAAATCTATCAGCTATGTTCAAAGTGACTTGGCCGAACCACGAACCACGTATTACGATCAGACATTTCGAAGATCCCGCACACTACCTTGCTATTGAGGAAGGACATGACATTAAGCCTTGGTTTTACGACATCAAGAAGTACCTGGAAAAGCAGGAATATCCAGAAAATGCCTCTATCATTGACAAGTGAACCCTGCGAAGGTTAGCTTCAAAATTATTTCTGAGTAATTGAGTGGTATACAAAAGAAACTACGACATGGTACTACTCAGGTGTGTGGAGAAGCAAGAAGCAGATACGCTTATGAGAGAAATCCACGAGGGTACTTTAGGAACTCATACAAATGGGCATGCCATGGCTAGAAAGATTCTGCGAGCAGGGTATTATTGGTTAACAATGGAAGCTGATTGTTATCACTACAGGAAGACGTGTCATAAATGTTAGATCTATGTTGATAAGATAAATATTCAACTAACTCCTTTGAACGTCATGAGCTCCCCTTGGCCATTCTCAATGTGGGGAATTGATATGATTGGGATGATCGAGCCGAAAGCATCCAACAGACACCGTTTTATATTGGTAGCCATCGACCACTTTACCAAATGGGTAGAAGCGGCGTCCTACACCAACGTGACAAGTCAAGTGGTTACACACTTCATCAAAAAGAATATCATATGCAGATACGGTGTCCCAAGCCGGATAATTACGGATAACGGGTCCAATTTAAACAACAAAATGATGAAGGAACTGTGCGACGACTTCAAAATCGAGCATCATAATTCCTCACCATACAGACCAAAGATGAACGGGGACATCGAAGCAGCCAACAAAAATATCAAGAAAATCATCCAGAAGATGGTGAAGACATACAAAGATTGGCACAGAATGCTTCCCTTTGCTCTACATGGCTATTGCACTTCTGTATGCACATCAATAGGCGCAACTCCTTTCTCGCTAGTATATGGCATGGAGGCAGTACTCCCAGTTGAAGTCAAGATACCATCACTTTGGGTTTTAATGGAAACAAAACTGGAAGAAGCAGAATGGGTGCAGACACGACTTGATCAGCTCAACCTTATTGAAGAAAAACAATTGACAGCTTTGTGTCATAGTTAGTGTTGTACCCCAAAATTTGCCCTCCCATATTCTTCAAGAAAATTGCCAAGTCATGCTTCAAAATTCCCCAAGGGTTGCACAGTGTAAGGGCCTCCTAAACAGTCAAAATTAGGGTTTTGGTTCTGATCAAGAAAATGAAGTATCCAAGGGTCCAATCAAGTCCCACATGCCTATAAATATGGTCAAGCATCCTCATACCAAGTTTTAAGACTCTCAGCACAAAATTGCACAGTCAAAAACCCTAATTGCACTACAGTCAACTGTAGGGGCAAAATGGTCATTTGACAGTCAAAAATTCAAATTTTTGGTCAACATATCATTTTGAAGTCACAAACATCATTTGATCAATGCTTGATCATGATTCTCAAAGCTTGGCTCAAAAATCATCAAGATGCAAAAGTTTCCTTATTTGGACAGTTGAAAGAGTCAACTGTAAATTGACTAGGGCATAACTTCCACATGGATTATCAGAAAAATTCCATCCAAAGCTCATTTTGAAGAAAAAGACATTTCCAACAACTCATCTTCATACTTCAAGTCCAAGAAATGCTCTCACAAAAAGTTATCAATTTCAACATTATAGGTCATTTTCAAAAGTCAACAAAAAGGGACTTTAAGTCAAAGGCCATAACTTGTGATTGGTAAATCAAAATGATATGGGACCAAAGACATTGGTTAGAGGACTCAAAGACCTTTCCAAAATGTCCAAGAACATGAGCAAAGCTTAAACATTGAGCAAGTTATGCCTTGTGGAAGTTGGGAAATTTTTGGATATTTTGAAAAGTCAACATTGATTCAAATGACCTAAAATTGCTAATGGGCCTCTTTTTCTTCCACAATTCATCATCCAAGGCATGTGCACGACCATTTGGCCCAAAGGGAAGTTTTTATCATTTTTTATTTATTTATTTGGATTTTATATTATTAATAATTAATTTAATTAAATAAAATACATGAAAAATACTAAACCTAGGTTTTTCAATCTTTTTATGCATATAATATCTCCAAGATTTTGTGTAAGACAGATTAGGAAAGAATTGAAGCTAATTGGACATGATTTGGTAGCAAAAACATGTGAAAAAGATTGCAAAATAATGGCTTGAAAATCAAATATTGCATAATCAATTCCTTGATTCTTTTGATCAGATTCTTGACCTAAATCATTCTCCTATACATACACAAGCAAACCCTCGTGCCCATGACTTGAAAGCTGTGCAGAAGAGCCATAAGAAAACTCACACTTTTGCCTAAAAAACTCAAATCTGAAAATCAAGTTCTAGGACGATTCAAGGCCAAATAGTTGTTCCATTAACTTCCTGAGGCTTCAAGGAAAGCTTTCCAATCAAAATCAATCATCCTAACTCCCTAAATTGGTAACACGATCGCAACCTGTACAGAAAATATTTCATATTCGTGCATCTCAATTCATGCCTCTTTTGCAATTTTTAACATGTGATTTATGTTCATTATGCAATTCTGAAGCTAACTGTGTGGTTTGATTTTGTTTTCGTGCATCATGGAAGGATTCACCATTGTTATCATCTAGGGTTTTCCAAGTTCTAAATTGGGCATTTCTCATCCCTGTAAAATTAAGATAGGTCAATACCATGAACAAAACCAGCAGGCTTGGACGATCAGACTAGGACCCTCGCGCCTAATTTATGCTCAAAGATGGCTTAATCGCTATTATTGAATATGGCTTATTTTGAGGGGGTTCAAAACCCCCGCTAACCGTTTTCTATTTTTTCAGGAAAAACAAAACCACGAAGAAGATGATGAAGTGGCCATCAGTAATTGGTTGATTCAAATTTTTCGCGCGAAAAGAGCACTAACTCATGTTTTCTTTTATATTGATTATTGGTTATTAGATAAACAAAAGCATGCGAACGGCCTAGTGGTGAAACGTAGCGTTGGTATTCATCAGGACCTGGGTTCGATCCCAGGTCCCTCACCCTTTCCAATATTATTTTTCTACTTATCATCCTATGCAGGTTCAACGCTAAGGGTTCACCATGTTCACAATATCTGGCCATCCACGTGCCTATTGAGATGGATCAAATGGCCACAATCTGAAGCGCACCATGGACTGCAGTCAACACTTCCACACGCTGGCAAGGAAAGTCAAAAAGGCCTTAAAACCTTGGGCCAGAATTGTTACAATAAGCCCTCCACTTGGGGACAGCACCCCCCTCTAGTTTGTTTCTTTTAACCTTTTTTTATATTTTTCTTTTCTTTATTTTAATTAATGTCTTTTAAATTATTATTTTCATAATAAATATAAAAACACAAAAAATCAGAAAAAGATAAAAATTAAATATATTTATTTAATTAATTTTTTTGTAAATAAATTCATTAATTCACATAGTTTTAAATTTAGGACTTACTCTTAATATTTTTTCAATAAAAAAACTAGAATTTGTAGAATTAGGGTTTAATTAATTTTTTATCATTTTTTCTTTTATTCCACAATAATTAATTATTAAAACATTATTTATTTTTATAAATCAAGATTTGCATGTAAATAATTAGGTTAATATTAGGTTAAAAGTTAATACTTTCTTAATAAAATAAAAGCTATAGAATTAGGGTTAATTTAATTTTAATTTCATTTAATCTTTTTTTTATTTTATTAAAACTCATAAAAATACAAAAATACCAAAGAACAATTTCTTTTCTTTTTAATGTTAATTTAATAATCGTTTAATTTAATTTCGTTAAAAGGGTCCAACGCCCTCGTTTCAATTTAAAATTCTAATTCGCGTGTTTATTTCTTTTTCGTATGATTTTTATGTACCTCTCCCAAAGCCGTGTAAATTGGACGTTTTATTTCTCGCACTTTATTTCTTTATTCAAATCGGGTCCTGGATTAAATTTGGCGATGTGGACCCGCGCCTTTGTAATAGTTTAGGAACTTTATATTTCTCGCAACTTTTTAACTGTTAATAATGGCATGCAAGAATGAATGACTAAAATAAAAAAAAACAAAAGCGTAGATCACCCATGACATGACAAAAGACAAAAATATCTGAAAACGACACACGAATCACACACCACCCCTAGGGTACGCCTCACTGTTGCCTTGCCTTGAAAGGTGATCGTCGAGTAGAGGATGTCTTAGTAAGTCCTCATGATCCGGGGACCTGGCAAGAGGGTAGCTTCTAAGGTGTCTTCCCATTGCTCTGGTGATCACCATGTCCCGAACCTCGAGTTGACCCGAACACCTCCAACGGTGGTGCTACCTACCTCTCAATGGTGGGATGACACTACTTTAAAGGACATTTACACAGACGAATTCCTTAGGGTAGGTAGACGACTCTAGATACTTGCTCTAATTTCAAAACAAATTCAAAAATACTTTTCACATCGACACCTTTTCAAAAAGCTTTCGAAAGCAATTTTTCAAACACTCTTGAGGACTGATACAAGAGTCGAACTGGAATTTTCAAAGAAACTTTTTAAAACCCACAGTTGAAAAGAAAACAAACCATTTTTGAAAACACAAATGAGCAAGTATCTAAGAGCCCATGGATAACCATGGATAGAAAGGGTGCTAACACCTTCCCTTTCTATAACTTACCTCCCGAACCGAGAGCAATCTCTATAAGGAATTTTTCTGTGCTTTTGTCCTTTCCATTTGGAGAAAATAAAAGACGGTGGCGACTCTTGCTTACCGCGACATTTCGCGAACCAGCGTTAAACAGTCAGTTCTAGATCCACCGATCACAGAACTGGCGACTCTGCTGGGGACTTAAACTTAAAGTGAGGTGTACCTTAGGGTTAGTTCATAACTGTGTTTTCAATTGTATTGACTTGCTTGCTTTACTATTGTGGGTTGCATGGGAGTTACATAGATCCTAACCCGGATCTGGGGATACCCTATTTAGGTAGCATAAGCTGTGAGGGACCTGTCCGGCATAGACCGACATGGGTGAAGCAGTGGCTACGTTGGTGTGGCACCTTGGTCTGTACCGATATCCCTTGTGTTGCAACGAGGAGAATATGGGTCTTCTGAGGAGTCATTAAGCACCAACGACCTTAGAACCTTAAAAGACACAACTTGGCCATTAGAACAGTAGCAGTATGCTACGCCCATTAAGGCTAAACTCTCGTGATGGTTCTGGCCGCAAGAAAAGATTGCGATGCTGGAGTTATGACCGATTGAGGGTAGTCAATGATATTGGGGTCCTCTAAGAACCCGGTTACTTTGATAGGACAGGTATGAACCCACCAACTTCAAGAGGGTAATACCCAGACCTCATGCTGGCCTTAAACTCTAAGGGCTTCTCTTGTGTGAGTTGCGTGCCTTCGTACTTGACTACTTGCATGCTTGTTATCTATCTGACACATGAACTACTTGCAGGTTTTGTTTATAGTCCTTAATTGGGACTCATAACAGGGTGTACTAACTACTTGCAGGCTCTGTTTATAGTCCTTAATTGGGACTCATGACAGGTTTTACTTGAGTTTCTTGCAGGTTTTGGTTTGCAGTCCTTAATTGGGACTCATAACAGGGTTACTTACATTACCCCATGCATACCATAACATCATACCATTGCATACATCCTAACCCGTTTCAAGGATCTCAAAGGCTTGTGATGCAGGTCATGATGAATCAAACATCTAGCAAGGGGCAAAGAGGATTTATTTTCCTCTAGCCAAAGTTGTCAGAGGCTATGACCCACTTGATATGGTGAGCTTTGACTCCTGAAGAAGGTTCCCCTAGCCAAGGTTGTTTAGAAAGCAAAATAAGGTTGATGAATTGAGTCAGGGGCTATGACCCACTTGATATGGTGAGCCTTTGACCCTTGGAAGAGAGACTCTCAACAAATATGAAGTTTCTTTCAATCAAACTACCGGATCCAAATGCTAACAAATTTTCTTGTTTACCCTGCGAGGTCCTTGAAAACATTACATGCATGTCATACTCATCATTGCATAACAGGTATCCTTGTTGCAGGTCACTTACCTTTCTCGCTGTTTATTTCAGCCATGGCTTCCCAACAAGATAACCAGGGACCTCCTGCTCAAGAGACTCAGTTCAAAGAGATCTTCCTAAGCCTATCCAAGGGGCAGGAAGAGTTGAGGACACTCCTCATGGGGAATCTGATCAGAAAGAGTCCTGAAGATGACAAGGACGAACAGCTGAAACGTCTACAAGCTGAGGTAGACACATTGAAAACCCAGATGCTGGGGAAAAGGGCACTTATTCAAGGTTTAGCTCAGGAGCAAGGAGAGCTGAGGGCCATGATCAGTCAGCTTCATCAAGACATGAAGCAACCAGCCCAAGTCAGGGACCCAGTCATTAATCAACTTCCAAGAAGTCAAAGGTTTGGGCCTCTCCAAGCTGCTATTACTTCACAAGTCCAACAACGACCTCGCCCAGAACAACGGGCTGATCAGAGCAAACCAGACAAACCTAAAAGGCAGTTCACCAAGATCAACATGTCGTTGGATCAAGCACTACAACAAATGTTGGAGGCAGGGCTGATCACCTTAAGGGCTCCTCTCCGGAATCCAAACACTTATGCTCCTAACTATCATCCCAACGATAGATGCGCATACCATTCTGATAGCCCGGGGCATACTACGGACAACTGCTGGCCTCTCAAAAACAAGATTCAAAACATGATCGACGCTGGAGAGATTCAGTTTGAAGTACCCGAGACTCCCAACGTGATCACTGCTCCCTTGTCAAAACATGGCTAGGATTGAGAAATTTTTGTTCATTCGAACGTTCAAGTTACAATTTTCTTTTGTTCAAACATTTACTCATGTTAAACATTATTATTTCATTAATGCATCGCATATGTCTATTCTGAAACAATATATTCGTATTCACTAAATGCAAATTATTTTCATATTTTTTCTGATGTCAGCTCTTGATCTAAAATTCTAAGCCTCTTGAGGGAGGATGACGAAAACGATACCATAATCTACAGTATGCTTTTGAACAGACCCCGCTGATGAGGTACAGGCATTGTTTCAATCCCTAAACACCGGAGTTATAAGGATGATAATCCCTCGTCAACCCCTCTGAGCCAAAGAAGTAGGAGTTTTTCTTTTCAAAAATTGAAACCCTTAATCATAACCTGGGGCAGGGTAGTCTCTCGGTTGATCCAAGTGCATAACGAATGGCACCAAAGAGGTCCTTACAAAAACAAAGAAAGACAGTGATGGTTCCTAATAATCAATAAAGAAAGGCAGTCATTATCTCAAAAAAATAAAAAAACCCATTAAGTCAAAACCCATGAAGGAGACTTACAAAACTGGGGCATCCCGCTGACTGTAATTCCAAAAAAGGAAACAGTTCAGGCAAAAAAGAAAGGGATAACAAAAATCAAGAAAGATGTCTTACAAACCCTCAACAAGAAAGGAATGACTGCCTACTCAAAATAAGTTATCAACATCCGAATCATCACCGGAAAATCAGAGCAAAGACTCAAACAAGGTCTAACGTATGATCAACTGAGTTTAGGTTTGGAGAACATCACGAAGAGCGGGTGGGTACAAATAATTTGAGCCTTTATCCTTTGTTTCTTAAACCATGAACCAGGCCACGTTATAACCCTTAAAAGTCCTAGCTGAAGCATGGGTTAATTCGAAAGCATACTGTTACGAAAGGTATCCTGACTCCTTAAGGCCTACGGTAAATACGGAGTTGACATCACGTTTTACAAACATTCACTTGTTTTATGAAAAAGAATGCATTTTCAAAATCTTCAAGACAGACATAAGTTTTGCATTTTTGATATAACATTGTTTGCATATGACTATTTGTTTGAACAGCAGGGAAATTCGCACGATGAATGCCTAATGAACAGAAGCACTTCCAATCAAGGGGCATGGCATGATCATGGTCTGTCATCTGGGGCAGTTCAGTCAAGATTCGGAGAATCTCTCAAAGGCCAGGTAGCCTGGGGCAAATCTCCGCCTAGGTCACTTGGGGCATTCCCACAACGAATCTTGCCTGATCAAACACCTTCTGGTGGCATGACAAAACACTTCTAATAGGGGCAACTCCCTACATTCTGAAAGCACGGACATAGTTGAAAAGATACTACGCAAAATCAAAGACCCGCTAGGTTGACGTACCTAGGCAAAAGTTAGGGCTTCCCGGCGAACCAAAAGGGTTCGGGCAAAAGAAGGGATGAAATAAAAAATCTGTACACCCGGCAAGTCGAAAACCTGAAAAGGCGGCTTGGGCAAAAATGGGTATCCCGGTGGACTGAAAACCCGAGAGGGCGGTCCAGGCAAAAGTTAGGGATCAAAGCGTACGACTATGTCCTGTCATCTTGTCACCTGTCTACCGGAAGAAGGTCTATCCATCAACAACTATCAGCACCTCACAGGTCTTCCTCTCCCACCACTGAAACAGGGGCAATAAAGAGTTTTCTGAGCAATCTAATTGTTCTGTCCTCCAAGGTACCAAGGTAGGTTCAGCTAAAGAACATAACCAGCACATCTTAATTCCCCAGAGAGTGAGCCAGCAAGTCAGTGCACTCTCCCCAAGCTATATTATCAAACCTTAAGGAAGTTGGGTATCCTCCAGCAGATCTCAACATTCCCCAGCATATACAGTCTTAACAAGCACCCCGACAGTCTTGGTCTAAAGATTGTTCCCCGGCGGTATGTCCAGCATTCAATGGAGCTACTTCCCAGCACAGCTCAAAACTTCTCCAGGAGAATCCAATCCAGATTCCCCGAGAAAGTTGGAATCCATCTCCCCAAGCAGTAAGCTTATCCCCAGTAGATTCTGGAAGCTTACCCTTGCAGAACACGAACGCGTTTCCCGGCTTTATTCAAAGAAGTTATTTCCCTACTAGGATATAACTGGGTTATCCTCAGCCGAAAGCCACGGAAAGATCGTCCTCGGCAAAGTCTTCTTATTCCCAGCGAAGTCTATTAACACTTCCAACACAACAAGGGTATCCCCAGCAAGTTACCATCAACATTTCAACAAAGTCTCTCTCTCCCCACAAAGCATTGCTCCCCAATAAGATCATTAGAGTACTTTTCTCCCTGCAGAGTAATCCATTCGCCAAGTTTATTCCCCAACGGAGTTATCTTCTCCTACCGGTATTCTTGCAACTATCATCCCCAGCGGAAGCAAAATCTATTCTTCAACATCAGCCCAGGAGTGACTTCCCGACACCCGTCAAGGATTTATTTTCCTAAGACGAAAACATAATATTCATAAACATCTTCATACATCATAGCATGCATATACGCATCATATCTTATGAATCTCATTTATGTTGAGAACATCATTGCTTGATCCATATCACGCATTGCATATGACTGACCTTTACCTTTCAGGAAAGATCCAGTTAAGCTCTCAGCTATATCCAAGACCTAGACTGGTTCAGTTAAATCGACTCCAAAGATTCTCTGTTTCTTATCCAGTCCAAGGCCTTCTCTAGTCCAGTTAAATCGACCCCAAACAGATTTTTCTGATGAAGACTCAGTAGAAGTTATCCAAGGTTTTCTCAATGATTGCTATTGAGATTTTAATCGCCTATGGTTCTCTCCCCAATGCTGCGGAGATGATAATTCCATCCCAGGTTTTCTCAATGATTGCTATTGAGATTGTAATCGCCTATGGTTCTCTCCCCAATGCTGCGGAGATGATAATTCCATCCCAGGTTTTCTCAATGATTGCTATTGAGATTGTAATCGCCTATGGTTCTCTCCCCAATGCTGCGGAGATGATAATTCCATCCCAGGTTTTCTCAATGATTGCTATTGAGATTGTAATCGCCTATGGTTCTCTCCCCAATGCTGTAGAGATGATAATTCCATCCCAGGTTTTCTCAATGATTGCTATTGAGATTGTAATCGCCTATGGTTCTCTCCCCAATGCTGCGGAGATGATAATTCCATCCCAGGTTTTCTCAATGATTGCTATTGAGATTGTAATCGCCTATGGTTCTCTCCCCAATGCTGCGGAGATGATAATTCCATCCCAGGTTTTCTCAATGATTGCTATTGAGATTGTAATCGCCTATGGTTCTCTCCCCAATGCTGCGGAGATGATAATTCCATCCCAGGTTTTCTCAATGATTGCTATTGAGATTGTAATCGCCTATGGTTCTCTCCCCAATGCTGCGGAGATGATAATTCCATCCCAGGTTTTCTCAATGATTGCTATTGAGATTGTAATCGCCTATGGTTCTCTCCCCAATGCTGCGGAGATGATAATTCCATCCCAGGTTTTCTCAATGATTGCTATTGAGATTGTAATCGCCTATGGTTTTCTCCCCAATGATGCGGAGATGATAATTCCATCCCAGGTTTTCTCAATGATTGCTATTGAGATTGTAATCGCCTATGGTTCTCTCCCCAATGCTGCGGAGATGATAATTCCATCCAAGGTTTTCTCAATGATTGCTATTGAGATTGTAATCGCCTATGGTTCTCTCCCCAATGCTGCGGAGATGATAATTCCATCCCAGGTTTTCTCAATAATTGCTATTGAGATTGTAATCGCCTATGGTTCTCTCCCCAATGCTGCGGAGATGATAATTCCATCCAAGGTTTTCTCAATGATTGCTATTGAGATTGTAATCGCCTATGGTTCTCTCCCCGATACTGCGGAGATGATAATTCCCACCAAGATTCTCTCAATGTTTGCTGTTGAGGTTGTAGTCGCCTATGGTTCTCTCCCCGATCCTGCGGAGGTGGTAATCCCAAGATTTTCTCAACGATTGCTGTTGAAGTTAAAGTCATCCAAGGTTCTCTCGCCATTCCTGTTGAGGTAGTAACCATCCCTGGTTCATTCATCACCGTCTGAAGATCCAGATCCAGCTCCTGTAACCAGTCAGGACACATCTATACAAGAATTTGAAGACCAGCTCCTGTAACAGGTCAGGTAATCATTTTTCTTTTTTGCAGGTATGCAAGTTCTCGCTAAGGAATCTCTTACGCGATCGACATCCAGGTGGCATCTATAAGCCCATCCACATTCCATCCTCTATTAGCATGGCATCTATAAGCCCATCATCCTATCCATTAATCTCCAAATGGCATCTATAAGCCCATTCCCCACATCACACTGCTACTATGTGAGCGCAAATTTCTAGGCACTCTAGTGTTCAATCATCTTCCACCTACGGATTACGAAAGGCACGCCAGCCAATATGCATCCTCAGGTCTAAGAAGATTGAACAGGTGCAACTGTTGTACCCCAAAATTTGCCCTCCCATATTCTTCAAGAAAATTGCCAAGTCATGCTTCAAAATTCCCCAAGGGTTGCACAGTGTAAGGGCCTCCTAAACAGTCAAAATTAGGGTTTTGGTTCTGATCAAGAAAATGAAGTATCCAAGGGTCCAATCAAGTCCCACGTGCCTATAAATATGGTCAAGCATCCTCATACCAAGTTTCAAGACTCTCAGCACAAAATTGCACAGTCAAAAACCCTAATTGCACTACAGTCAACTGTAGGGGCAAAATGGTCATTTGACAGTCAAAAATTCAAATTTTTGGTCAACATCTCATTTTGAAGTCACAAACATCATTTGATCAATGCTTGATCATGATTCTCAAAGCTTGGCTCAAAAATCATCAAGATGCAAAAGTTTCCTTATTTGGACAACTGAAAAAGTCAACTGTAAATTGACCAGGGCATAAATTCCACATGGATTATCAGAAAAATTCCATCCAAAGCTCATTTTGAAGAAAAAGACATTTCCAACAACTCCTCTTCATACTTCAAGTCCAAGAAATGCTCTCACAAAAATTTATCAATTTCAACATTATAGGTCATTTTCAAAAGTCAACAAAAAGGGACTTTAAGTCAAAGGCCATAACTTGAGATTGGTAAATCAAAATGATATGGGACCAAAGACATTGGTTAGAGGACTCAAAGAACTTTCCAAAATGTCCAAGAACATGAGCAAAGCTTAAAAATTGAGCAAGTTATGCCTTGTGGAAGTTGGGAAATTTTTGGATATTTTGAAAAGTCAACATTGATTCAAATGACCTAAAATTGCTAATGGGCCTCTTTTTCTTCCACAATTCATCATCCAAGGCATGTGCACGACCATTTGGCCCAAAGGGAAGTTTTTAGCATTTTTTATTTATTTATTTGGATTTTATATTATTAATAATTCATTTAATTAAATAAAATACATGAAAAATACTAAACCTAGGTTTTTCAATCTTTTTATGCATATAATATCTCCAAGATTTTGTGTAAGATAGATTAGGAAAGAATTGAAGCTAATTGGACATGATTTGGTAGCAAAAACATGTGAAAAAGATTGCAAAATAATGGCTTGAAAATCAAATATTGCATAATCAATTCCTTGATTCTTTTGATCAGATTCTTGACCTAAATCATTCTCCTATACATACACAAGCAAACCCTCGTGCCCATGACTTGAAAGCTGCGCAGAAGAGCCATAAGAAAACTCACACTTTTGCCTAAAAAACTCAAATCTGAAAATCAAGTTCTAGGACGATTCAAGGCCAAATAGTTGTTCCATTAGCTTCCTGAGGCTTCAAGGAAAGCTTTCCAATCAAAATCAATCATCCTAACTCCCTAAATTGGTAACACGATCGCAACCTGTACAGAAAATATTTCATATTCGTGCATCTCAATTCATGCCTCTTTTGCAATTTTTAACATGTGATTTATGTTCATTATGCAATTCTGAAGCTAACTGTGTGGTTTGATTTTGTTTTCGTGCATCATGGAAGGATTCACCATTGTTATCATCTAGGGTTTTCCAAGTTCTAAATTGGGCGTTTCTCATCCCTGTAAAATTAAGATAGGTCAATACCATGAACAAAACCAGCAGGCTTGGACGATCAGACTAGGACCCTCGCGCCTAATTTATGCTCAAAGATGGCTTAATCGCTATTATTGAATATGGCTTATTTTGAGGGGGTTCAAAACCCCCGCTAACCGTTTTCTATTTTTTCAGGAAAAACAAAACCACGAAGAAGATGATGAAGTGGCCATCAGTAATTGGTTGATTCAAATTTTTCGCGCGAAAAGAGCACTAACTCATGTTTTCTTTTATATTGATTATTGGTTATTAGATAAACAAAAGCATGCGAACGGCCTAGTGGTGAAACGTAGCGTTGGTATTCATCAGGACCTGGGTTCGATCCCAGGTCCCTCACCCTTTCCAATATTATTTTTCTACTTATCATCCTATGCAGGTTCAACGCTAAGGGTTCACCATGTTCACAATATCTGGCCATCCACGTGCCTATTGAGATGGATCAAATGGCCACAATCTGAAGCGCACTATGGACTGCAGTCAACACTTCCACACGCTGGCAAGGAAAGTCAAAAAGGCCTTAAAACCTTGGGCCAGAATTGTTACAATAAGCCCTCCACTTGGGGACAGCACCCCCCTCTAGTTTGTTTCTTTTAACCTTTTTTTATATTTTTCTTTTCTTTATTTTAATTAATGTCTTTTAAATTATTATTTTCATAATAAATATAAAAACACAAAAAATCAGAAAAAGATAAAAATTAAATATATTTATTTAATTAATTTTTTTGTAAATAAATTCATTAATTCACATAGTTTTAAATTTAGGACTTACTCTTAATATTTTTTCAATAAAAAAACTAGAATTTGTAGAATTAGGGTTTAATTAATTTTTTATCCTTTTTTCTTTTATTCCACAATAATTAATTATTAAAACATTATTTATTTTTATAAATCAAGATTTGCATGTAAGTAATTAGGTTAATATTAGGTTAAAAGTTAATACTTTCTTAATAAAATAAAAGCTATAGAATTAGGGTTAATTTAATTTTAATTTCATTTAATCTTTTTTTTATTTTATTAAAACTCATAAAAATACAAAAATACCAAAGAACAATTTCTTTTCTTTTTAATGTTAATTTAATAATCGTTTAATTTAATTTCGTTAAAAGGGTCCAACGCCCTCGTTTCAATTTAAAATTCTAATTCGCGTGTTTATTTCTTTTTCGTATGATTTTTATGTACCTCTCCCAAAGCCGTGTAAATTGGACGTTTTATTTCTCGCACTTTATTTCTTTATTCAAATCGGGTCCTGGATTAAATTTGGCGATGTGGACCCGCGCCTTTGTAATAGTTTAGGAACTTTATATTTCTCGCAACTTTTTAACTGTTAATAATGGCATGCAAGAATGAATGACTAAAATAAAAAAAAAACAAAAGCGTAGATCACCCATGACATGACAAAAGACAAAAATATCTGAAAACGACACACGAATCACACACCACCCCTAGGGTACGCCTCATTGTTGCCTTGCCTCGAAAGGTGATCGTCGAGTAGAGGATGTCTTAGTAAGTCCTCATGATCCGGGGACCTGGCATGAGGGTAGCTTCTAAGGTGTCTTCCTATTGCTCTGGTGATCACCATGTCCCGAACCTCGAGTTGACCCGAACACCTCCAACGGTGGTGCTACCTACCTCTCAATGGTGGGATGGCACTACTTTAAAGGACATTTACACAGACGAATTCCTTAGGGTAGGTAGACGACTCTAGATACTTGCTCTAATTTCAAAACAAATTCAAAAATACTTTTCACACCGACACCTTTTCAAAAAGCTTTCGAAAGAAAATTTTCAAACACTCTTGAGGACTGATACAAGAGTCGAACTGGAATTTTCAAAGAAACTTTTTAAAACCCACAGTTGAAAAGCAAACAAACCATTTTTGAAAACACAAATGAGCAAGTATCTAAGAGCCCATGGATAACCATGGATAGAAAGGGTGCTAACACCTTCCCTTTCTATAACTTACCTCCCGAACCGAGAGCAATCTCTATAAGGAATTTTTCTGTGCTTTTGTCCTTTCCATTTGGAGAAAATAAAAGACGGTGGCGACTCTTGCTTACCGCGACATTTCGCGAACCAGCATTAAACAGTCAGTTCCAGATCCACCGATCACAGTTAGCAACATCAAAAGCGGATGAAGAGAGCCTTCGGCAAGAAAGTCCATCCTCGAATATTCAAATAAGGGGACCCAGTGCTCAAGAAGATTCTACTAGCACGCCTCGATTCACGTGGTAAATGGACACCCAACTACGAAGGTCCATACCTAGTCAAAACAACATTCTCCGAAGGTGGTCTTATCCTCACAACAATGGATGAGGAAGAACTACCGCATCCGACAAATTCAGACGCAGTCAAAAAATACTATGTATAAAAAGCTCGCTAAGCTAGAACCCCAGAAGGGAAAATTAGGAAAAAAGGAGCGTCCCGGTGGATCGAAAACCCTAAAGGGAGATC
Organism: Vicia faba; assembly: GCA_948472305.1. Lineage (NCBI taxonomy): Eukaryota > Viridiplantae > Streptophyta > Magnoliopsida > Fabales > Fabaceae > Vicia > Vicia faba. The sequence continues at coordinate 408,901,917 of OX451740.1, read as the reverse complement.
CAGGCAAAAATTAGGGGCTTATAACAAAAAAAACTATCCCGGTGGATTGAAAACCCGAAAGGGAAATCCAGGCAAAAGTTAGGGATTTCATACAAAGAAATAAAGAACAAAAAGACTGCAATCTAAAATCTATGACTACAAACCACGAAGAGAAAGATCAGAATCATACGACTAAGACGCAAATGAGATAAGATCATCAAAAGTATATTGGGGAAAAGCAGTAGCGATTATCATTTTTCATTGCCATTTACAGTTTTAAAATTTTCTGTAATTACCTCTTTCTAGGAATTGCATCTTGTATTCTCGCCTACTCAGAGGCATATCAATAAAACATTTTCTTTCTTTACATATTTCAAATCGAGTCTTTCTTTTCTCATACTTGTTTACATTACTACTTATGAATACTGTCTTGAAATCATTTCGGGGAAACTAACAAAATAAAAGCATTCGACAAAACATTGAAAAAGCATTTTGGTTAGAAAAATATCTAAAGAAAATCCACGTCTGCATCCGTGCACATGCCTACTCCTGTGTAAACAACATAAATTCTATACACATGTCCACATCTACGCTTGCGTTTACAACATAAAAGTCTACGCGTAGGTGAATATCTACGTTTACGTCTACACCTGTGCTTGCAACACAGAAAATCAATGATTTACTAGCATTCTTTCACTACATTTAAATTAAATTCAACAATGCTACTGCGATACAACATACAACACCAGGGAATTGGTAATTCAATGCCAATTGCTTAAAGGGGAGAATGATAGAAATAGTGTTCATATCATTTCAGAGCATACATGCATTTTACACACATTGCATACATACGTATGGCATATCCATATCAAACATCAGACACATTGCATACATACATACAATTCAATACACATACGCTCAGGGTTCCATCCCGATATCAAACGTCATACGCCTGTATCACACAGAAAACGAACAATCTTACCCTCGAGTCAATCATCTAAGGGTCAATCAACAAAACACTTCTCCTGTGATTCAACCCGACACCTAAGTCTCTATGCAGTTATAAGTTCCTTACAAAGTAGTCCATTACCTAACTCTCCATGCAGTAATGAACGACACTCAATACATTGCCTCTAAGCCGCAATATATTCTCAAATCTCAGTAAATTGCCTCTAAGCCGCAATGTATTCTCAAAAATCAATACATTGCCTCTAAGCCGCAATGTATTATCCAAACTTAATACATTGCCTATAAGCCGCAATATATTCTCAAAACTCATACATTGCCTCTAAGTTGTAATGTATTCTCAAAACTCAGTACATTGCCTCTAAGCCGCAATGTATTCACAAATCTCAGTACATTGCCTCTAATCTGTAATGTATTCTCAAAACTCAATACATTGCCTCTAAGCCGCAATGTATTCTCAAAACTCAATACATTGCCTCTAAGCCGCAATGCATTCACAAACTCAATACATTACCTCTAAGCCATAATGTATTTGCAAAAACAGTACGTTGCCTCTAAGCCACAATGTATTCTCAAAACTCAATACATTGCCTCTAAGCCGCAATTTATTCTCAAAACTCAATACATTGCCTCTAAGCCGCAATGCATTCACAAACTCAGTACATTGCCTCTAAGCCGCAATGTATTCACAAAAACAGTACATTATCTCTAAGCCGTAATGTATTCTTAAAACTCAATACATTGCCTCTAAACCACAATGCATCCACAAACTCAGTACATTGCCTCTAAGCCACAATGTATTCACAAACACAACACATTGCCTCTAAACCACAATGTATTCACAAACTCAGTACATTTCCTCTAAGCCGCAATGTATTCGCAAACACAATACATTTCCTCTAAGCCGTAATGTATTCGCAAACTCAGCATATTACCTCTAAGCCGCAATGTATTCATAAAAATGAGTGCATTGCCTCTAAACCTCAATGTGCTATCCTCATCTAACCCATGGCCTCAGTCTCCAAGCAGCCATACATCACCAATTTTTGTTTTATTCATCCTCCAAATGGGTGAATAACCAAAAGCAAAGCCAGGACACACGAGATCACTCTCAAAGCTCAAAATTATCTACCTCGTCATCAAACCCTGGTAAGCGATATATCATCGGCTTCACCTATTTCTTCAAAGACCCATGAGGGTATGCTATATCAGTGTAACCTTATGTTCGTCGATCAAATTTTGGGGCAATAAATTCCCAATCAAAATGCGCAAGACTCATATATTCTCACGCTATTCGATTGGAAGATGATTGAATAGGGGCAGTTGTCGTACCCCAAATTTTCCCTACCTTTATTTTTCAAGATCAAAAACAGAAGACATTTTAATTAGGAATGGTTCAACAATATCTGATGGCCCGTTCTTAAATTTAAGTCGACTAGAAGATGTACTTAAATTTAGGAAACTGGGGCTTTCTAAATCAGAAAGACTCGTGCATCCGTAAACTTATTCGTAGGGCATGTTGGCCTATGGCCCATGCAATTCTAAAATAGAAAATTAGTCAATTAATAATTAAGGTTTTATTAATAAAACCCATCTTTAGTATTAATGTTATTAGTAAAAGGGGAGGTTGAAATTGCAATTAACCAGCCCATTAGATTGGTCCATCTAATATTTTTGAAAAGAAGTACTAGTATTATAAAAATATTAGTTATTATTTTTTTGAGTAAATAAATAATTTTGTTATTAAAAGGAAGCTATCATAAAAAAATAATTACCCTTTAAAAATAAGAGAAATAAGAGTGTAATGTTTTGCTGATAAAACTTTTACAATAATGTTTGGTCTTCAAATTAAAGCTTGTTCATTTATTAAAAAGCTTTTAAGTAAAACAATATTGGGCCTGGTTTAAAGGAAAAATGTTTTTAAAGAAAAAAAACTTGTTTTTGTTATACAAAATGATTAAGCAGCCCAAGCCCAATTGTTTTAAAAAAAATTGTTTGTTTACTGTAAACAAGGAAAATGCGCATGGCCCAATTAACATTTTTATTTGCTATGTCTGTTGAAATAATTTTTTGGGTTATTAGATATTGAGCTTTAAAATATTTTATTAAAGATTTGAGAAAAAAACTGTGTTGAAAAAGTATTTTGGGCCTATTGATTTACGATTTGGTTTTGTTGCTACAAGAAAAACGTGAGATGGGCTGTAACTAATGCGTAGGACCATAATTAACTAAAATAGGAACTGTACCAAATCAAACAAAGTCTATGCTAGTTTTTAGGCGCAAACATACACTGTAGAAATCAATGAAGATTCAATTAAATCTTACAGTAAATCAAATCATAAAAATTACAGCAAGAGTACTAAATCAAATCTTATTACAAAAACAAATCTAAAATTATACAGAATTAAATTCCAGAATAACATGTAAAAAATCTCAGTTATTACAATTGAAATCTCAGAAACCACATAATCAAATCATTACAATCTAAACTAAATCAATTACATTCAATCAATCGATTACAGAGAATTACGATCCGTAATTTTTTATAAACCCTAAATCTAACTGATTTCGTAACGACAATTTTACCTTATAAATACAAGAACAAGAATACAGATGAAGGGGGGGGGGATACTGAAATTACAAAGCTTAATACAGAGGCGGATACCGAAGAGTGAAACAAAGAAGAGACCAGGTACCGAAACGCAATTTCTTGAAGATCCGGAAGGAGGACGATTAGGGTTTCAACATCTGAAACCCTAATCGTCGTTGCTAATCGTCGCTGCCAGCCTCATCCTCCACTACTTCTATTCCATTCAAATTCGCCGGAATCTGCAAGAAAGAGAGAAGAGGGTTAGAAACCAAATCGCTCGAAGAACTCCGAATACGAAATCGTAAAGGGGGTAAACGACTCAGCTTCTTTTATTTTGTTTTGTTCTGTTAAGTGATTAAAGAAGTGTTGGGTGGGTTATGATGTAGGAAGAAGGGAGGTAGTACAAGCGCTACTGTGGTGTGAACTTAGGGTTAGGAAAAGCAGAGAAAGGGCAAGGGTAGCGAGAAGGAGAGAGAAGGCTACTGTAAACTGAAAATAAAAAATGGGGAGTGTTGTTAAACAAATTGTATGTTGTTTAATGATACCATGCATGCGCGTATACCATATATAGTGTGTACCCTTAAACGTCATCCGTTGGATCCTCTGTGGACGGCCCTAAGGCCAAGTCCACCATAAGCGTTATACTCCCTCACACACCCGATCGTGCAGGCCCCTCCAAACTGCATTTGGGCCTAGCCCAGATGCTCTTCACACCCCCTTGCCAATAGTTACTAAACTATCAAACAATTTTCTCCCCCCAGGCACATTGGGCCTAGCTCAGCCTAAATTTTACATCCCCCTGTTTTACTGCTCAACTAAAATTGCACTCCCCGGGACATTTGATTTTTTTTAATTGTTTTATTTACATATAATTATTATTATTTCTATATTCTTCTATTACTACTATTATTAGTTTTATAATTATAATTATAATTATTATTTATTGTTATCATATATTATTATTTATTATCATATAAATAAATTATTTTATTCAAAACTCATGCATATATTTTCTATATTATTGCATTAAAATATTTTTTAATCATGCATTAATTAATAATTTTTGCAATTAATATTATAAAAATGTCAACAAACACTAGACCTATTTTTCGCAAGAAACTAATCTAAGCAACTATTTTTGCAAAAAAGGGTTCCAAATATATTTTGACTAATCGCGCATTTAGCCCACAATTCCGCAATCACTACTCCCGGTCAAATGCGAGGCAATTCAAAATACATTTGAAACCCCTAAAAAACACTAACCCCATACGAACTACGAATTGGGACTCTGATTCCTCTTAAGAGGATACATAGGCATACGATCAAAAATCGTAGCGAGTTCCCCTATTAAAAAACAAACCCTTCCCCTATATAAAATTTAAATCATGTTTCCCAACTCAAACCTAAAACCTAGTATCCTTGTGAACAAGCTAGATGAAAAGTTCCTAATACCTTCCTTTCGTCTAAAGAAGTCCGAAACCTAGAATCTTTGTCTCCGAATTAGGGTTTTCTGTTAGATTCCCTTCCCTAGGATAAAAACTAATAGTGGCGGCTCTGATTAAAAAACCAGTTGCTACACAGTAGAGTTGAGTTTTCTTTTCCCCAGTAGAGTTGATTTTCCTCCAATAAAGTTGAGTTTCTTTCCCCAGTCGAGTCGGTAATCTTTTCTTAATGGTTACCTCCTTGATAGTTTGTTGCTTGCATTGTTAAGAGTTCCTGTCATTGAAATCTTACTATGCATTTAGATTATTTGATCATGGTTTTGGCTTTACCTATTTATAACCATCCCAGAGTCTTGTTGTTCCCCAACTATTTATTTTCCTGGTCGAACTCTCTTTTTGGTCCATTGGTTTTATTTTCTGCTTCCCCGGTGGAGCTCTGTGTCACCTTTGGAATTGGTCATTTGCATTCATAATCATAAGCATTGCATGGAATCTTAGGGACAAAAATAGGGTTTGTTTTATATTTAAGTATCTTTAATCGCATTGAGATGAAGATTTTAACCTTCGTATCTCCAGAGAGAAGACACTTAAATAAGGGAAGTTGTTATACCTCAATTTCCCCCTAAAATCCCTCATCCTCTCATATTATCAATACATCAAGACATCAAGATCACACATTAGGGTTGGTTCTCCCTTTCTATTTCATCCTATATTTAAGTTTTCTCTTGAGAGATCATCAAGAACCTTGAATTGTTTATCTTGTACATGTTTTCTTAGACTAACATCAAAATATGTATATATCTCTCTTTGAATGTTCATATTGTAAGTGATGACACAATTGCATTCATCTCACTATCTAACCTAGGGTTTGAGGGGTGTTCCTTAGTCAAATGGAATCTTATCATCATCCAAAATAACTTCTCTTCACATGACAAGATCCAATTGTGCAATAAAAATCATTAAAAGTTGAAAGGGATTTCAAGTCATTTTAACACTCTCTAAGCTAGGGTTTACGGACTTCCAAGGACCATATCTTGTTCATTTTTTGAGGTTTTTGATTGACTCCAAATCCATGATTCTCTTTAAAGGGTCCTTAAAAAGTTTTCTTCAGGGATCTAAGGTTAACTTTGTATGGAAAATCACTAATGGTTAAGAAAGATTACAAGTTTCTTTAAAAAGTCTTTGAATCTAAGGTTTTAACTTCAAATTATCATAACTTGGTAAATTTTTATCTCATTGAGCCTATTATTTTTCCATATTAATCTTTGGATGTCTACTACAACTTTGTTTCAATGTGCAAGACTTGAAAATGCTTGGAAAGTTGTTGAAGAATTGTAAAGATTATAGGTCTTTTGTGAATTTTCCCAAATTTGTTCATCATCTTCCAAAGACCATAACTCTTTTAATTTTTATGATTTTTCAGTGATCTCAATTCTACAATTCAATTCAAGAGGTTTAGTTCATCTCATCTACAAATATCAAGACCAAATTTTGAGTGGAAGGTCATATAGTTTTGAAGAACATTATAGGTCATTTTGAGGTCTCATACTTAGAAATATTTCAGGGTCAAGTGGACTCCGTGATGTTCGGAGGAATTGATAGTCAGCCCTACGAGGAGGATACTTATGGGTACTTCTGTCCATCAGGAAGGATTCCCTCCAGCTTGAGGCCGTATGAGAGGAACATTCTTGCTCAAGGAGAAGCTAGGAGGATACTCTCGAGGTCCTCTTGCCCGGTGATGCTCCTTTTCGCGTCTTCCTGGGTCCACCCCCCATGTGGCGAAGTAGCATCCTCTTGAAGAGTGGGGATTACTGCCTAACATCATCGAGGGGGGATCTGGTCAGCCAGTCTTAAACGGCACAAATGAGTTGGGCCTTATACGGACTTGGGCCAAGAGTAGGCTCAGTCTAGAACACACACACACACACACACACACACACACACACACACACACATACACACACACACACACACACACACACACACACACATATATATATATATGTATATATATATATATATATATATATATATATATATATATATATATATATATATATATATATATATATATATATATATATATATATATATATATATATATATATATATATATATATCATGCATAAAATAGTTTTCAAAGTGTATAGTGCTTCCGGTAATCCACCATGGTTGTTGTAATATACAGTAGTCTCATATGTATATTTCAACAACCATGGTGGATTACCGGAACAGGTGTAGAAAGTGGTGTAAGAATAGTAGAATAGCACACCTGTTCCAGTAATCAACCCTGTAAAATTTTGTAGCATTTATTTATTTTCAAGTTCAAATTTTATAAAAGATAATAATTTGCATCGAAAAATAAGTTGAAATAGAATATGACTTATATAGACTTTGAATTTGGAGTCTAATGTAACTACTGAATACCAAGATATAGAATTGTGAGATCATTATCACGGAGGATAATAAATTTGATATTTTCACAAATGAAGAACCCCGTGAGGAAGGTCCTCCACGGATTGAAACAAAAATCGAAAGTTCGCCACGAATTATTGAAAACAACCCAAACTTAGAATAAGCTAAAGAGTTCGAAAGTCTAAGGATCTAGGCTTGAAAAAATCAATAAATTTATTTCTTTTTATCTGATAGAAGGAAATAGTAAAAAACATATTTTGTTCGTAAGAATCCTATTATTCGTCAAGTGGAAAATGATCCTAAGACATATAAGGAAGTAGTAGCTTCAAGGGACTCCTCCTTTTGTAATGATGTTATCCAAGACGAAATGGATTCAATAATGTCAAACCATACTTGGGAAATTTTCAATCTACCTAAAATATTAAGACTCATTGGACGCAAGTGAGAGTTTAGAAGGAAGTATCACAGTGATGGTACACTAAACAGATACAAGGATATATTAGTAACCAAGGATTTTAGAAAAATAGAAGGTGTTGATTATTTTTTACACATATACACTAGTAGCTAGAAAAAAGGAAATTAGAGTTTCATTTGCATTAGCTTCCTTGAACGACCTTATATTTCATCAAACGAATGTCAAAACGAAAATCCAAAATGGAGATCTCGATAAGGAAATTTATATGGAAAAAAAGTTGTGCAAGCTTTTTAAATACTTGCATGGATTAAAACAAGCACCAGAACAATGACATTAAAAGTTTGACTTTGTCATTGTAAGATTTTCTGATTAAGGGAAGGACACACAACTTAGGGGGGAATTTTTAATCATTATAAAAACACGAATTCAAATAGTTTGTCATCATAAAAAATGGGAAGATTGTGTATAATTAATCTTATATATAGTTTTGATAAAGACAAAGATTATCAAAGAAGAAAAGAATAAAATTTTTCATGCACAACAATGTTGAAGTTGATCAAGAAGGTTTAGCATAGAAATTCAAGTGAAGATTTGAGAGAAGTTAACATAACTAATTTGTGTAAGAACATTGTGATATTACTTTGTTTCCATGTTGATTATATGATTGACCATTACCAACAAGATGAATGGAATTTTAAAAACGAAGAGGTTTCTGACTTTCACATTCAAAATGAAAGATCTTGGACTAGTTGTCACAATTTAAGTGATCGAAGTAAAGCAAAATAGTAGGGGTTAAAAAATTTAGTCAAATCCACTATTGAGAAAACTTCGACATTCAAGATGAAAGATCTTTGACTAGTTGACACTCTTTTAGGATTCAAAGTAATGTGAAATAGTGGGGGTTATGGACTTAGTCAAACACACTTTATTGAGAAAGTTCATAATAATTTCAAACTATCACGTTTCAATGTGAATATTCAATTTGATCTTAGTGTCAAAATGATGATGAGAGAGTTATGGCTCAATTGAAATATACAAGTGCAATTGGTTATCTATATTAATTGATGCAATATACTAGACCCTACATAACACTTACAATAAGTAAATAAGTAGATTTACTAACAATCCAAATGGTGAAGATTCGAAGTCCATCAAAAGGATTTCGATTATCTTTTTTTTTAAACCAAAATCTTGACCTCCATTATGGTAGGTTCCATAATAGAATGATATACCAATGTGAGTTGGATATCGAGTGTTGAAGATCATAAATTTTTAGCTGAGTAGATAATTACACTAGATGGAAGTGTAATTTCTTGGAAGATCAAGAAACAAACACGTATTAATCTTTCGACCATGGAATTAGAGTTTGTGGATCTAGTTTCCGTTGATCATGAAGATGAACGATTGAGGGATATGTTGTACCCTAATTTTTTACCTAATATCCTACCTCCTTTTGCATCATTTACATAATATTAAAAGATCATCTCATTCTAAATGCCTCCAAAGAAATTATTGTGTCCTTTCACTTTCTTCCTAAACCTAGAACACTTCTTCTATCTAGATGATCCATTGGCATGATGGTTGATACCATTAAACTTTCAAGTAATCTCTTTTTAAGAGATACCGTAAAAAAAGATGCATGACAATGTCATGACCACTAACACCATCTCCAAAACTAGTGAAACAATAAAATCACAAATAAAATCACTTAATATGTGTTTGGTTATGCGGAAACAAAAATTGATTTTTTTTATTTATTTTGGTTGATAGAGAAATGGAGGTAAATTAATTTTTTATGCTTGAAAATATTTATGAAAAATTGATTTTAACGATAATTTTCAATATAAAAATTAATATTTACACAAAACATATAAATATTACATGTTACTTTCAAGAACAAAATAATAATTGAAAAAGTTAAAGGATGTGATGCAACGGTAATCCAAACTAGGTTTCAATATGGTGGATAGGGGATTACTTGTAAGGTTAACATTCCAACATTCAAATCGGCCAAGTCAGTGAGTTAGTGAAAAATGAAGTGTCAGTGAGAAATGAAATTCATACATATAAAATGGCATGTTAATTCTTTTAGATAGAAGAGTTAGGTAGCAACTATAAGGCGAGAATGAGCGTGAGAAGCATAGGATCGTAGGATGAATCTAAATGGCGGAAAATAGTTTTGCCATGTGAAGCATATGATTCACCTTCTTTCATCTACTTTTGCTTCCCCTCTACATGATGGGGCTTTGTGCCTTTTAGACATTGCAGTCGGCCCAGAATACTAACTTTAAGTAAAACCACTTATTTGTAAATAATTGTATATGTTAAAAGCTCATTATTGAGATATAGTTTATGTTCGGCTTTACGTTTGTAAATAATTTTATGCTTTAAAAGTTTATTATTGATATATAGTTTATGTTTAGTTTTAAATTTGAAGCATCTAATATTGACTCAGAATATACATAATTGGTTTTCACATGATTTATTACTCAGAAGTAGAATTGATTTTACATAAAGTTATAATTTATAATTTTTGAGTTTAAATGTGATTTTTACACTGAAATTTATTATTCAACTCACTTTTATAAAAATATATTCAAACACTTTACATTCAAATCACTTTTAATCTTAATCAATTTTATAGAATCAACTTGCGAAATACCCGTGCATCCACATGGATAAATTTATTAAATACAATATAAATTTTTATTTAAATATACATGTAAATTTTAAATGAGTTATTCAGTTATAACATCAATAATGATAATATAAACTCAAATGTATTAAATAACCATACAAAAAGAAGAAAAAAAGGCCTCTGAAATGGAGAAAGAAAAAATAAAAATTGTGAAATTGAAAATAAGAATTGTGTCTTAAATAAAAGCAAGTGTTAATTAAAATAAAATAGATATTTTATCAATAGTGACTCGTGAGATGAATAATTCGTCATTTGCACGGCTATTGAATGTCATCCAATTTGATAAAATAAATCCTAAATTGTTAATTTTATTAAAATTTAAATATAGATTAATTAATATTTTTTATAATATTAATTAAAATGCTTAAAAGTGACCCGTGAGGTAAAAATAATTTTTAACATATATAAAAAGTGTAAAAAAATTCTATTTTATTTATAATTTTTAAAAAATACAATTATTGTGTCTACTTATACATTATAATATTAAAAAAAAATATCTTTGTTTTATAAATATAGTTAAAACAGATTTTAGAAAAATAAAAATATGTTAGGTTTATCTATGTTTAAATTTTAAGAATTTTTTTAATTTAGTTGTTTCATTTATTTGTATATACATGTGTTCTTCATTTTATTTTTCTATTTCTTTATGTTTTTTTTTTCTTCATTTAGATTGTTGAAAGATTTGAAAAACAAAAATAAGTTAATAACTATAAAAAAATATAAAATATTTGTTTGTACTCATTCGTGTTCTTTTTTTTTTATATGTTTTTATTTCTCTATTGTTTTTATGTACATTTATTTGCATTGTTGATAGATCAAAAAGAAAAAAAGAATTAATAACTATAAGAAGGGTATAAAAGATAAAATAATATTGTAAAAAAGATAAAATAATAAAATGAAAAAAAGAAAGAAATATAAGAGAGATATGGATTTAATTTGAAAGAAGAATGAGATGATGAGTGAAAAGAGTGATAATGAAAGGGAAAATAAAAGTTGAAAAAGTGTTAAATAGCAAATTGATGATACATGATCATTTTTTTGTTTGAATCAATACACACCATCATCAATAGAGTATCAAAACCACAATGACATTCACACCTTAACAAATTATTTTCGTAGCTACTATTCGAAATATATTTCTGATACATTTCGAATTTATAGAAGGAGAAAAGCGGTGAAGATATTTTACGAAATTTACAATTCTTCAAAAGCAATGGAAATGAAGACGAAGCTAGGGTTCAATCCCACCTCAAAAACCTAATTTTATATTTCATTCAATTTTAATTAAAATATTTTAAATAAATTAAATTACAAACGAAACAGCTAAATGGAGAGAGACTATGAAAGATTTTTTTTGTAATAACTAACTTTTGGAAAAAAATTTCGCAAATAACCATGTTTCAGAAAACTCCACAAAGGAGGAGCCAATCCAGTTGGCGCCTGCACTAGCCCATTTGTCCTATGCATCATCTCACTTGTCGCATGCTCTCTCTTTTAGCCAAGTGAGATGGCGCATGCACTCTAAAAGTGAGAGGAGACGCCATCTCACTTGGCGCCTAGGGAAAAATGCATTTTTTTATAAATAAGTCCTTCATTTCTCCGTCATTCTTCACACTTTCTCGCACTATCTTCTTTTTTTTCTCTATTATTTATGGCATGACATCTCCCATGATTTTTACCATAGATGGTTACGTTATTTTCTCGACCACCAAACCTCTGATGAAAATGAAATTTTGGCACATTCACTCCATAGAGCGTCTGAAGAGAGAGTTGAAGCAATGACTAGAGGGAGACATCGAAGATGGGGAACAAATTAGAAGGATCCAACGAAGAAGAACATTAACCTCACTTGCAACAGGAAGACCTAATTTTGGGTTGGACGAAGTCAAAACAAACAGAGACGTAATGTTGATGATGCATGAGTCAGATGAAATTGTTTTAACGGTTGTAATTTCTTAGACGTTTTATCGTGTTTTTATTTTTTGTTTTCGCAAGGTTTGTTGTAACAAATGCTCTTAATGAAAAACTGTAATGTTAAGAACTTAAAAAAGTAAAGATGTTTTTGCATACAATTTTTATGCAGTTGAGCTAGTAGCCCGAGTCAGACAATTTTTGCGATTGTATCCGACCTGACGACATAAACCACACTTTCTTTCTAGATTTTCAAGTGAGTCCATTTCAGTTGTGATGCGCTTGCTTTTGGGAAGACCCTTTTGAAGGAAAATTGCGATCAAAAGCGCAGCGGAATTTAAAATTTTCCTTTAGCGATCCTTACGAATGAACATGGTCAGTGATAGAAATATTTATCTCTTGTGGCGATTCATACCTTTGATGTTGTGATCACGAGCGTTGATGAAGAACAACGCCTCTACCCAGTTCACACGAACGGATCGCTTCCGGTCACAGTGCTAGCTGATCACGAACGGAAACCTTGAGTGAGAGAGAGAATCAAAAACGAAATTGCATCAAGTGAAATTGCTTCATCATAAGGGATATATTTATAGAATCACTCGTGTGGGCTACAAGCTAAAAGCCCAATTAAGGCTACAAGCTAAAAGCCCAATTAAGCTTATGGACATCATACCTTATGATGTACCATATATCACTTATCCACGTGGTACCTTACCACTTTCCATATTACACTTAAGTGCACCGTATCTTACGGTGTTCCTTATTTATTCTATCTCTCATCAACCTGTCCTTATGTGTGTGACCCTGTAGGTTTTCGCGACGTTGACAATTATATTAAATCACACATTTAATATAATAAACAGTAAGCGGTATCTAGCAACACATCACTGTTACCCAAGTCACGAAAATGTCATGTGATCTGACCAAACCTTTTCCGTGATAATATTTGTGTTGTACAATTACCCTTTTGCCCTCATGTCTATATTGAACATAAGGCATACACTGTGTCACCCTTGTCCAGTTCAATATTGGGCCCTTAGACATTTATCATGTTATGCAGGATGAGCAAATTCCATCTAGGTCACTCATGTCCCTTAGCATGCTTTGTGAAGTACCCATCAACCGTCTTTATAGTCATCCAGTTACGGATGACGTTTGATCAATAATAAAGTACTTGACTGTACATCTAGGGTCCATAGTGGTTTCAGGTCGAAGGGTGGTATACACCATTATCATCATGAGAATAACTTATGACACTTTGCATAACATTCTATGTAGTATTCTCATAGCGGGTCAATCCAGTATAAATATTACTCCTAATATTCATACTTATGTCAAGACTTGATAACTCCTTATCTATGATCCATGAGATGTGATCATCAATCTATCTTCATAATAATCTTAATGCTTCAATGTTATCCCACTTCACATTAAAGCTTGACTACAGATACTTTAAGAATAGTGTCTTATGTTTAATGGGATCTCATGATTAAGTCACACTTAACATTTCATTAAACAAATAAACCATTCTAGGAACTTTATTATTTTAGAAAGCAAACATAATAAAGAAATGCCTTTTATTATTAATAAATAATTCGATACAAGTACCAAAAGTATTGGCCTCTAGGGCTTACACCAACACCTTTTTTATTCCTTCGCAGTTGGTCATTGTGCCATACTATTTTGCCATTGTATGTAGGCCAATAATCAGGTTTTGCTACCAATGGGAAGCTATTATTGTATATGTTGAGCAAGGTTTCATACTTGTAAATGGGAGATAGAAGTTGTTATGAGTCTTGATGAGTATAGGCACATGCCGCAATGACATGAGAGCAAGACATACGAAAGGCTTGAAACTTCTCACAATCGCACCAAAGAGAAGGTAGTATAACCCTATACTCTTGTCTTGGCAGCCCCTCGTTGTGGTCGATTGTGTCTTTGACAATGAAGTTGTGGCTGGGTCGGTCGAATCGTAAAACCAGATGGGTGTTGGCTATGGAACTTTCTGCCTTAATATACTTCATGCAACTTTCACTCCATAGTTGTCCCGATTGCAAGACAACATTCCATATTTCACCTCTTTTGGAAAACAACAGAGTCATCCTAAAATATGTTGATTTAACCAAAGCAGTTATTGGGAGGTTTCGTATGCCTTTGAATACACCGTTCATGGATTCAATCAGATTTGTTGTCATGTGGCCCCATCGTTGTCCATTGTCGTATGACCTAGTCCATTTCTCCACCAGAATATTATCGATCCACCTACCTGCGTCCGGATTTGACAATCTGATCTCGTTGTGATAGTGTTTGAACGTAGGTTGTGTTAATGCATACCCTGCGTTCGTAACCGCTTTCCTAAGAGCTTTGTCTTTGATCTCCCTCGTGAAATTTTGGACGATATGTCTAATAAAATAGACATGCGTAGAAGGAGGGTCATGCCAACCGTTTGCAGGATTACTGTATGCACTCTCAATAGATGTATGTCTATCGGAGATCAAACAAAGATCTGGTTGAGGAGCCACGCGTGTTCGGAGATTCTTGAGAAAGAAACTCCAAGCACCACCAGTCTCTCCCTCGACTAGAGTAAAGGAAATTGGGAAAATGTTTTTGTTTCCATCTTGTGCAACTGCCATCAGTAGCGCGCCTTTGTATTTCCCATACAACCAGGTCACATCAATTTGAATAATATGTTTGCATGACGCAAACCCTGTGATACAAGGTTGAAAAGCCCAGAACACTTGACCGAATATTCCATTTTTGGTGACTTGAGTACCATTTGGGGCGTACGCCGACAGCGTTTCCATAATATAAACAGTACCCGGAGAATAAGTCTGAAGTGCATTCATGTAGCGAGGAAGCTCTTTGTATGACTCCTCCCAGTTTCCATATACCTTTTTAATCGCCTTGGTCTTTGCTAACCACGCCTTTCGGTATGACGGAGTATAGTTATATACCATAGTGATGTGAGAGATTATGGTTTTCACCTTCAATGATGGATCATTACTGATGAGAGGTAGGATTTCTTGACATATGAGATCATAATTTTGTTTCTGATGATCTTGTGATTGAGTATAGTTGACGCACGTGTGTGTGCACATAGAACCTATGACCCTGTTGGCTCTTAAATTCGACACCCTTGTTTCATTAATGTCAGCCATTAAAGCTGAAGGTTGTTTTCGATCAGCTGAGTCTGTCGAAATGCCCATCGAAAGATGGCAATGTACTTAGAAGATTTCTTCCAAGAGATAAGTTGGTTGCCTTCGACGTCGAAGGTGTTTCTCGTCGAAGATGCTTCTCGACGAAGGTGTTCGATGGTTCAGAGTGGAACGGTTTGAAATTCAAGCGTTTGGAGGGAAAACGGTTTCCAGCGGTTACCAAGTGCAACTTGCAAAGATCTGGGGCGTCGAACGTTGAGAACGTGCCAAGTGGAATCATCTCGAAGCAGTGTAACTGCCCGACGGTTACTTGGGATGTTTTTAGTATAAATAGTAGTAGTTCACGCAGTTTCTCGCGTGTGTTCACAATTATATACAAAGTCACTCATATAGATTCGAGTACCCAGCGTGTGAGAAAGAATTGTTGAGAAATGTATGTGTGAAACACCAACTTTATTAATCAAAGTCATTTACTTTTCCAGAAATTTACTTGCTTTCTTCTTTACTTTCCTGTCGAAATCCTTTACTTTAAGCCTTCATTTATTTTACCAAGCCTACTTCTTCATGCAATTTACTTAAAGCCTCTTCATTTTATTGCCACTTAATCAATATCCAATTTAATCAAAACCTAAAAATCAACCTATGTCCTAGGATCAATCTGATCGATCCTGCGAGTAACCAAATAAGTAACCATTTGGAGGATCAGCGGTTGTTTACCAATAACCACGGTAAACAAATTGGCACACCTGGTGGGACAGTGTGTTGATTGTTGAAAATAATCTCATCTTTTCGAGGAGTGTTGCATGTTATTGAGAAGTGGTAGAATATACACTAACGATAACAATACTGCCAGAAGAAGGGAAGAGATGGCGAATCCGCCAAACAATAACGAAATCCCACAAACGAATGTGGGAGCAACGGTTATCTCGACCGTAAGTGAAGCGACAACTGCTGGTTCGACACCAGCAGTAACGGTCACAGCAACGGGGCCATTACCTCCGTTCACAGGCCCCAGAGTGCCTTTGGGAACTCCCCCACCAAGGGGAAATTTAGGCACAAGGCCTTTTGTTCCCCCAGGATTTATGACAGGCGGTCATAATCGAGAACCACTCTATGGCATGCCAACTTCTGACTTGGCTAGCCTAACGAATGCTGCGTCCACTTTTTCAGACCCTTTAGTGAGTGCCTCTTCGCCACTCCAAGGTTCTGGAGTAGGTATGGCGAATAGAAATAGGACCCAACTCTTGGGAGGAACGTCCCAAGTAGCCCATGGCCTTACAAATGCCTCGACAGCAGTCTTGAGGCAACAAATGGACGAAAGCAACCATGATATGGTGCAAATGTTGGCACAAACTTTAAGTACAGTGCTGAACCCTCTAATACAAAACACTACTCAATCGAATCAGCAGATGACAGCGCAAATGACGTGTTTGGCTGATTTCTTTGGAGTACCCCAACCTATTCGACAGCCCCAAAGGGCGCAAATAAGGGGAAACCAGGGTATATTCTTAGAGGAAGAAACCACCATCAACCAGGTTCAACAGCCTGTCGAAGAAAACCTTAGGGCACGATTGGAGCAACCCGTCGAGGAACCTAGGGTAATAACCCCAGAGGTCAGGTTAGTTAACAGAAATCAAAATGCTGACGAAGTAGTTCAGCATATCCAATACCAAAATACGGGTTTGGAAAACAATCTGGCAACCATGATCGAAAGGATCATGACTCAAAATGGGATGAACATGGGCTTTCGAAGGCCCAACTTTACGTCCCCATTGTCAGAATACATGTTACAAACAGACTTACCTCCTAGATGTAAAGTCCCCAAATTTACTAAGTTCTCTGGGGACACGACAGAATCTACTGTCGAACATGTGGCGAGATACTTGATCGAAGCAGGAGATATTTCGAATAACGAAAATCTGAGGATCAAGTACTTCCCAAGTTCTTTAACAAAGAACGCTTTTACTTGGTTTACAACTCTTCCCCCCAATTCGATCCATCACTGGACCCAGTTGGAAAGATTGTTCCATGAACAATTCTACATGGGGCAAACCAAGATAAGCCTGAAAGAATTGGCCAGTGTAAAGAGACGTTTCACTGAACCTATAGACGAATATCTAAATAGGTTTAGGCTGCTCAAAGTGAGATGTTTTACACAAGTGCCGGAACATGAGTTAGTCGAAATAGCCACAGGCGGTTTAGATTATTCCATTAGAAAGAAGCTAGACACCCAATACCTGAGAGACATGGCCCAACTGGCCGATAGAGTTCGACAGGTAGAACGCCTCAAAGCTGAAAAAGCAAAGGCAACGAAAACTCACAAGAGAGAGAGGATAGCGTATGTTGATATGGATGACGAAGATCCAGAATCCTTCGACGATACTATAACTGTCGAAGAAGGAGAAGTCGATTTAGCGGAACTAAAACAAGGGCCACCATACTCTTGTAAACTGTTAGTCCCCTCAAGTGGGAAAAATCCCATTGGTCCAGAAAGGACCAACGATAGGTTCCCCAAAAAGACTTATAGTTTTGACATCACAAAATGTGATGAGATCTTTGACTTGCTTGTAAAAGATGGCCAAATGATAGTACCCCCAGGGGTAAAAGTGCCTCCTCTTGATCAAAGAAAGAAGAGAGGTTTTTGCAAATATCATAATTTTTTGGGCCATAAAACTTCTCAATGTTTTCTTTTCAGGAATCTTGTGCAAGACGCTATCGAAGAAGGGAGGTTGAAGTTTGCTGACAAAACCCCCATGGCTGTCGACTCAAATCCATTGCAGGCTGAAGCCCATTATGCTGAGCCTTCTGAGGTGAACGTGATCGAGGAAACCAGGAGCCAGTCGAAGAGGCCAGGAATCCCAATGGTCGAAGTCTCAAAGGACCATATCAACATGCCAATCTTTGGCAGTTTTTCTGGGAATCTATCCAGAAAGACAATTGAAGCCGTTCAGAAAACGGTCGAAGACCCAAAGCTGGAGACCGTTGAAGCACAAAAAACTGGACCAAAACCCAGTTCTCACTTGGCCACAGTTCAAGGCCAGACGGAGAATTTGGAGACCCAAATGAAGCAGTTAAACCTTGCCAACAAAGATACAATGAATATCAACATGGTCGAACTCTCTGACCCAAAAGCATCAGAAGAGGCCATGAGGCAAGAACAAGCTAATAAGACTGCTTTCCCTCGGGTAAATGAAAATCTGGCAGATTTTCTCCAAAGATGCCAGAAAAAGAAGTCAGAGGTGATGCTGTGTCCAAGATGCAGTTCGATCTTTGACAAGAAAGCTGCTGAGCACATTCAA
Organism: Vicia faba; assembly: GCA_948472305.1. Lineage (NCBI taxonomy): Eukaryota > Viridiplantae > Streptophyta > Magnoliopsida > Fabales > Fabaceae > Vicia > Vicia faba. The sequence goes on along the minus strand of OX451740.1, from coordinate 408,883,047 downwards.
GGCGTAAGAGCAGCGAATAAGAGAAGGGAAAATGTTGATCTTCGACATGACCCCAGAAGAGCCTCCCAAAGAGGTTCAAACCAAGAAAAGAGGCCATTGACTTTCAGGCCTCCAACAAATGTGCCGGTAGATACCTGGTACAAAACCTCTGGTCGAAAAAGGCCAAGTGAGGAGAGATGGCACTCTTTCAACGTGCCAAGGGGTTCATCTTTAACACAAAAGAAAGAGCCTCAAGTTGCTGCACCTAAAGTTGCACAAGTGTCAAGCAACTACAAAGGGAAAAATCACATGTCTCGATCTCAATGGAGGAGATACCAGAGGAGACGAAAAGTTGAGAGGGAGGCTGCCAACGAACCAAAGGCAGAAACCAGTTCAAATGTTCCTCTAAGGAAGCAAAGGAAACCTCTAGAAAGAGAGCCAGTAACCAACAGGCTAGTTTGGCCTAACCAAGGTGAAGTCGAAGACGAAGACGGTTCTGAGTCTGATGATACTTTGGACATAATGGTGAATATAGTCTCAGTGCTGCCCAGAGAATTCAACCGACAGGTGGAGGTCGAAGCAAGTGACTGGGAAGTGGAGCAAGAAATGGCCAAACATAGGCCAGTGTGCTATTTCGTCATGGACAATGGCACTACTGAGGAACAAAATGGGTTCTTCGAGCCACCTACGGAGGCGATGAAAAATCACCTCAAGCCTTTATTTATAAGGGCTAAACTCGAAGAAACTACAGTGAATAAAATTTTGGTGGATTGTGGGGCAACCATCAACATTATTCCTCACTCTATGCTGAGGAAAATCGGCAAAAGGGATGAGGACATTAAGCCTCACAACATGGTTCTGTCGAACTATGAGGGCGGCATAGGGACCACTATGGGAGTGATCCAACTAGATATCAAAGTAGGGTCTATCCTTCGACCAACAATGTTTATGGTCATATCGGCCAAACCTAAGTACAATCTTTTGTTGGGCCGTGAGTGGATTCATGGTGTTGGAGTTGTCCCATCATCAATGCACCAGAGGCTGCTCCTATGGCGTCCAGATGGGATGGTCGAAAACATAGAGGCAGATCAAAGCTATTACTTGGGCAAAGTGAATCACCTGGGGCTAGCAGATTTCGACAAGAACTTGGCTCACATAGGGCTATGTCCAACACCTGACTTCGACATGGCGCCAGCGCCAAATACTTTTTGTTCCCTATACCTGCATCCTGAGCATGGTTTCCAATGGGACAGAGAAGACTTGTCCCACATAGACTTCAGTGGGTTAACTGATATCCAACCAACTGGTTAGGGAAGTGAATTCAGTGATAATGACTGAGTCACAATCTTTGAAGCGAATTTCGGCTTACGTAGCCGAAACAAAGGTGATAACGGCTCTCGAAGCCGAAGTGAAGTACATGGCCACACAGGCCAATGATCAACAGTTATCTGCTGCAGGTCCAGGAAAGGATTTCGATCCAGAACCCCCTGATATCATGCAAGAAGAAATGCAGGAACAGAGGCTCGACGCCATCTATGACGATGAGCCTTTGGGCTTCGAAAAGGACCCCTTGGCGAACAACATTAAAATGTTAGCGCAAGATCCTTTAGAAGAAATCAACTTAGGCGAAGGGTCAGAGAAAAGGCCAACTTACATCAGCGTAAAAATTGACCCAGAACTTAGGTTGGAAGTAATCCAATTGTTGAAAGAGTTCAAGGACTGTTTTGCATGGGATTACGACGAAATGCCTGGTCTCGACAGAGGATTGGTAGAACTTCAGTTGCCAATCAAACCTGGGAAGAAGCCAATCAAGCAAAGTCCAAGACGCTTCGCTCCAGAAATACTGTCGAAGATCAAAACGGAAGTCGAAAGAATGCTGAAATGCAAATTCATACGCGTTACAAGGTATGTCGAATGGATTGCAAACATTGTGGCAGTGATTAAGAAAAATGGTACATTAAGGGTGTGCATAGATTTCAGAGATTTGAATGCTGCTACGCCCAAAGATGAATATCCTATGCCTGTGGCGGAAATGCTAGTTGATTCTGCCGCTGGCTATGAATACCTGAGTATGCTCGATGGTTATTCAGGATATAATCAAATTTTCATTGCTGAAGAGGATGTGTCGAAAACAGCTTTTCGATGCCCTGGGGCCCCAGGCACTTACGAATGGGTAGTGATGCCTTTTGGCCTAAAGAACGCTGGGGCAACATACCAGCGAGCAATGAATACTATCTTCCATGATTTTATTAACACTTTTATGCAAGTATATATTGATGACATTGTTATAAAATCTGTTTCCAAGAAGAATCATATTGACCACCTTCGACAATCATTCAAAAGAATGAGAGAACATGGTCTGAAGATGAACCCTTTGAAGTGTGCATTCTGTGTGAAAGCTGGAGATTTCTTGGGCTTCGTTGTCCACAGGAAAGGAATCGAAATCAACCAGAACAAGACGAAGGCAATTCTGGAAGTGAAAGCGCCATCGAATAAGAAGGAACTGCAATCTCTGTTAGGCAAGATAAATTTCTTAAGGAGATTTATATCTAACCTAAGTGGGAAAGCTCAGGCCTTTTCACCCTTACTTCGACTGAATAAAGAGGGGTTCGAATGGGGGCAAGAGCAACAAGAAGCCTTCGACAAAATCAAAGGGTACCTCACTAAGCCACCTATTTTGGTGCCTCCTTGCAGCAATAGGAGTATGAGATTGTACATAGCTGCATCCGACAAAACTTTGGGAAGCATGTTAGCCCAAGAAGATGAGAATGGAGTCGAAAGACCCATTTACTATCTTAGTAGAGTTTTGAACGATGCAGAAACTAGATATAGTGAAGTTGAAAAATTGTGTCTATGTCTGTATTTCTCTTGTACAAAACTCAAGCAATATATAAAACCAGTTGATGTGTATGTTTCGTCTCATTTTGATGTTTTCAAATATATGTTGTCGAAACCTATCTTGCACAGTCGAATTGGCAAGTGGGCATTAGCATTAACTGAATACTCCTTAACCTTTATGCCTCTTAAGGCAGTAAAAGGACAAGTGGTTGCAGACTTTATAGTCGACCACTCAATTCAAGTTGAGGATATTAATTACGTGGAGATAGAACCTTGGAAATTCTACTTCGATGGTTCCAGCCATAAAGATGGAACAGGAGTAGGAGTCTTGATCATTTCTCCAGAAAAAATTCCAACAACATTCAAGTACAAGATATCAGGTTCTTGTTCGAACAATGAGGCTGAGTACGAAGCTCTAATTACTGGCCTTGAAATATTGTTGGAATTGGGGGAAACTCGAGTCGAAATAATGGGAGACTCAGAGTTAGTCATTAAGCAAGTCACAAAGGAATATAAGTGCATAAGAGAAAATCTCATTATGTACTTTGTGATAGCAAATCGTTTGTTGAAAAAATTTGAAATGGTCAATATTCGACACATACCCAGATTGGAAAATATAATAGCCAACGACTTGGCACAAATTGCATCTGGGTACAAGATTTCAAAAACGAGATTACAAAGAGCAATCGAAGTTCGAGAAAAGATAAAAGCAACTTGTCTATCACCAACAGATTTGGAATCGACGAGACTAGGATATGCTGATCAAACTAACTTCGAGATTTCGTTCATAGATAATTTGTCAGAACAAGATTGGAGGAAGCCCATTGTGGATTATCTTCAAAATCCAGGAGCTTTGACAGAACGAAAAACAAAGTACAGGGCGTTGAGTTATGTACTCATGGGTAATGAGTTATACAAGAAGACGCCTGAAGGGGTATTGCTAAAATGTTTAAGTGAAACTGAGGCATACATAGCCCTTTCGACTACGCATGCTGGGGCATGTGGGGCTCACCAAGTAGGCCATAAGATGAAATGGTTGTTGTTTCGACAAGGACTATACTGGCCCACTATGCTGAAAGATTGTGTTGAGTTCGCCAAAGGTTGCCAAGAATTTCAAGTCCATACAGGCATCCAGCATGTACCAGCAAGCGAACTTCACTCGATAATGAAACCTTGGCCCTTTAGAGGATGGGCGTTGGACCTCATTGGAGAGATTCGACCAGCATCATCAAAGAGTCAGAAGTATATACTGGTAGGCATTGATTATTTTACTAAGTGGATCGAAGCTATCCCTTTAGTCAATGTAGACCAAGAAAATGTCATTGAATTTATTCAAAAGAACATTATCTTTAGGTATGGAATCCCTGAGACTATAACAACTGATCAAGGATCAGTTTTCACTGGTCGAAAGATGCAGGAATTCGCTCAGGAAACGGGTTTCAAACTCCTAACATCAACGCCTTATTATGCACAGGCAAATGGTCAAGTCGAAGCAGCAAACAAAGTAGTGATTGGCTTGATAAAAAAGCATGTTGGGAAGAAACCAAAAAATTGGCATAAGACGTTAGATCAGATTTTGTGGGCTTGTCGAACGTCCCCAAAAGAAGCCATAGGTACAACACCATACAGGCTAACTTTTGGTCATGACGCAGTGTTGCCAGCAGAAATTTGTCTTCAATCTGCAAGGGTTCAGAGACATTATGATATTCCCTCTGAAATTTATTGGAATATGATGTTAGACGAACTAGTGGATTTAGACGAAGAAAGGTTGCGCGCTCTTGACCTGCTCAGGCTTCAGAAGAAAAGAGTAGAAGACTCTTATAATAAAAAGGTAAAACCTAAGGTGTTTTCGCCTGAAGAACTAGTTTGGAAGGTGATTCTTCCCATGGATCGAAGGGATCGAAGCATGGGAAAATGGTCACCCAAATGGGAAGGACCATTCAGAGTTATCCAGACTTTTTCTGGTGGAGCCTATGAAGTCGAAGAGCTAGGTGAAGATAAAAGGCTCTTGAGAGTAAATGGTAAATATTTGAAAAAATACAAACCTACACTCCAAGAGATAAAAATAAAATAACAAAGTAATGACTAAATTAACCATAAAAAAGCCAAAATGGAAAATTTTTATAATTTAGCCAAGATGGCAATGTTTTCGAATACACATTACAAAATATGGTTAAAAAGCTGAATCAATCAGAAGGGAATGGAGTCCTTGAGTCGAAGGTATTTGATTTGCTGCAGCTCCAATCTTTTGTTGCACCAGGCATTCGCCTGCACAAGCTTGGCAATCTGATCGTCGAAGCCTTGGGCTTTCTCAGCAAATTCTAGGCCTTGTTTGATTTCAGTTTGACTTTCGGTGTCTGGGACGGTCGAGAGAAGTTCCTCCTTGCGCTTAGTATTGGCATTTATCTTAGCCTCTATTTCTTCGATTTGCGCCCTGAAGGAAGCATTCTCTCGATCGATGGCATCAACTTCTTCTTGTTTAGATGCTTTCTGCTTCGACAACTCCGCAATTCGAGAAGTCGTCTCCGAAACAGCAGTCCATGCAGAAGAGCTTTTGCCATATAACACTTCAAGTTGGCTATTAAAACCCCTTTGTCGCCGATAATCTGCTGAGACTTGATCAATAATGGAGTGTAACTCCATGATAAAGCCTGAGACTTTTGGAGGCACAGCTAACAAGTCTACGGCATTCAAAACAGCCCCCAAATATGATGGAGCAGTATGGTCCCCCTCCAAAGCTTTCATCAAGTCCTTCTTGAAAAACTGAGCCTTAACCTTCGTCAAAGCCTCATCGAGAGGAGAAGTTTCAGTGGACTTCCCCGACAGGGTAGGAACCTCCTGGCTAGTGTCAGACGAACTCTTGCTCTCGATGATGGCGTTCAGATAGCTAACAGGATCAGTTTGCTTCAAGAGTTCTAAGTCCTCTTTCGACCTGTGCTTTGTTGAGGTAACAGCCCTTGCAACAGCATTGTCTTGGGTTTGAGGCTGTTGAGTGACAGTTGCCTCGACTTGATTCCCTTCGACTCGGACTGCGACAGTACCAGCGTCATCATGGTGCCCTTCGCTAGCGTCACCATGGTGCCCTTCGCCAGTGTCACCTTAGTTCTCTTCGCCAGCGGCACCTTGATCCTTTTCGCCAGCGTTGTCGTGGTCCCCTTTGTCACGATTCTCTTCCGACAGATCCACCACCTGAATCTCTTTTGGCTGTTGCTTTTCTGTTTGAGGATCTTCTGCTGGTTTTTCTGCCGTCTCAGCATTGGCCTCATTTATTTCAGTATGGGCTTCATCGTTCGCCAAGTCTTTTTCTTGTGGCCTGCTGAGTTCAGCAGACTCCAATGTTTCAGAAGTCCTTGGCGGTGAGCTTTCAGTGGTGTCCTGAAAAGAGAAGAAGAAGAATCTTCAAAATTCGAAAGAGACATAGTCGAATGTAGGTATCTACACCTAAGTTTCAAAGAGGTCTAAGAGATTACCTGTAAATTAGCTTCAGCCCCAGGGCTGGAATTGTCGCTTTCGACAGGTTTATTGAGAAGAACGTTTAATTCCTCCTCCGTTGGCTCCTCAATGATCACTGGAGGTGGCCTGGGCTTTCTCCCAGCAACCTTTATTCTAATTGTTCGACCCTCAGGAGCAGGAACGTCCTTCTTCAGCTTTCGCCTTTTTAGAGGAGCAGGGGGAGAATCATCTTCTTCATCGCTCCCGGATTCGACCGTCAGTGCTGGCTGTTTCTTGGGCGAAGGTGCCTAAAAAACCAATGGGAATTCGATTTAGCAATTGCATCGAAAGTCAAAAATTAAAAGCCAGAAGAAAATAATGAAAGTCTAGTTACCGATACAGAAGGCTTTTTCGAAGGGCCTTCCCCCTGTTGGTTTGTTGTGGTCTTCGCCGGCGCTATAGTCTTCGCCAGCGGTGGAGGTTTTGTTAAGGGGCCTCCTCCCTGTTGGCCTTCTGCAGCCTTCTTGGTTGCAGGCTTTCAAACAACTGAAAGCAGATAAAATAATTAACAGGCTAGCAGTCGAAAGAGAAAGACAAAGTAATTTGAAAGGATGAACTTACATTTCTTTATTTTGTCCAAGACAAGGACAAAAGATTTCTGAAGCTCATCCACGAAGTCCTTCTCGTCGAAAAACTCCTCAGCGTAATAACTTTTCCACCACTCCTCGAAGGATGGTGAGCAAAGAAAGTTGAGCTGGTAGTCAAACAACGAAAGAACTGTTCGACCAGCATATCTTCTGATATGTTTAGTAGCAGCTTCTTCGGTGTAGTCGTTGCAGAAGTATAACATAGACTTCTCCCTTGGAAAAATTGGAGAAGGTAGTGTTTGAATAATACCAAACTGGCGAGACACCAGGTTTGGTTGATATGCAATCAGACTCAAGTGAGTCTTAGAGCTCCTAAATCGAAGAGGCATGATTCTTGGTGTGAGGAACGCCTCCCACATTGTTGTATGTTCGTCAACCTGAAGACCACTCGACGTCCTAGGATGTGGCCTTGTGAACCACTCTGGGCCAACCTTCCGTCGAGCAAACGGAGCCATAGTCGAAGCAAACTCTTTCCTTCTAGCAAACATCAGAACGAAGTTTGTGAAAGTTTGCTGAAGCTCCAGTCCATCTTCCATTGGAGTCAACAGAGCCAGTCTGGTTCCTTCGACACGTCTGTTCGCTATCTCTGGAGCCTGCTCATTTATTTGAATCTTCTTAGGCAAGAAAGATTCGAAGGTGGCATTGAGCCACAGTTGGAGCAGCCAAAAAGGTCCAGCAAGCAGCAGACTGGCCCTGTTCTCGATGATCTTCAGAAGAGTCGCTCCATTACTAATCGACTCATACAGGCTAGCCAAAATCAATTCTGCCAAACAGATATTTTGGCCATGATGGAGTTGAGTGGCGAGAGTGACCATCTTCTTGGTCACCTGTAAGGACTTGGAGCAAAACACAAAGCGTGTCAGCCATAAGGCTAGAAACGCAATATGTTCGACATCCGACACAGCATCTGTCGACCTGTCGTGGTAGTGATTGATGAAGGTGGTGTAGGTTGGTTTTGTGGCAGAGAATCCAATTTGATCCTCCGACATTTCTTCCTGGTCGAAGTAGTCCCCAGTGGGTCGAAGGCCAGTGATAGCGGCCACATCGAAGAGTGTAGGAGTCAGCATTCCACAGGGAAGATGGAAAGTGAAATGGGTGTAGTCCCAGAAGATGAGAGAAGCTATCAACATCTCTGGGGAATAGTTAAGACCTGTCTTCGACAGCATGACCAGGTCGAATATCCCCATGTCTTTCCAGATCGAAGCTTGGCGTTTCTCCATTTTTTCCAGCCAAGCAATGTAATCAGGAGTAAGGCTAGGGCCAGACCTGAAAGCCCTAACACCTTTGTTGAAGAAATGGAGGTCGATTTTCTCTTTAGCAGGGTCTTCATTATCCTCTGCATCTTTCTTGTAGCATGCAACCGGTTTTAGTCTCTCAACTACCGGAAAATAGCTCTTGATCTTCATGGCCTCAGAAATGCTTGGGTACAATGGGCCAGACATAGCAAAGATCTGGTTGGAATATCCAACCGGGATCATAAGGTGGCGTGAGTAAGCATCACGTACAGCGATATCCAAAGGTTCAGGGACCCTTCGTTGGCCCGTGGGAGTTACTACTGGAGCGGTGACGAAAACCCTAGGTTTGACGTTTCCAGATGGTGCGTTGGCGCTAGGAGCATTGGAAGAACCAGATGCCATTGTTAGTGGTGAGGATGAAGACGAAGTGAAGAAAAGAGGTTTGCAAACTTGACAAGTTTGTATGCAAATGGAGAAGTCTGAAAGCTAGATAGCGTAAAAAGTCCCACAATGGGTACTTACTGCTATTTATAGTAGTGGGGAAAATCCCCAAAAATCGAGGACATTAAATGCCATTTAATGTTGCAGAAGGTAGTGGGACACGTGGCGTCTCCCTGTTGTTTTAGCCGTTCTGCAGAAACGGAGGGGTGCAGCGTGCGCCCTCGTTTTTGGGAATTGTCATAATGACAAATTCTGAAATGACGTTTGACACACTGCACGCCGTACTGAGGTGACGTCTTAGGTACGGATAAATGATGGTTTTTCTTGGGATTGTCAGTGGTTGGTAGAAGACAACAAAAAGTGCACAATTTAATTTGTGACTAAGAATGAAAAGACAGGTGTTGAATGGCGTTTCAAAGAATGCATTTTTCTTTCAGAGTCGAAATAAGGCATTCTTGGGGGGCAATTTGTTGGCTCTTAAATTCGACACCCTTGTTTCATTAATGTCAACCATTAAAGCTGAAGGTTGTTTTCGATCAGCTGAGTCTGTCGAAATGCCCATCGAAAGATGGCAATGTACTTAGAAGATTTCTTCCAAGAGAGAAGTTGGTTGCCTTCGACGTCGAAGGTGTTTCTCGTCGAAGATGCTTCTCGACGAAGGTGTTCGATGGTTCAGAGTGGAACGGTTTGAAATTCAAGCGTTTGGAGGGAAAACGGTTTCCAGCGGTTACCAAGTGCAACGTGCAAAGATCTGGGGCGTCGAACGTTGAGAACGTGCCAAGTGGAATCATCTCGAAGCAGTGTAACTGCCCGACGGTTACTTGGGATGTTTTTAGTATAAATAGTAGTAGTTCACGCAGTTTCTCGCGTGTGTTCACAATTATATACAAAGTCACTCATATAGATTCGAGTACCCAGCGTGTGAGAAAGAATTGTTGAGAAATGTATGTGTGAAACACCAACTTTATTAATCAAAGTCATTTACTTTTCCAGAAATTTACTTGCTTTCTTCTTTACTTTCCTGTCGAAATCCTTTACTTTAAGCCTTCATTTATTTTACCAAGCCTACTTCTTCATGCAATTTACTTAAAGCCTCTTCATTTTATTGCCACTTAATCAATATCCAATTTAATCAAAACCTCAAAATCAACCTATGTCCTAGGATCAATCTGATCGATCCTGCGAGTAACCAAATAAGTAACCATTTGGAGGATCAGCGGTTGTTTACCAATAACCACGGTAAACAGACCCAAAAATCATCTCTTAATCTATATGATGCAGTGAGCTTAAACATACAATCTGGGTGGACACACCTGAGCTTGTACCATTCTGGATTTACACGATCTACCTTAAAATTAACCGAGTTGAGCATGTGAAACTTTTTTATGGATAGGATACAATCTTCTCTATTACGAAATTTGTCTTTCCCATTTAAGTTTTCATCCGACTGCATATACGGATTGAAAAATAAATCAGATGACGGTTCATCTCCGCCCATGTTGAAGTTTGTCATGTGTGGAGGTGGTGTGTAGTTCTCGTTTGGAGGTATACCAGGTATCCCATCGTCTTCAGAATCGTCGTTGACCATGTCGTCAAACTCTAACTTATCATCTTCTTCTTCGTCAACGACATCTACTTATACTTCTTCGGCCTCAAGAGGATCAACCACTTGTGACAACTAAGGCTCTTGCAGCAAAATGTACAATTCAATAGAGTCGTACCCAGAATACTCATGACTGGAAAAAATATTCTAAAGGTCCTCATCATCTTGAACCTCAACCTTATAAAATATTATTTGGTTGTCACAAAAAAAAATCGGATTCTGATGAAACATTTGTGTCACGGGACCTCGTCCAAGTTTGGCCTCCAATCGTTTTTTGAAATACAAGAAATTGGCTTTCTTGTTTAAACAAAATCGGATGTTCTCAGTGTCTCTAAACAAAAACCAAGAGGTGGGACAAATGTATTCCTCACTGTTGAAATATGAACTGATCACATATTGTGGTGCAGAGGCCATTGTGTTTGAATGTTTGAAGGTTTGGAGGTTTGAGTGTTTGAAGGTTTGAGTGTTTGAGTTGATTGTTTGAATTTTTGAATGTTCGAGTGTTTGAGTGATTGAGTGTAGAAGTGTTTTGATAAATGTAGGATTAAATAGGTTGTACTAAATTTGAATAAAACACAATTAAGCAACCTCTAATTCTCCAATTGGGATGTCTAATCGTATTACATGCATGCAGAGATGCCTTCCCCAAGGCTGTCAACTAGCCTGCACCTACACGGCAACCCATGCCACCTCTAATTCGCCAACTGGGATGGCGACACCTTACAATTTTGTACTCATTCTCCAAGTCAAGTGATGCCTCCCTACATGTCCAATCAAATTACATGCATGCAGAGATGCCTTCCCCAAGGCTGTCAACTAGCCTGCACCTACACTGCAACCCATGCCACCTCTAATTCACCAACTGGGATGGCGACAACTTTCAATTTTTTACTCATTCACCAAGTCAAATAGCGCCTCCCTACATGTCCAATCGTATTACATGCATGCAGAGATTCCTTCCCCAAGGCTGACAACTAGCCTGCACCCACACTGCAACCCATGCCACCTCTAATTCGCCAATTGGGATGGCAACACCTTTCAATTTTGTACTCATTCGCCAAGTCAAATAGCACATCCCTACATGTCCAATCGTATTATATGTATGCAGAGATGCCTTCCCCAAGGCTGTCAACTAGCCTGCACCTACACTACAACCCATGCCACCTCTAATTCACCAACTGGGATGGTGATACCTTTTAATTTTGTACTCATTCGCCAAGTCAAATGGCGCCTCCCTACATGTCCAATCGTATTACACGCACGCAGAGATTCCTTCCCCAAGGCTGTCAACTAGCATGCACCTACACTGCAACCCATGCCACCTCTAATTCGCCAACTGTGATGGCGACACCTTTCAATTTTGTACTCATTCTCCAAGTCAAATGGCGTCTCCCTACATGTCCAATCGTATTACATGCATGCAGAGATGTCTTCCTTAAGGCTGTCAACTAGCTTGCACCTACACTGCAACCCATGCCACCTCTAATTCGTCAACTGGATGGCGACACCTTTCAACTTTGTAATCATTAGCCAAGTTAAATGGCGCCTGCCTACATGTCTAATCGTATTTCATGCATGCAGATATTCCTTCCCCAAGGTTGTCAACTAGCCTGCACCTACACTACTACCCATGCCACCTCTAATTCTCCAACTGGGATGGCGACACATTTCAATTTTGTACTCATTCTCCAAGTGAAATGGCGCCTCCCTACATGTCCAATCGTATTAAATGCATGCAGATATGCCTTCCCCAAGGCTGCCACCTAGCCTGCACCTACACTGCAAGAGTGACACTTATCATGCATGCATGTACCCACCACCCACCTCATTTGTTCACTCTATGATAAATTTTTTCCTATAAATACAGAACCTCACATACTTGTTTTACGTCAACAATCATCTCACTCTCTTCTATAAACTCTTTCATTATCTCATACAATTTTAACTATGACTTTTCTCACAATGGGCGATTCTCATAGAGGCACAAGGGACAACATTGCACCATTTGTAAGTTTTTACAAATTCTCAAATTTTCTTATATACTTATAAATTTTTTATAATATTATTAATGATTTATACATCTTATGGACTCTTAAACTTTTTACATTTTGAATTTAGGATACTAAAAGATTCAGAATTCGGTCACACAACTACGTTGCTCCCGTCCCGTTGATCATGCCATATCTTGAATATGCAGGTGTGATATGGTGGCAGAATCGACTGTTTTGAAAATGCTGGTTTGTGTTTTGCGTTTTGTATTCGCAAAATGTCGCGGTAAGCAAGAGTCGCCACCGACTATTATTTCATCCAACCGGAAAGGAAAAAAACACAAAAAATCCTTTTTCGAGATATTCTGAGTACGGGGGGTAGATTATAGAAAGGGAAGGTGTTAGCACCCTTTCTATCCATGGTTTTCCATGGGCTCTTAGGTACTTTCTCATCTTTTAAAATTTCTTGTGTGTGTCTGTTTTGAAAAGTTTTGTTTTACTTTGTTTTAAACCTTGTTTCTATCCTCAAGAGTGTTACGAAGTTGTTTTGAAAACTTTGTTTGAAAAAAAGTGTTTGGTGTAAAAAAGTTTGATTTGAGCAAGTACCTACTAGAATCTACCTACTCGAAAAAGGATTGTTTCTGTTCTTGTTTCCTTTAGACAGTGATATCCTACTATTGAGAAATAGGTAGCATCGTCGTTGGAGTTGTAAGGGTCAATTTGAAAGGGACGCACGATCACTAAAGTAATGTTAGGACGTCTTAGTAATAACCCTAGATTCTTAAGATCATATTCGAGGCAACATTTCTGAGGCAACATTTCCGAGGCAACATTTCCGAACGGGACTTTTGATCTTTGTTAGACAGGAGGGCAACCACTAAGACACCCTATACTTAATGATCGTTTACCGAAGGCAACCGAAGTGAGAGTATACCCTAAGAGTGTGCATGTGCGAGTGATTTGATTTCAGTTATTATCTTTGCACATTAGGGTTTTCTAGCCGTTTTAAATTATCATGCAATCTTGTCATACAATCCTATTAACATACATCTAAACAGGTAATATTTGCGAGAATTAAAATGCGAGAAATAAAACCTACGCTATTACAAGGCTTCGGGGTAGGGATTAATTACATAGCCAAAAAACCCATAAAAGATGATAAGTAAAGAAAATCCTAGATTAAACTATTACATACTGTAGACAGTTACATTAATATTGCAAAAATAATAAACGCGTGCGACGAATCGAAAACGAGATATTTAGGGTTTTGACCCCAACTACCTAATTGTAACTTAAAAGAAAAATCATTTTTTGTCGTTTTTGATTGTTTGAGAAAATAAAGTTCAATTGAATAAATAAAAAAAACCTAATTACTAATTAATTTAAATTTAAGAAAAATAATTAAATTAACTTATTTTTGTATTTTTTATTTTGAGAAAGAAATAAAAATTAAATCACAAGTCTAACCCTAATTTTTCTAATTGATTTTAATTATATAAAAAAGTTAGAATTACCCTAAATTAAATCAAACTAATTATATTAAATTTGATAAAATAAAAACCTAATTCTAATTTTTTTGTGAAATTCTTGATCTTATGATTTTGTGAAAAAAAGAAATTAATTTTGGTTAAAAAGATAATTAAGCTAATTAAATAAATAAAAGAAATAAAATAGAAAAGAAAGAAAGATGGGCCTGGTTGCTTAGCAAGAAGGGGGTGTGGTTTGCAATTCCTTGGTCCAACAAGTTCCTGGCCCTTTTAACTTCTCTAATCCCATGCATACGCTTGACTTAGGCACATGGTGGACCTTCATTGGGAAGGCCTTAGATCTGGCTTGTTGGTGATCTGATGGTTGGATGCTGATGATGCATGGTGGACACATGGGGTACCAGCGCACCTGATCATGTAAGGAAAAATAATATGAAACTAAAGTTAGGACCCGGGGATCGAACCCAGGTCCTTGAGCATTATCCCCTTGCCACACTGCCAGCTGAGCCAGAATGATTAGTTGTACATATGATCAACAACAATTATAATATGATAAAAGCAAAATGTTATATTTTAAAACGCACAAAATTCAAACGGATAAGTCACATGCTGCCACGCCATCGTCTCCTTCACTGGCCTGTCGTTTTAGATATCAAAGCTTTTACCTACGGACGTTCACCGTAGGTATAACCCTGCGTATTTCCAAAATCTTGTACATGTATGATAAATGCAAACCAATGGTACCAATCAACTCGTTGCAACCTCACGAGCTTCATGGTACCATTATCACTGGCCAATTTTCCCTGTATGAAAAATCCCTAAAAATGAAGCACGAACCCTAGCCATGGCAACTTGATATACAGTCAACAAAAATGCAATTAAATATAACCATTAGCTTGCAAACACCTCAAGGATTAAAAATATGTCAATTAATCATGCTAAATATGCCAGAATCAATGCATTCTATTTAAAGAAAAGAGACAAACCGTGTGACTCTTACAGGGCGTTTCAAGGCATGGGGAAGCTTGCTAGCGATTGAAACACGATCCTAGGATGTCCAACAAACGATTGTTATGATCAGAATGGCTTGAGATGGCCTGAAACTTGGAAATCAGTTTGCAATTTCTCTTTAATTTTTTGCAATTTGTTCTTTTCCTTTGCACGCCTCTAGCCTCTTTTTTTTATCTGCCCTTTTTCCTTATGTATACTAGAGTGTATTAGGGTTGCAACTTTGTATCAAATCTCTTCCAATTATGAATATTGATTCATGATTCAATCCTTGCACCAAATCTTTCCAAATCAAGCAAATCCAATCTTTTGGTGTCCATGTGAAGCCTTGCACGATTTGATCGTGTCTCCATCTATATAATGAACCTAATCATGCACAAAATCTCAAGATTTAATTAGTTTTTGATATTTTCATTATTTTATATTGGTTTTATTTGATTTAATTGAAATAAAATCAAAATAAATAACAAAAATAAAAGAATGACAAGTGGAAGGGATCATGGGTCGTGGGTCACATTACAAACCTAGTGCAAGCATAAAAGGTTGGACCCATTTGACAAAAAATGCAATTTTGGACACTTTTGACTTTTGGCAATTTTGCAAAAAGGGTCAACTTGGCCAATGCATCACTCTCTCAATTTTGACCCTAGAGAGGTGTTCTTGGAATTTTTAGAAAGCTTAAGATGCCCTCTAAGCAACCCTTTTGGTTTCATATCAATTGAGTCTTCCATGTTTATGTATGAAGCTTTGACCCAAAAGGTATTCTTGTTGACTTTTCAAAATGACATATAATGTCCAAATTCATATCTTCTTGTGAGTGCATATTTTGAACTTGGGAGCTGAAGATGAATTGTAGGGAATTACATCCTCTTAAAAATGAGCTTTGGATGGGTCATTTTTTATAAAGTATGAGAAAGTTATGCTTGATCATATTTGAGTTGACTTTTCCTATAAAACCCTAATTTAGAAACTTTTGGATTTTGATGAATTGTGAGAAATCCTTGAGTAATCATGATCAAACCTTGATCAAATGATGAATAATACTTCAAAATGAGAATTTTGACCAAAAATCTTGAAGTTTGACTGTATGTGGGCCACAATTGACTTTTTCCCTAACACAATCGATTTTCAGGCCTTTGAGCAATTGACTTAGAAAACTTCCTCTACAAGGCTTGAAACTTGACATAGATGATCTTGAGAACATATTAGGACAATGGTGAGCATTTGGGACCCTTTGGATTCAAACATCTTGATGCAAAATGAAACCCTAATTTGAGGTAGACTGCCTTAGGAGAGAGATTGTCTGGTCAACCCTTAGACTTCTTTGAGCAATTTGAGGACCTCACTTGACATGTATTGAGAAATATGGGAGGGAAAATTTTGGGGTACAACAGCTGCCATTATTCCATCTTCTTAAACTTGAGGATGTAGATTGGCTTGTCTGCCTTTCGTGATCCGAAGGTGAAAGATGATTGAACACTAGAGTGCCTAGAAATTTGCACTTGCATGAAGTGGTACTTGTCTTGCGATATCGGGAATGGGCTTATAGATGCCATTTGGAAGTCAATGACAGAAGATGGGCTTAAAGATGCCATCCGAAGAAATGTTGATTGCATAAGAGATTCCTCTGCGAGAACCCGTATACCTGTTGTTGAGGAAGATTTCGCTGGGGAATGCTGGTCTCTGTCTTGGGAGAAATAGAATTTTATGAGCTTCAGTCGTCTGTTATTCTACTGGGGAATCATCTCTTAGTCGAGGAGGTGAAAATGAACTTCTATCTGGTCGTGCTCTAGGCTTTGCAATTTCTCAATTCTTATATGGTCGTGCTCCAGGCTTCAGAAGGAATTAAGTGGTTATCCGGTCGCATCCGAGCTTCAACTTGAATTTAAGACATACTAATATTCGGTCATTTCCAGGCTTCATAGTAATTGGCTGAGTAAACTGCTATTTGGTCGAATTCCAAGCTTCGCAGTTCCTTATACTATTATCTGGTCGTGTCCTAGGCTTTAGTGTCTTATACCGTTATGTGGTCGTGCGCCAGGCTTTACGGTGTCTTATACCACTGTCTAGTCGATTCCAGGCTTTATGGTATCTTGTACTGCTATCTGGTCGATTTCCAGGCTTCACAATAACTTGCTGAGGGTTAAGTTATTTTCCGGTCGATTTCCGGGCTTCAAAGCTTGAACTGGAATAGAAATCTTAGTATCGATTTGACTGAACCAGGGGAAACTGGTGGGAATTTTAACTGGGAGAGAAATCTTAGTGTTGATTTGACTGATCCCGTGAGAGGTCTTGGATTAACTTTGACTGGCATAGAAATCAGGAGAATCTTAGCGGCGATTCAGCTGACCCAGACGAAAGTCTTAAAATGTCTTAAAATAGAAAAGAAACCTTAGTGTCGGTTTGACTGAACTAGAGAAAACTTGTCAGAACTTGATTGCATCTTTCCCTAAAAGGTAAAGAGTTAGTCGTATGTAATGTCATGATGTATGAAATGTATTGAGTAATGATGTTCTCAAAATAAATGAGATTGTGCGGTATGATGCATATGTGTATGCCACGATGTATGGATATGAAATGTTCTTGTGATATTCTCCGGCAGGGGAGAATAAATCCTGGACTGCTGTTGGAGAGTATAAGGAGTTGAGTTCTTCATTCTCACTGGGGATAGTGACCGAAGATGATTAGCTGGAGACTTGCGTCCATTCTGCTCGAGAACAATCTGCCGGGAGAGACTTTGTTTGAGAATAACCCTAGGGGAGCATGGCTTTGTAGGGAAGAGAGATGCTCTGTTGGACGATCTACCGATCTGGAGAAATAAACTTAGCTGGTGGTGAACTTCTATTGTTGGTGATAGGTAAACTCTGCTTGGGGAGAATTTTTCCGACTCATTCGTGATCATGAACCTTGGCTGGGGAGAGCTAACACCACTGTCTTTGGATACTTCCTACTCTGCGGGGAATGTATGTACCTTTAGTTATATTCTCAAGCTGGCTCTATCCTTGTACCTGGTGGGTAGAGCAACTGTAAGGTTTGGACATTTCTTGTTTGCCCCTGTTCCTGGAATTACGAGTAATTGTCTTTTGTTTCTTCTGTAAATATTTATGAACAACAATTATTTTCAAATGCATATATCAAAAATGAATCATTGGGCGTTCTTACAAAATAAAACAGAAAAAGCAAAACAAGTTGAAATTTCTTGTGAAAATGTATTGTATTGATTTTTGAAGTTGGTCTGTAATAGGTGTTTTATACAAGAGGCTGACGTCCTAGTAAGAGAACGCCTCTGAAGGACAGAAATTGTACAATTTGTGAAAAAGAAAGAAAAACAGCTATATGAAACAATCCCACTGGGTTCCAACTCTGTTATTTCCCTCATATCTTCGAGCGTCTCATCACTTTGCTACTTGGTCGAAGATAGATCGGATTGATTGGCACCGTCCGAGCTTGATAGTCGATACCGAAGTCCGGTTGCAAGATGATCCAATGAGACATAGTGTTACGCTTTGATCCCTAATTTTTTCCTGAACTTCCCTTTCGGGTTTTCAGTCCATCGGGATACCCTTTTTTGCCCAAGCCGCCTTTTCAGGTTTTCGACTTACCGGGTGTACAATTTTTTTCATTTTCATCCCTTACTTTTTCCCGAACCCTTTTGGTTCATCGGGAAGCCCTTATTTTTGCCTAGGCCAGTCAACCTAAAGGGTCTTTGATTAGGCGTAGTATTTTTTCACTATGTCTATATTGACGGGGTGAGGAAGGTTGTCACCATCCATGGTGGTTAGAATCATGGCTCCTCCCGAAAAAATGTTCTTAACCAAAAATGGCCCTTCGTATGTGGGGGTCCATTTGCCCCTGGGATCACCTTGCGGCAGTATGATGCGTTTGATCACTAGATCCCCGACTTGATACTCTTGGCGTCTGACTTTCTTGTTAAATGCCTTGATCATTTGCTTTTGATACGTCTGACCATGACAAATAGCAGTAAGTCTCTTTTCATCGATTAAATTCAGCTGATCAAGCTGGGTCTGGATCCAGTCGTCCTCGTTCAAACCCGCATCCTTCATAATTCTGAGAGAGGGTATCTGGACTTTGATGGGTAGGACCACCTCCATGCCATACACTAGAGAGTAGGGTGTTTCCCCTGTTGACGTCTGTGCTGAGGTGCGGTACCCATGAAGGGCGAATGGTAACATCTCGTGCCAGTCTTTGTATGTCACCTTCATCTTCTGCATAATCTTCTTGATATTCTTGTTATCCGCTTCAACAACCCCATTCATCTTCGGCCGGTAGGGAGAAGAGTTATGATGTTGTATCTTAAACTATTTGCAGAGATCGATGATTATTGTATTGTTGAGATTTGTACCATTGTCCGTAATGATCCTCTCTGGTAGACTGTATCGACAGATCAGATTGTGTCGGATAAACCGCGCCACGACATTCTTGGTTACTGTAGCAAAGGAAGTTGCCTCGACCCACTTCATAAAGTTATCAATAGCCACCAAAATGAAACGATGCTCGTTAGACGCAGTGGGTCTGATCTCGCCAATCATGTCGATGCCCCACATTGCAAAAGTCCAAGGAGCTGTCAAAACATTCAGGGGAACTTGAGGTACGTGCACCTTATCAGCATAGACTTGGCACTTATGACAGGTCCGAGAGTGCTGATAACAATCGGCTTCCATAGTGGACCAATAATATCTTGCCCGTAGGATTTTCTTTGCCATGGCATATCCACTGGAATGAGTTCTGAAGGTACCTTCATGTAACTCTGCCATGATCCTTTCTGCCTCGCTTTTTTCTACACACCGTAGTAAGGTTGAATCATGGTTAAGCTTATAAAGGATCCCATTACTGATGAAGAACTTCGTAGCGAATCTTCTCAGAAACTTCTTATCATTAACAGATGAACCCTCGGGGTACTCTTGAGCCTCAAGATACCTCTTTACCTCGTGGAACCAGGGTTTATCTGCTACCTCTTCAGTCTCAATGTCACAGCAATGTGAGGGTTCGTCCAACCTCTCAATGGTGATATGGGGAGCTTCATTGTTCCACCTGACTTTGAACATAGAAGACATGGTGGCTAGCGCGTCCGCTAGCTGGTTCTCCTCTCTTGGGAAATGTTCAAAGGTTATCTCCTCAAAGTGCGGAAGCAATGTCAGTACATACTCCTTGTAAGGAATAAGATTTGGTGGATTACTGGAACAGGTGTAGAAAGTGGTGTAAGAATAGCAGAATAACACACCTGTTTCGGTAATCAACCATGTAAACTTTTGTACCTTTTATTTATTTTCAAGTTTAAATTATATAAAAGATAATAATTTGCATCGAAAAATAAGTTGAAATAGAATATGACTTATATAAACTTTGAATTTGGAGTCTAATATAACTAATGAATACCGAGATATGGAATTGTGAGATCATTATCACAAAGGATAAGAAATTCGACACTCTCACAAATAAAAAAACCCCGTGAGAAAGGTTCTCCACGGATTGTTGAAACAAAAATCGAAAATTCCTCACAGATTGTTGAAAATAACCCGAACTTAGAATAAGCTAAAGAGTTCAAAAGTCTAAGGATCTAGGCTTGAACAAATCAATAAATTTATTTCTTTTTATCTGGTATAAGGAAATAGTAAATAAAATATTTTGTTCGTAAGAATCCTATTATTCGTCACGTGGAAGATCATCCTAAGACATATAAGGAAGTAGTAGCTTCAAGGGACTCCTCCTTTTGGAATGATATTATCCAAGACGAAACGTATTCAATAATGTCAAACTATACTTGGGATTTGTCAATCTACCTAAAGGATCAAGACTCATTAGACGCAAGTGGGTGTTTAGAAGAAAGTATCATAATGATGGTACACTAAACACATACAAGGATATATTAGTAACCAAGAATTTTAGACAAATAGAAGGTGTTGATTATTTTGACACATATGCACTAGTAGCTAGCAAAAAGGAAATTAGAGTTTCATTTGCATTAGCTTCCTTGCATGACCTTATATTTCATCAAATGAATGTCAAAACGAAAATCTAAAATGGAGATCTCGATGAGGAAATTTATATGGAATAAAAGGTGTGCAAGCTTTTTAAATCCTTGCATGGATTAAAACAAGCACCGAAACACTGACATTAAAAGTTTGACTTTGTCATTGTAAGATTTGCCAATTAAGGGAGAGACACACAACTTAGGGGGAGAATATTTTAATCATTATAAAAACACGAATTCAAAGAGTTTGTCATCATAAAAAAATGGGAAGATTGTGTAGAATTAATCTTATATATAGTTTTGATGAAGACAAAGATTATCAAAGAAGAAAATAATCAAAAAATTTCATGCACATCAATGCTGAAGTTGATCAAGAAGGTTTAGCATAGAAATTCAAGTGAAGATTTCATGGAAGTGAACATAACTAAGTTCTGTGAGAATATTGTGATATTCCTTTGTCTCCATGTTGATTATATGATTGATCATTTCCAACAAGATGAATAGAATTTTAACAACGAAGAGGTTTCTAACTTTCACATTCAAAATGAAAGATCTTGGATTAGTTGTCACAATTTAAGAGATTGAAGTAAAGAAAAATAGCGGGGGTTAAAAAATTTAGTCAAACCCACTATTGAGAAAACTTCCACATTCAAGATGAAATATCTTAGACTAATTGACACTCTTTTAGGATTCAAAGTAATACGAAATAGTGGGAGTTATGAACTTAGTGAAACACACTTTGTTGAGAAAGTTCATAATAATTTCAAACTATCACTTTTCAATGTGAATATTAAATTTGATCTTAGTGTCAAAATGATAATGGGAGAGTTGTCGCTCAATTGAAATATGCAAGTGCAATTGATTATCTATAGTAATTGATGCAATATACTAGACCCGATATAACACTTACAATAAGTAAATAAGTAAATTCACTATCAATCCAAATGGTGAAGATTATAAAGCCATCACATGGATTTTCGATCATCTTGATCTCCATTATGGTAGGTTCCATAATAGAAGAATATACCAATGTGAGTTGGATATCGAGTGTTGGAGATCATAAATTTACAGCAGAGTGGATAATTACACTAGATGGAAGTGTAATTTCTTGGAAGATCAAGAAACAAACACGTATTAATCTTTCGACCATGGAATTAGAGTTTGTGGCTCTAGTTTCCGTTGATCAAGAAGATGAATGATTGAGAAACCTGTTGTACCCTAATTTTTGATCTAATATTCCACCTCCTTTTGCATCATTTACATAATATTAAAAGATCATCTCATTCTAAATGCCTCCAAAAAAATTATTGTGTTCCTACACTTTCTTTCTAAACCTAGAACACTTCTTCTATCTAGATGGTCCATTGTCATGATGGTTGATACCATTAAACTTTCAAGTAATCTCTTTTTAAGAGATTCCGTCAAAAAAAGAGTTGCATGACAATGTCATGACCACTAACACCATCTCCAAAACTAGTGAAACAATAAAATCACAAATAAAATCACTTAATATGTGTTTGATTATACGGAAACAAAAATTGATTTATTTATTTATTTTGGTTGATAGAGAAATGGAGGTAAATTGATTTTTTATGCTTGAAAATATTTATACAAAATTGATTTTAACGATAATTTTTAATATAAAAATTAA
Organism: Vicia faba; assembly: GCA_948472305.1. Lineage (NCBI taxonomy): Eukaryota > Viridiplantae > Streptophyta > Magnoliopsida > Fabales > Fabaceae > Vicia > Vicia faba. Next base: position 408,860,746 of record OX451740.1, on the reverse strand, counting down.
TATTTACCCAAAATTTACAAATATTAAATGTTACTTTCAAGAACAAAATAATAATTGGAAAAGTTGAAGGATACGATGCAACGATAATCCAAACTAGGTTCTAATATGGTGGATAGGGGATTACTTGTAAGGTTAATATTCCAACATTCAAATCGGCCAAGTCGGTGAGTGAGTGAAAAATGAAGTGTCAATGAGAAATGAAATTCATACATGTAAAATGACGCATTAACTCTTTTAAATAGAAGAGTTAGTTAGCAACTAAAATGTGAGAATGAGCGTGAGAAGCATATGATTGTTGAATGAATCTAAATGGTGGAAAAGAGTTATGCCTTGTGAAGCATATGATTCACCTTCTTTCATCTACTTTTACTTCCCCTTAACATGTTGGGGCTTTGTAACTTTTGGACATTGTAGTCAGCCCAGAACATTAACTTTAAGTAAAATCACTTATTTATAAATAATTTTATATGTTAATAGCTCATTATTGAGATATAGTTTATGTTCGACTTTACGTTTGTAAATAATTTATGCTTTAAAAGTTCATTATTGATATATAGTTTATGTTTGGTTTTAAATTTGAAGCATCTAATATTGACTCAGAATATATATAATTGATTTTCACATGATTTATTACTCAGAAGTAGAATTGATTTTACATAACGTTATAATTTGTAATTTTTTAGTCTAAATGTGATTTTTACACTGAAATTTATTATTCAACTCATTTTTATAAAAATATATTCAAACACTTTACATTCAAATCACTTTTAATCTGAATCAATTTTATAGAATCAACTAGAGAAATACCCGTGCATCCACACGGGTAAATTTATTAAATACAATATAAATTTTTATTTAAATATACATGTAAATTTTAAATAAGTTATTTAATTATAACATCAATAATAATAATATAAACTCAAATGTATTAAATAACCATACAAAAAGAAGAGAAAAAGGCCTCTCAAATGAAGAAAGAAAAAATGAAAATTTTGAAATTGAAAATAAGAATTGTGCCTTAAATAAAAGCAAGTGTTAAATAAATTAAAATAGATATTTTGTTAATAGTGACTCGTGAGATGAATAATTCGTCGTTTGGACAGCTATTGAATATCATCCAATTTGATAAAATAAATTATTAATTATTAATTTTATTAAAATTTAAATATAGATTAATTAATATTTTTTGTAATATTAATTAATATGCTTATAAGTGACTGTGAGATAAAAAATAATTTTTAATATACAAAAACAATGGAGATGAAGATGAAGCTAGGGTTCAATCCCACCTTAAAAACTTAATTTTATATTTCATTCAATCTTAATTAAAATATTTTAAATAAATTCAATTATAAACGACACAGCTAGATGGAGAGAGACTATGAAAATGTCAAACAAAATAAAATTTAGAGACAAAAGGATTAATTTTTAAAGTACAAAATTAAAACTTAAAATATTTAAAAATAAGGAAGTCAAAAATACATTTAAACAAATAATATATTTAATACATATTATATAAATATGGCATAACACCCATCATCCATGCATTAAGACAAGGGGATATTGCTCCATCAGCATATCTTAAGTGCCCCCACATTGTGAAGCAGAAAAGGATTGAAAATTTAATGTAATCAGAAATGTGCATCTTAAATTAAATTAATTGTGCAGAAATAATTTGATTTTGCAACATCTTATTTATCATTTTTAAAATATAAATTTTAATTACTAAATTATTTATAAAAAAACATATACACATAACTACTAAAAAAAATCTCAAAAAGTAGAAATATTCTCCACTTGACTCGAATTGCTCCGACAATAATTAACATGTCTCCTCATGGATCTCGTATGACATAAAATTACTAATAAAGCAAATCCAACTTTTTTTCTTTCTAGATTTAACAATAAATGCATTCAGCCATATAGAGTAGGAAAAATACATTTTCTTTTGTCCCATATGTTAACTTTAAGATTTATTTTAATCTCTTAATTAAAAAAAATTTATATTAATCTTTTAATTCTAAAACATTTTATTTTAAATTTTTTTATTAATTAATAACGAAAAAATTTAAAAATTATTCACTAAATTTATCGTTAATTAAACAAAAAAAACTAAAATAAAACATTTTAAAAAATTAAAGAATCAAAATAAATCATTTTTAATTTAAAATATCAAAATGAACTTTGAACTTGACATACAAGACTAAAAAATATTTTATCTAAATTATATATAAAATTTTGATCATTTCTCTCGTACTAAAGAATACTTTTCTTGCGGCCAGAATCATCGCGAGAGTTTAGCCTCAATGAGTGTAGCATACTGCTACTGTTCTATGGCCAAGTTGGGTCAATTTAGGATTCTAAGGTCGGTTGGTGCTTAATGACTCCTCAGAAGACCCATATTCTCCTCGTTGCAACACAAGGGATATCGGTACAGACCAAGGTGTCACACCAACGTAGCCACTGCTTCACCCGTGTTGGTCTACGCCGGACAGGTCCCTCACAGCTTATGCTACCTAAAAGGGTATTCCCCAGATCCGGGTTAGGATCTATATAACTCCAAGACAAGCCCACAATTTTAAAGCAATCAAAGCAAGCAATTGAAAACATAAGTGATCTAGTCCTAAGGTACACCTCACTTATAAGTTTCCCCAGCATAGTCACTAGTTTTGTGATCGGTGGAAATAGAACTGACTGTTTAAATCTGGTTCGCGAAATATCGCGGTAAGCAAGAGTCGCCACCATCTTTTATGATCTCCAACAAGGAAAGGACAAAAGCACAGCAAAATTCCTTTTCGAGATATTTCTCGGTTCGGGAGGTAGATTATAGAAAGGGAAGGTGTTAGCACCCTTTCTATCTGTGGTTATCCACGGGCTCTTAGGTACTTGCTCACTATGTTTTCAAAAATGTTTGCTTTTCTTGTGTTTGTGGGTTTTGAAAAAAGTTTAGTTTGAAAACTTCGTTTTAACTCTTGTATCAGTCCTCAAGAGTGTATGAAGTGTTGTTGAAAACTTTGTTTGAAAAAGTGTAGGTGCGAAAAGTATTTTTGTTTTTTGAAAGAGCAAGTACCCAGGAGAAATCTACCCACTCAAAGGAAATTAGGCTGTGTAAATGTCCTTTAGACAGTACTATCCCACTATTGAGAAGTAGGTAGCACCGTCGTTGGAGGTGTTCGGGTCAATTCGATTATTAGGGACATTGTGGTCACCAAAGCAATAGTAGGACACCTTAGAAGTAACCCTAATGTCCTAGATCCTTTTATCCGAGACAACCGTTTCGAGGCAACTGGATCTTAGACATAAGGGCGACCGCTAAAACACCCTATACTTGACGACCACTTTCGAGGCAACGAGTGAGGCGTACCCTAGGAGTGGCATGTGCTTGTGTGTTGTTTCAGTTTATGTTTATCTTTGATCATGTGATTGTGAGCTACGAGTTGTTTTTAATTATGATACATTCTTTCATGCAATTTAACAGTTAGGAGTGCGGAAAATAAAATACGGAAAGGTAAAAGCTACGCTATTACAAGGCGCGGGTCTATACATCGCCAAAAAACAAAGACCCGTTTTGATAAAGCGCGGAAAGTAAAGAAAGCAATAAACCTAATTACTATTACATTCCGGAAACAGTTACATAATAATCAAAATAAATAATAACGCGCGAAAGAATTAAATTGGACGTCCTTAGGGTTTTTGACCCTTTTGAGCAATTATGAGTTTTTTGTCCTTTGCTTTTAATTAAAATTAAACCTAAATCTAATTATTTAATTAATTAAAGAAAGATATTTTTTGTGTTTTTTGTATTTAATGAAAATAAAATAAATTAAAAATCAAAAGAAAACCCTAGTTCTAAGTTTATTTTAATTATTATAAAAATGTTAAAGTTAAACTAATTTAAACTAATTAATTTATATGTTATTTACAAAAATAATAGTAACCAATAACTAATAATAATAATTAAGAAAATATGAATGAAAGTGTTAAGCTTAATTCTACATAATTTTTATTTATTGAGAAAAAGATTAAAATTTAAACCTAAATTAAACTAAGTCAATTGTTAGTATTTATTTACAAAAATAACTATTAGTGAATTTAATAAATAATAAAATAATATTTACAATTTTGATTTCTGAATTTATTAGGAAAAATTAATTTGTTGTGAATTAATAATAATAATTAAAATAATTAAAATAATTAAAAGAAAAGAAAATAAAATTGCAAACCAAGGGGGGTATGTTGGCCCATATGGAGGTAAAATTCTGGAATTCAGGCCCATTAAGACAAAGCCATGTTTGACTTTCTGGCATCACGTGCATGTTCACTGACTCCTGAGTACCATGGTCTTCATCTCCTGGCCACTGGATGGTTGCTGAGAGACACATGGCGCATCACTAGTTGACGTGCATGGTAGAACATTGGACACGCGCTGCATTGGATTGCTTTAGAAAAAGGATTAACAATTATATGGGGGACCTGGGAATCGAACCCAGGTCCCAGTACTCCTTGCCTTAGTGCCTTTGCCAGTTGGACTATGATGCGCGTTTGTTAACCTAATGGACAACAAATATTATATACAAAAAAACAAACATTATGACATAAAACAAAAATAACGCGCGCCATATTTGAATCTCCCAACTACATGTTGCCACGTCCTTCGTCTTCATCCTGAACCCTGTAAAAAGAAAGCAATTAGCGGGGGTTTTAAACCCCCCACAAACTGGAAACATCAAAAATAGCGATTAGGCACACAAGCAATATAAAAAGGGCGCGAGGGTTGGGTTGAATTCGTCTGGCCTTGACGAATTCAACCATGCACGTTTCAAGGTCCAATTGTTCTGTATGTGCAAAGCCCTAATTTAACAGCTTCGAAACCCTAGATGTCTCCCATGGTGGTTTTCGATTCATAGTGCTACAATCAAATTGGATTATACCAATAGCTTCAGAATGTCCCTATTAACATAAATCAATCCAAAAAAATGGTTAAAAACGCATGAATCATGATATGCAATTATGAAAAAATGTCCAAACCGTGGGACTTGTATTCTTTGATTCTTTGAGCTATGAAGCTGGAAATTGCTTGCAATACGTTCAGGGAAACCTCTGCAATGGATTAGAATCAACAAATTCTCTTGAAACAGCCTGGAAGTTAGAAAACAGTTTTGAATTTTTTTCACTTTATTTCAATATTGCATAGGGTGTTCTTGCAGCAGTTTCACGTGTAGGGATTCAGGGTTTGCTTCAGTACATATAGCACAATAGAATTAGGGTAAATCTTGGCCCACCAATCCATTGCATTCATGTTTTGTATCCTTGATTTTCAATCAAATCTTTTCCATATTTTTGATTGGTAAAGCTTGCCAAAATTGGATGATTTTGCCTCTTTGATTGGGAAACGAGATTGCCAGCTTGCCCTGATCAGATTTGCTTCACAAATGATTTAAAAATCACATCTTTTGAATTTTCCTACAATTAAAATCAATTAAATGAATTAATATTAATAAAAATTCAATTAATTAATTAAAAATAAGAAAATAAATCATTTTAAGTTCAATGGATCGTGCATAAGCCTTGGGCAAATATTCAAGAAGGAATTTGAGGCCCATTAGCAAAAATGAAGTGTTTTAGGCAAAGTTGACTTTTGAAAATTCCCAAAAATTTCCCAACTTCTCCAATGCATATCCTGCTCAATTTTGAGGCTATGAACATGTTCTTGGACATTTTGGAAAGGTCTTGAAGTCTTCTAACCAATTTTCTTGGTCCCATGTCATTTTGATTTACCAATATCAAGTTATGGTCTTTGACTTAAAGTGCCTTTTTGTTGACTTTTGAAAATGACCTATAATGTAGAAATTGATAACTTTTTGTGAGAGCATTTCTTGGACTTGGAGTGTGAAGATGAGTTGTAGGAAATGTCATCCCCTTCAAAATGAGAATTGGATGGGATTTTTATGATAAACCATGAAAAAGTTATGCCTTGGTCAATTTGCAGTTGACTTTTCAACTATCCAAAAATAGAAACTTTTGATTCTTGAGACTTTTTGAGCCATGCTTGAGGAATCATGATCAAGACTTGATCAAATTATGATTGTGGCTTAAAAATAAGATGTTGACCAAATTTTTTGACTTTTGACTGTCAAATGACCATTTTACCCCTGCAGTTGATTGTGAAGCAATTAGGACTTTTGACTGTGCAATTTGATGCTGTGAGCCTTGAAACTTGGCATATAGATGCTTGGCAATGTATATAGGCATATGGGACTTGATTAGACCCTTGAAAACCTCAACTTCCTTGCAAGAACCAAAACCCTAATTTTGACTGTGCTAGGAGGCAATTGGACTGTGCAACCCTTGAGAGATTTTGAACCATTTGGAGGTTGATCTTGACAAATCTTGAAGAATATGGGAGGGCAAATTTTGGGGTGCAACAGAAGGTACATGGCAATTCCATAGTTCCAATATGAACATGGCCTAATTTTAGGGATGCTTTGTAGGTTGTAGATGGTTGCTTCTTGCTTTGACATTGTGAGTGTGCAGAAGAAATAGTTGAGAGGCTCAAGGAGAGTTGACTTTGCATAAAGCATGCTTTTCTAAAATAGAAGTGTTAGCTTTCTTCCCTTAATGGCAAAATAGATTGGATAAAGCTTTAAACACTTGGATCATGGCTCAAGATTGTGTGTAATCTTATGATTATGGACATATTTGGAGGTTAGAGGCATGCAAAGTGAGATTGTGAAGCATGGCTATGAGATTTGACCATAAGGTTTTCACAAGAATGGCCTAAAATTCAAGTTTGAAATGCCAACTTCATGCCTTTGATTCTCCTTGCTCAAACATGATCTTTTTATGCTCTTGGATATTTTGGAAATCTTGAAACATGATCTTCAACTTTCATGTTGACCATTTTAGCTAAATCAATTGGGATCTTGGTGAAAAATGGCCATGAAGTTGGGATAAAAAACTGATCAAAACTTGTTTGAAAAAATTTCTGTGTTGGATAAAAAACATCATAACTTCATGGTCTTATATCTCTTAAATTAATCACTTTTTTGAGGATCACCCCACATTATCAAAGTTGTAGAATTCATCAATATCTACAACTTTCATGTTGAAAGTTTTCCTTGAATCAGCTTGTATCTTGAGGAAACTTGCTTGTGAAGTTTGGTTTTTTTAGGTATAAAACACTTGAATTTTTTCTAAGTGTTTAAAATTCTTTCAACTTTGACTTTTGTTGACTTTCTTGATTCTTGATGATCCAACTTGATAATTTTTAATGTTTTGATGATTCTTGATTTTTTGAATTTAAATGTTGACCAAAAAGTTAAAGTTTGCTTTTGTGTAACTGTTGACTTTTCATCAATTGATTCAATCTTTCAACTATCAATCACTTGTATTTTTGGAAATGTCTTGAGCCATGTAATTAGTTCAAGATGTTGTATTTGAGCCCTTGATATCATTCTTTAAGCCATTAGGTCATGCACTAGGTCAATAGTCAAGGATCATTCATCTTTAATAAAAACCCTAATTTAGAAATTTTTGACCTTTGATGATTTGAAAGTCATTTGAGACATTTGCAAACTAATCTTCCTTGTGAAGCATAAAACCCTAGTTAAAGACCCTTGCTTAGGAGGAGGTTTGACCAGTCAACTCTTGAGTGGCTTTGAGTATTTGAGACCTCACGAGAATGCCTTGAAGAAAATGGGGAGGGTAAATTTTGGGGTACAACAGTTGCCCCTGTTCAATTTTCTTAAACCTAAAGAGTTAGATTGGCATGTCCGCCAATCGTGACTTGAAGGTAGAAGATGATTTAACACCTAAGTGCCCATAAATTTGCACTCGCCGGTGCGCGAAAAAACACTGTTGGTTGATTATACCAGGATTGGGCTTAAATATGCCATTTGGAGAGGTGATGGAGAGTTGTCAGAGATGGGATTATAGGTACCATCCAAAGTAACTGTTGATAGAAATTTGACCAAGTTTACATTCGACTTCAATTGGAAGAAGTATCAGAATAAATCTACGCTTGATTTAATCTGAGCCAGAAGATGCCTACGCCTCTCTTTTATTGGAAGAATTATCAGAATAAATCTACGCCTAAATTAATTTGAGCTTGAAAAGATCTTTTTGTTTTAAACTGGGAGAATTATCAGAAAAAAATCTATGGTCGATTTAATCTGAGCCAAAAGATATATATGTTTGTCTTTAACTGGAAAAGTATCAGAATAAATCTATGCTCGATTTAATCTGAGCCAGAAGAGGTATTTTTGTCTATAACTGGAAGAAGTATCAGAATAAATCTATGCTCGATTTAATCTGAGCCAGAAGAGGTATTTTTGTCTATAACTGGAAGAAGTATCAGAATAAATCTATGGTCGATTTAATCTGAGCTAGAAAAATATCTACTGGAAGAAGTATCAGGATGAATATACACTTGATTTAATCTGAGCCAGAAAAGGTCTACTGGAAGAAGTATTAGAATAAATATATGGTCGATTTAATCTGAGCCAGAACATGTCTGTGTCCGTCTTTAACTGGAAGAGGTATCAAAATAAATCTATGTTCGATTTAATCTGAGCCAAAAAAAGTCTACTGAAAGAAGTATCAGAATAAATATACGCTTGATTTAATCTGAGCCAAAAGATGTTTACCTCCCTCTTTAACTGGGAGAAGTATCAGAATAAATCTATAGTTGATTTAATATGAGCCAAAAAATGTCTATCGTAAGAAGTATCAGAATAAATCTATGGTCGATTTAATCTGAGCCAGAATAAGTCTACTGGAAGAAGTATCAGAATAAATCTATGCTTGACTTAATCTAAGCCAGAAGATGTTTGCGTCCGTCTTTAACTGGGAGAAGTATCAGAATAAATCTATGGTCGATTTAATCTGAGCCAGAAAATGTCTACTGGAAGAAGTATCAGAATAAATCTATTGTCGATTTAATCTGAGCCAGAAGATGTTTGTGTCTGTCTTTAACTGGAAAAAGTATCAGAATAAATCTATGGTCAATTTAATTTGAGCCAGAAAAATGTGTATTGGAAGAAGTATCATAATAAATCTATGGTCGATTTAATCTGAGCCATAAGAGGTCTTTTGTCTTTAACAGGAAGAAGTATCAGAATAAATCTATGGTTGATTTCATCTGAGCCAGAAAATGTATACTGGAAGAAGTATCAGAATAAATATATGGTCGATTTAATATGAGCTAGAAGATGTTTTTGGAAGAATGATCCTCTGAGGAAATTGCTGAAATAATCCTTTGTTAGATGTAGTCTTGGAGAGGACTGTTGGGTCATATAAGTAGTTGATAACATTTGTCTGTTGGTTGATCGTTCCTGAAAAGGTAAATAGTTAGTTGTATGCAATGTCATGATTTATAAAATGCATTACGTAATTATGTTCCCAAAATAAATGAGACTGTGCTATATGCGTTTTGTATGCACATGCTATGATATGGGTAAATGATATATGAATGTGAAATGTTGTTGGAAATGTATCAACAATTTCGTATGATATCTCGCTGGGGAAAATGAAACCCTGACCGGTGCTGGGGATGAATAACATGTGTAATCTTTAACCTCGTCTAGGATGCTTTCGCTGGGGATTCCTGCTTGCTGTTTGAGGAAACTCTGTTGGGGAATGTGGACTTCTGTTTGGGGAGAAGAATTCAGGAACATTGGTAGTTCATCTCTCTACTGGGGAGTAATTCTTATATACCCTGGCTGGGGATAAGAGAGATGGATAACCTTCTGACTCGTCTGGAGGGTTTAATTCTTATATACCCTAACTGGGGATAAAAGAGATGGATAAACTTCCGACTCATCTAGAGAGTTTAATTCTTATATACCCTGACTAGGGATAAAAGAGATGGATAACCTTCTGACTTATCTTGGGAGGATAAAGTTGACTGATATCTGGTCTAGTTGCAAGTTTCATAATAACTTTCTAGTGGTGACTTCACTGGGAGAGGAATTTTGCCGGTGATTCGTAGTCATATGAGGAATAGACTCAACCTAGGGAGACTATAATCTGTTGGGGGAAATAAACCATGTTGGGGAAGTAAACCCTGTTTGACGAAGAAATACTCTGCCGAGGAAACAAGCTCTGCTGGAGAGAAGAAATTTGCAGGGGGTTTTACAGTTTTGGAGGAATAAATTCAGCTGGGGAAGAGAACTTCCATGAAATGTATTGATTGGAACTCCGCAGGTCGGTGATATTTCCAGGAAAAAGATCATATTCTTTTATCCGTTGGATTGATCTGCCAGGGAAATTGTGGGGAATGTATCTTCATTGAAGATGAATTTGTGAAGATTACTCTGTAGGGATAATCTCATGGAAGTGGCTCTATGGGGATTTGTGGACAGCTTGAATGTCATCCCAACTCCTAGAGTCTTGAGTAAATGCTTATTCCTGTTCTTATGCATATATTTGGTAATAGTTAATCGTGTTTATATGCATATGTTCATTCAATTTTAGTCATTGGACGTTTTTGCAAACAAAACAGAAAAAAATTAAAAGATAAAACGTTTGAATTTTAGGGTGTATTTGTATTGATAGTTTTCCTATAAACAGACGATTTTGTACAAAGAGACATAAATTCTAGTAAGAAGAAATTTCCATGAAATAAAAGAGTACAAAGTGAAAACAAAACATATAGCTATGTGGAAATGATCTTGTTGGGTTCCAACTACGCTATTGCCCCTATGTCTCTGAATGTCTCACCCCTCGCTGTCGGAAGAAGTTGATTGAAATGATCCTTTGACTTTGGTAATAAAGCTTGCAGTAAGTGATCCAACGGGACATATTCGTACGCTTTAATCCTTAATTTTTGCCTGGACTGCCCTTTCGAGTTTTCAGTCCACCAGGATACCCTTTTTTGCCCAAGTTGCCTTTTTAGGTTTTCGAATTGCGGGCTGTATAATCTTTCGTATATATCCCTAATTTTTACCCAAACCTTTTTGGTTCGCCGGGATGCCCTTATTTTTGCCTAGGCCAGTCAACCTAGTGGGTCGTTTTTATGCATAGTATCTTTTGACTATGTCCGCATTCACAGGGTGTTGGAAATCTTCACCGTCCATGGTAGTTAGTATCATACCACCGCCAGAAAATATCTTTTTGACTACAAATGGCCCTTCGTAGGTGGGAGTCAATTTTCCCTTGGGATCACCTTGCAGTAGAATGATGAGCTTTATTACCAAGTCACCAGCTTGATATACCCGATGCTTGATTTTCTTATTGAATGCCTTGATCATACGTTTCTAATACATCTGACCGTGACAGACAGCCGCAAGCCTGTTTTTGCCAATCAGATTCAACTGGTCTAGCCTGGTTTAAATCCATTTGTCTTCTTCTAAGTCTGCATCTTTCATGATCCTCAAAGAAGGAATCCAAATTTCGACCGGCATAACAACTTCCATGCCATAGACCAGAGAGAATGGGGTTGCCCTAGTTGATGTTCACGCTGAAGTGTGATAGCCATGAAGAGCAAATGGTAACATCTCGTGCCAGTCTTTGTAAGTCACAACTATCTTCTGTATGATCTTCTTAATATTCTTGTTGGCAGCTGTCAAACCCCAAAATTTTCCCTCACCTCTTGGATATATTTTGACTCAACAAGTTCCTTACACTTATAGGGATCTCAAGAGCTCAAGTTATCTCAAGAATGGGACATGCACATCCTCCTCCTAAGCAATGGTCTCAAACTAGGGTTTTGGTTTGCACAAGGAAGATTTGACTTTAAAAATACCAAATGGACATCATATGATCTCATATGCTCCAAGGAACCTCCAGTCAAGTTTCATGCCAAACAATGCAAGTTTGCTCAGTCAAATGCTCAAAAGGCCAACCGTCGATTATAAGGGTTAACAAGTCAAACTATGGTCAAACATGCAGTCAAACTTCAAGATTTTTGGTTAACATCAAGGTTTTGAAGTCAAATTCATTATTTGATCAAGGGTTGATCATGATTCATCAAGAAAACCCAAGATTCCACAAAGGTCAAAGTTACTAAATTAGGGTTTCTCAGGAAAAGTTAACTAAACTTTGACCAGCCATAACTTTCATATGCTTCATCAGAAATTCTCCAACCAAAGCTCATTTTAAAGAGAATCCAATTCCCTACAACTTCAATTCAAGCCTCAAGTCCAAAAAATGCACCATTTGAGAGATATGGCTTAAGACATTATAGGTCATTTTAAAAGTCAACAAAAAGTCATCTTTTTCCAAAGAAGTATACATGAACATGGAAGACTCAATTGAGATGAAACCAAAAGGAGCTCTTAGAGGACATATTGAGCTTTCCAAAATAGCTAAAAACATCTCCATAGGACAAAAATTGAGAGAGTTATGACTTGTAGAAGTTGGGAAATTTTAAGAAAATGCACAAAAGTCAATGTGAGCAAATTAGATCTTTTAAATTAATGGGCATAGGTTTTGGATCTCAAACATATCCATGGACTTATTCAAGACATTTAAATCCATTATTTTATTTTTATGGAATTTGTTTTTATTTATTTGAATTTTTAATCATTTAAATATTAATAAATCAAATAAAATAGTAAAGTGATGAATTAAATCCAAAAGATTTGTTTTATGACCATATCATGAGCCCAAAGCCAGAAGATTGAGTCAAGAATTCGTGTGAAGGGTGATTGGAGAGAGATGAGAAAAATTTGGCCAAATTTAGAAACATAAAATTCCAAGATCCAAATAAAATCTTTTCTATCCAATCTTCATGATTTAAACCATTTTTGTTGCCCTAATGCATCCCAATATATAAATACAGCATTTCCAGACCAAACGGACAAGGGTTGGCCGCACAAAATTCACGTTCCAATTTTAAATTTTCAAGAGAAAAGTTCAAATCGGTTTTGGAGTTTGAGGAAAATTCAAAGGCTTTTGAGGACTCAACAACCATCCCTGGACATCACTGAAGGTGTCACGATCACCCTCGAGCCCTGAAGCATCTGAAAACGATCCATACAAGTCACGGTTTGCCACACTTTTTTCAAATTCGTATTCTTAGATTCTTGCATTGTTAATCAATTTCGATTGTATATTTATGTTTGTATGGATGCATAGAAAGTTTATGGATTTTCTAATTGAAGATTAGGTACCAGTATGGCGTTTCACCATTGTTAGGGTTCAAAACCCTAAATTTGGGGTTTTCTAGTTCCAGGCAAAATCAGGCCAAATTAGGGCCACCAACGGGATTTGAAGAACAAGACGAGTCGAACCATGGGCATGAGGGGAATTTTTTGTTGATATTTCACAAGTTTGATGTTTGCAGGTGCTATAGTTATGGAGAGGAGCATCACTAAAGCCTTTAGTGACGACAACGACCGTCACTAAAGGGTGTGTGTATTTCAAACGAAGAAGATGATGAGTTGTCAGCTGCACGCGTTTTTTTAAATTCAAATTTAATGTTTATATATATATATTATTTATTTTCCTTTTTTTAGTGGATCAGTGGTAGTGGACGAGACTGGTAACCAGGGGAACCTGGGTTCGATCCTAGGCGCCTTCATCCTTGCTTCTCTCTTTGTTTTTTTACTATTTTCCTTTTTTTTTGTATTTTACTTTCCTTTAAAACTAATTATATTTTTTTTAATTAAAACTAATTCTAATTAAATTTTTTCAAACCAATCAAATTTCATCAAATAAATTAATTTTCTTCATGAACACAATTTATAATTAATTAACATTTTTTGTAAATAAATTTAATTATTTAATTAACTTGATAATTAGGGTTCATTGACATGCTTAATTTAATTTGTTTTATCAAAAAACACAAAAAATAAGTTTTAATTAATTTTATTTTTCTTTTAAATAAATCATCAATTAATATTATTTTTGTAATTAAAGCTAATTATATTTAAATATATTTTTATAATTAACACTAATTAGATTTAGATATTTTTGCCAATTAAAATTAATTAGACTTAGGATAATTTAATCAAATCCTTTCTTAAATTAATTCAATCAAATTTATTTCTTCTCTTCTTAAATTAATCAATTTTGAATCTTTTGTCATTAATTTTTAAATATTTCTTTTTCTACTAACCCTAATCCTCCCAACCTCCTTTCTCCTGATTCTAATGTTTTCTTGCCACTTTTTTGTTAGTTTACTTTCTCCTATTTTTTAATTATGTAACTGTTTCCCGATTTGTAATAGCTTTAATTGGGGTTTAAATTTCTGCATCTAATTATGTAACTGCCCCAAGGCCTTGTAATAGCTTAGGAGTTTTATTTTCCGCAATTTACTTACTACACCCTACTAAACTGTTTAGATGTATGGCTAATAGGATTGTATGGAAAGATAATGACTAATTGAACATAGCATGACCTAATTCAAAGATAATATATCTGAATCAAGCACAATTGCACATGTGCACCTCTAGGGTACCCACTTTGGTTGCCTTCGGAAACAATCATGTCCCTTGAAACGGGGACGCTTTAGCAAAAGATCCATAAATCAAAAGATCATAGTCCCTCGATGATCCTACAATTGCCTTTCGGTAAATGATCTAGTCCCTAAACAAAATTGCTAAGGCGTCTCCACATGTTGCCTTTATGACTGTACGTCCCTTCGATTGTCCCTCATACATCCAACGATAGGGCTACCTACTCATTAATAGTAGGATAGCACTGTATAAAGGATGGGAGGAAAAGAATGACCTTTTCGAGTATAAGTAGATAAGTTCTCAAATGCTTGCTCAAAACCACTTTTTGCACCTACACAAAAACATTTCAAAATACTTTCAAAAGCATTCTCTTTGTCAACACTCTTGAGGGCTGATACAAGAATTATCACAAAGCGAATCGCTGCACTAAGGCATTTTCAAAACAATTTTCAAAACACACAAAGCACAAGAAATTTTCAAAACATGAGCTAAGCATCTAAGAGCCCGTAGAAAACTATGGATGGAAAGGGTGCTAACACCTTCCCTTTCCATAATCTACCCCCCGTGCTCAGAAAATTCTCGAAAGGTCTTTCCTGTTCTTTTCACCTTTTCCTTTGTTGGATAAAAGAAAATTCAGTGGCGACTCTTGCTACCCACAACATTTACGAATACAAAAGTAAAACCAGTAAAGTCAGTTCTCTCACCGTATCACAGAACCAGAGACTCTGCTGGGGAATTCTTAGAAGTGGGGTTACCTTAGAGTTAGTTCATTTTAAAACTGTTTTAATTGCTTGCTTTGTATGCTTTATCCTTGGAGGGGTTGTTTGGGTTGTTACTATAGATCCTACACCCGGATCTGGGGCACCTTTTAGGTAAGTGGAAATATATCGTGGGGGCTGTGTGGGGTATACGGACATAATTGAAGCGATAACTATGTTGATGTGACACTTTTGGTTAGTACCGGTAACCCTTGAGTAGTCAAGGAGAATACGGGGCCGCTGCGTGGTGTCATGAAGAATCAACTGACCTTAGAACCTTTTATTGAATGACTTGGCCATTAGGAAGTAGTGAGATAGCCGTCTTTGGTGTAGTCCTAAATCAGTTGATACTCGATACTACACTTATTGAGATTTGACTCCCGAGTTTTGTTTGGTGGCAAGTCAGTTGTCGATCGAAACAAAACTTGTGGGAAAAATCAATGATATTGAGATGCCCTAGAACCCGGTTACTATTGATAGGACATGTTGAGCCCACTAAAATTCAAGAGGGTACTTACCTATGGAACTCATGTGTGATCGGTGGATCTGGAACTGACTGTTTAACGCTGGTTCGCGAAATGTCGCGGAAGCAAGAGTCGCCACCGTCTTTTATTTTCTCCAAATGGAAAGGACAAAAGCACAGAAAAATTCCTTAAAGAGATTGCTCTCGGTTCGGGAGGTAGGTTATAGAAAGGGAAGGTGTTAGCACCCTTTCTATCCATGGTTATCCATGGGCTCTTAGATACTTGCTCAATGTGTTTTCAAAATTGTTTGTTTGCTTTTCAATGTGGGTTTAAAAAGTTTCTTTGAAAAATTTCAGATCGACTCATACGTCAGAGTGTTTGAAAAGTTTGCTTTGAAAGCTTTTGAAAAGTGTTGGTGAAAAGATGTTTTGATTTGTTTTTTGAAATTAGAGCAAGTATCCTTGAGAACCTACCTACCCTAAGGAATTCGTCTGTGTAGATGTCCTTAAAAGTAGTGCCATCCTACCATTGAGAGGTAAGTAGCACCACCGTTGGAGGTGTTCGGGTCAATTCGAGGTTCGGGACATGGTGATCACCGGAGCAATGGGAAGACACCTTAGAAGCTATCCTCATGCCAGGTTCCCGGATCATGAGGACTTACTAAGACATCCTCTACTCGACGATCACCTTTCGAAAGGCAACAGTGAGGCGTACCCTAGGGGTGGTGTGTGCGAATTGTGTGTCATGTTTCAGTTATTTGTCTTGTCATGTTTGTCGTGTTCTACGCTTGATTTTAGTTAGGGCCATTCATTCTTGCATGCATATTTAACAGTTATAAAGTTGCGGGAAAGATAAATCTACGACTATTACAAATGGCGCGGGTCCACATCGCCAAAATTAAACCGGACCCGATTTAGCAGAAAATAAATAGAGCGATAAAATAAAAGTGCAAGAAATTTAAATTACAATGCTTAGGGACAGTTACATAATTATTTAAACGATTGTAAAATAAATGCGCGAAGTAAAGGAATTGAAACAAAACTAGGGCGTTGGACCCTTTTGCAAACAATTAAAATTAACAAGGAATTTAAAATTAAAATTAAATGAAAATGGTATTTTTGTGTTTTTTTAGATTTAATGAGAAAAAGGAGTTAATTGAAATTAAATTAAACGACAAACCCTAATTCTAATATTTTTATTTATTATGAAAGAATTAAATTAAAATCTAAATTAAACCCTAATTTATTTATGTACAATTTTTAATTATAAAAATAAAATAATAAATAAATAGTATTGTGAGAAAAAAATAAAAATTAAAAAGATATTGAAATTATCAATTAACCTAATTCTACATTTTTTTGGATTTTTATTAAAAGAGGAATTAAAATTAAAACCTAATTAAACTAGATAATTTACATTCTAATTTATTTATGAAAATAATTATAATATAAATATTTATTAATTTTTGGCTTTTTCTGATTTTTTGAATGTTTTTTATATTTTGTAAAAATAATTAACTAAATAAATAGCAATTAAAAGAAATAAAAAAGAAAAAAATTAAAGAAAGAATAGAAATAAAAAAAAAAATATAAGGCAAACCAGGGTGGGGTGTAGCCCCAAATGGGAGGTTTAGGCCTGGTGATTTTGGCCCATCAAGCCTTGAATTCGCTGACTTTTCTAATCATGTGTGATGCAGTTGACCTGAGGTATGATGCACTTTGAATCTTAGCCATTGATCTGACTATTTTGGACGCGTGTATGGTCCAATTTGAAGACGTATGGTGAGCCCTCATATTATGCCTGCATGAGAATACGCATTGAAAAATAATATAGAAACTTTGCCAGACCTGGGACTTGAACCCAGGTCTTGAAGGTTACCAGCGTTGTCCCTGCCCACTGAGCCAAGCGCTTGTCATTTAATATATAATAAACAATAAATAATATAAAAAGAACACGTTAGTGCTTTTGGAAATTCGCGCGAAATTTGAATGGTCCTATCACCAATTGACACGATGCCTTCGTCTTCCTCACCCTGTAAAACAAAACACTATGGGAACGGTTTTTGAAACGTTGTTTTAGGCTAGCTATCAGAAAATAGCGAATAGGATCCTGTTGGACATAAATTCATCGCGAGCAATGTTTCTGGTTCATTGGAGCACGCTGAGTTCAACCATGGTGGTCTCAAAGGCCAATTTTACTGTATTGAAAAAGCCCTAATTTTTCCTTCTGAAAACCCTAAAGAACAAACATGGTAACTTGGCCAAAAGCGCACGAAACTTCAATTAAAAGTTGTGGTTAGCTTGCAAATTTCATATTGAACAGGAATTCATGAATAAAAATGCACAATGATGCGTGAATTATGATATGCGATTTGGAAATTTCTGCTTCGCAGTTTGAGGTCGTGATACCGTTTCAGGGTGTTGTGCCTATTGTTTGTGATAGGTACACGTTCAGTGAAGCTTGAGGATGATGATAGAACGAGAATTGAAGCTTGAATTCACCTAGAACCTTGATTTCAGATTTCAGTTTTAAGGCAATTTTCTCAAGTTTGTATGTTGGTTTCTTGCGCAGCTTTTTGTGTCAAACCATTAGGGTTATGATTCTGAGTATGTATAGAGCATGCTAGGTCAACAAAACTCCACAAAATCTCAAGCATTCATTGTTTTACATATTTGATTTCATGAGATCTTTTCCAAATCTTTTCCATGTGCATTTTGGTTCAAATCTGATCAATTCTCATCAAAACTTGCTTAATTAAGAAGTGCACGAAATATTGACCTTGGAATGTGCATAAAAAGATTTTTTTAGGTTAGGTTTATATTTTTCATGTATTAAAATGATTTAAATGAATATAAATTAATATAAATTCAAATAAATAATTAAAAAATATGAAAATACTTCCCTTTGGGCCTAATGGTCGTGCATAGGCTTGGCATGAAGAATCATGGAAGAAAAATGGGCCCATTTGCATTTTTAGGTCATTTGGATCAAAGTTGACTTTTCAAAATTCCCAAAAATTTCCCAACTTCCACAAGGCATAACTTGCTCAAGTTTTAAGCTTTTCACATGTTCTTGGACATTTTGGAAAGGTCTTTGAGTCCTTTAACCAATGCTTTTGGTCCCATGTCATTTTGATTTACCAATCTCAAGTTATGGCCTTTGACTTAAAGTCCCTTTTTGTTGACTTTTAAAAATGACCTATAATGTTGAAATTGATAACTTTTTGTGAGAGCATTTCTTGGACTTGGAATATGAAGATGAGTTGTAGGAAATGTCTTTCTCTTCAAAATGAGCTTTGGATGGAATTTTTCTGATAATCCATGTGAAAGTTATGCCCTGGTCAATTTCAGTTGACTTTTTCAACTGTCCAAATATAGCAACTTTTGCATCTTTGATGATTTCTGAGCCAAATTTTGAGAATCATGATCAAGCATTGATCAAATGATGTTTGTGGCTTCAAAATGATATGTTGACCAAAAATTTGAACTTTTGACTGTCAAATGACCATTTTGCCCCTACAGTTGACTGTAGTGCAATCTAGGGTTTTGACTGTGCAATTTTGAGCTGAATGCCTTGAAACTTGATATGAGGATACTTGACCATCTTTGTAGGCATATGAGACTTGATTAGGCCTTTGAAAAGTTCATTTCCTTGACCAGAACTCAAACCCTAGTTTTGACTGTATAGGAGACAGTTGAGCTGCACAACCCTTGGGGAATTTTGTGACCTTGACTTGACAATTTCTTGATGAATATGGGAGGGCAAATTTTGGGGTACAACAGTTGCCCCTGTTCAATCTTCTTAGACCTGAGGATGCAGATTGGCCGACGTGCCTTTCGTAATCCGAGGGTAGAAGATGATTGGACACTAGAGTGCCCAGAAATTTGCGCTCACATAGTAGCAATGATGATGAGGGAATGGGCTTATAGATGCCATTTGGATGTTGCTTGGATAGGATGATGGGCTTATAGATGCCATCTGGACGTTGATCGCGTAGGAGATTCCTTAGCGAGAACCTGCATACCTGCAAAACAGAAAAATGAGCACCTGACACGTCGCAGGAGCTGATTTTAGATGCTTGATATAGATATGTCCTGACTCGTTACAGGAGCTGGGTCTGGAGCTTCAAACGCTGATGAATGAACCAGGGATGGTTACTGCCTTAGCATGAATGGTAAGAGAATCCTGAATGATTTCAACCTCAACAACGCTCGTTGAGAAAATCTTGGTGAGAATTACCATCTTCGTAGTGTCAGGAAGAGAACCAAAGGACATTATAATCTCAAAGGGAGTCACCTCACTCACCGTTGGAGAGGGAACTATAGGAAATTATAATCTGAAAGGAAATATCACCTCACTCGCTGTTGGAGAGGGGACCATAAGAGAATATCACCTCACGCTCATGCCGGAGAGGGAAACATCTGAAAAAGGAATTACCACCTCACTCGCCGTTGGAGAGGGGACCATAAGAGAATATCACCTCACGCTCATGCCGGAGAGGGGAACATCTGAAGAAGGAATTACCACCTCACTCGCCGTTGGAGAGGGGACCATAAGAGAATATCACCTCACGCTCATGCCGGAGAGGGGAACATCTGAAGAAGGAATTACCACCTCACTCGCCGTTGGAGAGGGGACCATAAGAGAATATCACCTCACGCTCATGCCGGAGAGGGAAACATCTGAAGAAGGAATTACCACCTCACTCGCCGTTGGAGAGGGGACCATAAGAGAATATCACCTCACGCTCATGCCGGAGAGGGAAACATCTGAAGAAGGAATTACCACCTCACTCGCCGTTGGAGAGGGGACCATAAGAGAATATCACCTCACGCTCATGCCGGAGAGGGAAACATCTGAAGAAGGAATTACCACCTCACTCGCCGTTGGAGAGGGGACCATAAGAGAACTTCTACTGAGTCTTTATCAGAAAAATCTGTTTGGAGTCGATTTAACTGGACTAGAGAAGTCCTTGAAATATGTTTGAGAATTTCAACTGCATCTTTCCTGCAAGGTAAAGGTCAGTTATATGCAATGCATGATATGGATCAAGCAATGATGTTCTCAATATGGATGCGATTTGTATGATATGATGCGTACATGCATGCTATAATGATGTATGTGATGATTCATGTATGTTTTTGTCTAGGAAAATAAATCTTTGACGGGTGCCGGGAAGTCATATCCTGGGCTGATGTTGAGGAAGAGATTTTGCTTCCGCTGTGGATGATTCGTTGTAAGAATACCGGTAGGAGGAGATAACTCCGTTGAGGAATGAAATAATTCTGCGGAAGAAAAGATACTCTAGAGATCATGCTGGGGAGTGCTACTCTGTGGGGATAGCGATGCTTTGCTGAGTTGATGAAGATAACTCCGCTGGGGATACCGTTGATGAGTTGTGCTGGGGTAAGAAGATACTTTGCCGAGGACGCTCTTTCCGTGGCTTTTGGCTGAGGATAACCCAGTTATATCCTGTTACGGAAATAACTCTTTAAATCAAGCCGGGACGACGCGTTCGTGCTCTGCGAGGGTAAGCTTCCAGAATCTACTGGGGATGAGCTTACTGCTTGAGGAGATGGATTCCACCTTTTCTGGGGGAGCTGGATTGGACTCTCCTGGGGAAGTATTGAACTGTATTGGTTATGTTCTTCAACGGATCCTACCTTGACACCTTAGAGGACAGAGCAATCAGATTGCTTAGACCACCCATTATTGCCACTGTTTCTGATGTGGGAGCGGAAGATACCTGTGGAGGTGCTTGATAGCTGTTGATGGACAAACCTTCTTCTAGTAGGCAGGTGACAAGATGACAGGACATAGTCGTACGTTTTGATCCCTAATTTTTGCCTGGACCGCCCTTTCGGGTTTTCAGTCCACCGGGATACCCTTTTTTGCCCAAGCCGCCTTTTCAGGTTTTCGACTTGCCGGGTGTACAGATTTTTTCATTTCATCCCTTCATTTTGCCCGAACCCTTTTGGTTCGCCGGGAAGCCCTAATTTTTGCCTAGGTATGTCAACCTAGCGGGTCTTTGATTATGTGTAGTATTTTTTGACTATGTCCATGTTCAGGGAATGTAGGGAGTTGCCCCTGTTGGAAGTATTTTGCCACGCCACCAGAAGGTGTTTGATCAGACAAGATTCGTTGTTGAAATGCCCCAAGTGACTCAGGCGGAGATTTGCCCCAGGCTATTTGGTCTTTGAGATATTCTCCGAACCTTGGCTTAATTGCTCCAGATAATGGACCATGGTCATGTCTGCCCCTTGATTGGAGGTACTTCTGTTCATTAGGCATTCGTCGTGCGAACTTCTATGCTGTTCAAACAAAAAGTCATATGCAAACAAAGTTATGTTAAAAATGCAAAGCCTATGTCTGTCTTGAAGATTTTGAAAATGCATTCTTTTTTTCCATAAAACAAATGAATGTTTGTAAAACGTGATGTCAACTCCGTATTTACCGTAGGCCTTCAGGAGTCAGGATACCTTTCGTAACAGTATGCTTTCGAACTAACCCATGCTTCAGCTAGGACTTTTAAGGGTTATAACGTGGCTTGGTTCACGGTTTAAGAAACAAAGGATAAAGGCTCAAATTATTTGTACCCACCCGCTCTTCGTGATGTTCTCCAAACCTAAACTCAGTTGATCATACGTTAGACCTTGTTTGAGTCTTTGCTCTGATTTTCCGGTGATGGTTCGGATATTGATGATTTATTTTGACTAGGCAGTCATTTTTTGCTTTGGTTGAGGGTTTGTGAGACCTCTTTCTTGATTTTTGTTATCCCTTTCTTTTTTTGCCTGAACTGTTTCCTTTTTTGGAATTACAGTCAGCGGGATGCCCCAGTTTCATAAGTCCCTTTTATAGGTTTAGACTTCTTGGGCTTTTCATTTATGATTCTTGATAACGACTGCCTGTCTTTATGATTGTTCTGAACCATCACTGTCCTTTTTTTTTTTGTTTTGCAAGGACCTCCTTGGTGCCATTCGTTATGCACTTGGATCAACTGAGAGAATTACCCTGCCCCAGGTTATGATTAAGGGTTCTGATTTTCGAAAATAAAAACTCCTACTTCTTTGGCTCAGAGGGGTTGACGAGGGATTATCTTCCTTATAACTCCAGTGTTTAGGATTTGAAACAATGCCTGTACCTCATCAGCGGGGTCCGTTCAAAAGCATACTGTAATGATCGTGGTATCGTTTTCGTCATCCTCCCTCAAGAGGCTTAGAATTAAAGAGAGTTGACATCAGAAAAAATATGAAAATAATTTGCGTTTAGCGAATACGAATATATTGATTCAAAATAGACATAAGCGATGCATTAATGTGATAACAATGTTTAACATGAATAAATGTTTGAACAATCAAAGAAAAATACAACTTGAGCATTTGAATGAACAAAAGACATTCTCGATGATTTGGTGTAGGATCAGTGTTCAAACTCGACCTCCTTGGCGTCAACCAAATCCTGGATCTTGTTCTTCAAGGTCCAACAGTCGTCGGTGTCATGTCCAGGACTGTCAGAATGGTAGGCACATCTCACACCCGGGTTGTACTTGGGAGAGGAAGTGTCAGGATTTTGAGGAGGATCCTTTAGTGTGATCAGTTTTGCCTTCAGCAATTGCTGTAATGCCTGAGACAAAGACATGTTGATGTCAGTATACTTCCTATCTTGATGCTTTATCCTACGCCTATTGCTCTTTCTTGGTTGAACGGGCGTGGGATCAGAAATCTGGATTGCCCCTACATCATGACGACCCTTTTTACCATTTATAGCATTGGATTCTTTCTTCCCACTGTGGGGCTTTTTCTGAGCATCGGCGGGTGCGGTTTCTTGAATCTTCCCCGACTTGATACCAGCTTCAATTCTCTCCCCAGTCAAGATAAGATCTGTGAACCCAGCAGAAGAATTCCCAATCAGATGGTTGTAGAATGAACCGGACAAGGTCCCCAAGAACATGTCGACGAGCTCGCGGTCAGTCAAAGGTGGCTGCACCCTTCCAGCAAGGTCCCTCCATTTTTGAGCATATTCTTTGAAACCTTCGCCTGTACCCATAGACATCCCCTGAAGCTGAGTACGCGTGGGAGCGAGGTCGGCATTATACTGGTAGTGTTTGTAAAATGCAGTGGCTAAGTCTTCCCAGCTGCGGATGTTGGCTCCATTCAATTGATAAAACCACTCGAGCTGAATCCCCGAAAGACTCTCTTGGAAGAAATGGATCCATAAGTTTTTGTCAGCTGTATAGGGCTGGATCCTCCCTGTGTAAGCCCTGAGATGCAATTTAGGACAGGATGCCCCGTCGTATTTAGCAAAGGCAGGTACCTTGAATTTGCGCGGGATCACTACCCCAGAAGACAGACCTAGATCCTCGAAGTCCAGGCCAGACACCTTTTGTATCTCCATAGCACTGAGCCGGTCTTCCAACTGTTTGTACCTGTCCTCAACCGGAGGGTACTGTTCATCGTTGAAATCTGTCTCATTGTCGGAGACCACTGGACTGGGCACCTCTCTCTCATGGTGACTGCTTTCCCTCACAGATGGGGTAGTCCTCTCAGTTTCAGTCTGCGGTGTGTTCCCAGATCTGCGTCTAGGGCTGAACAAAACAGTCCTCTTCTTCTTCTTGTCCTTCTTCAAGAGCAGAGCCTTCAGATCTTGTTGCCCCTGGGTCAAATTCATGATCAGCCCTTGGAACTGGGCGTTCTGAGCTTGGAGGGCCTTGATAGACTGCTCAGCTGATGATTCAAGATTCATGACGATCGGCTGAAATAAACAACGAAGAAGGGTAAGCAACCTGTCAAAGGGATACCTGCAATGCAATGAGATATATGATATGCATGTAATGTTTTCAAGGACCTCGCGGGGTAAACAGAGAAACTTTGTTAGCATTTGGAACTGGCAACTTGATTGAAGGAACTTCCTATTGTAGAGAGCCCTTCTTCAAGGGTCAAAGGCTCACCATATCCAGTGGGTCATAGCCCCTGACGCCCTTGGCTAGAGGAAAATAAATCCCCTTTGCCCCTTGCTGGGTAATTGGTTTATCATGACCTGCATCACAAGCCCTTGAGATCCTTGAAATGGGTTAGGATGTATGCAATGGTATGATGTCATGCTATGCATGGGGTGATGTAGGTAAACCCTGTTATGAGTCCCAATTAAGGACTATAAACAACACCTGCAAGAAATTTGGTAAACCCTGTCATGAGTCCTAGTTAAGGACTATAAACAAGACCTGTAAGAAACTTAGTACCCTGTTATGAGTCCCAATTAAGGACTATAAACGAGACCTGCAAGAAACAAGTGTTAGGTAACAAGCACGCAGATAGTCAAGTACGAAGGCACACAAGTCACACAAGAGAAACCCTTAGGGTTTAGGCCAGCATGGGGTCTGGGTAGTACCCTCTTGAAGTTGGTGGTTCATACCTGTCCTATCAAAGTAACCGGGTTCTTAGAGGATCCCAATATCATTGACTACCCTCAATCGGTCATAACTCCAGCATCGCAATCTTTTCTTGCGGCCAGAACCATCACGAGAGTTTAGCCTCAATGGGCGTAGCATACTGCTACTGTTCTAATGGCCAAGTTGTGTCAATTAAGGTTCTAAGGTCTGTTGGTGCTTAATGACTCCTTGGAAGACCCATATTCTCCCCGTTTCAACACGAGGGATATCGGTACAGACCAAGGCGCCACACCAACGTAGCCACTGCTTCACCCATGTCGGTATACGCCGGACAGGTCCCTCACAGCTTATGCTACCTAATAGGGTATCCCCAGATCCGGGTTAGGATCTATGCAACTCCCATGCAACCCACAAATTTAAATCAGACAAGTCAATACAATTGAAAACACAGTTATGAACTAACCCTAAGGTACACCTCACTTTTAAGAGTAATATCCCCAGCAGAGTCGCCAGTTCTGTGATCGGTGGATCTGGAACTGACTGTTTAACGCTGGTTCGCGAAATGTCGCAGAAGCAAGAGTCGCCACCGTCTTTTATTTTCTCCAAATGGAAAGGACAAAAGCACAGAAAAATTCCTTAAAGAGATTGCTCTCGGTTCGGGAGGTAGGTTATAGAAAGGGAAGGTGTTAGCACCCTTTCTATCCATGGTTATCCATGGGCTCTTAGATACTTGCTCAATGTGTTTTAAAAATTGTTTGTTTGCTTTTCAATGTGGGTTTAAAAAGTTTCTTTGAAAAATTTCAGATCGACTCATACGTCAGAGTGTTTGAAAAGTTTGCTTTGAAAGCTTTTGAAAAGTGTTGGTGAAAAGATGTTTTGATTTGTTTTTTGAAATTAGAGCAAGTATCCTTGAGAACCTACCTACCCTAAGGAATTCGTCTGTGTAGATGTCCTTAAAAGTAGTGCCATCCTACCATTGAGAGGTAAGTAGCACCACCGTTGGAGGTGTTCGGGTCAATTCGAGGTTCGGGACATGGTGATCACCGGAGCAATGGGAAGACACCTTAGAAGCTACCCTCATGCCAGGTTCCCGGATCATGAGGACTTACTAAGACATCCTCTACTCGACGATCACCTTTCGAAAGGCAACAGTGAGGCGTACCCTAGGGGTGGTGTGTGCGAATTGTGTGTCATGTTTCAGTTATTTGTCTTGTCATGTTTGTCGTGTTCTACGCTTGATTTTAGTTAGGGCCATTCATTCTTGCATGCATATTTAACAGTTATAAAGTTGCGGGAAAGATAAATCTACGACTATTACAAATGGCGCGGGTCCACATCGCCAAAATTAAACCGGACCCGATTTAGCAGAAAATAAATAGAGCGATAAAATAAAAGTGCAAGAAATTTAAATTACAATGCTTAGGGACAGTTACATAATTATTTAAACGATTGTAAAATAAATGCGCGAAGTAAAGGAATTGAAACAAAACTAGGGCGTTGGACCCTTTTGCAAACAATTAAAATTAACAAGGAATTTAAAATTAAAATTAAATGAAAATGGTATTTTTGTGTTTTTTTAGATTTAATGAGAAAAAGGAGTTAATTGAAATTAAATTAAACGGCAAACCCTAATTCTAATATTTTTATTTATTATGAAAGAATTAAATTAAAATCTAAATTAAACCCTAATTTATTTATGTACAATTTTTAATTATAAAAATAAAATAATAAATAAATAGTATTGTGAGAAAAAAATAAAAATTAAAAAGATATTGAAATTATCAATTAACCTAATTCTACATTTTTTTGGATTTTTATTAAAAGAGGAATTAAAATTAAAACCTAATTAAACTAGATAATTTACATTCTAATTTATTTATGAAAATAATTATAATATAAATATTTATTAATTTTTGGCTTTTTCTGATTTTTTGAATGTTTTTTATATTTTGTAAAAATAATTAACTAAATAAATAGCAATTAAAAGAAATAAAAAAGAAAAAAATTAAAGAAAGAATAGAAATAAAAATAAAAAAATATAAGGCAAACCAGGGTGGGGTGTAGCCCCAAATGGGAGGTTTAGGCCTGGTGATTTTGGCCCATCAAGCCTTGAATTCGCTGACTTTTCTAATCATGTGTGATGCAGTTGACCTGAGGTATGATGCACTTTGAATCTTAGCCATTGATCTGACTATTTTGGACGCGTGTATGGTCCAATTTGAAGACGTATGGTGAGCCCTCATATTATGCCTGCATGAGAATACGCATTGAAAAATAATATAGAAACTTTGCCAGACCTGGGACTTGAACCCAGGTCTTGAAGGTTACCAGCGTTGTCCCTGCCCACTGAGCCAAGCGCTTGTCATTTAATATATAATAAACAATAAATAATATAAAAAGAACACGTTAGTGCTTTTGGAAATTCGCGCGAAATTTGAATGGTCCTATCACCAATTGACACGATGCCTTCGTCTTCCTCACCCTGTAAAACAAAACACTATGGGAACGGTTTTTGAAACGTTGTTTTAGGCTAGCTATCAGAAAATAGCGAATAGGATCCTGTTGGACATAAATTCATCGCGAGCAATGTTTCTGGTTCATTGGAGCACGCTGAGTTCAACCATGGTGGTCTCAAAGGCCAATTTTACTGTATTGAAAAAGCCCTAATTTTTCCTTCTGAAAACCCTAAAGAACAAACATGGTAACTTGGCCAAAAGCGCACGAAACTTCAATTAAAAGTTGTGGTTAGCTTGCAAATTTCATATTGAACAGGAATTCATGAATAAAAATGCACAATGATGCGTGAATTATGATATGCGATTTGGAAATTTCTGCTTCACAGTTTGAGGTCGTGATACCGTTTCAGGGTGTTGTGCCTATTGTTTGTGATAGGTACACGTTCAGTGAAGCTTGAGGATGATGATAGAACGAGAATTGAAGCTTGAATTCACCTAGAACCTTGATTTCAGATTTCAGTTTTAAGGCAATTTTCTCAAGTTTGTATGTTGGTTTCTTGCGCAGCTTTTTGTGTCAAACCATTAGGGTTATGATTCTGAGTATGTATAGAGCATGCTAGGTCAACAAAACTCCACAAAATCTCAAGCATTCATTGTTTTACATATTTGATTTCATGAGATCTTTTCCAAATCTTTTCCATGTGCATTTTGGTTCAAATCTGATCAATTCTCATCAAAACTTGCTTAATTAAGAAGTGCACGAAATATTGACCTTGGAATGTGCATAAAAAGATTTTTTTAGGTTAGGTTTATATTTTTCATGTATTAAAATGATTTAAATGAATATAAATTAATATAAATTCAAATAAATAATTAAAAAATATGAAAATACTTCCCTTTGGGCCTAATGGTCGTGCATAGGCTTGGCATGAAGAATCATGGAAGAAAAATGGGCCCATTTGCATTTTTAGGTCATTTGGATCAAAGTTGACTTTTCAAAATTCCCAAAAATTTCCCAACTTCCACAAGGCATAACTTGCTCAAGTTTTAAGCTTTTCACATGTTCTTGGACATTTTGGAAAGGTCTTTGAGTCCTTTAACCAATGCTTTTGGTCCCATGTCATTTTGATTTACCAATCTCAAGTTATGGCCTTTGACTTAAAGTCCCTTTTTGTTGACTTTTAAAAATGACCTATAATGTTGAAATTGATAACTTTTTGTGAGAGCATTTCTTGGACTTGGAATATGAAGATGAGTTGTAGGAAATGTCTTTCTCTTCAAAATGAGCTTTGGATGGAATTTTTCTGATAATCCATGTGAAAGTTATGCCCTGGTCAATTTCAGTTGACTTTTTCAACTGTCCAAATATAGCAACTTTTGCATCTTTGATGATTTCTGAGCCAAATTTTGAGAATCATGATCAAGCATTGATCAAATGATGTTTGTGGCTTCAAAATGATATGTTGACCAAAAATTTGAACTTTTGACTGTCAAATGACCATTTTGCCCCTACAGTTGACTGTAGTGCAATCTAGGGTTTTGACTGTGCAATTTTGAGCTGAATGCCTTGAAACTTGATATGAGGATACTTGACCATCTTTGTAGGCATATGAGACTTGATTAGGCCTTTGAAAAGTTCATTTGCTTGACCAGAACTCAAACCCTAGTTTTGACTGTATAGGAGACAGTTGAGCTGCACAACCCTTGGGGAATTTTGTGACCTTGACTTGACAATTTCTTGATGAATATGGGAGGGCAAATTTTGGGGTACAACATCATGCAAGCCTGAACCTAAGGCTATTTGTGTGACTTGCTTGCTTTCACTATCTAACGACTTGAACTCTTTGCAAGGTTTTGTTTATTATCTGATGATATGAGTCATTGTCCAATAACCTGGATTTCTAGCAAGACACACTTGTCTTCATCACCCTACATTTTTGCTCGACGCATAACATAAACATCATAGCATCATACCATAGCATTTCCTTAACCATTTCAAGGATCTCGAGCGCTTGTGATGCAAGTTATGATGAACTAGACGTCTAATAAGGGGCAAGGGGATTTATATTCCTCTAGCCAATGCCACCAAAGGACCAAAAGATAACAACTTGAGTCAGAGGCTATGACCCACTTGACATGGTTAGCTTGATTCTCGTAGAAGGACATTCGACGGTACAAAGTTCTTCAATCGAAGCTGCAGTCAAAATTCAAACATCTTCTTGTATTTACCCCGCGAGATCCTTGAAAACGTTGCATGCATGCCATTTCATAACAGGTCTTTCAGTACAGGTTTCTCATTTTCTCGCTGTTTATTTCAGCAAGGAAAATGGCTCTCGATCAAAACAACAGAGATTTCCAAGCTCAAGATGCTCAATTCAAAGAAATGTTCTTGAATCTAGCCAAGGGGCAAGAAGAATTGAAGGCACTCCTTGCTGGGAACTTGCCCAAGAAAAATCCCGACGACAATAAGGATGACCAGTTGGAGCAATTGCAAGTTGAGATGGAAAGGATGAAAATCCAAATGATCAGTCAAATGGCTCTTATCCAAAGCTTAGCACGGGGACAAGAAGAGCTAAGAGTCCTCGTTAGCAAGCTTCATCAAGACGGTTGTAATCGTATGAAACAAACGGTCGAGACTGGGGGTCCAGTCATTAATCAGCCCCTGATGAGACAAGGAGTTGACTGGGTGGAGAGTGGACCTTTCCAATTTGCTGCTACATCACGAGCCGAACAACGACCTCGACAACAACAACAGGGTAATCAGAGAGGGAAAGATAAGCCCAGGAGGCAGTTTACTAAAATCAACATGACGCCGTCTCAAGCTTTACAACACATGTTAAGGATGAATCTGATTACAGTGATAGAACCTCATCCAAACCCCAAAACTTCTTCCCATAACTACAATCCTGATGCAATATGTGCCTACCATTTCGATAGTCCTGGACATGATACGAATGACTGTTGTGCATTGAAAAATAAGATTTAGGACTTGATCAATGAAGGAGTGCTGGAGTTCACACAAGATGGCCAGACTGAATTTTTCAATTTGTAATTTCTTTTGATTGTTCGAACGTTTGTTTCATGTCAAACTTTGTTACTTTATCAATGCATTGCATATGTCTGTTTTGAATCAATTCATTCGTATTCACTATATTTAAACTACTTTCCCTTTTGTGATATTCAACTTTTGGTCAAAAGCTCTAAGCCTTTAGAGGGAGGACGACGAAAACGATACCACAGTCTCTACATATACTCTTGAACAAACCATGCTGACGATATACATGCGTTGTTTAAAATCCTAAATAGTGGAGTTATAAGGAAGATAATCCCTAGTCAACCCTTTTGAGCCTAAGATGTAGGAGTTTTCTTTTTCATACAAATTAAAACCCTTAATCATAACCCGAGGCAAAGTAGTTTTCTCAGTTAATTTAGATGTGCATTCAATCACAAGCTTTCCCTTCATACACAACAAGTGGTGTCAGGGGAATCATTCCAAAAACAGAAGACAATGATGGTTCCGCATAATCATTGAAATAAGCAGTCATTATTTTTCAAAAGAAAAGCCCGTTAAGTAAAAACCTATGAAGGAGACTTAAGAAACAAACTGGGGCATCCCGCTGGATGTAATCACAAAAGAAACAGTTCAGGCAAAAGCGGGGATAATAAAATGAAAAAGAGGTCGCTACAAATCCTTAAAAAAAAAGAAGAGGGTTACAAAAATGATTGCCTTCTCAAACAAACGTTCAATTTCTGAACCATCACCAAGTATCAGAGCAAAGATTCCAGACTCAATTAGGATCTAAACGCATAATTAATTAAGCATAGGACTGAAGAACATCACGAAGAACGGGTTAGATACAAATAAAATTTCAGCTTTCATCCTTTGTTTCCTGAACCGTGAACCAGGACACATTATAACCCTTAAAAGTCCTAGCTGAAGCATGGGTTAGTTCGGAAGCATATTGTTACAAAAGGTATCCCGACTCGGTAAGGTTTACTATTAAATCCTGAGTTGATATCACACTCCTACAAAATTCGTTTGTTTTACTACAAAAAATGCATTTTCAAAAATTCAAGACAGACATAAACTTTGCATTCTTTAAATGACATTGTTTGCATACGGCTAATTGTTCAAACAACAGAGAAATTCACACAATGAATATTCAATGAACATAAATCCTCTCAATGAGCAGAATCACCTCAGATGGAAAGACATTCCAATAATAGGCAGTTCATAATCAAGGGGCATAGCATGGTGTCCAGCTGATCCGGGGCAGTCAAGTCAAGGTTCAAGGAATCTCAAAAATGCCAAATAGTCAGGGGCAGATCTCCATGTGAATCACTTGAGGCGTTGGACATGAATTCCAGCAACGAATCATGTACGATCAAACAAACACTTTCTGGCAGTGTGATAACACTTACTACTATGGACACTGATAATTCTCCGTACCCGGTGAACATGGACATAGTCGGAAAATACTACACATGAACAAAGACCCACTAGGTTGACTGGCCTAGGAAAAAATAAGGGCATCCCGGCGAACCAAAAGGGTTCGAGAAAAAATTAGGGATATACACAAAAAAACATGTACACCAGGCAAGTCAAAAACCTGAAAAGGCAGCTTGGGCAAAAAAGGGTATCTCGATGGACAAAAAACTGAAAGGACAGTCCAGGAAAAAGTTAGGGATTAAAGCATACGACTACTTCCCATCGTCTCATCACTTGTCTATCAGTAGAAGGTTTATTACCCTGATCTACATTCACCAATGACTCCAAGAGTTGGGATAATAGTCAAACCATCTACAAAATCCCAACAAACGCCTTCTCTAACAGGTACAGGGGTAGGAGCATCCTACTACAAGGTCACTGCCATACTCTTAGCATACAGCCTAATAATGTCAGGTGTTCTCATACCCTGGAAGAGCAAGAATTTGCAACTACTGCTCCGGCATCTAAGAAAAATTCCCCAGTGAAGTCACCAAGCTTCTCAGAATTCCCCAACGGATTTCTTCTCGAAACAACAAAACAGGAATCCCCAATGGAAGCATTCTAAAGTAGACTACTCTGGAGAATGGTTCAGGTACGATCCAAATACGGATGTCATCCCAACACTTACTCCAGATTCTCATCTAGAAACGGTTCAGGTACGATCCAAATACGGATGTCATCCTGGCACTTACTCCAGATTCTCATCTAGAAACAGTTCGGGTATAATCCAAATACGGATGTCATCCTGACACTTACTCCAGATTCTCATCTAGGAATGGTTCAGGTACGATCCAAATATGGATGTCATCCTGACACTCACTCCAGATTCTCATCTAGAAACAGTTCATGTATGATCCAAATACGGATGTCATCCTAACACTTACTCCAGATTCTCATCTATAAACGGTTCAGGTACGATCCAAATACGGATGTCATCCTGAAACTTACTCCAGATTATCATCTAGAAATGGTTCAGGTATGATCCAGAGACGGATGTCATCCTGATACTTATTCCAGATTATCTTCTAGCAACAATTCAATTCACAAAGTTTACCTTCCACAACAGAGTTTATTTCTCTAACAAATGAAGTTCATCTCCCAGCATTTCAACTTCAAACAAAATCTGAAGACCTACATTCTTCCCTCCCAGCAACAATTAGGGATTTATTTTCCCTAATTCAACAATACAACTATGGAACAACTAAAACGTTCATACATTGCATTCATACGTCATTTCTACAAACATCATAACATGTGCAACATAAATGCATATATCACAATCTCATTTATTTTGAGAGTATCATGCAATTCATACATCATGATATCACATGAAACTGATTTTACCTTTTCAGGTCAAATTAGCAGATAGATAAACACTATCAACCTATACAACAGGTCAAAGATTAATTCTCGAAGCAAGACGGGGAGAATATCTACATGAAAAGCATTTCCTTCAGAGGAGTTCTGAAACGCATTTCCCCTTCAACATTTCATTCTGAAAAGCATCCCCTTCATAAGTTTCATTCTGAAAAGCATCTCCTTCAGCGCTTCATTCTGAAAAGCATTTCACCTTCAGATACGGAATCCTGAAAAGCATTTTCCCCAGAGAGCGAGTTCTGGCGAGCATTTCCTTCAGAGGAGTTCTGAAATGCATTTCCCCTTCAGCACTTCTTTCTGAAAAGCATCCCCTTCATATGTTTCATTCTGAAAAGCATCTCCTTCAGCGCTTCGTTCTGAAAAGCATTTCCCCTTCAAATACAGAATCATGAAAAGCATTTTCCCCAGAGACCGATTTCTGGCGAGCATTTCCTTCAGAGGAGTTCTGAAACACATTTCCCCTTCAGCACTTCATTCTGAAAAGAATCCCCTTCAAAAGTTTCATTCTAAAAAGCATCTCCTTCAGTGCTTCATTCTGAAAAGCATTTCCCCTTCAGATACGGAATCCTGAAAAGCATTTTCCCTAGAGAGCGAGTTCTGGCGAGCATTTCCTTCAGAGGAGTTCTAAAACGCATTTCCCCTTCAGCACTTCATTCTGAAAAGCATCCCCTTCAGAAGTTTCATTCTGAAAAGCATCTCCTTCAGCGCTTCGTTCTGAAAAGCATTTCCCCTTCAGATACAGAATCATGAAAAGAATTTTCCCCAGAGACCGAGTTCTGGCGAGCATTTCCTTCAGAGGAGTTTTGAAACACATTTCCCCTTCAGCACTTCATTCTGAAAAGCATCCCCTTCAAAAGTTTCATTCTGAAAAGCATCTCCTTCAGCGCTTCGTTCTGAAAAGAATTTCCCCTTCAGATACGGAATCCTGAAAAGCATTTTCCCCAGAGAGCAAGTTCTGGCGAGCATTTTCTTCAGAGGAGTTCCGAAAGACATTTCCCCTTCATCACTTCATTCTGAAAAGCATCCCCTTCAGAAGTTTCATTATGAAAAGCATCTCCTTCAATGCTTCGTTCTGAAAATCATTTCCCCTTCAGATACGAAATCCTGAAAAGAATTTCCCTAGAGACCGAGTTCTGGCAAGCATTTCCCCTTCAGCACTTCAGTCTGAAAAGCATCCCCTTTATAAGTTTCATTTTGAAAAGCATCTCCTTCAGCGCTTCATTCTGAAAAGAATTTCCCCTTCAGATACGAAATCCTGAAAAGCATTTTCCCCAGAGACCGAGTTCTGGCGAGCATTTCCTTCATAGGAGTTCTGAAATGCATTTCCCCTTCAGCACTTCATCCTGAAGACCATCTCCTTCAGCACTTAGTTCTAAAAAGAATTTCCCCTTCAGATACGGAATCCTGAAAAGAATTTTCCCCAGAGACCGAGTTCTGGCGAGAATTTCCTTCAAAGGAGTTCTGAAACGCATTTCCCCTTCAGCACTTCATTCTGAAAAGCATCTCCTTCAGCGCTTCATTCTGAAAAGCATTTCCCCTTAAGATATAGAATCCTAAAAAGAATTTTCCCTATAGATCGAGTTCTGGCGAGCATTTCCTTTAGAGGAGTTTTGAAACGCATTTACCCTTCAGCACTTCATTCTAAAAAGCATTCTTCAAGCTACAGTCAAGCTTAGACTTAGTCTAAATTCTATCAACAATCACATGTGGATGGATTCTTTAAGACCATCTCTGACAACTCTATGTCATCTTATCCAAATGGCATATGTAAGTGTTGTACCCCAAATTTTGACCTAAGATACCATCTCCCATCTGCATCATTATATTGCAAGTGTTTTGACCTATTTTTATCAATTTTCAAAGCAGATTTTAAATTCATAACTTTTTCAAGTCGAGAGCTGGTTATTTTTGAAACGCTAAATTTATTAATTGATCAGTGATGTTTATTCAATTATTTATTATTCTGAATTTAAATAATTGGAATTTATTTTCAGTTATTATATAATTTAAAGAATTATAAATAATAAAGTAAATATTTGAAAAGAAGTTTATTAATTGATCAACAATGTTTACTTAATTATTTATTATTCTAAGTTTAAATAGTTGAAATTTTATTTTCAGTTATTATAATTTAGAGAATTATAAACAATGAAGTAAATAATTGAAGAGAAGTTAATTGATCAATGATGTTTATTTAATTATTTATTATTCTGAATTTAAATAATTGGAATTTATTTTCAGTTATTATATAATTTAAAGAATTATAAATGATAAAGTAAATAATTGGAAAGAAGAAAAGAATTAATTGGTAAAATAATAGAGTTTTATTCATTTTATTCCAATTGTTACAATTGTTGTTTAAATACCGTATTTATTTACAAAGTATTTACAATGATAATTTTTACAAATGTTTAAAGTGAAATAAAAGCTATCCTAATTTTTTCTAAGTTCTAAATCTTCATCTTCTATCCAATACTTCTTTGATGCTCATTTGACTTTACCTGCAAAAGAATTAAAAGAAAAAGTCAGAGATAGATATATAATTAAAAGCAGGCAATTAATTTGGAGTTCATCATTAAAAGCAAACGGCTGGAATCAGTTTTTACCCTCTTTGCAAATCACGGGATTTCTCTCGGTTCACAAAAAGGGATGAATATTTTTTTTTGATAAATATGAATGCACAAGTTAAAATTATGCACAAATTCAATATTTCAAAACCAACTGTATATTTCAAAATAAACTGCATATTTCAAAACCAATTGCACACTTCAATTGTCAAAAAAAGCATAGTTCAACAGCATATGCAAATAACCAAGTCAAGTTACATTTTCAAAGCCAAAGTCCAACGTAAACTACCCAATGTATGGGAAGAGGTCAAAAACACAAGGCTCCTCTACTGTAACAATGCAGATGGCAAAGAGAAATGTGCAGTTTAAAACCATATATGCAAGCAAAAATATTTCTAATTTTCATCATTTTCCAGCTTTGCTTTTTCAGAACACAAAGTACATACATCATTTTAATGTTTCAACTGTACTAAGGAGAGAGAAGAGAGAAAAGAGTGTGGGTTTACAGGTTTTGGCTTAGGCAGAAAAGGGATATAAAACAAAACTGCAGTAACACAGTAAAAAATGGAAGCATAGAAAAAGGATACAAAACAAACTGAATGGAACAGTAGATGTGCAGAAGTATCAAAGGCAAGAAAATAGTTAAATATACCAAAACCTGAGCCATCAAATAGAAGCCAACCAACGGATATTATGAGAGACAAACTTCTCAAGCCAGAGGCTAAGTGAAAAAAACTGTTTTGAAGCCTACTGTCAAAACCTTCAAGCCTCAAGCTTAACAGCAAAAACGATGTCAAAACCAGAAAACACAACCTGTTAAGATTCAACAAACCTGTTGCCTAGCCAAAGCCTAAACCATGTCAAAGCCATGACCGAAACCATAAACACATAACAACCAGTATAACCTGTTGTCTCAAGCCAAAACCATTAACCATGGCCTGAAAAACCAGTAAACACTAAGCCTTCCACCTGCCTGAAGCAAATACCACAAAACCATGGCCTAAAAAACCAGTATACCCTGTCAAACTTGCTGAAAGCCATGACCAACAGCATAAACCATGAAAGCCATGACCAACAACGTAAACCATGAAACCAAGGCCATAACCTGCATAACCAGCATATGCCCAAAACCTGTCCAGCTCTAAACCTAAGCCAAATATGTCCAAACACATCAACCAAACATTCAAAATTTCCAAACCATCCATCTAAAGCATTCAAGGGCAACACAAAAGGCCCTCAGAATTTCTTCATCATTGGGCAAACAATAAGCAAAGCAATTCAACACTAATCAACAATATCAACATTGTCAAGCTCAGAACAAGCATACAAAAGGTCCAGCATACAAAGCAACGATTCAACAGCATATCATAACCATCACACAAGTATACAAGGGCAAGGGTTCACAAAGAAGCAGAAGAAGAACAGAAGCAAGACAAGCAAGAAGAAGAAGTGAAATCAAAGGGTTTTCAAGCTATCATCATTAAACCCTAAAAGGAAAAGAAAGACAGAGTACCAGGTTCTAGTGAAAGCAAGCTAGCTTCAGTGTCATTGCATCTTCGCCATCCAGCCGCTTGAGCGCCTCCACCACCATTCATCCCCCTCCTCCGTCAAGGTATAATTTCTTTCCCTCCATTTCGCACCTCTTGACAGAAACACCATGTAAAAAAACTAGAGTCAGAATCAAGTGAATACAAAATCATAACATACTAAGTCATAAACATGCAAAATCATAAAAAACCCTAATGCATTAAAGGACGAAATCGTTACCTTCACACCGTATCACTGAGCGACCCATGGAGAAGAAGAGGCAGTTGGTGGCGCTGGCGGCTGTGAGGCAAAGGAGCTTTATTCCTGGACATGTTTGGCTCGAGAGAAGAAGAAGAAAGACGAAGAAGACATATCCATAACGAAGGAGCGCCGCTCTGTACCCTTTGTTAACCCTAATCCTTTTTTCCCAAACCAAAACAAATATGTTTAACCCTAAACAAGTTATGAATAATTGGGCTCAACCCGTTTCCCTTAACCTAAAACCCAACGAATCCCATTATAACACCCCCCCCCCCCCCCCATTTCTGTTTGTTTTTTATTGGGCCCCTTAAAAACCCCTTTGGCCCATGCGAATTGCTTATTATTTACCCCCTTTGATTCTTGATACCTCTCTTTCTATTTGTTTTCTTTAGCCCCTTTTTTAGAATTTTATCAATTTAGTTAATTAGTAAATTTAATCAAATAAGAGGTGTAATTTAATTAAACAAAATTTTAATATTTGACCAATCTTATTAGTTTAAGTTTAGGATTAATTTAGTAATTTTAGTATTATTTTAATTAGATTTAATTTAATAACTTTTAAAGTTTTAATTTAGTTTAGAATTATTTAATAATTATTAAAATAATACTTTATATTAATACAAAAAAAAAATACATATAAAAATAACTTAAAATTAAAAACATTTTATTTTCTTTAATTAATTCTCTTGCTTTGTACATATTAAATAAAAATATAAAAATGCATGTTCACATCCTTTAGTTTGTTATTTAATCATTGTTGTGGTTATATATCACTTAGCTACTTAAATTGTCTGTTTGATTATTCAGTATTTACATGGTTATTCTGTTTACTTCTTAATCCAAGAGAAAAATGATTAAATTTGTTGACTTCATGTCCTCAAGTCCAATCACGCGAATATCTTCATTTCATTAAAACTTAAGACAATTTTTCCCCAAATATTCAATCCTTTCAAAACTTATACCTTTTAAGCCAAAACTTCGACATTAGGTCGTCGTACCTTCAAAAAACCCATCCGTACCCCTTTTCGGCCAAAACAATTTATTTTTAATCAAACGAACATTTTAATAAACAGATATTTCAAAAGGTTCATATAGAATACTATAGATGCATTGGGTGCTAATACCTTCCCACTGTATAACCAACCCCCGAACCATAGACCTCTTTTCAAAACGCCTTGTATTTTCATTACTTTTAAAGTATTATTTTACAATGCATACTTTAGGGTTTTATTTCGCTCTTTTCCCTTTTCCCTTGGAAATAATAAAGCGCGGTGGTGACTCTTGCTTTTGTGAGACGAATTAATTAATAGTTCGATCTACGATTTACCCCGCTACATTTTGTATCGCTACAGTAAGCCCATTCCCTCCATCATCAACCATCAATGTTACTTCACGCGAGTGCAAATTTCTGGGCACTCTAGTGTTCAATCCTCTTCCACATTCAGATCACGAAAGGCAGACAAGACAATCTAAATCTTCAGGTTTAAGAAGATTGAACAGGGGAAGCTGTCATACCCTAAAATTTGCTCTCACCTCTTGGATATATTTTGACTCAACAAGTTCCTTACACTTATAGGGATCTAAAGAGCTCAAGTTATCTCAAGAATGGGCCATGCACTTCCTCCTCCTAAGCAATGGTCTCAAACTAGGGTTTTGGTTTTCACAAGGAAGATTTGACTTTCAAAATCCCAAATGGACATCATATGATTTCATATGCTCCAAGGAACCTCCATGTCAAGTTTCATGCAAAACAATGCAAGTTTGCTCAGTCAAATGCTCAAAAGGTCAATAGTCGATTATAAGGGTTAACAAGTCAAACTATGGTCAAACATGCAGTCAAACATCAAGATTTTTGGTTTAAATTAAGGTTTTGAAGTCACATTCATCATTTGATCAAGGGTTGATCATGATTCATCAAGAAAACCCAATATTCCACAAAGGTCAAAAGTTACTAAATTAGGTTTTCTCAGGAAAAGTCAACTGAACTTTGACCAGCCATAACTTTCACATGCTTCACCATAAATTCTCCAACCAAAGCTCATTTTGAAGAGAATCTAATTCCCTAAATCTTATCTTCATGCCTCAAGTCCAAAAAATGCACCATTTGAGAGATACGACTTAAGACATTATATGTCATCTTAAAAGTCAACAAAAATTCATCCTTTTCCAAAGAAGTATACATGAAGACGGAAGACTCAATTGAGATGAAACCAAAAGGAGCTCTTAGAGGACATCTTGAGCTTTCCAAAATTGCTAAAAACATCTCTATAGGAAAAAAAATTGAGAGAGTTATGACTTGTAGAAGTTGGGAAATTTTATGAAAATTCACAAAAGTCAATGTGAGCAAATTAGATCTTTTGAACTAATGGGCGTAGGTTTTGGATCTCAAACATATCCATGGACTTATTCAAGACATTTAAATCCATTATTTTATTTCTATGGTATTTTTTTTTTATTTGGATTTTTTTCATTTAAATAATAAATCAAATAAAATAGTAAAATGATGAATTAAATCCAAAAGATTTGTTTTATGATCATATCATGAGCCCAAAGCCAGGAGATTGAGTCAAGAATTCGTGTGAAGGGTGATTGGAGAGAGACGAGCAAATTTTGGCCAAATTTAGAAACATAAAATTCCAAGATCCAAATAAAATCTTTTCTATCCAATCTTCATGATTCAAACCATTTTTGTTTCCCTAATGCATCCCAATATATATAAACACATCATTGCCAGACCAAAAGGACAAGGGTTGGCCGCACAAAACTCAAGTTCCAATTTCAAATTTTCAAGAGAAAAGTTTAAATCGGTTTTGGAGTTTGAGGAAAATTCAAAGGCTTTTGAGGACTCATCAACCATCCCTGGACATCACTGAAGGTGTCACGATCACCCTCGAGCCCCGAAGCATCAGAAAACGATCACTACAAGTCACAGTTTGCCACACTTTTTTCAAATTCGTATTCTTACATTCTTGCATTATTAATCAATTTCGATTGTATATTTGTGTTTGTATGGATGCATAGAAGGTTTCTGGATTGTCTAATTGAAGCTTAGGTACCGGTATGGCGTTTCACTATTGTTAGGTTCGAAACCCTAAATTTGGGGTTTTCTAGTTCCAAGCAAAATTAGGCCAAATTAGGCCACCAACGGGATTAGAAGAACAAGAAGAGTCGAACCATGGGCATGGGGGAATTTTTGGTTGATATTTCACAAGTTTGATGTTTGCAGGTGCTATAGCTACAAA
Source organism: Vicia faba (assembly GCA_948472305.1). Lineage (NCBI taxonomy): Eukaryota > Viridiplantae > Streptophyta > Magnoliopsida > Fabales > Fabaceae > Vicia > Vicia faba. The sequence goes on along the minus strand of OX451740.1, from coordinate 408,819,818 downwards.
GAGGAGCGTCACTAAAGCCTTTAGTGACGACAACGACCGTCACTAAAGGGTCTGTGTATTTCAAACGAAGAAGATGATGAGTTATCACCTGCGCGCGTTTTTTAAATTCAAATTTAATGTTTATATATATATATATATATATATATATATATATATATATATATATATATATATATATAATTTGTTTTCCTTTTTTCTAACAAAAATGACCAAGTGGCTCAGTGATAGTGGACGAGACTAGTAACCAGGGGAACCTGGGTTCGATCCCAGGCGCCCTCATCCTTGCTTCTTCTCTTTGTTTTTTTTTTACTATTTTCCTTTTTATTTTTATTTTACATACCTTTAAAACTAATTATATTTTTTTTATTAAAACTAATTCTAATTAACTTTTTTCAAACCAATCAAATTTCACCAAACAAATTAATTTTCTTCATGGACACAACTTTTAATTAATTAACATTTTTTGTAAATAAATTTAATTATTTAATTAACTTGATAATTAGGGTTCATTCACATGCTTAATTTAATTTCTTTTATATCAAAAAACACAAAAAATATTTTTTAATTAATTTTATTTTTCTTGTAAATAAATCATCAATTAATTTAATTTTTGTAATTAAAGCTAATTATATTTAAATATATTTTTGTAATTAACATTAATTAGATTTAGATGTTTTTGCCAATTAAAATTAATTAGACTTAGGATAATTTAAAAATCCTTTCTTAAATTAATTCAATCATTTTCTTTCTTCTCTTCTTAAATTAATCAATTTCGAATCTTTTGTCATTAATTTTTAAATATTTCTTTTTCTACTAACTCTAATCCTGTCAACCTCCTTTCTCCTGATTCTAATGTTTTCTTGCCACTTTATTTTGTTAGTTTACTTTCTCGTATTTTTTTTAAATTTTGTAACTGTTTCCCGGTTTGTAATAGCTTTAATTAGGGTTTAAATTTCTGCATCTAATTATGTAACTGCCTTAAGGCCTTGTAATAGCTTAGGAGTTTTATTTTCCGCAATTTACTTATTGCATCCTACTAAACTGCTTAGATGTATGGCTAATAGGATTGTATGGAAATATAATGACTAATTGAACATAACATGACCTAATTCAAAGATAATATATCTTAATCAAGCATAATTGCACATGCGCACCTCTAGGGTACCCACTTTGGTTGCCTTCGGAAACAGTCATGTCCCTCGAAACGGGGACGCTTTAGCAAAAGATCCATAAATCAAAATAACATAGTCCCTCGATGACCTACAATTGCCTTTCGGTAAATGATCTAGTCCCTAAACAAAATTGCTAAGGCGTCTCCACATGTTGCCTTTATGATTGTACGTCCCTTTGATTGTCCCTCATACATCCTACGATAGAGCTACCTACTCACTAATAGTAGGATAACATTGTCTAAAGGATAGGAGGAAAAGAACGACCTTTTCGAGTATAAGTAGATAAGTTCTTAGATGCTTACTCAAAACCACTTTTTGCACCTACACAAAAAACATTTCAAAATACTTTCAAAAACATTCGCCTTGTCAACACTCTTGAGGACTGATACAAGAATTATCACAAAGCGAATCTCCGTACTAAGGCATTTTCAAAACACACAAAGCACAATAAATTTTCAAAACATGAGCTAAGCATCTAAGCTCCCGTAGAAAACTACGGATGGAAAGGGTGCTAACACCTTCCCATTCCATAATCTACCCCCTGTACTCAGAAAATTCTCGAAAGTTCTTTCCTGTTCTTTTCACCCTTTCCTTTGTTGGATAATAAAAGTCGGTGGCGACTCTTTCTACCTGCAACATTTGTGAATACAAAACACAAAACCAGTAAAGTCGGTTATCCCACCGTATCACAGCAGCTTCCACCACACCATTCATCTTTGGTTGATACTGAGAAGAGTTGTGGTGCTTGATCTTGAATTGCATGCAGAGCTCAACGATCATAGTGTTGTTGAGGTTGGTACCATTTCCCGTGATGATTCTCTCGAAGATGCCATACTGATAGATGAAGTTATGCTTGATGAATCAAGCTACCACATTCTTGGTAACAGAGGCGAACGAGGTTGCTTCAACCCATTTTATGAAGTAGTCAATGGCGACGAGAATGAAACGATTCCCGTTAGAAGTAGTAGGATTTATTTCTCTGATCATATCAATGCCCCACATTACAAATGTCCAAGGAGTAGTCATGACGTTCAAAGGTACTGGAGGCACGTGAATTTTATCAGCATAAAACTGACACTTATGACAAGTTCTCCAGTGGTGGTGGCAATCAGTTTCCATGGTCGACCAATAGTAACCTGCTCTCAAGATTTTCTTAACCATAGTATGTCCACTGGAATGAGTACCAAAGATGCCTTCATGCATATCCTCCATAATTTTCTCTGCTTCTTTCTTGTCCACACAATAAAGCAAAGTCGAATCATGATTGCGCATGTACAAAATTCCATTACTCAAGAAGAACTTAATCAAGAACCTTCATAGGAATTTCTTGTTGTTGATCGATTCCCCCTCAGGGTATTCTTGAGCTTCAAGGTACCTTTTCACTTCATAAAACCAAGGTTTTTCTTCTGCTCCATCAGTATCAATTTCGTAGCAATGTGTCGATTCATCGAATCTTTCAATGGTAATTATTGGAGTCTCATTGTCCCATCTGGACTTGAACATGGATGACATGGTAGCTAATGCATCTGCCAACTGATTCTCTTCTCTCGGGATATATTTAAAAGTAATCTCTTCGAAGTACGTAGTCAAGGTTAGCACATGTTCTCGGTAAGGGATAAGATTCAGATGCTTTATATCCCATTCTCCCTTAACTTGACTGATTACCAAGGCTGAGTCTCCATATACGCTTAAGAACTTGATTCTCATGTCAATAGCAGCTTTAATTCCCAGGATACATGCTTCATATTCAGCCATATTATTGGTGTAGTCAAAGCAAAGTCTGGCAATGAAAGGCGTATGACAACCCCGGGGAGAAATAATTATAGCACTGGTCCCGTTGCCAAGTGTATTGGAAGCTCCATTGAAAACCATAGTCCATCGGGATCCTAACTCAGGTCCTTCATACGGTCCAGGCTCTTCATAATCCGTAACTAGCATAATGTTCTCATCCGGGAATTCGAAATGCATAGACTGATAGTCGTCTAAAGCTTGTTGCGACAAATGATCTGCCAATACACTTCCTTTGATTGCCATTTGAGTGGTGTACTGAATGTCGTATTTTGTCAAGACCATTTGCCATCGGGCTATTCTTCCGGAGAGAGCTGGTTTCTCAAATATGTACTTGATGGGATCCATTTTAGAGATCAATAAAGTAGTATGGGTCAACATATACTGTCTTAGTCGGCGAGCAGCCCATGACAAAGCGCAACAAGTTTTCTCCAGCAGTGAATATCTTATTTCATAGTCGGTAAACTTTTTGCTAAGGTAGTATATTACATGCTCTTTTCGACCAGACTCGTCATGTTGCCCCAGTACACACCCTATTGAATTCTCTAGTACTGTTAGGTACATGATTAGAGGTATTCCTTCAACTGGTGTCATCAGAATCAGAGGTTCTTATAGGTACTCCTTTTTATTAAAGGCTATTTGAAAGTCTTCGTTCCACTTTACTACTTGATCTTTCTTCAGCAGCTTGAAGATTAGCTCACAGGTAGCAGTCAAATGAGAAATGAATTTGGAAATGTAGTTCAGTCGTCCTAAGAAACCTCTTACTTCCTTCTCGGTGCGGGGAGCTGACATTTCTTGAATAGCTTTAACCTTTTCGGGATGAACTTCAATATCTTTACCGTTGACAATGAAACCCAGGAGTTTACCAGACCTCACCCCAAAGGTGCATTTGTTTGGATTCAACCTTAGCTTGTATTTATTCAACCTTTCAAATAACTTATGCAGATGGTCAAGATGTTTTTCTTCATTTTGTGACCTTGCTATCATGTCATCGATGTAGACTTCTATCTCGTGGTGAATCATATCATGGAATAAAGATACCATGGCACATTGATACGTTGCCCCAACGTTCTTCAACCCAAAAGGCATGACCTTGTAACATAAAGTGTCCCACTGTGTGACGAAGTTTGTTTTCTCCATGTCTTCAGGTGCCATCTCGATCTGATTATAATCTGAGAACCCATCCATGAAGGATAATACCTTGTGCTGAGCGGTGTTATCGACCAAAAAATCAATATACAGAAGTGGGAAGTCATCCTTGGGGCTTGCCCTGTTCATATCCCTATAATCTACACACATACGTACCTTGCCATCTTTCTTTGGTACCAGAACAACATTTGCAACCCATTAAGGATATGACGTCACTGCTAAGAAACCTGCATTGAATTGTTTCATAACCTCGGCCTTGATCTTCTCATACATCTCGGGACGCATGCGACAAACCTTTTGCTTAATCAAAGAGAAACCCTCTTTCATTGGAAGACGGTGAACCACAATATCAGTATCGAGCCTTTGAATGTATTCGTATGACCAAGAAAATACCTCAACATAGTCATGCAGCATTTGAATCAATATGTCCTTGACACTGCCCTTTAAGTTGGCTCTTATCTTGACCTCTTTTCTGTCTGTCTCAAAACCTAAGTTTACCACTTCGAACGACTCTTCATGTGGTTGGATAGCCTTTTCTTCTTGTATTAAGAGTCTGGCAAGTTCTCCGGGTATTTCAGAATCTTCCTCGCCTTCGTCCTTAGCTTGGTAAATCAAATTTTCAAAGTCATAAGCAGAAATAGTAGAATCGTTATCAACGAGATCCAGAGTGGATGGGGATCTACAATATAGTGTGTGCGTATGTTGTACCCCAAAATTTGCCCTCTCATCTCTCAATATTTTTCTCACAAAATTCCTATTGGGTCAAGGCTGCACAAGTACAATTGGATCATATTGGATTTCCAAGCATCAGGTCAAAGAGGAAACTATTGAAAGAGCAAAGCAGATAAATTTGAGTTTTTGACAAAATTGAAGAAAAACAAACTTGCTTCGATTCATGTTTAGCTTCGATTAAACTCTCTCCTGCATGCTAGCTTCGATTGGGATTTGTTTCCCTTTGAAACAGATTTCTTCGATTCAGAAGGCAGGGGCCTCCTTTTGGTTTCTTTTTGGTTTCCTTCGATTCAAAAGGTAGTGGCTTCCTATTGGCTTATTTCGGTTCAGAAGGCAATGATCTTATGAGAGCTTCCTTCGATTTAGAAGGTAGTGGCTTCATGCTGGCTTCTTTCGATTCATAAGACAATGACCTTCTGAAAGCATCCTTCGATTCAGAAAGGCAATGACGTTCTGGAAGTTTTCTTTCGATTCACAAAGCAGGGACCTCCTGCATACATCCTTCGATTGCACCATTTGCATCCTACATGTTTGCTTTGATTCACAAAGCAGTGAACTCATGCATGCATCTTTCGTTTGGGCATGTGGCCTTCTTCGAATGCAATCTTGGTTTACATCCTTCGTTTGGGCATGTGGTCCCCTTTTATGCAAGCTTTGGTTTAGATCTTTCGTTTGGGCTTGTGGCCTCCTTTAAATGCAAGTTTGGGCTACATTCCTCATTTGGTGATGTGACCTCTTGCAGGAAAGTTTCAATTGGACAGTGTCTCTTCATGCAAGATTTCGTTTGAGCAAAGGCCTCTTGCATGCTTGCTTGGAGTCACGGAGCAGTGACCTCCTGCAGGCAAACCTTCGTTTGGACAAGGATTACCTTCTCACAAAGCTTCAATTGGAGTTTGGGTTTCCTTCAAAGCAACATGATTCGAATCAAACTCGGAATCCTTCGAGCAAGCTTAGCTGAAGAACTTTGATCAAATCTTATAGCCTTTTCCTCCAAATCTCACTTGTCAGGCTATGTTTCTTCCAAATCTTTACATGATCAGAGGCTTACACAAATTTGTGATACATTACACAAAGATTCGAAGCTTTATTCACTGGATAATGCCATTCCTGGATAAAATGGCAAAAATCTACGTACCCTTTTTTCATAAAGAATACTTTAATCACAAAGTTAGCTCCCAACCTGATTTTATCTGAACACAAGTAGTTCCAAAAGCATAAGTCCAATCTCCTGCAGCCAATAGACATCAAGCCCCTACTTGTACTTGATACTTGGGAACAACGAAAAGAGATCAAACTTGTTTTTGTTTTCAACCAAACCATGGTTTGTTATCCTACAAACCTGGTTACTCCAACATCACTAACCTTTTCTATATAAATAGAGAAACCATTTGCAAGCTGAAACAGATTTTGGTGGCGTGGGAAAAATCATCAAACTCTCAAACTCTCAAACTCTCAAACTCTCAAACACTCTCAAACATTTCTCAAATATTCTCAAACATTCAAACTCTAAAACTCTCACAAAAAATCTCAGATCCCTTCATGCATTAGTGAACCCTTCGATTCACTCCCCAATTTCTAGATAACCAACCTTCGATTCATTCCCTAACTACAACATAATAGACTTTTGATTCACTCCCTAGACTGTTATATAATAACCTTAGATTCACTCACCACTATCACCCACCCACCTTCGATTTAGTGACTGCCCAAACAAAGAAGCAACTGAACTAGCTTTAGGAAGGTTCTAGCGAAGCTCCATCCACCACCAAGGAAGTCACATACAACTCCTTTGATTAGCACTTCAAGAGGTAAGTTTCTTAAAACTTGTAACTTTCATTTCAAACATCATTTGTATATATAAATAAAATAAAAATGTAGATATCATATCTAGGAAGTTGACCATGCCTTAACTTTCGATTCTCACTGCCTTTATGTTGAGAATCTCAACTCTGACTGGTTAGCCTTTTGATTTTGGTTCCTAACAAACTTGTACTAACCCCTGGCCTGTAGCTTTCAAAAGTTACACTTGTTAGGGTCATTTTCAAATTTTAGACAGGTTTTATGTATCCTTCGATTAGCTGATGATTGAAGCCTTTTGAATCTCAACATAGGAGTCTTACACTCCTGTAATCGAAGGCAGAAACTGGGCATGTCAAACATTCAGGAACAAGTTCATCTTGTACCCAATCGAATCTGCCTTATGAATGGATGAAACAGACTACACCAGTGGTATAAACAACGCACGCGAAAGACATTTCTGTGTAGCGTCCTGAGTTCAAACCCTGGCAGGAACAAAAAAGTTTTTACCCTTTGTATGTTTCCTTTCTCCTTTTTTCTAACAAACTTCAAATATTTTTCCAACTAATCAAAACAACTCCTTTTGAGTTGATTTTTTACATACTTTTTATTTACAAGTTATATTTTATGAATATATAAAAATATCACAAAAAATATTTTATTTTCATAATTATTTCAATTAACTAAAATCTTTTCCTTAACAAAAAAAATCAAAACAAAGTTCATTTTCTTTTCATTCCAATTCTTGTACATTTATTCACATTCAATATGGTTGTAATAGATAATTAAAATTTTATTTCTTACAATCCCCATTTGTACATTTGTGTCCCCATCCCCAAGTGATGTAATAGCATAGTAAATTTACTTTCCGCAATTTACTGCTTTCATATAAATGTTAGTAATTAGGTTGTGTATGGGAAGATAAAATCAACAAGTAGACAACCCTAAATTCAAGACAAAAATGCATGTAATCAAACACACTTGCACACATGCACCTCTAGGATAATATCACTTGTTGCCTCGGAAAATAGTCATGTCCCTCGAATATGGGCGTTTTAGCAAAGACCCTCGATAAAAGATCGATGTCCCTCGATGTTGCCTTTGTTAAAGGATCTAGTCCCTAACGAAATTCCTAAAACGTCTCATAGGTTTCCTTCTATGACTATACAAATGACCCACGCCCGTCCCTTCACATCCGATGATGGGGCTTCTTATCAACCAATGGTAAGATAACAACATTTAAAGAAGGAGGAAAAGAACAAGGACCTTTCGAGTAGGTAGGACGCTCATAATTTCTTGCTTACTGTGATACGGTGGGAGAACTGACTTGGTTGTTTTGCGTTTTATCGCAAATGTTTCGGTTAGCAAGAGTTGCCACCGACTTTTATTTTATCCAAAAGGAAAGGCTGAAAAGAACAAGAAAGACCTTTGAGATTGTTTCTTGATTTCGGGGGGTAGATTATGAAAAGGGAAGGTATTAGCACCCTTTTCATCCATAGTTATCTATGGGCTCTTAGTTGCTTGCTAGATCACTTGCTTTTGTTTGAAAATGTGCTTTGTGTGGTTTAAGAAAGTATTTTGAAAAAGCGCATTCGTTTAGGAAAACTTTGTAATAGTTCTCGTTCGTAAGAACGTATACAAAGTGTTGAGCTTTTGAAAATGTTTCAAGTTTGGAAAATGTTTTGAAAGTGTTTTTGAAAGTGTTGGTGTTTGTTTTGAAAATAAGTAAGAATGTTGGTTTTGAAATTGAGCAAGCAACTATGAACAATCTAGCTACTCAAAAGTCTTAGTTCATTTCTTCCTTTCCTTTGATATTGCTATCTTACCATTGATTTGGTAAGAAGCTATGTCTTTGGATGTAAAGGGACGGGCGTGGGTCATCGTATAACCATGATAGCAATATTGTGAAATATCTTAGCAATTCTCTTTGAGGGACTAAGATAATTTTGAAAGACAACATTTGATAACATCATCAAGGGACTATGATCTTGTATTTTGATTGCTTTTTACTAAGATATCCCACATGCATAACATGGCCATTTTTTGTAAGGCAACAAAGTCGAATTACCCTAAGGGTGCAAGTTTGCAAGTGTGTTGATTTACATGCATTGTTTTGTCTTGAATTAGGGTTTGCTAACTTGTTGATTTTATCTTTCCATACAAACCCTAATTTACTAGCGTTTATATAAAGCGATAAATTGCGGAAAGTAAAAATACCAAGCTATTACATCATTAGAGGAGGGGGTATACAAATTTACAAACGGGGAATTTGCAAGAAAATTAAATCTAATTAACTATTACAACCATATTGAATAAATGTACAAGAATTGGAAAGAAGTAATGTACAAATGCAAAAATGAAAGAAAAAAAAAGAAATGATTTTTGTTTGATTTTATGAAATATTTTAACTTAAACCTAATTTAGAAAATAATTAATGAAAAATTAACTAAAATTAACTTAAACTAATTAAGAAAAGAGATTAATTTAAAAATTGTTTTTAGGGTTTTTTATGAAAAGGTTTTAAATTAAAAATAATATGAAAATTATTAAAAAAAGAAACCTAAGTTCTAGATTAATTTTAAGTAAGAAAATAAAATAATATAAAAATTAAACCTAAGTCTAAAAACAAAATAAATTAATTTGTTAAAAAATGTTTTTTAGTCTTTTGTTTTATTTATAAATAGAATAATAAACATGAAATTAATAATAATAATATTTTTTGGATTTTTTATTAATAAAAATAATAATGATAATAATAATAATAATAATAATAATAATAATAATAAAAGTAAAAAGGAAAATATGAAATAAAAATAAATGAGAAAAATGAAATAATAAATAAACAATGGGCCAGGGTATGAAAATGAAATAAGGAGTATGAAAGAAGCAAAAAGCCAGGCCCAATAACAGGTCGCCCAACGCCTGTATCAAACAAAAAATGGAAGGAAAAATATGAAAAAAGCAAAAGGGTATCACTGGGGCTCAAACCCAAGTCTCAAGGGTGACATGCACGCGCTTTAACCACTGGGGTGGTGATACATCCGTTAACTTAAACAAAACAATTAATATATAACATAAATCTTGCTCTGAATGTAATTCATCTTCAACCTCCAGCCAAAGGTTCTGTAACTTATTCATTTCTCATCCATTCACAAAACATACAACATCAAACTTGTTAGAAATTTACTCACGATTCTGAATATGTAAATAACTTAAGCTAATTCTCAAAGATGAGCATGAAATTCTAATAGTACCCAATTCTGACCTAAATATTTCCAGAGGTTCAAACTCAAAATTCTCCCTAATCAAGCAACATAAGTGAAATCTATGGACATGTATAGTTTCAGGGTAATGATGTCTACATTTTATCTTCACAAATGCAAGCCTAAAAATGCCTAAATAGTGAGATAGAAGTTCAAGAAAAATACCTCAAAACTGGAAATCGTGAAATGAGTTTGAGCTTGTTTCAAGTGATGGTGATGATCAGGTTAGCTTCTATGAACCTCCAGGAAGCTAATGCAATGCTTAGCTTGAGTTGAGAGTGGATGGAATGGTATGGAGAAGTCTAACTACAATGCTCTGTTTTTGGCTATGGAAGTTGATGAAGATGATGTTACAGTCTGTAAATAGGGACATGGATGGTTTATATTTGATGTTAGGAAGCTTTTGAAACTAAAAGGCCAAGAAATGCACGGGTGGTTTTGAAGATTGAAGTTCAAAGTCAGAAATGACACAAAAATGGAGGTTTGAGGTTGGCAGAACTGTGAGATATAGAGTTATTACTATGTTACTTGATTTTGAAGAAAAGTGGAAAACATGGTTTCAAGGCATAATAAAAGCATGGAATGAGTTAATGGGATGCTCTAGACATGTTGCTTTTACCTTTGAAATTGCTTGTGTTCAGATTGAAACAAGTTAGGAGCTCTATGCATTAACTTTGTGATTAAAGTCACTTTTCCAAAATGGAAGTGTGAACTTTGTTCCATTAATGGATTAATCATGTGGACAATGACTCAAACACTTGGATCATAGCTCAAATAGTTGGGTAATATTTTGATTATGGATAGATCTAGGGGTTAGAATCCTGCAAAGTAAGATTTATGCAGCATGGGTATGAATTTGAATTCTTGTTCATCATGGAAATGACCTATAATTCAAGAATGAATGTCCAACTTCTTTTCTTCAATTCTATTTGCTCAAACATGATCTCAATGAGTTCTTGGACATTTTGGAAATATTATAACATCCTATACAACCTCTATGTTGGACATTTTTTAAAATTCTTCTTGGAACTATGTGAAAAATTGCCATGAAGTTAGGTCAAAATCCTTCCTAAACTAGGGCAAAATTTCACTAAGTTTCTAAGTTTCATGAACATGTATTGACAAAATCATAACTTGAAATCCATACATTTCTAGGAGAAGTTGTGTTCTACAATGTTTTAGATCCCATTGAGATCTACAACTTTCATGTTGGAAGTTTCCTTTGAATCATCTTGCATCATGGTGGAAAATTGGCTCAAAGTTGTGAAAAAATATGAAGTTTCCAACACTTAGAAAAATTTCTAAGTTTAGAAATTTTGACATTTCAAAATGAAAACTTGACTTTTTTATTTCTTGATGAAAAAGTTTCATATTTTGACATGTTTTGATGAATTATGATCTTTGACACTTGATTTTGACCAAAAAGTCAAAGTTTAACTTTTCAGTGTACAATTGACTTTTGATTAGTTAACTGAAAATTCATCTGTCAATCAATTGATCTTGAGCAATGTTTTTAGCCATGCCATTAGGTAAAAATGATGCAATTGAATCCTTGAGATCATAACTTAAACCAATCAAACATTTGCTAAGTCAAAAATTAGAAATTGCACCCTCTTAGTCAAAACCCTAATTTTGACCATTTTGCCCTTTTGATGACCTGATCAAATTTCTTGAGGAATTGTGATCCAAATTTGATAAACTGATATATATGAGTTCATATTGTTGATATGGATAAAAATTATGAATTTTGACTGTAAATTGACCATAATTGACTTTTTCCCCAACACAACTGATTTTTAGGTCAACTGATCAATTGACTGGGCAAAAATGTGATCCAAGACTTGAAACTTGACATCAGAAATCTTGAGGGTCCAAAATGATCCGTGAAAGTCATATGGGGCATTCAAAGTCCATTTTTCCTTGTGAAATATCAAACCCTAATTTTCAGTCATCGGTGCTTGAGGAGGTGTCTTGAGTTGATCAACCCTTGTGCAGTCCTGAACCAAAGGAGATCTTGTGGGAGATTACTTGATAAATGAGAGGGCAAATTTTGGGGTACAATAGCTGCCCCTGTTTAATCTTCTTAGACCTGACGAGTTAGATTGGCGGATCTGCCATTCGTGACTTGAAGGTGTAAGATGATTGAACACTAAAGTGCCCAGAAATTTGCACTCGAACATGTATTGGGAATGAGCTTATAGATGCCATTTTGGAGGAATGATGGTAGACACTGGAGGAAGTATCAACATAAATCTTTGGTCGATTCATACCAAAACTTGATGTTTTACCTGTGGGACAAAAGGTTAGTAAAATGTAGATGTATGCATGATGTTCACAAGATGAATGAGATCATGCTAAATGCTTTTTGTATGTATATGTCATGATGTATGAATGCGAGATGTATGTTTGTTCGGGAAAATAAATCCCTGACTTTTGTTGAGGAATTTTGGGAAACTGAGTCCCGGATTGCTGTTGAGGATGAAGAGTATACATATCTTCAAACTTGTTGAAAAGATGCTTCTGCTAGGGAATATCTCTTGAATGTCAGCTATTATCTGGTCAGATCCAGACGTCACAATTTGCTGAGGATGAAGAAGTCAACTGCTATCTGGTCGGATCCAGGTTTCACGGTAACTTATTGAGGAAGAACAAATTATCTGTTATCTAGTCGGATTCCAGGTTTTGCAGAAAATCTCTTTGAAATTGAATTGTTATCAGGTCGGGTCTAGGCTTTACAACAACTTGCTAGGGATAAGGAAGTTAACTGTTATCTGGTCGGATTCCAGGATTTGCAGTGACTTGAAGTGATAACTACTACCTGGTCGGGTCCAGGCTTCACAGTGTCTCTCTGGGGATCATAGTTGATTATTATCTGGTTGGGGTCCAAGTTTCACAATAAACTGGTTGGGGATTTAGTTATTATCTGGTCGGATTCCAGGTTTTACAACGAATTTCTGAAGGGAATTGCTATCTGGTCGGATCCAAGCTTCACAATAACTTATTGGGGTAGAGGCAAACTCTATTGGGGAAAAGAAGTTAAACCTTGGTATGGTTGAGTCCAGGTGCTTCTATATCTTTGAAGAGTTAAACTATTATCTGGTCGGGTCCAGGTTTCATAGTATTTGAAAGATTACACTATTATCTGGTTGAATCCAGGTTCTATAGTTACTTGAGAAGTTGACTATTATCTGGTCAAGTCCAGGCTTCATAGTAACTTGAAAATTGTACTAATATATGGTCGGGTCCAGGCTTCATAGTATCTTTTGGAGATAGTAAAGGTTTTGTTGACGAATTTACTAGGGATCAGGGGTTGTGGCCCTATAATTTGCAATAGTCTGGAAGGAAAACTCAAGCTGGAGAATGTAGGCTCAGTCAGGGAGGACAAACTCAGCTTGGGGAGGATACACTCAGCTTGGGGAGGATATACTCAGCTGGGGATAACAAGCTCAACTGGGGAATTTTGTACTCGGTTGGGGAGTTATGCTATCTCATTGTTTGTTAGGGAAATAAACCATGTTGGGGAAATAAACCCTATTGATAAACTACTGAAGAGGTGAATTCTTTTTCTTGTAGGATCAACTTATCTGAGGAGAGAGAGCTTCTAAGAGATTGGGTCTTTTGGCTGGAGATTATCCTATGCAAAGAGGATTTATGGGTAACTTTGTTAAGGATGATGTTAATGAAATAACTCTGGGGATATTCCATATACATTAAAGAGGTGCTTATTACTGCTTAGGTCATATGTGCCAAACAGTTTTAGTTATGTTCATATGCATATGTTCATTCAATTTTAGTCATTGGACAAATTTGCATTCAAAACAAAGACAGAAAGTTTGCACTTCAAAGTATATTTGTATTGATATTTTGCCCGTGAATAGGCATTTTTGTACAAAGAGTCGAAGATCATAGTAAGAGGAAATCGCCGAAAGGAAAACAAAATTGAAAACAAAAACAAATAGCCATGTGAAATGATCTCATTGCCTCCCAAACTCTACTATTGCCCCAATGTCTTCAAATGCCCCTTGCTGTTGACAAAAGTTGATTAAATTGATCTTGGACCGTTTAAACTCGGACCTTGGTGATAAAGTTGACTGTGGTGATTCCATGGGACATAGTCATACGCTTTCAATCCTTAACTTTTGCGTGGACCACCCTTTCAGGTTTTCAGTCCACCAGGATACCTATTTTTGTCCAAGTCGCCCTTTCGGGTTTTCAACTTGCTAGGTGTACAATCTTTTGAATATATCCCTAATTTTTGCCCAAACCTTTCGGTTTACCGAGATGCCCTTATCTTTCCTAGGTGTGTCAATCTAGTGGGTCCTTTATGCGTAGTATTTTTAACTATGTCCGGGTTTATAGGATGTGGGAAGTCTTCACCATCCATGGTAGTCAGTATCATGGCTCCACCAGAGAACACTCTCTTGAAAACAAATGGTCCTTCATATGTGGGAGTCCATTTGCCTCGGGGACTCTTTGTGGTAGAATGATGCATTTTATCACCAAGTCACCAGCTTGATATATTCGAGGCTTTATCTTTTTGTTGAAAGCCTTAATCATTCGTTTTTGGTACGCCTGACCATGACAAATAACAGCCAGTCATTTTTCTTCAATCAAGTTCAGCTAATCCAATCTCGTTTGAATCCACTCGTCTTCACCTAAGCCTGCTTCATTCATATTCCTTAAAGAGGGGATCTGAACTTCCACTAGCAAAAGAACTTCCATGCCATAGACTAAGGAAAAGGGAGTTTCCCCAGTTGATGTTCTAGCTGAAGTGCAGTAGCCATGGAGAGCAAACCACAACATCTCATGCCAATCCTTATAGGTTACTAACATCTTCTGCATAATCTTCTTGATATTTTTGTTGTCTGCTTCGACTGTGCCATTCATTTTAGGACTATATGGAGAAGAATTATGATGCTTGATCTTGAACTGAGTGCAGAGTTCAGTAATCATAGCATTGTTGAGGTTGGTCCCATTGTCGGTAATGATCCTTTCGGGGATACCATAGCGGCATATGAGGTTATGTTTGATGAATCCGGCTACCACATTCTTGGTGACTGAGGCAAACGAGGCAACTTCGACCCATTTGGTGAAATAATCAATAGCGACAAGAATGAAGCGATGTCCATTTGAAGCAGTGGGCTTGATTTCTCCAATCATGTCAATGCCCCACATTGCAAATGGCCACGGAGCGGTCATGACGTTCAGAGGGATAAGAGGCACATGGACCTTGTCAACATAGATTTGGAATTTGTGACAAGTTCTAGAGTGTTGATGGTAATCAGTCTCCATTGTTGACCAGTAGTAACTAGCTCTCAATATCTTCTTAGCCATCGTATGTCCACTTGAGTGAGTACCAAAGAGACTGTCATGCATGTCTTCCATGATTTCCTCTGCCTCCTTCTTATCCACACATCAGAGTAGAGTGGAGTCATGGTTGTGCTTATACAATATTCTGTTACTTAGGAAGAATTTGGCTAAAAATCTTCGTAAGAACTTTCTGTCGTTGATGGATGATCCCTCGTGATACTCTTGCGCTTCAAGAAATATCATCACCTCATGGTACCATGGCTTTTCTGCGTCAGTGTCAAGCTCACAACAATGTGCAGGTTCTTCGAATCTCTCAATTGTAATCATAGGGGCCTCGTTATCCCATCTGACCTTGAACATTTAAGACATTGTTGCCAAGGTATCGGCTAGCTGATTTTCTTCCATAGGGAAGTGCTCAAAAGTGATCTCTTCAAAGTAGGGAATCAGGGATAGAACAAGTTCCTTGTAAGGGATGAGATTAGGGTGCTTAGTGTCCCAATCTCCTTTTACTTGGATGATCACCAGAGCGAATCCCCAAACATAATCAAATGCTTGATCCTCAAGTCAATGGAAGCTTTCAGACCCAAGATGCACGCTTTGTACTCAGCCATATTATTCGTGCAATCGAAGCATAATATGGTTGTGAAAGGAGTGTGGTAACCTTCAGGAGAGATGATCACAACACCAATTCCTTTAACTAAGGCGTTGGAAGCCCCATCGAAGACCATAGTCCATCGGGATCCTTGTTCAGGCCCGTCATACGGTCCAGGTTTCGCACAGTCAGTTACCAACATGATGTTCTCATCAAGGAAGTCAAAGTTCATTAACTGATAATCATCCACAGCTTGACGGGCCAAATGATCATCTAGTACGCTTCCTTTGATGGCTTTCTTCATTATGTATTGAATGTCGTACTCAGTCAAGATCATTTTCCATCTGGCTATCCGTTCGGAGAGGGTAGGTTTCTCGAAGATGTACTTGATTGGGTCCATCTTAGAAATCAACAGAGTGGTATGAGTCAACATATACTGTCTTAGTCGGAGAGCAGCCCATGCCGTTTCACAGTCAGTAAACTTTTTGCTCAGGTAATAAATAGCATGCTCTTTTCGGCTAGACTCACCATGTTGGCCCAAAACACACCCCATAGAATTCTCTAGTACTGTCAAGTACATGATCAAGGGTATTCCTTCGCCTGGAGGCTTGAGAATTGGAGGTTCTTGCAGATATTCTTTGATTTTGTCGAAGGCAGCTTGGCATTCATCATTCCATCTGACTACCTGATCTTTCTTCAAGAGTTTGAAGATTGGCTCACAAGTAGCATTCAAGTAAGATATGAAGCGGGCGATGTAATTGAGACGACCCAAGAATCCTCTGACTTCCTTTTCAGAATGAGGGACTGGAATTTCTTGGATGGCCTTTACCTTGGCAGGATCAACTTCAATGCCTTTATTGCTGACAATAAAACTCAAAAGCTTTCCAGATCGTACTCCGAATATGCACTTGTTAGGGTTCAACCTCAGCTTGTACTTTTTCAGCCTTTCAAATAGTTTGTACAGGTGATCGAGATGTTCCTCTTCAGTTTGAGATCTGGTAATCATATCATCTACATACACCTCTATTTCCTGATGAATCATGTCATAAAACAAAGCTACCATAGCTCTTTGATACGTTTCCCCTGCATTCTTTTATTCGAACGACATGACCTTGTAACAGAAGGTTCCCCATTGTGTAACGAAAGTTGTCTTCTCCATGTCTTTGGGAGCCATCCTGATTTTATTATAGCCTGAGAAGCCATCCATGAATGAGAAGACTTTATGTTGAGCAGTATTATCAACCAAGACGTCAATGTATAGTAGAGGGAAGTCTACCTTGGGGCTTGCCCTATTCAGATCCCTATAGTTTACACACATGTGAACTTTCCCGTCTTTCTTTGGCACTAGTACCACATTGGCAACCCATTGGGGATAGGATGTCACAGTTAGGAACCCTGCATCAAATTGTTTCATCACCTCAGCTTTGATCTTTTCAAACATATCAGGCCTCATGCGACGGACCTTTTATTTGATAGGAGGACAATCTTCTTTTGTCGGCAAACGATGAACTACGATGTCGGTATCCAACCCACACATATCTTCATAAGACCAAGCAAATACCTCCACATGATCATGCAACATTTGAACCAACCTTCTCTTGACACTACTTTCCAAGTTAGCGCCAATCTTGATTTCCTTCTTATCTGCCTCAGTACCCAGATTGATGACTTCAACTGACTCTTTGCGCGGATGAATAAATTTTTCCTCTTGTAAAAGAAGTCTGGCTAGTTCTCTCGGTATTTCACAATCTTCCTCGCCTTCGTCTTCAGCTTGGTTTATTGGACATTTGAAGTCATAGTCGGAAATAGTAGAGTCATTGGCAATAGGATCCAGAGTGGATGAGGACCTGCAAGAATGTGTGTATGTGTGTGTGCATGTAAGATACATGGCTATTTTGAAAAATGTATTTGAAGGAAACGAAATACAATTAACACAAATATTTGAACGCAAAATAGTCCAATGTACTGAATGATCATATGATTAGATGAACATAAATAAAACCCTTGACAAATGGACCAACGTTCCCCGGGCCAGGCACACGGCTTAAAAGTCATTGTTAAATATTACAAACAAAATGTTCTTGAATTGAAAGAAAAGCAATAACAAGTAGATTACTCCTCAAGGAAAGATATGGGCACAAAGTCCTTTGCATGCGAATTCTTCAGCTCCGTTTTAGTTGGATACACCCAATCTTCAAATGCATCTTCTTCATCCGAATCACCCACATTGTTGACTTCATGGCTTCCAATGCAGAGAGGTGGCTTTCCAGCATGAGCACGCCTCACCTCCTTCTGGGCCTTGGCGGTGAAACCTAAACCAAACTTGTCCACTTTGAATGGGATATCAAGGAGTTGCCCCCAAGTATCACACCTTCCTTCATCAATTTCAGCACGAGCATCTTTGACTGAAACCATCTTCGGCACGACCTTAAAAGTTTGGACTCATCAGAGGAACATTTGGTAGCAGCAATTATCGGTGGCACGACTTCAAAGTCTTGACATGGGGTCTCAATGAATTCTCCATCCATCTCTACGTATTTGAACGAGTTAAGGTGGCTCACCATAAACTCTTCCTCACCACAGATGGTGACAATTCTTCCCTTGACTGGATATTTGAGTTTCTGATGAAGAGTTAAGGTCACTGCCCCAACTTTAGGGATCCATGCGCGACCCAACATACAAGAATAAGGAGGACGAATATCCATAATGTAGAAGGTGGAGTTGAAGGTTTAGGATCCTTCCTTGATTGGAAGATCTACCTCCCCATGAACAGTCCTTTTTGATCCATCGAACGCCCTTACAATGATATCACTTGGCTTCAAGACTAAACCTTCACAGTCTAGACAGTCTAACACCCCCTTGGGTAATACATTCAAAGAAGAACCAGTGTCGACTAGAACATGTGCTAGGGTGGTCCCCTTGCACTCAAATGAAACATGTAGAGCTTTATTGTGGTTCTTCCCCAACGGTGTTAGGTCAACATTTGAAAATCCCAAGCCATTATTAGTCGTCAAGCTAGCCATGTAATTCTCAAATTGATCCGTTGTTGTCTCATTGGGAACATGAGCCTTTTTTAGGAATTTGATTAATGTCCGAGCATGGGCATCAGAACAGAGTAGTAATGATAACATTGAAATATTAGAAGGGGGTTGCCCCAACTATTCCACAATCTTGAAGTCGCTTCTTTTTATTATCTTCAAGATCTCGTCCATCTCACGAGCGGAAGGCTCTCCATCAGCAGCATCCTTTACGGGTATTTCTGTCATGACCGACTCAATAACCTTCTCCTTCCCTTTTGGACCAGTACTTAGCTTGGAAGCAATAATGCAGATGGGCGCCTGTGTAACAACTGGTGGTGAGATATTGGGTGAAAATATTCTCCCAGTTCTGGTTACTTTTCTTGATCCAGTTATGTTTCCAACATCATCAGTTTTTTCTTCACCAATCGAAGCGTCTTGTTTAATCCCATGATAAAACACCTCAGCATCATAGTTCCATGGCACTGCCTTGTTTGAAGAATAGGGAATTTGTCTGTGATTGGTGACTTTTAAGGGAGCAACAATGGGTCCATTTGAAATCCTAATAGGACCTTTGGAGGTGATCCTAAGAGGCTTGTTTGAGATGGTGATAATGGAGAGATCTTCACATTTGTTAGTCAAGATTTTGGCAAGTGGGGTTTTCTCAAATAGAATTTTGTGGCTATCCATTAGTCGTTGAATTCAATTCTTCAACCATTCGCATCCATTGAGTTGTCTTGTACAACACACACAGTCTTTTACACGGCCAGGGAAAATTCCATCTTTCAACAGATTCTTTTTGATGATATTCAGAGGAGTAGTTAATTCTTCAACAGAGGCAACAAAAATTGTATCTTCAACAGCATTAACACCCTTGTCATGCTTTGGCATAGGCGCGATGATTACATTTGGAGTAGGAGGAGGATCGAAATCAATAGTCTTGTTATCAATCAAATCCTGAATTTTATTCTTCAAGGCCCAACACTGGTCAGTCTCGTGCCCGGGGCTGCTTGAGTGATAAGCACATTTAGCATTCAGATTATACTTTGGTGAAGAGGTATCAGGGTTGGCAGGAGGATCGCGCAATGTCACCAAATTGGCCCTGAGAAAATGTTTTAAGGCTTGAGACAGTGACATGCCTAACCTCGTAAATTGTCTTCTCGGAGTTTCAAGACGTTGATGGTTTGCAGATGGTCTTGGAGTAGGAGTTGGATTGGATATTCGGACAACGTTAACAAACAGATGATCATTCTTCTTGGTACAGGACCTTGCCCCGTACACAAAATTGATTTACTTCTTTGCAGCAAAAGGTTCTTGATAGGATTGGAAGTGGAGGTAGATGCCACAGAGATCTTCCCACTTTTGATGCCACTTTCAACTCTTTCACCAGTTAAGATTAATTCGGTGAAACCAGAAGAAGAGCAGCCTACCAACAGATTAAAGAAAGGACCAGATAAAGTGCCCATGAACATGTCAATGTGCTCCCTATCAGTCAAGGGTGGTTGAACCCTACTAGCAAGGTCAATACACTTTTGTGCATATTCTTTAAATCCTTCATTCTTTCCCATGGTCATATCTTGCAACTGAACCCTCGTTGGCGCCAAGTCGGGGTTATACTGGTACTGATGGTAGAATGCGGTAGCTAAATCTTCTTAGGTGTTGATACGGGAACCATCTAACTGATAAAACAATTCAAGTTGCGTTCCATCCAACCTCTCTTGGAAAAAGTGAACCCAGAGCTTCTTATCAGCAGTGTGTGGCTGTATCTCGCGCACATAAGATTTCAGGTGAATTTTTGGACAAGAAACTCCATCGTACTTTGCAAAGACTGGTATTTTGAATTTGTGGGGGATAACAACCCCAAAGATCAATCCCAAATAATCAAAGTCTAAACCGGGGACAACTTGGATTTCAACAGCTTTCAATCTGTCTTCTAACTGCTTATACTTGATATTGGCGGGTGGATACTGCTCAACAAAATAATAATCATCAGACACATGATCGTTAACACAGTTAGCCTGAGTCCTCTTAACCTCACCAATCCGATTCTCGTCTTCTTCAGATGAGTCTTCCACTACCGGGATCTAACGAACTTGCTCTTTGAACCTTCTGCCCATGTTGAGCAGAGCTTTCTTCTTGGGATTCTTCTTAACTGCCAGTAATGCCATCATGTCTTGCTTCCCCTTGGCTAGGGCCAATAGAGTCTCTTGGAATTGAGAGTTTTGTGCCTGAAGATCCTTCACAGTTTTCTCTAGATCCATCTTGCTGAAATAAACAGCAGAAAGATAAGGAAACCTGTTATGTGAAAACCTGTCATGTTATGATGTATGGAATGATGTATATGTAAATGATTTCAAGGATTACTGAAATTTAAATTTTCATATACAAAAGAGTGAACAAACGTCAATTTTCATTAATTAGTTTGAAAAGATTACAAGATGCCCCTTGGGCTTACAAAATAACTTTCTAAGATAAAAAGACTGAAAGCATCCTCTTCGGTGCAATGTAGGCGTTCACACTTTGCTCTTCTTGTAGCTGCTTCATAAGATCCAAGGCCCTCTTCTCGCTAGCATAGAATTGAGCTTTGAAAGTATCTCGTTCTTCCTTAAGCTGAATCTAACCCTTTTGCAAGTCTTTGAGAGAGGTAGGCATGTTTGGATGGAGGACAGTGTATGGGACATCTCCTTCAACCACATGTTCCATGATAACTGGTAAGATGGAGGGATAAGGCATCACAAGTTTCTGAGCTCGAGTTCGTACCCACTTAAGGTAAAGCTCAAGGGGAATGGAATTCTTGTCCTAGCATCTTACTATCCACCTTGCTTGCCATCCTCCAAGCTCGGATAAACCTCTGGCGGTAGCTTCGATCGTTGCTCTCGTAGTCGAATACCACTCCTTGGATAACCATCTCATGTGGACCATCCCTTCGGGCGTAACCAAACTGTCGTAAGGATAAGAAAGGGTTGTAGGTGATACCTCCTCTAATTACAAGTAAAGGGACATTAAGGAATTCACCACAACGATCGATGATAGTAACGTTCTCCAAGGATCGGGAACACCAATGGACATTTGAATGTCTGAGCGTCATCAACCTATGGAACCATCTTGAATCTTGCTCGTTCTTCAAAACAAGCCGGGGAAGATGCAAAATAAACCATCTTGCCAAGAGAGGAGTACAACACATGAGGATCCCTTTTTTCCTCATAGTGCGAGAGTGAAAAGAATGTAGGATATCACCCAACAAAGTAGGCACTGGGTTGCGAGATATGAAGATTTTGACAGCGTTTACATCTATGAGTTGGTAAGGATTTGGAAACAAAACCATCCTATTTTCCCCCAGAATTTGCCCTCTCACTTATCAAGAATTTGCTTACAAGATCTCCTAGATTCAAGACTGCATTAGGGTTTGGTCAGCTCAAGACACCTCCTTATGCACTGATGACCAAAATTAGGGTTTGAGTTTTCACAAAGATTTTTGAAGTTTATATGCCTCATATGACTTTCATGGATCATAATGGACCACCAAGATTACTCATGCCAAGTTTCAAGCCTTGGATCACATTTTTGCTCAGTCAATTGAGCAGTTGACATAAAAATCAGTTGTATTGGGGAAGAGTCAACTATGGCCAATTTACAGTCAAACTTCATAATTTTTTATCCACATCATCATTTTAAACTCATATGTATCATTTGATCAAGTTTGGACCACAATTCCTCAAGAAATTTGATCAAATCTCCAAAAGGGCAAAATGGTCAAAATTAGGGTTTTGACTGGGAAAGGGAAATTTCTGATTTTTAACCTAGAAAATGGTCAATTGGTTTAAGGCATGATCTAAATATTCCAATTGCATCATTTTTACCTAATTACAAGGTTCAAAACATTGCAAATCCATTGGGTTGGCAGATGAATTTTGCAGTCAACTGATCAAAAGTCAACTGTATATTGAAAAGTCAAACTTTGACTTTTTGGTCAAATTCAAGTATCAAAGATCACAATTCATAAAAAATGTCAAAATATGAAACTTATTCATCAAGAAATCAAAAATTCAAGATTTCATTTTGAAAAGTCAAAATTTCTAAACTTAGAAATTTTTCTAAGTGTTGGAAATTTCATGTTTTTTCATAACTTTGAGCCAAATTTTCACTATGATGAAAGATGATTCAAGAGAAACTCCCAACATTAAAGTTGTAGATCTCCATGAAATATACAACTTTTCTTCACACAACTTCTTCCAAAAATTCTTGGATCTTAAGTTATAATTTTATGAACACAGGGTCATGAAACTAAACACTTAGTGAAATTTTGCCCTAATTTTGTCAGGATTTTGACCTAACTTCATGGCACTTTTTCATATAGTTCCAAGGGTAATCTTCAAAATCAATTCAAATATGGGTTGTATATAACATTGCAAGCTTTCCAAAATGTCTAAGAACTCCTTGGTATCATTCTTGAGTAGGGAGAATCGAAGAGATGAAGTTAGGGTTTTGTCACTTGAATTACAAGTCATTTTTGATGAACACATGAACCAAATCCATGCTAGGATTCATAATACTTTCTTTACATGCCTCAAACTTGTTTGTCACTCCATAGTTAAATATTTACACAATTGTTAGAGCTTTGATCCAAGCATTTGAGCTATTATCCAAGTTGCATTTCCATTAATGGCACAAAGTAACATTGCCATTCTTGTAAAGCAAACTTTTTGCATAAAGTTCACATTGAGCCTCTAACTTGTTCCCTATGATTAGACTCCATCCACAAAGTCAGAAGAAAGCTTGTTTAAAGCATAACTACTCTATCTTAGCAAGTACACAAGACTTTGAAACTTGTTTTATAAAAAAATCAAATGTTTAAGTTAAAGATGCAAATTTGAATTCTGATCAACTAGAGCATTCCAAACTTGTTGCTTATAAATAGAGTCACTATTTGTGAGATAGAACACGAGTTTGAACACCCTGAAATACACCAAAACTCTCTGAAATTAGAAATTGCACAAAAACTCCATTGTTGCACAGTTTCTGACCTTGAACATCAAACTCCCATTTCCCTCGTGCGTTTCTTGGCCTTTTAGTTTCTAAAGCTTCCTTACATCAAGTGTAACTCATCCATGTACATGTTTCATTTTTGTAACACCATTTACCCCATCTTCCATAACCAAAAACAGATCATTTCACATTGACTTCTCCAGGACATTTCAGCCATCCATTGTTCAAGCTAATCATTGCATTAGCTTCCTAGGACCTCAAGGAAGCTAACCTGATCATCACCATCACTTGAAACAAGCTCAAACTCCAAACATAATTTCCAGTTTTGAAGTAAGTTTTCTCAACTTGAAACTCTTCACAGGCATCATCAATAGTTTATTTGTGAATAAAACATATAGATATCATTGCCCTGAAGCTAACCATGTCCATAGTTTCCATTAATTTTGCTTGAGCTTAAAGAATTTTGAAACTGAAATCTCTGAAATTTTTAGGGTTCAGATTTGGGCCATTAAAATTCTTGCTTACCTTTGACCTATAGTTTTAATACTTTACATTTCTGGAATCGTGAGAAAATATGCTACAAGTTTCATGTTTACAGTTTTCATTTTTGATGAGAAATGAGCAAGTTACAGTTGGTCTGGCTGGAGGTTGAAGATGAAGTCTTCAGAACATGTTTTGCATTATATATTTATTGTTTTATTTGTATTAACGGATGTATAGCCACCCCAGTGGTAGAAGCACACGTCTGTAACCTATGGGGCCTGGGTTCGAGCCCCAGTGGTACCCTTTTTCATTTTTTCACATTTTTCTGACTTTGTTTGTTTCTTTTGGCAGGCGCTGGGCCCCTTTGGGCCTGGTTGGTTTTTTTTTGTTTATTTTTGCTCACTAACCCCCTGTTTCCTCTTGGCACCCCCTGACCCAATTGTATTTATTTATTTCATTTTTCTTTTTTAAATATATTTTCTAAAATACTAAAAAATCATAAAAATACAAAAAAATGAAATATTTTATATTTTGACTTATTTTATTTTATTTTTCCATAAACAAAAATATTTTTATTTATTATAATTTATTTATTTTATTAAGTAAATCTTATAAACTTAGTTAATATTATATTGTATTATTTATTTTTCTTCATACGATTTAAAATACATTATTTTAATATAAAAAAGGACTAAAAATATTTTATAATACTATAAACATTTTCAAGATAAAAAATGCCAAAAAATACTTTCCTTAAATTATTTTCTTTTGATTAATTAATAGAACTAGGTTTTCTTTTAAATTCTTTTTCTTAATAAATTCAAACTTAATTAACCATTTTCTTTATTTAGATTAGGTTAAGACAAAAATCTTTTCTTCATAAAAACCAAACAAAATTCATTTTGTTTACATTTTGCATCCTTATACATTTATTCATTTTTATACTTTGTATTTATTTAAATTCCTTGTATATTTTGTATCGATTCAATATGGTTGTAATAGACTAATTAGGTTTAAATTCTTGCAACCCCCCATTTATAAATTGTATACCCCCTCCCCACACATGTTGTAATAGCGTAGTAACTTTAAATTTCGCAATTTATCGCTTTTATATACAATGCTAGTAATTAGGGTTTGTATGGAAAGACTAAAATCAATACTTAGCAAAACCTTAATTCAAGACAAAAACAAGCATGAAAATAACACACTTGCACACAAGCACCCTGAGGGTTATTCCACTCGGCTGCCTTATACAAAATGGCCATATTACGCATGTAAGGTATCTTAGCAAAAACAAGAAAATACAAGATCATAGTCCGTCGATGACGCTATATAAAGTTGCCTTACAAATGATCTTAGTACCTAAAAAATAATGCTAAGATACCTTACAATATTTCTAATCATGGTTATACAATGACCCATGCCCGTCCCGTTTATATCCAAAGATAGGGTTGCTTACCAAATCAATGATAAGACAACAATGTCAAAGGAAAAGAAAATGAACAAGAAAGACATTTGAATAGGTAGATTGCTCCTAATTACTTGATCCATTAAAAAAATAAACATCCTTGCTATTTTCAAAAACAATCACACACATTTCCAAACATCTTATAAAATTGAAGAACATTTTCAAAAGATCAACATCTTTGTATACATTCTTACAAACAAGAATCATTACAAAGATTGCCTAAACAATGGCCTCTTAACAAAATACTTTCAAAAACCACACAAAGCATAATTTCAAACAAAAGCAAGTGATCTAGGAAGTAACTAAGAGCCCATGGAAAACCT
This sequence comes from Vicia faba, assembly GCA_948472305.1. Lineage (NCBI taxonomy): Eukaryota > Viridiplantae > Streptophyta > Magnoliopsida > Fabales > Fabaceae > Vicia > Vicia faba. The sequence goes on along the minus strand of OX451740.1, from coordinate 408,793,738 downwards.
TGGATGAAAAGGGTGCTAAAACCTTCCTTTTTCATAATCTACCCCCCAAACTCAAGAAATAAATCTCAAAGGTCTTTCCTGTGCTTTTTTACCTTTCCTTTTGGATAAAAGAAAAGTCGGTGGCGACTCTTTCTAACCGCAACATTTGTGATAAAATGCAAAACACCCAAGTCAGTTCTCCCACCACACCACAAAACTGGCGATTCTGCTGGGGATTAATCTAAAAGTGGGGTTACCTTAGGGCTAGATCACATTTATTTGCTTACATTATGGTTCTTTATTTGGGTTAGAATCCTCTACTCGGATTTGGGATACATAATAGGTAAGTAGAAATACATTGTGGAAACTGTGCGGGGTATACCGACATGGTCTAAGAAATAGCTACGTTAGTGCGACATATTTGTGGGTACCAGTAGCCTTTAAGTTAATCAAAGAGAATAAAGGGCCACTGAGTGATGTCATGAAGCACTAATGAACTTTTAGAACCTTTACTTGACCAACTTGGCCTTTAGGATGTAGTGAGATGATCGGCTTTGGTGTAGTCCGAAGTTGGTAGATACTCGATACTACACTCATTGAGGTTTGGTTTCTTGGGATATTTCGGTCGCCATTAAAGAGGCTTGAGCTGAAACAATGTCCAAGGAAATAATCCAGTGATATTGAGCTCCTTAGAACCCGGTTACTATTACTAGGACAGGTTTAAGCCAACTAAACTTCAAGAGGGTACTTACCTATAAAAATCCATGCAAGCCTAAACCTAAGGATATGTTTGCTTTGTTTGTATATACATACTTGTAGATAACATCATGAACACAATGAACATTATATACATTCACTAACCATTTCAAGGATTTTTGGGATTCATCTCTGTTCTTGTTTTGTAGGATATGGATTCATTTCGCAGGAAAACTATTCAATGCAATCTTGTAAGGATCCCTCCACAACTTAAGGAGCTAGCTTCAAGGATTCCAGAAAACTATCCATTCACCAAGAGACATGGTCGCCTACTCAACTTGGTCACCTCTAACACAGATGAGGACATGATGAAAGTGCTCTTTCAATTCTTTGATCCTTTACACAATTGCTTCACATTTCCTGACTATCAACTTGTGCCTACTTTGGAAGAATTCTCCCGACTCTTGAGGATTACCATTCTTAATCAACTACCTTTCAACGGTATGGAAAGAGACCCAAAGCCAAAAGAGATTGCTCAAGCTCTACACTTGCACTCACCTGATGTCACAACTCATTGGGAAACAAGGAGTGGTGTCAAAGGTTTCCTAGCAAACTTCCTGTTTGAGAAAGCCCAAAGCTGTTGGAATTCTTTGGATCTGCAAGCCTTTGAGGAAATTGTGGCTCTCCTCATCTATGGGATGGTGGTGTTTCCAAATCCTGACCAACTCATAGATGTGAACACCGTCAAAATCTTCATATCCCGCAACCTGGTGCCTAAATTTCTAGGGGATATCCTACACTCTTTTCACACTCGCACAATGAGGAAAAGAGGTGTCCTTATGTGTTGCACTCCTCTCTTGGAAAGATGGTTTATTTCGCATCTTCCCCAATCTGTATTAAAGAATGAGCAAGGTTCAAGGTGGTCATAAAGGTTGATGACGCTCAAACATTCAGACATTCATTGGTGCTCCCGATCCATAGAGAATGTTACTATTGTCGACCATTATGGAGAATTTCCTAATGTCCCTTTACTTGGCATTAGGGGAGGTATCACCTACAACCCTTGCTTAGCCTTAAGACAGTTTGGTTACGCCCGAAGGGATGGCCCACACGAGATGCTGATTCAAGGTTTGGTTTTTGACTACGAGAACGACGATCAAGGTCTTCGCCATAGATTTATCCGAGCTTGGAGGATGTTGAACAAAGTAGATAGCAAGGCACTGGGGCACAAGAATTCCATCCCTCTTGAGCCTTACCTCAAATGGGTACGAACTCGTGCTCAAAGTCTTTTGATGCCTTATCCTTCCATTCTCCCGATAATCATTGAGCATGTCATAGAAGGGGATGTTCCTTACACTATCCTACATCCCGACATGCCCACTTCTCTTGAAGACTTACAAAGGGATTGGATACAACTCAAGGGGGAGAGAGATACTTTCGAAGCCCAATTCTACGCAAGCGAGAAGAAGGTTTTGGAACTCACCTGGCTACTTCAGGAGGAGCAGACTCTGAATGCCTACATTGCACCAAAAAGGATGCAAACTACCTTTTTATCTTAGAGTTTTTTGTATTATTTTGTTCAAGAAGGCATTGATGTACTCAAAAGCTTTAATTTATTAATATAACACGTGTTTCCTTTTTGTCTAAAACAAATTTGAATCTTAAAATCCTTGAAATCATTGCATACGCATTTATCATTCATCATAACATAAGCAGGTTTCTTGCAACAAGTCTCCTCATCTCTCTACTGTTTATTTCAGTAAGATGGATCTCGAGCAAACGGTGAAGGACCTCCAAGCTCAGAATGCCCAGTTTCAACAGTTGTTCTTAACCCTGGCCAAAGGACAAGAAGAGTTGAAGACTTTGCTAGCCGAGGAGAAGAAAAAGAAGACAAAGAAGGTAACTGGAGTTCTAAATATGGGAAGAAGATTTCATGGGCAGACAAGAAGGACCCTAGACTTTGCAACGACATCTGGTGAAAGAGACAATCAAGACGGGAAAGGCAAGGAAACAGTTGTCCCGTCAGAATCAGAAGAGGAAAAGGAAGAAGAAGACTATTCTGAGGAACAATACCCTCCAGCTGATGACAAGTATAAACATCTCGAAGAGCGGTTAAGTGCAACGAAAATCCAAAAAGTGTCTGGCTTGGACTTTGAGGAATTGGGTTTAGTATCGAGGATTGTCATTCCTCCAAAATTCAAAGCACCTGTGTTCGCCAAATATGATGGAGTTTCATGCCCTAAAATGCATCTCCGGTCCTATGTAAGGATAATCCATCCCCATGCCACTGACAAAGACTTATGGGTACACTTCTTCCAAGACAGTCTGTCTGGAACTCAACTTGATTGGTTTTATCAGTTAGAAAGAGCCAATGTTCATAACTGGGAAGATCTTGCTGCAGCCTTTTACAAACAATACCAATACAATGTTGATATTGCGCCTACCCGTACTCAACTCCAGAGTATGACCATAGTTTCCAATGAAGGCTTCAAGGACTATGCGCAAAAATGGAGGGACTTGGCGGGGAGAGTCCAGCCTCCTTTATCTGAAAGAGAGTTAGTTGATATGTTCTTGGGTACCTTGTCTGGTCCCTTCTTCAATCACTTAATTGGGACTTCATCGGCATGATTCACTGAACTGATATTAACTAGAGAGAGGGTAGAAGCTGGGATAAAAAGTGGAAATTTTAAAAAGATACATCCTCTGTTGCTATAAGGAAGCCATTTATCAGAAAGAAGGAAGTGGTTGCTATTTATCCTCAGAGAAATCAAGATAGGGCCGAACACCGTCCAATGGTGGGGGCTGTTATGATTCCTAAACCTACGCCTGAACAACAAAGAAACAACCAACCAAGGATGGAAAAACCAGTCAGATAATTCACCAGAATTAACATGACCCTATCTCAAGTATTGCCACATCTGTTAAGATCCAACCTGGTGACTTTGAAAGAAGCTCCAAAAAACCCTAACACAACATCTCCACACTATCATCCTAATGCTCGCTGTGCATACCACTCTGAGAGTCTCGTTCATGACGCTAATAACTGTCGGGCTCTAAAGAACAAAATAAAAGACCTCATTGAAGCCAAAGAGATTTAATTCTATGTGCCCGAAAAGCCAAATGTAATTTCTTCCCCTATGCCCAAACATGGCCATAATACCAATGCCATTGAAGAAGATAGTTTTGTTACCTCAGTTGATGAACTTATGACCCCACTCCTGACTATTAAAGTGAATCTGTTGAATGCTGGTGTTTTCCCGGGCTGTGATGAAGGCTGTCATTTCTGTTGGTCCTCACCAACCAGCTGTCCTTTGTTGAAAGAAGGAATTCAATGCCTAATAGATAACAAGGAAATTTTGTTTGAAAATACTTCTGTTCCACCTGTTCCTTTTAATGATGTTTCTATCATTACCATTTTGCCAATTCTTCTAGGGTCCCCACCAAAAGACCCGTTAGAATTACATCAGTTCCAAAAGCAGCTCCTTTGATAATTATAATGCCTGGACCAGTCCCGTATTCGTCAGACAAAACCATACCATGGAATTATGGAGGGGATGTCTACTACCACGATGTCAAGCAAGATTGGCCAACTGTCGAAGATTCAAGTTCCAAGAAAGTTAACTCTGATATCAGTAATATTGCAGGGACTAGCAAGATTATCTGAAGCAGAAGGATATTCTCTCCAGAAATTTCTCCCCAAAGCAGTTTCTGGACCCGTAATCATTCATGTTGTTGTTGCTCCTCCAAAGACCATTCCCAGTCCTACAATCATCTCCACCAATACTCCAACTGAAAAAGCTGCTACAATCCCTGCTATCACTCCTACTGACATTCCTGCCGCCGAGTTAACCAAGACTCGAGGTAAAAATATTCTGATTGAGCCTGTCCAGAAGAAGGCATAGTCATTGGCTATCCCTGAGACCTCCCAGAAAGATACGGAGGAAATTCTGAAGATTATAAAAATAAGCGACTACGATGTAGTTGAACAACTGGGGCAATCTCCATCTAAAATTTCCATGATGGCTTTACTACTATGTTCCGAGGCGCATGCAAAAGCCTTGGTAAAATTCCTGAAAACTGCCCATGTACCGCAAGAGACATCTGCTGATCAGTTCCAAGATTGCGTAGCCAGCTTGACTGCGGATAATGGTCTAGGTTTTTCGGATGTTGATTTAACGCCAAGAGGAAGGAATAATAATGAGGCATTGCATGTCTCAGTTGAATGTAGGGGCACAACCTTGGCTCATGTTTTGGTGGACACTGGCTCATCTCTGAATGTATTGCCTAAAAAATCTCTTGATAGGCTTGACTATGAGGGATTGGCATTGAAGCCAAGTAACATAGTAGTAAGGGCCTTTGACGGATCGAAAAGGATGGTGCATGGGGAAGTGGATATCCCCATATAGGTTGGAACCCAAACATTCGATTCAACTTTTTATGTAATGGACATCCGCCCCTCATACTCCTGCTTGCTAGGCCGAGCAAGGATCCATAATGCTGGCGCTGTTACTTATACGTTGCACCAAATGCTGAAATATCCAGTTCAAGGGAAGATTATCACTGTTCATGGAGAATAAGAATACATGATCAACCATCTCAATTCATTCAGATATGTGGAATTAGACGGTGAATTTATTGAAACTCCATTCTAACACTTTGAAGAAGTCCCGCAAGATGTGGCAGTAACAAAGGTTGTGTCTCAAGTTCCCAAGATCACAAGGCCTCCACTCAGGATGTCATCTTTGAAGGATGCCAAGGCGGTAATAGAAGAAGGTGGGTGCACTATCTGGGGATAACTCCCAGATATCCCATACAAGTCTGACAAGTTTGGCCTGGGTTTCACTTTAGGTGCTCAGAAGGCTGTACGCCGCGTTCGTGCTGGAGGACCACCCCTAAAGATCAGCAACCGCGAAGTCAACGTGGTAGAGGATGTTGAAGATGGCTGCAACCTGGAGGATTGGATCTTCCCAACTGTCAGTGGAGGGCTCAGCAATTGGGAGGCTAGAGAATTTGTCCCGATCACTTTTATCCCATAGTAATTTTTCTTTACATTTTGTTGGATCTGTAATATTAAAACAATTCAAACTCTTAAAACCTTGTGTCCTACCCGGGGCACAATGGTCCATTTGTAAGGGTTATTATCTCATTTCCATATGACATCAATGAATCATGGGAGTTTTGCATACAAACTTTGTGCTCATTTTTTTCCTTTTTACATTTTCATTTATTTCAAAGATAGCTATACCCTTACACATACTCACACTCACAATGCAGGTATACATCCATTCGGGATCCCATGGGTAATGGTTATGCTATGGCTTTTTGTGACTCTGAAAATCTAATCTACCAAGTCGAAGACGAAGGTGAGAAAGATTGTGAAGTACCAGGGGAACTTTCCAGATTACTACAACAAGAAGAGAGGATAATTCAGCCCCACGAGGAACCCGTGGATACAATCAACCTAGGTATCAAGGAAGACAAAAGAGAGGTCAAGGTGGGTGCCAATCTGGAACCCAGTTTAAAGGAGCATCTGATTCAGTTGCTACACGAATATGTTGAAGTCTTTGCATGGTCGTATGAAGACATGCCAGGACTTGATGCAAATTTTGTGGTATATCGTCTATCTACAAAAGAGGATTTCCCACCAGTAAAACAACAGGTCCGTCGCATGCAACCGGATATGTCGGAGAAGATTAAAGTAGAAGTCATGAAACAATTTAATGTTGGATTCTTGGCCGTCACCTCCTATCCGCAGTGGGTTGCCAATGTTGTTCCGATGCCCAAAAAGGACGGCAAGGTACGAATGTGCGTGGACTACAGAGATTTGAATAGGGAAAGCCCTAAGGATGATTTTCCACTTCCCCACGTTGATATTCTAGTTGAAAATACGGCACAACAGAAAGTGTTTTCCTTCATGGACGGTTTCTCAGGTTACAACCAAATCAAAATGATGCCTGAGGACATGGAGAAAACAATATTTGTCACACAGTGGGGCACATTCTGCTACAAGGTTATGCCATTCAGAATAAAGAATGCTGAGGCAACCTATCAGTGTGCCATGGTAGCTCTATTTCACGACATGATACATCACGAAATAGAGGTCTATGTGGAAGACATGATAGCTAGATCTTAAACAGAAGAAGAGCATCTTGATCATTTACAAAAACTGTTCGAGAGACTAAAGAAGTACAAGCTGAGGTTGAATCCCAATAAATGCACGTTTGGAGTAAGGTCTGGTAAGCTCCTAGGCTTTGTCGTCATCAATAAAGGTATTGAGGTAGATCCCGCCAAGGTAAAAGCGATACAAGAGATGCCCGCTCCTCGTACTGAGAAGGAAGTCAGAGGATTCTTGGGACATTTAAACTACATTGTCAGATTCATTTCTCACATGACAACTACTTGTGAACCAATCTTCAAGTTATTTAAGAAAGATCAAGTAGTCAAATGGAATGATGAATGCCAAACTGCTTTCGACATGATCAAAGAGTACCTGCAAGAGCCTTCTGTGTTAATGCCACCAGTCAAGGGAAGACCATTGATCATGTATCTGACTATTTTAGAAAATTCAATGGGGTGTGTGCTGGGGCAGCATGACGAGTCTGGCTGAAAAGAGCATGCTATTTATTACCTGAGTAAACATTTTACCGATTGTGAAACAAGATATTCATTGCTTGAGAAAACTTTCTGCACTCTGGCATGGGCTGCTTGCCGGCTAAGATAGTATATGCTGACCCATACTACCTTATTGATATCTAAAATGGATCCAATAAAATACATCTTCGAGAAACCTGCTCTCTCTGGGAGAATAGCGAGATGACAGATGATCCTGACAGAATATGACATACAGTATACTACCCAGAAAGCAATAAAGGGCAGTGTACTAGCTAATCACCTTGCTCACCAAGCTGTGGAAGACTACCAGTCCATGAAGTTCGAATTCCCAGATGAAGACATCACGATGGTGAACACCTATGAAGAATTCAGGCCATATGACGGACCTGGCCAAGGATCCTGATAGACCCTGTTTTTTGATGGGGCATCTAACGCACTCGGTAATGGTATTGGTGTTGTACTCATAACTACTGAAGGGTGTCATACTCCATTTACAGCAAGACTCTTCTTCAATTATACAAATAACATGGCGGAATACGAAACATGCATCTTTAGTCTCAAAGCTGCCATAGACTTGGGGATCAAATCTTTGAATGTACTTGGAGATTCAGCTTTGGTCATTAGCCAGATCAAAGGGGAATGGGACACAAAACACCCTAACCCTATCCCTTACAAAGAACATGTTTTGACATTGCTCCTACATTTCGATAAGATTACCTTTGAGCATTTCCCACGAGAAGAAAATCAGCTAGCAGACGCACTAGCCACAATGTCATCTATGTTTAAACTTAAATGGGATAACGAGGCTCCCCATATCACCATTGAATGAAGGGATGAACCAGCACACTGTCACAAGATTAATACCAAAGAAGTAGTGGACTAGCCTTGGTTTCATGAAGTCAAGAGGTATCTCGAAACCCAAGAATATCCTGAAGAAGCTTCGGTTAACGATAAGAAGTTCTTAAGGAGGTTCTCTGCTGAATTCTTCCTTAGTAATGGAAGGATCATGACTGAGTTACATGAAGGCACTTTTGGAACCCATTACAATGGGCATACGATGGAAAAGAAAATCCTACGGGCAGGCTATTTCTGGTCTACCATGGAAGCAGATTGCTATCAACACTCTCGAACTTGCCACAAGTGTCAAATTTATGCTGACAAGGTGCACGTACCTCCGATTCCTCTGAATGTCTTGACGGCTCCTTGGCCCTTTGCTATGTGGGGGATTGATATGATTGGGGAAATAAAGCCAACAACCTCCAATGGAAACCGCTTCATCTTAGTGGCCATTGGCTATTTTACAAAGTGGGTTAAGGCGACCTCTTTTGCTTCCGTTACCAAGAATGTTGTCGCTCGGCTCATCAAGCAGAATCTCATCTGTCGATACGGTATCCCGGAGAGGATCATTACAGATAATGGTACAAATTTGAACAATACTATAATCACCGCCCTGTGCGAGCAATTCAAAATCCAGCATCACAATTCTTCCCCTTACCAGCCAAAGATGAATTGTGTTGTTGAAGCTGCAAATAAGAACATCAAAAAGATCATACATAAAATGAAAGTCACATACAAAGACTGGCATGAGATGCTACCATTCGCTCTCCATGGGTATCGTACCATAGTGCATACATCAACGGGGGCAACACCCTACTCTCTGGTATACGGCATGGAGGCTGTCTTGCCTATTGAGGTCCAGATCCCCTCTCTGAGAATTATGAAGGACGCAGGGTTGAACAAAGACGATTGGATCCAGACTCGACTTGATCAACTAAACTTGATTGATGAGAAAAGGATTAGTGTTGTCTGTCATGGTCAAATGTATCAAAAACAGACGATCAAGGCTTTCAACAAAAAAGTCAGACGCCAAGTATATCAAGTTGGAGATATGGTGATTAAACGTATCATACTACCGCAAGGTGATCCCAAGGGAAAATGGACTCCTACATACGAAGGACCATTTGTAATCAAAAACATATTTTCTGGTGGAGCAATGATCTTAACCACCATGGATGGCGATGACCTACCACACCCTGCGAACACACACATAGTCAAAAGATACTACGCATAAGAGACCCTCTAGGTTGACACAACTAGGCAAAAGAAGGGCATCCCGACGAACCAAAAGGGTTCGGGAAAAAAATTAGGGATAAAACAAAAAAATCTGTACACCCGACAAGTTGAAAACCCGAAAGGGAGACTTGGCCAAAAAGGGTTTCTCGGTGGACTGAAACCCGAAAGGGCGGTCCAAGAAAAAGTTAGGTAATTAAAGCGTATGACTATGTCCCGTTGATCACTTTACGGACAACCTTCAAACTCGATGGTTCTGATCAATTCAATCAGCTTCGGACAAGGTAACAAATAGACAAGATACTCAGAGATACAAAGGCTATAGCAGAATGGGAACCCCATGGGATTATTACACATAACTATATTTTCTTTGTATTAAAATGTTCATTTTTTACGACGGCATTCTCTTACTAGAATGTTTGTTTCACTATTCAAAAATACTTACTCAAAATCAATACAAAGATATTCCTTTGAAAGTGCAAAACTATCTATTTTTCTTTACTCTTGTGTTTTGTTTACAAAAACGTCCAAGGATTCATTTTTGAACATATGCATTTAAACATAATTACTGTTTACAAATAAACAAAATAGAAGGACAATCACTGATGCCTTTAAGGGGTAGGGAAATCTCTCTATGCTATTTCCATAAGTCCCTACAGTATGCAGTTTAATCCCCAGCAGAACAAAGCTCCCAGTCATCAATCCCCAGCAGAAATCATCCAATTACTCCAGATTCCTCAAGCAGGATTTTTCAAGCAGTACATGGCATTTCCCTTACAGCATAATTTATTTCTCTAAGTGGAAATTCATTAACACTTCAACTTCACCACATGAAGACTTACATATCCTCAGTAGTGGTCAGGGATTTATTCTCCCCAATTCCAACAAACAATGCAACAGACTAGCTCACATATGCATACATTGCATCCATGTATCATAAACATTGATAACACAAATGCATCATACCATACATTTCATATAACATGACTTTGCATTTTAGCTAACATTTTACCCTATTACAGGATAAGGTTAACAACTACCATTGACAATGCTCAAAGTTTTCAGATACAATTCAGATACGCTCCAGACACGGATGCCATTCTAATACTCATTCAAAGTTAATTTTCAGATACAACTCAGATACGCTCCAGACACAGATGCCATTCTGATACTCATTCAGAGTCAATTTTCAGATACATTTCAGATACGCTCCAGACACAAACGCCATTCTGATACTCATTCAAATTCAATTTTCAGATACAGTTCAGATACGCTCCAGACACGGATGCCATTCTGATACTCATTCAGAGTCAACTTTCAGATACAGTACATATACGCTCCAGACACGGACGCCATTCTGATACTCATTCTTCCAGCTTACAAATTACAATTCAACAATCACTCTTGGATGGCATCTACAAGCTCATCTCCAACAACTTTATATCACCTCTCCAAATGGCATCTTTAAGTCCATTCCTCTTACCATCACATCGCTGAGTGCAAATTTCTGGGAACTTTAGTGTCCAATCATCTTCCATCTTCGAGTCACAAATGGAAAGGCTTGCCAATCTAACTCTTCAGGCTTAAGAATATTGAACAAGGGCAGTTGTTGTACCCCAAAATCTTCCCTCTCACTTATCAAGAATTTGCTCACAAGATCTCCTTGACTCAAGACTGCATTAGGGTTTGGTCAGCTCAAGGAACCTCCTTATGCACTAATGACCAAAATTAGGGTTTGAGTTTTCACAAAGATTTTTGAACTTAATATGCCCCATATGACTTTTATGGATCATTATGGACCCCCAAGATTACTCATGCAAAGCTGCAAGCTTTGGATCACATTTTTGCTCAGTCAATTGAGCAGTTGACCTAAAAACCAGTTGTATTGGGGAAAAAGTCAACTATGGCCAATATATAGTCAAACTTCATAAATTTTGATCCACATAAAAATTTTAAACTCAGATGTATCATTTGATCAAGTTTGGACTACAATTCCTTAAGAAATTTGATCAAATCTCCAAAAGGGCAAAATGGTCAAAATTAGGGTTTTGACTGGGAAAGGGCAATTTCTGATTTTTAACCTAGCAAATGGTCAATTGGTTTAAGGCATGATCTCAAGATTCCAATTGCATCATTTTGACCTAATGACATGGTTCAAAACATTGCAAATCCATTGGGCTGACAAATGAATTTTGCAGTCAACTGATCAAAAGTCAACTGTATACTGAAAAGTCAAACTTTGACTTTTTAGTCAAGTTCAAGTACCAAAGATCACAATTCATCAAAATATGTCATATTATGAAACTTATTCATCAAGAAATCAAAAATTCAATATTTCATTTTGAAAAGTCAAAATTTCTAAACTTAGAAATTTTTCTAAGTGTTGGAAATTTCATGTTTTTTCATAACTTTTAGCCAAAATTTCACCATGATGCAAGATGATTCAAGAGAAACTCCTAACATGAAAGTTGTAGATCTCCATTAAATATACAACTCTGCTTCATACAAATTCTTCCAAAAATGCTTGGATCTCAAGTTATAATTTTATGAACATAGGGTCATGAAACTAAACACTTAGTGAAATTTTGCCCTAATTTGGTCAGGATTTTGACCTAACTTCATGGCACTTTTTCATATAGTTCCAAGAGGAATCTTCAAAAGTAATTAAAATATGGGTTGTAGAGCACATTGCAAGATTTCCAAAATGTCATGGAACTCCTTGAGATAATTCTTGAGTAGGGAGAATCGAAGAGATGAAGTTAGGGTTTTATCACTTGAATTACAAGTCATTTTTGATGAACACATGAACCAAATCCATGCTAGGCTACATAATCCTTGCTTTATAGGCCTCAAACTTGTTTGTCACTCCATAATTAAATGTTTACACAACTTTTAGAGCTTTGATCCTAGAATTTGAGCTATTATCCAAGTTGCATTTCCATTAATGGCACAAAGTAACATTGCCATTCTTGTAAAGCAAGCTTTTTGCATAAAGTTTACATTGAGCCTCTAACTTGTTCCCTCTGATTACAATCCATCCACAAAGTCAGTAGCAAGCTTGTTTAAAGCATAACCACTCTATCTTAACAAGTACACAAGACTTTAAAACTTGTTTTGTCAAAAAATCACATGTTTAAGTTAAAGATGCAAATTTGAATTCTGATCAACTAGAGCATTCCAAACTTGTTGCTTATAAATAGAGTCACTATTTGTGAGCTAGAACACGAGTTAGAACACCCTGAAATACACCAAAGCTCTCTGAAATCAGAAATTGCACAAAAACTCCATTGTTGCACAGTTTGTGACCTTGAACATCAAACTCCCATTTCCCTCGTGCGTTTCTTGGCCTTTTAGTTTCTAAAGCTTCCCTACATCAAGTGTAACTCATCCCTGTACTGGTTTCATTTCTGTAACACCATTTACCCCATCTTCCATAACCAAAAACAGAGCATTGCACATTGACTTCCCCAGGCCGTTTCAGCCATCCATTGTTCAAGCTAATCATTGCATTAGCTTCCTAGGACCTCAAGGAAGCTAACCTGATCATCACCATCACTTGAAACAAGCTCAAACTCCAAACACAATTTCCAGTTTTGAGGTAAGTTTTCTCAACTTGAAACTTTTCATACAGGCATCATCAATAGTTTATTTGTGAATAAAACATGTAGATATAATTTCCCTGAAGCTAACCATGTCCATAGTTTCCATTAATTTTGCTGAGCTTAGAGAATTTTGAAACTGAAATCTCTGAAATTTTTAGGGTTCAGATTTGGGCCATTAAAATTCTTGCTTACCTTTGACCTATAGTTTTAATAATTTAAATTTCTGGAATAGTGAGAAAATTTGCTACAAGTTTCATGTTTATAGTTTTCATTTTTAATGAGAAATGAGCAAGTTATAGTTGGTCTGGCTGGAGGTTGAAGATGAAGTCTTCAGAACACGTTTTTCCTTACATATTTATTGTTTCATTTGTATTAACGGATGTATAGCCACCCTAGTGGTAGAAGCGCGCGACTGTTACCTATGGGACCTGGGTTCGAGCCCCAGTGGTACCTTTTTTCATTTTTTCACATTTTTCTGACTTTGTTTTTTATTTTGGCAGGCGCTGGGCCCCTTTGAGTCTGGTTGGTTTTTTTTGTTTGTTTTTGCTCACTAACCCCCCTGTTTCCTCTTGGCACCCCCTAGCCTAATTGTATTTATTTATTTATTTATTTCATTTTTCATTTTTAAATATATATTCTAAAATACTAAAAAAATCATAAAATACAAAAAAATGATATATTTTATATTTTGACTTATTTTATTTTATTTTTCCATAAACAAAAATATTTTTATTTATTATACTTTATTTATTTTATTAAGTAAATCTTATAAACTTAGTTAATATGATATTATTTATTTATTTTTCTTCATACCATTTAAAATAGATTATTTTAATATAAAAAAGGACTAAAAATAGTTTATAATACTAAAAATATTTTCAAGATAAAAATGCCAAAAAATACTTTCCTTAAATTATTTTCTTTTGATTAATTAATAGAACTAGGTTTTCTTTTAAAATATTTTTCTTAATAAATTCAAACTTAATTAACCACTTTCTTTATTTAGATTAGGTTAAGACAAAAATCTTTTCTTCATAAAAACCAAACAAAATTCATTTTGTTTACATTGTGCATCCTTATACATTTATTTATTTTTATACTTTGTATTTATTTAAATTCCTTGTATATTTTGTATCAATTCAATATGGTTGTAATAGACTAATTAGGTTTAAATTCTTGCAACCCCCATTTATAAATTGTATACCCCTCCCCACAAATATTGTAATAGCGTAGTAAATTTAAATTTCGCAATTTATCGCTTATATATACAATGCTAGTAATTAGGGTTTGTATGGAAAGACTAAAATCAATACTTAGCAAAACCTTAATTTAAGACAAAAACAAGCATGAAAAAAACACACTTGCACACAAGCACCCCTAGGGTTATTCCACTTGGTTTCCTTATACAAAATGGCCATATTACGCATGTAAGGTATCTTAGCAAAAACAAGCAAATACAAGATCATAGTCCCTCGATGACACTATATAAAGTTGCCTTACAAATGATCTTAGTCCCTAAAAAAGAATGCTAAGATACCTTACAATATTGTTAATCATGGTTATACGATGACCCATGCCCGTCCCGTTTATATCCAAAGATAGGGTTGCTTACCAAATCAATGGTAAGACAACACTGTCAAAGGAAAAGAAAATGAACAAGAAAGACATTTGAGTAGGTAGATTGCTCCTAATTACTTGCTCCATTTCAAAATAAACATCCTTTCTATTTTAAAAAACAATCACACACACTTCCAAACATCTTACAAAATTGAAGAACATTTTGAAAAGATCAACATCTTTGTATACATTCTTACAAACAAGAATCATTACAAAGATTGCCTAAACAATGGCCTCTTTACAAAATTCTTTCAAAAACCACACAAAGCATAATTTCAAACAAAAGAAAGTGATCTAGCAAGTAACTAAGAGCCCATGGAAAACCATGGATGAAAAGGGTGCTAATACCTTCCCTTTTCATAATCTACCCCCCGAACTCAAGAAATAAATCTCAAAGGTCTTTCCTGTGCTTTTTTACCTTTCCTTTTGGATAAAAGAAAAGTCAGTGGCGACTCTTGCTAACCGCAACATTTGCGATAAAACACAAAACACCCAAGTCAGTTCTCCCACCACACCACACATCCCATAGATGAGAAGAGCCACAATTTCTTCAAAAGCTTGTAAGTCCAAGGAGTTCCAACAATCTGGATCTTTCTCAAACAAGAACTTGGCTAAGAAACCTTTGACATCACTCCTTGTTTCCCAATTAGTTGTGACATCTGATTGTTGCAAGTGTAGTGCTTGGGAAATCTCTCCAGGTTTTGGATCTCTTTTTGTACCATTGAAGGGTAGTTGATTGAGAATAGGAATGCTCAAGAGTTTGGAGAATTTTTCTAAAGTTGGCACAAGTTGATAATCGGGAAAAGTGAAGCAATGATGTAGAAGATCAAAGAATTGGAAGAGCACCTTCATCATATCTTCATCAGTGTTGGAGGTAACCAAATTTAGGAGACGACCATGTCTTTTGGTGAATGAAGAGTTCTCAGGGACCCTTGATGCTAACTCTTTGAGTTGAGGAGGTATCCTTACGAGATTGACTTGGATAGTGCTCCTGTGGATAGAAGCCATGTCCTACAAAATAGAACAAAGATAAATCCCAAAAATCCTTGAAATGGTTAGTGAAAATGAGTATGATGTTATGATGTTTAGGATGTATGTACCAGTAAATATATACAAACAAGGAAAACAAGTCCTTATGTTTAGGATTGCATGGAGTCTCATAGGTAAGTACCCTCTTGAATTTTAGTTGGCTCAAACCTGTCCTAGAAATAGTAATTGGGTTCTAAAGGATCCCAATATCACTGGTTTGTCTTCTCGGGCATTATTTCAGCGCAAGTCTCTTTCACGGGGACCGAAATATCCCAAAAAGCCAAACCTCAATGAGTGTAGTATCGAATATCTACCAACTTCGGACTGCACCAAAGCTTGTCATCTCACTACGTCCTAATGGCCAAGTTGGTGAAGTAAAGGTTCTGAAAGTCAGTTAGTTCTTCATGACATCACTCAGTGGCCCCGTATTCTCCTTGACTTACTCAAGGGCTACCGATACCCATAAATATGTCACACTAACGTAGCTATTGCTTAGACCATGTCGGTATACCCCATACAGTTTCCACAATGTATTGCTACTTACCTATAAGGTATCCACAATTCGGGTAGAGGATTTAAGCCCAAACAAAGAACCAAAATATAAAGCAAACAAATCAAACAGTGAAAGCAAATAAAGGTGATCTAGCCCTAAGGTAACCCCACTTTTAAGTTTCTCCCCAGTAGAGTCGCAAGTTCTGTGACACGGTAGGAGAACTGACTTGGTTGTTTTGCGTTTTATCGCAAATGTTGCAGTTAGCAAGAGTCGTTATCGACTTTTATTTTATCCAAAAGGAAAGGCTGAAAAGAACAGGAAATACCTTTGAGATTGTTTCTTGAGTTCCGGGGATAGATTATAAAAAGGGAAGGTATTAGCACCCTTTTCATCCATAGTTATCTATGGGCTCTTAGTTGCTTTCTAGATCACTTGCTTTTGTTTGAAAATGTGCTTTGTGTGGTTTTTGAAAGTATTTTGAAAAGGCGCATTCGTTTAGGAAAACTTTGTAATAGTTCTCGTTCGTAAGAACGTATACAAAGTGTTGAGCTTTTGAAAATATTTCAAGTTTGGAAAATGTTTTGAAAGTGTTTTTGAAAGTGTTGGTGTTTGTTTTGAAAATAAGTAAGAGTGTTTAATTTGAAATTGAACAAGCAACTAGGAACAATCTACCTACTCAAAAGTCTTAGTTCATTTCTTCCATTCCTTTGATATTGCCATCTTACCACTGATTTGGTAAGAAGGCCTATCTTTGGACGTAAAGGGACGGGCGTGGGTCATCGTATAACCATGATAGAAATTTTGTGAAATATCTTAGCAATTCTCTTTGAGGGACTAAGATCATTTTGAAAGGCAACATTTGATAGCGTCATCGAGGGACTATGATCTTGTATTTTGATTGCTTTTTACTAAGATATCCCACACGTATAACATGGCCATTTTTTGTAAGGAAACAAAGTGGAATTACCCTAAGGGTGCAAGTATGCAAGTGTGTTGATTTACATGCATTGTTTTGTCTTGAATTAGGGTTTGCTAACTTGTTGATTTTATCTTTCCATACAAACCCTAACTTACTAGCATTTATATAAAGCGATAAATTGCGGAAAGTTAAAATACTAAGCTATTACATCATTAGGGGAGGGAGTATACAAATTTACAAATGGGGAATTTGCAAGAAAATTAAATCTAATTAACTATCACAACCATATTGAATAAATGTACAAGAATTGAAAAGAAGTAATGTACAAATGCAAAAAATGAAGAAAAAAAAAAGAAATGATTTTTGTTTTATTTTATGAAAGGTTTTAACCTAAACCTAATTAAGAAAATAATTAATGAAAAATTAACTAAAATTAACTTAAACTAATTAAGAAAAGAGATTAATTTAAAAATGGTTTTTAGGGTTTTTTATGAAAAGGTTTTAAATTAAAAATAATATGAAAATTAATTAAAAAAAGAAACATAAGTTCTAGATTAATTTTAAGTAAGAAAATAAAATAATATAAAAATTAAATCTAAGTCTAAAAAGAAATAAATTAATTTGTTAAAAAATGTTTTTTAGTCTTTTGTTTTATTATAAATAGAATAATAAACATGAAAATAATAATAATAATAATAATTTTTTTTTTGGATTTTTTATTAATAAAAATAATAATGATAATAATAATAATAATAATAATAATAATAATAATAATGATAATAATAATAAAAGTAAAAAGGAAAATATGAAATAAAAATAAATGAGAAAAATGAAATAATAAATAAACAATAGGCCACGGGTATGAAAATGAAATAAGGAGTATGAAAGAAGCAAAAAGCCAAGCCCAACAACAGGGAGTCCAGCGCCTGTATGAAACAAAAAATGGAAGGAAAAATATGAAAAAGGTAAAAGGGTACCACTGGTGCTCGAACCCAGGTCCCAAGGGTGACATGCGTGCGCTTTAACCACTGGGATGGTGATACATCCGTTAACTTAAACAAAACAATTAATATATAACATAAATCTTGCCCTGAATGTACTTCATCTTCAACCTCCAGCCAAAGGATCTGTAACTTAATAATTTCTCATTCATTCACAAAACTTCCAACATCAAACTTGTTAGAAATTTCCTCACGATTCTGAATATTTAAATAACTTAAGCTAATTCTCAAAGATGAGCATGAATTTCTAACAGTATCAAATTCTGACCTAAATATTTTCAGAGGTTCAAACTCAAAATTCTCCCTAATCAAGCAACATAATGAAATCTATGTACATGTATAGTTTCAGGGCAATGATGTCTACATTTTATCTTCACAAATGCAATCCTAACAATGCCTAAATAATGAGATAGAAGTTCAAGAAAAATACCTCAAAACTGGAAATTGTGAAATGAGTTTGAGCTTGTTTCAAGTAATGGTGATGATCAGGTTAGCTTCATTGAACCTCTAGGAAGCTAATGCAATGCTTAGCTTGAGTTGAGAGTGGCTGGAATGGTCTGGAGGAGTCCAACTGCAATGCTCTGTTTTTGGCTATGGAAGTTAATGAAGATGATGTTACAGTCTGTAAACAGGGAAAAGGATGGTTTGTATTTGATGTTAGGAAGCTTTTGAAACTAAAAGGCCAAGAAATGCACGAGTGATTTTTAAGATTGAAGTTCAAAGTCAGAAATGACACAAAAATGAAGGTTTTGTGCAATTTCTGGCTAGAGGGAATTTTGGAGTGCTTAAGGGTTTCAAACTCGTGTCTTAGCTTGCAAATAACTTGTATAATTATATGAAAAAGGTTAGACAACTTGAGGTTGACAGAACTGTGAGATATATAGTTACAACTATGTTACTTGATTTTGAAGAAAAGTGGAAAACATGGTTTCAAGGCATAGTACAAGCATGGCCTGAGTTTATGGGAGGCTCTAGACATGTTGCTTTTGCCTTTGACATTGCTTGTGTTCATATTGAAACAAGTTAGGAGCTCTACGCATTGACTTTGTGATTAAAGTCACTTTTCCAAAATGAAAGTGTGAACTTTGTTCCATTAATGGAATAATCACTTGGACAATGACTCAAACACTTGGATCATAGCTCAAATAGTTATGCAATATTATGATCATGGATAGATTTAGAGGTTAGAAGCCTGAAAAGTAAGATTTATGCATCATGGGTGTGGATTTGAATTCTTGTTCATCATGGAAATGACCTATAATTCAAGAATGAATGTCCAACTTCTTGTCTTCGATTCTCTTTGCTCAAACATGACATCAATGAGTTCTTGGACATTTTGGAAAGCTTGTAACATCATCTACAACCTCTATGTTGGAAATTTTTTAAAATGCCTCTTGGAACTATGTGAAAAATTTCCATGAAGTTAGGTCAAAATCCTGCCTAAACTAGGGCAAAATTTCACTAAATTTCCAAGTTTCATGAACATGTATTGACAAAATCATAACTTTAAATCAATGCATTTCTAGGATAAGTTGTTTTCTATAATGTTTTAGATCCCATTGAGATCTACAACTTTAATGTTATAAGTTTCCTTTGAATCATCTTGCATCATGGTGGAAAATTGGCTCAAAGTTGTGAAAAATATGAAGTTTCGAACACAGAAAAATTTCTAAGTTTAGAAATTTTGACTTTTCAAAATGAAATCTTGACTTTTTGATTTCTTGATGAACAAGTTTCATATTTTGACATGTTTTGAGGAATTATGATCTTTGACACTTGATTTTGACCAAAAAGTCAAAGTTTGACTTTTCAGTGTACAGTTGACTTTTGATCAGCTGACTGAAAATTCATCTGTCAATCAATTGATCTTGAGAAATGTTTTGAGACATGAAATTAGGTAAAAATGATGTAATTTAATCCCTGAGATCATAACTTAAACCAATCAAACATTTTCTAAGTAAAAAAATCAGAAATTGCACCTTCTTAGTCAAAACCCTAATTTTGACCATTTTGCCCTTTTGATGATCTGATCAAATTTCTTGAGGAATTGTGATCCAAATTTGATCAACTGACATATATGAGTTCATATTGATGATATGGATAAACAATTATGAATTTTGACTATAAATTGACCACAATTGACTTTTTCCCCAATACAACTGATTTTTAGTTCAATTGATCAATTGACTGGGCAAAAATGTGATCCAAGACTTGAAACTTGACATGAGCAATCTTGAGGGTCCAAAATGATCCATGAAAGTCATATGGGGCATTCAAAGTCCATTTGTCGTTGTGCAATCTCAAACCTTAATTTTCAGTCATCAGTGCTTGAGGAGGTGTCTTAAGCTGATCAACCCTTGTGCAATCCTGAACCAAAGGAGATCTTGTGGGATATTACTTGATAAACGAGAGGGCAAATTTTGGGGTACAACACTTGCTCACAACTAAAAAACCATTTTTCACACCAACACTTTCAATTGAAACATTTTCAAAAGTCAAAACACTTTGTACGCATTCTTATAGAGACGAGAATCATTACAAAGGCACTTTTCAAAATCACTTTCAAAAACATCTTCCACAAACATCACTTTGAACTATTTTCAAAACCGATACTTTGTAAGCATTCTTATAGAGACGAGCATCATTAAAAATACGTTTTCAAAATATTTTTAAACCCACATCACAAAGCACATTTTCAAACAAAAAAATGTGATCTAGCAAGAAACTAAGATCCCGTAGATAACTACCGAAGAAAAGGGTGCTAATACCTTCCCTTTTCATAACCTACCCCCCGAACTCAAGAAAACATATCTAAAGGTATTTACTATTCTTTTTAACCATTCCTATTTGGAAAAAATAAAAGTCGGTGGCGACTCTTGCTATATGCAACAATTTCAATCAAACGCAAAACAACTAATTTAGTTCTCCCACTGTGTTATAGAACTGGCGACTCTGCTGAGGGTTTGAAACTTAAAGGTGGGGTTACCTTAGGGCTTGATCACATTTATAAAGCTTTCTTTGTTTGACCTGCTTTCTTTACATTTTTTGGGTCCTTGTTTGGGTTATTGTTAAAGATGTTACACACGGATCTGGGGCACCTTTTTAGGTAATTAGCAATAAATCATGGAGGTTGTACGGTGTAGACCGATATGGACAAAGTGATAGCTACGTTAGCGTGATACTCTGGATTGTACTAATGTTCCTTGAGCCAGTCAAGGATAACATTAAGCTTCCTTATAGTGTCATTAAGCGCTAACTGACCTTTAGATCCTTTAATTGACTCATCCTAAGCCACTAGAAAGTAGTGAGATGGTCGGCTTTGGTTCCGACTGAAGATTGGTTGATACTCTATGTTACACTCATTGAGATTGGACTTTTGGGATATTCTGGCCGCAATACTATGGTGCTTAAGCTAGAATAATTCCTAAAAGAAAGGTCGGTGATATGAGACTCCTTAGAACCCAATCACTTTCTAGGACATGTTAAGGCAACTAAACTTCAAGAGGGTACTTACCTATAAAACTCCATGCAAGTCTAAACCTAAGGACTTGTCTACTTTGTGTGCATATGATTATTTGTACATAAAGACTTGTTTGCTTTGCATACTTGTACATAACATCATGACATCATACCATAACATTTTCAATAACCATTTCAAGGATCTCAAGGGCCTATGATGCAGGGTCATGTTGAACCATACGTCCACCAAGGAGAAAGAGGATTTATTATACTCTAACCAAATGTCGTCAAAGGCCAAAGCACATAACTTGAGTCAAGGGATATGACCCACTTGACATGGTGAGCTTGATTTTCGTGGAAGGACATCCACTGATATGAAGTTCTTCTATCAAAGATGTGATCAAAGTTAAACTTCTAACATCTTCTTGTGTTTACCCCGCGAGATCATTGAAAACATTTCATCCACATATCATGCATGTCATCATAACAGGTTTTCCCCACACAGGTTTCTCATCTGCTTACTGTTTATTTTAGTAGAGATGGCTCTAGAACAGACTATCAAGGACATTCAAACTCAAAATGCTCAACTTCAAGAAAAGTTCTTGAGCCTATCCAAGGGGCAAGAAGAAGTGAAAGCACTCCTAACTAGGGGCATGACCATGAATAATCTTGAGGACAACAAGGATGACCATTGGAATGGATACAAACTGAGATAGCCACAATGAAGATCCAGATGATGAGACAGATGGTGGGCCAGATGGCTCTTATCCAAAACTTGGCTCAGGGACAAGAAGAGATGATATCCCTCATCAACAAGCTTCATCAAGACAGATGCAACCATATGGGGCAAACAGTCAAGGCTGGGGATCAAGTCTTTAATCAACCCATGATGATACAAGAAGTTGGCTTGGTGGAGAGTAGAACTATCCAAATTGCTGCTACGCCATGATCCCAATAACAACCTCGCCAATAATAATAGGGTAATCGGCGTAAGAGGGATATATCCAATAGGAAATATACCAAACTCAACATGCCGATGTCGCAAGTCTTGCTACACATGATGAATTTGAATTTGGTCACATTGAAGGATCCTCCTTGGAATCCTAATACTCCCTCTCCTAGTTACCATCCCAATGAAAGGTGTGCATATCACTCCAACAGTCCAGGGCATGATACTGATAGCTGTTGGACGTTGAAATACAAAATTCAAGACCTGATTGACGAAGGAGCACTGGAATTCACATAAGATGGTCAGCTGGAATTTTTCTGTCATCCTCAAAAACACACCATCTGAAGTGACCAGTTTAGGCGGAGAAACTTTTGTTTATTTGAATTTTCAATTGTAATTTCTTTTGTTTGTTTGAACACTTATCTTTTAATTTTAAACTTTGTTTCATTAATGCATTGCATATGTTTGTCTTGAATTAAATCCATTCATTTTCACTCTATTTAAACTATGATTTTTACCCCCTTTATGATATTCAACTATTGTTTTAAAAGTTGCAAGCCTGTAGAGGGAGGATGACGAAAACAATGCCATAATCTCATACAATGTGCTTTGAACAGATCTTGCTGACGATGTACAGGCGTTTGTTTCAATTCCTAAACACTGGAGTTATAAGAAGGATAATCCATAGTCAACCCCTTTAAGCCAAAGAAGTAGGAGTTTTCTTTTTCACCCAAATTGAAACCTTTAATCAAAACCTGGGGCAGGGTAGTTTCTCAGTTAATTTAAATGCGTGTTCAGTCGCAAGCTTTCACTTCATAAATAACGAATGACATCAAGAACATCCTTCTGAATCCAAAGATGGTGATGGTTCCCTATCAAATAGGCAGTCATTATTTCTCAAAAGAAAAAATCCCACTAAAAAAAGGTCACTACAAATCCCTATCAAAACCTACGAAGGAGACCTATGAAACTGGGGCATCCCGCTGACTGTAATCTTAAAACAGCCAGACAAAAATTAGGGATAGTAAATAAAAAAAAGAGGTCACTATAAATCCTCGACAACATGGAAAATGTTGCAAAAAATGACTGCCTTCACAAATAAACTTCCAAGTTTCTGAACCATCACCAAAACGCCATTCTAAATTCAATTGGAATTCAAACATACAAATTAACTGAGTTTAAGACTGGAGAACATCACGAAGAACAGGCGGATACAAATACACTTTGAGCCTTATCCTTTGTTTCTTAAACCGTGAACCAGGCCACACTACAACCCTTTAAAAGTCCTAATTGGAGCATGGGTTATTTCGAAAGCTTATTGTTACCAAAGGTATCGTGACTCCTGTAAGGCTTATTGTAAATCCTGAGTTGAATTCACATTCTTACAAAACTCTTTATTTGTTAAAACTTCATTTTCAAAACTTCAAGACAAGCATAAACTTTGCATTATTTGAATATCGTTGTTTGCATATGGCTAATTGTTTGACAACAGAGAAATTCACACGACGAATATCTCGTGAACAAAAGTTCTCAAGAAACAGAATCACTTCAAGTGGGAAGACGCTTCCAATGACAAATCTCCTATAAGAAAGGGGGGCATAACATGTCTCTGTCCAACTCGTCTGGGGGCAGTCAAGTCAAGATTCCAAGAAATATCTCAAGAAATGCTGAATAACCAGAGGCAGATCTGTATCTGAATCACTTGGGGCATTGAACATAAATTCCATCAAAGGGTTACGTATGACCAAGCAAATGTTTTCTGGAAGTGCTACAACACTTACTACCAGGTGAAATGACAAATCTCCCATAAAGTCCTTTTCACAGGGAAATCCCCAGTCAAGTCCATACATAGTCATCTCTATAAGGTTATCCCCATAGAATAATCTTCACGGATAAAGGTACAAACCCCTCAAGGCCAAATTCATGGATATTCCTACAAAGTGGGATCTAGGTAATTCCTAGCCAGAGTTTCAATTTTTGGAAAACCTTCTTCCCAGCTGAGTTGGTCTCAAGAAGAATCCTCAAAGAGTTCTACCAAGAGAAAACACCTCCCTAGCAGTTTGTCAAATATTCTCTTCAAACAGGGTTTATTTCCCCCAACAAACTACATATTCCCCAGCTTGAGTTTGCCTCTTCGACTACAAGAAATCAAGGGACCACAACCCCTCTTCCCCAATATACTTTTCTACAAATCCCCAGTGAGTTGTTGCAAAGCCTAAAAGACAACCAGATGATAGTTAACTTCTTTATCCCCAAACAGTTGTTAATTTCCTTTCTCTTTAATCATGAGATAACTCCTTATTAGAGTAACAAATAACTAACTCCTGAACTTTTTTCCCCAAAGCAAGAATCAATACTCTCCACAGAGTTTCCCTCAAGTAAAATCAACGTTCCCCAGTGGAGTTCTCCTCAAACAAGAAAACAGGAAGCCCCAGCCGAAACATTCTAAAAACAAAGTCTGAAGATGTGCATACTTTTCATCCCCAAACATCAGTCCAAGATTTAACTTCCTAAGGCTCCCCATCATTTGTCAAGGATTTATTTTCCAAGACAAAGTTACATTTCAACTACATTCATAGAATATGCATACGAAACGCATATAGCACAATCTCATTTGTTTTGAGAAACATCATTACACCATGCATTTCATACATTATAATATTGCATGCAACTAACTCTTTACCTTTTCAGGAAAGATCAATCAATAGATAGCGATTGTTGTACCCAAAATTTTCCCTCACATGTTCCCCAAGGTTTTCTCTTACATGGGTGGTTATAAACACTTGCCTAAAGAAAATGATTTTTTTTAATGATGGTCAAGTGTCTTTCGATTGACATGTCAATAGTGTCCTTCGATTGGCACCTGGACGGTTTCCTTCGATTGGCATGTCAGCAATATCCTTTGATTGGCATCTGGACAAGGAGTTTCGACTAGGCTTTTAAAACCCTTCAAGCGATGTCTGTCTCACAAGCTTCGATTGGGCATCTAAAACCCTTCGACCAAGCATTGGCCCATCAGCTTCGATTGCATGTTGGTTCCCCTTTGAGCAAGCCTTGGTCCAAGTTTCACAAGTCCAGTAGCCTCTACAAGTTCCCTTCGATTCACAAGGAAAAAAGCCTCTTCATGCAACCTTCGACTCACTAGGACAAATGCCCCTTCATGCTTGCCTTGGATTCACTAAGTCAAAGGCTCCTTCCAACTTGCCTTCAATGCATAAGGCAAAGACTTCCTTTGTGCTTGCCTTCAATGCACAAGGCCAAGACTCCTCAATACAATTTTTGCACTATGGCACACAATATGAAGCATTCGAAAGAACATTCCAAAGGTCCAGTCGAAGGACACACATTGGTGGCCCATTCGAAGAAGGCACAAGGCATGCATATGGACTATCCGAAAGACACACAAAAAGTACATTCGAAGGATATATAGGTGGTCCATTCGAAGGAGACACATAATTATTGAAATAAAGTTTGTCTTATGATGAGTCTTAGCCCTACATGTTTCCAGGACCAAGCCTCCTATGCAATGGCATTCGAAGGAAGTGACAAAGGTGGCTACGACTGGCAAAAATGAAGTTCTCGTTTTGGCTATTTGAGTTTTCCAGAATCAAGTAGCTTAGGAAAATAGATGGGTCCAATAGAAGGAACCACGAGGAGCAAGTCATAGCCAATCAAAGATCAAAGATAAGGTATAATTCGAAGGCATGTCAACAAGGTGTCCTTCGATTGGCATATCAGAACAAGATGTCTTTTGATAAGCATATCAATAAGTTGACATTTCGATTGGCCCAAATTGAGGGAAATCGAAGAAGGAGGAATGAAGCTTCGACCATCCCCAAAGTCACTTCAAATGGCTACCTAAAATAGTGAAGGCATCCCAAGCTTTCGATTCCCATCAAGTTGGAGGCCCAAAACAACTCAGAGCAAGTTGGCAGAAATGCATGATTGGATCAAATATGGCAAGTTTTCATGCAAAAATCAAATCAAATCTCTCCCTCATGATGAACAAAGATTTGGTACACAAATATTGACCTAAATCTTTGCCTATATAAACCCAACAACCTCAAATGAAAAGGGACAAACATATTTCCTCATACACGCATATACACTGCCTAGAGAGCCACGGAAAATTGCCAAAAATCCAACAAAGTTGTGAAATTCGAACAACCAATTCTAGCCACACTCAACCCATTCCAGGTGTTCCATCATCATCTTGAGGATCTCAAGAGTGCATACCAGTCCTCCTTGATGCTTAAAGCATAATAAAACAAGCAAATCTCGTTGCTTCGGTAGGGTAAAATTCTCATGCTCTAATCTTTTAGTTCATGCAATTTAAATGGATTCGATGCACAGATCCATACTCATGTTGTTGTTTAGATTTGTTTTGATGTAGCATAAGCCAGGTTTAAGGAAGGAATCAAGAAACACAATTGTTAGGACAGTCTACGACGTTTTGGTCATATCTCCCTGTAGAAACACCTTCAGTCCAAACCAATGCCATGATTTTAACACCTCAGTATTTTATGATGTTTCAAATATATTATTTTCTTGTTATTTGTATTATTGACTGAACAGATGGCCCAGTGGTGAAGGATGCATGTGTAAGCTTGTAGATTCTAGTTTCGACACCAGGCATAGATTGAAAATCACTTCCTCCCCTTGGATCGAAAGGAACAGATTCCTTCCCTGGATCGAAGAAGACAGTTCCTACCCTGGATCGAAGAAGAAAAATTCCTTTCCTGGATCAAAGAAGACAAATTCCTTCCCTGGAACAAAGAAGACAGTTCCTCCCCTGGATCAAAAGACCTCTATTCATTTTCTTATTTTTGGTTTTGTTTATTTCTTTTATTTCTTGCCTCCCTTTTTTATTAACATCAAAACAAAATCACAAAAAATTTAGGTCTAGTTTGTTTTTTAATTAAAATTATTTTTGTTAACTAATTAATTTAATTACTGTAACATCTTTCTTAAAATTAAAATTAAATAGACTTAGACTTTATTTTCTTAAAATAAATAAAAACAAACAAAATATTTTCCTTTCCCTAAGATTTTTAGACGTTTTTCTCAATTCGCGCGCATTTATTTATTTTCGCGCTTTTGATATTTTTGTACCTATTTTTGGGATGTAATAGATAATTAACTAGGGCTTTACTGCTTTCTTTATTTTCTTTTCCCCCATTTTTGGACATGTATAAAACCCCTCACCAAAAGCATTGTAATATGTTATATTTAAATTCCTGCACTTTAAATTTCTGCAAAATATTAACTGCTAGTAATTAGGCTTGTATGGAAAGATTGAAACCAAATGCTAGCAAACCTAATGCAAAGATTAAAATAATTGAAAACAACATAATTTCACATGTGCACCTCTAGGGTACCCCACTTTGGTTGCCTTCAGAAAAACAGTCATGTCCCTCGAAACGGGGACGCTTTAGCAAAGACCCGTAAATCAAAAGATAATAGTCCCTCAATGACCCTGCAGTTGACTTTCGGTAAATGATCTAGTCCTTAAAAAAAATTGCTAAAGCGTCTCTATATGTTGCCTTTATGACTATAGGTCCCTTTGAATGTCCCTCATACATCCAACGACAGGGCTACCTACTCACAAATAGTAGGATATCACTGTCTAAAGGATAGGAGGAAAAGAGTAAACTTTTCGAGTAGAAGTAGATAATTCTTAGATGCTATGCTCAAAACAAACTTTTTGCACTTACACATTTCAAAAACAACTTTTAAAATCATTTGCTTTGTCAACATTCTTGAGGAATGATACAAGGGTTATCATAAAGTGAATCGCCGCATTAAGGATTTCAAAAGTGCTTTTCAAAACACACAAAAAGCACAAGGTATTTTTCAAATGAGCTAAGCATCTAAGAGCCCGTAGAAAACTACAGATGGAAAGGGTGCTAACACCTTCTGTTGTACCCCCAAAATTTTCCTCTCAAATTTTCCCAAGATTTTTCCATTACATGGTGGTTACAAACACTTGGTTAAAGAAAGAGGAAATTTTTGAATATTAGCAAAGTGTCTTTCGATTGGCATCTTAGCTAAGTCATTCAATTGGCAGTTAAACAATGCCTTTTGATTGGCATAACAATAAGTTTCGACCGAGATCTTAAAATCCTTCGATACAAGCTGGACTCACTAGTCTTTGATTGGGCATTTAACACCCTTCGATCAAGCTTTGGTCCACAAGTCTATGATTGAGCTTTGTTTTCCTTTGAAATGGCTCCCTTCGATTTAGAAAGAATGGGAGATCCTTTTTGCTTCCTTCATTTGAAGCACCTCTGGCTTCTTTCGTTTGGAGCATCTCTGGGCCTCCTTCATTTGAAGCACCTTTGGTTTCTTTCACACATGCCCATTTGGACAAATGACCTGCATGCCTTCCTGCACAAGGCAGGAATTTTCTTCATACCTACAAGGAAAACACCTGGTTCATGCCTACATGCACAAGGTAGGAACTTCCCTTATGCTAAGTTTTGACAGCCCAATTTCTACACTATGGCATTCCAAAAATCCATTCAAAGGACACATATTGTTGGCCATTCGAAGAAGTTGAATCAGAGCCATTCGAAGAAGCATGCAAGAGGTCTAATTGAAGGGCAAGGATTGAAGGCATTCGAAGGACGCATATTTATGGCCATTCGAAGAAGCTGAATCAGAGCCAATCGAATAAGCATGCAAGAGGTCCAATCGAAGGTCAAGGATTGAAGGCATTCGAAGGAGCCAATTTGTCCACATTCACTCAAATTTCAAAAGAGGACAAGATCCCATGTTTTTTGCCACAGTTACAAAACTTCATTCATGGCCTTGAAAACATTTGTTTATGGAAGTTAATTTTTATGTAATTTTCCCCTCCCTCCTACTCTATATAAGCATCATGCTTGCAAGCCAAAAAGACACACGTTGGAGATACGCTTCCCATAAACCCACCATAGTTATCAAAAAATAATCCAAGAGTATCCAACAACTCTAGTCCCCACACAAGTTCAATTTTCCAGCAAGGTAAGTCCCCTTGACCTTGTACCTTTCATTTTAGCATGGCATGTAAATAACATCTACTCACCTTTTATTTCTGTCCTTTTCGATTGCATGTTTTTCTTGTCTAAATATACATGTCAGAACTAACCCTTGTACAGACTCAAACGAATAGAAAAGGACTAGTGTGAAACAAAGCTTTAGGCTTCGCCCCTCATTTCTTGACTTCCCCAAACGAAAGAGGCACCTTCATGATTGTTTTGCAGGTCCACATCCCTTCACACTCCAAACAAACTAGGAAGAAAAGAGTACAAACGAAGGATCCTCATACTGCTTCTCAGCACAACCGAAGGAGGCCAGGAGAGTCCAATCGAAGGCTGCTCACGCTAGCTTCCCAGCCCAATCGAAAGAGGCCAAACAAAGGGGTGAATCGAAAGCACATCATTCCCCCTTGAATGGAAAGATTCATTTCCCCTTTTCTCTTTTGCATGCCTAAGCCCATTTGGCATTTTTCTTTTTGTATTATTTCTTATATTCGTTTTTATTATTGTTTTCTGTTGTTTAATTAACCAAATATAAAATAAAAATCTCACTAAAAAAATTAGGTTTAAATTTCTTAATTAAATAATTAAGTTCTTTAGTTAATTAATTAATTGGAACTTTAACCTTTTTCTTAATTAAAAATGAATTTGAATTTAGGACTAATTATTTTCTTTTCATAATAATAAAAAAAAACTAAAAAGTAATTAGTTTATTTTTCTTAATTTAGTTTTATTATATAGACTTTAGGATAATTGACTATTTTTCTTAAATCAAAAACAACAAAAAATATTTTTTTTCTTATTAGTTTTTTTAGACGAACTTTCAATCTTGCGCGCGTTATTTATTTTTCGCATTTTTACATTATTGTATATGTTGACAGTATGTAATAGATTAAATTAAGATTTTTACTGCTTTCCTTAATTTTTCTTCTCCCAAGTTTTGTAAATTGTAAATATCCCTCCCCCAAAGCCATGTAATAGTGTAGGGTTTATTTTTCGCACCTTAAATTTCCCTGTATATATATTAACTACTAGTAACTAGACATGTATGACAAGACTAATAACAAAACGTTAGCAAATTTAACACAAGAAATAAATAACTGAACACAACACACATTGCACATATGCACCACTAGGGTATCCCACTTGGTTGCCTTTAGAAATTAAACAGTCATGAGGCAGGAACATTTTAGCAAAGAGCCATAAATCAAAAAGATCATAGTCCCTCGATGACCTTAAATTTTCATTTTCGGTAAATGATCTAGTCCCTAAACAAAATTGCTAAAGCGTCTCCACAAATTGCCTTCGCGAGTGTAACGTCCCTTCGAATGTCCCTCATACATCCAACGATAGGGCTACCTACTCACTAATAGTTAGATAGCACTGTCTAAAGGATATGAGGAAAAGAATGACCCTTTTCGAGTATAAAAGTAGATAGATGTTAGAAGTTTGCTCAAAATATCTTTGCACTTACACAAAAAACTACTTTTCAAAAACATTTTCAAGACACTTTGTATACTTTCTCCACATTCCCAAAAAATATTACAAAGTTTGCCATACTAAGGCATTTTCAAAACATTTTCAAAATACAAAAAGCACAAAGGTATTTCACAATGAGCAAACCTCTAAGAGCCCATAGATAATTACGGATGGAAAGGGTACTAACACATTCCCTTTCCATAATCTACCCCCTTACTCAGAATAATCTCGAAAAAGGTTTTTTTATGTTCTTTTCACCCTTTCCTTAATTTGGATAAAATAAAAGTTAGTGGCGACTCTTGCTTATCATAACATTTGCAAACACAAACACAAAACCGGTATTAAACAATCGGTTCTTCCACTGTATCACACCTTCCCTTTCCATAATCTACCCTGTTACTCAGAAAATTCTCGAAAAGGTCTTTTTCTATTCTTTTCACCCTTTCCTTAATTTGGATAAAATAAAAGTCGGTGGCGACTCTTGCTTACCGTAAAATTTTCGAATATAAAACGAAAAACCAGTATAACAGTCGGTTCTGCCACCGTATCACAACTATCATCAACAATTTTCAAAGAGGTCATAGATTAATACTTGAAACCAGCCAGGACAACTATCTCAACGACTGACAAAAACAAATTATAGATTAATACCTGTAAGAAGCCAGGACAACTATATATGGACGGGAGATTGTAGATTAATATCTGTAACAAGCCAGGAAAGCTATCTACATGAACTGATTGAAGATTAATACATGTAATAAGCCATGACAACTATCTTTCATTCTAAGGTCAGAGATTAATACCTGAAACCAGCCAGGACAACTATCTAAATGATCGACAAAAAAAAGTTCCAGATTAATACCTGTAACAAGCCAGGACAACTATCTGTGGAAGACCGATTGTAGATTAATACCTGTAACTAAAAATGTTTCTACCTATTCAAAAGTCTTTTATTCTTCTCCTCCTCCTTTAGACGTTGCTATCTTACCATTGATTAGTAAGAAGCCTTATCTTTGGATGTAAAAGGGCGGGCATGGGTCATCGTATAGTCATGATAGAAATGTTGTTAGATATCTTAGCATTTATCTTGAGGGACTAAGATCATTTGTAAGGCAACATTCGAAGCATCATCGAGGGAGTATGATCTTTTATTTTTGGTTATTTTTGCTAAGACGTCTTACATGCATAACATGACCATTTTCATAAGGAAACAAGTGGAGTTAACCCTAGGGATGCAAGTGTGAAAGTGTTCGTATTTCATTCTTGGTTTATCTTGGATTAATGTTTTCTAAGATTAATTTTATCTTCCCATACAAATCCTAATTTACTAGCATTTATATGAAAGTGATAAATTGCAGAAAGTAAATATGCTATGCTATTACAATCATTAGGGGGATGAGGTGTACAAATTTACAAATGGGGATGGCAAGAAATTAAATTCATAATTATCTATTACAACTATATTGAAATAATTTAAAAGAAATGTAAAATAGACTTGTTTTGTCT
The DNA here is from genome assembly GCA_948472305.1 of Vicia faba. Classification (NCBI taxonomy): domain Eukaryota; kingdom Viridiplantae; phylum Streptophyta; class Magnoliopsida; order Fabales; family Fabaceae; genus Vicia; species Vicia faba. The sequence goes on along the minus strand of OX451740.1, from coordinate 408,761,308 downwards.
TTGTTAAGAGAATAAATAAATTTGCTTAAGAAAAATATTTTTAGTCTTTTTTGTTTTAAAAGAAATAAGGCAAAGTGTATGAACATAAAATATTTTTGGTGTTTTTGATTAATGAAAATTAAAGTGGTGATAAAAATGATAAGAAAACAAGAATCAGAGTCAACGTATTGCTGAAAGGATAAAGATCAGAAATTCTAACTCATGTGCACTGCAAATCAGAAAGAGAATGTTAGCAGAAAAGGGGAAAGCCAGAAGTTCCGAGGTCGTTGGGAACAAAGAAAATCCTTGAAGTTCTGATGCAACTGGAAACCTAGAAGTTCTAATGTTATTGGAAGGTTGGAAGTTCTGGCTGCTGAGGGGTCTGGAAGTTCTAGTGTTATTGGAAGGTAAGAAGTTCTGGTTGTTGAGAGAGTCTAGAAGTTCTAGTATAGATGGAAACCCAGAAGTTCTAGTGTTACTGGAAAGCTAGAAGTTCTGGTAATAGGTGAGTGAAGTGTCAATGCTGTTGGATGGGAATATCGAGAAGTTCTGGTCCAGGATCACTGTTTTGACAAATAATTGAAGGGGGATTTATCTAGAAGTTCTGGTCCGGGATCAATGTTTGACAAACAATTTAAGGGGGATTTATCTAGAAGTTCTGGTCCAGGATCAATGTTTGACAAATAATGGGGGAAAATGTCAAGAAATAAATATAAAAAGGTGTTTATGTGGCTAGAACTCAGGACCCTTAACATTAATGTCTTATGCACGCGCTCTCTACCACTGGGGTGGCTATACATCTGGTATTAGAAGCAAAAACATAAACATATATTACAAAGTAAATTCTGATGATGAACTTCATCTTCTTCTTCGTGCCAACCAGAGAATCTGCAACTTAGTCATTTCTCATAAAAAATGGAAAACGCAAACATAACAGTTATAGCAAATTTCATCATGGTTTCAGAAATACAAAGCATCAAAACAGTAAACCAGAAGCAAACATGAAATTTGTCAATCCTAATTCTGAATCCTAATTTCCTTAAGAAGTTCTGATCTGAAATTCTCTCTACTTAGGCAAAATACATGAAATATATGACTATGTACAGAATCAGAATCATGATGTCTTCATTGTATATTTGGAAATGCAAACCTAACAATGGCTAAGTAATTAGATAAAAGTCAGAAGAAGCTTACCTTGCAGTTGGAAATTTTTTTTTGGATTGGAGCCTGGTTTAGGTTGTTGTGATGTTCTGGTCAACTTCCTCAAACTCTCAGAAAGCTGAAGCAACTCTTAACTTGAGCTATGAATGATGGGAAAGTTCTAGAGTAGTCAAGGTGAAATGTTCTGTTTTGTTGAAACAGAGAATGGTGAATACTGTTTTACAGTTTGAAAATAGAAGTTGAGAAAGCTTCTATGTATATTCTGGAAACTGTATGTATGATTTGGTCGAGAAAACACTCAAGGAAAATTAGAGTTTGGATGCAAAAATCAAAAACTCGCAGGTTTTTTGTATTTTTGTTTGCAGTTTCAAGTTCTTGGGATTTTTCTGCAGGTTTTCAAGGCTTTTTTTCAATGTTTTTCCAACCCTTTAATAGTTGCAAATGAAGTTTAATTTATAGGCAAAGGATTTAGAAACTTGGAGAGGTCAAGAATACAACCATCATGTGTTATGGATAACTAACTTGTTTTTGAAGCAAGTTTAGACAGGTATAGTTCAAGGCACAAATAGAGTGGTCAGCAGCTTTAGCCGCGCCTAATATGATTTTGTAGGCATGATTTATGGAGAAGTACACTCAGAAGCAAAATTAAAGTATGGGCCCAGCATAAACTTTGCACAAAAGTTTACTTTTCAAGGACAACAATGGTACTTCTATGCCACACGTGGGAAGATCTTTTGGATAAAGACTCAAACGTGGGTGTTAGCATTAAATGATAATGAAATTTAACAAGCAAGAAGACCTGTAACTTGAGATTATACAGCCTAGCTTGAAACTAGATCAGAAGTTCAACACAAACGTAAATTATATTAAAAATAAAAAGTCCAACTTCTGATCTTTAATTCTCCCTGCTCCAACATGATCTGAAGGAGTTCTCAGACTTTTAAGAAAGCTTGTAACATGCTTTTTAAACCCTCTTTGAATCACTTTTGCAAACTCTTATTGAACCTACGTGCAAACTGGCCCAGAAGTTCTAACCAAATTCTGACTTGGAACGGTTCAGAATTTACTAAGTGTTTTAGTTTCATGGACGTGTCTTCAAAGATTTAAAACTTGAAATCCCAACATTTCTAGGAGAAGTTTTATTCTGCATTGTTTTATATCTCATTGAGATCTACAATTCTTGTGTCAGAAGTTCTTCCAGAATCAAATTTCATCATGATGAAAATCTAGCCAGAAGTTCTAAACTTATTATCTTTTCTTAACACTTAAAAAAATTTCTAAATGTTTAGAATTTTGACTTTTCCAAAGCAAATTTGAATTTTGATTTTCTTGATGAAACAACTTCATATTCCAACATGTCTTGATGAAATGTGATTATTGAAACTTGATTTTGATCCAAAAGTCAAAGTTTGACTTTTTAGTGTGCATTTTGACCATTTTGCCTTTGTGCCAATTCCATCCCTGAATTGATGTATCAGTGCTGCAAACTTGAGTCATGGAAGATCTTGTAAGAAATGAGAGGGAACATTTTGGGGTACAACGGCTTCCCCTGTTCAATATTCTTAAACCTGAAGAGTTAGATTGGCGAGCCCACCATTCGTGACTTGAAGGTGGAAGATGATTGAACACTAAAGTGCCCAGAAATTTGCACTCGATGATGTGTTAGTTGATTGTGTAGAGAATGGGCTTAAAGTTTCCATTTGAGTTACTAGGGAAAGTATCAAGATAACTATTTGGTTGATTTATACTAAACTGGTAGACGTCTTTTGCCTGATGATTTTTCCTGTAAGGAAAAGGATTAGTTGCATGCAGATGTATGCATGGCGTAATGATGTTATCAAAATAAATGAGATTATGTTGTATGCATTTGTCATGTATGTGTTATGATTTTTGAATGTGATGCATTTATTGCAACGTGTCTTGGTCTAGGAAAATAAATCCTTGACACATGTTGTGGAACCTTGGGAGGCTGAACCCCGAACCGTTGTTGGAGAGTAAATGTATCTTCAACTTTGTTTAGAATGCTCTTGCTGGGAATCCTTGTTTTATTGTTTGAGGAGAAACCCGCTGGGGAATATTAACTTTGGCTCTTTGCATGAGGAAACTCTGGGGGGAGTGTTGATTTTCACTTGGAGGAATAAAGTTCAGGAACTTTGGTTGTTCAATGCTCTACTGGGGAATTATTCTTGGATGGAGAGCATCGAAAGTTGGTTGTTATCTGGTCGAAATCTAGGCTTGACAGCAATTTGTTAAGGATAATGAAGTTGACTATTATCTGGTCGTATTCCAAGCTTCGCAGTGACTTGCAGGGGAAGATTAAATTAACTATTATCTGGTCGGATTCCAGGCTTCGCAACAAACTCACTAACCTTAGACTGCTATCTGGTCGGGTTCCAGGTTTCACAAATTTCTGAGGTAGATGAAGTTAATTGCTATCTGGTCAGATTCCAGGCTTCATAATAACTTACTTGAAAAGACGAAGTTGAACTGATATCTGGGTGGATTCCAGGCTTCACAGTAACTTGCTTGAAAGGATGAAGTTGAACTGATATCTGGTCGGGTCCAAGCTTTATAGAAACTTTTTTGAGTAAATGAAGTTGAACTGATATCTGGTCGGGTCCAGGCTTTACAGTAACTTGTTTGAATGAATGAAGTTGAACTGATATCTGGTCGGGTCCAGGATTCACAGTAACTTGTTTGAAAGGATGAAGTTGAACTGATATCCGGTCGGGTCCAGGCTTCACAGTAACTTGTTGGGGGTAGAGGCAAATTCTAATGGGGAAAAGAAGTTAAACCCTTGTCTGGTCGAGTCCAGGTTTTTTTTAAATATCTTGAGAAGTTAGACTATCATATGGTCAGGTCCAGGCTTCATAGCAACTGAAATTTGAACTATTATCTGGTCGGGTCCAGGCTTCATAGTATCTTGAAAAGTTAAACTAATATTTGGTCGGGTCCAGGCTTCATAGTAACTGAAAATTGTTTGAAAAGGAATGATTCCGTTGAGGAGTGTATTATTTTGTTGAGGAATAAACCCTGTTGAAGAGAATACTCGATGACCTATTGGCAAGGTTAGTTCTTTAGGAAGAAATCCACAAGGCTTATTCTTTTAAGACCAACTCAGCTGGGGAGAGGGTTGTTGAGAGATTGAGACTCTGACCAAGGTTTGAATAAATCCAACTTTGTGGGCAACTCTATTGGGACAAAAGTTTAATGTAGCAGGCTCTGTGGGGATAACGCTAATGAGATAACTCTGTGGGGATATTTTAAATGCATTAAACAAATGCTCGTTGTTTCTTGATAGGACACATTTACTAAATAGTTTAAACATGTTCATATGCATATGTTCATTCAATTTTAGTCATTGGACGTTTTTTGCACCCAAAACAAAAAACAAAAAGTTTGCACTTCAAAGTAAATTTGTATTGATGTTTTGCCCATGAATAGGCGTGTTTGTACAAGGAGACAGAGATCCTAGTAAGAGGAAATCGTCTAAAGGATAACAAAATTGAAAACAAAGATAACAACCATGTGGAAATGATCTCATTGTGTTCCAACTCTACTATTTCCCCAATGTCTTCAAACGCCCCTTGCCATTGACAGAAGTTGATTGGATTGATCTTGGACCATTTGAACTCAGACCTTGGTAATAAAGTCGACTGTAGTGATTCCACGGGACATAGTCATACACTTTCAATCCTTAATTTTTGCCTGGACCGCCCTTTCGGGTTTTCAGCCCACCAGGATACCCATTTTTGCCCAAGTCGTCCTTTCGGGTTTTTGACTTGCCGGGTGTACAATATTTTTCATATATCCTTAATTTTTTCCCAAACCTTTGGTTTACCGGGATGCCCTTATCTTGTCTAGGTGTGTCAACCTAGCGAGTCTCTTATGCATAGTATTTTTTAACTATGTCCATGTTCACTGGATGTGGGAAATCTTCACCGTCCATAGTAGTCATCATCATGGCACCACCAGAGAAAACTTTTTTAACAACAAACGGCCCTTCGTAAGTGGGAGTCCATTTGCCCCTGGGGTCTCCTTGTGAGAGAATGACGCACTCTATTACCAAGTCACCGGCTTGATATACTCGAGGTTTGATCTTTTTGTTGAAAGCCTTGACCATACGCTTCTGGTACATCTGACCATGACAAAAAACAGCCAGTTGCTTTACATCGATTAAGTTCAACTGATCCAATCTTGTCTGAATCTATTCGTCTTCGCCTAGGCCTGCTTCATTCATAATCCTAAGTGAGGGAATCTGAACTTCCACTGGCAGGACAACTTCCATGCCATATACCAAAGAAAAGGGAGTTTCCCCAATTGATGTCCGTGCTGAAGTACGGTAGCCATGAAGAGAAAACGGTAACATCTCATGCTAGTCTTTGTAGGTCAATACTATCTTCTTCACAATATTCTTAATGCTTTTGTTGCCTGCTTCCACTGTGCCATTTATTTTAGGTCTATAAGGAGAAGAATTGTGATGCTTGATTTTGAACTGAGTGCAAAGTTATGTAATCATAGCATTATAGAGATTGGTCCCATTGTCAGTGATGATCCTTATGGGGATACCATAATGGCATATGAGGTTATGTTTGATGAACCTGGCTACCACGCTCTTTGTGATTGAGGCAAATGAAGTAGCTTCAACCCATTTGGTGAAATAATTGATAGCGACCAGAATGAAGCGATGTCCATTGGAAGCAGTAGGTTTAATCTCTCCAATCATGTCAATTACCCACATTGCAAAAGGCCACGGATGGTGAAGGCCTTATCAGCATAGATTTGGAACTTGTGGCAAGTCCTTGAATGGTGAAGGCAATCAGTCTTCATTTTTCACCAATAGTAACCAGCTCTCAGGATTTTCTTGGCCATAGCGTGTCTGCTAGAGTGAGTCCCAAAGAGACCATCATGCATGTCTTCCATAATTTCCTCTGCCTCATTCTTGTCCACACATCAGAGTAGAGTATAATTGTGGTTGCGTTTATACATGATTCCATTTCTTAGGAAGAATTTGGCTGAGAATATTCGTAAGAACTTTTTATCATTGATGGATGCTCCTTCGGGATACTCTTGTACTTCTAGGTATCTCTTCACCTCATGGGACCATGGCTTCTCAGCGTTAGTGTCAAGCTCATAGCAGTACACAAGTTTGTCAAATCTCTCAATTGTAATCATAAGAGCTTCATTATCCCATTTTACCTTGAACATAAAAGATATTATGGCCAAAGCATCGGCTAACTGATTTTCTCCTCTAGGGAAGTGTTCAAAGGTGATTTCTTCGAAGTAAGGAATCAGTGATAGCACAAGCTCCTTGTAAGGAATAATATTAGGGTGCTTAGTGTCCCAATCTCCCTTCACTTGGCTAATTACTAGATAGGAATCTCCGAACACATTCAAATGCTTGATCCTTAAATCAATGGCAGCCTTCATACCCAAAATACATGCCTCATATTCAGGCATGTAATTTGTACAATCGAAGCATAGTCTGGAAGTGAATGGGGTATGGCAACCCTCAGGAGAAACTATCACATCACCAATTCTGTTATCCAAAGCGTTGGAAGCCCCATCGAAGACCATAGTCCATCAGGATATTATTCAGGTCCGTCATACGGTCCAGGTTTCTCATAATCGGTTACTAACATGATATTCTCATCCGGGAAGTCAAAGTTCATAGACTGATAATCATTAACAACTAGATGGGCTAAATGATCTGCCAATACACTTCCTTTGATGGCCTTTTGTGTTGTATATTGAATATTGTACTCAGTCAAGATCATTTTCCATCTAGCTATCCGTCTGGAAAGAGTGGGTTTCTCGAAGATGTACTTGATGGGGTCCATCCTAGAAATCAATAGAGTGGCATGAGTCAACATATACTGTCTTAGCCGGCGAGCATCCCATGCCAGAGCACATCAAGTTTTCTCAAGAAGTTAATATCTGGTTTCACAGTCGGTAAACTTTTTGCTCAGGTAGTAAATGTCATGCTCTTTTCGGCCAGACTCGTCATGTTGGCCCAACACACACCCCATAGAATTCTCTAGCATAGTCAAGTACATGATCAAGGGTCGTCCTTCAATTGGAGGCATGAGAATATGAGTTTATTGCATATATTCTTTGATCTTGTCGAAGGCAGCTTGGCATTCATCATTCCATCTGACTACTTGATCTTTCTTCTAGAGTTTGAAGATTGGCTCATAAGTAGCAATTAAGTGAGATATGAAGCGGGCGATGTAGTTAAGACGACCCAAGAATCCTCTAACCTCCTTTTTATAGTGGGTAAATGGCATTTCTTTAATGGCTTTTACCTTCGCAAGATCAACTTCGATGCCTTTACCACTGACAATAAAACCTAGAAGCTTTCTAGTACGTACTCAGAATGTGCACTTATTAGGGTTCAACCTCAACTTATACTTTTTCAGACTCTCGAATATCTTGTATAGTTGATTGAGATGCTCCTCTTCAGTTTATGACCTTGCAATCATATTGTCCACATATACCTCTATTTCATGATGGATCATATCATGAAACAAAACTACCATAGCCCTTTGATATGTTGCCCCTGCATTCCTCAACCCGAATGGCATGACCTTGTAACAAAATATGCCCTATTGTGTAACAAAGATGGTCTTCTCCATGTCTTCGGGAGCCATCTTAATTTGATTATAGCAGGAGAAACCTTCCATGAAAGAGAAGACCTTATGCTGAGCGGTGTTATCCACTAAGAAGTCAATATGAGGTAGAGGGAAGTCATCCTCGAGGCTTGCCCTATTTAGATCCCTATAATCTACGTAAATATGAACCTTTTTGTCTTTCTTTGGCACCAGAACCACTTTCGCAACCCATTGGGGATAAGATGTCACAGCTAGGAATCCCGTGTCAAATTGTTTCATCACTGCAGCTTTTATTTTCTCAGACATGTCATGCTGCATGCGACGAATTTTTTGCTTGATAGGAGGTCAATCTTCCTTTTTTAGCAGACGATGAACTACAATATCGGTATCCAACCCTAGCATATCTCCATACGACCATGAAAACACTTCCACGTATTCATGTAACATCTGAACCAATCTGCTTTTCACACTGCTTCCTAGGTTGGTGCCTGTGATACAGTGGGAGAACTGACTTGAGGGTTTTGCGTTTTATCGCAAATGTTACGGTTTATCAAGAGTCGCCACCGACTTTTCTTTTATCCAAAAGGAAAGGTGAAAAAGCACAAGAAAGACCTTTGAGATTGTTTCTTGAGTTCGGGGGGTAGATTATGAAAAGGGAAGGTATTAACACCCTTTTCATCTATGGTTTTCCATGGGATCTTAGTTACTTGCTAGATCACTTGCTTTGTTGTTTGAAATTGTGTTTGGTGTAGTTTTGAAAGTATTTTGTAAAATAGGCCATTGTTTAGGCAATCTTTGTAATGATTCTCGTTCGTAATAATGTATACAAAGATGTTTGTATTTTTGAAAATGTTTTCAATGTTTGTAAAATGTTTGGAAATGTGTGTGTTTGTTTAGAAAATAGCAATGATAGTTGTTTGGAAATAGAGCAAGTAACTAGAAGTAATATAACTACTCAAATGTCTTTCTTATGCATTTTCTATTCCTTTGAAATTGTTGTCTTACCATTGATTTAGTAAGCAACCTTATCTTTGGATGTAAACGGGACGGGCGTGGGTCATCTTATAACCATGATTAGTAATGTTGCAAAGTATATTTGGCATTTTTTGATGGACCAAGATCATTTTGTAAGGCAACTTTGAATAGCGTCATCGAGGGACTATGATCTTATACTCGTTTGTTTTGCTAAGATACGTCGCATGCACAATATGGCCATTTTTTGTATAAGGCAACCAAGTGGAGAAACCCTAAGGGTGCTTGTGTGCAAGTGTGTTATTTTTATGCTTTGATTTTGTCTTGGATTTAGGGTTTTCTATTGGATTTGTTTTAATCTTGCCATTCAAATCCTAATTACTAGCATGGTAGGTAAAAGCGGTAAATTGCGTAGTTTAAAGATTACTATGCTATTACAATATTTTATGGGAGGAGGGGATACAAATTGTGAATGAGGATTTGCAATAATGTAAATCCAATTAAGCTATTACAACCAAATCGAATTTGTACGAATATTGGAATAAACAAATACAATATTTAAATATGCAATATTATGTACATGCAAGAAAAATATTTTGTTTTATTTTTATGTGAAAAGGAGTTTTAACCTAATCCTAAAAATATTTAAAAAGGAAATTATTTCTTGAGAAAAATGGTTAACCCTAATTTCTAATTAAAGGGAAAATAAAGTTCTTTAGGTATTATTTTTTTGTGTATTTTTGTATTAAAAATAATAAATAATATCTTATGAAAATATTTAGTTTTCATATATCAAAAATAAATATTTTACAAGTATGAATAAAAAAAGGAATAAAATAGTTAACCTAATTCTATTATATTTACAAGTTTATTTAAGAAAGAAATAATTAATATATAGTTTAATAAAAATATTTTTTTATGTGAAAGTAAAATAAAATAAACAAAATGCAAAATTTATCATGTTTATATTTTTTATGATTTTTATATGTTAGAGAAAATATTTTAATAAAACAAATATGAAAATAAAATAAATAATAAAAAGATTGGGCCAGGGGTGTTGCAAGCAAACAGGGATTAGTGTGTTAGAAAAAAAACCCAAGAACCAAGCCCATCTGGCCAAAAAAAGACAAAACTGAAACTGAAAAAAATGGGAAAAATGTAAAAGGTAGCGCCAAGGTTCGAACCCATGACCTGAGCCTTGCCAGCGCGCTACCTTGCCACTGGGGTGGCTGTACATCCGTTGGTTTATATGAAACAATAAAAACATAACATAAGAAATTTCCTTGCCCTGTACTTTATCTTCTTCCTCAAGCTGGCCAGAACTCCTGTATCTTTCTCATTTCTCCATGAAAATGAAAACTTCCAAGATGAAAATAATAGTACTCATTCCCACGATTTCAACCATGTAACTTATGGAAACTAACAATCAAAGATTAAAACGAATTTTGAAAGCCCTAATTTTAAACCTAATTTTTACAGGAATTTGAATGCTAAAATTCTCCATACATAATGATCAGAAATGAAATCTATGCACATGGTTAGCTTCAGCACTATAATATCTATATTTTTCTTTCACAAATCGTGGCCAATGGATGCCTGTATGAAGAGATAGAAGTTGTAATTCTTACCTCTTTCAGCTGAGATCGTGAATGGAGTTTGAGTGAGATTTAGGAAGGCCTGAAGGTTGCTTTAACTTGCTTGAACCTCCCTGAGTGTATTCCAATCCTTGCCTTGATTTGAAAGTGCCTGGAACTCTCTATCCAAGTCAACCTACAAGCTTGAAAAAAAATGGAAGATGAAGAAGGAGGAGTTACAATGCATGGATGATGGTATGGATCACTTAGATATGAGGTAGGTAAAGTCTTTGAATGATTAAAACTTGAAATGCACGGGCAAATTGATGGATTGCTATGCTTGGACACAAACTGCAAGTTTTGACAGTTTTTTGGTGATATGGAGTTTTGGAGTGTTTCAGCCCTTTAGCAATCGTGTTCTCAGCTGTAATATCTTTGTGTATTAGTATGGAAAAGGTTTTTAGTCAGCTCTTCAACAAATCTTTGAGTTGTAGGATTTTTGCACACTTTCTTGCTTTTGAAGCAAAGTGAAGGGACAAGTATCCACATGCTTGTATTGGCCTGCTTGGATTGGTATAAGCTCTATACAAATTGCTTTAGGTCTGTAGGACTTGTGTGTGCAGAGAAGATAGGTCCAATGTTCAAGAATTGAAAAGTTGCAAAAGTTAAGCTTTTCCAAAATGGCAATGGCAACTTTGTGCCATTTATGGAATTAAAGCTTGGACAAAGACCTTTGGGATTGGATTAAGGCTTTGTCAATTGAATAAACCTTAAACTATGAAGTGAGAAACAAGTTTGAGACCTGTAAAGCAAGAATTAGGCAGCATAAATTTGAATTTTGTTCTTCATGAAATGGCTTGAATTCAATGTGAGAAATTGCCAATTTCATCTCTTCGATTATCTCTACTCAAAAATGATCTCAAGGAGTTCTTTGACATTTTGGAAAACTTGCAATGTGCTCTATAACTAATATTTGAAATGCATTTCAATATTAATCTTGGAACTAAGTGAAATTTTTTCATGAAGTTGGGTCCAAACCCTGCCTAAATTAGGGCAAAATTTCACTAAGTTATTTTAGTTCATGGGCATGTATTCACAATATTATATCTTGAGATCCAAGCATCTTTAAGGAAAAATATGTGAATCAAAGTTTTAGATTTCATGGAGATCTACAACTTTCATGTTGGTAATTTCCTTTGAATCATCTTGTATCATGGTGAAAAATGGCTTAAAGTTGAGAAAAAATAAGAAATTTTCTATACTTAGAAAAATTTCTAAGTTAAGAAAATTTCAAATTTTAAAACCAAATCTTCAATCTTTGATTCCTTGATAAACAAGTTTCACATTTGACATGTTTTAATGAATTATGATCCTTGGCACTTGATTTTGACCAAAAAGTCAAAGTTTGACTTTTTAGTATACAGTTGCCTTTCGATCAGTAGACTGCAAATTTCATCTGTCTATCCAATGGATTTGCAATGTTTTGAACCATGTAATTAGGTCAAGATGATGCAATTGAACCCTTGAAATCATGCTTCAAATAAATGGGTCATTTTCTAAGTCAAAAATCAGAAATTGCCCTTCCTCAGTCAAAACCCTAATTTTGACCATTTTGCCCTTTTGATGATTTGATTAAATTTATTGAGGAATTGTGATCCAAACTTGATCAAATGATACATATGAGTCTAAAATGTTGAATTGGATCAAAAAATATGAAGTTTGACTGTAAATTTTCCATGGTTGACTTTTTTTCCAATACAACTGATTTTTAGGTCAACTGTCCAATTGACTGATCAAAAATGTGGTTCAAAGCTTGAAACTTGTCATGAGTAATCTTAAGGGTCAATAATGATGTTTGAAAGTCATACGAAGCATTAATAGCCCAAAAATCCTTGGGCAAACTCAAACCCTAATTTTGGGTCATCAGTGTAAGATGAGATGTCTTGAGTTGATCAAACCCTAATGCAGTCTTGAGTTTAAGAGATCTTGTGAGGAAATCTTTGATAAGTGAGAGGGAAAATTTTAGGGTACAACAACTTCCCCTGTTCAATCTTCTTAAACCTTAAGAGTTAGATTGGCGAGTTTTGCCATTCGTGGCTCGAAGGTGAGAGAATGATTGGACACTATAGTGCCCAGAAATTTGCACTCGACGACGTGTAGTTGAGGGAATGGGCTTAAAGATGCCATTTGGAGAAGTGACAGGAGATGGGCTTGCAGATGCCATCCAATAATGTTTGTTTAATTGTAAGTTGTAAGCTGAAAGAATGAGTATTAGAATTACGTTCGTGTCTAGAGTGTGTCTGAACTGTATCTGGATGGTTGTATCTTGGACGAGTATCAGAATGGAATCCTTGTCTGGAGCGTATCTATAATTTGTCTGAAAGTTGAATCTGAATGAGTATCAGAATGGCATCCGTCTTTGGAGCGTATCCGTACTGTATCTGAACTCGAAATCTGAATGAGTATCTGAATGGCATCCGTGTCTGGAGAGTATCCGTACTGTATCTGAAAGGTGAATCTTAATGAGTATTAGAATGGCATCCGTGTCTGGAGCGTGTCTGAACTATATTTGATTGCATATTGTTAATGGTAGCTGTTAATCTTATACTGAAAAGGGTAAAATGTTAGCTGAAACACAAAGTTATGTTGCATGAAATGTATGGTGCAATATATTTGCTTTATCAATGTTTATGATATGTGGATGCAATGTTTGCGCATGTAAGCTGATTTGTTGTATTGCTGTTTGATTGAGGAAAATAAATCCCTGAATGCTGCTGGGGATATATTGAATTTTCATTTCTTGAAGTTGAAGTACTAACGAACTCTTGTAAGTAGATTCTGTCGTGAGGGCAATGCCATGTACTGTTTGTAAGATCTGTTTGGGGAATCCTGAGAAATTTGACGATTTCTACTGGGGATTAATAAATTGAAATTTGTTCCACTGGGGGTTCAAATGACGTACTGTGGGGATTACTTATGGAATAGCCTAGAGACATTTCCTGTCTTTTCAACCTACCAGTAATTGTCTTACTCGTTTTGTTTATTTGTAAACAATAATTATGTTCAAATGCATATGTTCATCAATGAATCATTGGACGTTTTTGCAAACAAAACACAAGAGTAAAGAAAAAAGACAAATAGTTTTTGCACTTTCAAAGGGATATCTTTTTATTGACTTTGAGAAAGTATTTTTGTACAAAGGGGACAAACATTCTAGTAAGAGAATGCTGTTGAAAAACAAGAAAAATTTATACAGAGAAGGATAGCTACGTGTAATAATCCCATGGGGTTCCCATTCTGATATAGCCTTTGCATTCTCCGAGTATCTTGTCTATTTTCCTTGTCTGAAGATGATTGAATTGATCAGAAACTATGAGTTTGTCAGTGGAAGCCAAAGGTTGTCCGTCCAGTGATCCGACGGGACATAATCATACACTTTAATTCCCTAACTTTTTCCTGGACCACCCTTTTGGGTTTTCAGTCCACCGGGAAACCCTTTTTTGCCCAAGTCGCCCTTTCGGGTTTTCAGCTTGCCGGGTGTAAATTATTTATTTATTTTATCCCTAATTTCTGCCCGAACCTTTTTGGTTCGCCGAGATGCCCTTGTTTTGTCTAGGTGTGTCAACCTAGCGGGTCTCTTATGTGTAGTATCTTTTGACTATGTCCGCGTTCGCAGGGTATGGTAGGTCGTCGCCATCCATGGTGGTAAAGATCATTGCCCCACCGGAGAATATGCTTTTGATTACAAATGGTCCTTCATAGTTAGGAGTCCATTTGCCCCTGGGATCACTTTGTGGCAAGATGATACGTTTGATCACTAGATCCCCAACTTGATATACTTGACGTCTGACTTTCTTGTTGAAAGCCTTGATAATCCGTTTTTGATACATTTGACCATGGAAAACAGTAGTAAGTCTCTTTTCATCAATTAAGTTCAGTTGATCAAGTCGAGTTTGGATCCAATCGTCTTCATTCAAACCTGCATCCTTCATAATCCTTAGAGAAGGGATTTGGACCTCAATAGGAAAAACAACTTCCATGCCATATACCAAAGAATAGGGTGTTTCCCCAGTTGATGTGCGAGTCGTGGTATGGTACCCGTGGAGAGCGAAAGGTAACATCTCATGCCAGTCTTTGTACGTGACTGTCATCTTTTGTATGATCCTTTTAATATTTTTATTCGCAGCTTAGACAACACCATTCATCTTTGGCCGATAAGGGGAAGAATTATGATGTTGAATATTGAATTGCTCGCAAAAGGCGGTGATCATAGTGTTGTTAAGATTTGTACCATTTTCAGTGATGATCCTTTCTGGGATACCGTACCGACAAATGAGATTTTGCTTGATGAAGCGGGCAACAACATTCTTAGTAACGGAAGCGAAGGAAGATGCTTCGACCCACTTTGTAAAGTAATCAATGGCCACTAGGATGAAACGGTGTCCATTGGAGGTTGTTGGCTTGATCTCCCCAATCATATCAATTCCCCACATAGCAAAGGGCCAAGGAGTCGTCAAGACATTCAGAGGAACTGGAGGTACGTGCACCTTGTCAGCATAAATTTGAAACTTATGACAGGTCCGAGAGTGTTGATAGCAATCTGCTTCCATAGTAGACCAATAATAGCCTGCCCGTAGGATTTTCTTCGCCATCGTATACCCACTGGAGTGGGTGCCAAAAGTACCTTCATGTAATTCAACCATGATCTTTTCAGCCTCAATCTTATCCACACACCGGAGCAGAATGGAGTCATGATTGCGTTTGTACAGGATGCCATTACTAAGGAAGAACTTAGCAGAGAATCTCTTTAAGAACTTTTTATCATTGATTGAAGCTTCTTCTGGATATTTTTGAGCCTCGAGATACCTCTTGACTTCATGAAACCAAGGCTGGTCCACTACCTCTTCAGTATTAATCTCGTGACAATGTGCTGGTTCATCCATTCGTTCGATGGTGATCTGGGGAGCCTCGTTATCCCAATTAAGTTTAAACATAGATGAAATTGTGGATAGAGCGTCTACTATATGATTTTGTTCTCGCAGAAAATGCTCGAAGGTAATCTTCTCAAAATGTGGTAGCAATGTTAAAACATGTTCTTTGTAAGGGATAAGGTTTAGGTGTTTAGTGTCCCATTCCCCTTTGATCTGACTGATGACCAAAGCTGAATCTCCAAAAACATCCAAAGATTTGATCCCCAAGTCTATGGCAGCTCTGAGACCAAAGATGCACGCTTCGTATTTCGCCATATTGTTTGTACAGTTGAAGCAAAGTATGGCAGTAAAGGTAGTATGAAACCCTTCCGGAGATATGAGTACAGCGCCGATACCATTACCAAGTGCATTGGATGCCCCGTTAAAGAACAGGGTCCATCGGGATCCTTGTTCAGGTCCGTCATATGGTCTGATTTTTTCACAGTTGTCTAATGTCATGATGTCCTCATCCGGGAATTCAAACTTCATGGACTAATAGTCTTCTACAGCTTGATGAGCAAGGTGATCATCTAGCACACTTCCCTTTATGGCTTTCTGGGTAGTATACTGTATGTCGTATTCTGTCAAGATCATCTGCCATCTAGCTATCCTCCCAGACAGAGCAGGCTTTTCAAAGATGTATTTTATCGGATCCATATTAGATATCAACAAGGTAGTATGAGTCTGTATATACTGTCTTAGCCGGCGAGCAGCCCATGCCAGAGCGCAGCAAGTTTTCTCGAGTAGTGAATATCTGGTTTCACAGTCTGTAAACTTTTTGCTCAGGTAGTAAATAGCGTGCTCTTTTCGGACATACTCGTCATGCTACCCCAATACACCCCCCCATTGAGTTCTCAAAAACGGTCAGATACATGATCAATGGTCTTCCCTCGACCGGTTGCATCAAAACAGGAGGCTCTTGTAAGTACTCTTTGATTTTGTCAAAAGCAATCTGGCATTCATCGTTCCATCTGACTACTTGATCTTTCTTCAATAGTTTGAAGGTTGGCTCACAAGTAGCTGTTAGGTGAGAAATGAATCTGGCAATATAGTTCAGGCGCCCCAAGAATCCTCTGACTTCCTTCTCAGCACGAGGAGCAGGCATTTCTTGTATTGCTTTAACCTTGGCAGGATCAACCTCAATGCCTTTTTTACTGACGACAAAACCTAAAAGTTTACCGGACCGTACTCCGAATGTGCACTTGTTTGGATTCAACCTTAACTTATACTCCTTCAATCTCTCAAACAACATTTTCAAGTGATCAAGGTGCTCTTCTTCAGTTTGTGATCGGGCTATCATATCGTCTATGTAGACCTCTATTTCATGATGTATCATGTCATGAAACAAAGATACCATGGCGCGCTGATAGGTTTCCCCATCATTCTTCAGTCCGAATGGCATCACTTTGTAGAAGAATGTTCCCCACTGTGTGACAAATGTAGTTTTCTCCATGTACTCAGGTGCCATTTTGATTTGGTTATAACTTGAGAATCCGTCCATGAAGGAAAACACTTTGTGCTGGGCCGTATTGTCAACCAGGATATCTATGTGGGGGAGTGGAAAATCATCTTTAGGGATGACCCTATTCAAATATCTATAGTCCATGCACATTCGTACTTTTCCATCCTTTTTGGGCACGGAAACAATGTTGGCAACCCATTGGGGATAGGAAGTGACAGCCAAGAATCCAACATTGAATTTTTTCATGACTTCCGCTTTGATCTTCTCTGACATGTCAGGTCTCATGTGGCGGACTTTTTGTTTTACTGGTGGACAATCTTCTCTTGTTGGCAGACGATGTACCACAATGTCTATATTAAGTCCTGGCATGTCTTCATATGACTAGGCAAAGATCTCAACATAATCATGCAACAACCGAATCAGGCGCTCCTTGACACTGGGCTCCAGATTGGCACCCACCTTGACCTCTTTTCTATCCTCCTCGGTACCCAAGTTGATTGTATCCATCGGTTCCTCATGAGGCTGAATAACTCTTTCCTCTTGTTGTAGTAGTTTGGCCAGTTCCCCTAGTACTTCACAATCTTCCCCACCTTCGTCTTCGGCTTGGTAGATTAGATCCTCAGAGTCATAAAAGGCCATAGCAGTATCGTTACCCATGGGATATGGAATGGAGGGATACCTGCATTTGTGAGTGTGGGTGTGTGTAAGGGTATAGCCATCCTTAAAAATTAAATGTAAAAGAAAAACAATGAGCACAAAAGTTTGTATGTGAAAAAACGTCCATGATTCATTGAATGTCATATGAAGATGAAATAAAAACCCTTACAAATGGACCATTGTGTCTCGGGAAAGACACAAGGTTTTAAATGTGCGAATTGTTTGTGAATATTACAAGTCCAACAGAAATGTAAAGATAAATTACTGAGGGATGAAAGTTATTGGGAAAAAGTCTCTAGCTTCCCAATTGCGAAGTCCTCCGTTGATAGTAGGAAAGATCCAATCCTCCAAGCTGCAATCCTCTTCACCTTCTTCCACCGCATTGACCTCTTGGTTGCTAATCTTCAAGGGTGGCCCTCCAGCACGGGCACTGTGCACAGCCTTCTGAGCACTTGAAGTGAACCCTAAGCCAAACTTGTCAGATTTATACGGAATATCCGGAAGTTGCCCCCTAATGGTGCATCCACCCTCCTCTACTACTGCCTTGGCGTCTTTTAGAGATGACATCCGGACTGGAGGTCTCGTAATCTTGGGAATCTGGGATACAATCTTGGTTACTGCTACCTCTTGGGGAACCTCTTCGAAATTTTGAAAAGGAGTTTCAATGAACTTGCCGTCCAATTCCACATACCGGAAGGATAATGATAGAGGTGACAGTGTAGAGGTGCAGTGTAGAGGTGACAGCGTCGGCATTATGGATCCACGGCCGTCCTAGCAGACAAGAGTAAGAGGGGCGGATGTCCATTACATAGAAGGTTGAGTTGAAAGTTTGAGTCCCAACCTTTATGGGGATATCCACCTCCCCGTGCACCATCCTCTTTGAGCCATCAAATGCGCTCACGACTATGTTACTGGGTTTCAACGTTAGTCCTTCACAGTCCAGTTTGTCGAGAGCTTTCTTTGGTAAAACATTCAAAGATGAACCAGTGTCTACCAATACATGGGCCAGAGTTGTTCCTCTATATTCCATATAGACATGCAATGCCTCGTTGTGCTTTCTTCCCCTCGGTGTCAGATCAGAATCTAAGAAGCCTAGGCCGTTATCCGCCGTCAAGTTGGCCACGCAATCTTTAAATTGGTCAGCCGATGTCTCTTGAGGCACATGGGCTGTCTTTAGGAACTTTACCAGAGCTTTCGCATGTGCCTCGGAACATAGCAACAATGCCAGCATGAAGATTTTGGAGGGAGTTTTCCCCAACTGTTCAACTACGTCGTAGTCGCTCTTCTTTATTATTCTCAAGATCTCCGCCATTTCCTTCTTGGAGGTTTCAAGGATAGTCAGTGGTTGAGCCTTCGTCCGGACAGACTCTTCTTGAATACTTTTTCCTCGAGTTTCAGCAGTAGGAGTGTTGGTAGGGATAACAGTAGGGGTTGTGTTTTCTTCGTCAATAAGAGTACTTGCAGGTACAATTATTGGTACGGAATTAACCATTGTAGCAGCCACAGGTCCAAAAACTGCCTTTGGGGGGGCAATTTCTGGAGAGAAGATTCTATCGCTTCGGGTAATCTTACTGGTTTCGGAAATATTGCTAATGTTGGAGTCTTCTTCTTCAGAGTTTATTTCTTCGGCGGCCAGCCCATCTTGTTTGATTCCATGGTAATAAATGTCCCCACCGTAATTCCACGACACAATTTTGCCTGATTCATACGGGACTGGCCCAGGCATTGTGATTATAAGAGGAGTAGTTTTTGGAACCGATGTAATCCTAACGGGTCTTTTGGGGACCCTACAAGAATTGGCGGAGATGGTGATGATTGAAACGTCTTCAACAAGAACAGGTGAAGCAGGAGTACTTTCAAAAAGAATCTCTTCGTTGTCTATCAAGGTTGAATGCCTGTTTTCAACAAAGGGAAAACAATTGGTGAGGATAAGCAGAGATGGAAGTCTTCATTACAACCCGGGAATACACCGGCTTTTAACAAATTTATCTTAATGATTGGGAGTGGAGTCAAGAGTTCATCAATTGTGGTAACAAACAAATCTTCTTCAATTGCATTAGTGTTGTGACCATGCCTGGCCATAGGAGCAGAAATGACGTTTGGCTTCTCGGGCGCATCAAACTCAATCTATTTTGCCTCTATAAGGTCTTGAATCTCGTTTTTCAGGGCCCAACAGTTGTTAGTGTCATGACCCGGACTTTCAGAATGATATGCGCATCTGGCATTTGGCTGATAATGATGGGACGCTGTGTTGGGGTTCTTTGGAGCTTCTTTTAAAGTTACCAAATTGGATTTCAAAAGGTGCGGTAAAACCTGGGATAGAGTCATATTTATTCTGGTGAATTGTCGGACTAGCCTTTCCACCCTCGGTTGATTACTTCTTGGTTGATCAGATGTAGGCTTTGGGATCATAACAACTCCTACCATTGGTCGGCGTTCAGCTCTCCCTTGGTTCCTTTGTGGATAAACAACAGATACCTCCTTTTTCCCAGTGAAAGGCTTTCTCACAGCTGTAGAGGCAGATGAATCCTTCTGAATCTTCCCACTTTTTATGCCAGCTTCCACCCTCTCTCCGGTTAGTATTAACTCAGTAAATCCTGCAGATGAGCTTCCAACCAGATGGTTGAAGAAATGGCCCGATAGAGTACCTATGAACATATCCACCAACTCCCTTTCTGACAGAGGGGGTTGAACTCTCCCAGCTAGATCTCTCCACTTCTGTGCGTAATCCTTGAAACCCTCTTTGGAAGCCATGGCTATACTCTGAAGTTGAGTATGGGTAGGCGCCAGATATGCATCATATTGGTATTGCTTATAGAAAGTTGCAGCGAGATCTTCCCAGTTGTGGATGTTAGCCCTTTCCAATTGGTAAAACCAATCGAGTTGTGTTCCAGATAGGCTATCTTGGAAAAAATGCACCCACAGGTCTTTATCGGTGGAGTGTGGCTGGATCTTTCTTACATATGATCGAAGGTGCATCTTAGGACATGACACCCCATCATATTTTGCAAACAACGACACTTTGAACTTCAGTGGGATCACAATTCTCGAGACTAGTACCAATTCTTCAAAGTCTAGACCTGAAACCTTTTTTATTTCCATAACGCTCAAACGCTCTTCAAGATGTTTGTACTTATCATCTTCTGGAGGATATTGTTCCTCGGAGTAGTCTTCCTCTTCTTCCTCCTCTTCAGATTCTGACGGAACCGCTGTTTCCTTTCCTTTCCCTTCTCCTTCACCAGATGTTGTTGCAAAATTCAAGGTTCTTCTAGTTTGTCCTTGAAACCTTCTCACCATGTTCAAAACCTCAGTGACCTTCTTTGTTTTCTTCTTTCTTTCTTCAGCTAATAGAGTCTTCAACTCTTCTTGCCCCTTGGCTAGGGTCATGAGTAACTGTTGAAATTGCGTGTTTTGAACTTGAAGATCTTTGACTGTCTGTTCGAGATCCATCTTATTGAAATAAACAGTAGAGAGATGAGGAAACTCGTTGCAAAAGACATGTTTATGTTATGATGAATAATATGTGCATATGTAATGTTTTCAAGGATTTTTGAATATTCAAGTTCGTTTTAGACAAAAAGGAACACACGTTATGTTAATAAGATAGAGTTTGAGTACATCAATGCCCTTTGGGCAAAATAATACAATACTCTAAGATAAAAAAGTAGTGCGCACCCTCTTTGGTGCAATGTAGGCATTTAGAGTCTGCTCCTCATGAAGTAGCCTAGTGAGTTCCAAAACCTTCTTCTCGCTTGCGTAGAATTGGGCTTCGAAAGTATCTCGCTCTCCTTTGAGTTGTATCTAATCCCTTTGTAGGTCTTCAAGAGATGTGGTCATGTCAGGATGTAGGATAGTGTATGGAACTTCTTCTTCCTTAACAGGCTCAATGATCACCAGGAGAATGGAAAGATAAGGCATCATAAGACTTTAAGCGTGGGTTCGTACCCACTTGAGGTAAGGCTCAAGAGGGATGGAATTATTGTGTCCTAAAGTCTTTCTATCCATTTTGTTTAGCATCCTCCATGCTAGGATGAATCTCTGGCGAAGACCTTGATCGTCGTGGTCGTAGTCGAATACCAAGCCTTGAATCAACATCTCATGCGGGCCATCCCTTCGGGCATAACCAAAATGTCTTAGAGCTAAGCATGGGTTGTAGGTGATGTCTTCCCTAATTCCAAGTAGAGGGACATTGGGGAATTCCCCACAATGGTCAACAATGATAACATTCTCTTTGGATCGAGAGCACCAATGAATATCTGAATGTTTGAGCGTCATTAACCTTTGTGACCACCTTAAACCTTGCTCATTCTTTAAGACTGATTGGGGAAGATGAGAAATAAACCATCTTTCCAGGAGAGGAGTGCAACATATAAGGGCACCTCTTTTCCTCATTGTGCGAGTGTGAAAAGAGTGTAGGATATCCCCTAGCAATGTAGGCACCGGGTTGCATGATATGAAGATTTTGACGGTGCTCACATCTATGAGTTGGTCAGGATTGGGAAATAAGACCATCCCATAGATGAGGAGAGCCATAATTTCCTCAAAAGCTTGCAAATCTAAGGAGTTCCAACAACTTTGGGCTTTCTCAAACAGGAACTTTGCTAAGAAGCCTTTGACACCACTTCTAGTTTCCCAATGAGTCGTGACATCAGATGAGTGCAAGTGCAGAGTTTGAGCAATCTCTTCTGGCTTTGGGTCTCTTTCCGTACCGTTGAAAGGTAGTTGATTGAGAATGGGAATCCTCAAGAGTTGAGAGAATTCTTCCAAAGTAGGCACAAGCTGATAGTCAGGAAATGTGAAGTAATGGTGCAAAGGATCAAAGAACTGGAAGAGCACCTTCATCATATCTTCATTTGTGTTGGAGGTGACCAAGTTGAGTAGGATAACATGTCTCTCGGTGAATGGAGAGTTCTCAGGGATCCTTGAAGCTAGCTCCTTGAGTTGTGGAGGAATTCTTACAAGGTTGACTTGGATAGTTTTCCTGCGAAGTGAATCCATATCCTACAAAACAAGAACAATGATGAATCTCCAAAATCCTTGAAATGGTTAGTGGATGCATATGATGCTCATGATGTCCATAATCTTATGTACACTGTGATACAGTGGGAGAGAACTGACTGTTTTTGGAATGCTGGTTTGCGTTTGTTTTTGCAAAATGTCGCGGTAAGCAAGAGTCGCCACCGTCTTTTATTTTATCCAACAAGGAAAGGAAAAAAGCACAGAAAAATTCCTTTTTCGAGATGTTTCTCGGGTCTGGGGGGTAGATTATAGAAAGGGAAGGTGTTAGCACCCTTTCTATCCGTGGTTATCCACGGGCTCTTAGGTACTTGCTCAAAGTGTTTTCAAAATTGCTTTTCTTTGTGTTTGTGGGTTTGAAGAAGTTTTTGTTTGAAAGGTGTAAGTGTGAAAAGTTTTGTTTTATTTTGGAAAGAGCAAGTACTTAAGAACCATCTACCTACTCGAAAAAGAAATCGTTCTATGCTATCTTCCTTTAGACAATGCTATCCCACTATTAATGAGTAGGTAGCACCGTCGTTGGAGTTTTAAGGGTCAATTCGATTAAGGGACGTGCAATCACTAAAGCAATGCTAAGAAGCCTTAGCGGTAACCCTAATGTCTTAGATTATTTTTCCGAGGCAACTGTTTCGAGGCAACTATGATCTTTGGACAAGAGGGCGACCTCTAAAATTTCCTATACTCAATGACCGCGTTCGAAGGCAACCAAGTGAGATGTACCCTAAGAGTGCGCATGTGCGAGTGTGTTATTTTCAGTTAATTTTGTCTTTGTACATGTCAATGGTTATCTATGTTGATTTTAGGTTTTAAACGATTAATCTTGTCATGCATTCCCTATTACCAAACATCTAACAATTTATAAATTGCAGAAATTAAATTGCGGAAATTAAACTAACTATTACAAGGCGTCGGGTATTTACATCGCCAAAAACAACCCTTGAAATTAAAATGCGGAAAATAAATAAAGCGGTAAAAATATTCAAAGTCCTATTAAGCTATTACATTCCGGAAACAGATACAATATTGAATAAAATGGATCGCGTGCGGGAAATTAAATTGGGCGAGTTCTAGGGTTTTGACCCTTTGATTATTAAAGGAAGGATTTTTGGTTTGTTTTTGAATTAAAAGAAATTAAACTAAGTTAATTATTGAATTAATAAATAAATTAATTAATAAAAATATTTTTGGGTTTTTGGTATTTAAAGAAATAAAAATAAATTTGATCAATGTTAATAAAACCTAATTGTCTAAGTTAATTTTAATTATTGCAAAATATATTAAAAGTTATTCCTAATTAAAACTAAATTAATTAAATTAATATTTATTAACAAAAATAAAATGCTGAAATTTAATTTAATAAATAAAATATTTTTTTTTAATTTTATTAAGAAAAAGATTTAATTGGTTAGTTAGTAATAAAATAAATAATAAATAATTAAAGGAAATAATAAAAAGAAAATAGAAAGAGTTAGGGTTTGGGCCTATTTTGGAGGTTTATTCAGCAATTCCAGGGCCTAATTTCGTTGGCCTGGCTTGACTTTTCCTGATTCCCTACGCGCCCATTGACTTGGTAGCATGGTGGACATCCCATCTGGGCCATCAGATTTGGCTTGGGGCCATCCGTCCCTTGATTGAATGAGGGAGTATGATGCATCACGCGCTGACATTAACACTGGATTACCTGAAGAGAAAAAATACAAAGCATATGGGGGACCTGGGATTCGAACCCAGGTCCTGTAGGTCATTGCATACACGCCTTTGCCACTCAACCAACGCGCTTCAACTGTTAGTATAATGGACAATAATTATAATATGGGGAAAAACAATAATATGCCAAAATAAAAAAATAAAACGCGCGAAGTTTTAACCGGCCACTAAGAGGGGGACACGTTTGTCGTCCCTGACCTTCAGACCTGTAAATTTACCTGCGGATTTATATCCGCAGCTAAATTCGTATGTGC
The DNA here is from genome assembly GCA_948472305.1 of Vicia faba. Taxonomy (NCBI): domain Eukaryota; kingdom Viridiplantae; phylum Streptophyta; class Magnoliopsida; order Fabales; family Fabaceae; genus Vicia; species Vicia faba. Next base: position 408,736,945 of record OX451740.1, on the reverse strand, counting down.
ATCCTAAAATCCATTCTAGTCCATGGAAATTGATTTCAAGCACATGGTTGAATTCGTCTAGGCCTCCTGAACAAACCTATATCCTTCTTGAGTCTTGATTTCCCTGAAAAAGAAAAACCCCAAAACACGAACGAAGAACCCTAGATATGGGGGTTCTTCATCTAGGCCAGTAAAACACAATTGGATAATGCAGAATGCTTATAAATTTGATGATAATCATGAATATGCAAAGAGTTTGTAAGTGCAAGAATAAGGATCTACGAATTCAAACGAAAGGAATTTTTTTGAGACACTTACAGAGCTTTTGCCCGTGTATGGAGGCTGGCTTCTGGTTGGTTTTGCTTCAGTGATCCTCCAGCAAGCGATTGGTATTGAGTTTTGCTCCTGAATTTGCCTCTATGTGTGATTTTGGTTTCACACTTTTCCGCCTTTTTTCAAGTTTGGTTCTTGATGTTCTTGCAGCCTCTAGGTCCCAAATTCGTGTGCCTTGGATTGTATATGTATGCTGCAATGTATTAGGTCAACAAATTGGTCTTGAATCCTTGTACATTAATGCCTTGAGATTGGATTTGATCCTTCATTGAAAACTTGCTTAATTTGCCAAAAATCCAATCTTTTTGCACATGGAATGATTGATACGAATTTGATCATGACATTGATGATGATTAGGTCTTGAAAATAGAAAAAGATCTCATGTAATCAAGTTTTGGGATTTTATTTGATTTAAATTGATTTAAAAGGAAATAATTCAATAAAAAATCAAATAAAATAGAAAAATTGATAAATGGACACAAGGATGAAGCTAGGGCACATGTGGAATGTGGAAAGCCCAAATCAAGTGGAAAAGAATGGGCCCATTTGACAAAATTTGAAGTTTTGGGGATAGTTGACTTTTGGCAATTTTGCAAAAATGCCCAACTTCAATAATGCATAACTTCTTCAATTTTGAACTTTTGGAAGTGTTCTTGGACTTTTTAGAAATATTGAGATGTCCTCTAACCAACCATTTTGGTCTCATCCAGTTTTGATATTCCATGCTCAAGTTATAAGCTTTGGAAAAAAAGGTGTTTTTGTTGACTTTCAAAAATGACCTATAATGTCCAAATTTGTAACTTCTTGTGAGTGCATTTTCTGATCTTGGGGTATGAAGATGGATTGTAGGAAATTGCATCCTCTTCAAAATGAGCTTTAGATGGGTCATTTCTCATAAAGTATGAGAAAGTTATGCTTTGTCAAATTTGAGTTGACTTTTCCTATAAGACCCTAATTTAGCAACTTTTGAGTCTTGAGGAATTTTGAGCAATCCTTGATGAATCATGATCAAAACTTTATCAAATGATGAAATATCCTTCAAAATGAGAATGTTGACAAAAAATCTTGAAGTTTGACTATTTATAGGTCACAGTTGACTTTTGCCCTAGCACAGTCGATTTTTGGACCCTTTTGAGCATTTGACTGAGCAAACTTCCTCTGCAAGGATTGAAATTTGACATGGATGATCTTGAGAAAATATTATGACATTGGGGAGAACTTGAGGTCATTTGGATGCAAGGACCTTGAGGCAAAACAAAACCCTAATTTGAGGTTGACTGCCTTAGGAGACAGCTTGACTGTCCAATTCTTGAGCAATCTTAAGCCACTTGGAGATTTTTCTTGCAATGATTTGAGAAATATGAGAGGGCAAATTTTGGGGTACAACAACTACCCATGTTCAATCTTCTTAAACCTGAGGATATAGATTGGCTTTCGGGCCTTTCGTGATCCGAAGGTGGAAGATAATTGAACACTAGAGTGCCCAGAAATTTGCACTCGCATGAGGTCGTATCAACCTTGTAATGTCGGGAATGGGCTTACAGATGCCATTTGGAGACTGTTGATAGGTGGTCTGAACTTCGGCTGGAATACGAATCAGGGAGATCTTATCGTCGATCTGACTGAACCAGAGAAGGTCTTGGATTAACTTTGACTGGATAAGAATCAACAAAATCTTAGGATCGATTTAACTGAACCAAACGGAAGTCTTGGAATATCTTCAACTGGAATACAAATCAGGGAGATCTTATCGTCGATCTAACTGAACCAAAGAAGGTCTTGGGTTAACTTTGACTGGATAAGAATCAGAAAGATCTTAGGATCGATTTAACTGAACCATACAAAAATCTTGGACTATCTTTAACTGGAATACGAATCAGAGAGATCTTAGGGTCGATCTGACTGAACCAGAGAAGGTCTTGGATTAACTTTGACTGGATCGGAATCAGAAAATTTTTAGGGTCGATTTAACTGAACCAGACAAAAGTCTTGGAATATCTTCCACTGGAATACGAATCAGGGAGATCTTAGGGTCAATCTGACTGAACCAAAGAAGGTCTTGGATTAACTTTGACTGGATCGGAATCAGAAAAATCTTAGGATCAATTTAACTGAACCAGACAAAAGTCTTGGAATATCTTCAACTGGAATACGAATCAGGGAGATCTTAGGGTCGATCTGACTGAACCATAGAAGGTCTTGGATCAACATTGACTGGATCGGAATCAGAAAAATCTTAGGATCGATTTAACTGAACCAGACAAAAGTCTTGGGATATCTTCAACTGGAATACGAATCAGGGAGATCTTAGGGTCGATCTGACTGAACAAGAGAAGGTCTTGGATTAACTTTGACTGGATCGGAATCAGAAAAATCATAGGATCAATTAAACTGAACCAGACAAAAGTCTTGGGATATCTTCAATTGGAATACGAATCAGGGAGATCTTAGGGTCGATCTGACTGAACCAGAGAAGGTCTTGAATAAACTTTGACTGGATCGGAATCAGAAAAATCTTAGGATCGATTTAACTGAACCAGACAAAAGTCTTGGAATATCTTCAACTGGAATACAAATCAGGGAGATCTTAGAGTCGATCTGACTGAACCAGAGAAGGTCTTGGATTAACTTTAACTGGATCGGAATCAGAAAAATCTTAGGGTTGATTTAACTGAACCAGACAAAAGTCTTGGAATATCTTCAACTGGAATACGAATCAGCGAGATCTTAGGGTCGATCTGACTGAACCAGAGAAGGTCTTGGATTAACTTTGACTGGATCGGAATCAGAAAAATCTTAGGGTTGATTTAACTGAACCAGACAAAAGTCTTGGGATATCTTCAACTGGAATACGAATCAGGGAGATCTTAGGGTCGATCTGACTGAACCAGAGAAGGTCTTGGATTAACTTTGACTGGATCGGAATCAGAAAAATCTTAGGATCGATTTAACTTAACCAAACAAAAGTCTTGGGATATCTTCAATTGGAATACGAATCAGGGAGATCTTAGGGTCGATCTGACTGAACCAGAGAAGGTCTTGGATTAACTTTGACTGGATCAGAATCAGAAAAATCTTAGGATCAATTTAGCTGAACCAAACAAAAGTCTTGGGATATCTTCAACTGGAATACGAATCAGGGAGATTTTAGGGTCGATCTGACTGAACCAGAGAAGGTCTTGGATTAACTTTGACTGGATCAGAATTAGAAAAATCTTAGGATCAATTTAACTAAACCAGACAAAAGTCTTGGAATATCTTCAACTGGAATACGAATCAGGGAGATCTTAGGGTCAATCTGACTGAACCATAGAAGGTCTTGGATCAACATTGACTGGATCGGAATCAGAAAAATCTTAGGATCGATTTAACTGAACCAGACAAAAGTCTTGGAATATCTTAAACTGGAATACGAACCAGGGAGATCTTAGGGTCGATCTAACTGAACAAGAGAAGGTCTTGGATTAACTTTGACTGGATCGGAATCAGAAAAATCATAGGATCAATTAAACTGAACCAGACCAAAGTCTTGGGATATCTTCAATTGGAATACGAATCAGGAAGATCTTAGGGTCGATCTGACTGAACCAGAGAAGGTCTTGAATTAACTTTGACTGGATCGGAATCATAAAAATCTTAGGATCGATATAACTGAACCAGACAAAAGTCTTGGAATATCTTCAACTGGAATACAAATCAGGGAGATCTTAGAGTCGATCTGACTGCGCCAGAGAAGGTCTTGGATTAACTTTAACTGGATCGGAAGCAGAAAAATCTTAGGGTCGATTTAACTGAACCAGACAAAAGTCTTGGGATATCTTCAACTAGAATACGAATCAGGGAGATCTTAGGGTCGATCTGACTGAACCAGAGAAGGTCTTGGATTAACTTTGACTGGATCGGAATCAGAAAAATCTTAGGGTTGATTTAACTGAACCAGACAAAAGTCTTGGGATATCTTCAACTGGAATACGAATCAGGGAGATCTTAGGGTCGATCTGACTGAACCAGAGAAGGTCTTGGATTAACTTTGACTGGATCGGAATCAGAAAAATCTTAGGATCGATTTAACTTAACCAAACAAAAGTCTTGGGATATCTTCAATTGGAATACGAATCAGGGAGATCTTAGGGTCGATCTGACTGAACCAGAGAAGGTCTTGGATTAACTTTGACTGGATCAGAATCAGAAAAATCTTAGGATCAATTTAGCTGAACCAAACAAAAGTCTTGGGATATCTTCAACTGGAATACGAATCAGGGAGATTTTAGGGTCGATCTGACTGAACCAGAGAAGGTCTTGGATTAACTTTGACTGGATCAGAATTAGAAAAATCTTAGGATCAATTTAACTAAACCAGACAAAAGTCTTGGAATATCTTCAACTGGAATACGAATCAGGGAGATCTTAGGGTCAATCTGACTGAACCATAGAAGGTCTTGGATCAACATTGACTGGATCGGAATCAGAAAAATCTTAGGATCGATTTAACTGAACCAGACAAAAGTCTTGGAATATCTTAAACTGGAATACGAACCAGGGAGATCTTAGGGTCGATCTAACTGAACAAGAGAAGGTCTTGGATTAACTTTGACTGGATCGGAATCAGAAAAATCATAGGATCAATTAAACTGAACCAGACAACAGTCTTGGGATATCTTCAATTGGAATACGAATCAGGGAGATCTTAGGGTCGATCTGACTGAACCAGAGAAGGTCTTGAATTAACTTTGACTGGATCGGAATCAGAAAAATCTTAGGATCGATTTAAATGAACCAGACAAAAGTCTTGGAATATCTTCAACTGGAATATAAATCAGGGAGATCTTAGAGTCGATCTGACTGAACCAGAGAAGGTCTTGGATTAACTTTAACTGCATCAGAATTAGAAAAATCTTAGGGTTGATTTAACTGAACCAGACAAAAGTCTTGGGATATCTTCAACTGGAATACGAATCAGGGAGATCTTAGGGTCGATCTGACTGAACAAGAGAAGGTCTTGGATTAACTTTGATTGGATTGGAATCAGAAAAATCTTAGGATCGATTTAACTTAACCAGACAAAAGTCTTGGGATATCTTCAATTGGAATACGAATCAGGGAGATCTTAGGGTCGATCTGACTGAACCAGAGAAGGTCTTGGATTAACTTTGACTGGATCAGAATCAGAAAAATCTTAGGATCAATTTAACTGAACCAAACAAAAGTCTTGGGATATCTTCAATTGGAATACGAATCAGGGAGATCTTAGGGTCGATCTGACTGAACCAGAGAAGGTCTTGGATTAACTTTGACTAGATCAGAATTAGAAAAATCATAGGATCAATTTAACTGAACCAGACAAAAGTCTTGGAATATCTTCAACTGGAATACGAATCAGGGAGATCTTAGGGTCAATCTGACTGAACCATAGAAGGTCTTGGATCAACATTGACTGGATCGGAATCAACAAAATCTTAGGATCGATTTAACTAAACCAGACAAAAGTCTTGGGATATCTTACACTGGAATACGAACCAGGGAGATCTTAGGGTCGATCTGACTGAACTAGATAAGGTCTTGGATTAACTTTGACTGGATCGGAATCAGAAAAATCATAGGATCAATTAAACTGAACCAGACCAAAGTCTTGGGATATCTTCAATTGGAATACGAATCAGGGAGATCTTAGGGTCGATCTGACTGAACCAGAGAAGGTCTTGAATTAACTTTGACTGGATCGGAATCATAAAAATCTTAGGATCGATATAACTGAACCAGACAAAAGTCTTGGAATATCTTCAACTGGAATACAAATCAGGGAGATCTTAGAGTCGATCTGACTGCGCCAGAGAAGGTCTTGGATTAACTTTAACTGGATCGGAAGCAGAAAAATCTTAGGGTCGATTTAACTGAACCAGACAAAAGTCTTGGGATATCTTCAACTAGAATACGAATCAGGGAGATCTTAGGGTCGATCTGACTGAACCAGAGAAGGTCTTGGATTAACTTTGACTGGATCGGAATCAGAAAAATCTTAGGATCGATTTAACTTAACCAGACAAAAGTCTTGGGATATCTTCAATTGGAATACGAATCAGGGAGATCTTAGGGTCGATCTGACTGAACTAGAGAAGGTCTTGGATTAACTTTGACTGGATCAGAATCAGAAAAATCTTAGGATCGATTTAACTGAACCAAACAAAAGTCTTGGGATATCTTCAACTGGAATACGAATAAGGGAGATCTTAGGGTCGATTTGACTTAACCAGAGAAGGTCTTGGATTAACTTTGACTGGATCGGATTCAAAAAAATCTTAGGATCAATTTAACTGAACCAGACAAAAGTCTTGGAATATCTTCAACTGGAATACGAATCAGAGAGATCTTAGGGTCATTCTGACTGAACCATAGAAGGTCTTGGATCAACATTGACTGGATCAAAATCAGAAAAATCTTAGGATCGATTTAACTGAACCAGACAAAAGTCTTGGGATATCTTCAACTTGAATACGAATCAGGGATATCTTAGGGTCGATCTGACTGAACAAGAGAAGGTCTTGGATTAACTTTGACTGGATCGGAATCAGAAAAATCATAGGATCAATTAAACTGAACCAGACAAAAGTCTTGGGATATCTTCAATTGGAATACGAATCAGGGAGATCTTAGGGTCGATCTGACTGAACCAGAGAAGGTATTGAATTAACTTTGACTGGATCAGAATCAGAAAAATCTTAGCATCGATTTAACTGAACCAGACAAAAGTCTTGGAATATCTTCAACTGGAATACAAATCAGGGAGATCTTAGAGTCGATCTGACTGAACCAGAGAAGGTCTTGGATTAACTTTAACTGGATCGAAATCAGAAAAATCTTAGGGTTGATTTAACTGAACCAGACAAAAGTCTTGGGATATCTTCAACTGGAATACGAATCAGAGAGATCTTAGGGTCGATCTGACTGAACCAGAGAAGGTCTTGAATTAACTTTGACTGGATCGGAATCATAAAAATCTTAGGATCGATATAACTGAACCAGACAAAAGTCTTGGAATATCTTCAACTGGAATACAAATCAGGGAGATCTTAGAGTCGATCTGACTGCGCCAGAGAAGGTCTTGGATTAACTTTAACTGGATCGGAAGCAGAAAAATCTTAGGGTCGATTTAACTGAACCAGACAAAAGTCTTGGGATATCTTCAACTAGAATACGAATCAGGGAGATCTTAGGGTCGATCTGACTGAACCAGAGAAGGTCTTGGATTAACTTTGACTGGATCGGAATCAGAAAAATCTTAGGATCGATTTAACTTAACCAGACAAAAGTCTTGGGATATCTTCAATTGGAATACGAATCAGGGAGATCTTAGGGTCGATCTGACTGAACTAGAGAAGGTCTTGGATTAACTTTGACTGGATCAGAATCAGAAAAATCTTAGGATCGATTTAACTGAACCAAACAAAAGTCTTGGGATATCTTCAACTGGAATACGAATAAGGGAGATCTTAGGGTCGATTTGACTTAACCAGAGAAGGTCTTGGATTAACTTTGACTGGATCGGATTCAAAAAAATCTTAGGATCAATTTAACTGAACCAGACAAAAGTCTTGGAATATCTTCAACTGGAATACGAATCAGAGAGATCTTAGGGTCATTCTGACTGAACCATAGAAGGTCTTGGATCAACATTGACTGGATCAAAATCAGAAAAATCTTAGGATCGATTTAACTGAACCAGACAAAAGTCTTGGGATATCTTCAACTTGAATACGAATCAGGGATATCTTAGGGTCGATCTGACTGAACAAGAGAAGGTCTTGGATTAACTTTGACTGGATCGGAATCAGAAAAATCATAGGATCAATTAAACTGAACCAGACAAAAGTCTTGGGATATCTTCAATTGGAATACGAATCAGGGAGATCTTAGGGTCGATCTGACTGAACCAGAGAAGGTATTGAATTAACTTTGACTGGATCAGAATCAGAAAAATCTTAGCATCGATTTAACTGAACCAGACAAAAGTCTTGGAATATCTTCAACTGGAATACAAATCAGGGAGATCTTAGAGTCGATCTGACTGAACCAGAGAAGGTCTTGGATTAACTTTAACTGGATCGAAATCAGAAAAATCTTAGGGTTGATTTAACTGAACCAGACAAAAGTCTTGGGATATCTTCAACTGGAATACGAATCAGAGAGATCTTAGGGTCGATCTGACTGAACCAGAGAATGTCTTGGATTAACTTCGACTGGATCGGAATCAGAAAAATCTTAGGATCGATTTAACTTAACCAGACAAAAGTCTTGGGATATCTTCAATTGGAATACGAATCAGGGAGATCTTAGGGTCGATCTGACTGAACCAGAGAAGGTCTTGGATTAACTTTGACTGGATCAGAATCAGAAAAATCTTAGGATCAATTTAACTGAACCAAACAAAAGTCTTGGGATATCTTCAACTGGAATACGAATCAGGGAGATCTTAGGGTCGATCTGACTGAACCAGAGAAGGTCTTGGATTAACTTTGACTAGATCAGAATTAGAAAAATCATAGGATCAATTTAACTGAACCAGACAAAAGTCTTGGAATATCTTCAACTGGAATACGAATCAGGGAGATCTTAGGGTCAATCTGACTGAACCATAGAAGGTCTTGGATCAACATTGACTGGATCGGAATCAGAAAAATCTTAGGATCGATTTAACTGAACCAAACAAAAGTCTTGGGATATCTTCAACTGGAATACGAATCAGGGAGATCTTAGGGTCAATCTGACTGAACAAGAGAAGGTCTTGGATTAACTTTGACTGGATCGGAATCAGAAAAATCATAGGATCAATTAAACTGAACCAGACAAAAGTCTTGGGATATCTTCAATTGGAATACGAATCAGGGAGATCTTAGGGTCGATCTGACTGAACCAGAGAAGGTCTTGAATTAACTTTGATTGGATCGGAATCAGAAAAATCTTAGGATCAATTTAACTGAACCAGACAAAAGTCTTGGAATATCTTCAACTGGAATACAAATCAGGGAGATCTTAGAGTCGATCTGACTGAACCAGAGAAGGTCTTGGATTAACTTTAACTGGATCGGAATCAGAAAAATCTTAGGGTTGATTTAACTGAACCAGACAAAAGTCTTGGGATATCTTCAACTGGAATACGAATCAGGGAGATCTTAGGGTAGATCTGACTGAACCAGAGAAGGTCTTGGATTAACTTTGACTGGATCGGAATCAGAAAAATCTTAGGATCGATTTAACTTAACCAGACAAAAGTCTTGGGATATCTTCAATTGGAATACGAATCAGGGAGATCTAAGGGTCGATCTGACTGAACCAGAGAAGGTCTTAGATTAACTTTGACTGGATCAGAATCAGAAAAATCTTAGGATCAATTTAACTGAACCAAACAAAAGTCTTGGGATATCTTCAACTGGAATACGAATCAGGGAGATCTTACGGTCGATCTGACTAAACCAGAGAAGGTCTTGGATTAACTTTGACTGGATCAGAATTAGAAAAATATTAGGATCAATTTAACTGAACCAGACAAAAGTCTTGGAATATCTTCAACTGGAATACGAATCAGGGAGATCTTAGGGTCAATCTGACTGAACCATAGAAGGTCTTGGATCAACATTGACTGGATCGGAATCAGAAAAATCTTAGGATCGATTTAACTGAACCAGACAAAAGTCTTGGGATATCTTCAACTGGAATACGAACCAGGGAGATTATAGGGTCGATCTGACTGAACAAGAGAAGGTCTTGGATTAACTTTGACTAGATCGGAATCAGAAAAATCATAGGATCAATTAAACTGAACCAGACAAAAGTCTTGGGATATCTTCAATTGGAATACGAATCAGGGAGATCTTAGGGTCGATCTGACTGAACCAGAGAAGGTCTTGAATTAACTTTGACTGGATCGGAATCAGAAAAATCTTAGGATCGATTTAACTGAACCAGACAAAAGTCTTGGAATATCTTCAACTGGAATACAAATCAGGGAGATCTTAGAGTCGATCTGACTGAACCAGAGAAGGTTTTGGATTAACTTTAACTGCATCCGAATCAGAAAAATCTTAGGGTTGATTTAACTGAACCAGACAAAAGTCTTGGGATATCTTCAACTGGAATACGAATCAGGGAGATCTTAGGGTCGATCTGACTGAACCAGAGAAGGTCTTGGATTAACTTTGACTGGATCGGAATCAGAAAAATCTTAGGATCTATTTAACTTAACCAGACAAAAGTCTTGGGATATCTTCAATTGGAATACGAATCAGGGAGATCTTAGGGTCGATCTGACTGAACCAGAGAAGGTCTTGGATTAACTTTGACTGGATCAGAATCAGAAAAATCTTAGGATCAATTTAACTGAACCAAACAAAAGTCTTGGGATATCTTCAACTTGAATACGAATCAGGGAGATCTTAGGGTCGATCTGACTGAACCAGAGAAGGTCTTGGATTAACTTTGACTAGATCAGAATTAGAAAAATCATAGGATCAATTTAACTGAACCAGACAAAAGTCTTGGAATATCTTCAACTGGAATACGAATCAGGGAGATCTTAGGGTCAATCTGGCTGAACCATAGAAGGTCTTGGATCAACATTGATTGGATCGGAATCAGAAAAATCTTAGGATCGATTTAACTGAACCAGACAAAAGTCTTGGGATATCTTCAACTGGAATACGAACCAGGGAGATCTTAGGGTCGATCTGACTGAACAAGATAAGGTCTTGGATTAACTTTGACTGGATCGGAATCAGAAAAATCATAGGATCAATTAAACTGAACCAGACAAAAGTCTTGGGATATCTTCAATTGGAATACGAATCAGGGAGATCTTAGGGTCGATCTGACTGCACCAGAGAAGGTCTTGGATTAACTTTAACTGGATCGGAATCAGAAAAATCTTAGGGTCGATTTAACTGAACCAGACAAAAGTCTTGGGATATCTTCAACTAGAATACGAATCAGGGAGATCTTAGGGTCGATCTGACTGAACCAGAGAAGGTCTTGGATTAACTTTGACTGGATCGGAATCAGAAAAATCTTAGGATCGATTTAACTTAACCAGACAAAAGTCTTGGGATATCTTCAATTGGAATACAAATCAGGGAGATCTTAGGGTCGATCTGACTGAACCAGAGAAGGTCTTGGATTAACTTTGACTGGATCAGAATCAGAAAAATCTTAGGATCGATTTAACTGAACCAAACAAAAGTCTTGGGATATCTTCAACTGGAATACGAATAAGGGAGATCTTAGGGTCGATTTGACTTAACTAGAGAAGGTCTTGGATTAACTTTGACTGGATCGGATTCAGAAAAATCTTAGGATCAATTTAACTGAACCAGACAAAAGTCTTGGAATATCTTCAACTGGAATACGAATCAGAGAGATCTTAGGGTCGATCTGACTGAACCATAGAAGGTCTTGGATCAACATTGACTGGATCAGAATCAGAAAAATCTTAGGATCGATTTAACTGAACCAGACAAAAGTCTTGGGATATCTTCAACTGGAATACGAATCAGGGAGATCTTAGGGTCGATCTGACTGAACAAGAGAAGGTCTTGGATTAACTTTGACTGGATCGGAATCAGAAAAATCATAGGATCAATTAAACTGAACCAGACAAAAGTCTTGGGATATCTTCAATTGGAATACGAATCAGGGAGATCTTAGGGTCGATCTGACTGAACTAGAGAAGGTCTTGGATTAACTTTGACTGGATCGGAATCAGAAAAATCTTAGGATCGATTTAACTTAACCAGACAAAAGTCTTGGGATATCTTCAATTGGAATACGAATCAGGGAGATCTTAGGGTCGATCTGACTGAACCAGAGAAGGTCTTGGATAAACTTTGACTGGATCAAAATCAGAAAAATCTTAGGATCGATTTAACTGAACCAAACAAAAGTCTTGGGATATCTTCAACTGGAATACGAATAAGGGAGATCTTAGGGTCGATCTGACTAAACTAGAGAAGGTCTTAGATTAACTTTGACTGGATCGGAATCAGAAAATTTTTAGGGTCGATTTAACTAAACCAGACAAAAGTCTTGGAATATCTTCCACTGGAATACGAATCAGGGAGATCTTAGGGTCGATCTGACTGAACCAGAGAAGGTCTTGGATCAACATTGACTGGATCGGAATCAGAAAAATCTTAGGATCGATTTAACTGAAGCAGACAAAAGTCTTGGGATATATTTAACTGGAATACGAATCAGGGAGATCTTAGGGTCGATCTGACTGAACAAGAGAAGGTCTTGGATTAACTTTGACTGGATCAGAATCAGAAAAATCACAGGATCAATTTAACTAAACCAGACAAAAGTCTTGGGATATCTTCAATTGGAATACGAATCAGGGAGATCTTAGGGTCGATCTGATTGAACTAGAGAAGGTCTTGAATTAACTTTGACTGGATCAGAATCAGAAAAATCTTAGGATCGATTTAACTGAACCAGACAAAAGTCTTGGAATATCTTAACCTGGAATATAAATTAGGGAGATCTTAGAGTCGATCAAACTGAACCAGATAAGGTCTTGGATTAACTTTAACTGGATCAGAATCAGAAAAATCTTAGGGTCGATTTAACTAAACCAGACAAGTCTTGGGATTTCTTCAACTGGAATACGAATCAGGGAGATCTTAGGGTCGATCTGACTGAACCAGAGAAGGTCTTGGATTAACTTTAACTGGATCGGAATCAGAAAAATATTAGGATCGATTTAATTTAACCAGACAAAAGTCTTGGGATATCTTCAACTGGAATACGAATCAGGGAGATCTAAGGGTCGATCTGACTGAACCAGAGAAGGTCTTGGATTAACTTTAACTGGATCAGAATCAGAAAAATCTTAGGATCGATTTAACTGAACCAAACAAAAGTCTTGGGATATCTTCAACTGGAATATGAATCAGGGAGATCTTAGGATCGATCTGACTGAACCAGAGAAGGTCTTGGATTAACTTTGACTGGATCAGAATCAGAAAAATCTTTGGGTCGATTTAACTGAACCATACAAAAGTCTTGGAATATCTTCAACTGGAATACGAATCAGAGAGATCTTAGGGTCGATCTGACTGAACCATAGAAGGTCTTGGATCAACATTGACTGGATCGGAATCAGAAAAATCTTAGGATCGATTTAACTGAACCAGACAAAATTCTTGGGATATCTTCAACTGGAATACGAATCAGGGAGATCTTAGGGTCGATCTGACTGAACAAGAGATGGTCTTGGATTAACTTTGACTGAATCGGAATCAGAAAAATCATAGGATCAATTAAACTGAACCAGACAAAAGTCTTGGGATATCTTCAATTGGAATACGAATCAGGGAGATCTTAGGGTCGATCTGACTGAACCAGAGAAGGTCTTGGATTAACTTTGACTGGATCGGAATCAGAAAAATCTTAGGATCGATTTAACTTAACCAGACAAAAGTCTTGGGATATCTTCAATTGGAATACAAATCAGGGAGATCTTAGGGTCGATCTGACTGAACCAGAGAAGGTCTTGGATTAACTTTGACTGGATCAGAATCAGAAAAATCTTAGGATCGATTTAACTGAACCAAACAAAAGTCTTGGGATATCTTCAACTGGAATACGAATAAGGGAGATCTTAGGGTCGATTTGACTTAACTAGAGAAGGTCTTGGATTAACTTTGACTGGATCGGATTCAGAAAAATCTTAGGATCAATTTAACTGAACCAGACAAAAGTCTTGGAATATCTTCAACTGGAATACGAATCAGAGAGATCTTAGGGTCGATCTGACTGAACCATAGAAGGTCTTGGATCAACATTGACTGGATCAGAATCAGAAAAATCTTAGGATCGATTTAACTGAACCAGACAAAAGTCTTGGGATATCTTCAACTGGAATACGAATCAGGGAGATCTTAGGGTCGATCTGACTGAACAAGAGAAGGTCTTGGATTAACTTTGACTGGATCGGAATCAGAAAAATCATAGGATCAATTAAACTGAACCAGACAAAAGTCTTGGGATATCTTCAATTGGAATACGAATCAGGGAGATCTTAGGGTCGATCTGACTGAACTAGAGAAGGTCTTGGATTAACTTTGACTGGATCGGAATCAGAAAAATCTTAGGATCGATTTAACTTAACCAGACAAAAGTCTTGGGATATCTTCAATTGGAATACGAATCAGGGAGATCTTAGGGTCGATCTGACTGAACCAGAGAAGGTCTTGGATAAACTTTGACTGGATCAAAATCAGAAAAATCTTAGGATCGATTTAACTGAACCAAACAAAAGTCTTGGGATATCTTCAACTGGAATACGAATAAGGGAGATCTTAGGGTCGATCTGACTAAACTAGAGAAGGTCTTAGATTAACTTTGACTGGATCGGAATCAGAAAATTTTTAGGGTCGATTTAACTAAACCAGACAAAAGTCTTGGAATATCTTCCACTGGAATACGAATCAGGGAGATCTTAGGGTCGATCTGACTGAACCAGAGAAGGTCTTGGATCAACATTGACTGGATCGGAATCAGAAAAATCTTAGGATCGATTTAACTGAAGCAGACAAAAGTCTTGGGATATATTTAACTGGAATACGAATCAGGGAGATCTTAGGGTCGATCTGACTGAACAAGAGAAGGTCTTGGATTAACTTTGACTGGATCGGAATCAGAAAAATCACAGGATCAATTTAACTAAACCAGACAAAAGTCTTGGGATATCTTCAATTGGAATACGAATCAGGGAGATCTTAGGGTCGATCTGATTGAACTAGAGAAGGTCTTGAATTAACTTTGACTGGATCAGAATCAGAAAAATCTTAGGATCGATTTAACTGAACCAGACAAAAGTCTTGGAATATCTTAACCTGGAATATAAATTAGGGAGATCTTAGAGTCGATCAAACTGAACCAGATAAGGTCTTGGATTAACTTTAACTAGATCAGAATCAGAAAAATCTTAGGGTCGATTTAACTAAACCAGACAAGTCTTGGGATTTCTTCAACTGGAATACGAATCAGGGAGATCTTAGGGTCGATCTGACTGAACCAGAGAAGGTCTTGGATTAACTTTAACTGGATCGGAATCAGAAAAATATTAGGATCGATTTAACTTAACCAGACAAAAGTCTTGGGATATCTTCAACTGGAATACGAATCAGGGAGATCTAAGGGTCGATCTGACTGAACCAGAGAAGGTCTTGGATTAACTTTAACTGGATCAGAATCAGAAAAATCTTAGGATCGATTTAACTGAACCAAACAAAAGTCTTGGGATATCTTCAACTGGAATACGAATCAGGGAGATCTTAGGATCGATCTGACTGAACCAGAGAAGGTCTTGGATTAACTTTGACTGGATCAGAATCAGAAAAATCTTTGGGTCGATTTAACTGAACCAGACAAAAGTCTTGGAATATCTTCAACTGGAATACGAATCAGAGAGATCTTAGGGTCGATCTGACTGAACCATAGAAGGTCTTGGATCAACATTGACTGGATCGGAATCAGAAAAATCTTAGGATCGATTTAACTGAACCAGACAAAATTCTTGGGATATCTTCAACTGGAATACGAATCAGGGAGATCTTAGGGTCGATCTGACTGAACAAGAGATGGTCTTGGATTAACTTTGACTGAATCGGAATCAGAAAAATCATAGGATCAATTAAACTGAACCAGACAAAAGTCTTGGGATATCTTCAATTGGAATACGAATCAGGGAGATCTTAGGGTCGATCTGACTGAACCAGAGAAGGTCTTGAACTAACTTTGACTAGATCGGAATCAGAAAAATCTTAGGATCGATTTAACTGAACCAGAAAAAAGTCTTGGAATATCTTCAACTGGAATATAAATCAGGGAGATCTTAGAGTCGATCTGACTGAACCAGATAAGGACTTGGATTAACTTTAACTGGATCAGAATCAGAAAAATATTAGGGTCGATTTAACTGAACCAGACAAAAGTCTTGGGATATCTTCAACTGGAATACGAATCAGGGAGATCTTAGGGTCGATCTGACTGAACCAGAGAAGGTCTTGGATTAACTTTGACTGGATCGGAATCAGAAAAATCTTAGGATCAATTTAACTTAACCAGACAAAAGTCTTGGGATATCTTCAACTGGAATACGAATCAGGGAGATCTTAGGGTCGATCTGACTGAACCAGAGAAGGTCTTGGATTAACTTTGACTGGATCAGAATCAAAAAAATCTTAGGATCGATTTAACTGAACCAAACAAAAGTCTTGGGATATCTTCAACTGGAATACGAATCAGGGAGATCTTAGGGTCGATCTAACTGAACCAGAGAAGGTCTTGGATTAACTTTGACTGGATCAGAATCAGAAAAATCTTTGGGTCGATTTAACTAAACCAGACAAAAGTCTTGGGATATCTTCAACTGGAATACGAATCAGGGAGATCTTAGGGTCGATATGACTGAACCATATAAGGTCTTGGATTAACTTTGACTGGATCGGAATCAGAAAAATCTTAGGATCGATATAACTGAACCAGACAAAAGTCTTGGGATATCTTCAACTGGAATACGAATCAGGGAGATCTTAGGGTCGATCTGATTGAACTAGAGAAGGTCTTGGATTAACTTTAACTGGATCGGAATCAGAAAAATCTTAGGATCGATTTGACTTAACCAGACAAAAGTCTTGGGATATCTTCAACTGGAATACGAATCAGGGAGATCTTAGGGTCAATCTAACTGAATCAGAGAAGGTCTTGGATTAACTTTGACTGGATCGGAATCAGAAAAATCTTAGGTTCGATTTAACTAAACCAGACAAAAGTCTTGGGATATCTTCAACTGGAATACGAATCAGGGAGATCTTAGGGTCGATCTGACTGAAATAGAGAAGGTCTAGGATTAACTTTGATTGGATCGGAATCAGAAAAATCTGAGGATCGATTTAACTGAACCAGACAAAAGTCTTGGAATATCTTCAACTGGAATACAAATCAGGGAGATCTTAGCATCGATCTGACTGAACCAGAGAAGGTCTTGGATCAACATTGACTGGATCGGAATCAGAAAAATCTTAGGATCGATTTTACTGAAGCAGACAAAATTCTTGGGATATCTTTAACTGGAATACAAATCAGGGAGATCTTAGGGTCGATCTGACTGAACAAGAGAAGGTCTTGGATTAACTTTGACTGGATCGGAATCAGAAAAATCATAGGATCAATTTAACTGAACCAGACAAAAGTCTTGGGATATCTTCAATTGGAATACGAATCAGGAAGATCTTAGGGTCGATCTGATTGAACTAGAGAAGGTCTTGAATTAACTTTGACTGGATCAGAATCAGAAAAATCTTAGGATCGATTTAACTGAACCAGAAAAAAGTCTTGGAATATCTTCAACTGGAATATAAATCAGGGAGATCTTAGAGTCGATCTGACTGAACCAGATAAGGTCATGGATTAACTTTAACTGGATCAGAATCAGAAACATCTTAGGGTCGATTTAACTAAACCAGACAAAAGTCTTGGGATATCTTCAACTGGAATACGAATCAGGGAGATCTTAGGGTCGATCTGACTGAACCAGAGAAGGTCTTGGATTAACTTTGACTGGATCGGAATCAGAAAAATCTTAGGATCGATTTAAATTAACCACACAAAAGTCTTGGGATATCTTCAACTGGAATACGAACCAGGGAGATCTTAGGGTCGATCTGACTTAACCAGAGAAGGTCTTGGATTAACTTTGACTGGATCAGAATCAGAAAAATCTTTGGGTCGATTTAACTGAACCAGACAAAAGTCTTGGGATATCTTCAACTGGAATACGAATCAGGGAGATCTTAGGGTCGATATGACTGAACCATATAAGGTCTTGGATCAACTTTGACTGGATCGGAATCAGAAAAATCTTAGGATCGATTTAACTTAACCAGACAAAAGTCTTGGGATATCTTCAACTGGAATACGAATCAGGGAGATCTTAGGGTCGATCTGACTAAATTAGAGAAGGTCTTAGATTAACTTTGACTGGATCGGAATCAGAAAATTTTTAGGGTCGATTTAACTGAACCAGACAAAAGTCTTGGAATATCTTCCACTGGAATACGAATCATGGAGATATTAGGGTCGATCTGACTGAACCAGAGAAGGTCTTGGATTAACTTTGACTGGATCGGAATCAGAAAAATCTTAGGATCAATTTAACTGAACCAGACAAAAGTCTTGGAATATCTTCAACTGGAATACAAATCAGGGAGATCTTAGGGTCGATCTGACTGAACCAGAGAAGGTCTTGGATCAACATTGACTGGATCGGAATCAGAAAAATCTTAGGATCGATTTAACTGAAGCAGACAAAAGTCTTGGGATATCTTTAACTGGAATACGAATCAGGGAGATCTTAGGGTCGATCTGACTGAACAAGAGAAGGTCTTGGATTAACTTTAACTGGATCAGAATCAGAAAAATCATTGGATCAATTTAACTGAACCAGACAAAAGTCTTGGGATATCTTCAATTGGAATACGAATCAGGGAGATCTTAGGGTCGATCTGATTGAACTAGAGAAGGTCTTGAATTAACTTTGACTAGATTGGAATCAGAAAAATCTTAGGATCGATTTAACTGAACCAGACAAAAGTCTTGGAATATCTTCAACTGGAATATAAATCAGGGAGATCTTAGAGTCGATCTGACTGAACCAGATAAGGTCTTGGATTAACTTTAACTGGATCAGAATCAGAAAAATCTTAGGGTCGATTTAACTGAACCAGACAAAAGTCTTGGGATATCTTCAACTGGAATACGAATCAGGGAGATCTTAGGGTCGATCTGACTGAACCAGAGAAGGTCTTGGATTAACTTTGACTGGATCGGAATCAGAAAAATCTTAGGATCAATTTAACTTAACCAGACAAAAGTCTTGGGATATCTTCAACTGGAATACGAATCAGGGAGATCTTAGGGTCGATCTGACTGAACCAGAGAAGGTCTTGGATTAACTTTGACTGGATCAGAATCAGAAAAATCTTAAGATCGATTTAACTGAACCAAACAAAAGTCTTGGGATATCTTCAACTGGAATACGAATCAGGGAGATCTTAGGGTCGATCTGACTGAACCAGAGAAGGTCTTGGATTAACTTTGACTGGATCAGAATCAGAAAAATCTTTGGGTCGATTTAACTGAACCAGACAAAAGTCTTGGGATATCTTCAACTGGAATACGAATCAGGGAGATCTTAGGGTCGATATGACTGAACCATATAAGGTCTTGGATTAACTTTGACTGGATCGGAATCAGAAAAATCTTAGGATCGATATAACTGAACCAGACAAAAGTCTTGGGATATCTTCAACTGGAATACGAATCAGGGAGATCTTAGGGTCGATCTGATTGAACTAGAGAAGGTCTTGGATTAACTTTAACTGGATCGGAATCAGAAAAATCTTAGGATCGATTTGACTTAACCAGACAAAAGTCTTGGGATATCTTCAACTGGAATACGAATCAGGGAGATCTTAGGGTCAATCTAACTGAATCAGAGAAGGTCTTGGATTAACTTTGACTGGATCGGAATCAGAAAAATCTTAGGTTCGATTTAACTAAACCAGACAAAAGTCTTGGGATATCTTCAACTGGAATACGAATCAGGGAGATCTTAGGGTCGATCTGACTGAAATAGAGAAGGTCTAGGATTAACTTTGATTGGATCGGAATCAGAAAAATCTGAGGATCGATTTAACTGAACCAGACAAAAGTCTTGGAATATCTTCAACTGGAATACAAATCAGGGAGATCTTAGCATCGATCTGACTGAACCAGAGAAGGTCTTGGATCAACATTGACTGGATCGGAATCAGAAAAATCTTAGGATCGATTTTACTGAAGCAGACAAAATTCTTGGGATATCTTTAACTGGAATACAAATCAGGGAGATCTTAGGGTCGATCTGACTGAACAAGAGAAGGTCTTGGATTAACTTTGACTGGATCGGAATCAGAAAAATCATAGGATCAATTTAACTGAACCAGACAAAAGTCTTGGGATATCTTCAATTGGAATACGAATCAGGAAGATCTTAGGGTCGATCTGATTGAACTAGAGAAGGTCTTGAATTAACTTTGACTGGATCAGAATCAGAAAAATCTTAGGATCGATTTAACTGAACCAGAAAAAAGTCTTGGAATATCTTCAACTGGAATATAAATCAGGGAGATCTTAGAGTCGATCTGACTGAACCAGATAAGGTCATGGATTAACTTTAACTGGATCAGAATCAGAAACATCTTAGGGTCGATTTAACTAAACCAGACAAAAGTCTTGGGATATCTTCAACTGGAATACGAATCAGGGAGATCTTAGGGTCGATCTGACTGAACCAGAGAAGGTCTTGGATTAACTTTGACTGGATCAGAATCAGAAAAATCTTAGGATCGATTTAAATTAACCACACAAAAGTCTTGGGATATCTTCAACTGGAATACGAACCAGGGAGATCTTAGGGTCGATCTGACTTAACCAGAGAAGGTCTTGGATTAACTTTGACTGGATCAGAATCAGAAAAATCTTTGGGTCGATTTAACTGAACCAGACAAAAGTCTTGGGATATCTTCAACTGGAATACGAATCAGGGAGATCTTAGGGTCGATATGACTGAACCATATAAGGTCTTGGATCAACTTTGACTGGATCGGAATCAGAAAAATCTTAGGATCGATTTAACTTAACCAGACAAAAGTCTTGGGATATCTTCAACTGGAATACGAATCAGGGAGATCTTAGGGTCGATCTGACTAAATTAGAGAAGGTCTTAGATTAACTTTGACTGGATCGGAATCAGAAAATTTTTAGGGTCGATTTAACTGAACCAGACAAAAGTCTTGGAATATCTTCCACTGGAATACGAATCATGGAGATATTAGGGTCGATCTGACTGAACCAGAGAAGGTCTTGGATTAACTTTGACTGGATCGGAATCAGAAAAATCTTAGGATCAATTTAACTGAACCAGACAAAAGTCTTGGAATATCTTCAACTGGAATACAAATCAGGGAGATCTTAGGGTCGATCTGACTGAACCAGAGAAGGTCTTGGATCAACATTGACTGGATCGGAATCAGAAAAATCTTAGGATCGATTTAACTGAAGCAGACAAAAGTCTTGGGATATCTTTAACTGGAATACGAATCAGGGAGATCTTAGGGTCGATCTGACTGAACAAGAGAAGGTCTTGGATTAACTTTAACTGGATCAGAATCAGAAAAATCATTGGATCAATTTAACTGAACCAGACAAAAGTCTTGGGATATCTTCAATTGGAATACGAATCAGGGAGATCTTAGGGTCGATCTGATTGAACTAGAGAAGGTCTTGAATTAACTTTGACTAGATTGGAATCAGAAAAATCTTAGGATCGATTTAACTGAACCAGACAAAAGTCTTGGAATATCTTCAACTGGAATATAAATCAGGGAGATCTTAGAGTCGATCTGACTGAACCAGATAAGGTCTTGGATTAACTTTAACTGGATCAGAATCAGAAAAATCTTAGGGTCGATTTAACTGAACCAGACAAAAGTCTTGGGATATCTTCAACTGGAATACGAATCAGGGAGATCTTAGGGTCGATCTGACTGAACCAGAGAAGGTCTTGGATTAACTTTGACTGGATCGGAATCAGAAAAATCTTAGGATCAATTTAACTTAACCAGACAAAAGTCTTGGGATATCTTCAACTGGAATACGAATCAGGGAGATCTTAGGGTCGATCTGACTGAACCAGAGAAGGTCTTGGATTAACTTTGACTGGATCAGAATCAGAAAAATCTTAAGATCGATTTAACTGAACCAAACAAAAGTCTTGGGATATATTCAACTGGAATACGAATCAGGGAGATCTTAGGGTCGATCTGACTGAACCAGAGAAGGTCTTGGATTAACTTTGACTGGATCAGAATCAGAAAAATCTTTGGGTCGATTTAACTGAACCAGACAAAAGTCTTGGGATATCTTCAACTGGAATACGAATCAGGGAGATCTTAGGGTCGATATGACTGAACCATATAAGGTCTTGGATTAACTTTGACTGGATCGGAATCAGAAAAATCTTAGGATCGATTTAACTGAACCAGACAAAAGTCTTGGGATATCTTCAACTGGAATACGAATCAGGGAGATCTTAGGGTCGATCTGACTGAACCACAGAAGGTCTTGGATTAACTTTGACTGGATCGGAATCATAAAAATTTTAGGATCGATTTAACTTAACCAGACAAAAGTCTTGGGATATCTTCAATTGGAATACGAATCAGGGAGATCTTAGGGTCAATTCAACTGAATCAGAGAAGGTCTTGGATTAACTTTGA
This sequence comes from Vicia faba, assembly GCA_948472305.1. Classification (NCBI taxonomy): domain Eukaryota; kingdom Viridiplantae; phylum Streptophyta; class Magnoliopsida; order Fabales; family Fabaceae; genus Vicia; species Vicia faba. The sequence continues at coordinate 408,714,263 of OX451740.1, read as the reverse complement.
CTGGATCGGAATCAGAAAAATCTTAGGTTCGATTTAACTGAACCAGACAAAAGTCTTGGGATATCTTCAACTGGAATACGAATCAGGGAGATCTTAGGGTCGATCTGACTGAAACAGAGAAGGTCTAGGATTAACTTTGACTGGATCGGAATTAGAAAAATCCGAGGATCGATTTAACTGAACCAGACAAAAGTCTTGGAATATCTTCAACTGGAATACAAATCAGGGAGATCTTAGGGTCGATCTGACTGAACCAGAGAAGGTCTTGGATTAACTTTGATTGGATCAGAATCAGAAAAATCTTAGGATCGATTTAACTGAACCAGACAAAAGTCTTGGGATATCTTCAACTGGAATACAAATCAGGGAGATCTTAGGGTCGATCTGACTGAACCAGAGAAGGTCTTGGATTAAATTTGACTGGATCGGAATTAGAAAAATCTTCGGATCGAATTAACTGAACCAGACAAAATTCTTGGAATATCTTCAACTGGAATACAAATCAGGGAGATCTTAGGGTCGATCTGACTGAACATAGAAGGTCTTGGATTAACTTTAACTGGATCGGAATCAGAAATATCTTAGGGTCGATTTAACTGAACCAGACAAAAGTCTTGGGATATCTTAAACTGGAATATGAATTAGGGAGACCTTAGGGTCGATCTGACTGAACCAGTGAAGGTCTTGGATTAACTTTGACTGGATCGGAATCAGAAAAATCTTAGGGTCGATTTAACTGAACCAGACAAAAGTCTTGGGATATCTTCAACTGGAATATGAATTAGGGAGACCTTAGGGTCGATCTGACTGAACCAGAGAAGGTCTTGGATTTACTTTGACTGGATCGGAATCAGAAAAATCTTAGGATCGGTTTAACTTAACCAGACAAAAGTCTTAGGATATCTTCAACTTGAATACGAATCAGGGAGATCTTAGGGTCGATCTGACTGAACCAGAGAAGGTCTTGGATTAACTTTGATTGTATCGGAATCAGACAAATCTTATGATCGATTTAATTGAACTAGACAAAATTCTTGGGATATCTTCAACTGGAATACGAATCAGGGAGATCTTAGGGTCGATCTGACTGAACCAGAGAAGGTCTTCGATTAACTTTGACTGGATCAGAATCAGAAAAATCTTAGGATCAATTTAATTGAATAGACAAAAGTCTTGGAATATCTTCTACTGGAATACGAATCAGGGAGATCTTAGGGTCGATCTAACTGAACCATAGACGGTCTTGGATCAACTTTGACTGGATCGGAATCAGATAAATCTTAGGATAGATTTAACTGAACCAGACAAAAGTGTTGGGATATCTTCAACTGGAATACGAATCAGGGAGATCTTAGGGTCGATCTGACTGAACTAGAGAAGGTCTTGGATTAACTTTGACTGGATCAGAATCAGAAAAATCTTAGGATCGATTTAACTGAACCAAACAAAAGTCTTGGGATATCTTCAACTGGAATACGAATCAGGGAGATCTTAGGGTCGCTCTGACTGAACCAGAGAAGGTCTTGGATTAACTTTGATTGGATCAGAATCAGAAAAATCTTAGGGTCGATTTAACTGAACCAGACAAAAGTCTTGGGATATCTTCAACTGGAATACGAATCAGGGAGATCTTAGGGTCAATCTGACTGAACCAGAGAAGGTCTTGGATTAACTTTGACTGGATCGGAATCAGAAAAATCTTAGGATCGATTTAACTTAACCAGATAAAAGTCTTGGGATGTCTTCAACTGGAATACGAATTAGGGAGATCTTAGGGTCGATCTGATTGAACCAGAGAAGGTCTTGGATTAACTTTGACTGGATCAGAATCAGAAAAATCTTAGGATCGATTTAATTGAACCAGACAAAAGTCTTGGGATATCTTCAACTGGAATACGAATCAGGGAGATCTTAGGGTAAATCTGACTAAACCAGAGAAGGTATTGGATTAACTTTGATTGGATCAGAATCAGAAAAATCTTAGGATCGATTTAACTGAACGAGACAAAAGTATTGGAATATCTCCAACTGGAATACGAATCAGGGAGATCTTAGGGTCGATTTTACTGAACCATAGAAGGTCTTGGATTAACTTTGACTGGATCTGAATCAGAAAAATCTTAGGATCGATTTAACTGAACCAGACAAAAGTCTTGGAATATCTTCAATTGGAATACAAATCAGGGATATCTTAGGGTCGATCTGACTAAACCAGAGAAGGTCTTGGATTAAATTTAACTGGATCGGAATCAGAAAAATCTTAGGGTCGATTTAACTGAACCAGACAAAAGTCTTGGGATATCTTCAACTGGAATATGAATCAGGGAGATCTTAGGGTCGGTCTGACTGAACCAGAGAAGGTCTTGGATTAATTTTGACTGGATCGGAATCAGAAAAATCTTAGGATCGAATTAACTGAACCAAACAAAATCTTGGGATATCTTCAACTGGAATACGAATTGGGGAGATCTTAAGGTCGATCTTACTGAACCAGAGAAGGTCTTGGATTAACTTTGACTGGATCGAAATCAGAAAAATCTTAGGATCGATTTAACTGAACCAGACAAAAGTCTTGGGATATCTTCAACTGGAATAAGAATCAGGGAGATCTTAGGGTCGATCTGACTGAACTAGGGAAGGTCTTGGATTAACTTTGACTGGATCGGAATCAGAAAAACTTAGGATCGATTTAACTGAACCAAACAAAAGTCTTGGGATATCTTCAACTGGAATACGAATCAGAGAGATCTTAGGGCCGCTTTGATTGAACCAGAGAAGGTCTTGGATTAACTTTGACTGGATCAGAATCAGAAAAATATTAGGATCGATTTAACTGAACCAGACAAAAGTCTTGAGATATCTTCAACTGGAATACGAATCAGGGAGATCTTTGGGTCGATCGGACTGAACCAGAAAAGGTCTTGGATTAACTTTGACTAGATCTGAATCAGAAAAATCTTAGGATCGATTTAACTGAACCAGACAAAAGTCTTAGAATATCTTCAACTGGAATACAAATCAGGGAGATCTTAGGGTCGATCTGACTGAACCGGAGAAGGTCTTGGATTAAATTTAACTGGATCGGAATCAGAAAAATCTTAGGGTCGATTTAACTGAACCAGACAAAAGTCTTGGGATATCTTCATCTGGAATATGAATCCGGGAGATCTTAGGGTCGATCTGACTGAACCAGAGAAGGTCTTGGATTAACTTTGACTAGATCGGAATCAGAAAAATCTTAGGATCGATTTAACTTAACCAGACAAAAGTCTTGGTATATCTTCAACTGGAATACGAATAAGGGAGATCTTAGGGTCGATCTGACTGAACCATAGAAGGTCTTGGATTAACTTTGACTTGATCGGAATCAGAAAAATCATAGGATCGATTTAACTGAACCAGACAAAAGTCATGGGATATCTTCAACTGGAATACGAATCAGGGAGATCTTAGGGTCAATCTGACTAAACCAGAGAAGGTCTTGGATTAACTTTGACTGGATCATAATCAGAAAAATCTTAGGATCAATTTAACTGAATCAGACAAAAGTCTTGGGATATCTTCAACTGGAATACGAATCAGGGAGATCTTAGGGTCGATCTGACTGAACCAGAGAAGGTCTTGGATTAACATTGATTGGATCGGAATTAGAAAAATATTAGGATCGATTTAACTGAACCAGACAAAAGTCTTGGGATATCTTCAACTGGAATACAAATCAGGGAGATCTTAGGCTCGATCTGACTGAACCATAGATTGTCTTGGATCAACTTTGACTGGATCGCAATCAGAAAAATCATAGGATCGATTTAACTGAACGAGATAAAAGTCTTGGGATATCTTCAACTGGAATACGAATCATGGAGATCTTAGGGTCGATCTGACTGAACAAGAGAAGGTCTTGGATTAACTTTGACTGGATCGGAATCAGAAAAATCATAGGATCGATTTAACTAAACCAGACAAAAGTCTTGGGATATCTTCAACTGGAATACGAATCATGGAGATCTTAGGGTCGATGTGACTGAACCAGAGAAGGTCTTGGATTAACTTTGACTAGATCGGAATCAGAAAAATCTTAGGATCAATTTAACTGAACCAGACAAAAGTCTTGGGATATCTTCAACTAGAATACGAATCAGGGAGATCTTAGGGTAAATCTGACTGAACCAGAGAAGGTCTTGGATTTACTTTGATTGGATCAGAATCAAGAAAAATCTTAGGATCAATTTTACAAAACCAGACAAAAGTCTTGGAATATCTTCAACTGGAATACGAATCAGGGAGATCTTAGGGTCGATCTGACTGAACCATAGAAGGTCTTGGATCAACTTTGACTGGATCAGAATCAGAAAAATCTTTGGATCGATTTAACTGAACCAGACAAAAGTCTTGGGATATCTTCAACTAGAATACGAATCAGGGAAATCTTAGGGTCGATCTGACTAAACCAGAGAAGGTCTTGGATTAATTTTGACTGGATCAGAATCAGAAAAATCTTAGGATCAATTTAACTGAACCAAACAAAAGTCTTGGGATATCTTCAACTGGAATACAAATCAGGGAGATCTTAGGGTCGATCTGACTGAACCAGAGAAGGTCTTGGATTAACTTTGACTGGATCGAAATCAGAAAAATCTTAGGATTGATTTAACTGAACCATACAAAAGTCTTGGGATATCTTCAACTGGAATACGAATCAGGGAGATCTTAGGGTCAATCTGACTGAACCAGAGAAGGTCTTGGATTAACTTTGACTGGATCGGAATCAGAAAAATATTAGGATCGATTTAACTGAACCAAACAAAAGTCTTGGGATATCTTCAACTGGAATACGAATCAGAGAGATCTTAGGGTCGCTCTGACTGAACCAGAGAAGGTCTTGGATTAACTTTGACTGGATCAGAATCAGAAAAATCTTATGATCGATTTAACTGAACCAGACAAAACTCTTGGGATATGTTCAACTGGAATACGAATCAGGGAGCTTTGGGTTGATCTGACTGAACCAGAAAAGGTCTTGGATTAACTTTGACTGGATCAGAATCAGAAAAATCTTAGGATCGATTTAACTGAACCAGACAAAAGTCTTGGAATATCTTCAACTGGAATACAAATTCAGGGAGATCTTAGGGTCGATCTGATTGAACCAGAGAAGGTCTTGGATTAAATTTAACTGGATCGGAATCAGAAAAATCTTAGGATCAATTTAACTGAACCAAACAAAAGTCTTGGGATATCTTCAACTGGAATACGAATCAGGGAGATCTTAGGGTCAATCTGACTGAACCAGAGAAGGTCTTGGATTAACTTTGACTGGATCGGAATCAGAAAAATATTAGGATCGATTTAACTGAACCAGACAAAAGTCTTGGGATATCTTCAACTGGAATACGAATCAGAGAGATCTTAGGGTCGCTCTGACTGAACCAGAGAAGGTCTTGGATTAACTTTGACTGGATCAGAATCAGAAAAATCTTATGATCGATTTAACTGAACCAGACAAAAGTCTTGGGATATCTTCAACTGGAATATGAATCAGGGATATCTTAGGGTCGATCTGACTGAACCAGAGAAGGTCTTGGATTAACTTTGACTGGATCGGAATCAAAAAAATCTTAGGATCGATTTAACTTAATTGGACAAAAGTCTTGGGATATCTTCAACTGGAATACGAATCATGGAGATCTTAGGGTCGATCTGACTGAACCAGAGAAGGTTTTGGATTAACTTTGACTGGATCGGAATCCGAAAAATCTTAGGATCGATTTAACTGAACCAGACAAAATTCATGGGATATCTTCAAATGGAATACGAATCAGGGAGATCTTAGGGTCGATCTGACTGAACCAGAGAAGGTCTTGGATTAACTTTGACTGGATCGTAATCAGAAAAATCTTAGGATCAATTTAACTGAACCAGACAAAAGTCTTGGAATATCTTCAACTGGAATACGAATCAGGGAGATCTTAGGGTCGATCTGACTGAACCATAGAAGTTCTTTGATCAACTTTGACTGGATCGGAATTAGAAAAATCTTAGGATCGATTTAACTGAACCAGACAAAAGTATTGGGATATCTTCAACTGGAATACGAATTAGGGAGATCTTAGGGTTGATCTTACTGAACCAGAGAAGGTCTTGGATTAACTTTGACTGGATCAGAATCAGAAAAATCTTAGGGTCGATTTAACTGAACTAGACAAAAGTGTTGGAATAACTTCAACTAGACACGAATCAGGGAGATCTTAGGGTCGATCTGACTGAACCAGAGAAGGTCTTGGATTAAATTTGACTGGATCGGGATCAAAAAATCTTAGGATCGATTTAACTGAACCAGACAAAAGTCTTGGGATATCTTCAACTGGAATACGAATCAGGGAGATCTTAGGGTCGATCTGACTGAACCAGAGAAGGTCTTGGATTAACTTTGACTAGATCGGAATCAGAAAAATCTTAGGATCGATTTAACTTAACCAGACAAAAGTCTTGGTATATCTTCAACTGGAATACGAATAAGGGAGATCTTAGGGTCGATCTGACTGAACCAGAGAAGGTCTTGGATTAACTTTGACTTGATCGGAATCAGAAAAATCATAGGATCGATTAAACTGAACCAGACAAAAGTCATGGGATATCTTCAACTGGAATACGAATCAGGGAGATCTTAGGGTCAATATGACTAAACCATAGAAGGTCTTGGATTAACTTTGACTGGATCATAATCAGAAAAATCTTAGGATCAATTTAACTGAATCAGACAAAAGTCTTGGATTATCTTCAGTTGCAATACGAATCAGGGAGATCTTAGGGTCGATCTGACTGAACCATAAAAGGTCTTGGATCAACTTTGAGTGGATCAGAATCAGAAAAATCTTAGGATCGATTTAACTGAACCAGACAAAAGTCTTGGGATATCTTCAACTGGAATACGAATCAGGGAGATCTTAGGGTCAATCTGACTGAACCAGAGAAGGTCTTGGATTAACTTTGACTGGATCGGAATCAGAAAAATCTTAGGGTCAATTTAACTGAACCAGACAAAAGTCTTGGAATAACTTCAACTAGACACGAATCAGGGAGATCTTAGGGTCGATTTGACTGAACCAGAGAAGGTCTTGGATTAACATTGATTGGATCGGAATTAGAAAAATATTAGGATCGATTTAACTGAACCAGACAAAAGTCTTGGGATATCTTCAACTGGAATACAAATCAGGGAGATCTTAGGCTCGATCTGACTGAACCATAGATTGTCTTGGATCAACTTTGACTGGATCGCAATCAGAAAAATCATAGGATCGATTTAACTGAACCAGACAAAAGTCTTGGGATATCTTCAACTGGAATACGAATCAGGGAGATCTTAGAGTCGATCTGAGTGAACCAGAGAAGGTCTTGGATTAACTTTGACTGGATCGGAATCAGAAAAATCTTAGGATCGATTTAACTGAACCAAACAAAAGTCTTGGGATATCTTCAACTGGAATACGAATCAGGGAGATCTTAGGGTCGATCTGACTGAACTAGAGAAGGTCTTGGATTAACTTTGATTGGTTCAGAATCAGAAAAATCTTAGGATCGATTTACCTGAACCAGACAAAAGTCTTGGAATATCTTCAACTGGAATACGAATCAGGGAGATCTTAGGGTCGATCTGACTAAAACAGAGAAGGTCTTGGATTAACTTTGACTTTATCGGAATCAGAAAAATCTTAGGGTCGATTTAACTGATCCAGACAAAAGTCTTGGAATAACTTCAACTAGACACGAATCAGGGAGATCTTAAGGTCGATCTGACTGAACCAGAGAAGGTCTAGGATTAACTTTGACTGGATCGGAATCAGAAAAATCTTAGGATCGATTTAACTGAACCAAACAAAAGTCTTGGGATATCTTCAACTAGAATACGAATCAGGGAGATGTTAGGGTCGATCTGACTGAACCATAGAATGTCTTGTATATACTTTAACTGGATCGGAATCAGAAAAATCTTAGGATCGATTTAACTGAACCAGACAAAAGTCTTGGGATATCTTCAACTGGAATACGAATCAGGGAGATCTTAGGGTCGATCTGACTGAGCCAGAGAAGGTCTTGGATTAACTTTGACTGGGTCGGAATCAGAAAAATCTTAGGATCGATTTAACTGAACCAAATAAAAGTCTTGGGATATCTTCAACTGGAATACGAATCAGGGAGATCTTAGGGTCGATCTGACTGAACCAGAGAATATCTTGGATTAACTTTGACTGGATCAGAATCAGAAAAATCTTAGGATCGATTTAACTGAACCAAACAAAAGTCTTGGAATATCTTCAACTGGAATATGAATCAGGGAGATCTTAGGGTCGATCTGACTAAACCATAGAAGGTCTTGGATTAACTTTGACTGGATCGGAATCAGAAAAATCTTAGGGTCGATTTAACTGAACCAGACAAAAGTCTTGGAATATCTTCAACTAGACACGAATCAGGGAGATCTTAGGGTCGATCTGACTGAACCAGAGAAGGTCTAGGATTAACTTTGACTGGATCGGAATCAGAAAAATCTTAGGATCGATTTAACTGAACCAAACAAAAGTCTTGGGATATCTTCAAATAGAATACGAATCAAGGAAATGTTAGGGTCGATCTGACTGAACCATAGAATGTCTTGTATCAACTTTGACTGGATCGGAATCAGAAAAATCTTAGGATCGATTTAACTGAACCAGACAAAAGTCTTGGGATATCTTCAACTGGAATACGAATCAGGTAGATCTTAGGGTCGATCTGACTGAACCAGAGAAGGTCTTGGATTAACTTTGACTGGGTCGGAATCAGAAAAATCTTAGGATCGATTTAACTGAACCTAATAAAAGTCTTGGGATATCTTCAACTGGAATACGAATCAGGGAGATCTTAGGGTCGATCTGACTGAACCAGAGAAGATCTTGGATTATCTTTGACTGGATCAGAATCATAAAAATCTTAGGATCGATTTAACTGAACCAAACAAAAGTCTTGGAATATCTTCAACTGGAATATGAATCAGGGAGATCTTAGGGTCGATCTGACTAAACCATAGAAGGTCTTGGATTAACTTTGACTGGATCGGAATCAGAAAAATCTTAGGGTCGATTTAACTGAACCAGACAAAAGTCTTGGAATATCTTCAACTAGACACGAATCAGGGAGATCTTAGGGTCGATCTGACTGAACCAGAGAAGGTCTAGGATTAACTTTGACTGGATCGGAATCAGAAAAATCTTAGGATCGATTTAACTGAACCAAACAAAAGTCTTGGGATATCTTCAACTAGAATACGAATCAGGGAGATGTTAGGGTCGATCTGACTGAACCATAGAATGTCTTGTATCAACTTTGACTGGATCGGAATCAGAAAAATCTTAGGATCGATTTAACTGAACCAGACAAAAGTCTTGGGATATCTTCAACTGGAATACGAATCAGGGAGATCTTAGGGTCGATCTGACTGAACCAGAGAAGGTCTTGGATTAACTTTGACTGGGTCGGAATCAGAAAAATCTTAGGATCGATTTAACTGAACCAAATAAAAGTCTTGGGATATCTTCAACTGGAATACGAATCAGAGAGATCTTAGGGTCGATCTGCCTGAACCAGAAAAGATCTTGGATTAACTTTGACTGGATCAGAATCAGAAAAATCTTAGGATCGATTTAACTGAACCAGCCAAAAGTCTTGGAATATCTTCAATTGGAATATGAATCATGGAGATCTTAGGGTCGATCTAACTAAACCATAGAAGGTCTTGGATTAACTTTGACTGGATCGGAATCAGAAAAATCTTAGGGTCGATTTAACTGAACCAGACAAAAGTCTTGGAATATCTTCAACTGGAATACGAATCAGTGAGATCTTAGGGTCGATCTGACTGAACCAGAGAAGGTCTTGGATTAACTTTGACTGGATCGGAATCAGAAAAATCTTAGGATCGATTTAACTGAACCAAACAAAAGTCTTGGGATATCTTCAACTAGAATATGAATCAGGGAGATGTTAGGGTCGATCTGACTGAACCATAAAATGTCTTGTATCAACTTTGACTGGATCGGAATCAGAAAAATCTTAGGATCGATTTAACTGAAGCAGACAAAAGTCTTGGGATATCTTCAACTGGAATACGAATCAGGGAGATCTTAGGGTCGATCTGACTGAACCAGAGAAGGTCTTGGATTAACTTTGACTAGGTCAGAATCAGAAAAATCTTAGGATCGATTTAACTGAACCAAACAAAAGTCTTGGGATATCTTCAACTGGAATACGAATCAGGGAGATCTTAGGGTCGATCTGACTGAACCATAGAATGTCTTGGATCAACTTTGACTGGATCGGAATCAGAAAAATCATAGGATCGATTTAACTGAACCAGACAAAAGTCTTGGGATATCTTCAACTGGAATACGAATCAGGGAGATCTTAGGGTCGATCTGACTGAACCAAAGAAGGTCTTGGATTAACTTTGACTGGATCGGAATCAGAAAAATCTTAGGATCGATTTAACTGAACCAAACAAAAGTCTTGGGATATCTTCATTTGGAATACGAATCAGGGAGATCTTAGGGTCGATCTGACTGAACCAGAGAAGGTCTTGGATTAACTTTGATTGGTTCAGAATCAGAAAAATCTTAGGATCGATTTACCTGAACCAGACAAAAGTCTTGGAATATCTTCAACTGGAATACGAATCAGGGAGATCTTAGGGTCGATCTGACTAAACCAGAGAAGGTCTTGGATTAACTTTGACTTTATCGGAATCAGAAAAATCTTAGGGTCGATTTAACTGTACCAGACAAAAGTCTTGGAATAACTTCAACTAGACACGAATCAGGGAGATCTTAGGGTCGATGTGACTGAACCAGAGAAGGTCTAGGATTAACTTTGACTGGATTGGAATCAGAAAAATCTTAGGATCGATTTAACTGAACCAAACAAAAGTCTTGGGATATCTTCAACTAGAATACGAATCAGGGAGATGTTAGGGTCGATCTGACTGAACCATAGAATGTCTTGTATCAACTTTGACTGGATCGGAATCAGAAAAATCTTAGGATCGATTTAACTGAACCAGACAAAAGTCTTGGGATATCTTCAACTGGAATACGAATCAGGGAGATCTTAGGGTCGATCTGACTGAACCAGAGAAGGTCTTGGATTAACTTTGACTGGGTCGGAATCAGAAAAATCTTAGGATCGATTTAACTGAACCAAATAAAAGTCTTGGGATATCTTCAACTGGAATACGAATCAGGGAGATCTTAGGGTCGATCTGACTGAACCAGAGAAGATTTTGGATTAACTTTGACTGGATCAGAATCAGAAAAATCTTAGGATCAATTTAACTGAACCAAACAAAAGTCTTGGAATATCTTCAACTGGAATATGAATCAGGGAGATCTTAGGGTCGATCTGACTAAACCATAGAAGGTCTTGGATTAACTTTGACTGGATCGGAATCAGAAAAATCTTAGGGTCGATTTAACTGAACCAGACAAAAGTGTTGGAATATCTTCAACTAGACACGAATCAGGGAGATCTTAGGGTCGATCTGACTGAACCAGAGAAGGTCTAGGATTAACTTTGACTGGATCAGAATCAGAAAAATCTTAGGATCGATTTAACTGAACCAAACAAAAGTCTTGGGATATCTTCAACTAGAATACGAATCAGGGAGATGTTAGGGTCGATCTGACTGAACCATAGAATGTCTTGTATCAACTTTGACTGGATCAGAATCAGAAAAATCTTAGGATCGATTTAACTGAACCAGACAAAAGTCTTGGGATATCTTCAACTGGAATACGAATCAGGGAGATCTTAGGGTCGATCTGACTGAACCAGAGAAGGTCTTGGATTAACTTTGACTGGGTCGGAATCAGAAAAATCTTAGGATCGATTTAACTGAACCGAATAAAAGTCTTGGGATATCTTCAACTGGAATACGAATCAGGGAGATCTTAGGGTCGATCTGACTGAACCAGAGAAGATCTTGGATTAACTTTGACTGGATCAGAATCAGAAAAATCTTAGGATCGATTTAACTGAACCAAATAAAAGTCTTGGGATATCTTCAACTGGAATACGAATCAGGGAGATCTTAGGGTCGATCTGACTGAACCAGAGAAGGTCTTGGATTAACTTTGATTGGTTCAGAATCAGAAAAATCTTAGGATCGATTTACCTGAACCAGAATAAAGTCTTGGAATATCTTCAACTAGAATACGAATCAGGGAGATCTTAGGGTCGATCTGACTAAACCAGAGAAGGTCTTGGATTAACTTTGACTGGATCGGAATCAGAAAAATCTTAGGGTCGATTTAACTGAACCAGACAAAAGTCTTGGAATAACTTTAACTAGACACAAATCAGGGAGATCTTAGGGTCGATCTGAATGAACCAGAGAAGGTCTAGGATTAACTTTGACTGGATCGGAATCAGAAAAATCTTAGGATCGATTTAACTGAACCAAACAAAAGTCTTGGGATATCTTCAACTAGAATACGAATCAGGGAGATGTTAGGGTCGATCTGACTGAACCATAGAATGTCTTGTATCAACTTTGACTGGATCGGAATCAGAAAAATCTTAGGATCGATTTAACTGAACCAGACAAAAGTCTTGGGATATCTTCAACTGGAATACGAATCAGGGAGATCTTAGGGTCGATCTGACCGAACCAGAGAAGGTCTTGGATTAACTTTGACTGGGCGGAATCAGAAAAATCTTAGGATCGATTTAACTAAACCAAATAAAAGTCTTGGGATATCTTCAACTGGAATACGAATCAGGGAGATCTTAGGGTCGATCTGACTGAACCAGAGAAGATCTTGGATTAACTTTGACTGGATCAGAATCAGAAAAATCTTAGGATCGATTTAACTGAACCAAACAAAAGTCTTGGAATATCTTCAACTGGAATATGAATCAGGGAGATCTTAGGGTCGATCTTACTAAACCATAGAAGGTCTTGGATTAACTTTGAGTGGATCGGAATCAGAAAAATCTTAGGGTCGATTTAACTGAACCAGACAAAAGTCTTGGAATATCTTCAACTAGACACGAATCAGGGAGATCTTAGGGTCGATCTGACAGAACCAGAGAAGGTCTAGGATTAACTTTGACTGGATCGGAATCAGAAAAATCTTAGGATCAATTTAACTGAACCAAACAAAAGCCTTGGGATATCTTCAACTAGAATACGAATCGGGGAGATGTTAGGGTCGATCTGACTGAAACATAGAATGTCTTGTATCAACTTTGACTGGATCGGAATCAGAAAAATCTTAGGATCGATTTAACTGAACCAAACAAAATTCTTGGGATATCTTCAACTAGAATACGAATCAGGGAGATCTTAGGGTCGATCTGACTGAACAAAAGAAGGTCTTGGATTAACTTTGACTGGGTCGGAATCAGAAAAATCTTAGGATCGATTTAACTAAACCAAATAAAAGTCTTGGGATATCTTCAACTGGAATACGAATCAGGGAGATTTTAGGGTCGATCTGACTGAACCAGAGAAGATCTTGGATTAACTTTGACTGGATCAGAATCAGAAAAATCTTAGGATCGATTTAACTGAACCAAACAAAAGTCTTGGAATATCTTCAACTGGAATATGAATCAGGGAGATCTTAGGGTCGATCTGACTAAACCATAGAAGGTCTTGGATTAACTTTGAGTGGATCGGAATCATAAAAATCTTAGGGTCGATTTAACTGAACCAGACAAAAGTCTTGGAATATCTTCAACTAGACACGAATCAGGGAGATCTTAGGGTCGATCTGACTGAACCATAAAAGATCTTGGATTAACTTTGACTGGATAAGTATCAGAAAAATCTTAGGATCGATTTAACTGAACCAAACAAAAGTCTTGGAATATCTTCAACTGGAATATGAATCAGGGAGATCTTAGGGTCGATCTGACTAAACCATAGAAGGTCTTGGATTAACTTTGAGTGGATCGGAATCAGAAAAATCTTAGGGTCGATTTAACTGAACCAGACAAAAGTCTTGGAATATCTTCAACTAGACACAAATCAGGGAGATCTTAGGGTCGATTTGACTGAACCAGAGAAGGTCTAGGATTAACTTTGACTGGATCGGAATCAGAAAAATCTTAGGATCGATTTAACTGAACCAAACAAAAGTCTTGGGATATCTTCAACTAGAATACGAATCAGGGAGATGTTAGGGTCGATTTGACTGAACCATAGAATGTCTTGTATCAACTTTGACTGGATCGGAATCAGAAAAATATTATGATCGATTTAACTGAACCAGACAAAAGTCTTGGGATATCTTCAAATGGAATACGAATCAGGGAGATCTTAGGGTCGATCTGACTGAACCAGAGAAGGTCTTGGATTAACTTTGACTGGGTCGGAATCAGAAAAATCTTAGGATCGATTTAACTAAACCAAATAAAAGTCTTGGGATATCTTCAACTGGAATACGAATCAGGGAGATCTTAGGGTCGATCTGACTGAACCATAAAAGATCTTGGATTAACTTTGATTGGATAAGTATCAGAAAAATCTTAGGATCGATTTAACTGAACCAGCCAAAAGTCTTGGAATATCTTCAACTGGAATATGAATCAGGGAGATCTTAGGGTCGATCTAACTAAACCATAGAAGGTCTTGGATTAACTTTGACTGGATCGGAATCAGAAAAATCTTAGGGTCGATTTAACTGAACCAGACAAAAGTCTTGGAATATCTTCAACTGGAATACGAATCAGGGAGATCTTAGGGTCGATCTGACTGAACCAGAGAAGGTCTTGGATTAACTTTGACTGGATCGGAATCAGAAAAATCTTAGGGTCAATTTAACTGAACCAGACAAAAGTCTTGGAATAACTTCAACTAGACACGAATCAGGGAGATCTTAGGGTCGATCTGACTGAACCAGAGAAGGTCTTGGATTAACATTGACTGGATCGGAATCAGAAAAATCTTAGGATCGATTTAACTGAACCAGACAAAAGTCTTGGGATATCTTCAACTAGAATACGAATCAGGGAGATCTTAGGGTCGATCTGACTGAACCATTGAAGGTCTTGGATTATCTTTGACTGGATCGGAATCAGAAAAATCTTAGGATCGATTTAACTGAACCAAACAAAAGTCTTGGGATATCTTCAAGTGGAATACGAATCAGGGAGATCTTAGGGTCGATCTTACTGAACCAGAGAAGGTCTTGGATTAACTTTGATTGGATCAGAATCAGAAAAATCTTAGGATCGATTTAACTGAACCAAACAAAAGTCTTGGGATATCTTCAACTGGAATACGAATCAGGGAGATCTTAGGGTCGATCTGACTGAACTAAAGAAGGTCTTGGATTAACTTTGATTGGTTCAGAATCAGAAAAATCTTAGGATCGATTTACCTGAACCAGACAAAAGTCTTGGAATATCTTCAACTGGAATACGAATCAGGGAGATCTTAGAGTCGATCTGACTAAACCAGAGAAGGTCTTGGATTAACTTTGACTTTATCGGAATCAGAAAAATCTTAGGGTCGATTTAACTGAACCAGACAAAAGTCTTGGAATAACTTCAACTAGACACGAATCAGGGAGATCTTAAGGTCGATCTGACTGAACCAGAGAAGGTCTAGGATTAACTTTGACTGGATCGGAATCAGAAAAATCTTAGGATCGATTTAACTGAACCAAACAAAAGTCTTGGGATATCTTCAAATAGAATACGAATCAGGGAGATGTTAGGGTCGATCTGACTGAACCATAGAATGTCTTGTATCAACTTTGACTGGATCGGAATCAGAAAAATCTTAGGATCGATTTAACTGAACCAGACAAAAGTCTTGGGATATCTTCAACTGGAATACGAATCAGGGAGATCTTAGGGTCGATCTGACTGAACCAGAGAAGGTCTTGGATTAACTTTGACTGGGTCGGAATCAGAAAAATCTTAGGATCGATTTAACTGAACCTAATAAAAGTTTTGGGATATCTTCAATTGGAATACGAATCAGGGAGATCTTAGGGTCGATCTGACTGAACCAGAGAAGATCTTGGATTAACTTTGACTGGATCAGAATCAGAAAAATCTTAGGATCGATTTATCTGAACCAAACAAAAGTCTTGGAATATCTTCAACTGGAATATAAATCAGGGAGATCTTAGGGTCGATCTGACTAAACCATAGAAGGTCTTGGATTAACTTTGACTGGATCGGAATCAGAAAAATCTTAGGGTCGATTTAACTGAACCAGACAAAAGTCTTGGAATATCTTAAACTGGAATACGAATCAGGGAGATCTTAGGGTCGATCTGACTGAACCAGAGAAGGTCTTGGATTAACTTTGACTGGATCGTAATCAGAAAAATCTTAGGATCGATTTAACTGAACCAAACAAAAGTCTTGGGATATCTTCAACTAGAATACGAATCAGGGAGATGTTAGGGTCGATCTGACTGAACCATAAAATGTCTTGTATCAACTTTGACTGGATCGGAATCAGAAAAATCTTAGGATCGATTTAACTGAAGCAGACAAAAGTCTTGGGATATCTTCAACTGGAATACGAATCAGGGAGATCTTAGGGTCGATCTGACTGAACCATAGAAGGTCTTGGATTAACTTTGACTGGGTCGGAATCAGAAAAATCTTAGGATCGATTTAACTGAACCAAACAAAAGTCTTGGGATATCTTCAACTGTTATACGAATCAGGGAGATCTTAGGGTCGATCTGACTGAACCAGAGAAGGTCTTGGATTAACTTTGACTGGATCGGAATCAGAAAAATCTTAGGATCGATTTAACTGAACCAAACAAAAGTCTTGGGATATCTTCATTTGGAATACGAATCAGGGAGATCTTAGGGTCGATCTGACTGAACCAGAGAAGGTCTTGGATTAACTTTGATTGGTTCAGAATCAGAAAAATCTTAGGATCGATTTACCTAAACCAGACAAAAGTCTTGGAATATCTTCAACTGGAATACGAATCAGGGAGATCTTAGGGTCGATCTGACTAAACCAGAGAAGGTCTTGGATTAACTTTGACTTTATCGGAATCAGAAAAATCTTAGGGTCGATTTAACTGTACCAGACAAAAGTCTTGGAATAACTTCAACTAGACACGAATCAGGGAGATCTTAGGGTCGATCTGACTGAACCAGAGAAGGTCTAGGATTAACTTTGACTGGATTGGAATCAGAAAAATCTTAGGATCGATTTAACTGAACCAAACAAAAGTCTTGGGATATCTTCTACTAGAATACGAATCAGGGAGATGTTAGGGTCGATCTGACTGAACCATAGAATGTCTTGTATCAACTTTGACTGGATCGGAATCAGAAAAATCTTAGGATCGATTTAACTGAACCAGACAAAAGTCTTGGGATATCTTCAACTAGAATACGAATCAGGAAGATCTTAGGGTCGATCTGACTGAACCAGAGAAGGTCTTGGATTAACTTTGACTGGATCAGAATCAGAAAAATCTTAGGATCGATTTAACTGAACCAGCCAAAAGTCTTGGAATATCTTCAACTGGAATATGAATCAGGGAGATCTTAGGGTCGATCTAACTAAACCATAGAAGGTCTTGGATTAACTTTGACTGGATCGGAATCAGAAAAATCTTAGGGTCGATTTAACTGAACCAGACAAAAGTCTTGGAATATCTTAAACTGGAATACGAATCAGGGAGATCTTAGGGTCGATCTGACTGAACCAGAGAAGGTCTTGGATTAACTTTGACTGGATCGTAATCAGAAAAATCTTAGGATCGATTTAACTGAACCAAACAAAAGTCTTGGGATATCTTCAACTAGAATACGAATCAGGGAGATGTTAGGGTCGATCTGACTGAACCATAAAATGTCTTGTATCAACTTTGACTGGATCGAAATCAGAAAAATCTTAGGA
This sequence comes from Vicia faba, assembly GCA_948472305.1. Classification (NCBI taxonomy): domain Eukaryota; kingdom Viridiplantae; phylum Streptophyta; class Magnoliopsida; order Fabales; family Fabaceae; genus Vicia; species Vicia faba. Next base: position 408,696,335 of record OX451740.1, on the reverse strand, counting down.
TCGATTTAACTGAAGCAGACAAAAGTCTTGGGATATCTTCAACTGGAATACGAATCAGGGAGATCTTAGGGTCGATCTGACTGAACCATAGAAGGTCTTGGATTAACTTTGACTGGGTCGGAATCAGAAAAATCTTAGGATCGATTTAACTGAACCAAACAAAAGTCTTGGGATATCTTCAACTGGAATACGAATCAGGGAGATCTTAGGGTCGATCTGACTGAACCATAGAATGTCTTGGATCAACTTTGACTGGATCGAAATCAGAAAAATCATAGGATCGATTTAACTGAACCAGACAAAAGTCTTGGGATATCTTTAACTGGAATACGAATCAGGGAGATCTTAGGGTCGATCTGACTGAACCAGAGAAGGTCTTGGATTAACTTTGACTGGATCGGAATCAGAAAAATCTTAGGATCGATTTAACTGAACCAAACAAAAGTCTTGGGATATCTTCATTTGGAATACGAATCAGGGAGATCTTAGGGTCGATCTGACTGAACCAGAGAAGGTCTTGGATTAACTTTGATTGGTTCAGAATCAGAAAAATCTTAGGATCGATTTACCTGAACCAGACAAAAGTCTTGGAATATCTTCAACTGGAATACGAATCAGGGAGATCTTAGGGTCGATCTGACTAAACCAGAGAAGGTCTTGGATTAACTTTGACTTTATCGGAATTAGAAAAATCTTAGGGTCGATTTAACTGTACCAGACAAAAGTCTTGGAATAACTTCAACTAGACACGAATCAGGGAGATCTTAGGGTCGATCTGACTGAACCAGAGAAGGTCTAGGATTAACTTTGACTGGATTGGAATCAGAAAAATCTTAGGATCGATTTAACTGAACCAAACAAAAGTCTTGGGATATCTTCAACTAGAATACGAAACAGGGAGATGTTAGGGTCGATCTGACTGAACCATAGAATGTCTTGTATCAACTTTGACTGGATCGGAATCAGAAAAATCTTAGGATCGATTTAACTGAACCAGACAAAAGTCTTGGGATATCTTCAACTGGAATACGAATCAGGGAGATCTTAGGGTCGATCTGACTGAACCAGAGAAGGTCTTGGATTAACTTTGACTGGGTCGGAATCAGAAAAATCTTAGGATCGATTTAACTGAACCAAATAAAAGTCTTGGGATATCTTCAACTGGAATACGAATCAGGGAGATCTTAGGGTCGATCTGACTGAACCAGAGAAGATTTTGGATTAACTTTGACTGGATCAGAATCAGAAAAATCTTAGGATCGATTTAACTGAACCAAACAAAAGTCTTGGAATATCTTCAACTAGAATATGAATCAGGGAGATCTTAGGGTCGATCTGACTAAACCATAGAAGGTCTTGGATTAACTTTGACTGGATCGGAATCAGAAAAATCTTAGGGTCGATTTAACTGAACCAGACAAAAGTCTTGGAATATCTTCAACTAGACACGAATCAGGGAGATCTTAGGGTCGATCTGACTGAACCAGAGAAGGCCTAGGATTAACTTTGACTGGATCGGAATCAGAAAAATCTTAGGATCGATTTAACTGAACCAAACAAAAGTCTTGGGATATCTTCAACTAGAATACGAATCAGGGAGATGTTAGGGTCGATCTGACTGAACCATAGAATGTCTTGTATCAACTTTGACTGGATCGGAATCAGAAAAATATTAGGATCGATTTAACTGAACCAGATAAAAGTCTTGGGATATCTTCAACTGGAATACGAATCAGGGAGATGTTAGGGTCGATCTGACTGAACCAGAGAAGGTCTTGGATTAACTTTGACTGGGTCGGAATCAGAAAAATCTTAGGATCGATTTAACTGAACCGAATAAAAGTCTTGGGATATCTTCAACTGGAATACGAATCAGGGAGATCTTAGGGTCGATCTGACTGAACCAGAGAAGATCTTGGATTAACTTTGACTGGATCAGAATCAGAAAAATATTAGGATCGATTTAACTGAACCAAATAAAAGTCTTGGGATATCTTCAACTGAAATACGAATCAGGGAGATCTTAGGGTCGATCTGACTGAATCAGAGAAGGTCTTGGATTAACTTTGATTGGTTCAGAATCAGAAAAATCTTAGGATCGATTTACCTGAACCAGACAAAAGTCTTGGAATATCTTCAACTGGAATACGAATCAGGGAGATCTTAGGGTCGATCTGACTAAACCAGAGAAGGTCTTGGATTAACTTTGACTGGATCGGAATCAGAAAAATCTTAGGGTCGATTTAACTGAACCAGACAAAAGTCTTGGAATAACTTCAACTAGACACAAATCAGGGAGATCTTAGGGTCGATCTGACTGAACCAGAGAAGGACTAGGATTAACTTTGACTGGATCGGAATCAGAAAAATCTTAGGATCGATTTAACTGAACCAAACAAAAGTCTTGGGATATCTTCAACTAGAATACGAATCAGGGAGATGTTAGGGTCGATCTGACTGAACCATAGAATGTCTTGTATCAACTTTGACTGGATCGGAATCAGAAAAATCTTAGGATCGATTTAACTGAACCAGACAAAAGTCTTGAGATATCTTCAACTGGAATACGAATCAGGGAGATCTTAGGGTCGATCTGACTGAACCAAAGAAGGTCTTGGATTAACTTTGACTGGGTCGGAATCAGAAAAATCTTAGGATCGATTTAACTGAACCAAATAAAAGTCTTGGGATATCTTCAACTGGAATACGAATCAGGGAGATCTTAGGGTCGATCTGACTGAACCAGAGAAGATCTTGGATTAAATTTGACTGGATCAGAATCAGAAAAATCTTAGGATCGATTTAACTGAACCAAACAAAAGTCTTGGAATATCTTCAACTGGAATATGAATCAGGGAGATCTTAGGGTCGATCTGACTAAACCATAGAAGGTCTTGGATTAACTTTGAGTGGATCGGAATCATAAAAATCTTAGGGTCGATTTAACTGAACCAGACAAAAGTCTTGGAATATCTTCAACTAGACACGAATCAGGGAGATCTTAGGGTCGATCTGACTGAACCAGAGAAGGTCTAGGATTAACTTTGACTGGATCGGAATCAGAAAAATCTTAGGATCGATTTAACTGAACCAAACAAAAGTCTTGGGATATCTTCAACTAGAATACGAATCAGGGAGATGTTAGGGTCGATTTGACTGAACCATAGAATGTCTTGTATCAACTTTGACTGGATCGGAATCAGAAAAATCTTAGGATCGATTTAACTGAACCAGACAAAAGTCTTGGGATATGTTCAACTGGAATACGAATCAGGGAGATCTTAGGGTCGATCTGACTGAACCAGAGAAGGTCTTGGATTAACTTTGATTGGTTCAGAATCAGAAAAATCTTAGGATCGATTTACCTGAACCAGACAAAAGTCTTGGAATATCTTCAACTGGAATACGAATCAGGGAGATCTTAGGGTCGATCTGACTAAACCAGAGAAGGTCTTGGATTAACTTTGACTGGATCGGAATCAGAAAAATCTTAGGGTCGATTTAACTGAACCAGACAAAAGTCTTGGAATAACTTCAACTAGACACAAATCAGGGAGATCTTAGGGTCGATCTGACTGAACCAGAGAAGGACTAGGATTAACTTTGACTGGATCGGAATCAGAAAAATCTTAGGATCGATTTAACTGAACCAAACAAAAGTCTTGGGATATCTTCAACTAGAATACGAATCAGGGAGATGTTAGGGTCGATCTGACTGAACCATAGAATGTCTTGTATCAACTTTGACTGGATCGGAATCAGAAAAATCTTAGGATCGATTTAACTGAACCAGACAAAAGTCTTGAGATATCTTCAACTGGAATACGAATCAGGGAGATCTTAGGGTCGATCTGACTGAACCAAAGAAGGTCTTGGATTAACTTTGACTGGGTCAGAATCAGAAAAATCTTAGGATCGATTTAACTGAACCAAATAAAAGTCTTGGGATATCTTCAACTGGAATACGAATCAGGGAGATCTTAGGGTCGATCTGACTGAACCAGAGAAGATCTTGGATTAAATTTGACTGGATCAGAATCAGAAAAATCTTAGGATCGATTTAACTGAACCAAACAAAAGTCTTGGAATATCTTCAACTGGAATATGAATCAGGGAGATCTTAGGGTCGATCTGACTAAACCATAGAAGGTCTTGGATTAACTTTGAGTGGATCGGAATCATAAAAATCTTAGGGTCGATTTAACTGAACCAGACAAAAGTCTTGGAATATCTTCAACTAGACACGAATCAGGGAGATCTTAGGGTCGATCTGACTGAACCAGAGAAGGTCTAGGATTAACTTTGACTGGATCGGAATCAGAAAAATCTTAGGATCGATTTAACTGAACCAAACAAAAGTCTTGGGATATCTTCAACTAGAATACGAATCAGGGAGATGTTAGGGTCGATTTGACTGAACCATAGAATGTCTTGTATCAACTTTGACTGGATCGGAATCAGAAAAATCTTAGGATCGATTTAACTGAACCAGACAAAAGTCTTGGGATATGTTCAACTGGAATACGAATCAGGGAGATCTTAGGGTCGATCTGACTGAACCAGAGAAGGTCTTGGATTAACTTTGATTGGTTCAGAATCAGAAAAATCTTAGGATCGATTTACCTGAACCAGACAAAAGTCTTGGAATATCTTCAACTGGAATACGAATCAGGGAGATCTTAGGGTCGATCTGACTAAACCAGAGAAGGTCTTGGATTAACTTTGACTGGATCGGAATCAGAAAAATCTTAGGGTCGATTTAACTGAACCAGACAAAAGTCTTGGAATAACTTCAACTAGACACAAATCAGGGAGATCTTAGGGTCGATCTGACTGAACCAGAGAAGGACTAGGATTAACTTTGACTGGATCGGAATCAGAAAAATCTTAGGATCGATTTAACTGAACCAAACAAAAGTCTTGGGATATCTTCAACTAGAATACGAATCAGGGAGATGTTAGGGTCGATCTGACTGAACCATAGAATGTCTTGTATCAACTTTGACTGGATCGGAATCAGAAAAATCTTAGGATCGATTTAACTGAACCAGACAAAAGTCTTGGGATATCTTCAACTGGAATACGAATCAGGGAGATCTTAGGGTCGATCTGACTGAACCAGAGAAGGTCTTGGATTAACTTTGACTGGGTCGGAATCAGAAAAATCTTAGGATCGATTTAACTGAACCAAATAAAAGTCTTGGGATATCTTCAACTGGAATACGAATCAGGGAGATCTTAGGGTCGATCTGACTGAACCAGAGAAGATCTTGGATTAACTTTGACTGGATCAGAATCAGAAAAATCTTAGGATCGATTTAACTGAACCAAACAAAAGTCTTGGAATATCTTCAACTGGAATATGAATCAGGGAGATCTTAGGGTCGATCTGACTAAACCATAGAAGGTCTTGGATTAACTTTGAGTGGATCGGAATCATAAAAATCTTAGGGTCGATTTAACTGAACCAGACAAAAGTCTTGGAATATCTTCAACTAGACACGAATCAGGGAGATCTTAGGGTCGATCTGACTGAACCAGAGAAGGTCTAGGATTAACTTTGACTGGATCGGAATCAGAAAAATCTTAGGATCGATTTAACTGAACCAAACAAAAGTCTTGGGATATTTTCAACTAGAATACGAATCAGGGAGATGTTAGGGTCGATCTGACTGAACCATAGAATGTCTTGTATCAACTTTGACTGGATCGGAATCAGAAAAATCTTAGGATCCATTTAACTGAACCAGACAAAAGTCTTGGGATATCTTCAACTGGAATACGAATCAGGGAGATCTTAGGGTCGATCTGACTGAACCAGAGAAGGTCTTGGATTAACTTTGACTGGGTCGGAATCAGAAAAATCTTAGGATCGATTTAACTGAACCAAATAAAAGTCTTGGGATATCTTCAACTGGAATACGAATCAGGGAGATCTTAGGGTCGATCTGACTGAACCAGAGAAGATCTTGGATTAACTTTGACTGGATCAGAATCAGAAAAATCTTAGGATCGATTTAACTGAACCAAACAAAAGTCTTGGAATATCTTCAACTGGAATATGAATCAGGGAGATCTTAGGGTCGATCTGACTAAACCATAGAAGGTCTTGGATTAACTTTGAGTGGATCGGAATCATAAAAATCTTAGGGTCGATTTAACTGAACCAGACAAAAGTCTTGGAATATCTTCAACTAGACACGAATCAGGGAGATCTTAGGGTCGATCTGACTGAACCAGAGAAGGTCTAGGATTAACTTTGACTGGATCGGAATCAGAAAAATCTTAGGATCGATTTAACTGAACCAAACAAAAGTCTTGGGATATCTTCAACTAGACACGAATCAGGGAGATCTTAGGGTCGATCTGACTGAACTAGAGAAGGTCTTGGATTAACATTGACTGGATCGGAATCAGAAAAATCTTAGGATCGATTTAACTGAACCAGACAAAAGTCTTGGGATATCTTCAACTAGAATACGAATCAGGGAGATCTTAGGGTCGATCTGACTGAACCAGAGAAGGTCTTGGATTAACTTTGACTAGATCGGAATCAGAAAAATCTTAGGATCGATTTAACTGAACCAAACAAAAGTCTTGGGATATCTTCAAGTGGAATACGAATCAGGGAGATCTTAGGGTCGATCTGACTGAACCAGAGAAGGTCTTGGATTAACTTTGATTGGATCAGAATCAGAAAAATCTTAGGATCGATTTACCTGAACCAGACAAAAGTCTTGGAATATCTTCAACTGGAATACGAATCAGGGAGATCTTAGGGTCGATCTGACTAAACCAGAGAAGGTCTTGGATTAACTTTGACTGGATCGGAATCAGAAAAATCTTAGGGTCGATTTAACTGAACCAGACAAAAGTCTTGGAATAACTTCAACTAGACACGAATCAGGGAGATCTTAGGGTCGATCTGACTGAACCAGAGAAGGTCTAGGATTAACTTTGACTGGATCGGAATCAGAAAAATCTTAGGATCGATTTAACTGAACCAAACAAAAGTCTTGGGATATCTTCAACTAGAATACGAATCAGGGAGATGTTAGGGTCGATCTGACTGAACCATAGAATGTCTTGTATCAACTTTGACTAGATCGGAATCAGAAAATCTTAGGATCGATTTAACTGAACCAGACAAAAGTCTTGGGATATCTTCATATGGAATATGAATCAGGGAGATCTTAGGGTCGATCTGACTGAACCAGAGAAGGTCTTGGATTAACTTTGACTGGGTCGGAATCAGAAAAATCTTAGGATCGATTTAACTGAACCAAATAAAAGTCTTGGGATATCTTCAACTGGAATACGAATCAGGGAGATCTAAGGGTCGATCTGACTGAACCAGAGAAGATCTTGGATTAACTTTGACTGGATCAGAATCAGAAAAATCTTAGGATCAATTTAACTGAACCAGACAAAAGTCTTGGAATATCTTCAACTGGAATATGAATCAGGAAGATATTAGGGTCGATCTGACTAAACCATAGAAGGTCTTGGATTAACTTTGACTGGATCGGAATCAGAAAAATCTTAGGGTCGATTTAATTGAACCAGACAAAAGTCTTGGAATATCTTCAACTAGACACGAATCAGGGAGATCTTAGGGTCGATCTGACTGAACCAGAGAAGGTCTAGGATTAACTTTGACTGGATCGGAATCAGAAAAAATCTTAGGATCGATTTAACTGAACCAAACAAAAGTCTTGGGATATCTTCAACTGGAATACGAATCAGGGAGATCTTAGGGTCGATCTGACTGAACCAGAGAAGGTCTTGGATTACCTTTGACTGGGTCGGAATCAGAAAAATCTTAGGATCGATTTAACTGAACCAAATAAAAGTCTTGGGATATCTTCAATTGGAATATGAATCAGGGAGATCTTAGGGTCGATCTGACTGAACCAGAGAAGATCTTGGATTAACTTTGACTGGATCAGAATCAGAAAAATCTTAGGATCGATTTAACTGAACCAGCCAAAAGTCTTGGAATATCTTCAACTGGAATATGAATCAGGGAGATCTTAGGGTCGATCTAACTAAACCATAGAAGGTCTTGGATTAACTTTGACTGGATCGGAATCAGAAAAATCTTAGGGTCGATTTAACTGAACCAGACAAAAGTCTTGGAATATCTTCAACTAGACACGAATCAGGGAGATCTTAGGGTCGATCTGACTGAACCAGAGAAGGTCTAGGATTAACTTTGACTGGATCGGAATCAGAAAAATCTTAGGATCGATTTAACTGAACCAAACAAAAGTCTTGGGATATCTTCAACTAGACACGAATCAGGGAGATCTTAGGGTCGATCTGACTGAACTAGAGAAGGTCTTGGATTAACATTGACTGGATCGGAATCAGAAAAATCTTAGGATCGATTTAACTGAACCAGACAAAAGTCTTGGGATATCTTCAACTAGAATACGAATCAGGGAGATCTTAGGGTCGATCTGACTGAACCAGAGAAGGTCTTGGATTAACTTTGACTAGATCGGAATCAGAAAAATCTTAGGATCGATTTAACTGAACCAAACAAAAGTCTTGGGATATCTTCAAGTGGAATACGAATCAGGGAGATCTTAGGGTCGATCTGACTGAACCAGAGAAGGTCTTGGATTAACTTTGATTGGATCAGAATCAGAAAAATCTTAGGATCGATTTACCTGAACCAGACAAAAGTCTTGGAATATCTTCAACTGGAATACGAATCAGGGAGATCTTAGGGTCGATCTGACTAAACCAGAGAAGGTCTTGGATTAACTTTGACTGGATCGGAATCAGAAAAATCTTAGGGTCGATTTAACTGAACCAGACAAAAGTCTTGGAATAACTTCAACTAGACACGAATCAGGGAGATCTTAGGGTCGATCTGACTGAACCAGAGAAGGTCTAGGATTAACTTTGACTGGATCGGAATCAGAAAAATCTTAGGATCGATTTAACTGAACCAAACAAAAGTCTTGGGATATCTTCAACTAGAATACGAATCAGGGAGATGTTAGGGTCGATCTGACTGAACCATAGAATGTCTTGTATCAACTTTGACTAGATCGGAATCAGAAAATCTTAGGATCGATTTAACTGAACCAGACAAAAGTCTTGGGATATCTTCATATGGAATATGAATCAGGGAGATCTTAGGGTCGATCTGACTGAACCAGAGAAGGTCTTGGATTAACTTTGACTGGGTCGGAATCAGAAAAATCTTAGGATCGATTTAACTGAACCAAATAAAAGTCTTGGGATATCTTCAACTGGAATACGAATCAGGGAGATCTAAGGGTCGATCTGACTGAACCAGAGAAGATCTTGGATTAACTTTGACTGGATCAGAATCAGAAAAATCTTAGGATCAATTTAACTGAACCAGACAAAAGTCTTGGAATATCTTCAACTGGAATATGAATCAGGAAGATATTAGGGTCGATCTGACTAAACCATAGAAGGTCTTGGATTAACTTTGACTGGATCGGAATCAGAAAAATCTTAGGGTCGATTTAATTGAACCAGACAAAAGTCTTGGAATATCTTCAACTAGACACGAATCAGGGAGATCTTAGGGTCGATCTGACTGAACCAGAGAAGGTCTAGGATTAACTTTGACTGGATCGGAATCAGAAAAAATCTTAGGATCGATTTAACTGAACCAAACAAAAGTCTTGGGATATCTTCAACTGGAATACGAATCAGGGAGATCTTAGGGTCGATCTGACTGAACCAGAGAAGGTCTTGGATTACCTTTGACTGGGTCGGAATCAGAAAAATCTTAGGATCGATTTAACTGAACCAAATAAAAGTCTTGGGATATCTTCAATTGGAATATGAATCAGGGAGATCTTAGGGTCGATCTGACTGAACCAGAGAAGATCTTGGATTAACTTTGACTGGATCAGAATCAGAAAAATCTTAGGATCGATTTAACTGAACCAGCCAAAAGTCTTGGAATATCTTCAACTGGAATATGAATCAGGGAGATCTTAGGGTCGATCTAACTAAACCATAGAAGGTCTTGGATTAACTTTGACTGGATCGGAATCAGAAAAATCTTAGGGTCGATTTAACTGAACCAGACAAAAGTCTTGGAATATCTTCAACTGGAATACGAATCAGGGAGATCTTAGGGTCGATCTGACTGAACCAGAGAAGGTCTTGGATTAACTTTGACTAGATCGGAATCAGAGAAATCTTAGGATCGATTTAACTGAACCAGACAAAAGTCTTGGGATATCTTCAACTTGAATACGAATCAGGGAGATCTTAGGGTCGATATGACTGAACCAGAGAAGGTCTTGGATTGACTTTGACTGGATCGGAATCAGAAAAATCTTAGGATCGATTTAACTGAACCAGACAAAGGTATTGGGATATCTTCAACTGGAATACAAATAAGGGAGATCTTAGGGTCGATCTGACTGAACCAGAGAAGGTCTTGGATTAACTTTGACTGGATCAGAATCATAAAAATCTTAGGATCCAATTAACTGAACCTGACAAAATTCATGGAATATCTTCAACTGGAATACGAATCAGGGAGATCTTAGGGTCGATCTGACTGAACCAGAGAAGGTCTTGGATCAACTTTGACTGGATCAGAATCAGAAAAATCTTAGGATCGATTTAACTGAACCAGACAAAAGTCTTGGGATATCTTCAACTGGAATACGAATCAGGGAGATCTTAGGGTCGATCTGACTGAACCAGAGAAGGTCTTGGATTAACTTTGACTGGATCGGAATCAGAAAAATCTTAGGATCCATTTAACTGAACCAGACAAAAGTCTTGGAATATCTTCAACTGGAATACGAATCAGGGAGATCTTAGGGACGATCTGACTGAACCAGAGAAGGTCTTGGATCAACTTTGACTGGATCGGAATAAGAAAAATCTTAGGATCGATTTAACTGAACCAGACAAAAGTCTTGGGATATCTTAAACTAGAATACGAATCAGGGAGATCTTAGGGTCGATCTGACTGAACCAGAGAAGGTCTTGGATCAACTTTGACTGGATCGAAATCAGAAAAATCTTAGGATCGATTTAACTGAACCAGACAAAAGTCTTGGGGTATCTTCAACTGGAATACGAATCAGGGAGATCTTAGGGTCGTTCTTACTGAACCAGAGAAGGTCTTGGATTAACTTTGACTGGATCGGAATCAGAAAAGTCTTAGGATCAATTTAACTGAACCTGACAAAAGTCTTCCATAGATGTAGTTTTTCTTTTGAGGGGACTACCAGGTCATACGAGTAGTCAACGGTGTTTACTGACTCGTCTTTCCCTGAAACGGTAAAGAGTCGGTCATATGCAATGTCATGATGTATGAAATGCATGATATATATCAAGCAATGATGCTCTTAACATAAATGAGATTGTGTGGTATGATGCGTATATGCATGTATCATGATATATGGAAATGTGATGTTTTAGCTGGGGAAAATAAATCCCGGATAGCTGCCGAAGAATAGAGCTGAATTCTTCATTTCCGCTAGGGATGGCGAACGAAGAGAATAAACCTGCAGGAGAGGATGACTCCATTGGGGAAATAAACTGATAAGGAGATTACTCTGTGGGGAAGAGATATTCTGCTGAAGATTCCACTGATAAATTCCGTCGGGATGAATTATCGTTGCTGGTGATATTGAATCTGTTGAGGATTGAATTCCTGTTTGTGAAAGGAAAGAACTTTCGCTGGGGATGATATTTGGTGGCGAAGTTACTGGGGATAACCTGTTAGACTTTTGTGGGGATAATCCTCTGAATTCTGCTGGGAATGATCCTTTGAACTCGGCTGGGGAGATTTATTTTTGTACTCCGCTGGGGATAAACTTCCAGAGTCTACTGGGGATGATGATTCAACTCCGTTGGGGAAGCTTTTTCAGACTGCGCTGGGAAAATTTTAACTCCATTGGGGGTATCTTGTATTTTGCCGAGGAACATTCTTATACTCTGCCAGGGAATATTAAGACTGTCGGGGATATCAAGCCTTTTTAGTGTTGATGGTAGATCAACTCTGCTTGGGGAGAGCATTGCTGATTCGTTCATAGTTGCAAGTCTCAGCTGGGGGAGAGCTACCATTACTGCTTTAATTTGCGGGGAGTGAAGGTATCTTAGCCATATTCTTCAGCTGAATCTACCTTTGTACATGGTGGACAGAGCAACTGTACAGTTTGGACAATTTTGAATTGCCCCTGTTTCTGATATTACCCGTAATCGTCTTTCGTTTCGCATGTAAATATTCATGAGCAGCAATTAATGTCAAATGCATATATCAAAAATGAACATTGGACGTTCTTTGCAAAACAAAACAGATAAAGGAAAAACAGTTTGAAATTTCTTTGAAAATGAATTGTATTGATTTGAAGTTTGGCCTGTAAATAGGCGTTTTTTTGTACAAGAGGCTGGCGTCCTAGTAAGAGAACGCCGCCGAGCAGATAGAATTTACACAATTTGTGAAAAGAAAACAAAACAGCTATGTGAATAATCCCACTGGGTTCCAACTCTGCTATTGCCTTTATGTCCTCGGGCATCTCATCACTTTTCTACTTGGTTGAAGGTAGATCAAATTGATTAGTGTCGTCCGAGCTTGATAGTTGATACCGAAGTCTGGATGCAAGGTGATCCAATGAGACATAGTGTTACGCTTTGATCCTAATTTTTGCCTGGACTGCCCTTTCGGGTTTTCAGTCCACCGGGATACCCTTTTTGCCTAAGTCGCCTTTTCAGGTTTTCGACTTGCCGGGTGTACAGATTTTTCATTTTCATCCCATATTTTTGCTCGAAACCTTTTGGTTCGCTGGGAAGCCCTTATTTTTGCCTAGGCCAGTCAACCTAGCGGGTCTTTGATTATGCGTAGTATCTTTTCACTATGTCTGCATTGACGGGGTGAGGAAGGTCGTCACCATCCATGGTGGTTAGAATCATAGCTCCTCCTGAGAAAATGTTCTTAACCACAAATGGCCCTTCGTAACTAGGGGTCCATTTGCCCCTGAGATCACCTTGAGGTAAAATAATGCGCTTGATTACCAGATCCCCAACTTGATACTCTTGTCGTCTAACTTTCTTGTTAAATGCCTTGATCATCCGTTTTTGGTATGTCTGACCATGACAAATAGCAGTAAGTCTCTTTTCGTCAATTAGGTTCAGCTGATCAAGCCGGGTCTGAATCCAGTCATCTTTGCTCAAACCTGCATCCTTCATGATTCGAAGAGAGGGTACCTGAACTTCAATGGGCAAGACTTCCTCCATACCATATACCAAGGAATAGGGTGTTGCCCCTGTTAACGTCTGAGCTGAGGTACGGTACCCATGAAGAGCAAATGGTAACATCTCGTGCCAGTCTTTTTATGTCACCGTCATCTTTTGCACAATCTTCTTAATGTTCTTATTAGCTGCTTTGACAGCCCCGTTAAGCTTCGGCCGGTAAGGAGAAGAGTTGTGATGCTGTATCTTGAACTACTTGCAGAGCTCAGTGATCATTTTGTTGTTGAGATTGGTACCATTGTCCGTTATGATCCTCTCTGGTACATCGTATCGACAGATCAGATTGTGCCGAATAAATCGTGCCACGACATTCTTGGTTACAGTAGCAAAGGAAGTTGCTTCAACCCACTTCGTAAAGTAATCAATAGCCACCAGGATGAAATGATGCCCGTTGGACGCTGTAGGTCTGATTTCGCCGATCATATCAATGCTCCACATTGCAAAAGGCCAAGGTGCCGTCAAGATGTTCAGAGGGACTGGAGGTATGTGCACCTTATCAGCATAGATCTGGCACTTGTGACATGTCCGAGAATGCTGATAACAGTCGGCTTCCATTCTGGACCAATAATATCCTGCCCGTAGGATCTTCTTTGCCATGGTGTGTCCACTGGAATGAGTTCCGAAAGTACCTTCATGTAACTCCGCCATGATCCTTTCTGCCTCGTTCTTATCCATACAATGCAGTAAGGTCGAATCATGGTTACTCTTGTAAAGAATGACATTGCTGATGAAGAACTTTGCCGCGAACCTTCTCAGAAACTTCTTGTCATTAACAGATGCACCCTCAGGGTACTCCTGAGCCTCAAGATACCTCCTTACCTCATGAAACCAGTGTTTATCCGCTACCTCTTCAGTCTCAATGTCACAGTAGTGTACAGGTTCGTCCAATCTTTCAATGATAATCCGGGGAGCCTCGTTGTCCCAATTGACCTTGAACATAGAAGACATCGTAGCTAGAGCGTCCGCCAACTGATTCTCCTCTCTAGGGAAGTGTTCAAAGGTTATCTCTTTGAAGTGGGGAAGCAAAGTCAACACATACTCCTTGTAAGGAATAAGATTTGGGTGTTTCGTATCCCACTCGCCTTTGATCTGACTGATCACGAGAACAGAATCTCCGAAGACACTTAGAAACTTAATCCTTAGGTCAATTGCTGCTCGAAGACCCATGATGCACACTTCATACTCCGCCATGTTGTTGGTGCAGTTGAAACATGGTCGGGCGGTGAACGGAGTATGAGAGCCTTTAGGAGATATAATTACAGCGCCAATGTCGTTACCCAAAGCATTCGAAGCTCTATCAAAGTACATAGACAATCAGGATCCTTACTCAGGTCCTTCATCCGGTCCAGGTGTCTCACAGTCAGTCACTATCATGATATTCTCATCCGGAAATTCAAAGTTCATAGACTGGTAATCATCTACTGCCTGATGTGCCAAATGGTCTGCCAACACACTTCCCTTGATTGCCTTCTGGTTCGTGTACTAGATGTCATACTCAGTCAAGATCATCTGCCATCTCGCTATTCTTCCAGACAAGGCATGCTTTTCGAAGATATACTTGATTGGATCCATCTTTGATATCAACAGAGTAGTGTGAGTCAACATATACTGTCTCAGCCGGCGAGCATCCCATGCCAAAGCGCAGCAAGTTTTCTCGAGCAGTGAGTATCGGGTCTCATAGTCGGTAAACTTTTTGCTAAGGTAATAAATAGCATGCTCTTTTCGGCCAGACTCGTCATGCTTCCCCAGCACACCCCCCATTGAATTGTCGAGTACTGTAAAGTATAAGATCAAAGGTCTCCCTTCAACTGGAGGCATCATAATAGGTGGCTCTTGGAGATACTCTTTGATCCTTTCGAAAGAGGCCTGGCATTCATCATTCCAACGTACTACTTGATCTTTCTTCAGTAGCTTGAAGATTGGCTCACAAGTAGAAGTCAGGTGCGAGATGAATCGGGCAATGTAGTTCAGTCGTCTCAGGAAGCCTCTGACTTCTTTCTCTATTTGGGAGCTGGCATTTCCTGTATAGCTTTCACCTTTGCAGGATCCACTTGAATACCTTTATCGCTTACGACGAAACCCAGCAGCTTACCAGATCTCACCCTGAAGGTGCACTTGTTAGGGTTTAACCTCAGCTTGTACATCTTCAACCTGTCAAATAGCTTCTGAAGGTGGTCTAGATGTTCTTCTTCAGTTTGAGATCTTGCAATCACGTCATCAACGTATACCTCAATCTCATGATGGATCATGTCATGAAATAAAGCCACCATGGCACACTGATACGTTGCCCCAACATTTTTCAATCCAAAAGGCATGACCTTGTATCAAAAGGTACCCCATTGAGTAACAAAGGTTATCTTCTCCATGTCTTTGGGAGCCATTTTAATCTGATTATAACCGGAGAAAGCATCCATGAAGGAGAAGACTTTATGCTGAGCGGTGTTGTCAACCAGAACGTCGATATGAGGTAGAGGGAAGTCATCCTTGGGGCTTTCCCTGTTCAGATCCCTATAGTCCACACACATTCGAACCTTACCATCCTTCTTCGGCACAGGAACCACATTGGCCACCCACTGAGGGTACGAAGTAACTGCTAGAAAACCGGCGTCAAACTGTTTCACAACTTCAGCCTTGATTTTCTCAGACATCTTTGGGCGCATTCGGCGGACCTTCTATTTTACTAGAGGGCAGTATTCCTTGGTAGGCAGGCGATGAACCACAATGTCAGTATCCAACCCAGGCATGTCTTCATAAGACCAGGCAAAGATCTCAACATAGTCACGCAACATCTGAATCAACTGTTGCTTCACACTAAGCTCAAGATTTTCCCCGATCTTAACTTCCTTCTTGTCTGTCTCTGTACCCAGATTCACTGTTTCCACTGGCTCTTCATGTGGCTGTGTAGCCCTCTCTTCTTGGAGTAGCAGTCTTGCAAGTTCACCAGGCACTTCGCAATCATCTTCACCTTCGTCTTCGGCTAAGTTGATCGGATTTTCGAAGTCATAACCGGCAGTAGCAGAGTCGTTACCAGTAGGATCCAGAGTGGACGTAGACCTGTATATGTGAGTGTGTGTAAAATAGCTGTTTTGCAATATATAATAAAAGAAAAACAAGGAGCGCAAAATTTGAAATGCAAGAAATGTCCAATGCTTTTATTAATGATATATGTAGATGACACACATAAAGCCCTCACAAATGAGGCCACGGTGCCCCGGGTAAGACACCGGGCCATAGAGTTTAAAACATTGTCTGTTACAAATTCAAAAAAGTTTCATTACTGGGTTACAAAGGAAATAGGGATGAAGTCTTTTGCTGTCCAGTTGCTTGGTCCACTGTCGGTCGTAGGATAGATCCAATTGTCGAACTCAGACTCTTCAACATCGTCTTCAATGGCATTCACTCCCAAGTTGCTGATGAACACGGGAGGTCTTCCGATCCGTGCATTCCGAACAGCCTTTTGAGCCTCTACAGTGAAACCCAAACCAAACTTGTTAGTCTTTTGTGTAAAATCAGGGAGTTGGCCCCAATTTGCACACCCACCTTTCTCGAAAACAGCCCGGGCATCCTTAAAGGAAGCCATCTTCATATGAGAATCTTCAACAACAGTCTAAGTTGATGCCAGCGTCTGGGGAACCTCTTCAAAATTCTGAAATGGGGTGTCAATGAACTCCCCATCCATCTCTACATATCGAAAAGAGTTGAGGTGGATCACCATGTACTCTTCCTCTCCTTGTACTGTCACAATCTTCCCTTTGACCGGGTACTTCAGTTTCTGGTGGAGCGTTGAGGCTACTGCCCCGGCTTTGTGGATCCATGGACGACCCAACAAACAAGAATAAGATGGCCAAATATCCATCACATAGAACGTAGAGTTGAAAACCTGAGAACCAACCTTAATCGGAATATCCACTTCTCCATGCACCATTCTCTTAGACCCATCAAAGGCCCTAACAACAATGTTGCTTGGCTTCAGCTCTAACCCTTTACAGTCCAACCGGTCTAGAGATTTCTTAGGTAAGACGTTCAATGAGGAACCAGTATCCACTAATACATGAGCAAGAGTAGTGCCCCTGAATTCAATGGAGACATGCAGGGCATCATTGTGATTCTTCCCTTTAGCAGTCAAGTCGGTGTCAGAGAAACCTAACCCATTATCAGCAGTCAGATTGGCCATGCAATCTTTAAACTGATAAGTTGATGTCTCTTGTGGTACGTGTGCAGTCTTTAGAAATGTAATCAGAGCCTTGGCATGGGCCTCTGAGAATAGAAACAGTGATAGCATAGAGATTTTGGACGGGGTTTGCCCCAGCTGCTCGACTACATTGTAGTCGCTCTTTTTGATGATTTTCATAATCTCTTCAATCTCTTGTCTAGAAGCTTCAACAATAATTGTCTTCGGTGCCTCCGTCTGGGCAGGCTCACTGGTGATCCCTTTGCCCCGAGTGTCAGATGACTCGGCGACAGGGGTAAGAATAGGCACTTGAACAGGAACAGTAGCAGGTACACTGGCAGGTGTAATAATAACAGGTTTTCAGACAGTTGGTGGAGAGATATCAGGTGATAAAAGTCTTCCGCTGCGGGTGACTTTAGCAGGTCCAACAATATTGTTGACGTCAGTATCAGCATCCAACTCTTGTTTAACTCCATGAAAATAAACATCGGCCCCGTAATGCCAAGGGACAGCTTTATCAGAGGTGTAGGGGACATGCCCAAGAACAGTGATGATTAATGGTGTGATTCTTGGAACAGATGTAATTCTAACAAGCTTTCTCGAGGAAGCCTTGGAAGAATTGTCTAAAATGGTGATAATAGCAACTTCTTCAGTATGAACTAAAGGAACAACAGTCTTTTCAAACAAAATTTCTTTACTATCCATCAGGCGTTGGACACCTGATTTCAAAAGATGGCAACCGGTAGGTAGAACAGAACACATACGGCAACCTTCGTCATATCCCGGAAATAAACCGGCTAGAAAAAGGTTCTTCTTCACAGTCATCAAAGGGGTAACAATGTCGTTCACAGAAACCACAAATGAGTCTTCCTCTATAGCATTCACTCCATGTTTGGGCATATGAGCAGTCACAACATTAGGTCTTTCGGGCGCCTCGAATTCAATCTCCTTAGCATCAATTAAGTCCTGTATTTTGTTCTTCAAAGCCCAACAATCATCTGCATTATGCCCCGGGCTATCAGAGTGAAAAGCACAGCGGGCATTAGGGTTATACTTTGGTGATGTAGTGTTGGGATTCTTCGGGGCCTCCCATGGAATCACTAGATTGGTCTTTAACAACTGCGGCAGAATCTGAGACAAAGTCATGTTGAGATGGGTGAATTGCCTTCAAGGTCTCTCGGCCTTTTGCTGATTGTTGTGCTGAGGAGCACCAGCAGGTCTTGAAATAACAACCGCATTAACAGCTTGGCGGCGTTCAGGTCTACTCTAGTTTTTCGAACCGTAGACAGCACTAGACTCTTTCTTGAAAGGATTTTTCTCGGTGCTTGACGAAGCACCCTTTTGTATCTTACCAGCCTTAATACCAGCCTCAATCCTCTCACCAGTCATAATTAGCTCTATAAACCTAGAAGAAGAGCTTCCAATCAGGTGGTTGAAAAATGGACCAGACAAGGTCCCCAGAAACATATCCACAAGCTCCGGATAGGCCAAGGGTGGTTGCACTCTTCCGGCGAGGTCCCTCCACTTCTGAGAATAATCTTTGAAACCTTCTCCCGTTCCCATTGACATGCCCTGGAGTTGGGTTTGCGTGGGAGCAAGGTCAGAATTGTATTGGTACTGCCTGTAGAAAGCAGTAGCCAAATCTTCCCAACTGCGGATACTGGCTCCGTCCAACTGGTAAAACCATTCAAGTTGAGTCCCTGATAGACTATCTTTAAAGAAGTGGATCCATAGGTTCTTATCAGCGGTGTACGGCTGAATCTTCCTTACATGTGATCGGAGGTGCAGCTTCGGACAAGAAACTCCTTCATACTTAGCAAAGGCTGGTGCTTTGAACTTGTGGGGAATCACCACCCCAGATGATATACCCAAATCACCAAAATCTAGACCAGGCACATTCTGAACTTCCATCGCACTCAACCGGTATTCCAGTTGCTTGTATTTATCCTCAACAGGAGGATACTGGTCTTCGTCGAAATCTGTCTCATTTGTTAGAACATAGTTTGATTCTACAACCCTTAATTAGAGTTTTGATGATAACAAAATACAAAGAATAAAATAAATTCAAAGATATATCTAGAACAAATATGCTTCTTAAAATTATGTTTTGTATATACAGAAGTTCTGATGGAATAAGCATCAGAAGCATCAGAAGATCAGCAATATGTCAGCATCAGAAGATGAGCAACATGTGCTACACGCTAAAGCTACCAGATCATACGCTGAAACTTGATGACCAGAATCTGCGCATAAACATATACACTCTGACTCTGATCGAAGATCTTTACCCAGTCATCAGCACTCAGAAGCGTCATCATAAGTAAAGGCAGAACACTATGAAGCGCTATCATAAGCAGAGAAGACTCTGAAGCGTTACTAAGTATTCAAGACAAAATTAAATGCTAACGACTCTCTTCAAGACAAGATCTTCTCAATAAGGAAAGTGTGTTATTATCATTGAAATGGATTTATGGACAACGTATCTCTGCCTTGTCTATATAAACTAATCTGCTTTGGAAAAGACGCACGCTTACAAAAAACGCATGCACGCATAAAATTTTCCAAGCCTTCAAACCACACTTACTCAAACGCTTTAGCAAATTCATTTTTATTCCAAGCTTAAATTGTGTAACTATCACAGTTGTGATATACTATTTTATTAGAAAATGTTAAACACATTATTGTTCAATTCTTTGTAAGAGATTTCCTTGAGATAAACCGGTTTGTGGTTATACTCAAGAAGGCTTTAACAATTGGTAAAGTAGACTGTTGTAATCTTTTGAATATAGTGGATTAAGACCTCATTGGAGAGAGACGAAATCACCTTGACGGGTGGATTGGAGTAGTTTGAGATCAAACGAACCAGGATAAAAATACAGTGTTGTCTAAGCATTTGTTTTAAAGTTTTACAATTCAACCCCCCTTCTTGTGTTTTTCACATCTTCAATTGGCATCAGAGCGCCTAGTTCTGAGCTTATAACACTTAACCGTGTCAGTACAAGATCCAGCGTCAGAAAAACACAATGACAGGACCACATCAAAACATTAGCAATGACAACAATGAAGAAAGAGACAGATTCAGTGGCAAACCTCCAGTCTTTGATGGAGAGAACTTTGACTACTGGAAAGACAGAATTGAGAGTTTCTTTCTGGCCCATGATGCTGATCTGTGGGACATGGTGACTGATGGATACACGCACCCAGTGGATGGAAGTGGTCAGAAGATTGACAGGAAAATAATGTCTGATCAGCAAAAGCGTGAGTTCAGAAATCATCACAAGGCCAAAACAATTCTTCTCAGCGCCATCTCTTATTCAGAATATGAGAAGATATCAAACAAAGACACTGGAAAGAATATGTTTGACTCTCTGAGAATGACGCATGAAGGCAACATTCAAGTCAAAGAAACCAAAGCTCTTGCACTCATTCAGAAGTATGAGGCATTCAAGATGGAAGAGAGTGAATCAATAGAAACTATGTTTTCAAGATTTCAAATTCTTGTTGCTGGTATGAAAGTTCTTGACAAAGGGTATTCTACTGATGATCACGTTAATAAGATCATCAGAAGCTTGCCAGAACAATGGAGGCCAATGGTCATAGCGCTTAAGCTAGCCAAGGATCTCAACAAAATCTCTCTGGAGGAACTTGTCAACTCCCTCAGAAGTCACGAGATAGAGCTAGAAGCAGATGAACCTCAAAAGCAACGCAATCCATTAGCTTTAAAATCTAACAGAAAATCTGACTCCAAAGTTTTGCAGGCTGTGGAAGAAACCTATCATGGGTCCTCATCAGAAGAAGATGAACTATCTCTCCTCTCCAGAAGGGTGAACCAATTGTGGAAGCAGAGGCAAAGGAAGTTTAGGAATCCCAGAAGATCAGAAAATCAGAATGAATCTTTCTCCAGATACAGAAGGTCAGAATCCTCCTCTGGACACAGAAGATCTGAAGGTTCTTTCGGAAACAGAAAGCCAAACAACAAAGACATCATCTGCTATGAATGTAACGAGCAAGGGCACTACAAAAGTGATTTCCCAAAGCTTCAGAAGGAAAAGCCCAAAAAGAAGTTTGGCAAGGAAAATAAGAAAAGTCTCATGGCTACATGGGATGATTCTGACACATCTGAAGCTGACTCAGAATCAGATGATGAAAGAGCAAACATAGCTCTCATGGCAAACATAACAGAAGACAATGAAGCTTCTGAGTCAGAATCTGAATCAGATATAGAAGAGGTATTCCCTGACTTTACTATAAACTTTACTAAGGCTGAACTAGCTGAAAGCTTTAATGAAATTCTGGAAAGATATCAGCAGATCAGAGTCAAATTCAGAAACCTGAAAAGGAATCTTGCTTCTGACTCTGATAAGACTGAGAGTCTCAAATAGGAGAATTCTGAGTTAAAAGATAAAATTTCAAAATTAGAAAACCAATTGCAAAACTCTCAGAAAGAAACAATCCCTGAAACTCCCAGCAATGCTGATGAGATCATCAAGGAGTATGATCACAGCTTTCAGAAGTTTCTAGCTAAAAACATAGACAGAAGCAAAATGGCTTCAATGATCTATGGAGTTAGCAGAAATGGCAGAAAAGGGATAGGATATCAAGGTAAGGTACCTACACCAAAAAATGCCATGGATTTAGTTATAAAACGTACTCCACTTGATTCACACTTTATATATGGGCACACACATGACATAAAATATACAAGTAGTGATTACTCTGTCAAACCAAAATTCAACTAGAGTTTTGGTAAAACTAACAAATCAGGACCCAAGAAAATATGGGTACCTAAGGATAAAATAATACATGTGGTAGATATCTTTAGCAGCAAAGTAAAAACACCAATCATGGTACCTGGACTCTGGCTGCTCACGACACATGACGGGAAGAAGGCATATGTTCCAAAGTATGGAACTTAAGCCTGGAGGCCACGTAGGTTTTGGAGGCAATCAAAGAGGAAAGATCATTGGCTCTGGAACAGTAGGTAATGGAAATCTTCCCTCTATAAATAATGTTTTACTAGTTGATGGATTAATGCATAATCTATTATCCATAAGTCAATTAAGTGATAACGGTTATGATATAATCTTCAATCAAAATTCATGCAAAGCTGTTAGTCAGAAAGATGGGACTATCCTATTTAATGGAAAGAGGAAAAACAACATTTATAAAATCAAACTTTCTGAACTGAAAAGTCAGAATGTAAAATGTCTACTGTCTGTTAACAATGAGCAATGGATCTGGCACAGAAGATTGGGACATGTTAGTATGAGAAGAATATCTCAGATTAACAAACTCAATCTGGTCAGAGGACTTCCTAACCTGAAGTTCAATTCAGATGCTCTGTGTGAAGCATGTCAGAAAGGCAAGTTTGCAAAACCAGCTTTCAAATCCAAAAACGTTGTTTCCACCTCCAAGCCATTAGAACTTCTGCACATTAACTTATTTGGACCAGTTAAAACTGCTTCAGTCAGTGGCAAGAAGTATGGGTTAGTAATCGTAGATGACTATAGCAGATGGACATGGGTAAAGTTCTTAAGGCACAAGGACGAGTCACACTCTGTGTTTGTTACCTTCTGCAACCAAGTTCAGAATGAAAAGGATCTTAGAATCGTCAAATTCAGAAGTGATCATGGTGGAGAATTTGAAAACAAAGATTTTGAGTTATTCTTTAATGACAAAGGCATTCTGCATGATTTCTCTTGTCCTAGAACTACCCAGCAAAATGGAGTTGTAGAACGAAATAACGGAACATTGCAAGAAATGGCCAGAACCATGATCAACGAGACTAACGTTGCTAATATATTCTAGGCAGAGGCAATAAACACAACATGTTACATTCAGAATAGAATCTCCATAAGACCTATTCTGGAAAAGACTCCTTATGAATTGTGGAAGAACAGAAAGCCCAACATTTCCTATTTTCATCCATCTGGATGTACATGCTTTATTATGAATACAAAAAATTATTTGAACAAGTTTGACTCTAAAGCACAAAAGTGTATTATGTTAGGATATTCTGAATGCTCAAGAGGGTACAGAGTATACAATACAGAAACACAGATTGTGGAAGAGTCAATCAGTGTTCGTTTTGATGATAAGCTTGACTCTCAAAAGTCAAAGCAGAATGAATTCCTTGCAGGTATGGAAGTTGAACTCACGGGTACTAAAGACAAATCATCAGAAGCTCTCAACAGAGACACTCCCTCAACATCAAAAAGAGGCACTGCAAGCAATCCAGCACCTTCTGTTGATCAACTCCAGAAAAGACTATCCAGAAGCAGCATGGATCACCCAGAAGAAACAATCTTAGGAAGGAAGGAAGATCCAATCAGAACAAGATCTAGCTTCAGAAACTCTGAAGAATCCCTCATGGGACTGGTTTCTCTAATTGAACCAACAACAATTGATGAAGCACTTTTGGACAATGACTGGATTCTAGCAATGCAAGAGGAGCTAAATTAATTCACAAGAAATGACGTATGGGATCTAGTTCCTAAACCAAAAGGATTCAACGTCATTGGAACAAAATGGGTGTTCAGAAAAAAACTGAATGAACAAGGTGAAGTCATCAGAAATAAAGCACGACTGGTAGCACAAGGTTATAGTCAGCAAGAGGGGATACACTATACAGAAACCTTTGCTCCAGTCTCTAGGTTAGAATCTATTAGACTCTTAATTTCATTTGCTGTTAATAAAGGCATCACTCTGTATCAGATGGATGTTAAGAGTGCATTCTTAAATGGCTATATAGAAGAAGAGGTATATGTGCACCAACCCCCTGGTTTTGAAAATTCCAAAAATCCAGAATATGTTTTCAAACTAAAGAAGTCACTATATGGTCTGAAACAAGCTCCCAGAGCTTGGTATGAAAGTCTAAGTAACTTCCTGTTAGAAAAGGAATTCACCAGAGGGAAAGTGGACACAACCTTGTTCTGTAAGACAGTTAAGAATGAAATTTTAGTATGTCAGATTTATGTTGATGACATCATATTTGGATCTACTAAACCCTCTCTGGGAAGAAAGTTTGCTAAATGTATGCAGACAGAATTTGAGATGAGCCTAATGGGGGAACTAAAATTCTTTCTGGGCATTCAGATTAATCAAACCCCAGAAGGAACTTACATTCATCAGAGCAAATATGTCAGAGAACTTCTGAAGAAATTTGATCTCTCAGAATGTAAGCCATCAAAGATTCCAATGCATCCCACGTGCATTCTGGAAAGAGAAGAGGTAAGTAAAAAGGTAGAACAGAAGGTCTACAGAGGTATGATTGGTTCTCTTCTCTATCTGACGGCTTCAAGGCCTGACATTCTATTTAGTGTTTGCATTTGTGCTAGATTCCAATCAGATCCTAGAGAATCTCACTTAACAGCAGTTAAGCGAATTTTCAAGTATCTGAAAGGTACTACTAATCTGGGTTTGTTTTATAGAAAATCAAGTGATTACAGTTTGATAGGATACTGTGATGCTGATTTTGCTGGAGACAGAGTGGAACGTAAAAGCACTTCTGGAAGTTGCCAGTTTCTGGGAGAAAATCTGATCTCATGGTCCAGCAAAAGACAATCCACAATAGCTCTATCAACAGCAGAAGCTGAATACATAGCAGCAGCTGGTTGCAGCACACAAATGCTTTGGATGAAAAGTCAACTTGAGGACTTCCAGATATTTTTGAGTAACATCCCTATCCTCTGTGACAATACTTTTGCTATTTGTCTTAGTAAAAATCCTATTTTGCATTCTAGGGCTAAGCATATAGAAATAAAATATCATTTTATTAGGGACTATATTCAGAAAGGGATTTTTAACTTAAAATTTATTAACACAGACCATCAATGGGCTGATACCTTTACAAAACCTCTTTTTGAAGATAGGTTCAACTTCATTCTGAAACATCTCAGCATGAAGCTCTGCCCAGAATAAAATTGTTTTGATTCCATATCTTAACCTTCAGAACTTTGTTTATTTTTCGTGAACTACTGATCAATCTTTCTTCAGATCTTTAGAAGTACAGATTGTATCAGAATCTATCCATGAAGATCTGAGCGTTTCATTTCAAGGATAGAAATATGCAGTTCACTCAAGCAAACAAGTGTCATCCAGTTATCAGCTACTTTCTGAGGCTGAACACGCGTTCACGTTTCTGAAAAGGCAAAAGCGCTGATTGGATGCATTGAGACACATGTCATGGGTAACCGTTCCAATATCTTTCTGAATCCCCTAAAATCAGCTATCATTAAATGCTAATAATCATTATAATTTAATTCTCTCTCTTACGTTTATGTTTTCAAAACTTTTTAGAAATCTATTTAAACACATTTCTCACCATTAACACTCTTTTACCTTCACTTTCATTTTCTCTACAAACTTACTGTTTTCAGTTTGCATACTTTCTCAAAAACCCTTTCATTTTCTTCACAAAACCTTAGTGTGAACATGGCTTCCTCCAGCATTCCTACTTCAAGTTCTCAGAAATCAGATTCCACTGAACAATACGAAGAACCCTACAGAACGCTTCTCACACCAATCAAAAATCTAGAGGTTCTGTCAGAATTGATCGTGGATTTCAACAGTCTTCAGGAGAATGGATTTAATCTCTCTAAAGAGGTTAAGGCTCAAGGCTGGGAAAGATACTTTGACAGACTGGTGGGTCCAACATACCCAATTCTGGTAAAGGAATTTTGGATTCACGCTTCATCTTCCAACCATAAAGTTACATCTTACATAATGGGGAAGAAGATTGTTATTACTGAGGACCTCATTGCAAGACTGATAGGCTACAGTGGTGGTGGTGTTCGTTGCATTGACATGGCTGAAAGATGCGCTGATGTTGCCCTAATTGCTAGAGAAATCTTAACTCTGGGGCTTCCCTCCAGCAAGATAAGGGACTTAAAAGACCATCACAGAATTTGGGCCAAGATCATTCTGGGATGCATAAACCACAGGAAGCCTACCAGCTCTCCTGACTACATCAATATTGATAAGCAATTTCTGATCTACTTCATCTCTCAGAAGATCAAGGTAAATATGGATCATCTTCTGTTTAACCATCTTAGGACCAGTGTTAAAGAAACCAGAGAAGAGGAGCGCACAAAAAGGGACTGGATACCCTTAGGAAGACTTATATCAGATATTCTAACAGAGAATAAGCTGATTGATCATCTTACAGAGGCTCAAGAAATCAGCCCTTTGGAAGCTACTGTTGGCAAACAACTGAATGCTAAGAATCTGAAGAAAATGAAGTTGATTGAGAACATCAAGGAGGAACCCAACGTCACTCCTTTTGCAGCAATCTCCAGCAGAAGAGTCCCTCTGGATAACTTTCCTCTATTCTCAGAGATTGACTCTAAACCTGATATAATAGTCAGATATCTGAATGCTTGCAAGGCGGATGGTACAACACCTAATTTGAACATCCAGGATCTGCAGCATAAGGCTCCAGAAGTTATGTTGAAGAAAACCAAGAAAAGGAAAGCTGTAGCAGAAGGATCATCCCAGCAGACTCCTAAAAAGAGAGGTAATCCTTCTTCCGTAACTGTTTTAGATTCAATTTCTGTATCAACATCTATACCAATTCCCACTCAATCAGAAAACCCAACACCATAAACTTTTGATGACTTTGACATTGACTTTGACCCCTCTGAATCATTAACTCTTAGAAGATCTCGCTCCCAACCTTAAAATCCAAATACTGAAGCAACCCAACAAGAACTTGCAAAAGTTCTATCTGATATAGATACCTTTGACCAACAAACTTCTGCTCCCATGCTAGAAAATCCAAATCCTGAAACAACCACAGAAGCACAACCAGAAATTCCCCTCTCACCACAACCAGATATTCCCCTCTCTCCAGAACCAGAAATCCCACTACCTCCATCTCCTCAACTAGAAATTCATCCACCCTCTCCACAACCTGAACAATCTCACCCAGAAGTTCAAACTTCTAAGGCTCAACCTTCTGAACCCTGTGAACCAGAACCTCTCAACAATCAATCAAACCAGACTGTTGATTCTGATACCACTCCCATTCCTGGAATCACACAACCTCTGGACATTTGTATGCCCCTTGGTACCATTGTGAATATTTCCCAACTTCCCTCTTCACCAGAATCAACTCCACCAAACTCCCCATCAAGTCCAATCATAATTCCTGACTCTCCCACTCCCTCACCAAAGAACAATCCAGAAGACAACATCAAGACTGTCATTGACTTAACAGTTTTTGAACGTCTTGCTGCCATAACCCACAAAACAGCTATCCTAAAACCAAAACAACCAGATGTTGGTACCAGCTTATTGACATTTGAAACAGAAGTACAGAAGTGGATCACTTCTCTGAAACAAGCTAGTCTTGAGTTGGTTGATCCT
The DNA here is from genome assembly GCA_948472305.1 of Vicia faba. Lineage (NCBI taxonomy): Eukaryota > Viridiplantae > Streptophyta > Magnoliopsida > Fabales > Fabaceae > Vicia > Vicia faba. The sequence continues at coordinate 408,668,527 of OX451740.1, read as the reverse complement.
GCTGCAACAGACTACCTTTGGACAATGCTCCCTGGTCTGAACATCGTCCAGCATCCAAAGTTCAACTTGATACTCAAGAGCAGATGATTCCTGCTGAAGAACTGGGTCAAGAAAAGGATATTGCAGAAAGCTTTGAGAAGCATCCTATTTATGAAGATCCTCAAGCTTCCTCCCTTGACAGGTAGACTCTAGAAGACCTGAAAAGATCTGATATGCTGATGAAGGAAAGAATGGATAAACAGGACAACAGAATTGATGCAATCGCGAACATGTTAACCCACAACAGGAAACCAACACCCAGATCAAGAGCATGTTGGAAGATTTGTTCACACGTATTCCTCCTCCCTCTTAGAATTTCCTTGTTTTTTTAACATGTTTATCTGTAATATTTTTACATTGTTCTGAACTTATCATTACTTATGGTTTTTAATATAAATGCACTTTAGCTCTGATTATTTGTTCTTTTTGATAACTGACAAAAAGGGGGAGAAAGAATGATATTTTTCAATAATGGATTACTGAGACATAAGTCTCAAACATTCTGATCTATTTAAAATTTCTTTCTTCTGAAAAGCTTACAGGTACAAAACTCTGATGAAAGAAACAGTAAACTTATGATGCTCAAAGACTCATGGAATTAAAGGGATGTAATCAACTCAGGGGAGTTTTCTCTTCTTAATTCTATACTTCTTATTCTTTATTTTTAATTGAAAAATCTGGTTTTTGTCATCATCAAAAAGGGGGAGATTGTTAGAACATAGTTTGATTCTACAACCTTAATTAGAGTTTTGATGATAACAAAATACAAAGAATAAAATAAATTCAAAGATATATATATATATATATATATATATATATATATATATATATATATATATATATATATATATATATATATATATATATATATATATATATATATATATATATATATATATATATATATATATATATATATATATATATATATATATATATAGAACAAATATGCTTCTTAAAATTATGTTTTGTATATACAGAAGTTCTGATGGAATAAGCATCAGAAGCATCAGAAGATCAGTAATATATCAGCATCAGAAGATGAGAAACATGTGCTACACGCTGAAGCTACCAGATCATACGCTGAAACTTGATGACCAGAATCTGCGCATAAACATATACACTCTGACTCTGATCAAAGATCTTTACCAAGTCATCAGCACTCAGAAGCGTCATCATAAGTAAAGGCAGAACACTCTGAAGCGCTATCATAAGCAGAGAAGACTTTGAAGCGTTACTAAGTATTCAAGACAGAATTAAATGCTAACGGCTCTCTTCAAGACAAGATCTTCTCAATAAGGAAAGTGAGTTATTATCATTGAAATGGCTTTATGGACAACGTATCTCTGCCTTGTCTATATAAACTAATCTGCTTTGGAAAAGACGCACGCTTACAAAAAACGCATGCACGCATAAAATTTGCCAAGCCTTCAAACCACGCTTACTCAAACGCTTTAGCAAATTCATTTTTATTCCAAGCTTAAATTGTGTAACTATCACAATTGTGATATACTGTTTTATTAGAAAACGTTAAACACATTCTTGTTCAATTCTTTGTAAGAGATTTCCTTGAGATAAACCGGTCTGTGGTTATACTCAAGAAGGCTTTAACAGTTGTTAAAGTAGACTGTTGTAATCTTTTGAATATAGTGGATTAAGACCTCGTTGGAGAGAGGCGAAATCACCTTGACGGGTGGACTGGAGTAGTTTGAGATCAAACGAACCAGGATAAAATACAGTGTTATTTAAGCATTTGTTTTAAAGTTTTACAATTCAACCCCCCTTCTTGTGTTTTTCACATCTTCATCATTGTCTGAGACCACAGGGCTAGGATCCCTCCTTTCTTCCTGACTATCTTTCACTCCAGATGAGGTGGTCAAATCAACTTCATCCTGTAGCCTGTTTCCAAACCTGTGACCTATGTTAAACAGGATTATCCTCTTCTTCTTCTTCTTCTTCTTCTTCTTCTCTTTCAGAATAAGGGTCTTCAGATCTTGCTGACCCTTAGCTAGATTCATGAATAGCTCTTGGAATTGGGCATTTTGAGCCTGTAGGGCCTTGATTGCTTGCTCAGTTGATGGTTCAGCAGACATGATGAGTGCTGAAATAAATAGCGAAGAAGATAAGAGACCTGTATTGGGTACCTGTTATGAAGTGCATGGGATGAAATGCATATGATATGATTTCAAAGACAATCGAGAGATTCAAATTTGTAAACAAGAAATGAAACACACTTTTATTAGATAAACTTTGAAATTCAAATTGTTCAACAAATTGCCCTTAAGGCGTTACAAGAAAGGAAATACTGAAAAGTAAATAGAACTGGAAAGGAAATAATCAAAGGACAATCAATGCTCCCATGGTCGCTTCTTGTCGGTGTGGATGTAGTCATTAAGGATTCGATCGTTCTCCAGCTATCTAGTCAACTTCTGGATCTTCTGCTCTTGCTCGTTAAACTTTTCTCGGTAAGCGTCCCGCTCTTCTCTCAGCTGCATCCAAGACCTTTTCAGTGCCCCAATGTCAGTGGGAATATAAGAATGGAGGATGGTAGGAAGAACCCCTTCTTCATTAGTAACTACAAAAATGATAGGCAGGACGACTTCATACGGAATTCCCAGCTTCTGGGCACGAATACGAACCCATCTGAGATATGGCTCCATTGGAAGAGAAGTCTTTGGACCCAGCTCATGTCGATCAGATCTGTGAACTCTATCCCAAGCCCTTATGAATCTACGGCGTTGCTCGTCGCTATCCCCTTGAAAATCAAAGATGATACTAGGCATTAACAGCTCATGGGGTCCTTCTCTTCTGGCTCTCCCAAACTTACGTAATGCCAAGCATGGATTATAAGAAATTCCTCCATGGGTTCCTATCAGTTGAACATTAGGGTATTCCCCACAGCGATAAATGATGGCCACCTCGTCCATACCCTTGATAGTCCAGATGATGTCATTATGAGAGAGAGACATAACCCTATAGGCCCAGCCCATGCCTTCTTTGTTCTTCAGCACTGATTTGGGGAGGTGCGAAATAAACCACCTCGCCAATAATGGAGCACAACACATCAAGGTTCCCTGCTTTCGGGAAGTACGAGCATAAAGCTGATGAAGAATGTCACCCCAGAGAGTGGGTACAGGATTACGAGAGATGAAGATTTTCACCGCATTCACATCAACAAAGGATTAAGGATTCGGAAACAATACCAAGCTGTATATCAGAAAAGCCAGAATATATTCGAATGCCTTGAAGTCCAGACTATCCCAGAAATAATTAGCCTTACCAACCAAGAACTTAGTCAGAAAGCCCTTTGCTCCACTTCTAGTCTCCCAATTAGTCATTACCTCATCCTTTGTCAAATGAAGGGCTGAAGCAATCTCTTCTGGCCTAAGGATCTTCTCCCAACCAGTAAACGGGGTCTGCTCTAGAATAGAGATACCGAGCAGATCAGAGAACTCTTCTAAGGTGGGAACCAACTGGTAGTCCTGAAAAGTAAAGCAATGGTACAGTGGATCATAGAATTGGACCAAAACACTCATCATCTGCTCGTCCAATTTGGAGGTGACCAAACGTAGAAGATACCCATGTCTTCTGATGAAGGAGGTAGTATCAGGCATCTTTGCAACCAACTCTTTAAGCATAGTGGGAACCTGGACAAAGTTGATCCGGATGGTGTTCCTACGCATAGGCATCATGACCTACAAAACATAACAAAAATGAATCCCTCCTGTCTTTGAAATAGGTTAGTCCAATGCAAGATGTATGCAATGTTATGATGTCATGATGTCATGATGGAAAGCACACCACAAGTAGCCACAAATATAAAACATGGTAAATGCACACAAGTCACACAGAGAGCCCTTAGATTTCAGGCTGGCAAGGAGCTTAGGTACTACCCTCTTTCAGTTCAGTTGGTTTAAACCTGTCCTAAAAATAGTAACCGAGTTCTAGAGGATTTCAATATCACTGACTACCCTCAATCGGTCATAATTCCAGTTTAGAAACCTTTTCTTGCGGCCGGAATCATCGCGAGAGTTTAGTCTCAATGAGTGTAGCATACGGCTACTGTTCTATGGCCAAGTTGGTCAATTTAAAGGTTCTAAGGTCAGTTGGTGCTTAATGACCCCTTAGATGACCCATATTCTCCTTGTTCCAACACAAGGGATATCAGTACAATCTAAAGTGCCACACCAACGTAGGTACTGCTACAACCGTATCGGTCTACGCTGTACAATTCCCTCACAGTTTATTGCTACTTACCTAAAGGGTATCCCCAAATCCAGGTTAGGATCTATATTAACTCCGATACAAGCCCACAAATATAAAGCATACAAATTGTGATACGGTGGGAGAGAACTGACTGTTTTTGGAATGCTGGTCTGTGTTTTGCGTTTGTTTTTGCAAAATGTCGCGGTAAGCAAGAGTCGCCACCGTCTTTTATTTTATCCAATAAGGAAAGGAAAAAATCACAGAAAAATTCCTTTTTCGAGATGTTTCTCGGGTCCGGGGGGTAGATTATAGAAAGGGAAGGTGTTAGCACCCTTTCTATCCGTGGTTATCCACGGGCTCTTAGGTACTTGCTCAAATTGTTTTCAAAATTGCTTTTCTTTGTGTTTGTGGGTTTGAAGAAGTTTTTGTTTGAAAGGTGTAAGTGTGAAAAGTTTTATTTTGTTTTGGAAAGAGCAAGTACTTAAGAACCATCTACCTACTCGAAAAAGAAATCGTTCTATGCTATCTTCCTTTAGGCAATGCTATCCCACTATTAATGAGTAGGTAGCACCGTCGTTGGAGTTTTAAGGGTCAATTTGATTAAGGGACGTGCGGTCACTAAAGCAATGCTAGGATGCCTTAGCGGTAACCCTAATGTCTTAGATCATTTTTCTGAGGCAACCGTTTCGAGGCAACTATGATCTTTGGACAAGAGGGCAACCTCTAAAATTTCCTATACTCAATGACCGCGTTCGAAGGCAACCAAGTGAGGTGTACCCTAAGAGTGTGCATGTGCGATTGTGTTGTTTTCAGTTAATTTTGTCTTTGTACATGTCAATGGTTATCTATGTTGATTTTAGGTTTTAAACGATTAATCTTGTCATGCATTCCCTATTACCAAACATCTAACAGTTTATAAGTTGCGGAAATTAAACTAACTATTACAAGGCGTCAGGTATTTACATATCCAAAAGCAACCCTTGAAATTAAAATGCGGAAAATAAATAAAGCGGTAAAAATATTCAAAGTCCTATTAAGCTATTACATTCCGGAAACAGATACAATATTGAATAAAATGGATCGCGTGCGGGAAATTAAATCGGGTGAGTTCTAGGGTTTTGACCCTTTGATTATTAAAGGAAGGATTTTTGGTTTGTTTTTGAATTAAAAGAAATTAAACTAAGTTAATTATTGAATTAATAAATAAATTAATTAATAAAAATATTTTTGGATTTTTGGTATTTAAAGAAATAAAAATAAACTTGATCAATGTTAATAAAACCTAATTGTCTAAGTTAATTTTAATTATTGCAAAATATATTAAAAGTTATTCCTAATTAAAACTAAATTAATTAAATTAATTTTTATTAACAAAAATAAAATGCTGAAATTTAATTTAATAAATAAAATATTTTTTGGTTTTTTTAATTTTATTAAGAAAAAGATTTAATGGGTAGTTAGTAATAAAATAAATAATAAATAATTAAAGGAAATAATAAAAAGAAAATAGAAAGAGTTAGAGTTTGGGCCTATTTTGGAGGTTTATTCAGCAATTCCAGGGCCCAATTTCGTTGGCCTGGCTTGACTTTTCCTGATTCCCTACGCGCCCATTGACTTGGTAGCATGGTGGACATCTCATCTGGGCCATCAGATTTGGCCTGGGGCCATCTGTCCCTTGATTGAATGAGGGAGTATGATGCATCACACGCTGGCATTAACACTGGATTACCTGAAGAGAAAAAATACAAAGCATATATGGGACCTGGGATTCGAACCCAGGTCCTGTAGGTCATTGCATACACGCCTTTGCCACTCAACCAACGCGCTTCAACTTTTAGTATAATGGACAATAATTATAATATGGGGAAAAACTATAATATTCCAGAATAATAAAATAAAACGCGCGAACTTTGAACCGGCCACTAAGAGGGGGACACGTTTGTCGTCCCTGACCTTCAGACCTGTAAATTTACCTGCGGATTTATATCCGCAGCTAAATTCGTATGTGCATCCTAAAATCCATTCTAGTCCATGGAAATTGATTTCAAGCACATGGTTGAATTTGTCTAGGCCTCCTGAACAAACCTATATCCTTCTTGATTCTTGATTTCCCTGAAAAAGAAAAACCCCAAAACACGAACGAAGAACCCTAGATATGGGGGTTCTTCATCTAGGCCAGCAAAACACAATTGGCTAATGCAGAATGCTTATAAATTTGATGATAATAATGAATATGTAAAGAGTTTGTAAGAAAAGTGCAAGAATAAGGATATACAAATTCAAACGAAAGGCATTTTTTTGAGACACTTACAAAGCTTTTTCGCGTGTATGGAGACTGGCTTTGGGTTGGTTTTGCTTCAGTGATCCTCCAGCAAGCGATTGGTATTGAGTTTTGCTCCTGAATTTGCCTCTGAGTGTGATTTTGGTTTCACGCTTTTCCACCTTTTTTCAAGTTTGGTTCTTGATGTTCTTGCAGCCTCTAGGTCCCAAATTCGTGTGCCTTGGATTGTATATGTATGCTGCAATGTATTAGGTCAACAAATTGGTCTTGAATCCTTGTACATTAATGCCTTGAGATTGGATTTGATCCTCCATTGAAAACTTGCTTAATTTGCCAAAAATCCAATCTTTTTGCACATGGAATGATTACGAATTTGATCATGACATTGATGATGATTAGGTCCTGAGAATAGAAAAAGATCTCATGTAATAAAGTTTTGGGATTTTATTTGATTTAAATTGATTTAAAATGAAATAATTCAATAAAAAATCAAATAAAATAGAAAAATTGATAATGGACACAAGGCTAAATCTAGGACACGTGTGGAATGTGGCAAGCCCAAATCAAGTGGAAACGAATGGGCCCATTTGACAAAATTTGAAGTTTCGGGGATAGTTGACTTTTGGCAATTTTGTAAAAATGCCCAACTTCAACAATGAATAACTTCTTCAATTTTGAACTTTTGGAAGTTTTATTTGACTTTTTAGAAATATTGATATGTCCTCTAACCAACCCTTTTGGTGTCATATCATTTTGATATTCCATGCTCAAGTTATAAGCTTTGGCAAAAAAGGTGTTTTTGTTAACTTTCAAAAATGACCTATAATGTCCAAATTTGTAACTTCTTGTGAGTACATTTTATGATCTTGGGATATGAAGATGAATTATAGGAAATTGCATCCTATTCAAAATGATCTTTGGATGGGTCATTTCTCATAAATTATGAGAACGTTATGCTTGGTCAAAGTTGAGTTGACATTTCCTATAAAACCCTAATTTAGCAACTTTTGAGTCTTGAGGAATTTTGAGCAATCCTTGATGAATCATGATCAACCCTTGATCAAATGATGAAATATCCTTAAAAATTAGAATGTTGACAAAAAATCTTAAAGTTTGACTATTTATAGGTCACAGTTAACTTTTGCCCTAGCACAGTCGATTTTTGGACCCTTTTGAGCATTTGACTGAGCAAACTTCCTATGCAAGGCTTGAAATTTGACATGGATGATCATGAGAACATATTAGGACATTGGGGAGAACTTGAGGTCATTTGGATGCAAGGACCTTGAGGCAACACAAAACCCTAATTTGAGGTTGACTGCCTTAAGAGATAGCCTGACTGTCCAATTCTTGAGCAATCTCGAGCCACTTGTAGATTTTTCTTGCAATGTTTTGAGAAATATGAGAGGGCAAATTTTGGAGTACAACATACACATATGAATATACAAGCAACACAAACAAGTTCTTAGTTTAGGCTTGCATGGGGTTTTATAGGTAAGTACCCTCTTGAAGTTTAGTTGGCTTAAACCTGTCCTCGCAATAGTAACCGGGTTCTAAGGAGCTCAATATAACTGGATTGTTTCCTTGGTCATTGTTTCAGCTCAAGCCTCTTTAATGGCGATCGAAATATCCCAAGAAACCAACCCTCTATGAGTGTAGTATCGAGTATCTACCAACTTCGGACTGCACCAAAGCCAGTCATCTCACTACATCCTAAAGACCAAGTTAGTCAAGTAAAGGGTTCTAGAAGTTCATTAGTGCTTCATGACATCACTCAGCGGCCCCGTATTCTCTTTGATTGACTCAAAGGCTACCGGTACCCACAAATATGTCACACTAACATAGCTATTGCTTAGACCATGTCAGTATACCCCGCACAGTTTCCATAATGTATTGCTATTTACCTATAATGTCTCCCAAATCCGGGTGGAGGATGCAAACCCAAACAAAGAACCATAATGTAAAGCAAACAAGTCAAACAATGTAAGCAAATAAATGTGATCTAGCCCTAAGGTAACCCCACTTTATAAATACTCCCTAGCAGAGTCGCCAGTTCTGTGATACAGTGGGAGAACTGACTTGATGGTTTTGCGTTTTATCGCAAATGTTGCGGTTTAGCAAGAGTCGCCACCGACTTTTCTTTTATCCAAAAGGAAAGGTGGAAAAGCACAAGAAAGACCTTTGAGATTGTTTCTTGAGTTCGGCGGGTAGATTATGAAAATGGAAGGTATTAGCACCCTTTTCATCCATGGTTTTCCATGGGCTCTTAGTTACTTGCTAGATCACTTGCTTCGTTGTTTGAAATTGTGTTTGGTGTAGTTTTGAAAGTATTTTTTAAAAGAGTCCATTGTTTAGGAAATCTTTGTAATGATTCTCGTTCGTAAGAATGTATACAAAGATGTTTGTCTTTTTGAAATTTTTTTCAATGTTTGTAAAATGTTTGGAAATGTGTGTGTTTGTTTAGAAAATAGCAATGATAGTTATTTGGAAATAGAGCAAGTAACTAGAAGTAATATAACTACTCAAATGTCTTTCTCATGCATTTTCTATTCCTTTGACATTGTTGTCTTACCATTGATTTGGTAAGAAACCCTATCCTTGGATGTAAACGGGACGAGCGTGGGTCATCGTATAACCATGATTAGCAATGTTGCAAAGTATATTTGGCATTTTTTGAGGGACCAAGATCATTTTGTAAGGCAACTTTGAATAGCGTCATCGAGGGACTATGATCTTATACTCGTTTGTTTTGCCAAGATACTTCACATGCACAATATGGCCATTTTTTGTATAAGGCAACCAAGTGGAGAAACCATAAGGGTGCTTGTGTGCAAGTGTGTTATTTTCATGCTTTGATTTTGTCTTGGATTTAGGGTTTTCTATTGGATTTGTTTTTATCTTTCCATTCAAACCCTAATTACTAGCATGGTAGGTAAAAGCGGTAAATTGCATAATTTAAAGATTACTACGCTATTATAATATTTTATGGGAGGAGGGGATACAAATTGTGAATGGGGATTTGCAATAATGTAAATCTAATTAAGCTATTACAACCAAATCGAATTTGTACGAATATTGGAATAAAAAAATACAATATTTAAATATGCAATATTATGTACATGCAAGAAAAAGATTTTGTTTTATTTTTGTGAAAAGGAGTTTTAACCTAATCCTAAAAATATTTAAAAAGGAAATTATTTCTTGAAAAAAATGGTTAACCCTAATTTCTAATTAAAGGGAAAATAAAGTTCTTTATGTATTATTTTTTGTGTGTATTTTTGTATTAAAAATAATAAATAATATCTTATGAAAATATTTAGTTTTCATATATCAAAAATAAATATTTTACAAGCATGAATAAAAAAAGGAATAAAATAGTTAACCTAATTCTATTATATTTACAAGTTTATTTAAGAAAGAAATAATTAATATATAGTTTAATAAAAATATTTTTTTATGTGAAAATAAGCAAAATGCAAAATTTATCATGTTTATATTTTTTTATGATTTTTATGTGTTACAGAAAATATTTTAATAAAACAAATATGAAAATAAAATAAATAATAAAAAGATTGGGCCAGGGGTGCTGCAAGCAAACATGGATTAGTGTGTTAGAAGAAAAAAAGAAAGCCCAAGAACCAAGCCCATCTGGCCAAAAAAGCCAAAACTGAAACTGGAAAAAAATGGGAAAAATGTAAAAGGTAGCGCCAAGGTTCGAACCCATGACATGGGCCTTGCCAGCGCGCTACCTTGCCACTGGGGTGGCTGTACATCTGTTGGTTTATATGAAACAATAAAAACATAACATAAGAAATTTCCTTGCCATGTACTTCATCTTCTTCCTCAAGCTGGCAAAAACTCCTGTATCTTTCTCATTTCTCCATGAAAATGAAAACTTCCAACATGAAAATGATAGTACTCATTCCCACGATTTCAACCATGTAACTTATGGAAACTAACAATCAAAGATTAAAACGAATCTTGAAAGCCCTAATTTTAAACCTAATTTTTACAGGAATTTGAATGCTAAAATTCTCCATACATAATGATCAGAAATGAAATCTATGCACATGGTTAGCTTTAGCACTATAATATCTATATTTTCTTTCACAAATCGTGGCCAATGGATGCCTGTATGAAGAGATAGAAGTTGGAATTCTTACCTCTTTCAGATGAGATCGTGAATTGAGTTTGAGTGAGATTTAGGAAGGCCTGAAGGTTGCTTTATCTTGCTTGAACCTCCCTGAGTGTGTTTCAATCCTTGCCTTTCTTTGAAAGTTCCTGGAACTCTCTATCCAAGTCAACCTGCAAGCTTGAAAAACAAAAATGGCAGATGAAGAAGGAGGAGTTACAGTGCAGGGATGATGGCCTGGATCACTTAGATATGAGGTAGGTAAAGTGTTTGAATGATTAAAACTTGAAACGCACGAGCCAATTGATGAATTGCTATGCTTGGACACAAACTGCAAGTTTTGACAGTTTTTTGGTGATATGGAGTTTTGGATTGTTTAAGCCCTTTAGCAATTATGTTCTCAACTGTAATATCTTTGTGTATTAGTATGGAAAAGGTTTTTAGTCAGCTCTTCAACAGATCTTTTAGTTGTAGGCTTTTTGCACACTTTCTTGCTTTTGAAGCAAAGTGAAGGGACAAGTCTCCACATGCTTGTACTGGCCTGCTTGGATTGGTATAAGCTCTATACAAATTTCTTTAGGTCTGTAGGACTTGTGTGTGCAGAGAAGACAGGTCGAATGCTCAAGAATTCAAAAGTTGCAAAAGTTAAGCTTTTCCAAAATGGCAATGGCAACTTTGTGCCATTTATGGAATTAAAGCTTGGACAAAGACTTTGGGCTTGGATTAAGGCTTTGTCAACTGAATAAGCATTAAATCATAAAGTGAGAAACAATTTTGAGACCTGTAAAGCAAGAATTAGGTAGCATAGGTTCAAATTTGAATTTTGTTCATGAAATGGCTTGAATTCAAAGTGAGAAATTTCCAATTTCATCTCTTCGATTCTCCCTACTCAAAAATGATCTCAAGGAGTTCTTTGACATTTTGAAAAACTTGAAATTTGATCTATAACTCATATTTGAAATGAATTTCAATATTACTCTTGGAACTAGGTGAAAAATTGTCATGAAGTTTGGTCCAAACCCTGCCTAAATTAGGGCAAAATTTCACTAAGTTATTTTAGTTCATGGGCATGTATTCACAAAATTATATCTTGAGATCCAAGCATATTTAAGGAAAAATGTGTGAAGAAAATTTGTATATTTCATGGAGATCTACAAATTTCATGTTTGTAATTTTCTTTGAATCATCTTGTATCATGGTGAAAAATGGCTTAAAGTTGAGAAAAAATAAAAAAATTTCTATACTTAGAAAAATTTCTAAGTTAAGAAAATTTCAAATTTTAAAACCAAATATTCAATCTTTGATTCCTTGATAAAAAAGTTTCACATTTTGACATGTTTTGATGAATTATGATCCTTGGCACTTGATTTTGACCAAAAAGTCAAAGTTTGACTTTTCAGTATACAGTTGACCTTTGATCAGTTGACTGCAAATTTCATCTGTCTATCCAATGGATTTGCAATGTTTTGAAACATGTAATTAGGTTAATATGATTCAATTGAACCCTTGAAATCATGCTTCAAATCAATTGGTCATTTGCTAGGTCAAAAATCAGAAATTGCCATTCCTCAGTCAAAACCCTAATTTTGACCATTTTGCCCTTTTGATGATTTGATCAAATTTCTTGAAGAATTATGATCCAAACTTGATCAAATGATACATATGAGTCTAAAATGTTGATGTGGATAAAAAAATATGAATTTTGACCGTAAATTTGCCAAGGTTGACTTTTTTTCCAATACAACTGATTTTTAGGTCAACTGTCCAATTGACTGATCAAAAATGTGGTTCGAAGCTTGAAACTTGTCATGAGTAATCTTAAGGGTCCATAATGATGTTTGAAAGTCATATGAAGCATTAATAGCCCAAAAATCCCTGGGCAAACTCAAACCCTAATTTTGGGTCATTAGTGTAAGATGAGATGTCTTGAGTTGATCAAACCCTAATGTAGTCTTGAGTTTAAGAGATCTTGTGAGGAAATCTTTGATAAGTGAGAGGGCAAATTTTGGGGTACAACAACGCCGATATTGACCTCTTTCTTGTCTGTCTCGGTACCTAGGTTGATGACTTCAATTGACTCTTCATGCGACTGAATAACTTTTTCCTCTTGCAATAGGAGTCTGGCTAGTTCTCCCAGTATTTCACAATCTTCCCCGCCTTCATCTTCGACTTGGTTAATTGGATGTTCAAAATCATAGGTGGAAATATTAGAGTCATTGGCAATGAGATCCAGAGTGGATGAGGACCTGCAAGAGTGTGTCTGTGTGTGTATGTAAGATACATGGCTATTTTGAAAAACGCATTGAAGAAAAAGAAAGACAATGAGCACAAAAATTTGAATGCAAAAGTATGATGGTTTATGTTGAATGATCATATGATAAATGAACATAAATAAAACCATTAACAAATGGACCATAGTGCCCCGAGCCAGGCATATGGCTTAAAAGTCATTTTTTTAATATTACAGATAAAGACTCTTGAATTAATAGAAAGCAATAAACAAGTAATTACTCCTCAATGAAGGAGATGGGAACGAAGTCCTTTGCGCGCCAATTGTTGAGCTCTATTGTGGTAGGGTATACCCATTCTTCGAATGCACATTCATCATCAGAATCCTCCACATCGTTTACTTCGTGATTTCTAATACGGAGAGGTGGCTTTCCCACACGAGCGCACCTCACTTTTTTCTGAGCCTTGATAGTAAAATCCCCACCCATATTTGTCTGCTTTGAACGTGATCTTAGGGAGTTTCTCCCAGGTATCACAACTTCCTTCTTTGACTGAAGCACGAGCATCCTTAAATGAAACCATTTTTGGCATGACCCTATCAATTTGGGCATGTCAAAGGAAATTTTGGCAGTAGAAATCATAGGCGGAACAACTTTGAAAGCCTGGCACGGGGTTTCTATAAATTCTCCATCCATCTCCACATATTTGAAATAATAGAGATGGCTTACCATGAATTCCTCCTCACCACAAACAGTGACGATCCTTCCCTTGACTGGGTACTTTAGCTTTTGGTGAGGCGTAGATGTTACTGCCCCTGCTCCATGGATCCAAGGGAGAACCAGCAAACAGGAGTAAGCAGGACGGGTGTCCATGATATAGAAAGTAGAGTTGAAAATATGTGAGCCCACTTTGATCGGGAGATCCACTCTCTGTGAACCGTCCTCTTGGACCCATCGAAAGCCCTCACAATAATGTCACTTGGCTTCAAAACTAGTCCTTCACAGTCTAAATGGTCCAAAGCGCCTTTGGGTAGTACGTTTAAACAAGAGCCGGTATCAACCAGAACATGTGCTAGGGTAGTCCCCTTAAATTCAATAGAAACATGTAGAGATTTGTTATGTTTTCTTCCAAGTGGTGTCAGATCAGCATCCGAAAACCCCAAACCGTTGTCGATCGTCAAACCTGCCACACAATTTTCAAACTGGTCAGATGTGGTCTCATGAGGGACATGAGCCTTCTTCAAGAATTTGATCAATGCCCGGTCATGAGCATCGGAACAAAGTAACAAAGATAACATGGAGATCTTGGAAGGGGTTTTCCCCGGCTTCTCCACTATCTTGAAATCACTCCTCTTTATAATTTTCAAGATCTCATCCATTTATTGAGCAAAAGGTTCCTCAGCAGCTATATCTTTTTCGGGCGTTTCTGTCTCAGTAGGCTCAACTACTTTCTCTTTTCCCCTTGTGTCAGCACTAGGCTTAGCAGCGATGATGAAGACAGGTGTCGATGTAGCAGTTGTGGGTGAAATATTGGGTGAAAAGATTCTCCCAGTTCTGGTCACCTTACTAGAGCCAGTAATATTACCAATGTTATCAGCCTTGTTTTCTTCAATTCAAGCATCTTGCTTTATTCCATGGTAAAACATTTCGGCACCGTAGTTCCACGACACTGCTTTGTTGGAAGAGTACAGAATTGGCCCATGGGTAGTAATTATCAAAGGAGCAACAACCGGTTCATTTGAAATCCTGATAGGACCCTTTGAGGAGATCCTAAGAGGCTTGTTTGAAATTGTTATGATGAAGAGGTCTTCAATCTTATTGGTCAAACTTTTGGCGAACCGAGTTTTCTCAAATAGGATCTCATGACTATTCAGCAGGCATGGAATGCCTTCCTTCAGCAATTTGCATCCATTAATTTGTGTGGCATAAGAATCACAGTCCTTCAAATAGCCAGGGAAAATCTTGGCTTTCAGTAGATTCTTTTTGACAATGATTAATGGACTAGTTAAGTCTTCGACGAAGGAAACAAAAATGGTGTCTTTAATTGCATTGTCACCTTTACCATGGTTTGGAATTGGTTCTGTTATCACATTGGGAATTGTAGGCAGATCAAATTTGATGGTCTTGTTGTTTATTAAGTCTTGAATTTTGTTCTTCAGTGCCCAGCATTGATCAATCTCAAACCCGAGACTATTCGAGTGATATGCACACTTGGTATTCAGATTATATTTAGGTTAGGAGGTATCTAGATTGGCCGGAGGATCATGCAGTGTCACCCAGTTATCCTTTAACAGGTGTTATAAGGCTTGGGATAGCGACATGCCTATCCTTGTGAATTATCTTCATGGAGCCTCAAATCGCTGATGATTGGAAGATTGTCTTTGAACAGGAGTAGGGTTGGAAATTAGAACAACATTAACGGACGACCGGTTATCCTTCCTGGTACGGGCCCTTTCCCTATACACATCATTAGTTTCTTTCTTCCAAGTGAAGGGTTTCTTTATGGGATTGGAGGTGGAAGTAGATTCCATGGGGATTTTCCCGCTTTTGATACCACTTTCGACCCTTTCGCCGGTCAGGACCAGCTCAGTGAAACCGGGCGAAGAGAACCCAACCAATAAGTTGAAGAATGGGCCAGATAACGTACCCATAAACATGTCAATATGTTCCCTATCAGTTAATGGTGGTTGGACCCTACTGGAAAGATCTCTCCACTTTTGGGCGTACTCTTTGAACCCTTCATTTTTACCCATCCTCATGTCTTGTACTTGAACCCTAGTCAGCGCCAGGTCGGCATTGTACTGGTATTGGTGATAGAAAGAAGTGGCCAAGTCTTCCCATGTATGGATACAGGAACCCTCCAATTGGTAAAACTATTCTATCTGAGTCCCAACGAAGCTTTCTTGAAAGAAGTGGACCCAAAGTTTCTTGTCGGTGGTGTGCGGTTGTATTTTGCGCACATAAGACTTCATGTGAAGCTTCGGGAAGGAAACCCCGTCGTATTAACGAAGACTGATATCTTGAATTTATGTGGAATAAAAACCCCAGATATTAAACCTAAATCATCAAAATCTAAACTAGGAATGGCTTGAATCTCAATGGCCTTCAGTCTATCCTCTAGCTGCTTGTACATATCGTCAGCATGAGGATATTGCTCGTCAAAATATTCTTCATCATCGGAAACTTGATCATTTATACACCCAGCCTGGGTACTCCGTACTTCTCCAATTTGATTTTCGTCTTCCTCAGATGAATCTTCAACTATTGGCATCTGGCGGATTGGCTCTCTGAATCTTTTACCCATGTTGACTAGGGCTTTCCTTTTTGGTTTCTTTTTGGATGCCAACAACGTCATCAACTCTTGTTGCCCCTTGGCCAGGATCAGTAGAGTTTCTTGAAACTGGGAGTTTTGTGCTTGTAGGTCCTTCACTATTTTCTCGATATCCATCTTACTGAAATAAACAGCAAAAAGATAAGGAAACCTGTCGTGGAAAACCTGTTATATTATGATGCATGAAAAATGTGTATGCAAATGATTTCAAGGATTTATAAGATTTAAATTCGTCTAGACAAAGAATGAACAAACTTCAAATTGCATTAATTAGTTCAAAATGGTTACAACGTGCCTCTTGGGCTTACAAAGTAAATTTCTAAGACAAAAAGGTCGAACACATCCTCTTTGGTGCAAGGTAGGCGTTCAAGCTCTGTTCTTCACGGAGTTGCTTTGTAATCTCCAAAACCCTTTTCTCACTTTCGTAGAATTGAGCTTCGAAGGTGTCTCGCTCTTATTTTAGATGAATCCAACCCTTTTGCAAGTCTTCAAGAGAAGTAGGCATGTTGGGATACAGGACAGTGTACGAGACATCTCCTTCAACAATAGGCGCCACAATAACAGGTAAGATGGAGGGGTAAGGCATTACAAGCTTCTGTTCACGAGCTCGTACCCGCCTAAGGTAAGGCTCAAGGGGAATAGAATTCTTGCATCCCAATGTCTTACTATCCACTTTTTTTACCATCCTCCAAGCTCACACAAACCTCTGATGGTAGCCTTGATCACCGCTCTCGTAGTCGAATACCACTCCTTGGATGAGCATATCATGAGGACCATCTATTCGGGAATACCCAAACTGTCACAAAGATTTTGACAACATTTACATCTATAAGTTGGTCAGGATTTGGAAATAGTACCATCCCATAGATGAGAAGTACCAAGATTTCTTCAAAGGCTTGTAAATCCAGAGTGTTCCAACAATATTGAGCTTTCTCCAACAGGAACTTGTCTAGGAACCCTTTGACACCACATCTTGTTTCCCAATTAGCCTTAACATCAGATTGTTGCAAGTGAAGAGCTCGAGCAATCTCTTCAGGGCTCGGGTCTCTTTTAGTACCGTTGAAAGGTAGTTGATTGAGAATAGGAATCCTCAAGAGCTGAGAGAATTCTTCCATAGTAGGTACATGCTGGTAATCGAGAAAGGTGAAGCAATGGTGCAAAGGGTCGAAGATCTGGAAAAGCGCCTTCATCATGTCTTCATCAATGCTTGAGGTAACCAAGTTTAGGAGTTGACCATGTCTTTCGATCAATGAAGAACTCTCAGGAACCCTCGATGCTAACTCTTTGAGTTGAGAAGGAATTCTTACGAGATTGACTTGGATAATATTCCTGCAGGTGGAAGTCATGTCCTACAAAACAGAACAAAGATAAATCCTAATAATCCTTGAAATGGTTAATGCAAAAATGCAATGGTATGATGTTATGATATTATGTACAAGTAAACATATACACACAAAGAAAGTAAGTCCTTAAGTTTATGCTTGCATGAAGTTTATAGGTAAGTACCCTCTCGAAGTTTAGTTGGCTCAACCTGTCCTAGTAATAGTAACCGAGTTCTAGGGGATCTCAATATCACTGATATTTCTTCATCGGGCATTGTTTCAGCGCAAGCCTCTTTGACGGCAACCGAAATATCCCGAAAGTCCAATCTCAATGAGTGTAGTATCAAGTATCAACCAACTTCATACTGCACCAAATCCGGCTACCTCACTACTTCCTAATGGCTATGTTGGTCAAATAAAGGTTCTAAAGTCAGTTAGTACTTCATGACACCACGCAGCGGCCCCGTATTCTCCTTGACTACTCAAGGGCTACTGATACCAACAAATGTGTCACACTAACATAGATATTTCTTATACCATATCGGTATACCCCGCACAATTTCCACAACTTATTGCTACTTACCTAAAAGGTATCCCAAATCCGGGTAGAGGATCCAACAAGCCCAAACAAGGAACCATAATATAAAGCAAACAAGTCAAAACAAAAGAAAGAAAGTAAAGGTGATCTAGCCCTAAGGTAACCCCACTTTTTTAATAAGTCCCAACTGAGTCGCCAGTTCTGTAACACGGTGGGGGAACTGACTTGGGCATTTTGCGTTTGATCGCAATTGTTGTGGATAGCAAGAGTCACCATCAAATTTTCTTTTATCCAAATAAAGGAAAGGGTGAAAATAATAGGAAAGACTTTTGAGATTATTTTCTTGAGTTCAGGGGGTAGATTATGAAAAGGGAAGATGTTAGCACCCTTTTCATCCATAGTTATCTATGGGATCTTAATTTCTTGCTAAATCATTTCTATTGTTTGAAAGTGTGATTTGTGGTGGGTTTTTGAAAGTATTTTTGAAAAGCGCCTTCGTTTAGGCTAACTTTGTAGTGATTCTCGTCTCTATAAGAATGTATACAAAGTGTTGGACTTTTTGAAAATATTTCATAGAAAGTGTTGATGCATTTGAAAATGAGAAAGCAACTAAAAATGTTTCTACCTACTCAAAATTATTTTATTCTTCTCCTCCTCCTTTAGACGTTGCTATCTTACCATTGATTGGTAAGAAGCCTCATCTTTGGATGTAAAGGGGGCGGGCATAGATCATCGTATAGTCATGATAGCAATGTTGTTAGATATCTCAGCATTTCTCTTGAGGGACTAAGATCATTTATAAGGCAACATTCGAAGCGTCATCGAGGGACTATGATCTTGTATTTTTGATTATTTTTGATAAGACGTCTCACATGCATAACATGACCATTTTCATAAGGCAACAAGTGGAGTTAACCCTAGGGGTGCAAGTGCGTAAGTGTTTGTATTTCATGCTTGGTTTATCTTGGATTAATGTTTTCTAAGATTAATTTTATCTTCCCATACAAATCCTAATTTACTAGCATTTATATGAAAGCGATAAATTGCGGAAAGTAAATATCCTATGCTATTACAATCATTAGGGGGATGGGGTGTACAAATTTACAAATGGAGATTGCAAGAAATTAAAGTCCTAATTATCTATTACAACCATATTGAAATAATGTACAAGAAATGTAAAATAGACTTGTTTTGTCTTTGTTAAGAGAACAAATAAATTTGCTTAAGAAAATATTTTTAGTCTTTTTTGTTTTAAAATAAATAAGGCAAAGTTTATGAACATAAAATATTTTTGGTGTTTTAGGATTAATGAAAATGAAAGTGGTGATAAAAACAATAAGAAAACAAGAATCAGAGTCAGTGCATTGCTGAAAGGATAAAGATCAGAAATTCTGACTCAGGTGCACTGCAAATCGAAAGAGAATGTTAGTAGAAAAGGGGAAATCCAGAAGTTCTGGGGTCGCTGGGAACAAAGGAAATCCTAGAAGTTCTGATGCAACTGGAAACCTAGAAGTTCTAATGTTACTGGAAGGTTGGAAGTTTTGGCTGTTGAGGGAGTCTGGAAGTTCTAGTGTTATTGGAAGGTAAGAAGTTCTGGTTGTTGAGAGAGTCTAGAAGTTATAGTATAGTTGGAAACCTAGAAGTTCTTGTGTTACTGGTAAGCTAGAAGTTCTGGTAATGGGTGAGTGAGGTGTGAATGTTGTTGGATGGAAATATCTAGACGTTCTGGTCCAGGATCACTGTTTTGACAAACAATTGAAGGAGGATTTATCTAGAAGTTATGGTCCAGGATCAAATATTTGACAAACAATTGAAGGGGGATTTATCTAGAAGTTATGGTCCAGGATCAATTTTTGATAAATAATGGGGGGAAATGTCAAGAAATAAATATAAAAAGGTGTTTCTGGGGCTAGAACATAGGACCCTTAACATTAATGTCTTATAAACGCACTCTCTACCACTGGGGTGGCATTACATCCGGTATTAGAAGAAAAAACATAAACATATATTACAAAGTAAATTCTGATGATGAACTTCATCTTCTTCTTCGTACCAACCAGAGTATCTGCAACTTAGTCATTTCTCACAAAAAATGGAAAACACAAACATAGCAGTTATAGCAAATTTCATCATGGTTTCAGAAATACAAAGCATCAAAACTATAAACCAGAAGCAAACATGAATTTTGTCAATCCTAATTCTGAATCCTAATTCTGAATCCTAATTTCCTTAAGAAGTTTTGATATGAAATTCTCTCTACTTAGGCAAAATACATGAAATCTATGACTATGTACAGAATCAGAATCATGATGTCTACATTGTATCTTTTGAAATGCAAACCTAACAATGCCTAATTAATGAGATAAAAGTCAGAAGAAACTTACCTTGTAGCTGGAAATTGTTTTGTGGATTGAAGCTTGGTTTAGGTTGTTTTGATGTTCTGGTCAGCTTCCTCAAACTCTCAGAAATCTGACGCAACTCTTAACTTGATCTATGAATGGTGGGAAAGTTCTGGAGCAGTCAAGGTGCAAAGTTTTGTTTTTTTGAAACAGAGAATGGTAAATACTGTTTTACAGTTTGAAAACAGAAATTGGGAAAGCTTCTATGTATATTCTGGAAATTGTATAGATGATTTGGTTGAGAATTCACTCAAGAAAATTAGAGTTTGGATGCAAAAATAAGAAACTAGCAGGTTTTTTGTATTTTTGTTTGTAGTTTCAAGTTCTTGGGATTTTTCAGCAGGGTTTCAAGGCATTTTTTCAATGTTTTTTCGACCCTTTAACAGTTGAAAATGAGGTTTAATTTATAGGCAAAGGATTTAGATTCTTGGAGAAGTCAAGAATACATACATCATGTGTTATGGATAATTGACTTTTTTTGAAGCAAGTTTAGATAGGTATGGTTCAAGGCACAAATAAAGTGGTCAGCAGCTTTAGCCGCGCCTAATCTGATTTTGTAGGCATGACTTGTGGAGAAGTACACTCAGAAGCAAACTTAAAGTATGGGCCCAACATAAACTTTGTACAAAAGTTTACTTTTCAAGGACATCAATGGTACTTCTATGCCACACGTGGGAAGATCTTTTGGATAAAGACTCAAAAGTGGGTGTGAGCATTAAATGATGATGAGACTTAACAAGCAAAAAGACCTGCTACCTGAGATTATATAGCCTAGCTTGAAACTGGATCAGAAGTTCAGCACAAATGTAACTTATATTAAAAACAAAATGTCCAACTTCTGATCTTTAATTCTATCCGCTCCAGCATGATCTGAAGGAGTTCTCAGACTTTTCAGAAAGCTTGTAACATGCTTTGTAAACACTCTTTGAATCACTTTTGCAAACTGTGATTGAACCAACGTGCAAAAGGGCCCAAAAGTTCTAACCAAATTCTGACTTGGAACGGTTTAGAATTTACTACGTGTTTTAGTTTCATGGACGTGTCTTCAAAGATTTATAACTTAAAATCCCAACATTTCTAGGAGAAGTTATGTTCTATAATATTTTATATTTCATTGAGATCTACAATTCTTGTTTGAGAAGTTATTCCATAATCAAATTGCATCATGATGAAAATCTGGCCAGAAGTTCTGAACTTATCATCTTTTCTTAACACTTAGAAAAATTTCTAAATTTTTAAAATTTTGAATTTTCCAAAGCAAATTTGACTTTTGATTTTCTTGATGAAACAACTTCATATTCCAACGTGTCTTGATGAAATGTGATTCTTGAAACTTGATTTTGATCCAAAAGTCAAAGTTTGACTTTTCATTGTTCATTTTGACCATTTTTCCCTTGTGCCAATTCCATCCATGAATTGATGTATCAGTGCTGCAAACTTGAGTCATGGAAGATCTTGTGAGAAAATACTAGAGAAATGAGAGGGAAAATTTGGGGTAAAACACATGGACCTCCTGTATACATCCTTCGATTGCACCATTTGCATCCTACATGTTTGCTTTGATTCACAATGCAGGGACCTCCTACATACATCTTTCATTTCGGCATGTGGCCTTCTTCGAATGCAAGCTTGGTTTACATCCTTAGTTTTGGAATGTGGTCCCCTTTTATGCAAGCTTTGGTTTACATCTTTCATTTGGGCTTGTGGCCTCCTTTAAATGCAAGTTTGGGTTACATCCTTTGTTTGGCCATGTGACCTCTTGCAGGCAAGTTTCGATTGGACACTGGCTCTTCATGCAAGATTTCGTTTGAGAAAAGGCCTCTTGCATGCTTGCTTGGAGTCACAATGCAGTGACCTCCTGCAAGAAAGTCTTCGATTGGACAAGGATTACCTTCTCACGAAGCTTTGATTGGAGTTTGGGTTTCCTTCAAAGCAACATGCTTCGAGTCCAACTCTAAATCCTTCGAGCAAGCTTAGCTGAAGAACATTGATCAAATCTTATAGCCTTATCCTCCAAATCTCAATTGTCAGGCTATATTGCTTCCAAATGTTTACATGATTAGAGGATTACACAAATTTGTGATACATTACAATAAGATTCGAAGCTTTATTCACTAAATAATACCATTCCTGGATAAAATGGAAAAAAGCTATGTACGCTTTTTTCATAAATTATACTTTAATCACAAATTTATCTCCCAACTTGATTTTATCTTAACACAAGCAGTGCCAAAAGCATAAGTCCAATCTCCTGCCCTCAACAGACATCAGGCCCCTACTTGTACTTGAAACTTGGGAACAACGAAAAGAGATCAAACTTGTTTTCTTTTTCCACCAAACCATGGTTTGTTATCCTACAAACCTGGTTACTCCAACATCTCTAAACTTTTCTCTATAAATAGAGAAACCATTTGCAAGCTGAAACAAATTTTGGTGGCATGGGAAAAATCATCAAACTCTCAAACTCTCAAACTATCAAACACTCTCAAACATTTCCCAAACGTTCTGAAACATTCAAACTCTAAAACTCTCAAAAAAAATCTCAGATCCCTTCATGAATTAGTGAACCCTTCGATTCACTCCCCAATTGCCAGATAACCAGCCTTCGATTCATTCCCTAACTGCGACATAATAGTCTTTCGATTCACTCCCTAGACTGTTATATAATAACCTTCGATTCACTCACCACTATAAAAGTGGGGTTACCTTAGAGTTAGTTCATTTTAAAATTGTTTTAATTGCTTACTTTGTTTGCTTTAATTTTGAGGGCTTGTTTGGGTTGTTACTATAGATCCTACTCCCAGATCTGGGGAACCTTATTAGGTAAGTAGCAATAAATCATGGAAGTTGTACAGCGTAGACCGATATGGAAAAAGTGATAGCTACGTTAGCGTGATACTTTGGTTTGTACTAATGTTACTTGAGTCAATCAAGGATAACATTAGGCTTCCTTAGTGTCATTAAGCACTAACTGACCTTTAGTACCTTTAATTGACTCATCCTAAGCCATTAGAAAGTAGTGGGATGGCCGGCTTTGGTTCCGACCGAAGATTGGTTGATACTCGATACTACACTCATTGAGACTAAACTTTTGGGATATTGTGGTCACAAATACTTTGATGCTTGAGCTAGAACAATGCCTAAAAGAAAGGCCAGCGATATGAGACTCTTTAGAACCTGGTTATTATTAATAGGAGAGGTTGAGCCAACTGAAACTTCAAGAGGGTACTTACCTTTAAAACTCATGCAAGCCTTTAAACCTAAGGTCTCTGTGTGACTTGTTTGTGTTTGATATACTTCTGATTTCAAAGCATAATCATAACATCATAAACAACATAACATTTCAAGGGCTTGTGGATTTATCTCTTATCTGTTTTGTAGGTCATGGATTCAGCTTAAAGAAAAACCATATGAATCAATTTTGTAAAGATCCCTCCCAAACTCAAAGAATTAGTTTCAAAGGTTCCTGAGAGTTCCTCATTCAACAAGAGATATGGCTACTTACTAAGTTTGGTTGCTACCGGTTTTGATGAAGGTTTGATGAGTGTCTTAATCAAGTTCTTCGACCCTAAGCACCACTGCTTCATATTTCCAGACTATCAGTTGGTGCCTACGTTGGAAGAATTGTCCAAAATACTCGGTTTGCCTATATTGGAGAATATACCCTTTACCAGTTTAGAACAACATCCATCTGCTGAAGATATTGCCATAGCTTTTCATTTGAAGCCATTTGACATTGAGTCCAATTGGGAATGAAGGAGTGGAGTTAAAGGCCTCCTCACAAGTTTCCTGATGAAGAAAGCCCAAGTATTCCTAGATTCTATGAGTTATCATGCCTTTGAAGATGTTTTAGCTCTTTTGATCTATGGGTTGGTTCTCTTCCCCAATTCAAGCCAGTTTGTAGATGTCAGTGCCATCAATATTTTCCTTACTCACAATCTAGTGCCTACATTGCTCGACGATATTTTACACTCACTCCATACACGTACCGTGAAGAAGCAAGGGACTCTTATGTGTTGTATACCTCTACTCTATAGGTGGTTTATTTTGCACCTTCCCCGGTTAGTAATTAATAATGAATTAGGTTTAATATGGAACTAGAGATTAATGTCTCTTTCTCACTCTAACATCTATTGGTGCCCTCACTGCCAAGAAGACATCTCTTTTATTGATCGCTGCGGAGAATTTCCCAATGTGCCACTCCTTGGCATTAAAGGAGGCATCACCTACAACCCCTCTTTATCTTTATGTTAGTTCGGCTATGTTCGGAGGGATGGTCCTCATGATATGCTCATTCAAGATATTATGTTTGACTATTCAAATGATCTGCAAGGCTATCATCAGAGGTTCATCCGCGCTTGGGGAATGGTTAAAAAGACTGATAGTAGGACTCTAGGGCACAAGAACTCCATCCCGTTGAAGACATACCACAAATGGGTGCGAACTCGTGCTCAAAATCTCATGATGTCGTATGCTGCTATCCTACCAGTGATTTCAGAGCCTATTGTTCAAGGGGCCGAGTATCGCATCATTCTTCATCCTGATATGCCAACAAACTTCGAATAATTGCAAAAATATTGGATACAACTCAAAGAAGAATGATATACCTTTGAGTCCCAATTCTATGCTAGTGAGAAAAAGGTGTTGGAACTGACAAAGCGGCTTCACGAAGAGCAGAATCTCAATGCCTACATTAGCACCAAAAGGAAGCATCCTTGGGAGACTTAGAAATTTTAGAAGTTTCTTATTTGTTATTCCTTTGTAAACTTTGATTTCATTTGAGATTACTAATAAAAAGTCTTTGTTTCTGTTTTGGTTAAAAGAGTTTAAATCCTATAAGGCCCTTAAAAACATTGCATACATATATCATACATATCATTGCATAAACAGGTTTCAGGACATGTTTCTTATCTTCTTCGCTGCTTATTTCAGCAAGAAGAA
Organism: Vicia faba; assembly: GCA_948472305.1. Taxonomy (NCBI): domain Eukaryota; kingdom Viridiplantae; phylum Streptophyta; class Magnoliopsida; order Fabales; family Fabaceae; genus Vicia; species Vicia faba. The sequence continues at coordinate 408,643,110 of OX451740.1, read as the reverse complement.
ATGGCTCTTGAACAAGAAGTAAAGGATCTCCAAACTCAAGATGCTCAATTCAAAGAAATGATCCTGAGTCTAGCCAAGTGGCAAGAAGAATTGAAAACATTCCTCGCCGATAATCTGACCAAGAAACATCCTGTCAACGACAAGGATAAACAGTTGGAACAGCTGGAAGTTGAGATAGAAGCAATGAGAATCTAGATGCTGGGGCAAATGGCTCTTAGCCAAGGCCTATCCCGGAGACAAGAAGAGTTGAGAAGCACTTTCAACAAGCTTCATCAAGACAAATGCAATCGTGTGAAACAAACAATCGAGGCTAGGGATCAAGTCATCCATCAACGCCTGATGGGACAAAAAGTTAGCTTGGAGAGTAGACCTTTCCAGATGGCTGCTATGCCAAGGGTCCAACAATGACCTCGCCAACCACAACAGGGTAATCAGCAAAGGAAAGTTAAGCCCAAGAGGAAATTCACTAAAATCAACATGTCTCTGACTTAAGCATCATATCAAGTATTGGAGGCCAAACTGGTTACGTTAAAGGATCCCCCTCAGATTCCCAACACTGCCTCCCCAAGGTACAATCCAAATGCAAGGTATGCGTACCACTCCAACAGTCCTGGACATGACCCAAATAGCTGTTGGGCGTTGAAGAACAAAATTCAAGACTTGATTGATGAAGGGGCGTTGGAGTTTGCACAAGATGGTCAACTAGAATTTTTCTGTCATCCCTCTAAGGCATATCATCTGATGTGATAAAGTTTAGGCATAGAAATTTTTGTTCATTCGAATTTTCAGTTGTAATTTCTTTGTTTGGTTTAAACACTTACCTTTATGTAAAAATTTATCATTTCATCAATGTGTTGTGTATGTTTGTCATGAATTATTTCATTTGTATCCACTATATTCAAACCGTGTTTTACTTCCTTTCTTGATATTCGACTCTTGATTAAAAGTTGTAAGCTTTTAGAGGGAGGATGACGAAAATGATACCACAATATCTACAATATGCTTTTGAATAGACTCCGCTGACGATGTACAAGCGTTGTTTCAAATCCTAAACAGTGGAGTTATAAGGAAGATAATTCTTATTCAACCCCTTTGATCCTAAGAAGTAGGAGTTTTTCTTTTCATACAAATTAAAACCCTTAATCATAACCTGGGGCAGGGTAGCTTTCTTAGTTAATTCAGAGGTGCATTCAGTCGCAAGCTCATTATACATACACGACAATAGTGTAGAAGATACCTTCCAAAAGATGGTGATGGTTCCGCATAATCATCAAAGCAGGCAGTCATTATCTCTCAAAAAGAAAAGCCCGCTAAGCCAAAACCTACGAAGGAGACTTAAGAAGAAAAAACTGGGGCATCCCGCTGACTGTAATCGCAAAAGAAACAGTTCAGGCAAAAGTAGGGATAAAAAAAAAGGTTACTACAAATCCTAAACAAAAAGGTTACAGAAATGGCTACCTTCTCAAACAAACGTTCAATTTCTGAACCATCACCAAGTATCAGAGAAAAGATTCCAGACTCAATTGGGATCTAAATGCACAATTAACTGAGCGTAGGACTGAACAACATCACGAAGAGCGGGTTGGGTACAAATAAAATTTGAGCCTTTATCCTTTGTTTCTTAAACCGTGAACCAGGCCACGTTACAACCCTTAAAAGTCCTAGCTGAAGCATGGGTTAGTTCGAAAGCATACTATTGCAAAAGGTATCCTGACTCCTGTAGGATTTGCTACAAATATTGAGTTGATATCACAGTCTTACAAAATTTGTTTGTTTTACTAAAAAGGAATTTTCAAACTTCAAGACAGTCATAAGCTTTGCATTCTTTAAATGACATTGTTTGCATATGGCTAATTGTTCAAACAACAGAGAAATTCACACAACGAATATTTAGTGAATGAAGATCCTCTCAGTGGACAGAATCACCTCAGACGAAAAAAACATTCCTAATAACCAGCCTTTCATAATCAAGGGGCATGATATGGTGTCTAGTTAATCTGGGACAGTCAAGCCAGTATGTAAAGAATCCCCAAAACTGTTTAATAGCCAGGAGAAGGTCTCCATCTGAATCACTCAGAGCCTGTTACATTGATCAGGGATTCGGGAAAAAATCACTTTGAAATTTGAACCTTTGGTACCACCAAATTGCTTGTCTGTTCCAGTAGTATCAGATGGTGTCAGTATCATGTCTTCGAATCCTTCCATGACAGTTCTTAGAAAAGATACCTAGGAAATTCAAGACTATCAGAAACTTGATCAAACATCAGGTGCACCAGATTCATCCTGAAGCAGCCCCACACAGGCTCCCACATATGAAAGGGCACATGAGATCACATAAACATATTCTGTGACAACACTTGCTACTATAGACAGTGACAATCCTCTGCACCCGATGAACACGAACATAGTCGGAAAATACAACGCATAAAAAAGGACCCGCTAGGTTGACAAGCCTAAGAAAAAATAAGGGTGTCCTGGCGAACCCAAAATGGTCCGGGAAAAAATTAGGGATATATAAATAAAACTGTACACCCGACAAGTCGAAATCCTGAAAAGGCGGTTTGGGCAAAAAAAGGGGTATCCTGGTGGACTGAAAACCCGAAAGGATAAGTACAGGCAAAAGTTAGGGATTAAAGCGTACAACTATGTCCCATCATCCTGTCACTTATCTATCAGTATAAGGTTTATCACCCTGATCTGCATTCACCAAGGACTCCAAGAGTTGGGATAACAGTCAAACCATCCATAAAACCTCCACAGTTATTTGCTCCAGCAGATAACGAGGCAAGGGAATTATACTAAAAAGTCCCTGCCATATCCTCAACTTATATCCAAGTGATGTCAAGCATTCTTGTATCCCCAGAAGAGCAAGAATTTCCAATTAATGCTCTAGCATCTTAAAGAATTTCGTAGCCTGGTTCACAAGCTTTTCATGTTCCCTAGCGGATTTCTTCTCAAAACAACAAAACAGGAATTCCCAGCGGAAACATTCTAAATAAAGCATATACAACTTTCAGATACAATTCAGATACACTTCCGATACGAATGACATTCTGATACTTATTCAGTTTCAGCTTTCAGATACAGTTCTGATACGCTCCAGATGCGGATGCCATTCTGATACTCATTCAGATTCAGCTTTCAGATACAGTCCAGATACACTCAAGATACTGATGCCATTTTGATACTCATTTAGATTCAGCTTTAAGATATAGTTCAGATACGCTCCAGATACGGATGTCATTTTGATACTCATTCAGATTCATCTTGCAGATATAGTTCAGATACGCTCCAGATATGGATTCCATTCTGATACTCATTTAGATTCAACTTTCAGATACAGTTCAGATACGCTCCATATACGGATGTCATTCTGATACTCATTCAGATTCAGCTTTCAGATACAGTTCATATACGCTCCAGATATAGATGCCATTCTGATACTCATTCAGATTCAGCTTTCAGATACGCTCCAGATATAGATGCCATTCTGATACTCATTCAGACTCATCTTTCAGATACAGTTTAGATACGCTCCAGATACGGATGGCATTCTGATACTCATTCAGATTCAGCTTTCAGATCTAGTTCAGATACGCTCTAGATACAGATGCCATTATGATACTCATTCAGATTCATCTTTCAGATACAGTTCAGATATGGTCCAGATACGGATGCCATTCTGATACTCATTCAGTACAACTTTCAGATACGGTTCAGATACGCTCCATATACGAATGCCATTCTGATACTCATTCAGTACATCTTTCCATTCAGATACAATCACAATATAGATTCATTCTGACACTCCCTCACACAACTGCTAGATACATCCAGACACGAGTTCATTCTAGTATACTTCTCATTCCATGAGGTACAGAAACATGGGCATCTTCTTGTCACATCCTCAAGCAGAAGTAGAAGATCTCCAATAGATTTTTTTAAAATCTCAAGTAGATTATAAAGCCTCATCCCCGACAGAGCAAACATCTCCAATTGCTGCTCCAAAAATCCCCAATGAAGTTACCAAGCTTCTCAAGATTCTCCAACAGAATCCCCAAGAAATTTATGAAGTTCACCTTCCTGCAAAAAAGTTTTGTAAATCTCAAGTAGTTTATAAAACCTTATCCCTAGTAGAGATTATTTCTCTAGCTACGAAAATTCATCCCTCAGTGGTGTTTATTTCTCCAGATTGGTGAAATATTTTAACAGAGCTTTTCCCCTTGGCAAAACCATTCTCAAACAGAAGTCGAAGATTATCGGCAGAAAAAGAGAATCTCCAAAAAAAATTTCTCCATTCATCATCGCCAACGGAAATTGAAGAATCACTTTCTTCACTCAACAGTCCGGGTTTCAGCTTCCCAGCAGCTGTCAGGGATTTATTATCCTAGACAAAGATACTTCCCAACAGCATTACATGTTAATACATCATGGCATGTACATATAAATACATACATCATAATCTCAATTATTCTAGGATCATCATGCAATTCATACATCATGACATTGCATGAAACTGATTTTATCTTTTCAGGTTAAATTACCCATCAGACAAATGCTATCAACTTTTACAATAGGTAAAAGATTAATGCCCAAAACCAGATGGGAAAACTATCTGCACGACTAAGTGGTATGAACACCCAAAACAGGACAAGTTTACCAAGAGCAGCATGCTACAGATTAATGCCCGAAACCTGACGAGGAAGCTATCTATGTATCCAGCAAAACAAATTTCAGATTAATACCTGTAACAAGCTAAGACAACTATCTATGGACGATCGATTATGGATTAATACCTGTAACAAGCCAGGAAAACTATCTACATTAAGAGATTGAAGATTAATACCTGTAACAAGCCAGGAGAACTATCTTTCTTTCTCTAAGGTCAAAGACTAATACCTGTAACAATCCAAGACAACTATCTGTGGACGACCGATAAATTTTCAAAATCCAGATTAATACCTGAAACCAGACAGGACAACTATCTGTGAACGACTGATTATAGATTAACACCTGAAACCAGACAGGAAAACTATCTACATGACCACCCCGAAGTAATCTTACACGGGTTCCTTCTCAACATCCAGATACAATCTAACACAGGCTCATCTTAAAGCAGCCCTACACATGCTCTTTCTAATACATCTCCAGGTAAAAGTTAATTCCATTATCCCCAGCAAATCACTGGAAACCTGGACTTCAACAAGGATACAACAAACTGTCATTTCTCTAGAGATAACTCTTCAGCATAGCCTTGGATAACTAAAGGTCCTAGACTCTATTCTCCACCGAGTTTTCCTCAAACAAGAGAACAACATAAACCCATATTCCCCAATGAACTCCTCCTCAGACAGCAGGAACAGGAACCCCCAAGGGGACCGTGTGTAAATCAACATCTATTTTTGATGGCATCTTTAAGCCCATCTCTGACGACTCATTGTCATCTCCTCTAAAAGGCATCTGTAAGCCCATTCCTTACATTATTAATCATCAGTGTTATTTCATGTGAGTGCAAATGTCTGGGCACTCTAGTGTTCAATCATCTTCCACCTTCAGATCACGAAAAGCAGACAAGCCAATCTAAATCCTCAGGTTTAAGAAGATTGAACAGGGGCAGCTGTTGTACCCGAAAATTTTCCCTCTCATATTTTCCCAAGATTTTTCCCGTACATGGTGGTTACAAACACTTGGTTAAAGGAAGAGGAAAATTTTGAATATTAGCAAAGTGTCTTTCGATTGGCATCTTAGTTAAGTATTTTGATTGGAAGTTAAACAATTCCCTTCGATTTGCATAACAACAAGTTTCGACCAAGCTCTTAAAATCCTTTGATACAAGCTGGACTCACTAGTCTTCGATTGGGCATTTAACACCCTTCGATCAAGCTTTGGTCTGCAAGATTATGATTGAGCTTTGTTTTCCTTTGAAATGGCTCCCTTCGATTCAGAAAGAAGGGGAGCTCCTTTTGGCTTCCTTCGTTTGAAGCACCTCTGGCTTCTTTCATTTGGAGCATCTCTGGGCCTCCTTCGTTTGAAGCACCTTTGGTTTCTTTCACACAAGCCCATTTGGACAAATGGCCTGCATGCCTGCCTGCACAAGGCAGGAATTTTCTTCATACCTACAAGGCAAACACCTGGTACATGCCTGGCTGCATAAGGCATGAACTTCCCTCATTCGAAGTTTTGACAGCCCAATTTCTACAATATGGCATTCTAAAAGTCCATTCGAAGGTTACATATTGCTGGACATTCGAAGAAGCTAAATCAGAGCCATTCGAAGAAGCATGCAAGAGGTCCAACTAAAGGGCAAGTATTGAAGGCATTTGAAGGACGCATATTGTTGGCCATTCGAAGAAGCTAAATCAGAGCCATTCGAATAAGCATGCAAGAGGTCCAATCGAAGGGCAAGGATTGAAGGCATTCAAAGGAGCCAATTTGTCCACATTCACTCAAATTTCAAAAGAGGGCAAGATCCCATGTTTTTGGCCACAGTTACAAATCTTCATTCATGGCCTTGAAAATGTTTGTTTATGGCAGTTAAATTTTTGTCTTCTTGTCCCCTCCCTCCTACTATATATAAGCATCATGCTTGCAAGCCAAAAAGATACACGTTGGAGATACGTTTCCCATAAACCCACCATAGTTATCAAAAAATAATCCAAGAGTATCCAACAACTCTAGTCTCCACACAAGTTCAATTTTCCAGAAAAGTAAGTCCCCTTGACCTTGTACCTTTCGTTCCAGCATGGCATGTAAATAACATCTATTCACCTTTTATTTATGTCCTTTTCGATTGCATATTTTTCTTATCTAAATATACATGTTATAACTAACCCCTGTACAAACTCAAACGAATAGAAAAGGACTAGTGTGAAACAAAGCCTTAGGCTTCGCCCCTCATTGCCTGACTGCCCCAAACGAAAGAGGCACCTTCATGATTGTTTTGCAGGTCCACGTCCCTTCACAGTCCAAACGAACTAGGTAGAAAAGAGTCCAAACGAACTAGGTAGAAAAGAGTCCAATCGAAGTTTTCTCACGCCAGCTTCCCAACCCAATCGAAAGAGGCCAAAGAAAGGGGTGAATCGAAAGACTCATTTCCCCTTTTCTCTTTTCTATGCCTAAGCCCATTTGGCATTTTTCTTTTTGTATTATTTCTTATATTCGTTTATATTATTGTTTTCTGTTTTTTAATTAACCAAATATAAAATAAAAAGCACCCTAAAAAAATTAGGTATAAATTTCTTAATTAAATAATTAAGTTCTTTAGTTAATTAATTAATTGGAACTTTCACCTTTTTCTTAATTAAAAATGAATTAGAATTTAGAACTAATTATTTTATTTTCATAATAATAAAAAAAACTAAAAAGAAATTAGTTTATTTTTCTTAATTTAATTTTATTATATAGACTTTAGGATAATTGACTATTTTTCTTAAATCAAAAACAACAAATTTTTTTTTTCTTATTAGTTTTTTTAGACGAACTTTCAATCTTGTGCGCATTATTTATTTTTTGTATTTTTACATTATTTTATCTATTGACAATATATAATAGATTAAATTAGAATTTTTACCGCTTTCCTTATTTTTTCTTCTCCCAAGTTTTGTACATTGTAAATATCCCTCTCCCCAAAGCCATGTAATAGCGTAGGATTTATTTTTCGCACTTTACATTTCCCTGTATATATATTAACTGATAGTAACTTGGCATGTATGACAAGACTAATAACAAAATGTTAGCAAACTTAACTCAAGACATAAATGACTGAACACGACACACATTGCACATATGCACCTCTAGGATATCCCACTTTGGTTGCCTTTAGAAATTAAACAGTCATGAAGCAGGAACGTATTAGCAAAGACCCATAAATCAAAAAGATCATAGTCCCTCGATGACCCTATAGTTTCCTTTTCGGTAAATTATCGAGTCCCTAAACAAAATTGTTAAAGCGTCTCAACAAATTGCCTTCGTGAGTGTAACATCCCTTCAAATGTACCTCATACATCCAACGATAGGGCTACCTACTCACTAATAGTAGGATAGCACTGCCTAAAGGATAGGAGGAAAAGAATGATCCTTTTCGAGTATAAAAGTAGATAGTTGTTAGAAGTTGGCTCAAAACATCTTTGCAGTTACACAAAAAACTATTCAAAAACATTTTCAATACACTTTGTATACTTTCTCCAAATTCCCGAGAAACATTACAAAGTTTGCCATACTAAGGTATTTTCAAAACATTTTCAAAATACACAAAGCACAAAGGTATTTCGTAATGAGCAAACCTCTAAGAGCCCGTAGATAACTACGGATGGATAGGGTTCTAACACCTTCCCTTTACATATTCTACCCCCCTTACTCAGAATAATCTCGAAAAATGTCTTTTTCTGTTCTTTTCACCCTTTCCTTAATTTGGATAAAAGAAAAGTCGGTGGTGACTCTTGCTTACCGCAACATTTGCGAACACAAATGCAAAACCAGTATTAAATAGTCGGTTCTTCCACCGTATCACACCTTCCTATTCCATAATCTACCCCCTTACTTAGAAAATTCTAGAAAAGGTCTTTTTTTGTTCTTTTCACCCTTTCATTAATTTGGATAAAATAAAAGTCGGTGGGAACTCTTACTTACCGCAACATTTGCGAATATAAAATGCAAAATCAGTATAACAGTCGGTTCTGCCACTGTATCACAGCTATCATCAACAATTTTCAAAGAGGTCAGAGATTAAGACCTGAAACCAGCCAGGACTACTATCTCAATGATTGACAAAAACAAGTTCCATATTAATAACTGTAACAAGCTAAGACAACTATTTGTGGACGACCGGTTATAGATTAATACATGTAACAAGCCAGGAAAGCTATCTACATGAACTGATTAGAGATTAATACCTAGAACAAACCAGGAAAACTATCTTTCATCTAAGGTCAGATATTAATACCTGAAACCAGCCAGGACAACTATCTCAACGACCGACAAAAACAAGTTCCAGATTAATACCTGTAACAAGCCAGGACAAATATCTATGGATGGCCGATTGTAGATTAATACATGTAACAAGCCAGGAAAGCTATCTACATGAACTGATTGAAAATCAATACCTGTAACAAGCTAGGAAAACTATCTTTCATTCTAAGGTTAGAGATTAATACTAGAAACAAGCCAGGACAACTATCTCAATGACCGACAAAAACAAGTTCCAGATTAATACCTGTAACAAGCCAGGACAACTATATGTGGACGACCGATTATAGATTAATACCTGTAATAAGCCAGGAAAGCTATCTACATGAACTGATTGAAGATTAATACCTGTAACAAGCCAGGAAAACTATCTTTCTTTCTAAGGTCAGAAATTAACACCTAAAACCAGCAAGGACAACTATCTCAATGACCAACAAAAACAAGTTCCAGATTAATACCTAAAACAAGACAGGACAACTATCTGAGGAAAAATTATTGTAGATTATATTCCTGAAATAAGCCAGGACAATTATCTACACGACCAGCTGAAGCAACCCTACCCCGGTTCCTTCTCATTTCTAGATGCATTTTCACACAGACTCATCCTGAAGCAACCCTACCCAGGTTCCTTCTCATGCATTTCCAGATGAAGTTTCACATAGACTCATCCTGAAGCAACCCTACCCTGGTTCCTTCACATACATTTCCAGATGAAGTTTCACACGGCCTCATCCTGAAGAAACCCTACCCTGGTTCCTTCACATACATTTCCAGATGAAGTTTCACATGGACTCATCCTGAAGCAACCCTACCCAGGTTCCTTCTCATACATTTCCAGATGATGTTTCACACGGACTCATCCTGAAGCAACCCTACTCAGGTTCCTTCACCTACATTTCCAGATGAAGTTTCACACGGACTTATCTTGAAGCAACCCTACCCAGGTTCCTTCACATACATTTCCAGATGAAGTTTCACACGGACTTATCCTGAAGCAACCCTACCCAAGTTCCTTCTCATACAGTTCCAGATGAAGTTTCACACTGACTCATCCTGAAGAAACCATACCCAGGTTCCTTTACATACATTTCCAGATGAAGTTTCACACAGACTCATCCTGAAGCAACCCTACCCAGGTTCCTTCTCATACATTTCCAGATGAAGTTTCAGACAGACTCATCATGAAGCACCCTACCTAGATTCCTTCTCTTAAAATTTCAGATTAAGTTTCACATGGATTCATCCTGAAGCAGCCCCACCCAGGCTTCCCTCTCATATATCTCCTAAAGCATCCCTACACAGGCTCATCATAAAGTAATCTTACACATATTCCTTCTAATACATTTCCAGACACGGCTTAACACGAGTCTGTTCTAGCATATCCTTCAGATTTAAGTCAACCAAAGATTTATACTGATACTTCTTCAAGATACAATCAAAGTTAGACTTAGTCTAATTTATGTCAACAATCACCTTTGGATGGCATCTGTAAGCCCATCTCTGACAACCCTCCATCATCTCTCCAAATGGCATCTTTAAGCCCATTCCTTACACAATTAACCACCACATCATTGAGTGCAAATTTCTGGGCACTCTAGTGTTCAATCATCTTCCACCTTCAAGTCATGAATGGTGGACTCGCCAATCTAACTCTCCAGGTTTAAGAAGATTGAACAGGGGTAGCCGTTGTACCCCAAAATTTTCCCTCTCATCTCTCAATATTTTTCTCACAAAATTCCTACTGGGTCAAGGCTCCACAAGTACAATTGGATCATATTGGATTTCCAAGCATAAAGTTAAAGAGGAAACTATTGAAAGAGCAAAGCAAATAAATTTGATTTTTGGACAAAATTGAAGAAAAACAAACTTGCTTCGATTCATGTTTAGCTTCGATTGAACTCTCTCCTGCATTATAGCTTCGATTGGGCTTTGTTTGCCTTCGAAATGTCTTCCTTCAATTCAGAAGGCAGGGGCCTCCTTTTGGTTTCCTTCGATTCAGAAGGTAGTGGATTACTACTGGCTTCTTTCGATTTAGAAGGCAATGACCTTCTGAGAGTTTCCTTAGATTTAGAAGGTAGTGGCTTCATGCTGGCTTCTTTTGATTCAGAATATAATGACCTTCTGAAAGCATCCGTCATTTAGAAAGAAATGGCCTTCTGAAAGTTTTCTTTCGATTCACAAAGCAGGGACCTCCTGCATACATCCTTCGATTGCACCATTTGCATCCTACATGTTTGGGTTGACTCACAAACCAGGGACCTCCTACATACATCTTGCGTTTGGGCATGTGGCCTTCTTCGAATGCAAGCTTGGTTTACATCCTTCGTTTGGGCATGTGGTCCCCTTTTATAAAATCTTTGGTTTACTTCTTTCGTTTGGGCTTGTGGCCTCCTTCGAATGCAAGTTTGGGTTACATCCTTCGTTTGGCCATGTGACCTCTTGCAGGAAGGTTTCGATTGGACATTGGCTCTTCATGAAAGCTTTAGTTTGAGCAAAGGCCTCTTGCATGCTTGCTTGGAGTCACAAAGCAGTGACCTCCTGCGGGAAAGCCTTCAATTGGACAATGATTACCTTCTCAGCAAGCTTTGATTGGAGTTTGGGTTTCCTTTTAAGGAACATGCTTCAATTCCAACTCTGAATCCTTCGAGCAAGCTTAGCTGAATAACTTTGATCAAATCTCATAGCCTTATCCTCCAAATCTCACTTGTCAGGCTATGTTGCTTCCAAATCTTTACATGATCAAAGGCTTACACAAATTTGTGATACATTACACAAATGTTCAAAGCTTTATTCACTGGATAATACTATTCCTGGATAAAATGGCAAAAAGCTACGTACCCTTTTTTCATAAATAATACTTTAATCACAAATTTAGCTCCCAACCCAATTTTATCTGAACACAAGCAGTTCCAAAAGCATAAGTCCAATCTCCTGCCCCCAACAGACATCAGGCCCCTACTTGTACTTGAAACTTGGGAACAACGAAAAGAGATCAAACTTGTTTTCATTTTCAACCAAACCATGGTTTGTTATCCTACAAACCTGGTTACTCCAACATCTCTAACCTTTTCTATATAAATAGAGAAACCATTTGCAAGTTGAAACAAATCTTGGTGGCGTGGGAAAAATCATCAAACTCTCAAACTCTCAAACATTTCTCAAACATTCTCAAACATTCAAACTCTAAAACTCTCACAAAAAATCTTAGATCCCTTCATGCATTAGTGAACCCTTCAATTCAATCCCCAATTTCCAAATAACCAACCTTCAATTCATTCACTAAATGCAACATAATAGTCTTTCGATTCACTCCCTAGACTGTTATATAATAACCTTCGATTCACTCACCACTATCACACACCAACCTTCGGTTCAGTGACTGCCCAAACAAAGCAGCAACTGAACTAGCTTTAAGAAGGTTCCAGTGAAGCTCCATCCACCACCAAGGAAGTCACATACAGCTCCTTCGATTGGCACTTCAAGAGGTAAGTTTCTTAAAACTTGAAACTTTCATTTCAAACATCATTTGTATATATAAATAAAAGAAAAATGTAGATATCATATATAGGAAATTGACCATGCCTTAACTTTTGATTCTCACTGCCTGTATGTTGAGAATCTCAACTCTGACTGGTTAGCCTTTGATTTTGGTGCCAAACAAACTTGTACTAACCCCTAGCCTGTAGCTTTCCAAAGTTACACTTGTTAGTTTCATTTTCAAATTTTAGATAGGTTTTCTGTATCCTTCGATTGGCTGAATATTGAAGCCTTTTGAATCTCAACATAGGAGTCTTACACTCCTGCAATTGAAGGAAGAACTAGGCATGTCAAACATTCAGAAACAAGTTCATCTTGTACCCAATTGAAGCTACCTTATGAACAAATGAAATAGAACACCCTAGTGGTACAAACAGCACGTGCGAAAGACATTTCTATGTAGGATCCTGAGTTTAAACCTTGGAAGGACCAAAACAGTTTTTACCCTTTGTTTATTTCCTTTCTCCTTTTTTCTAACAGACTTCAAACATTTTTCTAACTAATCAAAACAAATCCTTTTGAGTTGATTTTTTACATACTATTTATTTACAAGTTTTATTTTATGAATATATAAAAATATCACAAAAAATATTTTATTTTCATAATTATTTAAATTAACTAAAATCTTTTCCTTAACAAAAAAATCAAAACAAAGTTCATTTTCTTTTCATTCCAATTCTTGTACCCTCGATAAAATATTGTAGTCCCTCGATGTCCCTCGATGTTGCATTCGGTAAACGATCTAGTCCCTAACGAAATTGCTAAAACGTCTCATAGGTTGCCTTCTATGAATATACAAATGACCCACACCCATCCCTTCACATCCAATGATGGGGGCTTCTTATCAATCAATGGTAAGATAGCAACATCTAAGGGAGGAGGAAAAGAACAAGGAACTTTCGAGTAGGTAGGACGCTCGTAGTTGCTTGCTTGCTCACAACTAAAAAACCATTTTTCACACCAACACTTTCAATTGAAACATTTTCAAAAGTCAAAACACTTTGTACGCATTCTTATAGAGACGAGAATCATTACAAAGGCACTTTTCAAAATCACTTTCAAAAACATCTTCCACAAACATCTCTTTGAAATATTTTCAAAACCGATACTTTGTACGCATTCTTATAGAGACGAGAATCATTACAAAGACATTTTCAAAATATTTTCAAACCCACATCACAAAGCATACTTTCAAACAAAAGCAAGTGATCTAGCAAGAAACTAAGAGCCCGTAGATAACTACGGATGAAAGGGTGTTAATACCTTCCCTTTTCATAACCTACCCCCCGAACTCAAGAAAACATCTCTAAAGGTCTTTCCTGTTCTTTTCAACCTTTTCTATTTGGATAAAAGAAAAGTCGGTGGTGACTCTTGCTATCCACAACAATTGCGATCAAACGAAAAACAACCAACTCAGTTCTCCCACCGTGTTACAGTGTGAGTGTAAGAACACATAACTATTTGAAAGTGCAATAAGGTAAAAGAAAGACAAAAAGTGCAAAATTTGAATGTAAAACGTCCAATGTTTTCATTAAATGAAAATATGATATATGAAATGACAACCCTTAACAAATGGACCATTATGCCCCGGGCAAACCACAAGGCTTAAAGTCATTGTTTTATAAGAAATTACATAACCAAACTTCTTAAAGAAATAAAAAACAGAAATAACTATTACTCCTGACTGAAGGAGATATGGATAATGTCTTCTATTTCCAATTGTCAAGTCCATCATCAATAGTAGGGAATATCCAGTTGTCGTAATCATAATCATTGTCAGCACCTTCTAATGCATTGAGTCCATTATTGCTGACACAGAATGGAGGTCTTCAAGCGCGAGCGCGAAGAACATCTCTTTGACCTTTAGCAGTAAAGCCCAAATCAATCTTATCAGATTTCTAGGGGATATCAGGAAGTTGACACCAAATTATGCAACCACCCTCTTCTATAGTTGCTTTGGCATCTTTCAAGGAAGCCATCTTGTGCCGATCTTTGGTAGTCTTTGGAATGGCAGAAACATCTTCAACATTAGTAGGGGAAATTACTTCAAAAGCTTGATAGGGAGTCTCAATGAATTCACCGTCCATTTCTACATACCAAAATTAATTCAGGTGGCTAACCATGTACTCCTCCTCTCCACAGACAATAACAATCTTTCCTTTCACAGGATACTTTAGTTTCTAGTGCAAGGTGGAGGTAACAGTGCCTGCCCCATGGGTCTAGGGGCGTCCCAATAGACAAGAATAAGCTGGCCGGATGTCCATTACATAGAAGGTGGATTCAAAGATTTGTGATCCCACTTTGATAGGAAGATACACTTCTCCATGTACCATTCTTTTTTATCCATCAAAGGCTCGAACTATGATGTCGCTAGATTTCAGCACAACCCCTTCACAATCCAGTCTGTCAAGAGCGCCCTTTGGAAGAACATTAAGAGAGGAACTAGTATCGACTAACACATGAGCTAAAGTAGTGCTCCTGCATTCAATGGAGACGTACAGGGCCCTATTATGATTTCTTCCTTCAAGAGTCAGATCAGCATCAGAGAAACCTAATCCATTTTCGGTCGTTAAGCTAGTAACATCACTTCCAAATTGACCGGCAGAAATCTCTTGTGGTACATGGGCAGTCTTCAAAATTTTCATTAAAGCTTGCGCATGGGCTTCAAAACACAGTAGTAAAGATAGCATGGAGATTATGGACATGGTTTTCCCCAATTGTTCAATAATTTTGTAAATCGCTTTTATGAATGATCTTCAAAACCTCTTCCATTTCTTATCCAGAGGTGTCCTTGACTATAGCTTCATTTGGTGCCTCCGTCCTGGCAGGCTCTATCATTGGCTCTTTACCCCGAGTCTCGGTAGTTGTCTTTATAACTGTGACTTGAACAGGTGGAGAGATTTCTGGGGGAAAATCCACCCGCTTATAGTAATATTGATGGTCCCTGCTATATTGTCAATATTGGGATCAACCTCTTCATCATCATCGTCAGACAACTCTTGTTTAATGTCATGGTAATAGACGTCAGACCCATAATTCCATGGAATAGCCTTCTCCAAGGAATATGGGATGGGCCCAGGTTTTTTAATGATTAAGGGAGCTTATTTTGGATTGGCAGTAATCCTTACAGGACCCTTGAAGTGATCTTGAAAAGAGTACCAAATATGACCAACAAATCACGGCACAAATTCTCAACATATAGAACTTTCTCAATCAAAATTACATGTTCTTCCATCAGGCGTTGAATGCCTTCCTTCAGTAACCTGCAGCCATTGGGTTGAACTGACCAACAATAACATTCTTTAACACAACCCAGAAATAAACCAGCTTGTAGCAAATTCTTTTTGAATGTTGAGAGAGGAGTAACCATATCACTTAGGGAGGTAACATATAAAACATCTTCAATAGCACTTATGCCTTTGTCATGCTTCGGAATAGGAGCAGTAATCACGTTCGGAGTCTCAGGAGGGCCGAACTCAATTTCCTTATTATCAATCATGTCTTGAATTTTATTTTTCAGGGCCTAGAAGTTATTAATGTCGTGCCCAGGACTAATCGAATGATAGACACACCTCGCATTTAGATTGTACTTTAGAGAGGATGTGTTGGGATTAAGAGGAGGATCCCGGAGTGTTATGAGGCCAGCCTTTAACAAATGTTACAATGCTTGAGCCAATGGAATATTAATCCTGGTGAACTGCCTCCTTAGAGCGTCTGACCTAGGCTGGTTGCCCTGTTGTTGTTGTTGAACAAGCACCGAATTAGAGATCAATACGGCTCCCACAGACTCATGGCAGTCATTTTTACTATGGCCTTTCCTACCATAGACAACATTGGATTCTTTTTTACCAACGAAGGGCTTATTCACAACATTAGAAGATGTAACCATTAGAATCTTCCCACTCTTGATACCACTTTCAACTTGTTCGTCTGTCAGAATCAACTCAATAAACCCTGATGAAGAACTTTCAATCAACAAATTAATGAATGGTCCTGTCAGAGGGCCCATGAACATATCCACCAATTCCCGGTCAGTCAAAGGAGGTTACACCCTTCCAGCTAGGTCACTCCAATTTTGTGCATACTCCTTGAACCCTTCATTTGAGCCCATGGACATGTTTTGCAATTGTACACGAGTCGGCGCCAGGTCAGCATTATATTGATACTGCTTGTAGAAAGCAGCAGCCAAATCTTCACATGTGTGAATGTTGGTTCCTTCGAGCTGATAGAACCATTCAAGTTGAGTACCGGACAAACTTTCTTGAAATAAATGTACCCATAATTTCCTGTCAACAGTATGAGGTTGGATTTTTCGAACATACAACCTCAGATGAAGTTTGGGACAGGAGAACCCATCATATTTAGAAAATATGGGGACCTTGAAGTTGTGAGGGATGACCACCCCTGGGATCAGACCTAGCTCTCCAAAATTTAATCCAGGCACTTTCTAGGTTTCCACAGCTTTGAGTCGGTCTTCCAACTTCTTGTATTTGTCATCCGCAGGAGGATATTGTTCATCAAAGTAGTCTTCATCCTCAGAAATATGATTGTTTCTATCTTCACCCCTAACACTTCTTCCATCTTCTTCTTGGTTGTCGTCTTCCTCAGAGGAAACATCATTCACTCAAACTGGTTGAGCAGGACCTTTGAATATTCTCCCCATATCGAGGATAACAACCCGCTTCTTAGTGTTATTTTTTATGGTGAGGAGCGCCATCATCTCTTGTTTCCCTTTGCCCAGATTCAGGAGAGTCTCTTGAAATTGTGCATGCTGAGTTTGGAGATCCTTGACAGTTTGTTAGAGGGCCATCTTATACTGAAATAAATAGTAAATAGATGAGGAAACCTGTATTGGAAAACCTTCTTATGAAATGATGCATGATATGTAGATGTAATGTTTTCAAGGACCTGGAGATATTTAAATTTTCTAGCCAAAAGGAAACAGAAACAAAGATTTTTGATTAGTAAGTTCAAGATTACAAATGCCTCTTAAGCTTACAATGAAAACAAAAGAGTCTCACAGAGACAACAATATGAACTTCTAAACCCTAAGACTCAAGTCTCCCACGGACGCTTCCTCTTTGTATCGATGTATGCATTAAGACTCCGCTCTTCATGAAGTTGATTTGTGAGCTCTAACACTTTCTTCTCACTTGCATAGAATTGAGTTTCAAAGGTGTCTCGTTCTTCCTTGAATTGAATCCATGACTTCTGCAATTCTTTGAGATCAGTAGGCATGTCCAGATGGAGGATGATTCGAGAAACGTCTCCTTCGACAATAGGCTCTAAGATCACTGGTAGAACAATTGGATATGACATCATAAGGTTTTGAGCGTAAGCTCGTACCCATTTAAGATAGTGCTCCAAAGGGATAGAATTATTGTTTCCTAAAGTTTTTCTACCAACTTTTTTTACCATGCCCCAAGCACGTGTAAACCTTCGACAATAACCTTGAGAATCATTTTCATGGTCGAACACAATACACTGGATAAGTGCGTCATGAGGACCATCTCTTAGAGCATAACCAAATTGTCATAGAGCCAGAGAGGGGTTATAAGTAATACCTCCCCTAATTCCAAGGAGTGGAACATTAGGAAATTCCCCGCAGCGATCAATGATAGTAACATCATCCAGAGATCGAGAACACCAATAGATATCTGAATGAGAGAGCGACATCATCCTTTGAGACCACCTCAAACCTTGTTCATTCTTTATTACTGATTAGGGAAGGTGTGGAATAAAACACCTAGACAGCAAAGGTATGCAACACATAAGGGTCCCTTATTTCTTCATGGTACGAGTGTGAAGAGAATGCAGAATGTCTCTGAGAAAAGTATGCACAGGGTTACGAGACAAATATTTTGACGGTATTCACATCTATGAGTTGGTCTGGATTAGGGAATAGAACTAACCCATAGATTAGAAGAGCCATGATTTCCTCGAAAGCTTTAAAACTCATAGCATCCAAAAACAACCGAGCCTTCTCTAACAGAAATTTAGCAAGAAAAGCCTTGACTCCACTCCTTATTTCCCAATTTTATACAATGTCGGACCGCTTCATATGTAAGGCTGCTGCAATTTCTTCAAATTATGGATCTATCTCTAAACCAGTGAAAGGTTTTTGATTGAGCACAGATACTCCCAATAGTTGAGGAAAATCCTCCATTGTGGTTACCAACTGATAATCGGGAAAGGTGAAGCAGTGGTGTGCAAGGTCAAAGAACTGAAATAGAACACTCATCCTATCTTCTTCAAAACCCGAGGTAACCAAACTGAGTAGTCGACCATTCCTTTTGATGAATGGAGAACTTTCGAGAACCCTTGAGACTAATTCCTTAAGTTGAGAAGGAATCCTCACAAAACTGATCTGGATAGTATTTCTGCGAGTGGAGGCAATAACCTACAAAATAGAACAAAGATAAATCTCTAGGTCCTTGAAATGGTTAGTTAAAATCACATGTGTAATGATGTCATGATGTTATGATGTCATGTTCAAACAATATACACAAACAAAACAAACAAGGCCTTAGGATTAAGCTTGCATGGAGTGTGTAGGTAAGTACCCTCTTGAAGTTTTAGTTGGCTTAACCTGCCTTAAAAGAAGTAATTGGGTTCTAGGAATCTCAATATCACAAACCTTTCTCTCATGCATTGTTTCCGCACAAGCATCTAAATGCGACCGAAATATCGCGAGAGTCCAACCTCAATGAGCGTAGCATCGAGTATCAACCAATTTCAGTCTGCACTAAAGCCGTTCATCTCACTAATTTCTAATGGCTAAGTTGTGTCAACTAAGGTTCTAAGGTCAATTAGCGCTTATGACACCATGCGGTAGCCCAACATTCTCCTTGACTGACTCAAGGGACACTGACACCAAAACAATGTGTCGCACTAACGTGGCCATCGTTTCAACCATATCGGTCTACGCCATACAATTTTCACGATCTATTGCTACTTACCTAAAATTCCCCCAGATTTGGGTAAAGGATCTATACAAGAAATAAACCCAAACATATCCGAAAAATATAAAGCAAACAAGGAAAACAAGTAAAAAAATAAAGGTGATCTAGCTCTTAAGGTAATCCCACTCTTAGTTAATTTCCCCAAAAGAATCACTGGTTCTATAATACGGTAGGAGAACTGACTTTTGGTTTTCGATTTTATTGCAAATGTTGCGATAGAAAGAGTCACCATCAATTTTTATTTTATCCAATAATGGAAAGGGTGAAAAGAACAAGAAAAACCTTTGAGATTTTTATGAGTAAGGGGGTAGGTTATGAAAAGGTAAGGTGTTAGCACCCTTTTCATCTATAGTTATCTACGCGCTCTTAATTGCTAGCTCAATTTGGAAATGCTTTGTGTTTGTGTATGTTTGCAAATATTTTCAAAAACGCCTAAGTACGACAATTTTCTAATGATTCTCGTATCGTTGAGAATGTATACAAAATGTTTTTTTTGAAAATATTTATTGGATGAAAGTGTTTGTTTTGGAAATTGTTTTTGAAAATACCAACGTAAGGAAGTTTTGCTTTATAATAACCCATGTATCAGTCCTCAAGAGTGTTTATAAAGTGCTTTGGAAGTAGTTGTTTTGAAAGTGTGAGGTGTGAAAATTGTTTTAGTTTGTGAGCAAGGGATTACGAGTGTTCTACCTACTCAAAGAAGTCTTTATTCTTTTCCTCTTAATTTAGATAGTGTTATCCTACCATTAGTTAGTAGGAAGCCCTATCATTGGATGTGAGGGACAGGCGTGGGTCATCGTACAATCATAGAAGGTAACTTGTAGGACACATTGGAAATTTTTGTAAGGGACTAAGATCGTTTACCGAAGGCAGCATCGAAGGGTCATTGAGGGACTATGATTTTTTAATCGAGGGTCTTTGCTAAAGCATCCCACGTTCGAGGGACATGGCTATTTTTTATCCGAGGCAACAAGTGAAGTTATCCTAGAGGTGCGCGTGTGTGAAGTGTTTTGATTTCAAGTGTTTATCTTTGAGATTAGGTTTTCTAATGATTTATTTTAATCTTACCATACAAACCCTAATTACTAACAGTAACAAGGAAAGTAATAAATTGCGGAAATTAAATTTTCTACGCTATTACAAGGCCTTGGGAATGGGGTACAAATTTGTGAATAGAGATGAAAAAACAGTAAACCCTAATTAAAGCTATTACAGACTATTGAGCAGTTACAATAATTGGGAAATAAAGTATGCTAAGATTTGTAAAAAAAAAAAAAAAAAAGAAAAGAAACTGTTGTGATTTTTTGATGGAAAAGGTTTGATGATTAACCTAATTTATTTGATTAATTTTTATTAACAAAAGTTTAGTAAAAAACCTAAAGAGACTAAATTAAATTTAATAATAAAAAAAGGTCAATTAATTTAATTAATTAAAAAGAAATCTAATTTAGTTAACTTAATAAAAAAGGAAGTCTAAATTAATTTTAATGTTAAAAAAAGAAACTAATTGTTTAGAAAATAGTTTTTATGTTTTATTTAGACAAATATATGAAGTATAAAACATAATTCTAATTAAATAAAATCAAAGTGATTAAATCAAATTTTATTTATCAAAAATTAGATTAATTAATTAAAACCTAAATCTAAATTTTTTGTGATTTTATTATTTTTGTGATTAAATAAAAAATGATTTTAGAAAAAGAAAAAGTTAGTTAAAACAAGAAAGAAAATAAAATGGGTCTGTGTTTGTAAAAGCAATTGGGGTGTATGGAAATAGCAAAAATGAAAGGCCCAAATCTTGGAGGCCCAGGCACTTGTTTGAGATTCAATATGGGAAGCTTAATGGGGTGCACTGTGGGGAGGACACATATGGAGCACTGGATCTAGATCTATTGAGATCTGAAGGCTGTAACATGAGGCGCATGATGAACGTGTATGCCTAATTCACACTGGATCTACAACGAAAATTTTAGAAAATAAAATTCCCCACGCCTGGATCAAACCCAGGACCGAGCATAGGTATGACTTAAACACGCGCGCTACTACTGGGGTGGATGTTACATCAGGTGATAAAAAATATGTTGCACTAAATATAAACTAAACTCATTTTTCAAATTTGAAATTTTGCCTTCTTCTTCCTCCCACGCACAACATAACAACAACACCATTGTTGATTCTCTAAAAGCTTCATTTCTCAACCATTTAAAAAAATGTAAACACCAAACTTGCTTGAAATTTAATCACGAATTCAACCATATAACTTATGAAAGCTAAAACCTAATATTTCAGAAACTTCAATTCTAAAATTCTTATCACACAGTCAACATAAATGAAAACTAAGGACATGTTTAGTTTCCGGGCAATCATATCTACATTTTATCTTTTGAAATTAAAAGTAAATGATGCGTGTATAAGGATTTCAAAGTTAGAGAAACTTACCTCTTGAAGTGAAAATTCATGATGCGTATGGAGGCTTCTAGGTGCAAGTAAATGATTAATTAAGCTTCCTTGGACCTCCCTGAAGATATTCCAATCCTTACTTTGTACTGAAAGTTGCTGAAATGCTCTAGCCAAGTCAAGTTGCAGGTCACGATTTTGGAGTTTGGAGGATGGTGATGATGACGTTACAGAAGTGTAACAAAGGTATGGATGATTTATATATGATGTATAAATGATGTTTGAATAATAAAGAGTAAATGCACAAGTGGATTGAGAGTTGGGTGTTGGAAGATTTAAATCTGCAACGATGGAGTTTTCTAAGTGATCAACCAAGAGCAAATCAGCAAAGGGTGGAAAGGCCACAACGACAGTTCACCCGAATCAACATGACATCGGCTCAAGTCCTTCCTCATCTGTTAAAGATGAACCTCACCAACTTGAAAGAAGCTCCGAAAAACCCTAATACCTTTTCTCCTTATTATCATTCCAATGCAAAATGTGCATACCACTCTGACAGTGTAGGGCATGATACCAACAACTGTTGGGCTCTTAAAAACAAGATCCAAGACTTAATAGACGCCAAGGAGGTAGAATTTGATGCACCCGAAAAGCCAAATGTGATTTCTGCCCCAATTCCCAAGCACGATCATAATGTTCATGCCATTTTGGAAGATCTTCATGTTACCACTGTTGATGACCTTTTGACTCCGTTACCAGTAATTAAAGTGAATTTGATGAAATCTGGATATTCCCAGGCTGTGGAAAAGACTGTTACTTTTGTTCAAACTTGCAAGCTGACTGCCCACTGTTGAAATCAGGCATCCAACGCCTGATGGATACCCAAGAGATCCTCTTTCAAAAGACTCCTGTTGATACTATCACTCATGTTACTCTTGCTACCTTTGATACTCCAACAAATGACATTGCAATAATAACCATCTCCGACAATCTTCCCAAGACCTGCAAAAGGCCTGTCAAGATTATGCCTGATCCTAAGTTTGTGCCGTTGAAAATCACCATGCCGGGGCCAGTCCCGTATAAATCTAACAAGACGATACCATGGAATTAAGGAGGAGAAATCTTCTACCATGGTGTCAAACAGATTGAAGCAGTCCAAGAGAATTCTGATGATGAAACCCATGATATAGGGAATATTGCAGGAACAAGCAAGATAACTCGCATCGGAAGGATCTTCTCTCCGGAGATTGCTCCTCCACGGGAAATCTTCGGACCCTCGAGAGTTTCTGTACCTGTCAAGCCATCTGTGCAAGGCCCAGCAATTGAAGAGCTTGATGCTCCTGAAGTTAGACCATCTGATCTTACTACCAAAGGTAAGGGGATACTAGAAGCGCCTGTCAGGACGAAGGCTCAGACTGTGGTAATCCCCGAGACCACCCAGAAAGAGATGAAAGAAATCTTAAAGATAATAAAGAGGAGCGACTACAATGTCATGGAGCAGCTAGGGCAGACCCTTTCCAAAATCTCCATGCTAGCTCTCCTACTCTGCTCTGAGGCTCATGCTAAGGACTTAATCAAATTTCTAAAGACGGCACACGTGCCTCAAGAAACTTCTGCTGACCAGTTTCAAGAGTGCGTGGCTAGCCTTACTGCCGATAATGGTCTTGGTTTTTCTGATTCTAATTTTACCCCTAAGGGAGGAAGCACAACGACGTGCTTCATGTCTCGGTGGAATGCAGAGGGAACACACTTTCCCATGTTCTAGTTGACACCGGTTCATCTTTAAATGTGCTACCGAAGAAGGCATTGGACAAATTGGACTGTGAAGGTTTGACCCTAAAGCCCAGTAACATTGTTGTTAGAGCCTTCGACGGTTCTAAGCGGATGGTTCATAGAGAAGTGGATATTCCAATCAAATTGGGAACATAAATTTTCAACTCTACCTTTTATGTGATGGACATCCGTCCTTCATATTCATGCTTGTTGGGAAGGCCGTGGATCCACAATGCTGGGGCAGTCACTTCTTCTCTGCACCAAATGCTAAAGTATCCAGTTCAGGGTAAGATTATAACGGTTCATGGGGAGGAAGAGTATATGATAAGTCATCTTAACTCCTTCCGCTATGTGGAGTTGGATGGCGAGTTCATAGAAACGCCTTTCCAACTTTTTGAAGAGGTTTCTCCTGAATTCGCAGTTGCAAAGACAATGGTTGATGTGCTTATCATTTCCAAGCCTGTTCCTAGGATGGCATCCCTCAAAGATGCGGAGGCTGTAATCAAAGAAGGAAGGAGTACAGTGTGGGGGAAACTTCCTGATTTTCCTCACAAGACGGACAAGTTTGGACTAGGTTTTACTGTTGCTGGCCAGAAAGTTGTGCGTCGCTCCCGGGCTGGAGGACCACCCTTAAAAATCACTCACCATGGAATTAATGCCTTAGAAGATGATGATGAAGAAGACAACTTTGAGGATTGTATCTTTCCAACCGTCGAAGGAGGATTAAGCAACTGGGAAGCGAAAGACTTCGTTCCCATCACTTTCATCAACCAGTAATTTATCTTTGAACAATTTCCTATTTTGGTCTGTAATAATTAAACAATTCGTACACTATTTTCACCTTATGCCTTACCCGGGGCATATAGGTCCGTTTGTAAGGGCTTGATTTCTTCATTATCATATGCCATTTTTTAATGAATCATTGGACGTTTTCATCTATAAACTGTTGTGTTCATTTTCTTTCATTTTACATTTTGTTTTGTTTAAGGATGGCTATCCCTTACACACACCCACACTCACAAAATGCAGGTACCCATCCACTCCGGATTCCATGGGGGACTATTCTGCTTTGGCCTTCAGTGACTCTGAAGATTTGGTCAATCATGCCGAGTGTGAAGGTGATGAAGACTGTGAAGTGCCTGGAGAGTTAGCCAGACTTTTGCAACAAGAAGAGAGGGTTATTCTGCCCCATGAAGAGTTACTAGAAACCATCAATATGGGAACGGAGGAAGACAAGAAAGAGGTAAAAGTGGGTGCCAACCTGGAGCCAAGTGTCAAAGAGCGTCTAGTTCAGCTACTGAACGAATATGTTGAGATCTTTGCCTGGTCCTATGAAGACATGCCGGGACTAGATACAAATATCGTGGTTCACCGTCTCCCTACAAGAGAAGATTGTCCACCGATCAAACAAAAGGTCCGCCGAATGAGGCCCGACATGTCTGAAAAGATCAAAGCTGAGCTGATGAAGCAATTCAATGCTGGTTTTCTGGCTGTTACTTCCTATCCATAATGGGTTGCTAACATCGTGCTTGTGCCTATGAAGAACGGCAAAGTCAGAATGTGTGTGGACTATCGGGACTTAAACATCGCTAGCCCTAAAGATGATTTTCCACTACCACACATTGACATCTTGGTTGACAATACAGCTCAACACAAGGTATTTTCCTTCATGGATGGATTCTCGGGATTTAACCAGATCAAAATGGCCCCCGAAGACATGGAGAAGACTACTTTTTTTACGCAGTGGGGTACCTTCTGCTACAAAGTGATGCCATTTGGACTGAAGAATGTCGGGGCCACCTATCAGCGAGCCATGGTAGCTTTGTTTCATGATATGATACATCATGAGATCGAAGTATACATAGACAACATGATAGCCCGTTCACAGACAGAAGAAGAACACCTTGATCATCTGCAAAAGATGTTTGTCAGATTGAAGGAGTATAAGCTCAGACTAAACCCTAGCAAGTGCAATTTTGGAGTCAGGTCTGGTAAACTTTTGGGATTTATCGTCAGCAACAAAGGCATTGAGGTTGATCCTGCTAAAGTCAAAGCTATACAAGAAATGCATGCCCCCCGCACTGAAAAGGAGGTTAGAGGATTCTTGGGACGCTTAAACTATATTGCAAGTTTCATCTCTCACCTAACATCTACCTGTGAGCCAATCTTCAAGTTGTTGAAGAAAGATCAGGTGGTTGAATGGAACAATGATTGTCAAGTTTCTTTTCATAAGATCAAGGAGTACTTACTGGAACCTCCTATCTTGATGCCACCCATCGAAGGAAGGTCGTTAATCATGTATTTGACTATTTTGGATAACTCAATGGGGTGCATACTGGGCCAACATGACGAGTCTGGACGAAAAGAGCATGCCATTTATTACCTTAGCAAAAAGTTTACCGACTGTGAGACTCGCTACTCACTGCTCGAGAAAACTTGCTGCGCTTTGGTATGGGCTGCTCGCCGACTAAGGCAGTATATGTTGACACATATTACTTTGCTGATTTCTAAAATGGATCCGATTAAGTATATCTTCGAGAAGCCTGCTTTATCTGGAAGAATCACTAGATGGCAAATGATCCTGACAGAGTATGATATCCAGTACACAACCCAAAAAGCTATAAAGGGGAGTGTACTAGCTGACCATCTATCTCATCAAGCCGTCGAAGATTACCAATCTATGAGGTTCGACTTCCCTTACGAGGACATAATGACATTGAACAACATTGAAGGTAACGGACCGTATGACGGACCTGAACAAGGATCCCGATGGACCCTGTACTTTGATGGTGCTTCAAATTCACTTGGCAACGGTATCAGCACGGTACTTATCTCCCCAGAAGGTTTCCATACGCCTTTCACTGCAAGACTCTATTTCAGTTGCACCAACAACATGGCCGAATACGAAGCTTGTATCTTTGGTCTCAAGGCTGCAATTGACCTAGGAATCAAATCTTTGGTCGTATTTGGGGACTCAGCTTTGGTTATCAGTCAAATCAAAGGAGAGTGGGACACTAAACATCCTAATCTTATCCCATACAAAGAACATGTCTTGACATTGTTGCCTCATTTCGAGCAGATTACCTTTGAGGACTTCCCGCGAGAAGAAAATCAACTAGCAGATGCTCTGGCTACAATGTCTTCCATGTTTAAACTCAACTGGGATAATGAGGCTCCCCAAATCACCATCGAGCGAATGGACGAACCTTCGCACTGTCATGAGATTAATACCGAAGAAGTAGTGGAACAACCCTGGTTTCATGAAATCAAAAGGTATCTCCAGACTCGAGAATACCCTAAAGGAGCTTCAGTCAATGACAAAAAGTTCTTAAGGAGATTTGCTGCCAAGTTCTTCCTGAGCAATGGTATCCTATATAAGCGCAACCATGATTATGTTCTACTTCGTTGTGTGGACAAATTTGAAGCTGAGTTGATCATGACTGAAATACATAGTGTCACCTTCGGCACCCACTTAAGCGGACATACAATGGCTAAAAAGATTCTAAGGGCATGCTACTACTGGTCTACCATGGAAGCTGATTGTCATCAATACGCTCGTACTTGTCACAAATGCCAAGTATATGCTGAGAAGGTACACATACCTCCAGTTCCTCTCAATGTTTTACCAGCTCCTTGGCCATTCGCAATGTGGAGAATCGATATGATTGGAGAGATCAAGCCTACGACATCTAATTGGGATCGCTTCATCCTGGTGGCTATTGATTATTTCACCAAGTGGGTCGAAGCAGCTTCCTACGCCTCCGTTACAAAGAATGTGGTTGCCCGCTTCATCAAGAAGAATCTCATATGCCGGTATGGAGTCCACGACAGGATTATCACGGACAACGGTACAAATTTGAACAACACTGTGATCACCTCCCTGTGCGAGCAGTTCAAGATTCAACATCACAATTCATCTCCCTATCGGCCAAAGATGAACGGTGTTGTTGAAGCCGCGAACAAAAATATCAAGAAGATCATTCAAATGATGACAGTCACCTACAAGGACTGGCATGAGATGTTACCGTTTTCTCTACATGGATATCGTACCACGGCGTGTACTTCAACAGGGGCAACCCCTTTTTCTTTGGTATATGGCATGGAGGCTGTTTTACCTATGGAAGTTCAGATTCCTTCCTTAAGGATTATGAAGGATATTGGTTTGAGTGAAGACGATTGGATTCAGACCCGACTTGACCAACTTAATTTGATCGACGATAAGCGACTTACTGCTATTTTTCATGGTCAGACGTATCAGAAACGGATGATCAAGGCTTTCAACAAGAAAGTCAGACGTCAAGTATATCAAGTCGGAGATCTTGTAATCAAGCGGATCATCTTGCCGCAAAGTGATCCCAGGGTCAAGTGGACTCCTACTCACGAAGGACCATTTGTGATCAAGAACATCTTTTCTGGTGGGGCAATGATTCTTACCACCATGGATGGCGATGACTTGCTGCACCCTGCGAACATAGACATAGTCAAAAGATACTACGCATAAAACGACCCGACAAGTTGAAAACCCGAAAGGGAGACTTGGGCAAAAATGGGCATCCCGGTGAATCAAAAACCCGAAAGGGCAGTTCAGGCAAAAATTAGGGATAAATAAAAAATATGTACACCCGGCAAGTTGAAAACCCAAAAGGGCGACTTGGGAAAAAAAGGGTTTCCCGGTGGACTGAAAATCCGAAAGGGCGGTCCAGGCAAAAGTTAGGGAATTAAAGCGTATGACTATGTCTCGTCGGATCACTTTAAGGACAATATCTTCACCAACAAGCTCCAGGCTTCTGATCAATCCAATCATCCGCGGACGAAGTAACGAATGGACAAGATACTCAGAGTTGTAAAGGCTATAGCAGAATGGGAACCCCATGGAATTGTTACACATAGCCATCTTTCTTTTTGTATAAATTTTTCTCAATTTGTCGACAACATTCTCTTACTAGGATGTCTGTCTCCTTTGTACAAAGATACTTACAAAAGTTAATACAAAGATACTTCAAAGTGCAGAAATTTGCTTGTCTTTCTTTTCTTTTTACACTTATGTTTTATTTGAAAACGTCCAATGGTTTGTTAAATAGGCATATGCATTTGAATATAATCATTGCTTTCAAATAAAACAAAATGAGAAAAGATATTTACTGATAGGTTGAAGGTGTAGGAAAACGTATTTAGGCTATTCCAGAGTAAATCCCCTACAGTATGTCATTCAGATCCTCAACAAAGCTAAAACCTTGAGGTACGTATCCCCAGCGGAGTTAAAATTCAAAATTCCCATCGGAGTAAAGTCTCTAAACTCCCATTCCCCAGTGGATCCCTAAAAACATTGAACTACAGACCCTCAGCGAAGATGAAACCTTCTTCCCCAGCGGAGTCAAATTTCCAACTATCAATCCCCAGCGGGAACCATTCAGCTTTCCCCAATTTCCCCAGCAGGTTATCTTAAAAGTCTGAGAATCAACCAGATAACAGTTAACTTTTTGTCTTATCCCCAAATAAGAATCCCCGGTAGATTGGCATACAACCCAAGCTCCTGATTTCCCCAGCAGAATAAACACTCTCCCCACAGAGTTATTTCCCAACAAGAATGAAGATTCTAGTTCCTGTTTCTCCATTTGAAGCCTCCTAGGTTTTAATTCCCCAGTAGAGGTCGTCGGATTTTTTCCTTATTTCCCCAAGAAAGTCATGAAGGATTCTCAAATCCCCATAGAAGTTGTCAAAGCTCTTGTTAATCCCCACAAGTCGCCAAGGATTTTCAATCCCCAGCAGTGGTCCCAGGATTTCTCATCTTCAACAATCAAAGATTTTTAGAATCCCCAGCATCGGTCAAAGATTTCATTATCTCTAATTATCAAGGATTTATTTTCCTTAGCAAGAAAGCTAATCAGCTTACATGCACATCCATTACATTCATATATCATAAACATTGATGGAACACATTTTATTGCATCATACATATCATGTAACATAACTTTGTGTTTTAGCTAACATTTTACCCTTTTCAGGATAAGATTAAAAAGCTATCGTTAACAACTATTTAGAGATTTCAGATACAATATGCATACACCCCAGACACGGTGGTCATTCTATTACTCATTCCGAATTTCAAGTCAAGATACAGTATGGATACACCCCAGACACGGAGGTCATTTTATTACTCATTAAGACTTCAGCAATCAGATACAGACTAGATACGCTCCAGACACGGAAGCCATTTTATTTCTCATTCAAATTCAACTATCAACTTCAAGTTCAGATACACTCCAGACGCGGAAGTCATTTTGTCACTTGACCGGATCCCAGTTATAGTACAAATACACTCCAGACACGGAAGTCATTCTGATACTCATACAGATCTCAACTTCAGATACAATCCAGATACGCTCCAGACACGGTTGCCATTCTGTCACTCATTCAGAATTTATCCCCAGCACATAGAGGTTTCATGCACAAATGTCTCTATGTCACCCATTCAGAATATAGATACACTTCGGACACGACAGTCGTTCTGATTTTCATTCAAGAATCAAATACAGTTACGACTCGGACATGCTCTAGACATAGATGCCATTCCTTTGTTCATACAAACCCAGTCTCCAGATACAACTCAGATATGTTCCAACTGCGGATACCATTCTGATGTTCATTCTAACTGATTTTCAACAAACAAGCTTTTGATGGCATCTCTAAGCCCATCTCCAGCAAGATTCTACCATCTCCAAATGGCATCTTTAAGCCCATTCCCTCAGCTAAATTTTGGATGAGTGCAAATTTACGGGCACTCTAGTGCCCAATCCTCTTTTACCTTCGAGTCGCGAAAGGAAAGCTTGCCAATCTAACTCTTCAGGTTCAATAAGATTGAACAGGGGCAAATGTTGTACCCCAAAATTTTCCCTCCCATTTTATCAACTTTTCTCACCACAAGGCTCCTTGGACTCAAGATCAAACTAGGGTTTGCTCTGCTCAAGACATCTCCTTGCACTGATGACCTAAATTAGGGTTTGAGTTTTCACAGGGATTTTTGGACCTTCAATGCTCAAAGTTACTTTCATACTTCATGATGGACTCATAAGTTTGCCCGTACCAAGTTTCAAGCCTTGAATCAAATTTTTGCCCAGTCAATTGGGCAGTTGACCTAGAAATCAGCTGTATTGGGAAAAAGTCAACTGTGGCCAATTTACAGTCAAACCTCATGAATTTTGACCCACGTCAACATTATGAACTCATATGAACCATTGGATCAATTTTGGACCACCACTCCACAAGAAATTTGATCAGATCACCAAAAGGGAAAAATGGTCATTTTTAGGGTTTTGACTGTACAAAGGCAATTTTTGACTGTTTGACCTAACCAATGGAAAATTAGGTTCAACCATGGACTCAAGGACTCAATGGCATCATCTTGACTTATTCAACAAGTTCAAAAGATCTCAAATGCATGGGATTGACAGATGAATTTTTCAGTCAACTGATCAAAATTTGACTGTACACTGAAAAGTCTTACTTTGACTTTTTGGTCAAAATCAAGTGCCAAGGGTCATTTTTCATCAAGATGTGTCAAATTATGAAACTTCTTCATCAAGAAACCCAAAATTGCAAATTAGGGTTTGAAATTGAAAATTTTCATAACTTAGAAATTTTCTAAGTTATGAAATTTTCTTAATTTTTCCTAACTTTGCCCCACATTTTCACCATGATGCAAATGGATTCAAACAAAACTTACAACATGAAAGTTGTATTCCTCCACAAAGTCTATAACTTTGATTCACAAAGATTTCTCAAAAGAATCTTGGATCTCAAGTTATGATTTTTGGAACAAGGTTCCCTAAAACTTTTAACTTAGGGAAATTTTGCCCTAGTTTAGGCAGGATTTTGACCTATCTTCTTGACCATTTTTCACATAGTTCCACTTGGAGTTTCAAGTTGCATTTCAAAGATGGAATATAGAGCATGTTTCAAGCTTTCCAAATTGTCCAAAAACTCCTCAAATACATTTGTGGTTAGGGAGAATCAAATGCTTGAAGTTGGAAAAAACTCACTTTGTATCCATGGCAAATTCATGTTCACTCAAGTGGCATTTTCAAACCAGCATGCCTTGTACTAGTTTTCAGGCCTCTAAACCATTTCAAACTCCTTGATTAAATGCAAATCCATCAGTCTAAGCATTTGTTTTGGCCATTTGGGCATTGTACACAAAACTAAGCCCTAAGTAGAAAAAGGCACATTTCCATTTTTGCAAAAGTGTGCTTTATGTCAAACCATGATCTTTGAGCATAGAGCCAAGATCTTAGAAGCCAAATCAAATCCACAAAATTCAGGGACCAGGAGGATTGTATGCAGCATATTTGATTGCTGGTACAGGCCTGTAATGACAACTTCCACATTCTTGCTTCACAAAGAAGAAACTTGTCAAAATCCTCACAACTTGAAAACCAACCATTGTTAGCTTAGACAAATATTTCAAACATCTTTCACACAACCCTTTGAGCAAGAAACACGAGTCTTTGAACCTCAAAATCTCCCATAGCCAGAAATCACACTTTTTTTGGCAAAACAGGGCAGGTGCTGCAACTTGAGTGCCATGTGCGTATTGCCCCTTTTTGCTTCAAACACCTTCTATTCAACTCACTCAAGCTATCCCAAACCTCCATTGCCAACTGTAACTCCATTTACAGTGTTCACCATTTTCATTTTAAGCTTGTAGGTTTAGTTCTAGAGGCTGATTCAGGGACATTCAAGGCAAGCTAGCTATTGGAAAATATCAAGTGAAGTTCAGGAAAGCTACCAGACACCTCAAAACTTGTTGAGAAGCACTGCATTGCCTTACACGAATCCAACTGAAACAGGTTTTTTCTCACTTTCTATCTCTCTATTTAGGAACATTTAGCCTTAGGTTTGTGAATAAAAAATGTAGTGTTCATTGCTAGGAAGCCATACATATGCTCAACTTTCATTTATATTAAGTGTGCTAGGAGAATTTCATCCATGAATATGCTGAAAAAACTAGGTCAAATTTTTGGGCCAGAGAAATTCTCTCTGGTCTTTGATAGTTAGGATTAGTTTTTTATATGGTTGGAATCGTCTTAAAATTCTCTACAAGTTTGATGTTGTGAGTTTTGGAAAAAGATCACGTATACAGGATGTAGCATTTGAACAGGGCAAGCGCGCGTGTTTCAGTCTAGAGGAAAAAAATGATGTTGGCTTGGGTTGGGCCTGACCTGGCTTGCTTCTAACACCCTCTTTCTCATTTTTGCACCCCCTGGCCCAATTTCTTGAATAATTATATTTTTTCATTTTTGTTTTCTTTTCTGACATTGTTTATTTATTTCCAAATATAATAAATGCTCAAAAAATATTTTTAGAATTTTTTAAATTTATTTGGTATTTTATTTTGATTTTTCTAACATAAAAACATTTTGAATACTTTTATAATTTATTTGAATACTTGAAAATAATATGTAAATTATACTTTTATTTTTATTTCTTATTTTTATTCACACTGAAAATATTATACATATTATATATATATATATATATATATATATATATATATATATATATATATATATATATATATATATATATATATATATATATATATATATATATATATATATATATATATATATATATATATATATATATATATATATATATATATATATATATATATATATATATATATATATATATATATATATATATATATATATATATATATATATATATATATATATATATATATATATATATATATATATATATATATATATATATATATATATATATATATATATATATATATATATATATATATATATATATACTTTTATTTTATTAAATACTTAGAATACAAGTACAAAAATATTGCATTTTTATTTTTATTATTATTTATACTAAAAAATACCCTTTTTTTAAGTATATTTTATTTTTACACATATTAATATATTTTTTGTATATAAATAATATAATATGTTTATTTTCTTAAAGAAATTAGGGTTTACCCTTAAACAAATAAAATTAATCTTTTTTTATTTATTTCTCTATACTTTTTAGATTAAAAAATACTTTTACATATATAGGTAAACAAAAAACCCCTTTTTGCATAATTCATATTTATTTGATATTTATTTATTTTGTTTATTTAAATAATTTTCCATTTAAATATTGTGATTCAATATTCAAAATTGTACCCCCATCCCCATAATCATGTTGTAATAGCTTAGAACTTTAAATTCTCGCACTTTACACTTTCAATTATGCCATGATTAGAGAATTAGGGTTTGTATGCAAAATCAAAACCAACAAATAGTTTGACCTAATCAAAGACAAAAATGCATGAAAATCAAACACAATGCACACTTGCACCCCTAGAGTTACAATCCACTTGTTGCTTTCAAAAATGGGCCATGGTATGAATGTTGGGTACTTTGGCAAAACAAAAACAAAACAAAAGATCATAGTCCCTCGATGACGCTATCTTGGTTGCCTAAATAAAAATGATCAAGTCCCTCAAGAAAATTGCCAAAGATACTTGACACAATTGCTATCATGGTCTATACAATGACCCGCGCCTGTCCCGTTTAACATCCTAACACAAGGTTGTTCACCAAATGCAATGGTGAAACAACACTGTCAAAAGGGTCAAAAACATAAGAAAGATCTTTGAGTAAAATAGGGTAGATAGCTCTTAGTTACTTAATCAAAAGCTTTCAAAACATCCTTGTTATTTTCAAACACACTTCACAACACAATTTCAAAACAAGACTTTCAAACATTGAAACCTTTTCAAAAGACAAAAACCCCTTTGTATACATTCAAACAAGAATCATTACAAAGGTTCCCACAACAATGGCCTCTTTTCAAAACATCTTTCAAAACCACACACAAAGCACCATTTCAAACAATTGGAAAAGCAAAGCAAGTGATCTAAACAAGTAACTAAGAGCCCATGGATAACCATGGATGAAAAGGGTGCTTGCACCTTCCCTTTTCATAATCTACTCCCCGAACCCAAGAAAACATCTCAAAGGTCTTTCCTGTGCTTTTTTACATTTCCTTAGGATAAAATAAAAAGTCGGTGGCGACTCTTGCTAAACCGAAACATTTGCGAACACAAATGCAAAACCTCAAGTCCGTTCTGCCACCGTATCACAGTGTCAGATCAGCATTCGAAAACCCTAAACCGTTGTCAGCCGTCAAGCTTGCCACACAATTTTCAAACTGGTCATTTGTGGTCTCATGAGGGACATGAGCCTTTTTTAAGAATTTGATCAATGCCCGGGCATGAGCATCAGAACAATGTAGAAAAGATAACATGGAGATCTTGGAAGGGGTTTTCCCCAGGTGGTCCACTATCTTGAAATCACTCCTCTTTATAATTTTCAAGATTTCATCCATTTCTTGAGAAGAAGGTTCCTCAGCAAAAATGTCTTTTGCGAGTGTTTCTGTCTCAGCAGGCTCAACTACTTTCTCTTTTCCCCTTGTGTCAGCACTAGGCTTAGCAGCGGTGATGCGGATAGGTGTTGTTGTAGCAGTTGGGGGTGAAATGTTAGGCGAAAAGATTCTCCCCGTTCTGGTCACCTTACTAGAGCCAGTAATGTTACCAATGTCATCATCCTTGCTTTCTTCAATCCAAGTATCTTTCTTTATTCCATGGTAAAATGCCTCAGCACCGTAGTTCCATGGCACTGCTTTGTTGGAAGAGTACGGAGTTAACCCAGGGGTAGTAATTATCAGAGGAGCAACAGTTGGTTCATTTGAAATCCTGATAGGACCCTTTGAGGAGATCCTAAGAGGTTTGTTTGAAATTGTTATGATGGTGAGGTCTTCAATCTTATTGGTCAAACTTTTGGCGAGCAGAGTTTTCTCAAATAGGATCTCATGACTATTCATCAAGCGTTGAACGCCTTCTTTCAGCCATTTGCATCCATTAATTTGTATGGCGCAACAATCACATTCCTTTAAACATCCAGGGAAAACCCCGACTTTCAGCAAATTCTTATTAACAAGGGTTAACAGAGTGGACAAGTCTTCGACGAAGGAAACAAAAATGGTGTCTTCAATTGCATTGACACCTTTGCCATGGTTTGGCATTGGTGCTGTTATCACATTGGGAATTGTAGGCGGATCAAATTTGATTGTCTTATTGTCTATTAGGTCTTGAATTTTGCTCTTCAGTTCCCAGCATTGATCGGTCTCATGCCCGAGACTATTTAAGTGATATGCACACTTGGTATTTGGATTGTATTTAGGTGAGGAGGTGTTCGGATTGGCCGGAGGATCACGCACTGTCACCAAATTAGCCTTTAACATGTGTTGTAAGGCTTGGGATAAAGACATTCCTATCCATGTGAATTATCTTCGTGGAGCCTCAAATCGTTGATGATTGGAAGATTATCTTTGAACAGGAGTCGGGTTGGAAATTAGAACAACATTAACGGATGGATGATTATCCTTCTTGGTATGGGCCATTGCCACATACCCAACATTAGTTTCTTTCTTCTCGGTGAAGGGTTTCTTTACGAGGTTGGAAGTGGAAGCAGACGCCATAGGGATTTTCCCGCTTTTGATACCTCTTTCGACCCTTTCACCAGTCAAGATCAGCTCGGTGAAACCGAATGAGGAACACCCAACCAATAAGTTGAAGAATGGGCCAAATAACATATCCATAAACATGTCAATGTTTCCTATCAGTTAATGGTGGTTGGAACCTACCTACAGGATCCCTCCACTTTTGGGTGTACTCT
Organism: Vicia faba; assembly: GCA_948472305.1. Lineage (NCBI taxonomy): Eukaryota > Viridiplantae > Streptophyta > Magnoliopsida > Fabales > Fabaceae > Vicia > Vicia faba. The sequence goes on along the minus strand of OX451740.1, from coordinate 408,606,728 downwards.
TTGAACCCTTCGTTTTTACCCATCATCATGTCTTGTAGTTGAACTCTAGTCGGTGCGAGGTCAGTATTGTATTGGTATTGGTGATAGAAAGCAGTGGCCTAGTGTTCCCATGTATGGATACGGGAACCCTCCAACTGATAAAACTACTCTAGTTGAGTCCTAGCCAAACTTTCTTGAAAGAAGTGGACCCAAAGTTTCATGTCGGTGGTGTGCGGTTGTATTTTGCACAGGTATGACTTTAGATGAAGCTTTGGGCAGGAAACCCTATCATATTTAACGAAGACTGGTATCTTGAACTTGTGGGGAATGACAACCCCATATATTAAACCCAAATCATCAAAATCCAAACCAAGAATGGCTTGAATCTCAACGGCTTTCGGTCTATCCTCTAGCTGCTTGTACTTTTCATCGGCTGGAGGATACTTCTCGTCAAAATAGTCTTCATCATCGGACACTCGACCATTGATACACCCAGCCTGGGTACTCCTTGCTTCTCCAATTTGATTTTCATCTTCCTTAGACGATTCTTCAACTATCGGCATCTGGCGGATCGGTTCTCTGAATCTTCTACCCATGTTGACTAGGGATTTCCTCTTTGGTTTCTTTTTGGATGCCAACAATGTCTTCAATTCTTGTTGCCCCTTGGCCAGGGTCAGCAAAGTCTCTTGAAACTGGGAGTTTTGTGCTTGTAGGTCCTTCACTGTTTTCTCGACATCCATTTTACTGAAATAAACAGCAAACTTGTCGTGGAAAACTTGTTATGTTATGATGCATGAAAAATGTGTATGCAAATGATTTCAAGTATTTATAAGATTTAAATTCGTCTATACAAAGGATGAACAAACGTCAAATTGCATTAATTAGTTCAAAATGGTTACAACGTGCCTCTTGGGCTTACAAGATAAATTCCTAAGATAAAAAGGTTGAACACATCCTCTTCGGTGCAAGGTAGACGTTCAAGCTCTGTTCTTCATGGAGTTGCTTTGTAAGCTCCAAAACCCTTTTCTCGCTAGTGTATAATTGAGCTTTGAAGGCATCTCGCTCTTCCTTTAGTTGAATCCAACTCTTTTGTAAGTCTTCAAGATAAGTACACATGTTGGTATGGAGGACATTATACATGACTTCTCCTTCAGCAACGGGCTCCACGATAACTGGTAGGATGGAGGGGTAAGGCATCATGAGCTTCTGAGCACGAGCTTGTACCCACCTAAGATATGGTTCAAGGGGAATAGAATTCTTGCGTCCCAATGTCTTACTATCCACTTTATTTACCATCATCTAAGCTCGCGCAAACCTCTAACGATAGCCTTGATCGTCACTCTCATAATCGAACACTACTCCTTGGATGAGCATATCATGATGACCATCTCTTCGGGTATACCCAAACTGCCGTAAAGCTAAGCAATGGCTGTAAGTGATACCTCCCCTAATGTCAAGCAGAGGGACATTAGGGAATTCCCCCAACAGTCAATGATAAAAGTATATTCCAAGGATCTTGAACACCAATGAATGTCAGAGTGGTTGAGGGACATCATCCTTTGAGACCATGTCAATTTTTGCTCATTATTCAATGTTGATCGAGGTAGGTGCGAAGTAAACCACTTGGCGAGTAGGGGAATGCAACACAAGAGAGTACCTCTTTTCTTCATGGTGCGGGTACAGAAAAAATGTAAGATGTCTCCGAGTAAGGTAGGTATAGGATTACGAGAGAGAAAGACTTTGACGACATTCACATCTATGAATTGGTCCGAGTTGTGAAATAGAACCAAACCATATATGAGAAGGGCCAAGACATCTTCAAAGGCTTGAAAATCCATATCTTCCCAGAATGAACGAGCTCTCTCCAATAAGAACTTGGCTAGGAACCCTTTAACTCCGCTTCTTGTCTCCAAATTTGCTATAATGTCGGATCTTTTCAGATGTAGGGCTTTGGCAATGACTTCAGGTTTCAAAATCCCTTCTAAACCGGTGAATGGTGCTTGATCAAGCACGGACACTCCTAATAGTAGAGATAATTCTTCTAGTGTTGGCACCAACTTATAGTCAGGGAAAGTGAAGCAATGATGCCTGGGATCAAAGAATTGGAAGAGAACACACATCATCTCTTCTTGGAAATTGGAGGTAGCCAAACTGAGGAGTCGACCATATTTCTTGGTGAAAGGATAGTCTTCCTGCACCCTTGATGCTAATTCTTGGAGTTGAGGGTGTGCTTTCACGAAGCTGATTCTGATAGTATTCCTTTGGACGGGATTCATGGCCTACAAAATAAAACAAAGATAAATTCCTAAACCCTTGAAATGGTTAGCGAGAATGCTTATGATGTTATTATGTTTATGATGTTATGTACAAGTAAGCAAGTTGTTATGTACACACAAAGCATACAAGTCCTTAGGTTTATGCTTGCATGGAGTTGATAGGTAAGTACCCTCTTGAAGTTTAGTAGGATCAACCTGTCCTAGAAACTAATCAGGTTCTAGAGGATCTCAATATTAATGACCTTTCCTTTAGGCATTGTCTCAGCACAATCAATCTTTTCTTGTGGCCGAGATATCCCAAAAGTCCAATCTCAATGAGTGTAGTATCGAGTATCAACCAATTTTCAGCTTTCCACCAAAACTGGTTATCTCACTACTTCCTAATGGCCAAGTTGTTCAATTAAGGTTCTAAGGTCAGTTAGTGCTTCATGACGCCACTCAGCGGCCCCGTATTCTCCTCGATTCAACAAAAAGGATACTGGTACCAATAAATGCGTCACACTAACGTAGCCATTGTTTCAACCATATCGATCTACGCCGTTCAGTTTCCACAATCTATTGCTACTTACCTAAAAAGGTGTCCCAGATCCGGGTAGAGGATCAAAACAAGCCCAAATAAGGAACCATAATGTAAAGAAACCAAATTAAACAAGGAAAGAAATTAAAGGAGATCTAGCCCTAAGGTAACCCCACTTTTAAGATTTTTCCCCAGCAGAGTCGCCAGTTCTGTAACACGGTGGGAGAACTGACTTGGGATGTTTTGTGTTTGATAGCAAATGTTGCGGATAGCAAGAGTCACCACAGACTTTATTTTTATCCAATAAAGGAAAGGGTGGAAAGAACAGGAAAGACCTTTGAGATATTTTCTTGAGTTCGGGGGGTAGATTTTGAAAAGGGAATGTATTAGCATCCTTTTCATCCATAGTTATCTATGGGCTCTTAGTTGCTTGCTAGATTGTTGCTTTTGTTTGAAAGTGTGCTTGTGGTGTGTGTTTTGAAAGTATTTTGAAAACAGCTTTGTAATGGTTCTCGTCTCTTTAAGAACACATACAAAGCGTTGTTTTGAAAATAGTTCAAAGAAGTGTTTGTTTTTTGAAAGTGATTTTTAAAAGGTGTCTTTGTAATGATTCTCGTCTCTATAAGAATGCATACAAAGTGTTGTCTTCTGAAAATGTTTCAAAATGAAAGTGTTGGTGTATAAGATGTTTTTGTTGTGAGCAAGCTAGCAACTAGGAGCAACCTACCTACTCAAAAGGTCTTTAGTGTTCTTTTCCTCCTCCTTTAGATGTTGATATCTTACCATTGATTTGGTAAGAAACCTTATCTTTAGATGTAAAGGGACAGGCGTGGGTCATCATATAGACATGATAGCAATATTGTGACATATCTTAGCATTTCTTTTGAGGTACTAAGATCGTTTACAAGGCAACATTCGAAGCGTCATCGAGGGACTATGATCTTGTATTTTTTATTGTTTTTGCTAAGACGTCTCACATGCATATCATGACCATTTGTAGGCAACAAGTGGAGTTAACCCTAGGGGTATACGTGTGCAAAGTGTATTTGATTGCATGTATTTTTGTCTTGAATTTAAGGTTTTCTAAGTATTGATTTTAGTCTTGACATACACACCCTAATTACTAGCATTTATATAAAATCGATAAATTGCAGAAAGTAAAATTACTATGCTATTACAATCATTTGGGGAATGGGGTGTACAAATTTACAAATGAGGATCGCAAGAAATTAAAGTCCTAATTATCTATTACAACCATATTGAAATAATGTACAAGAAATGTAAAATAGACTTGTTTTGTTTTTGTTAAGAGAAGAAATAAATTTACTTAAGAAAATATTTTTAGTCTTTTTTTTTGTTTTAAAAGAAATAAAATAAAGTATGTGAATAAAGTATTTTTGGTTTTTTTGATTAATGAAAATAAAAAGTGCTGGTAAAAATCATAAAAGAGTAAGAGTCAGAATCAACACGTTGCTGAAAGAGGAGAGAGCAGAAGTTCTGACTTTGATGCGCTGCAAATCCGAAAGGAAATGTTAGCAAAAATAGGGAAGGCCAGAAGTTCTGGATCTGGGTGCACTAAAGTTATGGGGTTGTTGGGAATAAAGGAAAGCCTGGAAGTTCTGATTGTTTAAGGGAGCCCAGAAGTTATAATGTTACTAGAAGGTTGGAAGTTCTGATTGTTTAGAGAGTATGGAAGTTCTGGTCCGGGAGTACTGTCTTGACAACCAACTGGAGGGTTTTTATCTAGAAGTTCTGGTCCAGGAACAAGTTTGACAGTAATAGGAAAAAATGTCAAGAAATAAACATAAAAAGGTGTTTCTGGGGATAGAACTCAGGACCCTTAACACTGATTTCTTATGTGCACGCTCTCTACCACTGGGGTGGCTATACATCTGGTATTGGAAACAAAAACATAAACATATATTACAAGGTAAGTTATGATGATGAACTTTATCTCCTTATCCATGCCAGCCAGAGCATCTGCAACTTAGTTATTTCTCAACAAAAATGGAAAATGCAAACATATCAATTATGGAAATTTTCATCATGGTTTCAGAAATATAAAGCATCAGAACAGTAAATCAGAAGCAAGCATGAATTTGGATAATTCTAATTTTGGAACCTAACTTCCTCAAGAATTTCTGATCTAAAATTCTCTCTACTTAGGCAAAAATACATGAAATCTATGAATATGTACAGAATCAGAATCATGATGTCTACATTGTATCTTTGTAAATGCAAGCCTAACAATGCCTAAGTAAGGAGATAAAAGTTAGAAGAAACTTACCTTGTCGTTGTAATTTTTTTGTGAATTAGAGCCTGGTTCAGGTTACTGTGTTGTTCTGATTAGCTGCTTCAATTTCTCAGAAAGCTGAAGCAACTCCTAACTTGAGCTATGAATGGTTGGAAAGTTCTGGTGCAGTCAGGGTGAAAAATTCTGGTTTTGAAACAGAGAGTGGTGAATATTGTTTTATAGTTTGTAAGCTTCTATATGTATTCTAGAAACTGTATGGAGGATTTGGTTCAAAAACACACAAGAAAAATTAGAGTTTGAATGCAAAAATCAGAAAAAACTAGCAGGTTTCGTGTTTATGTTTGTTGTTTCAAGTTCTTTGAAATTTCAGCAAAGTTTCAAGGATTTTTCTCAAATCCCCCCCCCCCTTTAACAGTTGCAAATGAAGTTCAATTTATAGGCAAAGGATTTAGGAGCTTGGATAAGTCAAGAGTACATCCATCATGTGTTATGGCGCTGACTTGTTCTTGAAGCAAGTTTGGACAAGTATGGTTCAAAGTAAAATAGAGTGGTTAGCAACTTTTATCCGTGCCTAATCTGATTTTATAGGCATGATTTGTGGAGAAGTACGCTTAGAAGCAAAAGTAAAGCATGGGCCCAGCATAAACTTTGCACAAAAGTTTACTTTCCAAGGACAACAATGGTACTTTCATGCCACACGTGGGAAAATCCTTTGGATAAAGACTCAAAAGTGGGTGTGAGCATTAAATGATGATGAGATTTAACAAATCGGAAAACCTGCAACATGAGATTGTGCAGCAAGCTTGAATATGGATCAGAAGTTCAGCACAAATGTAACTTTAATTAAGAACAAATGTCCAACTTATGATCTTTAAATCTCCCTGTTCCAGTATGATCTGAAGGAGTTCTCAGACTTCTCAGAAAGCTTGTGACATGCTTTGTAATCCCTCTTTGAATCAACTTCGCAAACTCTGATTGTACCTGCGTGCAAACTGGCCCAGAAGTTCTAACCAAATTCTGACTTGGAAAGGCTCAAAATTTACTAAGTGTTTTAGTTTTATGGACGTGTCTTCAAGGATCTATAGCTTGAAATCCCAGCATTTCTAGGGGAAGTTCTGTTATGCAATATTTTAGATCTCGTTTAGATCTACAACTCTTGTGTCATAAGTTCTTCCTGAATCATCTTGCATTATGACGAAAATCTGGCCAGAAGTTCTGAACTTATCATATTTTCTTAACACTTAGAAAAATTTCTAAGTGTTTAGAACTTTGGCTTTTCCAAAGCAAATTTTACTTTTGATTTTATTTATGAAACAAACTTTATATTCTATCATTTGTTGATGAAATATGATTCTTGAAACTTGATTTTGATCCCAAAGTCAAAGTTTGACTTTTCAGTGTGCATTTTGACCATTTTGCCCTTGTGCCAATTCCAAACTTAAATTGATGTATCAGTGCTGCAAACTTGAGTCATGGAAAATTCTTGTGGGAAAATCTTGAGAAATGAGAGGGAAAATTTTGGGGTACAACATAAGTGCAATTGGTTATCTATAATAATTGATGCAATATATTAGACCCGATATAGCACTTATAATAAGTAAATAAGTAGATTTATTATCAATCCAAATGGTTAAGATTGGAAGGCCATCACAAGGATTTTCGATTATCTTTTTTTTAAAACCAAAATCTTGACCTCCATTATGGTAGGTTCCATAATAGAAGGATATACTAATGTGAGTTGGATATCGAGTGTTGGAGATCATAAATTTATAGTTGAGTGGATAACTACACTAGATGGAAGCGTAATTTCTTGGAAGGTCAAGAAACAAACACATATTAATCTTTCGACCATGGATTTAGAGTTTGTGGCTCTAGTTTCCGTTGGTTAAGAAGAAGAACGATTGAGGGACCTGTTGTACCCTAATTTTTGACCTAATATCCCACCTCCTTTTGCATAATTTTCATAATATTAAAAGATCATCTCATTCATATTTTCATCCACTAACCTTATGAGATTGCAAAGATATGCTTGGTTTCTTGCATGTGCAAGGTAGGTTAGAGGATCCAATAATTGGTTGATCAAAGAGCATGAGTTACTCATAGATTCAAGCCCCTCGTTCATGGTGATCAAGTAATCATCATCTTTACCACATCTTCATCATATTAGGGTTTCATTGGATTCATCAAGTGAATTAGGGTTTTGGTCCCTCAGATGAAAATATGATATTTAAGGTTGAAGGTCTCCAATTGTGTATGACTCAAGGCTTCACTATATCATCATCTTATGAACTTCAAATACATCTCAACATTCTAAGGATTTCACCATAATCAATGGTTTCCATTGAAATTGGGCAAATTATATTCATTTGGTATAAAGTCAACTATAAAGTCAAACATTGACTTTTTGAAGATTTTGGTCAACCATGGACTTATCAAGAAAAGGGTCGTGAAAATATGATTAATGAAGTCATTTGATCAAGATTAATGAAGTAAATCAAGAGAAACAATTAAAGATCAAATATTAGGGTTTTGGAAAACTCACTAGGTCTTTTAAAAATTCATGTTCGAGTATGCTACATTGCAAAGCTTGTAACTTCTTCATCAAGTAACCATTTTCTTGCTCTAATGCTCAAATTGAAGAGAATGTTTCATACTACAACTTTGTCATTGAGGGGTGATCTCCAAAAAATACATAGATTTGAAGATATGAATTGATGAAGTTAGCACCTCTAATTGTCAAAATCTCAACACTTAGAAAAATTTGTAAAGTGTTTATTTCAGTCCAAAACAACAATGTTGTGAGGCATTTTTCAATAAGATCCCATCTGATTCAAGGAAAGTGGTCAACATGAAAGTTGTAGAGAATGCTTCAAGCTTTCCAAAATGACCCTAGGCACAAATTTATCATGCATGAGCAAGGAGAATCAAAGAGATGAAGTTGGCTTTCCATGCTTGCATTATAGGTCATTTTCGTGACAAATTTATGATCAAATCTCCAAGCCATGATTTGAAATATTTCTTTTAAGACCTCTTAACCTCTAAATCTATCCATAATTAGAATATTTCACGAAATCTTGAGCCATTACACAAGGATTAGAAACTTTGTCCAATACATTATTTCATTTTTGGCACAAACTTAACACTTCCATTCTTGTAAAGTAGCTTTAATCATAAAATTACACTCCTTGAGCCCATACATTGTTACTTCTGATCATAAAATATCTCATCACCAAGAAGCAACCATCTACAACCTGCAAAGCACCCCTAAAATCAGGTCATGCTCACATTGAAACCACAAATCTCATGTGCTTTCACTTACAATCCAACTAAAACAACTTTTGTTTGAGAACTCCATTTGAACTGATTTCTTCTCTCACAAACCAGAAATATTGCCTATAAATAAAGGGCCTTGCTTCTGAATGCAAACACACTCGAATTCTCAAACTCACTATCTCACGCAAAAGTAATTTTTCTCTAAAAGCCACAAAATTTCCATTTTGCAAAATCTCTCAAGTATTTTGCAAACCAACCATCCATACAGCTTCTATAACTCATATAGAACTCATCCAAACCCCCATTGAACGATTGTAACACCTCCATCATCATCCCTCACATCTCACTTTACAAGCTTGCAAGTTGACTTGGACAAAAGGTTGAAGGCTATCTCAAGGCAAGTTAAGCTTCACCAAGGTCCTAGGAAGTTATTCACATCATTATTTATCATTTGGAGGCATTGAAATAAGCATTGGACTTTCTCCAATTGGTAATAAAACTAAAACTTTGAACTCATCATACACGTATCATTAATATCTGGTTTGTAAAGAAAAAATGTAGATTATAATATGTTAAAGTTAAACCCTATTCTAATTTATATGTATCTTTCTTATGTGTGAAGTTTTGATTAATTGGACTTTGTTAGGGTTTCTGGTTCCTCTGAAAATTGATGAGCTATAACCTATTTTATTTTGTGTTAATTACATTTTTGGATTGCTTGTGAAATTTAGAGCAATTTTGATGTTTACATCTTTTAAAATGATTGAGAATTGAGAGAGATGGAATTTTGTCCATGGATGTTGTTGTTGTTCAGTCGTGAGGAAGAAAAAGATAGGGATGGTATGCATTACTCATTTTAAAAAGCAAGTTCATTTTATATTTATTAAACGTCATATTATTAATGGATGAGAGCGTAGCCCCACTGGTCAGGAATTTGTGTTGCAAGCGAGAGGGCGAGGGTTCGAACCAATGTGAACCCCCCTTTTGGCATTTTTTTCTCTTTTTTTTGTTCTGTTATACATTCAATGTTTTGTTTTAAATATAATTTTGCGTATGTGTTTGCTATCACCACTGAGCGTGTGGCACAGTGGATAATATTTTTATTGGTAACCTCAAGGGTGCAGGTTCAAACCTTGACAGCCCCTTGCTTAATTTTTAGCACATGTATCTTTTTAATAGTTGTCACCATTTTTTCCCATTATTTCCCCATGCAAATTAATTTATTTTAAGCTTACTTTTTGCACCCTTTTAATTTATTACCTCTATTTTAGGAATACATGATAAAATCTCAAAAATAACATTTATTTCACTTATTTTTGTTCAATTTAAAATTAGTCATTTTCAAGTCTTTTAAAAGATTTTGTGATATTCTTTTAATTTATTCTCTTCCTTAATTGATCATTTCTGTTTAAGTAACCATAAAATACCATGGTTTAGTTTCCTTTGATGTTGATGATATATTTCAATTAGCTTAATTTAGGGTTTTAGCATGTTTAATAAAGTAAACTTTATGTGTGATGATTTTAAAAAAACTAATTTGGTTATGGATCTTTTCCTTTGGCTTCTAAGTGCAACGTCTTGTTGATCTCACTTGTTTCTACCATGATAAATGTCTTGACGTGGTTATCATGAGTTAAAGCCTATTTCTATTACACATTCATGTATGCTCCTAACTTTGATGCCATGACTTTTACTACTTTGATGACTACTTTGTTTGAATTCTCTTGTTGTTTAAAGTTGATGTTTGACATGATAAGGTGGTTGTTTTCTTTTCCATGTATCTTGTGTGTTTGTTTACATACCCATGTTACCCATGTTTGATTTCCTTGTCAAAGTATGCTTTCATTTTCTATCTTTGTTCACAACATTTACTTGATAAGCATGTGGACTTCCCCCTTTTAATACTTGTTCATCTTTGATCTAACTTTTTCTTAAATGACTCTCTTAAAAGCCATGTTATTTTGTGATCTTGTCCTTAAAACTTGTGATGTGTGTGTTTGCCTTTGTGTTAGTAGTTAATATTTATATTTTGTTATATCTGTGTCAAAATCCAAGGAAAAGGGATAGTTTTGTTGGCTTTATAGTCACGTGCATGTGCATTTCCTTAGGTTTACCCTTGTGTGTTTACATTTGTATACTATCCTTGTAATTTTTGATGTTTACCCTATGTATATTTATGTACTCTAAAAACATTTTTCACTTAACCCTCAAGAAAAACCAATTGTCAAACTTTATCCACTTTCTTATAAAAACCTTGACTTTGTGTCATTGCATTTTAAAATTTTCTTTTTTTAATAAATGCTTAAATATACTTAAGTATATCAAAACAAAATTTAAAATACTAAAATTGAATTAACCTCACCTAAATCTTTTTGGCACTTGACTTTTCAATTTAAAATCTTTTCTCAAAGAGATTAGATACAAATCCACTTTATAGTTGGCAAATGTTGATTTGTTTCCACATAAGGAAATTAGTGGAAACTTATTAGTCTTTATATCCCAGTTAGTAGCCTTTCCTTCATGATGATGCAAGATCCATCTTCCCATACTTTTTGTGGTATTAGTTGAGCATTCTCCTTAAGATTATGAAATATCTCTTATCCTAAAGCCAACCACAACAAACCCTTTTGTTATTTTTACCACAGACTATGAGGTTTTAATCCTTCATTGATATGTAGGTATAAGACTATGTCTTTCTAAATAAAAATACAATAAAACATACTTCTTTTCTCCTCACTATAAATAGAATTTGAGATCATGGATATCAAACGGAGGAACACCAAGAAGTACGATTCCAAGAGTCCTGAGTTATGAGAGTTGAGAAAGTTAGGGTCTTTGGTATCTAATCATGAATATTTCATAAAATGTTATGGGAGGATTTTGAGTATTCTCCAAGTTAAGGTTCCAAATGGAAATTTTGAAACTCTTGTTCAGTTTTATGATCCTCTTTACCATTGCTTCAGGTTCCATGATTACCTATTGGTTCCTACCTTAGAAGAGTACTCTTTTTGGATTGATTTTACAGTAACAGATGATTTGCCTTTCAGTGGTTTTGAAGAGGTCCTAAAACCCCTCTATTATTGATAAATTCCATCATTTACAAGCATCAGAGGTAAAAGAAAATCTTACTTTCAGAAAAGGTTTCCAAGGTTTGACTTCCAAGTTCTTGATGGAAAAGGCTATCATCTTAGGCAAATAAAATAGTATGGATGCTTTTGAGGCAATTCTTGCTTTACTCATTTATGGTCTTGTGATCTTCCCAAACATTGACCATTTTGTTGATATTAATTTTATTTGGATATTCTTGATTGGTAACCCAGTGCCTACTTTGCTCGGAGATGCCTACCACTCTATTCATGATAGAACTAAAACAGATATGGAAATATCACATGTTGTTCCCCTTTGTTGTACAAGTGGTTTAGTTTGCACTTGTCGCAGTCTAATCTCTTCAAAGACAATTTAGAAAAGCTTAGGTTGTCCCAAAGGCTTATGTCCATTACTCAGTCAGATTTAACTTGGTATATCCCATCCTATGACAGTGGGGTAATCATTGACGGTTGTGAAGGTTTTCCTAACATACCTCTTCTTGGTATAAAAGGAGGAATCAACTACAACCCTATTCTTGTTAGGCATCAGTTTGGATACCCGATGAAGGAAAAACCCGATAATATTATGTTATCGGGATTCTATTACTTTGATAAGGAGGACAATTTAGACTTGAAGGAGGAGATTGTGTATGCTTAATGGAAGATTTAAAGGAAGGGTAAATATTGGTAAGAAAAGAAACATTGCATTTCCTATAAACACTTTACTCAGTGGGTCCATGATAAGTCTTGCAAGCTCAAAATGTCTTATTCCCTTGAAAATCCTTTTTGAATGACAATCACACCTTCTCCTTTTTAAGAACATGAAGGCGTATCAAGAAATGTTGGCATGGATGAAGTTGGAGAGAGACACTGGGGAAGGAAAGTATCACATCCTGGAGTATAAAAAAAGGGATTTGAATAGATAAATGAAGGAAAAGGAGGATATACATTTTCTTCAAGATGGTTGGCTTCTGGAACCGGATGAGAAGCTTCGCTGAAAGGCCACTTTTTTCAAGCAGTGTTCTAAGGAAAAGAAGAGGAAACAAAAAAGAATTGATAGATGTTGGCCCCACTTCTGATGCTTGGAAGAAAGTTGTTGATTTGTTGGTCAAAGAGAAGACTGAGATGGAATATTTTCATAAAGAGAAGATCAAGAGGCTCGAGCTGTAAGGGGGATTTAGTTCTTCAGATGGGACTCCTTAGGACTCGAAGGATTTAGCTATTTTCATCTTGTATTTTTAGGATCTTTTGAAAGTATACTTCAAATGTAACCCTTCCGTGATTAATGAAATGAGGTTTTTTCAGCCATTTTTTTAAAAGTGTTGTTTTCTTTGTAATATTTGCATGTTCATGATTAATGAGTTCCTTGAAAACTAAAATAAAAACATTGAGTGCGTTGTACCCCAAAATTTTCCCTCCCATTTTTTTTCAAGACATGTCACAATGGTCTTAAATACTCAAAGCTACTCAAGAGGTGACTAGTCAAACCTCCTCCTAAGCAAGGGGTCTACAAATAGGATTTTTATTTACTCAAGGAAATTTGGTTTGAAAAGGTCTCAAATTGTTTTCATGTTTCATCATAGGTCCTCAATAATGCTCATGTGAAGTTTCAAGTCTTGCATCACAAGTTTGCTCAGTCAATAGCTCAGATGATTGAAAATCAACTATATTGGGTAAAAACTTAACTATGGTCAACATACAATCAAACTTTAATATTTTTGGTCAAGATCAATATTTTGAAGTTATATTCATCATTTGATCAAGGTTTGATCATGATTCCTCAATGAAAGCCCTCAAATCATCAAAAGTCCAAAGTTTCCAAATTAGAGTTTTCCTTAGGAGAAGTCAACTGAACTTTGAGCAAGCATAACTTTCACATGCTTCATCTACATTTTCCCAACCAAATCCTGTTTTGAAGGAAATTCAACTATCTACATCTTTGTATTTTTGCTCAAGTCCAAAAAGTGCTTCATTTGAAAGATATGAGCTAATACATTATAGGTCATTTCAAAAGTTAACCAAAAGAGACTTTTTGTCAAGGAAACTTACATCAAGACAAAGTCTCCAAATGCAAAAATGATCAAAGAGAAATTGTATAGGACAAATTGAGATTTCCTAAAATTCTAAGATCGCCTTCAAAAGATGAAAATTGAGCAAGTTATGAGTTGCACAAGTTGGGCAATTTTTGAGAAATACGTGAAGTCTCAATTGAGCAAATTTGTGATTTTGAGCTATTGGGACTAAGTTTTGGAATTCAAATGTGTTTGTGACATATTTAAAGACCCTTAAGTGCATTCATGCATTATTTTAGTTTTTATTTTATTTATTTTGATTTTATTTATTTAAAATCAAAATTAAATCAAATAAAACACAAGCTTAATGGACAAGGCATGAAGACTTATGGTCTAAACTCTTGGAGGCCCAAACAACTCGTGCAAGCATGTCACAAATATTTCCAAAAATTTGCAAGGCTCAAAAATGAAAGAACAAGCTCAAAAATGGAAAGTTTTCAATGTGTTTAATTTTTGTTTTATCATGGCTTGATTGCTTGATTCCTTGCCATGTATGTTAAGACATTCCCCTCCTCTATATAAGTGCAAACTTCAGATCTCACAGGGACAAGAAACTCAAACGCATGCTTCCTCAAAAGTTTTCTAAAATATCAAATTTATCAAAACCCTAGAATTCTAAAATCATGTTTTTTAAACCTTCTCATCGCAAAAGGGCTCTTTATTCACTCTCAGCAAGTACACAGAGTAAGATTGGATCATTTTCCATGATCCAAAATGCATGAAAACAACATAACATACACCTCCGGTTGCATGATAATCATATATTTCATGCCTTGATTTTTTCTATGATTTGAACCATGCTAATGTTTTTATCATGTTTCTGAGACATTATTATGCAGGTCTATTCATCTTTGTGACCTCATGCACGCCAGTTCGTTAGAAGCTATTTTATCTCTGATCGGTGTAGTTTGATTCAAAACGCATGATATAAGAGTTTTTTAGCCAAAGATAAGGCCGAATTCAGATTCAAGAGGGTCAAATTAGGGGCAACACGATGTTTTGGGTTCTTAAAAATTGATCTTTATGTGTCTTGTATTTTGCAGGTCGCCGGAGAAGACGACTGAAGCTAGGGCTCTGGCGCTTCTCCGGCCATATACTTCATTCTATGTTTTTTTTTGTTTTTGTTTGGATTATATATCTGATGTAGTGGCCTCCCCAGCGACAAGTGTGTGTGTGTTAAGGCATTGGTATGCCAGGGCATGGGTTCGATCCCTGCCCCTGGCATATTTTTCAATACTTTGCTATTTCAGATCCCATGCCAACCAGGTTCAAGCGCGCACCGTGTATCTCCAATTCCCTATCATTGGATGCTCATCAAGTCAGATCTAATGCCTCAAATGCACACCCCACCATTAACCTTCAGGGAGCCACCCTCACTAAATCCAACGCAAGCAATCAGGGATCCTTGTTAGGCTTAGAAATTCTAGATTCACACCCCCAATTTTCTTGTATTTCAGGCCCATTATATTTTCTTTTTTTTTATAATTGTTTTATTTAGATAATTAACCTCTTTTAAAAATGATTTTATTTAATCAGAAAAAAAATCAAAACAGAAATCACTAAAATTAGATTTAGTTTTTTTATTAATTATTTTAATTTTTATAAAAAATAATTAATTTAATTTAATCACATTTTTATTCTATTAATTAATTAGTAAACTAATTAGAATTAGGGTTATTTATTCTTTTACATTATAAAAACATTTTTCCAAACAAAACACCAAAAATATTTTTCTAACACTTAGAAAATTTTTGGGTTTTAATATTTTTCCCTTTTTTAATCTTTGCGCGCTTATTCATTTTCGCATTAATATTTTCATAAATTATGTAATTGATAAGCGATGTACTAGATAAATTAAGGTTTACTTTAATTTTCTCCCCGTTTTATGGTTTGTATTCCCCATCCCCGAAGCTATGTAATAACATAGATTTTGTTTCTCGTACTTTTACTTTCCGCACTTATGTATGAATGTATATATATTTAAATGTTAGTAAAAGGATTGTATGGCAAAGACTTAAAGCAAACGCTAGATAACCCTAAATCCAAGATTAGAATAACTAAAACACAACACACTT
Source organism: Vicia faba (assembly GCA_948472305.1). Classification (NCBI taxonomy): domain Eukaryota; kingdom Viridiplantae; phylum Streptophyta; class Magnoliopsida; order Fabales; family Fabaceae; genus Vicia; species Vicia faba. The sequence continues at coordinate 408,591,196 of OX451740.1, read as the reverse complement.
TACAAAGACCTCTAGGGTGACTCTCACATGTTGCCTCGGATAAAAAACAGTCATGTCCCTCGAACGTGGGATGCTTTAGCAAAGACCCTTCAATTAAGAGATCGTAGTCCCTCGATGAACCTTCGATGCTGCCTCGGTAAACGATTCTTGTCCCTTACGATAATTGCTAAAGCGTCCTACGAGTTTCCTTCTATGAATCCACGATGACCCACGCCCGTCCCTCAAACATCCAATGATAGGGCTTCCTATTAACTAATGGTAGGATAACACTATCTAAAGGAAGGGGAAAGTAACGCGAAAGACTTGTTGATTAGGTAGATAGCTCATAATCGCTTGCTTAGAAAAAAAAACATTTATCACACATACACTCTTTTCTAAAATATTTTCAAAGACAAACACTTTGTATGCGTTCTCAGCGATACGAGAATTATTACAAAGTTTTCCGCACTTAGGAATTTTACAAAATATTTTCAAACTTACACATTCAGAAATAAATTTCAAAAGTGAGCTAGCGGTTAAGAGCCCGTAGATAACTACGGATGAAAAGGGTGCTAACACCTTCCCTTTTCATAACCTACACCCCTTACTCCGAAAATTTCTCAAAGGTCTTTCCAGTTATTTTCACCCTTTCCTTTATTGGATAAAAGAAAAGTTGGTGGCGACTCTTGTTATCCACAACATTGGCGATAATAAGTAAAACCAAAAGTGAGTTCTCCCATCGTATTACAGAACTGTTGCCCCTGTTCAATCTTCTTAAACCTGAAGAGTTAGATTGGCATGCTCGTCATTCGTGACTTTAAGGTAGAAGATGATTGAACACTTAAGTGCCCAGAAATTTGCACTCGTCGGTGTACGGAGTGACGATGTTGGTTGATTATACTGAGAATGGGCTTAGAGATTCCATATGGAGAGGTGATAGAGATTCATCAGAAATGGGCTTATAGATGCCATCCAAAGTAACTATTGATAGAAATTAGACTAAGTCTACGCCCGACTTCAACTGGAAGAAGTATCAGAATAAATCTATGCTCGATTTAATCTGAGCCAGAAGATGTGTATGCCCAACTTTAACTGGAAAAGTATCCGAATAAATGTATGCTCGATTTAATCTGAGCAGAAAATTTCCACGACCATCTTCAACTGGAAAAGTATCAGAATAAATCTACGATCTATTTAATCTGATCCGAAAGATGTTTATGTCAGACTTTAACTGGAAGAAATATTAGAATAAATCTATGATCGATTTAATCTGAGCCAAAAAATTTCCACGACCATCTTCAACTGGAAGAATTATCAGAATAAATCTATGCTCGATTTATTTTGAGCCAGAAGATGTTTATGCCCGACTTTAACTGGAAGAAGTATCAGAATAAATCTATGCTTGATTTAATCTGAGCCAAAAGATGTCACACCTAACTTTTAACTGGAAGAAGTATCAGAATAAATCTATGCTCGATTTAATCTGAGCCAGAAAATGTCTACGATCGTCTTAAATTGGAAGAAGTATCAAAATAAATCTACGCTTGATTTAGTATGAGTAGAAGATGTCTACGTGCGTCTTCAACTGGAAGAAGTATCAAAATAAATCTACGCTTGATTTAATCTGAGCCAGAAGATGTCTGCGTCCATCTTCAACTGAAAGAAGTATCATAATAAATATAAGCTTGATTTAATCTGAGCCAGAAGATGTATGCGTTCGTCTTTAACTGGAATAAGTATCCGAATAAATCTAAGCTCGATTTAATATGAGCCAGAAGATGTCTACGCTTGTCTTCAACTGGAATAAGTATCAGAGTAAATCTAGGCTTTATTTAATCTGAGCCAGAATATGTCTCTTTGAGAATGACCCTCTGAGAAAATTACTTAAGTAGCTATTTATTAGATGTAGCCTTTGAGAAGATTGTCTGGTCATATTTGTAGTTGATGATGTTTGTCTATTGATTGATCTTTCCTGAAAAGGTAAAGAGTTAGATGTATGCAATGTCATGATGCATAAAATTCATTGTGTAATGATGTTCTCAAAATAAATGAGATTATGCTATATGTGTTTCGTATGCATATTCTATGACGTTTGTAAATGATGTATGAGTGCGAAATGTTATTGAAGTGTATTTGTAAACTCGTACAACATCTTTGTCTAGGAAAAGAAATCCCTGATTGTTTCCGGGGATGAAGAGTATGTCTATCTTTGATCTTGGTGGGTATTCCTGTTTGGGGAGAAGAGTCCAAGAACATTGGTTGTTCATCGCTCTTCTGGGAATTATATTCCTCGTATATCCTAACTGGGGATAGAAGGTATGGATAAGCTTTTGAGATACTATCTGACCGAGTTTATGACACGGATATCGGCTCGTCTGAAGAGAATAAAGTTTGAACGATATCTGATCCAGTTTCAGATTCAATAGCAACTCTCTGGGGATAGCAACCCGGACTCTATTTTTCTAGATATGGGAATCTTGCCGGTGATTTATGGTAGAAACAAACTCAAGCTGGGGAGACGGTAATCTGTTTGGGAAATAAACCCTTTTGGGGAAATAAACCTTGTTGACAAAGATATACTCTGTTGAGGAAATGAGCTATGCTTGAGAAAAGAAATCAGCAGGAAATTTTACAGTTCTGGAGGAATAAACTCGGTTGGGGAAGAGAATTTCCATAAACTGTACCGATTGGGACTTCGTAAGTTGGTGACATTGCCAAGAAAAATATCATATTCCCTTATTTTTCCAGGGTGATTTGTTGGTGAGTATGATAAGACTACTATGTATGGATAATCCAATAAGGATCTCTCCGTGTGGATTTTGTGGATAGCTTGGACATTATCCCAACTCCTGGAGTCTTGAGCAACTGCTTATTCCTGTTTTTATGCATATATTTGTTAACAGTTAATTGTATTCATATGCATATGTTCATTTAATTTTACTCATTGGACGTTTTTGCAAGCAAAATAGGAAAAAGTAAAACAGAAAGTTTGAATCTTAAAATTCGTATTTCTATTTAAAGTTTTCTCATAAACAAGCATTTTGACAGGCAGCACAACTTCCATACCATAGACCAGAGAGAATAGGGTTGCCCCAATTGATGTTCATGCAGAAGTGCGATAGCCGTGGAGAGCGAACTGTAACATCTTGTACCAGTCTTTGTAGGTCACAACCATCTTCGATATAATCTTCTTTATGTTCTTATTGGCGACTTCCACTGCGCCATTCATCTTTGGTCAATACGGAGAACAGTTGTGGTGCTTGATCTTGAACTGCATGCAGAGTTCAGTGATCACAGTGTTGTTGAGGTTGGTACCATTTTCCGTGATGATCCTTTCGGTTATGCCATACCGAAGATAAGGTTATGTTTTATGAACTGGGCGACCACATTCTTAGTAACAGAGGCGAATGAAGCTGCTTCAACCCATTTTGTGAAGTAATCAATGGCGACGAGGATAAAGCGATGTCTGTTAGAGGTGGTAGGTTTGATTTCTCCGATCATATCAATACCCTAAATTGTGAATGGCCACGGAGCAGTCATGATGTTCAGAGGAACCGGAGGCACGTGAACATTATCAGCATAGATTTGGCATTTATGACAAGTTCTCGAGTGGTGGTGACAGTCAATTTCCATATTCGACCAATAGTAACCTGCTCTCAAAATATTTTTAGCCATAGTATGCCCACTGGATTGAGTACCAAAGGCGTCTTCATGCATGTCTTGCATAATTTCCTCTGCTTCTTTCGTGTCGACACAATGAAGTAAAGTTGAATCATGGTTGCGCTTGTATAAAATCCCATTGCTCAAGAAGAACTTAGCCGAGAACCTCCATAGGAATTTCTTGTCATTGATTGATGCCCCTTCAGGGTATTCTTGAGCCTCAAGATACCTTTTCACTTCATGAAACCAAGGTTTTTCTTCTACTCCGTTAGTATCAATTTCATAGCAGTGTGCCAGTTTGTTGAATCTTTCAATGGTGATTCTGGGAGCCTCATTGTCCCATCTAACCTTGAACATGCATTACATGGTAGCCAATGCGTCTGCCAACTGATTCTCTTCTCTTGGGATATTCTCCAAAGAAATCTCTTTGAAGTACGGAATAAAGGTTAGCACATGGTATCGGTAAGAGATAAGATTCGGATGCTTCGTATCCCACTCTCCATTGACCTGACTGATTACCAAGGCTGAATCCCCATATACGCTTAAGAATTTGATTCTCAGGTCAATAACAGCTTTATTACCCATGATGCACACTTCATATTCAGCCATATTATAGGTGCACTCAAAGCAATGTCTGGCAGTGAAGGGCGTATAACAACCCTGGGGAGAGATAATTACATCACCAATTCTATTGCCAAGTGAGTTAGAAAGTCCATCGAAAACCATAGCCCATCAAGATCCTAGCCCAGGTTCTTCATACGGTCTAGGCTCTTTACAATCCGTAACTAGCATAATATTCTCATCCGGGAATTCGAAATTCATAGACTGATATCCATGTACAGCTTGATGTGCCAAATGATCTGCCAGTACACTTCCTTTGATTACTTTTTAAGTGGTGTACTGGATGTCGTATTCTATTAAGACCATTTGCCATCGGTCTATTCTTCCAGAGAGAGCTGGCTTCTCGAATATGTACTTGATGGGATCCATTTTAGACATTAACAAGGTAGTATGGGTCAACATATATTGTCTCATTCGGCGAGCAACTCATGCCAAAGCGTATCAATTTTCTCAAGCAGTGAATATCTTGTTTCACAGTCGGTAAACTTTTTTCTAAGCTAGTATATTGCAAGCTCTTTTCGACAAGACTCGTCATGCTGCCCCAATACACACCCCATTGAGTTCTCTAGCACTGTTAGGTACATGATTATAGGCCTTCCTTCAACTGGTGGCATCAAAATCGGAGGTTCTTATAAGTACTCCTTAATTTTATCAAAGGCTATTTGACAGTCGTCGTTCCACTTTACTACTTGATCTTTCTTCAACAACTTGAAGATTGGTTCACAAGTAAAAGTCAGATGGGAAATGAATCGGGCAATGTAATTTAGTCATCCTAAGAAGCCTATGACTTCCTTCTCGGTACGAGGAGCCGACATTTCTTGAATAGCTTTAACTTTTGCAGGATCAACTTTAAAACCTTTACCACTGACGACGAAACCCAGGAGTTTACCGGATCTCACCCCAAAGGTGCACTTGTTCGGGTTTAGCCTTAGCTTATACTTCCTCAGTCTTTCAAACAATTTATGCAGATGATCAAGATTCTCGTATTCAGTCTGTGACCTTGCTATCATTTCATTGTCGTAGATCTTTATCTCGTGATGAATCATGTCATGAAATAAGGCTACCATGGCACGTTGATAAATTGCCCCGACATTCTTCAACCTAAAAGGCATAACCTTGTAACAGAAAGTACTTCACTGTGCGACAAAGGTATTTTTCTCCATGTCTTCAGGTGCCATCTTGATCTATTTATAACCTAGGAAACCATCCATGAAGGAGAATAACTTGTGCTAAGTGGTGTTGTCGACCAAAACATCAATATGTTGTAGCGGGAAGTCATATTTGGGGCTCGCACTGTTCAAATCCCTGTAATCTAAACACATATGTACCTTGCCATATTTCTTTGGCACCGAAACAACATTAACAACCCATTGAGGATATGATGTCACTACTAAGGAACCTACGTTGAATTGTTTCATAATCTCGACTTGATCTTTTCCAACATTTCATAACGCATGCAACGAACCTTCTGCTTTATCGGAGCATAACCCTATTTCATTGGCAGGCGATGAACCACAACATTGGTATCGAGCCCTAGCATGTCTTCGTATGACCAAGAAAAGATTTCAACATATTCATGCAACATCTGGATTAATCTGTTCTTGACACTGCTCTCTAAGTTCGCCTATCTTGACTTCTTTTCTGTCCATTTCAGAATCCAAGTTCACCACTTTAACTGGCTCTTCATGTGGTTAGATAACCTTTTCTTCTTGTATTAAGAGTCTGGCAAGTTCTCCAGGTATTTCACAATCTTCCTCACCTTCTTCTTTGGCTTGGTAGATCGGATTTTCAAAGTCATAAGTGGCAGTAGTAGAATCGTTATCAACGAGATCCAGAGTGGATGAGGATCTGCAATGTAGTGTGTGGGTGTTTGTAAGAACACATAGCTATTTTAAAACACAATAAGATAAAATAAAAAAAAAGATAAAAAAATTCGAATGCAAAACGTCTAATGTTTTTATTGAATAAACAATGTTTATGAATTATCAACCCTTAAAAAATGAACCATTGTGCCCCAGGTAAGACAAAAGGTTTAAAGTTATTGTTTATTACATAACCAAAATCTTTTAAAAGCAATAAGACATGAATGTAGCTATTACTTATGACTAAAGGAGATAGGGAAAATGTCTTATGCTTTCCAATTGTTGAGTCCATCGCCAACGGTAGGGAATGTCCAATTGTCGAAATCACAATCACTGTCAGCATCTTCTATAACATTGATTTCGTTATTGTTGAACAACTCTTTAACCTTCTGCAGTAAAGCCCAAACCAAACTTGTCAGATTTGTAAGGGATATTCGGAAGCTGACCCCAAATAGTACAACCACCTTCTTCTATAGTTGCTTTGGCATCTTCCAAAGAATCCATCTTGTGCGGAATCCTGGTGGTCTTCGGAATGGCAGAAACATCTTTAACAGTGGCATGGGAAATCACTTCAAAGGCATGACATGGAGTCTCGATAAATTCTCTGTCCATCTCCATGTACCAGAATGAATTCTGGTGGCTGACCATGTACTCCTATTCTCCACAAACAATAACAACCTTTCCTTTCACATGATACTTTAATTTCTGGTGCAAGGTGGAGGTAACAACACATGTCCCATGGATCTAGGGGCGTCCCAATAGACAAGAATAAGCTGGCCGAATGTCCATTACATAGAAGGTGGACTCAAATATATGTGAACCAACTTTGATTGGGAGGTCCACTTTTCCATGCACCATTATTTTGGACGTCAATGGCTCGAACTATGATATTACTGGGCTTTAGCACAACCCCTTCACAATCTAGTCTGTCAAGAGCGCCTTTTGGAAGAACATTCAGCGAAGAGCCAATATCAATCAACACATGGGCCAACGTAGTGCCCCTGCATTCTATGGAGACATACAAGGCCTTATTATGATTTCTCCCTTCTGGAGTCAGGTCAGCATCGAAGAATCCTAATCCATTATCAGTTGTCAAACTAGCCACGTAACTTCTAAATTGATCAGCCGAAATCTCTTGCGGCATATGAGCAGTCTTCAAGAACTTTACTAAAGCCTGCGAATGGGCTTCAAAACACAATAGTAAAGATAACATGGAGATTTTGGACGGGGTCTGCCCCAGTTGTTCAATAATTTTATAGTCGCTCTTGCGGATGATCTTCAAAACCTTTTCTAACTCTTGTCCATAAGTGTCCTTGATTGTGGTTTATTTTGGTGCCTCCGTCCGGGAAGGCTCTATCATTGGCTCTTTACCCCGAGCCTCAGCAGTTGTCTTGGTAATTGTGACTTGAACAGGTGGAGAGATTTCCGGGGAGAAAATCCTTCTACTTCTAGTAATTTTGCTGGTCCCTGCAATATAGACAATGTTGGGATCAGCCTCTTCATCATCTTCATCAGACAACTCTTGTTTAATGTCGTGGTAATAGATGTCAGACCCATAATTCCATGGAATAGCCTTTTTCGAGGAATATGGGATGCTCCCAAGTGTTAATGATTAAAGGAGCAGCTTTTGGATTGGAAGTAATCCTTACGGGACCCTTGGAAGTGATCCTGAAAGGAGTACCCGATACGACAGACAAATATTGGAACAAATTCTCAGCATACATAACTTTCTCAATCAAAATTACATGTTCATCCATCAGGTGTTGAACGCCTTCCTTTAGTAGCTCGCAACCACTGGGTTGGACTGCACAACAATAAAATTCTTCAACACAACCCAGAAATAAACCGACTTGTAAGAAATTCTTTTTTATTATCGAGAGGGGAGTAACCACATCACCTATAGTGGCAACACACAGAACATCTTCAATAGAACTAATGCCCTTATCATGCTTCAGCATAGGTGCAGTAATCACGTTTGGAGTCTCCGGAGGATCGAACTCTATTTCCTTATTATCAATCATATCCTGAATCTTGCGTTTCAGGGCCCAACAGTTGTTGGTGTCATTCCCATGACTATTCAAATGATAGGCACACCTCGCATTTGGACTGTACTTTGGAGAGGATGTGTTGGGATTCTGAGGAGGAACCCACAGTGAAACGAGTCCAGCCTTTAACAAATGTTTCAATGCCTGAGATAAATTCATGCCGATCTTGGTAAACTGTCTTAATGGAGCCTCTAGCCTTTGTCGGTTGCCTTGTTGTTGTTGTTGAATAGGCATCGAATTAGAGATCAACACCGCTCCCACACACTGATGGCGGTCACTTTTACTATGCACCTTCTGGCTATAGACAACATTGACTTCTTTTTTACCTCTAAATGGCTTCTTCACAGCATTAGAAGATGTATCCATCAGAATCTTCCCACTCTTAATACCACTTCCAACTCTTTCTCCAGTCAGTATTAGCTCCGTAAATCCAGACGACGAGCTTCTAATTAACTGACTAAAGAATGGGTTTGTCAAAGTGCCCATGAACATATCCACCAATTCCTGGTCAGACAAGGGAGGTTTCACCCTTCCATCTAAATCCCTCCATTTTTGTGCATATTCCTTGAACCCTTCATTCAAGCCTATGGACATGTTTTGCAGTTGCACTCGAGTCAGTTCCAGGTCAGCATTATATTGATATTTCTTATAGAAAGCAGCAGCCAAGTCTTCCCATGTGTGAATGTTGTTCCTTCGAGCTGATAGAACCATTCAAGTTGAGTGCCAGCCAAACTCTCTTGAAAGAAATGGACCCATAATTTCCGGTATGCAGTATGAGGTTGGATCTTTCAAACATATGACCTTAGATGAAGTTTGGGACAAGAGATCTGATCATATTTAGAGAAGACGAGGACCTTGAACTTATGAGGGATGACCACCCCCGGGATCAGACCTAATTCTCCAAAATCTAATCCAGGAACCTTATGGATTTCCATAGCTTTGAGTCGGTCTTCCAATTGCTTGTACTTGTCATTTGCAGGAGGGTACTGTTTATCGGAGTAGTCTTCATCTTCGGAAACCTGATTATTTCTACCTTCCAGTTTGCTACTTCTACCATCTTCTTCCTGTTTTTCGTCTTCCTTAGAGGAAACATCATCCATTTGAACCGGTTGAACATGACCCTTGAATCTTCTCCCCATATTGAGGAAAACAGCCGGCTTCTTAGTGTACTTTTTCTTGGCGACGAGCACCACCAGACCTTTCTTCCCATGTGCCAGATTCAGAAGAGTCTCTTGAAATTGTGCATGCTGAGCCTGGAGATCCTTGACAGTTTGTTCGGGGGCCATCTTATACTGAAATAAACAGTAAGTAGATGAGAAAACTTGTATGAAAACTTGTTATGTAATGATGCATGATATGTAAATGCAATGTTTTCAAGCACCTTAGGAGATTTAAATTTTCTAACCAAGAGGAAACAAAAACAAAGATTTTTATTAGTAAGTTCAGAATTACAATTGCCTCTTAGGCTTACAATAAAACAAAAAAGGTCTCAAAGAGACAACAATGTGAACTCCTCAAATCTAAGACTCAAGTTTCCCAAGGGCGCTTCCTCTTCGTGTTGATGTATGCATTAAGACTTTGCTCCTCGTGAAGCTGTTTTGTAAGCTCTAACACTTTCTTCTCACTTGCATAGAATTGATCCTCAAAGGTATCCCGTTCTTTCTTGAGTTGAATCCAAGACTTCTATAATTTTTCAAGGTCAGTGGGCATGTATGGACGGAGGATGGTGTAATAAACGTCTCCTTTGAAAATAGCCTCCATGATCACTGGTAAGACGGCTGGGTATGGCATCATGAGGTTTTGAGCTCGAGCTCGTACTCATTTGAGATAGGGATCTAGAGGGATGGAGTTCTTCTGTCCTAAATCCTTACTATCAATCTTTATTACCATGCCCCAAGCATGTATAAACCTTCGATGATAACCTTGAGGATCACTTTTGTAGTCGAACATAATACCCTGGATAAGTACGTCGTGAGGACCATCTCTTCGAGCATAACCGAATTGACGTAGATCCAGATAAGGGTTGTAAGTAATAAGTCCTGTAATGCCAAGGAGTGGAACATTAGGGAATTCTCCACAACGGTAAATAATAGTGATATCCTCATGAGATCAGGAATACCAGTAAATGTTTGTATGAGAAAGTGACATTATTCTTCGTGACCACCTCAAACCTTGTTCATTATTCATTACCCAGTTGGGAAGGTGCAAAATAAAAGACCTGGACAACAAAGGTATATAACACATGAGATTTCCTCGCCTCCTCATAGTACGGGTGTGAAGAGAATGCAGAATGTCTTCGAGCAAAGTAGGCACAGGGTTACGAGAAAGAAATATTTTGATGGTGTTCACATCTATGAGTTGGTTAGGATTAGGGAACAGTACCAACCCATAGATTAGAAGAGCCAATATCTCCTCGAAAGCCTGAAAACTCATAGCATTAATAAATAGTTAAGCCTTCTCTATCAGAAATTTATCCCGAAAACCTTTGACTCCACTTCCCATTTCCCAGTTAGATACGATGTCGGACCGCTTCAGATGTAAGGATGCTATAATAACTTCTAGTTTTGGAGTTTCAACTAAACCGGTGAAGGGTGTCTCATCAAGAGCAGGTACACCTAATAATTGAGAGAACTCCTCCATTGTGGGCACTAGCTGATAATTTGGGAAAGTGAAGCAGTGATGTGCAGGGTCAAAGAACTGGAATAGAACAGTCATCATGTCTTTGTCAAAACCCGGGGTAACCAGACTGAGTAGTGACCATGCCTTTTGATAAATGGAGAACTTTCGGGAACCCTTGAGGCTAACTCCTTAAGTTGATGAGGCACTCTTACAAAGTTGATCCGGATAGTATTTCTACGAGCGGAGGCAATAACCTACAACAAAGAAAAAAGATAAATCCTTTGGTCCTTGAAATGGTTAATGAAAATGATATGGTATGATGTCATGATGTGATGATTTTATGTTCGAACAATTTAATCATACACAAACAAAACACACAAGGTCTTAGGTTTATGCTTTGCAAGGAGTTTATATGTAAGTACCCTCTTAAATTTTTAGTTGGCTCAACATGTCCTAAAAGAAGTAACCGGATTCTAGGAGCTTCAATATCACTGACCTTTCTCTCAGGATCTGTTTTAGCACAACCATCTGATTTGCGACCGAAATATCCCGAGAGTCCAATCTCAATGAGTGTACAATCAAGTATCAACCAACTTCAGTTTGCACCATAGTCGGCTATCTCACTACTTCGTCATGGCGAAGTTATGTCAACTAAGGTTCCACGGTCAGTTAACTCAAGGGAAAATGGAACCAACCAATGTGTCGCACTAGCGTAGCCATCACTTGAACCATATCGGTATACGATGTACAGTCTTCAAAATCTATTGCTACTTACCTAAAATGCCCCAGATTTGGGTATAGGATATTTACAAAAATAACCCTAACAAAACCCCCAAAATATAAAGCATACAAATCAAGCAAAGCATTTACAGTGTGATATAACTCTTAAGGTAACCCCACTTTTAGTATTTTCCCCAGCAGAGTCTCCAGTTCTGTAATACGGTGGGAGAACTGAATTTTAGTTTTGTGTTTTATCATAAATGTTGTGGATAGAAAGAGTCGCCACCGACTTTTATTTTATCCAATAAAGGAAAGAATTAAAAGAACATGAAAGGCCTTTGAGAATTTTTCTGAGTAAGGGGGGTAGGTTATGAAAAGGGAAGGTGTTATCACCCTTTTCATCCGTAGTTATCTACGGGCTCTTAATTTCTAGCCCATATATAACTATAGATGAATAGGGTGCTAACACCTTCCCTTTTCATAACCTACCCCTCGAACTCAAAAAATTCTCAAAGGTCTTTCCTGTTCTTTTTACCCTTTCCTTTATTGGATAAAATAAAATATGGTGGTGACTCTTTCTACCGCAACATTTACGATAAAACGCAAAACCAAAAAGTCAGTTCTCTCACCGTATTACAGAGTGTCTCATATCATTCATCATTCACTATCTAGTCTTCACATTCTAGAGTCTTACTCGTGCCTTTTCCTTCATATAGAGTCAATTTTCACTCGGGCTAATCACTAAGAAGATGGATATAACACTAGAACAAGATAATTACGAGCTTCGTAAAGAGGTGACAACCCTTCCGGTCGGAATGGAAAGATTGACAACTTTGGTGGAGAACTTGGTAACTGTTCAAAATCATTCACCGGCTCCCCCATCTCCTTGTTCAACTCAAGCATTCCAGGACACAGTGATCTCTGAAGTCGTCCCCACTCCTATTTTTGTAGCTCCAGTTAGTGCTCCGTAATATCAGATGCCTAAGGGATATTCTTGGGGCATGCCACTCAATTTTATGCATGAAGGATACTAACCTGATGTTGAGGTTCATACAAAGCAACATGTGATGTCTTCTCCCCCTCATGGGATGTATATTCCTCCTCCTATAATGCATACCCCTCTTCCAATGGTACATACTTTCCCATTTGGAAATTAACAAGTCTACCATGCTGAACCTTCTGAATGTTTGGGTGTTGAGGAAAGGATGGATGATTTCCAAAACCAATTTTAAGAAATGCATAAAGAAATTAAGGCCCTTTACGGGAAAGACCTATTTGGAAAGAATGCTTATGACTTGTTCCTGGTGCCAAATGTGAAGATACCAACAAAGTTCAAAGTACCTGACTTTGAAAAGTAAAAAGGGAATTCTTGTCCAGAAAGTCACCTAGTCATGTATGCTAGAAAGATGTTAATAAAAACTAATAATAACCAACTATTAATTCATTATTTTCAAGATAGGTTGTCTGGTGTCGCTCTCAGGTGGTACATGGGTTTGGATAGCATACAGATCCATACTTTCAGAGACCCTGGTGAAGCCTTTGTTCGCCAGTATAAATATAATGTTAACATGGCTCCTGATAGATATCAACTTCGAGCTATGTCCCCAAAAGAAAAGGAAAGCTTCAAGGAATATGCACAAAAATGGTGTGGGGCTGGCGCCTAAATCTTTCCTTCTGTAGAAGAGAAGGATATGACCAAGGTCTTTCTGAATAAATCTTGAATCCATAGTTCCTTCGAAATCAGAAAACAACATCACCTCAATAACACTTGCACTCTTGCAATCAGTGGTAGGCTGCACCAAATCTCCACACTTGAAATATCTAAGAGAAGCGAAATCTTCTCCCCCATTTGTTTTAATCCCACTCCTGCAAACAAGCGGTTAGAAAAACAAGCAAGTACCGCCAGTGTTTCACACACTTGTCGCATACTAAGGAACAAACAATATTAGACAACATGGTCAGACGAATCGACCTACTCTGATACACTAATGTAACACCCTTCTAATCCCAACGATTGTTCAAAAATACTTTAATAATTAAATCAGAGTAAAAAACCAAAAAGGGTGTCACGTTCTTCTTAAAAACATCTTGCTCCGTAACACGAGTTTTCAAAAATTAAAACAATTAATTATTTAACAACATCAACACATGACTTCAAACTTCGCAGCAGAATAATTATCGCAATATATTTTCGATATAATTTATCAAATAAAACATCGTCATGCTTCATCATTCATAATACATGATTCAAAACTACTTAAACTATTCAAAACAATTTATACTTCATTGCAATAAAGGAACGCAAGGTTCAAATCAAATGTTTCATAAACCCCGATGTTACATATCAGAGAAAAACCCTCTTTATTCAAACAAAACACACTAAATACTTAAAGCTATCCTCAAGCTTCTACGAACTATTCTCGATCACTTGTGTGTTACCCATGTGGAGGCAACATTCAAACTGAAAGGGTGAGTAATCTCAATTCATTACAAAAGATATAAGGAAAAGATATAGTAGTTACAAACAACATCATCATGAAATTCATACATCATCATTTAACAAGTATTATACTCACACTTTTATATCATAATAACGTATACACATCCTCGTTATAAATCATCCAACCACAATTTAATTCACATCATCATCAACTCAATTAATCGACAATCATCATCAAAGCATCATGTGTACATCTTTCATTGTCAAAACATCACCTAGTCACATAGTTCAAATTTATTCACCATTCACCATTCATCAACAATTTTATGCAATGTCACATATAATGAAATACAATGAAATACAAAAACTTCAATGATGACTTAGTCATCGTTTCTTCAAAGATCCCTACCAATAAGATCAATTCCCTCTTGGAACTAGAGCACATCACAATTTTGCACTAAATCCACACTATGATATTAAGGTCATCACTGGACTAACATCCTATCACCATCACTGGATTGAAGTCCTAACAACATCACTGGACCAAAGCCCTAATCATATACCATGAATGCATGATGCACAACCACACAATAACACATGACCACGACTAGTCAAAACGTATCATCATTCATGAAATCATCACAATATCATCACATATTCATCATCACATAATTGTCTTCACATAATCATCATCACATAGCATGTATACATAAAGTTATCATACACGTCATCAAATGTCACTACAAATAACATTCATCATATCACCTCAACATCAAAGTCATCTAATTAATTTCACAACAACGTCATTACTATCATAGCTCGAATTATGAATTTTCAAAGTTTTAAAATAAATTTATCCTAGTCTACTCGCCTGAGGCTCGCTCGGCGAAGCAGACAGAAAAGTTGAGCATCACCCGACGCTATAAGTAACTGCCCGACACTGCCCCTCACCTTGCGCTCGCTCGAAGATACTGAGGCGCTTCACTTATTTTACCATGAGCGTGTTATTTTTCTAGTCCCACCGCCAGACTCTCGACCGACGCAGTTTGGGTGAAGTCTCACCGCCAAGCGCTGGCCTCCTGATAGCAACTTCTTGTTGTGTTTTCTGCCTCATCCTATTCTCGATTCCATGTGATTTCCATACCTATACAATCAAAATTCCATACTTTTTAACAGGGTTTCATCATATAATATCAAGGCATAATTACAGACATCATATTTATCAACTCATGGCATATCTGCATGGTATTTTCATCAATTCATCAACAAATCCACATGTTATCACACTTCTTATATAATATTCACACTTCCACATTATCAATATAAATCATAACATAATCATATCCTCAAATCAACATTCATCACTAAACATCACTTAAGCCACAACAACATTAACATCATTTAACTAATAATCATGTTTATCATCAAAATAGCACATCATAGTAGTAGAAACATGAAATAAATCAATCTATTAAAACATAGATACTGGAATCATACATAAAAACACTCATACAATTCAATCATAATATAATTCATCACGTCAGCTTCCAAACGCTTCGAACGGTGCGTCAAACGGACTCCTGAAACTCAAGTGATGTTTTGAATGTTGTTTCCAGACTGCATCGCTTCTGCACCACCTGGCACTGCTATCGGTGCTCATGTTGCTTCTTCATCTCCCGGCGCTACTGGGGTGCTGCTTACGGGACATCACTTCTCAGTCTACGATTTTCCGCTGTTGGAGGCCTTCCGGACCTCCGAATTTGATTCCGTAAAAAGTCTCAGTTTTAGAATTCAAAATCCTACATTTATATAACATTTATAACAGTCTATAACACTTATTTATAGGTCCTAAAGTCATACCTTCATCAAGGATTCATTCATTCAACACATGATTTTCATCAATTTTATCAATGTTCCTCAAAATCATCACATAAAACACAAACCTACCAACAGCTTAACCTGATATCAATTATAATAAACACGATTAAACCTATTACCTTAGATTATTAGGTTGGGTCTCTTCTCTTCACGATCTACCGAAATTCCTCTATGTTCTTTGTGCCCTAACTTTCTCCTCTTCTCTTCGAATGTTTTCACAATCGTATCAAATGAAAAATTTTCCCTTATTCCATGTTTAACCTTTGGACCCCTAATATGTTTTGCCCAACTTGTCCTTACTTAGCCTTTCATCAATTACCACCTTGCCCTTATCTCCTCTACACTAATTATTCCTCTATTTTATTATTAATAATAATTCTAAATATTATTATTAGATCTAATAAATCTAAAATAATTATTTAAATTCTAAATAATTATAAAATAATCAAATACTCCTCATATATTTCTTATTCCGAAACTACCCCACAACACCGTAACACTGACACACCTCAATGCTTCATATAAATCACAATAATTCATATATTCTTCAATAATCACCAATATTCACACTAAATCAATTAAATTAGTCATTAAATAATTAACCTAGATTTTTGAGGTGTTACACATCACATTCATTATTATTCTTGCATTTCATTATGTGTTTGGTAATGTTGTATGCTAGTTATTTATCAATTTCTCTTCATTACATATACATATGGGGATATGTGATTGTTGCTCTTCTATGCATAAATGCCTCTGAGTTATATGTTTGTATTTGTGTTGGAATATGATACTTCTCACGATTTGTTATCTTTATTTTTTATGCTTCCAAAGGGGGAGAAGAATGTGCGAGCTGAAGTTGGGAAGCACAAAGTCAGGGGGAGCCTTCGATAATGACATGAAATGCCTCGTCGCAAGTTTTGTCATCATAAAAAAGGGGGGCTATGTGAGTCCAACTTCACTGTTATATGTTGTGTATGATGTCAAAACTAGGAAAGCTTAGAATTTCTGTATATTGGACGGTAACTCTATGCCATGTGGAACTCCCTTGCATTGGAGGTCTTAGGAATCATTCAAAACCACTTTCAAATTGACCAAAACCTTGAAAATCAATTTTCTACAAAAAAATTGCTTGCATGTGCCGACACATACGAGTTTCAGGCTGGCACGTCTAACTCAATAATGAAGCTTGTAGCTTATGTTTGATAAATGCCGACACATGCATCACATAGACCGACACATACTATAACTTTTAGTTTTATGTGTCAACACATACGATTTAAAGGCCGGCACATCTGTTGAAGTATTAAAGGCGGTAGCTACTGACTTGTATAGGCTGACACATCTGCCTTTTTAGGTCGGCACATACTATTATTTTTTGACTTATGTGAAAGCAAACGTGTATTTCAGGTCGACACTTACTGTTTAATTGGGTCATTTTTTCAATTCTTTTCAATTCTGAAAATTATCTTTTTGATAAAAACTTTCACAACTATAAATATATCATTCATGCATCATTCTAATTGATGAAACTATAAACACTTACCACCATTTCTCTTCACCTTCAACCTCCAACCTATGCATACACACTGATAAATCACATATAATCATCTTTTGTTGGGGTGCCATTTTGGCGAGGTTTGATAACGTCCAATTAGGTTTTTGTGTAACCGAAAATATTGGGTTGAGAATTGTGGGGGGTTTCATACAGAAAAACCTAGGGTTTATCCTCCAAGATTTTTGGTAGATTTTGGGTAGATTTTGGGGTTTTTTTCAAGATTTTCAAAAGAGGATTACAGCTAAGTGAAAAGCCTTCGGATTTTGGTACCCAAGGAAGTAGTGAGAGAACGATGAATCAAATTGAAAGTGCTTGTGTTCAATAGATACACTTGATCATGCGTGAAAGAGCTTTGGAGTTTGGTACTCAAAGGAGTAGAAATATTTGATAAATCAATTGGTAGCTATTGTGTCTTGGTCTTGCTCAAGATCAAAGGAAGAGAAGAGGTTGAATCAACAACAAACAGTTAGGTTTTATAAGGTTGCTCTTGGAACACTTCTTTTGTAATCAATTTTTTGCATACTAATAAATTATCCTAATTCCAAAACGGAATTAGAGGGATATGTATCCATAGAGAGGACGATTAGTGAACTTCCTAAATAAATCCTCATGTCAATCTCTCTTATCTCTTTACTTACTTTACTTTTTATTAAGAAATTTGTTAAACATCATTGATTGATCAATCAACTCGTAAGAATTTTTTGGTGGTTTTTTTAAATTGGTTGTTGACTATCTTATAATCACTTTGATTATATGTGTTTTTTCATATCAACACAACTCAAGGAAAAATTCTGAAAATTTGTTCGCACACCAAGTGTTTGACAAATGCATAGTTCGTTATTTTTGGTTAATTACATTGGAAATAGAATTATTAGTAACTTGCTATAAATGAATAATATTAGGTTGATTGTTTCAAGTGTATAAATTTATATTATTGTGTTGTTTATTTCATAAGGCTTAATTCCATATCTGAGTTCTAATAACTAGGCTCGTAAAGACAACTTTTACCGATCTATATTAAAACCTTTCGCTTGTACTCTTTTCAATTAACTTTTTAAAACTCTAATTTTAATTGGTATTTTGGCTTAGTGATATATTCACCCCTTCTAGATAAGTCTCTGTTGTCTAACACCTTCATTTTTTCTTTCTTCATTTTCTCAAACTTTTTCTTCCCCCGTTAGAGCTCGTGAGCAACATTGTTCCAGTAAATTTTTCAAGCAACGGAAGATCCTCTACTTCAATCTTACCAATCCCAACTTACTCCACATACTACATTGAACATTATTCATTCTCATCAACACTTTTTTGAGTAATTTTTTCATTTAATTTTTTTATTATTAATGTATTAGGTAAAATAGCTTACTTTTAATGCATTAGGTAACATTAGAATTTGAAATAGGTAGCTCTTACAAGCATGCACTATGATTTGGTTTCACTTTGGGTTGTTAGTGCAAGAGATGTAACTGATTCTGCCATTGATGCAAACACGAGCTTTCTCGAAGATGCATCTCTGAACTGGGTCATTTATGGTTTTTGTAGATGCATATCTGAAAATGACCAGAATTGCACAGGGATGTTTTTTTCTCATTTTTTCCAGGAAAATGGATGCAAACAACAATAACAACAAAATGAGACTCGGCCATTAAAACCCTAAATGTGTTTGTTTTTCACGTGAGGGCTCTTCAAAATGAACAAGCCAGAGCTAGGTGGGGAACCTTCCTTAAGCCTCATGATGGGAAAACATCGAGTTCTAGGAGCCGCCTGTCACAGGGGTCCTCGTCCCAGGGGCATTTCTCCCTTGTTCATGTAGACCAGGAGGAAGCTTCTGGTACACGTGATAGTGTCCCTCCACTCATACACTCTTATCCAAGAAGGCCTTCTGTTGTAGAATATTTTCAACACAAGTATTTATATTATCATTTTCCCCAAGGATTGGTGTGATATTAATGTCGTTTTATAGTTTTAGTGACTTTAAGTATTTGAATCATAAACAAATTTTTGGTATTTGCTTTTAGTAACAAAATATTAAGTTTCATGCACTATATTGTGATTTGGATAAAAGAGAGGTTTTTGTTTGAAAAGGCTTATTTTGGTAAAAGGCGTGTCAAGATTAGTTTTCAGCAACCTATTCCAAATATATTCGATTAATCACGCATATGAACTAATTAATGATCGACACATTCACGTATCCTCTCAACATTTCTCATGACTAAGCAATATTGTGAGTATTATCATGTTAATCATTAAATGATCTCTCAACCTAACTATTAACATGATAATCTTTAAAACTTGATACAAGTGAATACTAACTCACAAATATATGTCTAGCGCTTGTTTATTAGTAGATGAATATCTTAGGTTAAGGTTGGAACTTACTTCTCAATAATGATCCAAACCATAAAAAGAACAATTATAATAAAGATATTAAACATGTATTAATCTTCAACCAAGTTCATATACAAAATGATTAAAAGAAATATATAAAGTCTAGGTTAACTACTTCTAACCTTGACACAAAAGAACGATTTAGCTACCCATCCCCATGGTAGTTTGATGAACAAGAAAAGTGTGAAGCTTGATGAACATCAATAAGAAAATATCAAAGATTTGAAGTAGAAATCTTTGATCTTGAGTTACAAAATGCTAAAAGTTATTTATTAGCCCTAAAAATCTGATTTGTGAATGTTGTACAAGAGTTGGTGGCTAAAATATCACAAAAGTAGCTATTTATATAAGTGCCCAAAAAGTGAGTCTCGCTAAGCGGCCAGGGCACACTAAGCGGGCTCAGCATAAAAGTTATTAAATCTGCTTCAGTGGATCGCGTTAAGTGGGATGAGGCCGCTTAGTGCGCCCAGAAAAACATCCATTCTGCCAAATGCACAAAACACCAAAAACGTGCTGCAACTTGCGTTTAGCGCGCTAGGTTGAACAAAAATTCCAAATTTGACTTGTTGCACCACATTCTTGGCTCTAACTTTCCCAAAGTTCCAATGTTCCAACATCAAAACCTACAAAATGAGCAAAAAACTAAGTAAACAAAGTGATGTATCTTAAAAACTATATAATTGCTTACTACTTAAAATACAACTAATTATCAAAAATAGAGTGCCAAGAACACAAAATTATCTACAAATATATCAACAATTTTGTCTTACAAACTATATAATTGCTTATTTGTATCTATTTACTACTTAAACACAACTAATTATAAAAAATAGAGTGCCAAGAACACAAAATTATCTACACATATATCAATAATTTTGTCTCTAACACCTTCTGACACCTCTTTACTTATATACTACAAAGGTCATGTTGCTCGACATGTTTGGATCAGAGATGTATATTTATTAACGATTATTATTTTTATGTTTTAAACAAATTCCCTACGACTTTATTGTCTACGTAAAGGGAATGATATTGTCTGGATATTCTATGTGTATATTAATAGGATTCAGCATGATGACATCAATTTGGCACCATACGCCACTCACTGAGACATTGTAGCTTTTGACCCCATTTCTATTACTCCAGATGACTGGAATGTGGGAGTAATATGATATGCAGGTATATTCTAGAGTGATGCATGCGTTAGTTTTGACTTGTGTAGATCATTCTGAGATCCCTCATTTGAGGCTTCTCCTAACAGCATCGTCCACAGACATCTTGATGACATAGTGGCAGATTATGAGAATTGTCTGTTACTAGAAGAGTATTAGAGTATGTCATCCACAAGTCAATGAAATTATGCTAACAGTTACATGACTTTGTTCTATTATGTGTCACACTGTTGTACCCCAAAATTTGCCCTCCCATATTCTTCAAGAAATTGCTCAAGTCAAGTCACAAAATTCCCCAAGGGTGGCACAGTACAAGGGTCTCCTATACAGTCAAAACTAGGGTTTGAGTTCTGATCAAAGAAAGGAAGTTTTCAAGGGCCCAATCAAGTCTCATATGCTTACAAAGATGGTCAAGTATCCTCATATCAAGTTTCAAGGCATTCAGCTCAAAATTGCACAGTCAAAACCCTAGATTGCACTACAGTCAACTGTAGGGGCAAAATGGTCATTTGATAGTCAAAAGTTCAAATTTTTGGTCAACATATCATTTTGAAGCCACAAACATCATTTGATCAATGCTTGATCATGATTCTCAAGATTTGGCTCAGAAATCATCAAAGATGCAAAAGTTACTATATTTGGACAGCTGAAAAAGTCAACTGAAATTGACCAGGGCATAACTTTCACATGGATTATCAGAAAAATTCCATCCAAAGCTCATTTTGAAGAGAAAGACATTTCCTACAACTCATCTTCATATCCCAAGTCCAAGAAATGCTCTCACAAAAAGTTATCAATTTCAACATTATAGGTCATTTTCAAAAGTCAACAAAAAGGGACTTTAAGTCAAAGGCCATAACTTGATATTGGTAAATCAAAATGACATGGGACCAAAGACATTGGTTAGAGGACTCAAATACCTTTCCAAAATGTCCAAGAACATGTGAAAAGCTTAAAAATTGAGCAAGTTATGCCTTGTGGAAGTTGGGAAATTTTTGGGAATTTTGAAAAGTCAACAATGGTTCAAATGACCTAAATTTGCTAATGGGCCCATTTTTCTTCCATGATTCATCATTCCAAGCCTATTCACGACCACTTGGCCCAAAGGGAAGTATTTTCTCATTTTTTATTTATTTATTTGAATTTATATTAATATTAATTCATTTAAATTATTTAAATACATAGAAAATATCTAAATTGCCATAACCAATCTTTTTATGCATGTTTGATACTCAATATTTCGTGTAAATACAAATGGGGAAAGATTTGGAGCTGATTGGCATGATTGAACAAAAATGCACATGGAAAAGATATGGAAGATCCTTAAGGAAATCAAATATTCAAAACAATAAATTCCAAGAGATTTGATCCATGTTTTTGACCTAATTGCCTCAGTACATAACCTAGAACACAAACCTAATGGCATTGGACAAAAAGCTGCGCATAAGAGACTATTACAAACTTGAAAAATTGCTTGAAAACTCAAATTCTGAAATCAACCTTAGAGGACGATTCAAACCCTAATCTTGATCCCAATAGCTTCATTGTGGTTCTCTGAACGTGTGCCAATCACAAGCAACAACAAAAGCTCCAAGAATTGGTAGATAATGTTCAAACTGTATCAAGCAATTTTTGAAATCGTATATCATAATTCATGCATCCTTTTGCATTTTTATTTATGAATTCTTGTTCAGTGTGAAGTTTCCAAGCTAACCATTGTATTTAATTGTATTTTTATTGACCATACACGATGATGCCATGAGTGAATTCTAGGGTTTTCAGGTTGTGATTTTAGGGCTTTTGCAAAGAGGAAAAATCAAAGCTTTAGACTATGACCATTGGACTCAGCAAGCTTAGACGAAGCAAGTTCATATCTCGCGATGAATTTATGACCAATAGAACGCTAATCGCTATTTTCTTGTAGGTTGCCTACAGCCACGCGTAAAAACCGTTGCTTATAACATTTATGTTTCAGGAAAACAAAACTGGGCGAAGACGATGATGTGTTGGCAAGCATTGGTTGGATCTTTTAAAATTTCGCGCGTTTAATTCATTAACGTATTCTTTTCTTTTATAATATTTACTAACTATTATATAACAAAAGCATATGCAGTGGTTCAGTGGTGCACGTGGTGGTTTGCAACGTGAATGACCTGGGTTCGATCCCAGGTCTTCTTCCTTTCCATTTATTTCTTTTCAATTAATGTTCATGTATAGCGCTTGGATTGAAGACCATGATACACTCCCAGATCAGACCATACACGCGTCCAGCAAATCCAATCCAAAGGCCAGGATCCATGGAGTACCGTGAGTGCCAGTCAACATGCCACATAATGCTTGGAGAAGTCAACGAATCTGAATCTTAATGGGCCAGGCTTTACCATCAAAACCTCACTTTGGGGCCTGAACCCCCCCCCCTGGTTTGCTTTTCTTTTCATATTTTATTTTTTTAATTATTATGTTATTTATTTTTATTGTTTTAATTAATTAATTATTTTTCTACAAAATATAAAAACATCAAAAAAATCAGAAAAGACCAAAAAAATAATAAATATTTTTATTATAATTATTTTCTTGTAAATAAATTAACATATAATGAATTTAGTTTTAATTAGGATTTTTGCAATTTTAATTCTTTTCATATTAAATATAAAAGAGGTAGAATTAGGTTAATTGACAATTTTCATTCCTTTTAATTTTTCCTTTTGATCATAATATTATTATTTATTGATTTTCATAATTAATTGTATATAACAAACTTAGGTTTAATTTAGGTTAAATTTTAATATTTTCTTAATAACTTAAAAAATAATTAGAATTAGGTTTAACGCTCAATTTTAGTTTTTATTAATTCTTTTTCCATTAAATCATAAAAAACACAAAAATACCAAAAACATTTAATTTTTATTTTAATTCCTTATTAATTTAATTTCTTGCAAAAGGGTCCAACGCCCATATTTTTAATTACTTTAATTTCGCGCATTTATTTTATGTCGTTTATTATAATTATGTAATTCTCCCAAAGCGTTGTAACGATTTTATTTCTCGCACCTTTCTCTATTTCGCTTTATTTATTTTCTGTCAAATCGGGTCCGGTTTAATTTTGGCGATGTGGACCCGCGCCTTTGTAATAGCCTTAGATTTATTTTCCCGCAAACTTTATAACTGTTAAATAAGCATGAAAGAATGAATGGCCCTAATTAAAATCAAGCGTAGATCACAATGAACATGACAAGACAAATAAGTGAAAACGACACACGAATCGCACACACCACCCCTAGGGTACGCCTCACTGTTGCCTTTCGAAAGGTGATCGTCGAGTAGAGGATGTTTTAGTAAGTCCTCATGATCCGGGAACCTGGCATGAGGGTAGCTTCTAAGGTATCTTCCCATTGCTCTGGTGATCACCATGTCCCTAAACTCGAATTGACCCGAACACCTCCAACAGTGGTGCTACCTACCTCTCAATGGTGGGATAGCACTACTTTAAAGGACATTTACACAGACGAATTCCTTAGGGTAGGTAGGTTCTCGTAGATACTTGCTCTCTTCAAAAAAACAAACAAAAATCTTTTCACACTGACACTTTTCAAAAGCTTTCAAAGCAAATTTTTCAAACACTCTGACGTACGAGTCGAACTGAAATTTTTCAAAGAAACTTTTTTAAACCCACATTGAAAAGCAAACAAACATTTTTGAAAACACAAATGAGCAAGTATCTAAGAGCCCATGGATAACCATGGATAGAAAGGGTGCTAACACCTTCCCTTTCTATAACCTACCTCCCGAACCGAGAGCAATCTCTTTAAGGAATTTTTCTGTGCTTTTGTCCTTTCCATTTGGAGAAAATAAAAGACGGTGGCGACTCTTGCTTCCGCGACATTTCGCGAACCAGCGTTAAACAGTCAGTTCCAGATCCACCGATCACAGAACTGGCGACTCTGCTGGGGACTAAAACTTAAAGTGAGGTGTACCTTAGGGATAGTTCATAACTGTGTTTTCAATTGTCTGAATTGCTTGCTTTACTATTGTGGGTTGCATCGGAGTTACATAGATCCTAACCCGGATCTGGGGATACCCTGTTTAGGTAGCATAAGCTGTGAGGGACCTGTCCGGCGTATACCGACATGGGTGAAGCAGTGGCTACGTTGGTGTGGCGCCTTGGTCTGTACCGATATCCCTCGTGTTGAAACGGGGAGAATATGGGTCTTCCAAGGAGTCATTAAGCACCAACAGACCTTAGGACCTTAAATGACACAACTTGGCCATTAGAACAGTAGCAGTATGCTACGCCCGTTGAGGCTAAACTCTCGTGATGGTTCTGGCCGCAAGAAAAGATTGCGATGCTGGAGTTATGACCGATTGAGGGTAGTCAATGATATTGGGATCCTCTAAGAACCCGGTTACTTTGATAGGACAGGTTGAACCAACAAACTGAAAGAGGGTAATACCTAGACCTCATGCTGGCCTAAACTCTAAGGGCTCTCTTGTGTGACTTGTGTGCCTTCGTACTTGACTATTTGCATGCTTGTTACCTGACACTTGTTTCTTGCAGGTTATGTTTGTAGTCCTTAATTAGGACTCATAACAGGGTATCCTAAGTTCCTTGCAGGTTTTAGTTTGCAGTCCTTAATAAGGATTCATAACAGGGTTACTCACATTACCCCATGCATATCATGACATCATACCATTGCATACATCCTAACCCATTTCAAGGATCTCAAGGGCTTGTGATGCAGGACAGGATGAATCAACATCTAGCCAGGGGAAAAGAGGATTTATTTTCCTCTAGCCAAGGTTGTCAGGGGCTATGACCCACTGGATATGGTGAGCCTTTGACCCTTGAAGAAGGACTCTCAACAACATGAAGTACCTTCAATCAAGTTACCGGCTTTCAACTCTAACAAGTTTCTCTGTTTACCCCGCGAGATCCTTGAAATCATTGCATGCATGTCATACATCTCATTGCACTAACAGGTATCCCTTTGACAGGTTGCTTACCCTTCTTCGCTGTTTATTTCAGCCGATCGACATGAATCCTGAATCATCAGCTGAGCAGTCCATCAAGGCCCTCCAGGCTCAGAACGCCCAATTCCAAGGGCTGATTATGAATTTGACCCAGGGGCAACAAGATCTGAAGGCCCTGCTCTTGAAGAAGGACAAGAAGAAGAAGAGGACTGTTTTGTTCAGCCCTAGACGCAGATCTGGGAACACACCGCAGACTGAAACTGAGAGGACTACCCCATCTGTGAGGGAAAGCAGTCACCATGAGAGAGAGGTGCCTAGTCCAGTGGTCTCCGACAACGAGACAGATTTCAACGACGAACAATACCCTCCGGCTGAGGACAAGTACAGGCAGTTGGAAGACCGTTTGAAGGCTATGGAAATACAACAAGTACCTGGGCTGGATTTCAGAGATCTGGGTTTGTCTACTGGTGTGATCATCCCTCGGAAGTTCAAGGCACCATCATTCACTAAATATGACGGGGCGTCTTGTCCCAAGCTACATCTCAGGTCTTATGTTCGGAAAATCCAACCATACTCAGCAGATAAGAACTTGTGGATCCACTTCTTCCAGGAAAGTCTTTCAGGGACTCACCTCGAATGGTTCTATCAACTGGATGGGACCAAAGTTCGTAACTGGGAGGAGTTGGCAACTGCTTTCTATAAGCAGTACCAGTACAATGCCGACCTTGCTCCCACACGTACCCAACTCCAGGGTATGTCGTTGGGGTCGAGTGAAGGTTTCAAGGAGTACGCACAAAGATGGAGAGACCTTGCTGGAAGGGTGCAGCCTCCGTTAACTGACCGGGAACTCGTTGATATGTTCTTAGGGACCCTATCCGGGCCATTCTTCAATCACCTCATTGGTAACTCATCTGCTGGATTTACCGACCTCATCCTGACCGGCGAAAGAATTGAAGCTGGTATCAAGAGTGGGAAAATTCAAGAGGCCACACCTTCTGACACTCACAAAAAGCCTTACACGGGAAAGAAGGAATCTAATGCTGTATACAGTCAAAAGAGTCGCCGTGATCAACATGCAGGGGTAGTCATGATCTCCGGTTCTGCACCACGCCGTCAACCACAAAAGGGAAACCAGCAAAAGCCGGACGGGCCTAAAAGGCAATTCACCAACATTAACATGCCATGGTCACAAGCACTGCAGCATATGTTGAAGATGAACCTGATTGCGGTGATTAATCCTCCTACAAATCCCAAGACCTCCTCTCCAAGCTACAACCCAGAAGCGAGGTGTGCTTATCATTCTGATAGCCCGGGGCACGATACTGAGGACTTTTGGGCGCTGAAGTACAAAATTCAGAACATGATCGATGCCAAAGAGATCGAGTTCGAGCCTGCCGAAACCCCCAACGTGATCAATGCTCCATTGCCAAAACATAGCTAGGGTCGAGAGATTTTTGTTCATTTGAATTCAAGTTGTATTTTTCCTTTCTTGTTCAGATAAACAATTATTATGTTAAACTCTTTTATTTCATGAATGCATTACACATGTCTGTCTTGATTTAATTATGTTTACTACGCTTAAAACTGCTTTCATATTTTTGCGATGATCAACTCTTAACTGAAAATTCTAAACCTCTTGAGGGAGGATGACGAAAACGATACTACAATCTACAGTATGCTTTTGAACAAACCCCGCTGATGAGGTACAAGCATTGTTTCAATCCCTAAACACTGGAGTTATAAGGATGATAATCCCTCGTCAACCCATCAGAGCCAAAGAAGTAGGAGTTTTTATTTTCGAAAATCAAAACCCTTAATCATAACCTGGGGCAGGGTAGTCTTCTCAGCTGATCCAAGTGCATAACGAATGGCACCAAAGAGATTCTTACAAAAAAAAAAAACAGTGATGGTTCGGAACAATCATAAAGACAGGCAGTCATTACCAAAAAAAAATCATAAATGAAAAGCCCAAAAAGTCAAAACCAATAAAGAAGACTTACCAAACTGGGGCATCCCGCTGACTGTAATCCCAAAAAGGAAACAGTTCAGGCAAAAAAGAAAGGGATAACGAAAATCAAGCAAGAGGTCTCACAACCAAAGCAAAAATGACTGCCTATTCAAAAGAAATCATCAACATTTGAACCATCATTGGAGCATCAGAACAAAGACTCAAACAAGGTCTAACGCACGATCAACTGAGTTTAGGTTTGGAGAACATCACAAAGAGCGGGTGGGTACAAATAATTTGAGCCTTTATCCTTTGTTTCTTAAACCGTGAACCAGGCCACGATACAACCCTTAAAAGTCCTAGCTGAAGCATGGGTTAGTTCGAAAGCATACTGTTACGAAGATATCCTGACTCCTGAAGGTTTGCTGTAAAATATTGAGTTGACATCGCCCTGTATTACAAAAATGCATTTTCAAAATTCAAGACAGACATAGACTTTTGCATTCTTAAAATAACCTTGTTTGCATATGACTATTTGTTTGAACAGCAGGGAAATTCGCACGATGAACACCTTGTGAACAGAAGAACCTCCAATCAAGGGGCACAGTAGGAGCATTGCCCATTATCTGGGGCATGGCAAAATACTTCCAACAGGGGAAATTCCCTACATTCTGAGAGCGTGGACATGGTCGAAAAAAGATACTACGCAAAATCAAAGACCCGCTAGGTTGACATGCCTAGGCAAAAATAAGGGATGAAAACGGAAAAATATGTGCACCCGGCAAGTCGAAAACCTGAAAGGGCGGCTTGGGCAAAAATGGGTATCCCGGTGGACTGAAAACCCGAAAGGGCAGTCCAGGCAAAAGTTAGGGATTAAAGCGTACGACCATGTTCCGGTATCTCATCACGGATCTACTCGAAGATTTGTCAATCACCCACACAGGTATCCTCTTCCCTCATCTCCGAAGCAGGGGCAGTAATGAGTTATCCAGGCAATCCAATTGCCCTGCCAACCAAAGTACAACGGAAAGATCAATATAAGAATGATTACCATCTACCCTTACAAATTCCAGATCGTGGGTTAACGTCCGAGACCAAACAGGACAACCATCCACTTAGTCAAAATCATGCGACCCAACACCGGTTTCCTCTCAACCTTCAGACAAAGTCATACACAGACTCCTCCTCCACAAGATGACCTAACCCCGGTTCATCAAGAAGTTTTTACACGAACTGACCCAGGTAACCTAACCCCGGTTCCTCCAGAAATCTCACATGGATTTACCACAAGGCAACCTTACCCCGGATCCTCCAGAAATCACATGGATTTATCCCAAGGCAACCCAACCCCGGTTCCTCCAGAAGTCTTACATGGACCTATCTCAAGATGACCTAACCCCGGTTCATCAAGAAGTTTTTTACACAAACTTATCCAAGTAACCTAACCCCGGTTCCTCCAAGAGTCTTACATGGACCTATCTCAAGATGACCTAACCCCGGTTCATCAAGAAGTTTTTACACAAACTTATCCAAGTAACCTAACCCCGGTTCCTCCAAGAGTCTCACATGGACCCATCTCAAGATGACCTAACCCCGGTTCATCAAAAAGTTTTTACACAAACTCGTCAAGTAACCTTACCCCGGTTCCTCTAGAAATCTTACATGGGTTTATCTCAAGCAACCTTACCCCGGTTCATCCAGAAGTTCTACACAAACTTATCCCGAAGCAACCTTACCCCGGTTCGTCAAGAAATCTCACACGGATCTATCTCAAGGTAACCTAACCCCGGTTCCCCCAGAAGTCTCACATGGACTCGTCTCCAGTAACCTTACCCCGGTTCGTCAAGAAATCTCACATGGATTCACCCCAAGGTAACCTAACCCCGATTCCTCCAGAAGTCTTACATGGATTTAGTTCAAGATAACCTCACCCCGGTTCATCAAGAAGTTTTACATGAACTTACCTCACCAAGCAACCCTACACCGGTTCCCCCTATTCAAGATACAGTTTTACATGGACTCGTCACCCAGAAACCCTACACAGGTTCTCCCTTTCTAAAAAACGAAGTTTTACACGAACTCGACATCCAGCAACCCTACATAGGTTCCCTCTTTCAACTTATAACATTACAGTCCAAAACTTCCCCAGAAGAGTCCAATCCAATCTCCCCAGGAAGGATGGAATTCATATCCCCAAGCAACAAGCTTATCCCCTCACAAAGCACGAACGCGTCGGCCGGCTGGCTTTAAAGAGTTATTTCCTTAAACAGGATATAACTGGGTTATCCTCAGCCAAAAGACACGGAAAGAGTGTCCTCGACGAAGTCTTCTTGTCCCCAGCGAAGTCCATCAACACTTCCAATGACAAGCATATCCTCAGCAAGTCATTATCAACAATCAGCAGAGCATCTCTCCCCACAGAGTTTTGCTTCCCAGCATGGTCGTTAGGGTATCTTTTCTCCCCGCAGAATCTTCCATTCGCCAAGTTCATTCCGCAACGGAGTCGTCTTCTCCTACCGGTATTCTTGCAACTATCATCCTCAGCGGAAGGGAAATCTATTCTTCAACATCAGCCCAGGATACGACTTCCCGGCACCCGTCAAGGATTTATTTTCCTACGATGAAAATATACATTCATAAACATCATATCCTCATACATTATAGCATGCATATGCATCATACTACATGAATCTCATTAATTTTGAAGACATACAGTTCATGCATCATGATTTTGCATACAATTATGTTTTGCCTTTTCAGGAAAAAGATCAATACAAATGACTATTATCCAACTATCACAATTCTGTCTAGATATAGTTTCAGATATGATCCAGATATGGTGACGTTCTGATGCTGCTTCCAGATTTCCTTCTAGATATAGTTTCAGATGTAAACCAGATATGGTGACGTTCTGATACTGCTTCCAGAAGTCCTTCTTCAGATGGTCCCCTCTCTGACGATGAGTGTGAGGTGGTAATTCCTTTTTTTTAGATGTTTCCCTCTCCGACGATGAGTGTGAGGTGATATTCTCTTATGGTCCCCTCTCTGACGATGAGTGTGAGGCGGTAATTCCTTTTTTTAGATGTTTCCCTCTCCGACGATGAGTGTGAGGTGATATTCTCTTATGGTCCCCTCTCCGACGATGAGTGTGAGGTGGTAATTCCTTTTTTTAGATGTTTCCCTCTCCGACGATGAGTGTGAGGTGATATTCTCTTATGGTCCCCTCTCCGACGATGAGTGTGAGGTGGTAATTCCTTTTTCAGATGTTTCCCTCTCCGACGATGAGTGTGAGGTGATAGTCTCCTATGGTTCCCTCTCCGACGGTGTGTGAGGTAGTAATCCCTTTTTCAGATGTTTCCCTCTCCGACGATGAGTGTGAGGTGATAGTCTCCTATGGTTCCCTCTCCGACGGTGTGTGAGGTAGTAATCCCTTTTTCAAATGTTTCCCTCTCCGACGATGAGTGTGAGGTGATAGTCTCCTATGGTTCCCTCTCCGACGGTGTGTGAGGTAGTAATCCCTTTTTCAGATGTTTCCCTCTCCGACGATGAGTGTGAGGTGATAGTCTCTTATGGTTCCCTCTCCGACGGTGTGTGAGGTGACAATTCCTTTTCCTATGATTCCCTCTCCGACGGAGTGTGAGGTGATCATTCCTTTCAGATTATAATTGCCTATGGTTCTCTTCCCAATACTGCAAAGATGGTATTTCCTACCAAGATTTTCTCAACGAGCGTTGTTGAAGTTAAAATCACTCAAGGTCTTCTTACCATTCATGCTAAGGCAGTAACCATCCCTGGTTCTTTCCTCGCTGTTTGAAGCTCCAGATCCAGCTCCTGTAACCAGTCAGGACATATCTATACCAAGCATCTAAAATCAGCTCCTGCAACGTGTCAGGTACTCATTTTTCTATTGCAGGTAAGCAGGTTCTCGCTAAGGAATCTCTTACGCAATCAGCGTCCAGATGGCATCCATAAGCCCATCACCCTATCCAGCAATCTCCAAATGGCATCTATAAGCCCATTCCCCCATCATCACTGCTACTATGTGAGCGCAAATTTCTGGGCACTCTAGTGTCCAATCATCTTCTACCCTCGGATTACAAAAGGCACGTCAGCCAATCTACATCCTCAGGTCTAAGAAGATTGAACAGGGGCAACTGTTTTACCCCAAAATTTTCCCTCCCATATTCTTCAAGAAATTGCTCAAGTCAAGTCACAAAATTCCCCAAGGGTGGCACAGTACAAGGGTCTCCTATACAGTCAAAACTAGGGTTTGAGTTCTGATCAAAGAAAGGAAGTTTTCAAGGGCCCAATCAAGTCTCATATGCTTACAAAGATGGTCAAGTATCCTCATATCAAGTTTCAAGGCATTCAGCTCAAAATTGCACAGTCAAAACCCTAGATTGCACTACAGTCAACTGTAGGGGCAAAATGGTCATTTGATAGTCAAAAGTTCAAATTTTTGGTCAACATATCATTTTGAAGCCACAAACATCATTTGATCAATGCTTGATCATGATTCTCAAGATTTGGCTCAGAAATCATCAAAGATGCAAAAGTTACTATATTTGGACAGCTGAAAAAGTCAACTGAAATTGACCAGGGCATAACTTTCACATGGATTATCAGAAAAATTCCATCCAAAGCTCATTTTGAAGAGAAAGACATTTCCTACAACTCATCTTCATATCCCAAGTCCAAGAAATGCTCTCACAAAAAGTTATCAATTTCAACATTATAGGTCATTTTCAAAAGTCAACAAAAAGGGACTTTAAGTCAAAGGCCATAACTTGATATTGGTAAATCAAAATGACATGGGACCAAAGACATTGGTTAGAGGACTCAAATACCTTTCCAAAATGTCCAAGAACATGTGAAAAGCTTAAAAATTGAGCAAGTTATGCCTTGTGGAAGTTGGGAAATTTTTGGGAATTTTGAAAAGTCAACAATGGTTCAAATGACCTAAATTTGCTAATGGGCCCATTTTTCTTCCATGATTCATCATTCCAAGCCTATTCACGACCACTTGGCCCAAAGGGAAGTATTTTCTCATTTTTTATTTATTTATTTGAATTTATATTAATATTAATTCATTTAAATTATTTAAATACATAGAAAATATCTAAATTGCCATAACCAATCTTTTTATGCATGTTTGATACTCAATATTTCGTGTAAATACAAATGGGGAAAGATTTGGAGCTGATTGGCATGATTGAACAAAAATGCACATGGAAAAGATATGGAAGATCCTTAAGGAAATCAAATATTCAAAACAATAAATTCCAAGAGATTTGATCCATGTTTTTGACCTAATTGCCTCAGTACATAACCTAGAACACAAACCTAATGGCATTGGACAAAAAGCTGCGCATAAGAGACTATTACAAACTTGAAAAATTGCTTGAAAACTCAAATTCTGAAATCAACCTTAGAGGACGATTCAAACCCTAATCTTGATCCCAATAGCTTCATTGTGGTTCTCTGAACGTGTGCCAATCACAAGCAACAACAAAAGCTCCAAGAATTGGTAGATAATGTTCAAACTGTATCAAGCAATTTTTGAAATCGTATATCATAATTCATGCATCCTTTTGCATTTTTATTTATGAATTCTTGTTCAGTGTGAAGTTTCCAAGCTAACCATTGTATTTAATTGTATTTTTATTGACCATACACGATGATGCCATGAGTGAATTCTAGGGTTTTCAGGTTGTGATTTTAGGGCTTTTGCAAAGAGGAAAAATCAAAGCTTTAGACTATGACCATTGGACTCAGCAAGCTTAGACGAAGCAAGTTCATATCTCGCGATGAATTTATGACCAATAGAACGCTAATCGCTATTTTCTTGTAGGTTGCCTACAGCCACGCGTAAAAACCGTTGCTTATAACATTTATGTTTCAGGAAAACAAAACTGGGCGAAGACGATGATGTGTTGGCAAGCATTGGTTGGATCTTTTAAAATTTCGCGCGTTTAATTCATTAACGTATTCTTTTCTTTTATAATATTTACTAACTATTATATAACAAAAGCATATGCAGTGGTTCAGTGGTGCACGTGGTGGTTTGCAACGTGAATGACCTGGGTTCGATCCCAGGTCTTCTTCCTTTCCATTTATTTCTTTTCAATTAATGTTCATGTATAGCGCTTGGATTGAAGACCATGATACACTCCCAGATCAGACCATACACGCGTCCAGCAAATCCAATCCAAAGGCCAGGATCCATGGAGTACCGTGAGTGCCAGTCAACATGCCACATAATGCTTGGAGAAGTCAACGAATCTGAATCTTAATGGGCCAGGCTTTACCATCAAAACCTCACTTTGGGGCCTGAACCCCCCCTGGTTTGCTTTTCTTTTCATATTTTATTTTTTTAATTATTATGTTATTTATTTTTATTGTTTTAATTAATTAATTATTTTTCTACAAAATATAAAAACATCAAAAAAAATCAGAAAAGACCAAAAAAATAATAAATATTTTTATTATAATTATTTTCTTGTAAATAAATTAACATATAATGAATTTAGTTTTAATTAGGATTTTTGCAATTTTAATTCTTTTCATATTAAATATAAAAGAGGTAGAATTAGGTTAATTGACAATTTTCATTCCTTTTAATTTTTCCTTTTGATCATAATATTATTATTTATTGATTTTCATAATTAATTGTATATAACAAACTTAGGTTTAATTTAGGTTAAATTTTAATATTTTCTTAATAACTTAAAAAATAATTAGAATTAGGTTTAACGCTCAATTTTAGTTTTTATTAATTCTTTTTCCATTAAATCATAAAAAACACAAAAATACCAAAAACATTTAATTTTTATTTTAATTCCTTATTAATTTAATTTCTTGCAAAAGGGTCCAACGCCCATATTTTTAATTACTTTAATTTCGCGCATTTATTTTATGTCGTTTATTATAATTATGTAATTATCCCAAAGCGTTGTAACGATTTTATTTCTCGCACCTTTCTCTATTTCGCTTTATTTATTTTCCGTCAAATCGGGTCCGGTTTAATTTTGGCGATGTGGACCCGCGCCTTTGTAATAGCCTTAGATTTATTTTCCCGCAAACTTTATAACTGTTAAATAAGCATGAAAGAATGAATGGCCCTAATTAAAATCAAGCGTAGATCACAATGAACATGACAAGACAAATAAGTGAAAACGACACACGAATCGCACACACCACCCCTAGGGTACGCCTCATTGTTGCCTTTTGAAAGGTGATCGTCGAGTAGAGGATGTTTTAGTAAGTCCTCATGATCCGGGAACCTGGCATGAGGGTAGCTTCTAAGGTATCTTCCCATTGCTCTGGTGATCACCATGTCCCTAAACTCGAATTGACCCGAACACCTCCAACGGTGGTGCTACCTACCTCTCAATGGTGGGATAGCACTACTTTAAAGGACATTTACACAGACGAATTCCTTAGGGTAGGTAGGTTCTCGTAGATACTTGCTCTCTTAAAAAAAACAAACAAAAATCTTTTCACACTGACACTTTTCAAAAGCTTTCAAAGCAAATTTTTCAAACACTCTGACGTACGAGTCGAACTGAAATTTTTCAAAGAAACTTTTTTAAACCCACATTGAAAAGCAAACAAACATTTTTGAAAACACAAATGAGCAAGTATCTAAGAGCCCATGGATAACCATGGATAGAAAGGGTGCTAACACCTTCCCTTTCTATAACCTACCTCCCGAACCGAGAGCAATCTCTTTAAGAAATTTTTCTGTGCTTTTGTCCTTTCCATTTGGAGAAAATAAAAGACGGTGGCGACTCTTGCTTCCGCGACATTTCGCGAACCAGCGTTAAACAGTCAGTTCCAGATCCACCGATCACACACACAATGCCATGACACAAGACGCTCCTGGACATCCACCTAAGTCTGCTCATGAGGACATCCTAGAGAACGAGTAGAAGTCAGAGATGACCATGTCATTGATGTGTTACCGATTTATCAGAATATTATGCGTATTACGTATGAGGGCGTATAGTTTGACCTCTTTGAGAGAGATGACGATGATGTGGTTGTCTTAGCACGTTTAATTCTTACTAAGACACTAAATTCCTTAGGTTACCGGTGAAAGAGGAGGACACAAGGGGTTAGGATTTGACATACGCAGTAAGTTATGTGTTTTTTGTATTTTCGAATGTTTTAGTATTATTTTCTATACTTTGAGAACTATGTTTGTAATATTTTGGGATGTTTCTTTAATTAAGGCGTCACTTTAATCTATGATTGGCGTGTTTATTAATGTTTGAATCAAATTATGGATTATGACACCGTTAGTCGAATTAAAATAACTTTGAATTAAACAAATACAACTTAGACAATGTTTCTGCGCAAAATGCGTGCAGAGAAATTTTCGAATATACATATCTGAAATAAAAGTTTTTAAACATGTATCTTCGAATTTATTCTAGAAATATTTACAGATGCATCTCCGAACTAATTTTTGACAAAAATAAATAGAATGTGTGTTCAAAAATACATCTCCAAAAATTTCTAAATACAATTTTAAATTTTTAAAGATGTAAATCACATTATAAAAATAAAAAAAGAAAAAAATTGATTCGAAATATCCTAGAGAAGTCTTAGATGGGTAAAATTGATTTCATTAGGAAAGACATGAATTCTTAAACCCATAAAAACTAACCCAAAAAACCATTTTGGACAAAAATAAAATTAGACTTGCCAAACTCAATCCTAATGTAACAAAGCTTTTGCTAATATTTATCAATACACTTGTTTATAATAAAAACGTTACTTTGTTTATTTTATTAATAATGTTAACATATGTTCTAAAGGTATAAATTAACAATTAAATATTAAATTTTTTTTTGAAATTGTACATATTGACTATACTAAATATTTAAAGTTTATTTTTTCAGTGTTTTTTTAAAAAAAATATGTGAATTTCTTAATATATGTATTTAGAGCACAAATTATTATAATACTTAGTTACAAATATCATCTACCTATGGAATACATTTTTCAATTTATAGGCACTAGCTAAATGGTAAAGGATAACATAGTGAATTAAACTTATTTCTTTATCATGGTAAACTATTAAAAGTATCATTGATTTAATAATAATTAAATTTAATAGTCAAGGTCGATTATTAATGACCTACTATTCAAATAATAGAGAAAAAAATAAAGGTATATTTCTAACTAGACTCTAATATTTATAACAAATTATAAATTAAAATCCTAATATTTTTCATGTGTGTGTATGTGTGTGCATGCGTGCGTGCGTGCATATGTGTGTATGTGTGTGTGCATGCGAGCGTGTGTGTGTGTGTGCGCGTGTATGTGTATGCGCGTGTGCGTGAAAACGTGTGTGCGTGCGTGCGTGTGCATGCGTGCGAGTGTGTGTGTGTGTGTGCGCGTGCGTAAGAGTGTGCGTGCGTGCGTAAGAGCGTGCATGTGTGTGTGTGTTGGAAATCCACCAAATATCTATGATGAATTTCTAGTAATCTTGATAAATAAAGTTGATATCACCATACAATGACAATGAATTAAGAGAAAAGAAAAGAAACAAGACAATTAATTTTCAGCAGAGTTTCTCTCTGCTCACAAACTGTGAAAAAATTTATTATCCACATGCAACTGCAAATTCTGTGAATACAAAGAATTAACTTGATAACAAAAATAAGGGTTAATCTCTCTATTTACATATTTACGTTAGCTTGCTCCCTAAGCCAAAGCCCAACACTGTAAAAGCCTAAAATACATATTTTATAACTAAATCAAATCTATTCTATTTTAGATCTAAATCAAATCTATCTAAATCTAAAATAAATCTAATTTGTCAAGCAAACTGCTTCAACAATCTCTAGCCCTTTGACACACACATAGTTTTGATACTATGAATTACAATTTGATACACCACCTAATTCATTATATCTAAACTATTTATATTCATCATAGCTCTTAGTATTTGAAATACTTTGATATGCACTTACTTCGTCATGATATCTGCAATCTGATTCTCAGTTCTGCAGTGTTCCAAGTTCATATTTCCATCTGCTACATGCTCTCGAAGATAGTGGAACCTCATTTTGATGTGCTTGCTTAGACCATGAGCTATTGGATTCTTTGCTAGGTTGATAGCTAGCATGTTGTCGATCTTCATGGTAATTGCTCTATGATCTTTACTTGTTATCTCTTCGACCAAGTTCACCATCCGTGGTTCTTGACATGCACAAAGAGAATCAGTTATGTATTCTGCTTCGTATGATGATAACGCCACTACGGGTTCCTTTCTTGAATTCCAAGCAACTGGTGCACCACCTAGCATAAACACATATGCTGTTGTGGATTTTCGATCCTCAGCATCACTACACCAACTCGAATCAGTGTATCCCACTAACTTGCACTCTTTTCTTTTATCTGTTGTAGGAAACAAAATGTCATAGTCAAGAATTTGTTTTAGATACCTCAGTATCCTCTTTGCCGCTACTAGGTGTGATACCCTTGGCTTCTGCATGAATCTACTTACCATATCTACATTGTATGCCAAGTCAGGCCTTGTGTGAAAAAGGTATCTTAATGACCCAATAAGTCTTCTATATTGGGTTAGGTCGACAACATCTTCATCTGCAGCTTTTGACAGTTGCAACCTTGGTTCAGTACATGTTGAAGTTGAGTTGCATTCTTCCATCTCAAATCTCTCGAGAATTTCTCATGCATATCTACTTTGATTCATCATCAAACCTCTATTACTCTTGTATAATTCGATGCCAAGGAAGTATGAAATGTCACCCAGATCAGACATTTTGAATTCCTTATTGAGATCACCTTTGAAGTCTTTGATTTCATTTTTGCAGCTACCTGTTATTAACAAGTCATCAACATAGAGACATAGTATAAGAAATTCACTCTTGCTTCTTCTTACATATACTCCATGTTCAAATGTGCACTTCACAAATTCCCTCTCCCTTAGGAAACTATAAATTTTCTTATTTCAAGCTCTTGGAGCTTGTTTCAATCCATACAGAGCTCTATGCAGCTTGTACACCTTTCTCTCTTTGTCATGTTTTACCAACTCAACTGGTTGTTTAATATAAACTTCTTTATCTAAGGATCCATTCAGGAATGCACACTTCGTGCCAATATGACATATGTGTCAACTGTTTATTTCTTCTAGACCAATAACAAACCTAATTGTTTCGATTCTAGCCACAAGTGCAAAAAATTCATCGAAGTCTATTCCTTCTTTTTGGATAAATCCTTTCGCCACAAGCCTTTATTTGTGTCGAGTTACTTCCCCTTTAGGATTCATCTAAACTTTGTGTACCCACTTGACATCAATTGCCTTCTTTCCTTGAGGCAATTCGACAAGTGACCAAGTGTTGTTGTCTTCGATGGACTTCACTTCTTCATTCATTACTTTCACCCACTTTGAATCCTTCAATGCTTCAGCTGCATTGACTGGTTTGACATTTGCATATAAAGCATCACATACCACCTCACCTTTGTTATCAACCACATCATCATATGTTATCACACATTCTTACAACCTTGCAGACACGCTTCTTGTTCTTTGAGGTCTGCTTGTACTTGGTTGATCTATAACTGTTGGTTCCTCTTGTCTTTCGACTTCAACTTCTGGTTCTTCGAGTAGGATTCCCACTGAATCTTTCTTGACATATTCAGTCCAATCCCATTCTTTAAGCTAATTTATAATCACGTCCCTATTGATCATAATATGCTTGTTCACTGGGTCTAAAAACTTATAACTGTTAGAACAATGTTTGAATCTACTACCCTACGTTTAAGTTTTGATGATAACAAAATGAAAAGATATATTATTTATATAATTCATGTATGAACTATTTGCTGCCTAAATTATTACGTTCTGATTTGCAGATACTCTGATAGGTATAAGCAAGATCACACCTAATCAGCATCAGAAATTTGGTTCTTGACATCAGCATCAGAAGTTGCTATATCAGAATACCAGAATCAGAAGATCAACTCACGTGTATGCTGAAGCTTGATGAACAGAACTGCGCTCAACACTCTGATAAATAAAACATCAGTTCATCAGCAGTTAAGCAGAGTCAGAATGAGCCAAGCCAGAACATGCATTAAGTAAGCAACGGCATTGTGCATTGAAAGCGTATTATTACCAACGGCCTCATTCCAGACAAGATCTGCTCAATAAGGAAAGTTTGTTATTAGCATTGAATCAAGAATATTGCTCCAACGTTCAAGAATCTCAGTGCTATATAAACAAGACTATGAAGATTGAATTGGCTAATGCTCTCCAACACTTTACACGTCTAAAAGCTGATCATAATCTTCCTTCTCTCAGTTTGCTAAACACCTCATATCTCCTTAATCAATTATTGTCTAGCAATCTAGTTTCTAAGCTTAAAGTTGTGTATACATCACAATTGTGATACAGTTTTGTTAAAAACATTCACACACTTAGATTTATCTTCTTTGTAAGAAAGTATTTCCTTGACAAACCGGGTTGTGGTTTGCATCAAGAAGGCTTTAGCAGTTGTTAAAGCAGTTTGTAATATTCAGTTGAATATAGTGGATTAAGACCTCGTTGGAGAGAGGCAAAATCACCTTGACGGGTGGACTGGAGTAGTTTGAGATCAAACGAACCAGGATAAAAATATCTTGTTCATTGCATTGATTTTCAGTTTTACAATTCAACCCCCCCCCTTCTTGTGTTTTTCACTACTTCAATTGGAATCAGAGCGCCTGTTTCTGAGCTAAAACACTTAACCGTGTCAGTACAAGATCCAGCGTCAGAAAAACACAATGGCAGGAAACTATTCTCACACCATCAATGACAACATTGAGGACAGAGACAGATTCAGCGGCAAACCTCCAGTCTTTGATGGAGAAAACTTTGATTACTGGAAAGACAGAATTGAAAGCTTCTTTCTGGCACATGATGCTGATCTGTGGGATATGGTGACAGATGGATACACGCACCCTGTGAATGCAAGCGGTCAGAAGATTGATAGAAAAACAATGTCTGACCAACAAAAGCGTGACTTCAAGAATCACCACAAGGCCAGAACCATCCTCCTCAGCGCCATCTCCTATAATGAATATGAAAAGATCTCCAACAGAGACACAGCAAAGAACATTTTTGACTCACTCATAATGACGCATGAGGGAAACGTTCAGGTCAAAGAAACTAAAGCTCTAGCGCTCATTCAGAAGTATGAGGCGTCCAAAATGGAAGAATCTGAATCCATTGAAACAATGTTCTCAAGATTCCAGATTCTGGTAGCTGGTCTCAAGGTTCTGGACAAAGGATACTCTACTGCTGACCATGTCAAGAAAATCATCAGAAGCTTACCCAAGCAGTGGAGACCAATGGTTACAGCTCTGAAGCTAGCAAAAGATCTCAACAAAATCACTCTGGAGGAACTTATCAGCTCCCTCAGAAGTCATGAGATAGAGCTAGAAGCTAACGAGCCTCAGAAGCAAGGTAAGCCTGTAGCATTAAAATCTAACAAAAAATCTGAGTCTAAAGTTTTGCAGGCAGTTGAAGAAACATCTGATGGATCCTCATCAGAAGAAGACGAACTCTCACTCCTCTCCAGAAGAGTAAATCAACTGTGGAAGCAAAGACAAAGGAAGTTCAGGAATCCCAGAAGATCTGATCAGAACGAGTCTTCTTCCAGATACAGAAGGACAGACTCTTCCTCTGGATACAGAAGATCTGAAGGCTCCTCAAGTAGCAAAAAGCCAAACACCAAGGACATCATCTGCTATGAGTGCAATGAGCAAGGACACTACAAAAGTGATTGTCCAAAGCTTCAGAGGGAAAAGCCCAAAAAGAAGTTTGGAAGAGAAAAGAAGAAAAGTCTCATGGCTACATGGGATAACTCTGACTCGTCCGAAGCTGACTCAGAATCAGATAATGAGAGGGCAAACATAGCTCTCATGGCTAACATCTCAGAAGATAGTGAAGCCTCTGAATCAGACTCAGAATCAGATACTGAAGAGGTATTTCCTAACTTTGCTGTTAATTTTACCAAGGCTGAACTTCCTGAAAGCCTCAATGAGATTCTGGAAAGGTATCAGCAAATTAGAGTTAAATTCATAGACCTGAAAAGGAATCTTAAATCTGACTCTAATAAGACTGAGAGTCTCAAATTGGAGAATTCTGAGCTGAGAAATAAGATTTCAAAATTAGAAAACACTTTACAAAACTCTCAGAAGGAACCAATTTCTGAAACTCCCAGCAACGCTGATGAAATCATCAAGGAATATGATCACAGTTTCCAGAAGTTCCTTGCTAAAATCATAGATAGAAGCAAAATGGCTTCAATGATCTATGGAGTTAGCAGAAACGGCAGGAAAGGAATAGGATACCAAGGTAAGGTTCCTACACCAAAGAATGTTATGGACTTAA
The DNA here is from genome assembly GCA_948472305.1 of Vicia faba. Classification (NCBI taxonomy): domain Eukaryota; kingdom Viridiplantae; phylum Streptophyta; class Magnoliopsida; order Fabales; family Fabaceae; genus Vicia; species Vicia faba. Next base: position 408,548,931 of record OX451740.1, on the reverse strand, counting down.
CCATTAAACACACTCCTCTGGATTCACATTTTGTGTATGGTCACACACATGATATTAAATACACTAGCAGTAAGCACTCTGTGAAACCAAAATTCAACCAGAGTTTTGGTAAAACTAACAAATCAGGACCCAAGAAAATCTGGGTACCTAAGGATAAAATAATACATGTTGCAGATATCTTTAGCAGCAAGTCAGAAACACCAGTCATGGTACCTGGACTCTGGCTGCTCGCGACACATGACGGGAAGAAGGCATATGTTCCAAAGCCTGGAACTTAAGCCTGGAGGCCACGTTGGCTTTGGAGGCAATCAGAGGGGAAAGATAATTGGCTCTGGAACTGTAGGTAATGGAAATCTTCCCTCTATTAATAATGTTCTGCTAGTAGATGGATTAATCCATAATCTGTTATCCATAAGTCAATTAAGTGATAACGGTTATGATATAATCTTTAATCAAAAATCATGCAAAGCTGTTAGTCAGAAAGATGGGACTATCCTTTTTAATGGTAAGAGGAAAAACAACATTTACAAAATCAAACTTTCTGAACTAAAGAGTCAGAATGTAAAATGCCTTATGTCTGTTAACAACGAGCAGTGGATCTGGCACAGAAGATTGGGGCATGTTAGTATGAGAAGAATATCTCAGATTAACAAACTCAATCTGGTCAGAGGACTTCCTAATTTGAAGTTTAATTCAGATGCTCTGTGTGAAGCATGTCAGAAAGGCAAGTTTGCAAAACCTTCTTTTAAATCTAAAAATGTTGTTTCTACCTCTAAGCCATTAGAACTTCTGAACATTGACTTATTTGGACCAGTTAAAACTGCTTCAGTCAGTGGTAAGAAGTATGGGTTAGTAATCGTAGATGACTATAGCAGATGGACATGGGTAAAGTTCTTAAGACACAAGGACGAGTCACACTCTGTTTGTTACCTTCTGTAACCAAGTTCAGAATGAAAAGGATCTTAGAATCGTTAAAGTCAAAAGTGATCATGGTGGAGAATTTGAAAACAAAGATTTTGAGTCATTCTTTAATGACAGAGGCATTCTGCATGATTTCTCTTGTCCTAGAACTCCCCAACAAAATGGAGTTGTAGAACGAAAGAACAGAACATTGCAAGAAATGGCCAGAACCATGATCAATGAGACAAACGTTGCTAAGATCTTCTGGGCAGAGGCAATAAACACAGCGTGCTACATTCAGAATAGAATCTCAATAAGACCTATTCTGGAAAAGACTCCATATGAATTGTGGAAGAACAGAAAGCCCAACATTTCATATTTTCATCCATTTGGATGTACTTGCTTTATGTTAAATACAAAGAATTATTTGAACAAGTTTGACTCTAAAGCACAAAAGTGTATTATGTTAGGATACTCTGAACGCTCAAGAGGGTACAGAGTATACAATACAGAAACACAGATTGTGGAAGAATCAATCAGTGTTCATTTTGATGATAAGCTTGACTCTGAAAAGGTAAAGCAGAATGAAGTTTTTGCAGGTATGGAAATTGAATTTACAGGTTCTGAAGACAAGTCATCAGAAGCTCTCAACACAGACACTCCTTCAACGTCTGAAAGGAGCACTGCTAGCAATCCTACAACAGCTGCTGGTCAACCTCAGAAGAGACTACCCAGAAGCAGCTTGGATCACCCAGAAGAGACCATCTTAGGAAGAAAGGAATATCCAATCAGAATAAGAGCAAGCTTCAGAAACTCTGAAGAAACACTCATGGGACTTGTGTCTCTGATTGAACCTTCTACTATTGATGAAGCACTTCTGGATAATGACTGGATTCTGGCAATGCAAGAAGAGCTGAATCAATTCACCAGAAATGACGTATGGGATCTTGTTCCCAGATCAAAAGGATTCAACGTCATTGGAACAAGATGGGTGTTCAGAAACAAGCTAAATGAACAAGGTGAAGTCATCAGAAACAAGGCACGACTGGTTGCACAAGGTTATAGTCAGCAAGAGGGGATAGATTATACAGAAACCTTTGCTCCAGTCGCCAGGTTAGAATCTATCAGACTTTTAATCTCATTTGCTGTTAATAGAGGCATCACTCTGTATCAGATGGATGTCAAAAGTGCATTCTTAAATGGTTATATAGAAGAAGAGGTTTATGTACACCAACCCCCTGGTTTTGAAAATACAAAACATCCAGAACATGTTTTCAAACTAAAGAAGTCACTATATGGTCTGAAACAAGCTCCCAGAGCTTGGTATGAAAGGCTAAGTAACTTTCTGTTAGAAAATGAATTCACCAGAGGGAAAGTGGACACTACCTTATTCTGTAAATCAGTTAATAATGACATCTTAGTCTGTCAAATTTATGTTGATGATATTATTTTTGGTTCTACTAATCCTTCTCTTGGAAGAAAATTTGCTAAGTGTATGCAGGCAGAATTTGAGATGAGCCTCATGGGGGAACTGAAATTCTTTCTAGGAATTCAGATCAATCAAACTCCAGAGGGAACTTACATTCATCAGAGCAAATACATCAGAGATCTTCTGAAGAAATTTGACCTCTCAGAATGTAAGCCATCAAAGATTCCAATGCATCCCACATGCATTCTGGAAAGAGAAGAGGTAAGCAAAAATGTAGAACAGAAAGTCTACAGAGGTATGATTGGTTCTCTCCTCTATCTGACTGCTTCAAGACCTGATATATTATTCAGCGTTTGTATTTGTGCTAGATTCCAATCAGATCCTAGAGAATCTCACTTAACAGTTGTTAAGCGAATTTTCAAGTATCTGAAAGGTACTACTAATCTGGGTTTGTTTTATAGAAAATCTAGTGATTACAGTTTAGTAGGCTACTGCGATGCTGATTTTGCTGGAGACAGAGTGGAGCGTAAAAGTACTTCTAGAAGCTGCCAGTTTCTAGGAGAAAATCTGATCTCTTGGTCCAGCAAAAGGCAATCAACAATTGCGCTATCAACAGCAGAAGCTGAGTACATAGCAGCAGCAGGATGTAGCACACAAATGCTCTGGATGAAAAGTCAGCTTGAAGACTTCCAGATTTTTGAGAGTAACATTCCTATACTCTGTGATAATACTTCTGCTATTTGCTTAAGTAAGAATCCCATTTTACATTCTAGAGCTAAGCATATAGAAATAAAACATCATTTCATTAGGGACTATATTCAGAAAGGAATTTTGAATTTAAAATTTATAGATACAGACCATCAATGGGCTGATATCTTCACTAAACCCCTTTCTGAAGATAGGTTTAATTTCATTCTGAAACATCTCAGCATGAAAATCTGCCCAGAGTGAAAATGTTTTAATTCCATATATTTATCTTCAGAATGAATTTGTTTTACTGTGAACTTCTGATCAATCTCCTTTCAGAAAGATAGAACATGCAGATTGTATCAGATGCAAGTCTAAAGATCTGAGAGTCTAAGCTCAAAGACAGACGTGCTGATCACTACATCAAACAAGTGTCATCCAATCATCAGCAAATCTCTGAAGCAGAATGCGTGCACGCTTCTGAGAAGGCAAAACTCTGATTGGGTGCATTGAGACACATGTCTGGTAACCGTTTTTAAGTATCTTTCTCAAATCCCCCAAAATCAGCAAGCATTAAATGAAAAGTAATCATGCTTTTGAAACGTAATCATGATTTTAATTCTCTCTCTTAAAAACGTTTACAATTTCAAAATATTCTGAACTGTATTTAAACACATTAACCTCTCATTCTAATCTTTTATAGTTTCTCACTTTCTCTCAAGCATTCTCTGCATTTTTGTGTTCATCTCTTGCAAACCCTCTTTCTCAGTTTCTTCTCAAAATCTTTTAGTGTGAACATGGCAACCTCCAGCAGTGCTTCTGCAGGTTCTCAGAAGAAAGCATCATCTGAACAGTATCAAGTGCCATTCAGAACACTCCTCACTCCTGTGAAGAATCTTGAAGTGTTATTTGAATTGATCATCGATTTTGGAAGCTTGAAGGAGAACGGTTTTGACCTAACTGAAGAAGTTAGGGCACAGAAATGGGAAAGGTATTTTGACAGGTTGGTTGGACCAACATTCCCTATGTTAGTGAAGGAATTCTGGATTCATGCGACAGCTTCAACGCATCAAGTCACCTCCTACATTATGGGGAAGAAGATTGTGATCACTGAGGATCACATAGCAAAGTTAATAGGTTACAGTGGCGGTGGCGGCCGCTGTATTGATATGGCTGAGAGATGTGCTGATGTGGGCGTCATAGCTGAAAATATTTTCACCCATGGGGTGCCCAGCAGCAAGATCAAAGATCTAAAGGATCATCACAGAGTTTGGGCGAAGATAATTCTGGGGTGCTTCAACCATAGGAAGCCAACTAGTTCCCCTGATTACATAAATGTGGATCAGCAGTTTCTGATCTACTTTATCAATCAGAAGGTAAAAATCAACTTGGCTCATCTTCTGTTCAACCACCTCAGAACAAGCGTGAAGGAAACCAGGGAAGAAGAAAGAACAAAGAGGGATTGGATTCCCTTTGGAAGGTTGATATCAGATATTCTGACAGAGAATAGGCTGATAGAGCATCTGATAGAAGCTCAAGAGTTAAGCACCATTGAACCAACAGTTGGGAAACCTCTGAACGCGAATAACTTGAAGAAAATGAAGTTGATAGAGAATATCAAAAAGGAACCCAGCGCTACTCCTATTGCTGATATCACCAGCAGAAGAGTTCCACTGAGTGACTTTCCTTTATTCTCTCAGATAGAATCCAAGCCAGTGGTAGTTCTCAGATATATGGACGCGTGCAAAGCTGATGGCACAGATCCAAATCTGAACATCAAAGATCTGCATCAACCTCAACCAGAAGTGACTCAGAAGAAGACGAAGAAAAGGAAGGCACCATCAGAAGGATCATCCCAGCAGACACCCAAGAAAAGAGGTAATTTATCTGCTGCTTCTGTTTTAAATTCTTCTACTATTCCAGCATTTATTCCACCACCAACCTCTCATCCCTGAACAACCAGAAATTCCAACAACTTCTCCTCAACCAGCAATTCCGTCTCCCTCTCCTCAACCAGAAATTCATCCACCATCACCTCAACCTGAGTTTCATCACTCTGAAACTCCTTCTCCTCCACCTTCTGAACCTCATTCACCTCAACCATCACCTCTGGCAATCCAGCTGCCATGTGGAACAACAGTCACGATGGCCCAGCTGCCATCCTCACCAGAATCTACACCACCCAATACTCCCAAAACACCACACAGTCCAATCATAATTTCTGATTCTCCCACTCCATCTCCAAAACAAATTGCTGCCAAGCAAACCACCGAAAACCCCAGCAGGACCTTCATAGACTTAACCAGCCTTGACCGTCTTGCTGATTTGAAAAATAAAATAGCCATCCCAAAACCAAAACAACCAGATGTTGGCTCTGGTATTATGAATTTTGAAACAGGTGTGCAGCAGTGGATTGCTTCTTTGAAGCAAGTCTGTCCTGGAATAATTGACCCAGCTGCCTCTGACCAGCTCTGGTCACAATTCAGAATATGGGTACGTGCTGAAGCTCTCAAGTTGCAGGATATCAACTATGAGCAGGCACAACAGAACTTCAACAAGCTGCTGAAGGAAGTTGAAAGTCAGCTTCCTCAGGAAGCTGTGCTCCCTCTGGATAGTGAACCTTGGTCTGAGAAACAGCTAGCTTCAAAGGTGCAACCAGAAGAAGACAAGACCATTCAAGCTGAAGCAAGTCAAGCAGAAGATGTTGCAGAAAGCTCTCAGAAGCTTCCTACCTCTGATGTTTCTCAAACTGCCTTGGACAGGCAGACTCTGGAAGAGCTGAAGCTGAATGACATGAGTCTGTAGCAGAGGATGGATGAAAACGACCAGAAGATGAAAGAAAGGATGGATGTGCAGGATAGCAAGATTGACATTGTTGTCAGCATGGTACACAAGCAGAATGAGACTGCTGATCAGATCAAAGCCATGTTGGAGAACCTGTTCACACGCCTTCCTCCCCAACCTCAGTTCTTCATTCATGTCATTTTCATGTTTTCTTTGATTATCTGTTGTACTGTTTTAATATGTTTTGTTTGATTCTGAACCTTTTAATATGACAAGTTTTTCTGATCTTATTTGTTTTAGCACATCACTTACACTTTTTGATTGCTGACAAAAAGGGGGAGAACAAGAATGATATTTTAAATAATAACGGATTACTAAGATAGAAATTCTCGAACATTCTAACTCTGTTATACTTGAAAATGTTGTCTATTTTGCTTAAGTCTACAGGTACAAGAAAGCTCCATGATACTTTGAAGACTACAACTCTGATACTCTGATCAGCTCTGATACTCTGACCCAAAGCAAAGCTCTGACAAGAAAAGCTCTGATACGCTGATCTGAAGCTCTGCTCTGATATGCTGATCTAAAGCTTCTGATAGTCAAAGACTCTGATACTCTGATGTTCAAAGAAAGGCAAAAAGATCTGATCCTGAAGAACTCTTGGAATCAAAAAGGGAAGCAATAAACTCAGGGGGAGTATCTCTCATCTCTTATCCCTTATCTTTGATAACCTCTTACTCTGATACATATCTCTGATACCTTTTCACGTTATTTTCAATTAAAAATATCCAGTTTTTGTCATCATCAAAAAGGGGGAGATTGTTAGAACAATGTTTGAATCTACTACCCTACGTTTAAGTTTTGATGATAACAAAATGAAAAGATATATTATTTATATAATTCATGTATGAACTATTTGCTGCCTAAATTATTACGTTCTGATTTGCAGATACTCTGATAGGTATAAGCAAGATCACACCTAATCAACATCATAAATTTGGTTCTTGACATCAGCATCAGAAGTTGCTATATCAGAATACCAGAATTAGAAGATCAACTCACGTGCATGCTGAAGCTTGATGAACAGAACTACGCTTAACACTCTGATAAATAAAACAACAGTTCATCAGCAGTTAAGCAGAGTCAGAATGAGCCAAGCCAGAACATGCATTAAGTAAGCAACGACACTGTGCATTGAAAGCGTATTATTACCAACGGCCTCATTCCAGACAAGATCTGCTCAATAAGGAAAGTTTGTTATTAGCATTGAATCAAGAATATTGCTCCAACGTTCAAGAATCTCAGTGCTATATAAACAAGACTATGAAGATTGAATTGGATAATGCTCTCCAACACTTTACACGTCTAAAAGCTGATCATAATCTTCCTTCTCTCAGTTTGCTAAACACCTCATATCTCCTTAATTAATTATTGTCTAGCAATCTAGTTTCTAAGCTTAAAGTTGTGTATACATCACAGTTGTGATACAGTTTTGTTAAAAACATTCACACACTTAGATTTATCTTCTTTGTAAGAAAGTATTTCCTTGACAAACCGGGTTGTGGTTTGCATCAAGAAGGCTTTAGCAGTTGTTAAAGCAGTTTGTAATATTCAGTTGAATATAGTGGATTAAGACCTCGTTGGAGAGAGGCGAAATCACCTTGATGGGTGGACTGGAGTAGTTTGAGATCAAACGAACCAGGATAAAAATATCTTGTTCATTGCATTGATTTTCAGTTTTACAATTCAACCCCCCCTTCTTGTGTTTTTCACTACTTCAATAACCTCCTGACGAATAATATCCAACTAGAATCATTTGACTCGACTTGTCATCAAGTTTTCTTCTCAACTAATCTGACACATGTCTATGTGCAATAGATCCAAATATCTTCAGATGGCTCAAGCTAGGCTTCACAGCAGACCAACATTCTTCTGGAGTAATTCTTTCTAGCTTCTTTGTAGGACATTTGTTCAAAATATATGTTGCAGTTGACACAGCTTCACCTAAAACTCTTTAGGTAAATGCTTGCCTTTCAACGTACTTCTCACCATATTCATGTTGGTTCGATTTTTTCCTTTATGCAGCTCCATTATGATGTGGAGTGTATGGTGGCACCACCTTATGCACAATTCTTTCCTTTGCACATAACCTGTCGAAGTCTTTAGACACATGCTCTCCACCACCATCAGTTCTCAAAATTTTAAGCTTTCAACCACTTTGTCTTTCGACCATAGACTTAACCTTGGAAAATACCTCGATCACTTCACTTTTCTTCTTGATTAGGTAAGTCCATAGTTTTTAACTAAAATCATCTATGAATGTAACAAAGTATTTTTTACCTCTATTCAAATCCACCTGGATTGGTCCATATACATTAGAGTATATGACTTCAAGAATAGCCTTCGACTTGCTTCCTGCATCTTTGCTGAAGTTATTCTTGTTGCTTCTCCTGCACACACTTCATTTGGAATTTTAATTTCTGGCAATTCTGAAACCATATTTCTTCTCTTCAAATCTCTGTAACTCTGAAGTTGAGATGGCCTAATCGATAATTCCATATCCATCCATCTCTGCTAGTTGCAGACAAAAGGTAATTGTGCTCCATCACATTAAGTTCAATCTTGAAGGTTGTATTTTGAGACATGGGAGTCTTCAAGATTAACCTTCTATTTTCATAGACAACTCTCATCATCTTGCCTTTTATCAATACTTTGTAATTCTTTTCGACCAACTGCCCTATGCTAAGCAAGTTGCTCTTCATGCTTGGAATGTATAACACATTCGAAATTACTGACCCTTTGCCATATTTACTCATGATCAAAACATCTCAAATACCTTGAGTTGCTAGAGTATTGTCATTTGAAAATTCCTATGTGTTCTTCGTTGAGGGTTTCATGTTGACAAACCAATATTTCCTTCCAGACATGTGTGATGAGCATTCTGAATCCAAGTACCATTGGTCCTTGAATTTCTATTCATCTCTTGTTGTAACCATCAACATCACCTCTTCTTCATACTTTACGAAATTTGCATCACTTTATTGACTCTTTTGCTTCTCTGGACAATCAGTAGAATGGTGACTATACTTATGATAGTTGAAACATTAAATGTGACTCTTGTCAAGTTTTCGACCACCACCTCTTTGCTTGCCTTGCTAAGGTCTTCTCTGATTCAACATGTTTACTTCGTTCTAGTTTCCTCTACCAGTCGAATTGTTGTAGCCGCATCTATCTCTGTTGAAACACTTTCCTTTGCCTTTGGTTTCTTTTGCTGAATGAACCTATAAAGCCACGCCACTCTTCGACTTGCCAAGGACATAAAATTATCTACAAATTTATCAATAATTTTATCTCTAAAAACTCTCCCCAACTTAGCATTATGTTTGTCCCTAAACAAAAGTTTTCCAACTAAAAGAAAACCAAGACAAACCTCAAAATGGGAAACAACAAGCTTTTCACACTATAATTTTATGGTTCAAATGAACAAGAACAAACAAGGTAATGCTTACCACTAACTAAATCCAACCATAAGTATGAAAAAAATGGTTAAGTGCAACATACATAACAAAAATTTCAAAACAATACAACTCAAAAATGAATCACACCTAAACACACACTCATCAGTGGATGAGAAACAAAGCGATTTTTCACTCATCCGACATTCATGCCAACATCCGGATTAAATCATGCATTCATCACACAAAAAGTATCAAACGCGCAAAGCAAGAATCACAAGGCATTGGCAGGGTTGTAATTTGGCTTAGTTACAAGGAAGGGATATTTCTCAATGAAATTGAACCTAAATTTCCTAACACATGAGAACATTCAATTTATCACACCCATACACAGTTCAACATTTTTATCCCTCTTGTAATTTTTTTCTTGCATATTCTTAAAACCATGGGCTCTTATGCCGATAAATTTATGTCCTAGGCTTTTCAATTATTTTTCTTCTTCTTTCTAAGAGCTCAAATTCCTTGATTCAATTTTCTCTATTTTTTTCAATCATATTTATCATTTGTTTCTTTTTCTTCAACCACTTTTTCTTTCACAATAAACAATCTACATAAATCTCTCCAACTTTGAACACAACGCAACATAGTAGCAAGAATGTTCTTATAAACTAAGGCAAAGAAAGAATAAAAGCAACCACATTGAGGTTGAGGGTTCAAACATTTCTCCAACAAAAATTAAGATCCTTTGTAAAAATCTAATGATTAATTTGTTATTCATTTTCAATATTTACACAATTCAATCATCACAAGGATCTCGATAAAAAGGCTCAATTGGGGTGAACAAGTGATCACTTACTCACGTGGTAGATTGATAATATATTTTACTCAAGTGGTTTTTATTAAAATAAAATAATGAATGCCTTGATCATTTTCCAACTTTCACACATCAACACCCATGCATGATTAAACATGATAAAATCGAGTTAACAAGAAATGTTGGTTTCCCGCATTTAAGTGCATAACAAAAAGCTTCCTCACACAAGGTTAAGTTCTAAGGTGACTCATAATTGACAAGTATTGTTAAAGAATTAAAGGTATGACATTATGCACAAACCAAAAGTTTCATATTTATGCTAAGTTTAGAAAGCAATAAACATGTACCTTGAAGCTGTTACTACGATTCACTTCATATCATCACCATTCAATTGCAAGTTGAACCACCTTCGTACAAGTTCACTTGGTTCCTTCACAATTGTCAAACTAAGGAACAAACATAAGCTTTTGATTCATTCTTTTTATTATTATTTAAAAAAAAATTAAAATAAGCTAACAAACATATTAATATAATACCATAGAATTAAAAATATCCCAAAATAAAAACAAACACCTCAAAATGGTGTTCCAAAGTCATCCATGGCATAAAAATGCCTCCAAAAGCATTAAAGCCAAAATACAACCACAAAACATCATCCTTAAGAGGATGGAACACAACATGATAATTGTTTGGAAATTAGAACAAAAGACTAAATAAACAAAAAAAACATAGAAATTATGATAATATTGCAAACCAATCCCGCCAGATCAACCGCTCCACTCATCATCACTCTCCTCCAATTCTTCATCTTCCTGATCTTCCTCACTTTTCTCAACATCAACATTAGCATTAGCTGCTGCCCCCTCCTGGAAGAATGGCTTGTCCATAGGGTAATTTGCATACGTATAAAACTCCTCACGAGTAGGAAAAGTAGGAACCTCCTCCAGAGCAATATGATGACGATACAAAAGTTGCATAGAATCATGAAGAAATAAAGAAGCTCTCATATGAGCCTCCATCATCTGCCAATTATAAACACAAGCTTGTTGTTCGTTATACCGAGCCGGACCCGCCGGAGGAGCATGCGCCTGAGGCTGAGGAGCTTCCTCATGTGCCAACTTTGGCACACAATACATAAGCACATAATCATCATTCACAATGATACTTATCCTTTTAGTAGCCACATTGGGAATGTCAACACCCACCTTCCTACATAACCTCGTAATAAGAGCCGGAAAATCAAGAGTCATAGGGGCCTTTATACCATAAGTATGGCCACTGATGGCAATGTTTTGAATCTCATCAGAAATCAACTGAGAAACATCAATCTTCCACCCTTTAATCATTTAATGTAATAAGAAAGTTAAATCGGCAGGAATATTTAAAGTGTGACTCCTCGACTTAATGTTGTAACGCAGAAGAGTCGCCTAGAATTGTGCTTTAGTGTTCATGTCGCATCTCTTGAAGTGAACAATCTGATTAGAAGCATTGAGAAATAAGCCATGATTAGGAGTAAGAGAAAGAGTTTAACTTACTAAATCCAATAGACATTTCTTACTCTCCACCTTTTATTGATAAGAGAAAAGTTCACCCCTTTGAAGAGTGAGAGGATGATTCAAGTACTGACTGACTGAATTCCTATCAAACGACACAACTCTCCCCCGCACGAATAAACAATAATAATAACGAACATCTTCGATCGGTATTTTTTGTACCCCAAAATATTCCCTCTCTTTTCTCAATACATTTCTCACAAACATCTTCAATAACTCAAGCTTGCACAAGTATTGACTAGGTCAAGCCATATCCTCAACAATGATGCCTCAAATTAGGGTTTGGATTTTTACAAGGACAATTATACTTATAATGCATCAATTTACTATCATGGATCATTGTGGACCTTCAATAATTCTCATGTCAAGTTTCGCGTCTTGCATCTCAAAATTGCTCAGTCAATTGATCAGATGACCCAAAATCAGTTGTATTGTGTAAAAAGTCAATTATGGTCAACCTACAGTCAAACTTCAATTTTTTTGACCAATATCAACATTTTGAAGTCATATGTGTCAATTGATCAAGTTTTGATCATAATCTCTCAAGAAAAGCACCCAATTTACCAAAAGGGAAAAATGGTCAAAATTAGGGTTTTGACTGTATTTGAGTGATCAAGGACTTTTGACCTAATACACGATCTAATTGCTTAAAGAATAATCTCAGGGATTCAAATAAAACATGCATACCTAATTTCATGGATCAAAACATTTCTCAAGATCAATTGATTGATAGTTGAAATCCAATCAACTGATGAAAAGTCAACTGATGAAAACTCAACTAATACACCAAACGTCAAACTTTGACTTTTTGGTCAAAATTGATTTTCAAAGTTCAAATTTCATCAAGACATTCAAAAATATTAAACTTGATCATCAAGAAATCAATAAATTCAAAAGTCATTTTGAAAAGTCAAAGTTTTCAAGACTTAGAAAATTTTCTAAGTGTTTTAAGTCTTATTTTTTCATGACTTCATGCCAACTTTGCACCAAGATGCAAGATGATTCAAAGAAAACTTACAACATGAAAGTTGTAGATATTGATTACATCTAAAACTTTTATTTACTGATCAAGTCCTATAAATGATTGTATTTTTAATTATTAATCCATAAAGTCATGCACTTTTTCTTAAAACACTTAGTGAAATTTTGACCTAGTTTAGGCAGATTTATGACCTAGCTTCTTGGAAAATTTTCACCAAGCTCCAAGAGGATATTGTCATAATTGGCAACATGAAAGTTGGAGATAATGTTACAATATTTTTAAAATGTATAGGAACTCAATGAGATCATTTTTGAGATAAGATAATCGAAGTCATGAAGTTGGACATTCATTCTTGAATTATAGGTCATTTGTGTGATGAGAAAGAATTCAAATCCATAACCATGCTGCATAAATCTCACCTTTTAGGCTTCTAACTTATGTTTAACTCCATAATTAATGGATTACATAAACATTTGAGCTATGATCTAAGTGATTTAAGCATTACCCAAACCATATAGCCATTAATGGTAGAAAGTTCACACTTCCATTTTGGAAAAGTGACTTTAATCACAAAGTCCACTCTACTTGAGCTTTGTATTCGTTTCTTCTGCACACACTAATCCTAAAAAACCAGAATAGACATGTTTAAAGTTGATAAGCTACCATACCTTTCCTTGAAACCATGTTTGTCCATGTTGCTTCAAAAACAAGTCAAAATCCACAAACATGTGATTTTGTACTTCTGACTTCTCCAAGCTTCTAAACCTTTTCTATATAAATAGAGACACCATTTTCAACATGACACACGAATTAGAAAGCCTAAAAAACTCCCTGAAACACTCCCAAACTCGGAGTTTCACTAAAATCTCCATTGTTGACATTTCTGGCCAAGAAACTTGAAACACAAAACCTACTCGTGTGTTTCTTCTCCAAACCATCCAAAAGCTTCTATACCTCAAATACAAATCAACCAAACACCTGTTACAGTTCTGTAAAACCATTTCCCCCACCTTCCATAATCAAAAATGGAGCATTGCAGTTGAACTTCTCCAGGATATTTCAGTCGCTCTCAACCCAAGCTAAGCATTGCATTAGCTTTCTAGGGACTCAAGGAAGCTAACCCGATCATTGCAGCACCTTGAAGCAAGCTCATTTGCAAAACACGAATTCCATTTTTGAGGTAAGTTTTCTGACATTTGAAATCTTCATATAGACATTGTTATCTTTCCATTTTCAAAGATAAAATATAGACATCATAGCCTTGAAGTTGACCATGACCTTAGAATTCATTTATATTGCTTGAGTCGTGGGAACTTTAGGTTTGAATTTTTTGGAGAAATTAGGTCAGATTTGGTACCATTCAAAATTTGTGCTCATCTTTGATTTATAGTTTTAGTTATTTACATTTCTGGAATCGTGGTTAAATTTCAAATAAGTTTGATGTTTACATTTTCGCAAATAGTTGAGAGATGAAGAGGTTACAGGATTTGAAAAATGGATGTTTAGTATGGCTCGAGGAAGACGATTACACAGGCCTAGGATTGGTTTTGTAATATATTGCGTTGGTTTTGTTTTTATAAACCGATGTATAGCCACCCCAGTGGTAGAGAGCGCGCGGGTAAGGGCCTTATTACTAAATGGTCATGGGTTTGAGCCCCAGGGACACCTTTTGTTTTATTTCTTAACATTTTTACTTCATTTTGTTCAAACAGCTAGCGCGTTGGGCCTCTAGAAAATGGGCCATTACCATTTTAATTCCTCTCACTCCCTGTATGCTAATGTCACGTAGCCCATTCCATTTTTTTTGTTTTAATTTCTGACTTTACAAAAAAATAAATGATGGGCCTAACAAACAAAATCATTTTACTTGTTTACACCTCAAATTATTTCTAAACCCCTCTGACTTAATTTTAGTTTTTATTTTATTTTCTTTTTATCTTTATTTTATTTTTATTTTTATTAATATTAATATTATTATTTTTATTAACCAAAAATATCAAAAATATCAAAAATATTGTATATTTATTATTTAGATATTTAGTATAATTTTATTTTATTTCTTTTAGACAAAAAGACCAAAAACATTTCTTTAACAAATTTCTTTTCTTAATTAAATTAATATTAGACTTAATTTTATTTTAATTAAATTAATCTATAACTTAGGAGTTTAATTAATTAATTTCCTTCCATTCATTTTAGTTTTAATTAATTAGGTTAAAACCTTTTCACAAAAACCCCAAAAATTGTTTTCTTAATTAATTTAATTTCTTTTTCTATTTAATTTTGGTTTAGTTCTTGTTAAATCCACCTAGACTAGAAAATTATTCTATTTCTTTCTATTAGTTTAATTAAGTTAACACCTTTCATAAAAATCAAACAAAAACAATTTTCTTTTCCTTTCACATTGCCTTCATTATTCTTGTACATTATTTGTTCATATTCAATATGGTTGTAATAGTAAATTAGGGTTTATTTGTTTTTATTCCCCAATTTTTAAATTATATCCCCATCTCCAAAGGATGTAATAGCGTAGAACTTTATGTTTCCATAATTTATCTCTTTCAATATAAATGCTAGTAATTAGGGTTTGTATGGCAAGACATAAAATCAACAAGTAGAAAACTTTAATTCAAAGTCAAAGAACATGAAAACAAACACTTTGCACACTTTCACCTCTAGGGTTGACCTCACTTATTGCCTAAAGATAAAAATAGTCTTGTTATGCAAACGTGGGATACTTTAGCCAAAACAATCAAAAACAAGATCATAGTCCCTCGATGACCCATCAAATGTTGCCTTTATAAATGATCTTCGATCCTTACAAAAATTGCTAAGGTAGCCTACAATGTTGATTTCTATGACTATACGATGACTCACGCTCATTCCTTCACATCCAATGATAGGGCTTCTTATGAATCAATGGTAAGATATAAATATATAGAGGAGGAGGAAATAAACAAAGACTTTTTGAGTAGGTAGAACGCTCATAGTCGCTTACTTACAACCAATTTCAAAACATCTTTCAAAACACACAAACACTTTCAAATGAAATATTTTCAAAAGTCAACACTTTGTATGCATTCTTATATATACGATAATCATTACAAAGTTCGCCTAAACGAAAGAACTTTAAAAAAAAATCATAAACACATTTCAAACAAAGCATTTTCAAAGTGAGTTAGCAACTAAGAGCCCTTAGATAACTACCGATGAAAAGGGTGCTAACACCTTCCCTTTTCATAACCTACCCCCCGAACTCAAGAAAATTCTCAAAAGTTCTTTCATGTTCTTTTCACCCTTTCCTTTATTGGATAAAAGAAAATTTGGTGGAGACTCTTGCTATCTGCAACAATTGCGAGAAAACGCAAAACACCCAAGTCAGTTCTCTCATCTTATTACAGAACTGACAACTCTGTTGGGGAGATAACTTAAAAGTGGGGTTATCTTAGATACTAGATCACCTTTAAAAGCTTTCATTGTTTGATTTGTTTGTTTTACATTTTTGGGTCCTTGTTTGAGTTTGTATTGATCCTCTACCCAAATCTGGGAACATCATTAGGTAAGTAGCAAAAATTATGGAGATTGTACGGCGTAGAATGATATGGTTGAGACAATAGCTAGGTTAGTGTGACACATTTGTGGACACATTTATGGTGAATTAAGGAGAATACAAGGCCGTTGTGTGGTGTCATGAATCACTAACTAACCTTAGAACCTTTTGTTGAATAACTTGACCATTAGGAAGTAGTGAGATAGCTGGCTTTGGTGCAACCCGAAGTTAGTTGATACTCGATACTACGCTCATTGAGATCGGACTTTTGGGATATTTTGGTCTCCAAAACAGAGGCTTGCGCTGAAACAATGCCCAATTAAGAAAGATCAATGGTATTGAGATTCCCTAGAACTCGATTACTTTCTAGGAAAGGTTGAACCAACCAAACTTCAAGAGGGTACTTACCTAAGAATCTCATGCAAGCCTAAACCTAAGGACTTGTTTGCTTTGCTTGTATATGTTTACTTGTACATAACATCATGACATCATACCATGGAATTTTGCACTAACCATTTCAAGGACCTTGGGATTTATTGTTGTGTTGTTTTGTAGGATATGGCTTGCATGCGAAGAAATACTATCTGAATCAACCTTGTGAAAATGCCTCCTCAACTCAAAGAGTTAGCGTCAAGAGTTCCAAATGATTCTCTATTCACCAAGAAGTATGGTCGTCTCATTAACTTGGTTACCTAAAACTTTCAAGAAGATATGGTACATGTGCTTTTTCAATTCTTTGATCCTAAACATCATTGTTTCACATTTCCTGATTACCAATTAGTTCCTACCATGGAGGATTTCTCTCAACTCTTAGGAATTCCTATTCTTGATCAAATACCCTTCCCCGGTATTAAGAAAGACCCAAGACCTGAGAAGATTGCTCGAGCTTTACATTTGCAATGGTCTGATGTTGTGGTAAATTGCGAAACCAGATATGGTGTTAAGGGTTTTCTAGCCAAGTTTTTGTTTGAGAAGGCTCAACTTTTTTGGGATGCTCTGGATTTTCGAGCTTTTGAAGAGGTTTTGGACCTTCTAATTTATGGGATGGTACAATTTCCTAACCCGGACCAACTTATAGATGTGAATGCGGTTAAAGTTTTTCTATCTCGTAACCCGATGCCTACCTTACTCGGAGACATTTTGCATTCTCTTCACGCCCGTACCATGAAGAGAAGGGGAATTCTTATGTGTTGTACTCCTTTGCTGGCTAGGTGGTTTATTTTACACCGTACTCGGTCAGTTTTTAAGAATGAGCAAGGCATGAAGTGGTCTCAAAGGTTGATGTTACTCTCACATTCGGATATTCATTGGTGTTCTCAATCTTTGGGGGATGTCACCATCATTGACCATTATGGGGAATTACCTAATTTCCCACTCCTTGGCATTAGGGGAGGTATTACTTATAATCCTTACTTGTCTCTACAAATTTTTGGGTATGCTCGGAGGGATGGCCCTCATGACGCGCTTGTCCAATGAATTATATTTAACTATGAGAACGATGTCCAAGGTTATCGTCAAAGATTTGTACGAGCTTGGGAAATGGTGAACAAAGTTGATAGCAAGACACTAGGGCATAAGAACTCTATTCCTTTGGAGCCTTATCTCAAGTGGGTGCGAGCTCGCGTTAAAAACCTCATGATGCCATATGAGGCCATCCTACCTATCATCATGGAGCCTATTGCTGAAGGAGATATTCCCCGCGCTATTCTTCATCCTGACATGCCTACTACTCTCGAGGAGTTGCAAAGATCATGGATTCAAATCAAAGGGGTGCGGTGCACATTTGAAACCCAGTTCTATGCAGGCGAGAAGAATGTGTTAGATCTCACAAGGCAACTTCACGAGGAGAGAAACTCGAATGCCTACATTACCCCAAAGAGGAAGTATCCATGGGAGACCTGAGCCTTTTTGTATTAGTTCATTTTGTTTGTGTTTCTTTCATTGTAAGCCCAAGAGGAATTTTTGTAACCATTTGAACTTACTAATCCAATTTATGTTTGTTCCTTCTTTGTTTAAACAAATTTAAATCTTAAAGGTCCTTGAAAACATTTGTATTCACATTACATGCATCATAACATAAGCAGGTTTTCCGACACATGTTTCCTCATCTTTCTACTATTTATTTCAGTAAGATGGATCTCGAGCAGACTGTGAAGGACTTGCACACACAAAATTCCCAATTTCAAGAAACCTTGCTTAACTTGGCCAAAGGGAGTAAGAACTGATGTCACTTCGGGTTGCAAAGAAGAAGACAAAGAATAAGTCTTTAATCAACATGGGGAAGAGGTTTAAGGGCCCCGTTTGACAAGTTCAAGTGGTCAAAGACTCCTCTGAGGAAGATGAGAATCAGGATGAAGATGCAAGGAGCATCTGTGTTGGGGTGGTAACAATCCAATCTATGAGGATAAAGACTATTTTGACGAACAATATCCACCGACTGAAGACAAGTATAAGCAACTGGAGGACAGATTGAAGGCTATGGAAATTCAAGTTGTGTCTGGCCTAGATTTTGGTGATTTGGGTTTGGTTCCCGGGGTAGTGATCCCCCACAAATTCAAGATTCCAGTTTTTTCCAAGTACGATAGTGTTTCATGCCCGAAGCTTCACTTGAGATCTTACATCCGTAAAATTCAACCGCATAGCACTGATAAGAAGTTCTGGGTGAACTTCTTTCAAGAGAGTCTGTCTGGGACTCAATTAGAGTGGTTTTACCAGTTAGAAGGTTACAACATCCATACTTGGGAGGACTTGGCCACCGCCTTCTACTGTCAATATCGGTACAATGCCGATCTAACGCCAACTAGAGTGAAATTAAAAGGAATGACCATGGGTTCCAATGAAGGTTTCAAAGAAAATGTGAAGAACTGGAGAGACTTGGATGGAAGGGTGCAAACACCATTGACTGACAGGGAATTTAGTAAATATGTTCATGAGAACATTGACTGGTCAATTTTTCAACTTACTGATTGAGAGCTCATCATTTGGGTTCACTACATTAACTCTCTACTGGTGAAAGGGTTGAGAGCGGTATTAAAAGTGGAAAGATACCAATGGCCTCCGCCTCTACATCAAAGACTGTGAAGAAACCTTTTACCAGCAAAAAGGAAACTAATGTCATATATGGGTCAAGGGGCTATGTCAAGAAGGACCATCGTTAGTCTGTTAATGTAGTTCTGATCTCCAATCTGACCTCTACTCAAAGACCATAACAATAAGCTAACTACCAAAGACCTGATATTCCAAAAAGACAATTTACAAGGATCAACATGCCACTATCTCAAGCCATACAACACTTGTTAAAGGAAAATTTGGTAACATTGTGTGACCCCCCGTCAAATCCCAATGTTTCATCTCCAAAGTATAACCCAAACGCCAAATGTGTTTACCACTCCTATAGTCCCGGACATGACAGTGATCATTGTTAGGCATTAAAATGAAATATCCAAGACCTCATTGACAACAAGACCATTGAATTTTATCCTCCTCTAGCTCCAGATGTAATCACCGCACCTATGCCAAACCATGGCAAAAGTATCAATGCTATTGAAGATACTGCTTTTGTTTCCTCTATTAATGACTTGACCACACCTCTGACTATTGTTAAAGGAAATTTGTTGAGATTTGGGGTATTCCCTGGTTTCCTTAAAGACTGTTGTTGCTGTGCTACACAAGTTAATGATTGCAAATGGCTGAAAAAGGGTGTCCTACACCTAATGGATAGCCATGAGATTTTATTCGAAATAATTTCATCAATAAAAAGTCTGACTAAAGTTGTACCTCGAGAAGTTGAAGACATATCCATCATCATTGGTATTCATCTTTAGGATACTCACCAAAAACCTTTAATTATTTTTGCTTAGGAATACTGTGAATAAGACAATACAATTGCAAAAATAATGAACGTTTTGAAATGCAAGATGTATGTATGCATGGTGATGTAACATTATGGTGGGATTATGAAAGATATCCCTAGTAAATAGGTTCCTAGTTCCTTCCTACGGATATTCTACCCTCCACATAAGGGTGGCTTTCCTAAGGGTATCATGGATAACACCAAAGAGAAAAGGCACAAGGGCCTACTTAGGAAGAGCCCCTTTGTAGACCGTGACTTTCGTCTCTTAGGTTATTGTAGGTCTCACCATGAGATTTTTTTAGGTTTATACAAAGAGTCATTGGCCAAATCCCAAAGTACTACCTCCAAGAGAGTCTAGCCCTCTAAAAGACATTCCTTGCCCTCCGTTTGTAATAACTTTGACCAACGCTCCAGGATTAACTTCTGGTAGCCGGTTGATAAAAATAAAACTCTCTAACTATCGTAACCGGTTTACAATTTGATTCGTCACCACTACTTTTTGTCCTAAGGATGGGAAAATAATGGATAACCCTAATTTTTCCAAAGATTTTAAATTCTTGAGTCAGTTAGATAAATGGAAGGTGTAAGGCACCCTTTATCTCCCATGTTCTCAAGGGGCTCCTTTTTCAGGTTGTAGGGTTAATCGGGAGTTATCTTTTTAACAGTTTATTATTTCCATATATTTAAGAAAAGAATTTAGTTTTTTAGTTATGAACTCACCTTGGTTTTAACCGCATGCCTACATATCTCTTTGCGAATAATCAGAGTCTAAATTCGTAGTTTGAATGTGTTTGATTAGTTTTTTTTAATGGATTGTGTAAATTCTTTCGAACGATCCTTTTAAATTCGCCAGAGTTTGAAAATTGCATAGTCGTGGGAGTAGTTTGAAGTTTAATTTGAAAGCAAGTTCACAATCCTTTTTTTAAAAATAATGTTGAATTTTGAATTTAGTAAAAAAATGTCAGGTTTGATTGGTTAGATGTTGAATGTATGATGAAGTTTGAAAATAATAAGTTTGAATGTTGAAAAATTGTTTGATAAATTGATAGAAAAAAGGTTAGTATTTTTAAAAATAGTTAATAAATAATTATTTTCTTATTATTAAATATATATTGAATATTTTTAATAATAGTCAAAAAATTTATTTATTAAAATGATTATTTTATGATAAATGAAAAAAATATTTTAATACTAAATGATAAAAAAGATGATATGAGAGGAAAATTGATAATTTAATATATATAAATAAAATAAAACAAATAAATAAATCAAATAAAATTAATTAAATAAGTTAATCAAATAAAACGCAGGGGGTGTATTTTTAGTTAAGGTAGTAAAACAGGGATGTGCTAAAAGTAGGGGCATAAGCCCTAAATATTTTTTTTAAGGCCAATAAGCGTTGAGGGTCTAAATTATAGTTGAGTTAAGTAGATTAGGGGTGCTAATAGAAATGGGCTTTACCCAGAACAAATTATGGAGCCCGTTTGGGTAATGTATGAGCATGAACACAGTCTAACGGTGGGCTAGCTTAGCTAAGATCGTTTGATTTTGATCATAAGGCTCTCAAGAGTTAATCCCGGAGCTTTGAATAAAAGTAATACAAACGAGCGGTCCAGATTGTGGGTAGAATGGGGAGTACGATGGGAGTGTGTGCATGGAGACTGGTTAATAGTCTCCAGATCACATGGCTATCTAGTAGCCACGTGGTGCACATTAGGACATGGACAGAGGGTGTATATAAGCGGAACTCATTCACAATGCCTCATTTTCTCTTCTTCTTTCTCTCTTTAAACCTCTTTCTCCCTCTCAAACATCTATAAAGTCCTTTGGCTTCTCTCTAAATGAATGTCACCCACCACCGGTGGGAAATCACTTCTGCCGGTGGTTGTTCTTCATTCACCCAGAAACCGTCGTGAAACCTAGAAATCCTTTAGACATTAAACCAAAACCTATAAACCCTAAGCATTTATACCCTAATCCCAAGAACCCTAAGAACCCTACCCCAAATTCGTAATTACCTTAAGCAAAACTCGAAGAACCCTAACCCTAATACGAAGAACCCTAACCCTAGGTACAAACCCTAAACCTAATTACGAACCATAAACCTAAGATTTACAAAAACCCAAATTAAACCCCAAACAAATCAACAACAACATCGATACAACAATTTAAGCAAGCTATGTGATTTTACCAACCTTCCTGGCCGTGAATCTTTTCGCAAATTTCCTTTCGATCTGAGTTTTGACTTTTGTTCTCCTTCTCCATTATTTTGTAGGTACAACGGACTGATGGAAGATGAAAGCTAGGGTTTCCACTTCAAGTCTCAGATTCTTCTACCTCGACTATCCTTTCATTTTTTTGGTCCTCTACTTAGGCTTAGGTTTTTCTATTTATAGATTTAGGATTAATGTAGATTAGGAAATAGTTTAAGTCAATTTGCAGTTACAAAATATATTAGAGTCTTATTGAAGATTATATTCTTTGATTGATTTTGGATTTGTTTAGATTTAGTTAGATTTTAGAGATTAGGGTTTGTAAAGATTCTGTATTTAGATAATTTGTATGTAAAATTCGTTGTAAATCAATAACTGTGATACAGTGGGAGAACTGACTTGAAGGTTTTACGTTTTATTGCAAATGTTGCGAGAGTCACCACCGACTTTTCTTTTATCCAAAAGGAAATGTGAAAAAGCACAGGAAAAACCTTTGAGATTGTTTCTTGAGTTTGGGGCGTAGATTATGAGAAGGGAAGGTATTAGCACCCTTTTCATCCATGGTTTTCCATGGGCTCTTAGTTACTTGCTAGATCACTTGCTTTTGTTTGAAATTATGCTTGGTGTGGTTTTTGAAAGTGTTTTGTGAAATAATCCATTGTTTAGGCAATCTTTGTAATGATTCTCGTTCGTAAGAATGTATACAAAGATGTTGATCTTTTGAAAGTGTTTTCAATTTTGTAAGTGTGTGTTTGTTTTTGAAAATAGCAAGGATGTATGTTTTGAAATGGAGCAAGTAATTGGGAGCAATCTACCTACTCAAATGTCTATCTTGTTCATTTCCTTTTCCTTTGACATTGTTGTCTTACCATTGATTTGGTAAGCAACCCTATCTTTGGATGTTAACGGGACGGGCGTGAGTCATCGTATATCCATGATTAGCAATGTTGAAAGGTATCTTAGCATTTTTTGAGGGACTAAGATCATTTTGTAAGGCAACTTTGAATAGTATCATCGAGGGACTACGATCTTGTTTTTGCTTGTTTTTGCTAAGATACCTTACATGCGTAATATGGCCATTTTGTATAAGGCAACCAAGTGGATTTTACCTTAGGGGTGCTTGTGTGTAAGTGTGTCATTTTCATGCTTTATTTTGTCTTGAATTAGGGTTTTCTATTTGATTGGTTTTATCTTGCCATACAAACCCTAATTACTAGCATATTATGTAAAAGCGATAAATTGTGAAATTTAAAGTTACTACGCTATTACAACATTTGTGGGAGGGGGTATACAATTTATGAATGGGGATTGCAATAATATAAACCTAATTAATCTATTACAATCCAATTGAATATTGTACAAATAATTGAATAAATATATAAAGTACAAATACAAATTGAAAGAAAAGATTTTTGTGTTTGGATTTTTTGTATGAAAGAGGTCTTAACCTAAACCTAATTAGAGAAAAAAGTAAATAAATTAAATTAACTTAAGTTAGTTAAGAAAAAGAAATTAATTAAGAAAATATTTTACTAAAACCCTAAATCTATTTTAGTTGATTAAAGGAAAATTAGTTTAAAGAAAAAAAAGTATTTTTATATTTTTGTCTTGAAAATAATATATAGTGTTATGAAGTATTTTTGGTCTTTTTATATTAAAATAAATATATTTAAATAAGTATAAAGAAATAAATAAATGACCTAGTTTACAATTTAATTTACAAGGAAATTAATAAAGATAAATAAAGTATAATGAATAAAATAAATTTTTATGTGGAAAATTATTTAAATTATGTCAAAATATAAACCTATTATTTTTATACATTTCATGATTTTTTTTGGTATTTTAGAAAATATATTTAAAAGAAAAAGAAATAAAGAAATAAATAAAAATAAAATGGGCCAAGGGTGTCACAAGTAAACAGGGTGTATGTTAGCAAAAAAAAAAAAAAAGAAAGAATGCGAAGCCCAAAGGTCCAGCGCCTGCAAAAAGATGTTAGAAAAATCAGAAAATTAGAAAAATGCAAAAGGGAGGTTCACATTGGTTCGTACCCTCGCCCTTTAGGTAACATATGCCTTAGTATGCGCACGCTTGCCACTGGTGTGGCTGTTTCATCCGGTCATATAATCAAAGCACAAATATATATTAGAAACTGCTTTCTGAAGGCAACTTCGTCTTCAACCTTGAGCCTAGCCGGACCCCCTGTATCTTCCTCATTTCTCCACAATAATGGAAAATTAAAACATGAAAGTTGTGGTGTTTCTTCCCACGAATTCAACCATATAATTCATGTAAGCTAAATGTCAAAGATAAAATCTAATTTTAGTGGCCCTAAATTGAAACCTAATTTTCTCAAAAATTTCAAATCCAAAATTCTCTATACATAGTCAATATAAATGGAAACTATGAAGATGGTTAGCTTTAGAGCAATGATATCTAATTTTGTCTTCACAAATCAAGATCAAATGATGCTTGTATGAAGAGATAGAAGATTGAGTTTTTACTCTTGCAGTTGGAATCGTGAATGGAGTTTGAGCAGCTTTTGAGAAGGCTTGAGGATCTGTTTAGCTTTCCTGGACCTCCTTGAGTGTATTCTAACCCTTACTTTGCCTTGAAAGTCCCTGAATCTCTCTACTCAAGTTAATCTGCAAGCTTGATATTTGAAAATGGTGGATGGTGATGGAGGAGTTACAGTGAGGAAACAGGGGTGTGGATTGATTTGGTATGATGTATAGGAGGTGTCTGAATGATTAGTTTTCAAAATGCACGAGTGAATATGAAGATTATGAGTTTTGGTTCAGAGCTGTGTGTTAATGGTGTTCTTGGGCAGGTTTTTGGTCTTTGAGTGTTTGAGGTGGTTTCAGGGCAATAGCATTCATTTGTCAACTTGCAAATAGTTTGTATACTTATTAGCAAGAGATTTTTCTTTGGTTACTTGTTTTTGAAGCAAAGCTAGCAAGCATGGTTTCAATGTGAAGTACAAGGCTTGTAGGGTGGCTAACACCTTTAAAAACACTTGTTCTGATTATGTAGAGTGTGTTTGTGCAGAAAAAACAAATGCAAGGCTCAATGCAAGCTGACTTTTCATAAAGCTTGCTTTACTAAAATGGCAATGTTGCCTTTCTTCCCAAAATGGAATTATTCTTGTACAATGCATTGAATGCTTGGATTAAAGCTTCCAACAGATATGAAAACATTTAATTATGGAGTGAAAGTCAAGTTAGAAGCCTGAAAAGTGAGATTTGTACAGCATGCTTGGAGATTGGATCCAATGTTCTTCTCAAAATGGCTTGAAATCCAAGTGACAAAAACCAACTTCATATCTTCGATTCTCCCTACTCAAGAATGATATTAAGGAGTTCTTGGACATTTTGGAAAGCTTGAAATGTTCTCTACAACTCATATTTGAATTTATTTTGAAAATTCCCCTTAGAACCATGTGAAAAATTTCCATGAAGTTAGGTCAAAAATCTGCCTAACTAGGGCAAAATTTCACTAAGTTATTTTTAGTTCATGAGCATGTATTCACAAAATTATATCTTGAGATCCAAGCATTTTTAGGAGAAATTGTGTGAAGCAAAGTTGTAGATTTCATGGATATCTATAACTCTCATGTTAGAAGTTTCTCTTGAATCATCTTGCATCATGGTGAAATTTGGATCAAAGTTATGGAAAAACATGAAATTTCCAACACTTAGAAAAATTTAAAAGTTTAGAAATTTAGACTTTTCAAAATGAAATCTTGACTTTTTGATTTCTTGATGAACAAGTTTCATATTTTGACATGTTTTGATGACTTATGATCTTTGGCACTTGAATTTGACCAAAAAGTCAAAGTTTGACTTTTCAGTATACAGTTGACTGCAAAATTCATATGTCAATCCAATAGATTTGCAATGTTTTGAATCATGTTATTAGGTCAAAATGATGCAATTGAACCCTTTAGATCATGCCTTAACCAAATTTATCATTTTCTAGGTCAAAAATCAGAAATTGCCCTTTCTCAGTCAAAACCCTAATTTTGACCATTTTGCCCTTTTGATGATTTGATCAGATTTCTTAAGGAATTTTGGTCCAAACTTGATCAAATGATACATATGAGTCTAACATGTTTATATGGATAAAAAATTATGAAGTTTGACTGTAAATTGGCCATGGTTGACTTTTCCCCCAATACAGTTGATTTTTAGGTCAACTGTTCAATTGATTGATCAAAAGTGTGATCCAAGGCTTGAAACTTGACATGAATAATCTTGGGGGTCCATAATGATCCTTGAAATTCATATTAAGCATTGATAGTCCAAATATTCTTGTGCAAACTCAAACCCTAATTTTGGTCATCAGTGCATAAGGAGGTGTCTTGAGCTGATCAAACCCTAATGGAGTCTTGAGTCAAAGAGATCTTGGGAGCAAATTCTTGATAAATGAGAGGGAAAATTTTGGGTACAAAAGCTGCCCCTGTTCAATCTTCTTAAGCCCGGAGATTTAGATTGGCATGCTTTGTCAGTCGTGACTCGAAGGTGGAAGATGATTGGACACTAGAGTGCCCAGATATTTGCACTTGGTGATGTGATGGTTGAGGGAATGGGCTTAAAGAAGCAATTTGGAGAGGTGATAGAAAGATTCTGGAGATGGGCTTGTAGATGCCATCTAAGAGTGATTGTTGAATTGTAATTTGTAAGCTGGAAGAATGAGTATCAGAATGGCGTCCGTGTCTGGAGCGTATCTAAACTGTATCTGAAAACCTTGTTTGAATGAGTATCAGAATGACATCTGTATCTGGAGCGTATCTGAACTGTGTTGGAAAGTTGAATCCGAATGAGTATCAGAATGGCGTCCGTGCCTGGAGCGTATCTGTATTGTATCTGAAAGTTGAATCCGAATGAGTATCAAAATGACGTCCGTGTCAGGAGTGTATCTGTACTGTATCTGAATGTTGAATCTGAATGAGTATCGGAATGACGTCTGTGTCTAGAGTGTATATGTACTGTATCAAAAGGTTGAATCTGAATGAGTATCAGAATAACGTCTGTGTCTGGAGTGTATCTGTACTGTATTTCAAAGCTTTGAACATTGTTAATGGTAGCTGTTAGTCTTATCCTGAAAAGGGTAAAATGTTAGCTAAAATGCAAAGTCATGTTGTATGAAATATATGATATGATGCATTCGTCTTATCAATGTTCATGATACATGGATGCAATATATGCATATGTGAGTTGAATTGCTGCACTACTGTTGGATTTAGGGAAAATAAATCCCTGACTGCTACTGAGGATATGTAAGTCTTCATGTCTTGAAGTCGAAGTGTTGATGAATTTCCGTTTAGAGAAATAAACTCTGTTGTAAGGGAAATTCCATGCATTGCTTAAAAATCTGTTTGGAGAAATTGGACGATTTCTACTTGGGATTGATAATTGGAAGTTTTGTTCCGCTAGGGATTAAACGACATACTGCGGGGGGATTTCTTATGGAATATTCTAGAGGTATTTCCCTATCCCTTCCACCTATCAATAAATGTATTTTTTTTTTCATTTTGTTTATTTGGTAAACAGTAATTATGTTCAAATGCATATGTTCAACAATGAATCATTGGACGTTTTTGTAACAAAACACGAGTGTAAAGAAAAATAGATAGTTTTTGCACTTTCAAAGAGATATCTTTGTATTGACCTTAAGTAATTATTTTTGTACAAGGAGACAAATATTCTAGTAAGAGAATGTTGTCGTAAAAGATGAAAATTTTGATACAAAGAAAAGATAGCTATGTGTATAATCCCATGGGTTTTCCATTCTTCTATAGCCTTCGTATCTCTGAGCATCTTGTCTATTTGTTGCCTCGTCCTAAGATGATTGAATTGATCGGAAACTCTAAGTTTGTCAGTGGAAGCCAAAGGTTGTCCGTAAAGTGATCCAACGGGACATAGTCATATGCTTTAATTCCCAAACTTTTGCCTGGACCGCCCTTTCGAGTTTTCTGTCCACCGGGAAACCCTTTTTTGTCCAAGTCGCCCTTTCGGGTTTTCAACTTGCCGAGTGTACAGATTTTTTTTTGTTTTCTCCCTAATTTTTTCCCGAACCTTTTGGTTCATCGGGATGCCCTTGTTTTTCTTAGGTATGTCAACCTAGCGGGTCACTTATGCGTAGTATCTTTTGACTATATCCGCGTTCGCAGGGTGCGGCAGGTCGTCACCATCCATGGTGGTCAAGATCATTGCTCCACCAGAGAAAATGTTTTTGATTACAAATGGTCCTTCGTATGTAGGATCCCATTTTCCCCCGGGATCACCTTGCGGTAGTATGATAAGTTTGATCACCAGATCCCCAACTTGATACACTTGGCGTCTGACCTTTTTGTTGAAAGCCTTGATCATCCGTTTTTGATACATTTGACTATGGAAGACATCAATAAGTCTTTTCTCATCAATTAAGTTTAGTTGATCGAGTCGAGTGTGGATCCGATCTCCTTCGTTCCACCCTGCATCCTTCATAATCCTCAGAGAGGGGATCTGGACCTTGATAGGCAAGACAACCTCCATGCCATAAACCAGAGAATAAGGTGTTGCCCCGGTTGATGTGCGAGCTGTGGTACTATATGCGTAGAGAGCGAATGGTAGCATCTCATGCCAGTCTTTGTATGTGACTGTCATTTTCTGTATGATCTTTTTAATTTTATAATTTGTAGCTTCGACAACACCATTCATCTTTGGACGATAGGGAGAAGAATTGTGATGCTGAATCTTGAATTGCTCGCACAATGTGGTGATCATAGTGTTGTTGAGATTTGTACCATTGTCAATGATGATCCTTTCCGGGATACCGTACGGCAAATGAAATTTTGCTTGATGAAACGGGAAACAACATTCTTGGTAACGGAAGCGAAGAAAGCCGCCTCCACCCATTTTTTAAAGTAGTCAATGGCCACTAGGATGAAGCGGTGTCCATTGGAGGTTGTCGGCTTAATTTCCCCAATCATATTAATCCCCCACATAGAAAAGGGCCAAGGAGCCGTCAAGACATTCAGATGAATCAGAGGTACGTGCACCTTGTCAGCATAAATATGGCATTTATGGCAGGTTCGAGAGTGTTGATAGCAATCTGCTTCCATGGTAGACCAGCAATAGCCTGCCCGTAGGATTTTCTTTGCCATCGTATGCCCACTAGAATGGGTACCAAAAGTGCCTTTATGCAATTCAGCCATGATCCTTTCGTCTTCAACCTTATCTATGCACCGAAGTAACACAGTCATGATTGCATTTGTACAGGATGTCATTACTAAGGAAGAATTTAGCACAGAATATTCTTAAGAACTTCTTGTCATTGACTGAAGCTCCTTCTGGATATTCTTGAGATTCGAGATACTTTTTGACTTCGTGAAACCAAGGATGGTCCACTACTTCTTCATTATTAATCTCGTGACAGTGTACTGGTTCATCCATTCGTTCAATGGTGATCTGGGGAGCCTCGTTGTCCCAATTAAGTTTAAACTTAGATGACATTGTGGCTAGAGCATCTGCTAGCTGATTTTCTTCTCGCGGGAAATGCTCGAAGGTAATCTTCTCAAAATGTGGTAGCATGTCAAAACATGTTCTTTATAAGGGATAAGGTTAGGGTGTTTGGTGTCCCATTCCCCTTTGATCTGGCTGATAACTAAAGCTGAGTCTCCGAATACATCTAAAGATTTGATCCCCAAGTCCATGGCAGCTTTGAGACTGAAGATACACGTTTCGTATTCTGCCATGTTGTTTGTACAATTGAAGCAAAGTCTAGAAGTACAGGGAGTATGACACCCTTCTGGAGATATGAGTACAACACCAATACCATTGCCGAGTGCATTGGAGGCTCCATCAAAGAACAGGATCCATAGGGATCCTTGTTCAGGTCCGTCATATGACCTGAATTATTCACAGTTGTCTAATGTCATGATGTCTTCATTCGAGAATTCAAACTTCATGGATTGGTAGTCTTCTACAGCTTGGTGAGCGAGGTGATCAGGTAGTATACTGCCCTTTATAGCTTTATGGGTAGTATATTGTATGTCGTACTCTGTTAGGATCATCTGCCTTCTCACTATTCTCCCAGAAAGAGCAGGCTTCTCGAAGATGTATTTTATCGGATCCATTTTAAATATCAACAAGGTAGTATGAGTCAGCATATACTATCTTAGCTGGAGAGCAGCCCATGCCAGAGCGCAGTAAGTTTTCTCGAGCAGTGAATATCTGGTTTCACAGTCGGTAAACTTTTTGCTCAGATAGTAAATAGCGTGCTCTTTTTGGCCAGACTCTTCATGCTGCCCCAATACACACCCCCATTGAGTTTTCTAAAACAGTCAGATACATGATCAATGGTCTTCCCTCGACTGGTGGCATCAACACAGGAGGTTCTTGTAAGTATTCTTTGATTTTGTCAAAAGCAACTTGGCATTCATCATTCCATTTGACTACTTGATCTTTCTTCAATAGTTTGAAGATTGGCTCACAAGTAGCTGTCAGGTGAGAAATGAATCTGGCAATATAGTTCAAACATCCCAAGAATCCTCTGACTTCCTTCTCAGTATGAGGAGCAGGCATCTCTTGTATCGCTTTAAGTTTGGCAGGATCGACCATAATACCTTTGTTGCTAACGACAAAGCCTAGGAGTTACCAGACCGTACTCCAAATGTGCATTTGTTTGGATTCAACCTTAGCTTGTACTTCTTTAGTCTTTCAAACAATTTTTGTAAGTGATCAAGATGATATTCTTCTGTTTGAGATCTGGCTATCATATCGTCCACATAGACCTCTATTTCGTGATGTATCATATCATGAAATAAAGCTACCATGGCACGCTGATAAGTTGCCCTTGTGTTCCTCAGTCCGAATGGCATTACCTTATAGCGGAATATGCCCCATTGTGTGACAAATGTTGATTTCTCCATGTCCTCGGGCGCCATTTTGATTTGGTTGTAACCTGAGAATCCGTCCATGAAGGAAAGCACTTTGTGTTGTGCCGTATTGTCAACTAAAATATCAATGTGGGGGAGTGGAAAATCATCCTTAGGGCTTTCCCTATTCAAATCTCTGTTTTCCACACACATTCGCACTTTGCCGTACTTTTTGGGTACGGGAACAATGTTTCCAACCCGTAGAGGGTAATAGGTGACAGTCAAGAATCCAATGTTGAATTGCTTCATGACCTCTGCTTTAATCTTTTCTGACATATCAGGCCTCATGTAGCGAACCTTTTGCTTTACTGGCGGACAATCCTCTCTTGTAGGCAGACGATGTACCACAATGTCTGCATCAAGTCCCAGCATGTCTTCATATGACCAGGAAAAGACTTCAACATAATCGTGTAATAGCTGAATCAGACGCTCCTTGACACTGGGTTCCAGATTGGTACCCACCCTGACCTCTTTTTTGTTTTCTTCAGTACCTAGGTTGATTGTATCCACAGGTTCCTCGTGAGGTTGAATGTTTCTCTCTTCTTGTTTTATCAGTCTGGTAAGTTCCCCTGGTACTTCACAATCTTTCTCAGCTTCATCTTTGGCTTGGTAGATTAGATTCTCAGAGTCACAAAAGGCCATAGCAGTATCGTTACCCATGGGATCCCGAATGGATGTATACCTGCATTGTGAGTGTGGGTGTGTGTAAGGGTATAACTATCTTTGAAAGAAAATAAAATGTAAAAGAAAAAACAATGAGCATAAAAGGTTGTATGCAAAAACGTCCATGATTCATTGATGTCATATGAAAATGAGATAATAACCCTTACAAATGGACCATTATGCCTCAGGTAAGACACAAGGTTTTAAGAGTGCGAATTGTTTCAATATCACAGATCCAACAAAATGTAAAGAGAAATTACTATGGGATAAAAGTGATCGGGACAAAGTCTCTAGCCTCCCAATTATTGAGCCCTCCATTGACAGTCGAGAAGATCCACTCCTCTAGGTTGCAACCATCTTCACTATCTTCTACCGCGTTGACTTCATGGTTGCTGATCTTCAAGGGTGGTCCTCCAGCACGGGCACAACGTACAACCTTTTGAGCACTTGAAGTGAAACCTAGGCCAAACTTGTCAGACTTATATGGGATATCTGGGAGTTGCCCCCAGATAGTGCGCCCTCCTTCTTCTACCACTGCTTTGGCATCTTTCAGCGATGACATCCAGAGTGGAGGCCTTGTAATCTTGGGAACTTGAGACATAACCTTGGTTACTGCCACCTCTTGGGGGACCTCTTCAAAGTGTTGAAATGGAGTTTCAATGAATTCACTGTCTAATTCCACATATCTGAAGGAATTGAGATGGCTAATCATGTATTCTTCCTCTCCATGAATGGTGATAATCTTCCCTTGAACTGGATATTTTAGCATTTGGTGCAATGTAGAAGTAACAACGCCAGCATTATGGATCCATGGTCGGACTAGCAAGCAGGAGTATGAAGGGAGGATGTCCATTACATAAAAGGTTGAATTGAAAGTTTGGGTTCCAACCTTTATGGGGATATCCACTTCCCCATGCACCATCCTCTTCGAGCCGTCAAAAGCCCTTACCACTATGTTGCTTGGCTTTAACGTCAGTCCCTCGCAGTCAAGTCTATCAAGAGCTTTTTTCAGTAATACATTCAAAGATGAGCCTGTGTCCACCAAAACATGAGCCAGAGTTATGCCCCTACATTCCACTGAGACATGCAATGCCTCATTATGTTTCCTTCCCCTCGGTGTCAGATCAGCATTTGGAAAACCTAAACCATTGTCCGCAGTTAGGCTGGCTACGCAGTCTTGAAACTGATCGGCAGATGTCTCTTGGGGAACATGGGCGGTTTTTAAGAACTTTACCAAGGCTTTTGCATGTGCCTCGGAACATAGTAGTAATGCCAGCATGGATATTTTAGAGGGAGTTTGCCCCAATTGTTCAACTACATCGTATTCGCTTCTCTTTATAATTTTTAGGATCTCCTCCATTTCTTTCTTCGTCTAGACAGGCTCAATCAGAATACTTTTTCCTCGAGTCTCGGCAGCGGGAGTGTCAGTAGGAATGATAACAGGGGTTGTAACGGCTTCATCAATAGGATTACTTGCAGAGATGATTATGGGTATGGGAGTAACCTTTGGAGCAGCCACATGGATGATTATGGGTCTAGAAATAGCCTTTGGGGGAGCAATTTCTGGAGAGAAGATCCTACCGCTTTGGGTAATCTTACTAGTTCCTGCAATATTACTGACGTCAGAATCTTCTTTCTCGGAACGTATCTCTTTGGTGGCCGGCCAGTCTTGCTTGATACCATGATAGTAGACCTCCCCTCCATAATTCCATGGCATGGTTTTGTCTGACACATATGGGACTGGTCCAAGCATTGTGATTATTAAAGGAGTTGTTTTCGGGACTGATGTAATTCTAACGGGTCTTTTGGTGGAGACCCTGGAAGAATTGGCGGAAATGGTAATGATAGAAACATCTTCAAAAGGGATAGTTGGAACAAGTGTCTTTTCAAACAAAATTTCTTTGTTATCTATCAGGCACTGAATGCCTACTTTCAACAAAGAACAGCCAGTTGGTGAGGACAAACAGAGATGGCAAGCTTCACCATAGCCCGGGAACACACCGGCATTCAATAAATTCATTTTAATAGTCGGAAGTGGGGTCATGAGTTCATCAACTGAGGTAACAAACAAACCTTCCTCAATGGCATTAGTATTGTGGCCTTGTCTTGGCATAGGGGCAGAAATGACATTTTTCTTTTCAGGCGCATCGAACTCAATTTCTTTTGCTTCAATGAGGTCTTGTATTTTTTTCTTTAGAGCCCAAAGTTATTAGTATCGTGACCAGGACTTTCTGAGTGATATGCGCAACGGGCATTGGGATGATAATGAGGATATGTTGTATTGGGGTTTTTCGGAGCTTCTTTCAAGGTCACCAAGTTGGATCTTAGTAGATGCGGTAATACTTGAGACGGGGTCATGTTGATTCTGGTGAACTTCCTGACTGGCCTTTCCATCCTTGGTTGATTATTTTTTTGCTGATCAAACGCAGGCTTAGGAATCATAATGGCCCCCACTATTGGTCGGCGTTCGCCCCTATCTTGGTTTCTTTGCAGATATACAGCAGCCACCTCTTTCTTTCCGATGAAAGGCTTCCTTACAGCTGTAGAAGAAGATGAATCTTTCTGAATCTTTCCACTCTTTATACCGGCTTCTACCCTTTCTCCGGTCAATATTAGTTCAGTAAAGCCTACAAATGAACTTCCAATTAAATGATTGAAGAAGGGACAAGACAAGGTGCCCAAGAACATGTCTACCAATTCCCTCTCCGATAGAGGGGGTTGAACTCTTCCAGCCAAGTATCTCCATTTTTGTGCATAGTCCTTGAAACCCTCATTGGAAACCATGGCTATACTCTAGAGTTGAGTACGGGTAGGCGCCAAATCAGCATTGTATTGGTATTGTTTGTAGAAAGCTGCAACAAGATCTTCCCAATTGTGAACGTTGGCTCTTTCTAGTTGGTAAAACCAGTCCAGAGTAGTTCTAGACAGACTGTCTTGGAAGAAGTGAACCCATAAGTCTTTATCAGCGGTATGGGGTTGGATTTTCCTCACATATGAACGAAGATGCATTTTAGGGCATGAAACTCCATCATATTTGGCGAATATAGGTGCTTTGTGTGATACGGTGGGAAGAACTGATTGTTTTTGGAATACTGGTTTGCGTTTTGCGTTTGTTTTCGCAAAATGTCGCGGTAAGCAAGAGTCGCCACCGACTTTTATTTTATCCAACAAGGAAAGGAAAAAAGCATAGAAAAATTCCTTTTTCGAGATATTTCTCGGGTTCGGGGGGTAGGTTATAGAAAGGGAAGGTATTAGCATCCTTTCTATCCGTAGTTATCTACGGGCTCTTAGGTACTTGCTCATTGTTTTCAAAAATGTTTTCTTTGTGCTTGTGGGTTTGAAAAAGTCTTTGTTTTGAAACTACAATTTAACTCTTGCTTCTGTCCTCAAGAGTGTAATGAAGTGTTTTGAAAACTTTGTTTGAAAAGGAGTGTAACTGTGAAAAGATTTTGTTTTGAAAGAGCAAGTATCTAAGAACTATCTACCTACTCGAAAAAAGAATTGTTCTATGCTAATTTCCTTTAGACAATGCTATCCTACTATTAGTGAGTAGGT
Organism: Vicia faba; assembly: GCA_948472305.1. Lineage (NCBI taxonomy): Eukaryota > Viridiplantae > Streptophyta > Magnoliopsida > Fabales > Fabaceae > Vicia > Vicia faba. The sequence goes on along the minus strand of OX451740.1, from coordinate 408,513,573 downwards.
CGCACCGTAGTTGGAGTTTGAGGGTTAATTCGAATAAGGGACAGACGATCACTAAAGCAATGTTAGGACGCCTTAGCGGTAACCCTAATGTCTTAGATCATTTGTTTGAGGCAATAATATTAGACACAACCACTTCGAGGCGACTATGATCTTTTAGACAAGAGGACGACCTCTAAAATAACCTATACTTAATGACCGTGTACGAAGGCAACCAAGTGGGGTGTACCCTAAGAGTGCGCCTGTGCGAGTGTGTTGATTTCAGTTATTTTTATCTTTGTACATGTTAAGGGTGATCTAATTTGATTTTAAGATTAAAATTTAGTCTTGTCATGCAACCCTATTATCAAACATCTAACAGTTATAATTGCGGAAATAAAATGCGGAATTTAAATTACAAGGCGTCGGGTATTTACATCGCCAAAGACAAACCCTTTGAAAAATAAAATAAAGTGATAAAAGTAATTAAATATCCTATTTAACTATTACATTCCGGAAGCAGATACATAATTGGATAAGGAAAAGTAAATCGCGACGCAAAATTAAATCGGGCGCATGATTAGGGTTTTGACCCTTTTGGTTAAAGAAAAAATCTTTTTTAGGTTTTTGTTGTTTTTATTTTAAGAAATCAATTAATCCTAAATTAATTACTAAATTAAATTAAATTATTTAATTAAATGAAAAATAAATTATTTTTTTTGGAATTTTTGATTATTTAGGAAAGAAATTATAATAATTAAAGTAATGGTTAAAAACTAGTTAAGTCTAATTATTTTTATTTATTTTACAAAAGGAATTAAGGTTTTCTAATTAAAACCTAATTAATTAATAAATTTATTAAGAAAAATAAAAGTTTAAAATTTGATTTGAAATAAAAAATATTTTTTGTGATTTTATTTGATAAAAAAGAATTTTGATTGGTTAGAAAATTAAATAAATAAAATAAAACTATTAATAACACAAAATAAAATAAATAGAAGAGAGAGATGTTGGGCATGTTTGGAGGTGTGAGTAGCAATTTCTTAAGCCCAATATTGTTGGCCTTTTTTGACTTTCTCTGATCCAATATGCATGCATTGACCTGGACTATGGTGGACTTTCAACGTGGACCACCAGATCTGGCTCCTTGGCCATCTGGCGTTTGGACCATGAAGGAGCATGGTGGATTTGCAAGCTTGCGCGCACATTGGAACACCTGAAAAATAATAGCATTGAGGAAGAGTGGGACATGTGATTCGAACTCAGGTCCTGAAGGAGATTGCACGCTTGCTTTGCCACTACACCACATTGTTTCAATTGTTATTATAATATAAACAAATAATATTATATGAAAACAAAATAATTTCCAGAAACAAAAAAAAGCGCGCGTGATATTTGAATTGGCCAGTGATAGGATGCCACGCATCATCCCTAACCTCTCGTCCGTGGCTAAAACATCAAATACCTATACCAACGGACATAAGTCCGTAGCTATAGGCATGTCCATCTCCCAAATCCTGTACAGGTCATAAAAATGAGCTTCTTGGGCATAGTCGTGTTCGTCTCATCCTCCCGGTCATAACCATACCCTTCATGGAGGTCAATTGTTCCTGAAATAAGAATGCCCAAAAACTCCAAGCAAAACCTAGCTATGGAGAATTGCAGTACAAATCATATAAATGAAATTAAATGGTGCGAAAAGTTTGGAAATGTTCTTGTGATTATGAATATGCCATTAGTTTTCTCGAATGATGCAAGAATAATTCAAATCAAAACCAAGAACAGGGGTGACTATCGTGCGACTTACAGTGTGTTAGGGCGTCTGAAAATGCTTGGTTTTGATCCCGGTAGCTTGTGTGAATGTCCAGGAAGCGATTGGAACAAGTCTCGTGTCCTGAAATTGCCTCTAACTTGGACTTTGATCACTCAATTTTTTGTGAATTTTTCAATTCTTGTTATGCCTCTCTCAACACTTTTCAACCTTGATTTCGTATGCCTTTGCTTGCTTATGTAATGTGTACTGCATTAGGGTAAAAAACATGGACCAAATCCCTCCATATCAATGCACATGAATGTGATTTGATCGCCATTGAAAACCTTCCAAATTTGATTTGATTTGGATCTTTTTGCACATGATTTGATTTGATACGAATTTGATGATGATAATTGCTGAATGTGGAGCCTGAAATAGCCAAGAGATCATGAGTTATCAATGCCTTGGATTTTCTATGATTTTATTTGATTTAAAATGAATAAATTCAATTAAAAATCAAATTAAATAATAAAAATTAAATATGGACACATGGATGAAGCTAGGGAACATGGGCAATGATGCAAACTCAAATCAAGTGGAAAAGAATGGGCCCATTTGGCAAAATTTGAAGTTTTGGGGATAGTTGACTTTTGGCAATTTTACAAAAAAGTCTAACTTCAACAATGCATAACTTCTTAAATTTTGAACTTTTGGAAGTGCTCTTGGAATTTTTAGAAATCTTGAGATGTATTCTAATCCACCCTTTTGGTATCATCTCATTTTGATATTCCATGCTCAAGTTATAAGCTTTGGCAATAAAGGTGTTTTTGTTGACTTTCAAAAATGACCTATAATGTCCAAATTCATAACTTCTTGTGAGTGTATTTTTTGATCTTGGGGCATGAATATGGATTGTTGGAAATTGAATCCTATTAAAAATGAGCTTTGGATTGGTTATTTCTCATAAAGTATGAGAAAGTTATGCTTGGTCAAAGTTGAGATGACTTTTCCTACAAAACCCTAATTTAGCAACTTTTGAGTCTTGATGAATTTTGAGCAATCCTTGATGAATCATGGCCAACCCTTGATCAAATTATTAAATAAACTTCAAAATGAGGATGTTGGCCAAAAATCTTGAAGTTTGACTGTTTGTAGGGCATAGTTGACTTTTGCCCTAGCATAGTCGATTTTTGGACCTTTGGGCAATTGACTGAGCAAACTTCCTCTGCAAGGCTTGAAATTTGACATAGATGATCTTGAGAACATATTAGGACAATGGTGAGCACTTGAGGTCATTTAGACTCAAGGATCTTGATGCAACACAAAAACCTAATTTGGGGTTGACTACCTTAGGAGATAGCTTGTCTGACTAATTCTTGAGCAACCTTGGACCATTTGGAGATTTTTCTTGCAATGTCTTGAGAAATATGGGAGGGCCAATTTTTGGGTGCAATAGCTGCCCCTGTTCAATCTTCTTAAACCTGAGGATGTAGATTGGCTTTCATGCCTTTCGTGATCCGAAGGTGGAAGATGATTGAACACTAGAGTGCCCAGAAATTTGCACTCGCATGAAGTGGTCTCAGCCTTGTGATGTCGGGAATGGGATTACATATGCCATTTGGAGATTGCTGCCGGAAGGATGGGCTTAAAGATGCCATCTGCAGGAGTGTCGATCGCATAAGAGATTCCTTAGCGAGAACTTGCATACCTGTTGTTATGGAAGATTCCGCTTGGGGAAGTCTGATCTTTGTTGAGATTTAGGAACTTGCCTGTACTTCAACCGAGAGAACATCTCTGCTGAGTTTTAAGAACTTGTCCGTAATTCAACTGGGGGGAAACATCTTCATCTAGATTTAAGAACTCGTCCGTAATTCAACTGAGAAAAACTCTACTGAGATTTAGGAATTGTCTGTACTTTGACGGAGGAGAACTGTCGAGATTTAGAACCTTATCTGTAATTCAACTGGGGATAATTCTGTTGAGATTTAAGAACCGGTCAGTACTTCGACTGAGGGAAACATCTTCATCAAGATTTAGGACTTGTTTGTAATTCAACAGAGGATAATTCTATTGAGATTTAAGAACTGTCAGTAATTCGAAGGAGGAACTTTGCCGAGATTTAGAACCTTATATGTAATTCAACTGAGGATAATTAGGTTGAGATTTAAGAACCGGTCAGTACTTCGACTGAGGGAAACATGTTCATCGAGATTTAGGACTTGTCTGTAATTCAACGGAGAATAATTTTGTTGAGATCTAAGAATTGTTAGTAATTCGACGGAGGAACTTTGCTGAGATTTAGAACCTTATCTGTAATTCAACTGAGGATAATTTGGTTGAGATTTAAGAACTGGTAAGTACTTCGACTGAGGGAAACATCTTCATCGATATTTAGGACTTGTTTGTAATTCAATGGAGAATAATTCTGTTGAGATTTAAGAACTGTCAGTAATTCGACGGAGGAACTGTGCCGAGATTTAGAACCTTATCTTTAATTCAACTGAGGATAATTCGGTTGAGATTTAAGAACCAGCCAGTACTTCGACTGAGGGAAACACCTTCATCGAGATTTAGGACTTGTCAGTAATTCAACGGAGGATAATTCTGTTGAGAATTAAGAACTGTCAGTAATTCGACTGAGGAAATTTTCCGAGACTTAGGACCTTATCTGTAATTCAACTGAGGATAATTCGGTTGAGATTTAAGAACCGTCCAGTACTTCGACTGAGGGAAACATCTTCATCGAGATTTAGGACTTGTCTGTAATTCAACCGAGGATAATTCTGTTGAGATTTAAGAACTGTCAGTAATTCGACGGAGGAACTTTGTCGAGATTTAGAACCTTATCTGTAATTCAACTGAGGATAATTCGGTTGAGATTTAAGAACCGGTCAGTACTTCGACTGAGATAAAAGCTTCATAGCTTTGAATGAGATTTTGGCCGGATCTTTCCTGAAAGGTAAAGGTCAGCTGTATGTAATGCATGATATGTATCAAGCAATGATGTTCTCAAAATAAATGATATTGTGTTATATGATGCGTATATGCATGTATCATGATGTATGAAAATGTAATGTTTTAGCTGGGGAAAATAAATCCCGGATAGCTGCTGGAGAAAAGAATTGACTTCTTCATTTCCGCTAGGGATAGCGAACGAAGATGATTGCGAGAATAAACCTGTAGGAGAGGACAACTCCATTGGGGAATAAACTGATGAGGAGATTACTCTGTGGGGAAGAGATGCTCTGCTGAGGATTCCACCGGTAAATTCCGCTGGGGATGAATTATCGTTGCTGGTGATACTGAATCCTGTTGGGGATTGACTTCTTGTTTGTGAAAGGAAAGAACTCCACTGGGGATGATCTTTCAGTTGCGACTTCAATGGGAATAACCTTTTAGACTCTTATGGGGATAATCCTTTGAACTTGTTGGGGACAATCTTCCAATGTTTACTAGGGATGATTCTCCAAATTCTACTAGGGAAGCTTTTTCAGACTGCGATGGGAAAAATTCCAAACTCCACTGGGGATATTTTGTATTCTGCCGAGGAACATTCCTATACTCCGTTGGGGCTTATTAAGACCTTTCAGTGCTGATGGTAAATAAACTCTTCTTGGGGAGAATATTACCGATCCATAGTTGCAAGTCTCAGCTAGGGAGAGCTATCATTACTATCTTACTCTGCGGGGAGTGAAGGCACCTTAACCATATTCTTCAGCTGAATCTATCTTTGTACCTGGTGGATAAAGCATCCGTACAGCTTGGACAATTCTTATTGCTCCAGTTTCTGATATTACCAGTAATCGTCTTTTATTTCGCATGTAAATATTTATGAGTAGCAATTAATGTCAAATGCATATATCAAAAATGAACATTGGACGTTCCTTGCAAAACAAAACAGATAAAGGAAAAACAGTTTGAATTTTTTTCTGAAAAAGAATTGTATTAATTTTGAAGTTTGGCCTGTAAATAGGCGTTTTTGTACAAGAGGCTGACGTCCTAGTAAGAGAACGCCGCCGAACAATAGAATTTACACAATTTGTGAAAAACTAAACAAAACATCTATGTGAATAATCCCACTGGGTTCCAACTCTGCTATTCTCTTTATGTCATTGAGCATCTCATCACTTGGCTACTTGGTTGAAGGTAGATCAGATTGATTAGTGTTGTCCGAGATTTATAGTTGATATCGAAGTCTGGTTGCAAGGTGATCCAATGAGACATAGTGTTACGCTTTGATCCCTAATTTTTGACTGGACCGCCCTTTCGGGTTTTCAGTCCACCGGGATACCCTTTTTTGCCCAAGTCTCCTTTTCAGGTTTTCGACTTTCCGGGTGTACTTTTTTTTTCATTTTCATCCCTTATTTTTGCCTGAACCCTTTTGGTTCGCCGGGAAGCCCTTATTTTTGCCTAGGCCAGTCAACCTAGTGGGTCTTTGATTATGCGTAGTATCTTTTCACTATGTCTGCATTGACGGGGTGAGGAAGGTCGTCACCATCCATGGTAGTTAGAATCATAGCTCCTCCGGAGAAAATGTTCTTAACCACCAATGACCCTTCGTAAGTAGGGGTCCATTTGCCCCTGGGATCACCTTGAGGTAAGATAATGCGCTTGATTACCAGATCCCCAAATTGATACTCTTGTCGTCTAACTTTCTTGTTAAATGCCTTGATCATCCGCTTTTGGTACGTCTGACCATGATAAATAGCAGTAAGTCTCTTTTCGTTGATTAAGTTCAGCTGATCAAGCCGGGTCTGGATCCAGTCGTCTTCGCTCAAACCTGCATCCTTCATGATCCGAAGAGAGGGTATATGAACTTCAATGGGCAAGACGGCCTCCATGCCATATACCAAGGAATAGGGTGTTGCCCCTGTTAACGTCCGTGCTGAGGTACGATACCCATGAAGAGCAAATGGTAGCATCTCGTGCCAATCTTTGTATGTCACCGTCATCTTCTGCACAATCTTCTTAATGTTCTTATTAGCTACTTCAACATCCCCGTTCATCTTCGGCCGGTAAGGAGAAGAGTTATGATGTTGTATCTTGAACTGTTTGCAGAGTTCGGTGATCATCTTATTGTTGAGATTTGTACTGTTATCTGTAATAATCCTCTCTAGTACACCATATCAATAGATCAGATTGTGCCGAATAAACCGTGCCACGACGTTCTTGGTTACGGTAGAAAAGGAAGCTTCTTCAACCCACTTCATAAAGTAGTCAATTGCTACCAGGATGAAACGATGCCCGTTGGATTCTGTAGGTCTGATCTCGCCGATCATGTCGATGCCCCACATTGCGAAAGGCCAAGGAGCTGTCAAGATGTTCAGAGGAACTGGAGGTATGTGCACCTTATCAGCATAGACTTGGCACTTGTGACAGGTCCGACAATGCTGATAACAGTCGGCTTCCATAGTGGACCAATAGTATCCTGCCTGAAGGATTTTCTTTGCCATGGTATGTCCACTGGAATGAGTTCCGAAGATACCTTCATGTAAATCTGCCATGATATTTTCTGCTTCATTTTTATCCACACAACGCAGTAAGGTTGAATCATGGTTACGCTTATAAAGGATGTCATTACTGATGAAGAACTTCGCCATGAACCTCCTCAAAAACCTCTTGTCATTAACAGACGCACCCTCGGGGTATTCTTGAGCCTCAAGGTATCTCTTTACCTCATGAAACCAGGGTTTATCTGCTACCTCTTCAGTCTCAATGTCACAGCAATGTGCATGTTCGTCCAACCTTTCAATGATAATCCGGGGAGCTTCGTTGTCCCAATTGACTTTAAACATAGAAGACATCGTAGCCAGCACGTCCGCCAACTGATTCTCCTCTCTGGGGAAGTGTTCAAAGGTTATCTCCTCGAAGTGTAGCAGCAACGTCAATACATACTCCTTGTAAGGAATAAGATTTGGGTGTTTCATATCCCATTTGCCTTTGATCTGACTGATCACGAGAGTGGAATCTCCGAACACACTCAAGAACTTAATCCTTAGGTCAATTGCTGCTTGAAGACCCATGATGCATGCTTCATACTCCGCCATATTGTTGGTGCAGTTGAAACATAGTCAGGCGGTGAACGAAGTATGAGATCCTTTAGGAGATATTATTACGGCGCCAATTCCATTACCTAAAGAGTTTGAAGCTCCATCAAAGTACATAGACCATCGGGATCCTTCCTCAGGTCCTTCATCCGGTCCAGGTTCTTCACAGTCGGTTACCAACATGATACTCTCATCCGGAAATTCAAAGTTCATAGACTGGTAATCATCTACTGCCTGATGTGCCAAATGATCTGCCAACACACTTCCTTAGATTTCCTTTTGGGTCGTATACTGGATGTCATACTCAGTCAAGATCATATGCCATCTTGCTATTCTTCTGGACAAGGAAGGCTTCTCGAAGATATACTTGATTGGATCCATCTTTGATATCAATAGAGTGGTGTGAGTCAGCATATATTGTCTAAGCCGGCGAGCATACCATGCCAAAGCGCAGCAAGTTTTCTCGAGCAACGTGTATTGGGTCTCGCAGTCGGTAAACTTTTTGCAAAGGTAATAAATAGCATGCTCTTTTCGGCCAGACTTGTCATGCTGCCCCAGCACGCACCCCATCGAGTTGTCGAGTACTGTCAAGTATAAGATTAAAGGTCCCCCTTCAACTGGAGGCATCAGAATAGGTGGCTCTTGGAGATATTCTTTAATCCTTTCGAAAGCGGCCTGACATTCATCGTTCCATTTTACCACTTGATCTTTCTTTAGTAACTTGAAGATTGGCTCACAAGTAGCAGTCAGGTGTGAGATGAATCGGGCAATGTAGTTCAGACTTCCCAGAAAACCTCTGACTTCTTTTTCTGTTCGGGGAGATGGCATTTCCTGTATAGCCTTCACCTTTACATGATCCACCTGAATACCTTTATCACTTACGATGAAACCCAACAGCTTACCGGACCTCACCCCGAAGGTGCACTTGTTCGAGTTTAACCTCAGCTTGTACAACTTCAACCTGTCAACTAACTTCTGAAGGTGGTCGAGATGTTCTTCTTCAGTCTGGGATCTTGCAATCATGTTATCGACGTATACCTCAATCTCATGATGGATCATGTCATGGAACAAGGAGACCATGGTGCACTGATACGTTGCCCCAACATTCTTCAATCCGAAAGGCATGACCTTGTAGAAAAAGGTACCACATTGAGTAACAAAGGTTGTCTTCTCCATGTCTTCGGGAGCCATTTTGATCTGATTGTAACCGGAGAAACCATCCATAAAGGAGAAGACCTTGTGTTGAGTGGTGTTGTCAACCAGAACGTCGATATGAGGTAGAGGGAAATCATCTTTGGGGCTCGCCCTGTTCAGATCCCTATAATCAACACACATTCGAACCTTACCATCCTTCTTCGGTACAGGAACCACGTTGGCAACCCACTGTGGGTAAGAAGTAACTGCTAAAAAACCGGCATCAAACTGTTTCATAACTTCAGCCTTGATTTTCTCATACATATCCGGGCGTATTCAGCGGACCTTCTGTTTCACTAGAGGACAGTCTTCCTTGGTAGGCAATCGGTGAACTACAATATCGGTATCCAACCCAGGAATATCTTCATAAGACCAGGCAAAGATATCAACATAGTCACGCAACATCTGAATCAACCGTTGCTTAACACTATCTTCCAAATTTGCTCCGATCTTTAACTCTTTCTTGTCCACCTCTGTACCCATATTTACTGATTCCACTGGCTCTTCATGCGGCTGAATAACCCTCTCTTCCTGAAGTAACAATCTAGCAAGTTCACCAGGCACTTCACAATCATCTTCACCTTCGTCTTCGGCTAAGTTGATCGAAATTTCGAAGTCATAACTGACAGTAGCATAATCGTTACCAGTAGGATCCAAAATGGATGTAGACCTGTATATGTGAGTTTGTGTAAAATAGTTGTTTTGCAAAATATAATAAAAGAAAAACAAGGAGCGCAAAACTTGAAATGCAAGAAACGTCCAATGATTTTATTAATGATATATGTAGATGACACACATAAATCCCTCACAAACAAATCCGCTGTGCCTCGGGTAAGACACGGGGCCATAAAGTTTTTTAAAAAATTATCTGTTACAAACTCAAAACAAAAGTCTCATTACTGGGTAATAACAGAAACGGGCATAGAATCCTTTGCTGTCCCATTGCTTAGTCCATCATCAGCAGTCGGGTATATCCAGCTGTCAATATCAAACTCTTCATCATCATCCCCAATAGCATTCACTCCTGCGTCCTGTTTGGGCATATGTGTCGTTATGACATTAGGCTTTTCCGGCGCTTCAAAATGAATTTCCTTAGCATCAATTAGGTCCTGCACCTTATTCTTTAAGACCCAGCAGTCATTCGTATCATGCCCTGGGCTATCAGAATGAAAAGCACAGCGGGCGTTCGGATTGTACATCGGTGATGTTGTATTGGGAGTCTTCGGGGCCTCCTTCGGAATCACCAAGTTGGTTTTCAATAATTGCGGAAGAATTTGGGATAAAGTCATGTTGAGCTGAGTGAATTGTCTTCGCGACCTCTCGGCCCTTGGCTGATTGTTGTGCTGAGGAGCAATAACAGTTCTTGATATAACCACCGCATTAACAGCTTGGCGGTGTTCAGGTCTATTCTGGATTTTTGAACTATAAACAGCACTAGATTCCTTCTTAAAAGGCTTCTTCTTGGTTCCTGATGAAGCACCCTTCTATATTTTACCAGATTTGATACCGGCCTCAATCCTTTCCCCGGTCATAATCAGCTCTGTAAACCCGGACGATGAACTTCCAATCAGATGGTTGAAATACAGACCAGACAAGGTCCCCAAAAACATGTCCACTAGCTCCCTATCAGCCAAGGGTGGTTGCACTCTTCTAGCAAGGTCCCTCCACTTCTGAGCGTAGTCTTTGAAACCTTCACCCGCACCCATAGACATACCCTGGAGTTGGGTACGCGTGTGAGCGAGGTCGGCATTGTATTGGTATTTCTTGTAGAAAGCAGCAGCCAAATCCTCCCAGTTACGGATACTAGCTCCTTCTAGCTGGTAAAACCTTTCAAGCTCAGTCCCTGAGAGACTGTCTTGAAAGAAGTGGATCCAAAGATTCTTGTCAACGGTGTATGGATGAATCTTTCTAACATACAAACAGAGGTGAAGCTTTGGACAAGAAACCCCGTCGTATTTAGCAAAGATCGGTGCTTTAAACTTGTGGGGAATTACCACCCCAGATGACAGACCCAAATCTCCAAAGTCCAGACCAGGAACTTTCTAAACTTCCATCGCGCTCAACCGGTCTTCCAGTTGCTTGTATCTATCCTCAGCCGAAGGATATTTGTCTTCGTCAAAGCCAATCTCGGTGTCTGAAACCACAGGGCTAGGAGCCCTCCTTTCTTCCTGATTATCTCCCCCTCTAGATGAGTGGGTCAAATCAACCTCTTCTCGCAAATTGTTTCCGAATCTGCGACCCATATTAAATAGGACTTTCTTCTTCTTCTTCTTCTTCTTCTCTTTCAAGATAAGGGTCTTCAGATCTTGCTGACCCTTAACCAGGTTCATGAACAATTCCTGGAACTGGGCGTTTTGAGCTTGCAGAGCCTTGATTGCTTGTTCAGTTGATGTTTCAGAAGACATGATGCTGAAATAAACAGCGAAGAAGATAAGAGACCAATAATGGGTACCTGTTATGAGGTGCATGGGAATGAAGTGCATGATATGATTTCAAAGAATTTAGGGATTCAAATTCGTAAACCACAATGAAACACACTTTTATTAGATAAACTTGAAATTCAATTGTTCAATAGATGCCTTTAAGGCGTTACAATAAAGAAAAACTGAAAAGTGAGTCAAAACTAGAAATAATCAAAAGACAATCAGTGCTCCCATGGTCATTTCCTGTCGGTGCGGACATAGTCGTTGAGGATCCGCTCGTTCTCCATCTTCCTAGTCAACTTCTGAATCTTCTGCTCTTGCTCGTGATACTTTTCTCTGTAAGTATCCCGCTCTTCTCTCAGCTGCATCCACGATCTCTTTAATGCCCCAATGTCAGTAGGCATGTATGGATGGAGGATGGTAGGAGGAACCCCTTCTTCATCAGCAACCTCAACAATTATAGGCAAGACGGCTTCGTACGACATTCCCAACTTTTAGGCACGGATTCGAACCCATTGGAGATATGGCTCCATCGAAAGAGAAGTCTTTGCACCTAGCTCGTGCGGATCAGACCTGTGTACCTTATCCCAGGCTCGTATAAACCTGCGGCGTTGCTCGTCACTATCCCCTTGGAAGTCAAAGACAATGCTCGGCATCAGCAACTCGTGAGGTCCTTCCCTCCTAGCTCGCCCAAATTGACGTAAGGTCAAGCACGGATTATAAGTGGTCCCTCCATTGGTTCCTAGAAGTGGGGCATTGGGGTATTCCCTACAGCAATCAATAATAGCCACATATTCCATGCCCTTAATAGTCCAAATGATGTCCATGTGAGAGAGGGACATAATCCTGTAGGCCCAGCCCATGCCTTCCTTGTTTTTCAAAACTGATTTGGGGAGGTGAGAAATAAACCACCTCGCCAGCAATGGCACACAACACATAAGGGTTCCCCATTTCCGAGCAGTAAGGGCATAAAGAGAGTGAAGAATGTCACCCAAGAGAGTGGGCACAGGATTACCGGACATGAAAATCTTCACTGCATTCACGTCGACGAAAGAATCCGAGTTAGGAAACAACACCAAACCATATATGAGAAGAGTCAGAATGTCTTCAAATGCCTGGAAGTCTAGACTGTCCCAGAAATGATTAGCCTTACCAACCAAGAATTTAGTCAAGAAGCCCTTTGTTCCACTACGAGTTTCCCAATTAGACATTACCTCAGCCTTTGTCAGATGGAGGGCTGAAGCAATTTCTTCTGGCCTAAGGATCTTCTCCCAACCTGTGAACGGGGTTTGCTCCAGAATAGAGATACCAAGTAGATCAGAGAACTCTTCCAAGGTAGGGACCAACCGGTAGTCCGGAAAAGTAAAGCAATGGTACAGTGGATCAAAAAACTGGACTAAGACACTCATCATCTGTTCGTCCAATTTGGAAGTGACCAAACCCAGGAGGTGACCATGTCTTCTGATAAAGGAGGAAGTATCTGAAATCTTTGCAACCAATTCCTTAAGCTGAGTGGGAATCTGGACAAAGTTGATCTGAATGGTGTTTCTACGCATGGGTGCCATGACCTACAAAACAGAACAAAGATGAATCCCTCTTGTCTTTGAAATAGGTTAGTCCAATGTAAGATGCATGAAATTTCATGATGTCATGATAGAAAACACACCACAAGTATCCACAAATAGCAAACATGGTAAGGGCAAACAAGTCACGCAGACAGCCCTTAGATTTCAGGCTGGCAAGGGACTTAGGTACTACCCTCTTTCAGTTTAGTTGGTTCAAACCAGTCCTAGAAATAGTAATCGGGTTCTAGAGGATCTCAATATCACTGACCACCCTCGATCGGTCATAATTCCAGTTTAGTAACCTTTTCTTGCAGCCGGAATCATCGCGAGAGTTTGGTCTCAATGAGTGTAGCATATTGCTACTGTTCTATGGCCAAGTTGGTCAATTATAGGTTCTAAGGTCAATTAGTGCTTAATGACCCCTTAGCAGACCCATATTCTCCTCGTTGCGCCAAAAGGGATATCAGTACAAACTAAAGTTCCACACCAACGTAGCCACTGCTTCAACCGTATCAGTCTACGCCGTATAGTTCCCTCACAGTTTAATGCTACTTACCTAAAGGGTATCCTGCAGATCCGGGTTAGGATCTATAGTAACTCCGATTCAAACCCACAATGATAAAGCATACAACTCAAGAAATAGAAAACATTATGAACTATTCCTAAGGTACACCCCACTTATAATACTCCCCAGTAGAGTCGCCAATTCTGTGATACGGTGGGAAGAACTGACTGTTTTTTGAATGCTGGTTTGGGTTTTGCGTTTGTTTTCGCAAAATGTCGCGGTAAGCAAGAGTCGCCACCGGCTTTTATTTTATCCAACAAGGAAAGGAAAAAAGCACAGAAAAATTCCTTTTTCGAGATATTTCTCGGGTTCGGGGGGTAGGTTATAGAAAGGGAAGGTATTAGCACCCTTTCTATCTGTAGTTATCTACGGGCTCTTAGGTACTTGCTCATTGTTTTCAAAAATGTTTTCTTTGTGCGTGGGGGTTTGAAAAGTCTTTGTTTTGAAACTTAGATTCAACTCTTACTTCTGTCCTCAAGAGTGTAATGAAACGTTTTGAAAACTTTGTTTGAAAAGGAGTGTAAGTGTGAAAACGTTTTGTTTTGAAAGAGCAAGTATCTAAGAACTATCTACCTACTCGAAAAAAGAATTGTTCTATGCTAATTTCCTTTAGACAATGCTATCCTACTATTAGTGATTAGGTAGCACCGTCATTGGTGTTTGAGGGTCAATTCGAATAAGGGACAAACGGTCACTAAAGCAATGTTAGGACGCCTTAGCGGTAACCCTAATGTCTAAGATCATTTGTTTGAGGCAACAATATCCGAGAAAACCATTTCGAGGAGACTATGATCTTTTAGACAAGACGACGACCTCTAAAAAGACCTATACTTAATGACCGTGTACGAAGGCAACCAAGTGGGGTGTACCCTAAGAGTGCGCATGTGCGAGTGTGTTGATTTCAGTTATTTTTATCTTTGTACATGTTAAGGGTGATCTAATTTGATTTTAAGATTAACATTTAGTCTTGTCATGCAACCCTATTATCAAACATCTAACAATTATAATTGCGGAAATAAAATGCGGAATTTAAATTACAAGGCGTCGGGTATTTACATCGCCAAAGACAAACCCTTTGAAAAATAAAATAAAGCGATAAAAGTAATTAAATATCCTATTTAACTATTACATTCCGGAAGCAGATACATAATTGGATAAGGAAAAGTAAATCGCGACGCAAAATTAAATGGGGCGCATGATTAGGGTTTTGACCCTTTTGGTTAAAGAAAAAAATCTTTTTTAGGTTTTTGTTGTTTTTCTTTTAAGAAAGAAATTAATCCTAAATTAATTACTAAATTAAATTAAATTAATTAATTAAATGAAAAGTAAATTATTTTTTTGGAATTTTTGATTATTTAGGAAATAAATTATAATAATTAAATTAATGGTTAAAAACTAGTTAAGTCTAATAATTTTTATTTATTTTACAAAAGGAATTAAAGTTTTCTAATTAAAACCTAATTAATTAATAAATTTATTAAGAAAAATAAAAGTTTAAAATTTGATTTGAAATAAAAAATATTTTTTGTGATTTTATTTGATAAAAAAGAATTTTGATTGGTTAGAAAATTAAATAAATTAAATAAAACAATTAATAAAACAAAATAAAATAAATAGAAGAGAGAGATGTTGGGCCTGTTTGGAGGTGTGAGTAGAAATTTCTTAAGCCCAATATTGCTGGCCTTTTTTGACTTTCTCTGATCCAATATGCATGCATTGACCTGGACTATGGTGGACTTTCAACGTGGACCACCAGATCTGGCTCCTTGGCCATCAGGCGTTTGGATCATGAAGGAGCATGGTGGATTTGCAAGCTTGCACGCACATTGGAACACTTGAAAAATGATAGCATTGAGGAAGAGGGGGACCTGGGATTCGAACCCAGGTCCTGAAGGAGATTGCGCGCTTGCTTTGCCACTACACCATATTGTTTCAATTGTTATTATAATATAAACAAATAATATCATATGAAAACAAAATAATTGCCAGAAACAACAAAAAGCGCGTGTGATATTTGAATTGGCCAGTGATGGGATGCCACGCATCAACCCCAACCTCTCGTCTGTGACTAAAACATCAAATACCTATACCAACGGACAAAAGTCTGTAGCTATATGCATGTCCATCTCCCAAATCCTGTACAGGCCATAAAAATGAGCTTCTAGGGCATAGTCGTGTTCGTCTCATCCTCCCGGTCATAACCATACCCTTCATGGAGGTCAATTGTTCCTGAAATAAGAATCCCCAAAAATTCCAAGCAAAACCTTTCTATGGCGAATTGCTGTACAAATCATATAAATGAAATTAAATGGTGCGAAAAGTTTGGAAATGTTCTTGTGATTATGAATATGCCATTAGTTTTCTCGAATGATGCAAGAATAATTCAAATCAAAACCAAGAACAGGGGTGACTATCGTGCGACTTACAGTGTGTTAGGGCGTCTGAAAATGCTTGGTTTTGATCCAGGTAGCTTGTGTGAATGCCCAGGAAGCGATTGGAACAAGTCTCGTGTCCTGAAATTGCCTCTAACTTGGACTTTGATCTCTCACTTTTTTGTGAATTTTTCAATTCTTGTTCTGCCTCTCTCAACACTTTTCAACCCTGATTTCGTATGCTTTTGCTTGCTTATGTAATGTGTACTGCATTAGGGTAAAAAACATGGACCAAATCCCTCCATATCAATGCACATGAATGTGATTTGATCGCCATTGAAAACCTTCCAAATTTGATTTTATTTGGATCTTTTTGCACATGATTTGATTTGATACGAAGTTTATGATGATAATTGTAGAATGTGGAGCCTGAAATAGCCAAGAGATCATGAGTTATCAATGCCTTGGATTTTCTATGATTTTATTTGATTTAAAATGAATAAATTCAATTAAAAATCAAATTAAATAATAAAAATGAAATATGGACACATGCATGAAGCTAGGGCACGTGGGCAATGATGCAAACTCAAATTAAGTGGAAAAGAATGGGCCCATTTGGCAAAATTTGAAGTTTTGGGGATATTTGACTTTTGGCAATTTTGCAAAAAAGTCTAACTTCAACAATGCATAACTTCTTAAATTTTGAACTTTTGGAAGTTCTCTTGGACTTTTTAGAAATCTTGATATGTATTCTAATCCACCCTTTTGGTATCATCTCCTTTTGATATTCCATGCTCAAGTTATAAGCTTTGGCAAAAAAGGTGTTTTTGTTGACTTTCCAAAATGACCTATAATGTCCAAATTCATAACTTCTTTTGAGTGAATTGTTTGATCTTGGGGCATGAATATGGATTGTTGGAAATTGAATCCTCTTCAAAATGAGCTTTGGATGGGTCATTTCTCATAAAGTATGAGAAAGTTATGCTTGGTCAAAGTTGAGTTGACTTTTCCTACAAAACCCTAATTTAGCAACTTTTGAGTCTTGATGAATCGACTATGAGGATTTTGGCCAAAAATCTTGAAGTTTGACTGTTTGTAGGGCATAGTTGACTTTTTCCCTAGCATAGTCGATTTTTGGACCTTTGGGCAATTGACTGAGCAAACTTCCTCTGCAAGGCTTGAAATTTGACATGGATAATCTTCAGAACATATTAGGACAATGGTGAGAACTTGAGGTCATTTGGACTCAAGTATCTTGATGCAACACAAAACCCTAATTTGGGGTTGACTGCCTTAGGAGATAGCTTGTCTGACCAATTCTTGAGCAACCTTGGACCATTTGGATATTTTTCTTGCAATGTCTTGAGAAATATGGGAGGGAAAATTTTGGGTTACAACACTTTGAATTTCGAAGGAATCACAATCCCCGACACTAAACCCAATTCCTCACAGTCCAAGCCTGGCACTTTTTGAATTTCCATCGCGCTCAACTGCTCTTCGAGATGTCTATACTTGTCATCAACTAGAGGGTATTGTTCCTCAGAGTAGTCCTCTTATTCCTCTTCGTCTTCTGATTCTGACAGGACAACTGTTTCCTTACCCTTCCCTTACTGATTGTCTTTTTCTCTGGATGTTGTTACAAAGTTTAAGGTCCTTCTTGTTTGCTCATGAAATCTTCTTCCCACGTTCAGGACTCCGTTTACCTTCGTTGTCTTCTTTTTCCTCTCTTCAGCCAGAAAAGTCTTCAACTCTTCTTGTCCCTTGGCTAGGGTCAATAGCAATTGTTGAAACTGTGTATTCTGAGCTTGGAGATCCTTCAGTGTTTTCTCAAGATCCATCTTACTCTAATAAACAGTAGAGAGTTGATGAGACTTGTTGCAAAAGACCTGCTTATGTTATGATGAATGATATATGTATATGTAATGATTTCAAGGATTTCAAAGATTCAAATTTGTTTTAGACAAAAAGGAAACACATGTTATATTAATAAATTAAAGCTTGAATACATCAATGCCTCTTAGGCAAAATAATACAAAAGCTCTAAGATAAAAAGGTAGTACACATCCTCTTTGGTGCAATGTAGGCATTCAGAGTCTGCTCCTCATGAAGTAGCCTAGTGAGTTCCAAAACCTTCTTCTCGCTTGCGTAGAATAGGGATTCGAACGTATCTCGCTCCCCCTTGAGTTGTATGCAATCCCTTTGTAGGTCTTCAAGAGATGTAGGCATGTCAGGATGTAGGATAGTGTATGGAACATTTCCCTCCATGACAGGCTCAATGATTATCGGGAGAATGGAGGGGTAAGGCATCATAAGACTCTGAGCACGAGTTCATACCCATTTGAGGTAAGGCTCAAGAGGGATGGAATTCGTATGCCCCAAAGTATTGCTATCCACCTTATTCAACATCCTCCAAGCTCGGATAAATCTTTGGCGAAGACCTTGATCGTTGTTGTCGTAGTCAAATACCAAACCTTGAATCAGCATCTCATGCGGGCCATCCCTTCGGGCATAACCAAACTGTCTTAAGGCCAAACAAGGGTTGTAGGTGATACCTCCCCTAATGCCAAGTAGAGGGATATTAGGTAATTCTCCATAACGGTCGACAATGATAACATCCTCTTTGGATCGAGAGCACCAATGAATGTCTGAATGTTTGAGCATCATCAACCTTTGTGACCACCTTGAACCTTGCTCATTCTTTAATACAAATTGGGGAAGATGAGAAATAAACTATCTTGCCAATAGAGGAGTGCAACACATAAGGACACCTCTTTTCCTCATTGTGCGAGTGTGAAAAGAGTGTAGGGTATCTCCTAGCAATGTAGGCACCAGGTTGCGTGATATGAAGATTTTGACGGTGTTCACATCTATGAGCTGGTCAGGGTTTGGAAATAAAACCATCCCATAGATGAGGAGAGCCACAATTTCCTCAAAGGCTTGCATGTCTAAAGAATTCCAACAGCTTTGGGCCTTCTCAAACAGGAACTTTGCTAGGAAACCTTTGACACCACTCCTTGTTTCCCAATGAGTTGTGATATCAAATGAGTGCAAGTGTAGAACTTGAGCAATCTCTTCTGGCTTTGGGTCTCTTTCTATACCGTTGAAAGGTAGTTGATTGAGAATGGGAATCCTCAAGAGTTAGGAGAATTCTTCCAAAGTAGACACAAGTTGATAGTCGGGAAATGTGAAGTAATGGTGTAAAGGATCAAAGAATTGAAAGAGCACCTTCATCATGTCCTCATCTGTGTTGGAGGTGACCAAGTTGAGTAGTCGACCATGTCTCTTGGTGAATGGAGAGTTTTCAGGAATCCTTGAAGCTAGCTCCTTAAGTTGTGGAGGGATTCTCACAAGGTTGACTTGAATAGTTTTCCTGTAAAGTGAATCCATATCGTACAAGACAAGAACAAAGATGAATCCCAAAATCCTTGAAATGGTTAGTGTATGTTTATGATGTTCATGATTTTCATGATGTTATGTACAAATATGCATATACAAACAAAACAAACAAATCCTTAGTTTTAGGCTTGCATGGAGTTTTATAGGTAAGTACCCTCTACAAGTTTAGTTGGCTTAAACCTGTCCTAGTAATAGTAACCGGGTTCTAAGGAGCTCAATATCACTGGATCGTTTCCTTGGTCATTGTTTCAACTCAAGCCTCTTTGATGGAGACCGAAATATCCCAAGAAACCAAACCTCAATGAGTGCAGTATCGAGTATCTACCAACTTCGGACTGCACCAAAGTCGGTCATCTTACTACATCCTAAAGGCCAAGTTGGTCAAGTAAAGGTTCTAAAAGTTCATTAGTGCTTCATGACATCACTCAGCGGCCCCGTATTCTCTTTGATTAACCCAAAGGCTACCGGTACCCACAAATATGTCGCACTAACGTAGCTATTGCATAGACCATGTCGGTATACCCTGCACAGTTTCCACAATGTATTGCTACTTACCTATAATGTATCCCAAATCCGGGTAGAGGATTCAAACCCAAACAAAGAACCATAATGTAAAGCATACAAGTCAAACAATGTAAGCAAGTAAATGTGATATAAACCCTAAGGTAACCCCACTTTTAGGATATTCCCCAACAGAGTCGCCAGTTATGTGATACAGTGGGAGAACTGACTTGAAGCTTTTATGTTTTATCACAAATGTTGCGGTTAGCAAGAGTTTCCACCGACTTTTTTTTATCCAAAAGGAAAGGTGAAAAAGCACAGGAAAGACCTTTGAGATTGTTTCTTGAGTTCGGGGGGTAGATTATCAAAAGGGAAGGTATTAACACCCTTTTCATCCATGGTTTTCCATGGGCTCTTAATTACTTGCTAGATCACTTGCTTTTGTTTCAAATTATGCTTGGCGTGGTTTTTGAAAGTGTTTTATGAAAGAGGCCATTGTTTAGGCAATCTTTGTAATGATTCTCGTTCGTAAGAATGTATACAAAGATGTTGATCTTTTGAAAGTGTTTTCAGTTTTGTAAGTGTGTGTTTGTTTTTGAAAATAGCAAGGATGTTTGTTTTGAAATAGAGCAAGTAATTGGGAGCGATCTACTTACTCAAATGTCTTTTTGTTCATTTCCTTTTCCTTTGACATTGTTGTCTTACAATTGATTTGGTAAGCAACCCTATCTTTGGATGTTAACGGGACGGGCGTGGGTCATCGTATAGCCATGATTAACAATGTTGCAAGGTATCTTAGCATTTTTTGAGGGACTAAGATAATTTTGTAAGGCAACTTTGAATAGCGTCATCGAGGGACTATGATCTTGTATTTGCTTGGTTTTGCTAAGATACCTTACATGCGTAGTATGGCCATTTTGTATAAGGAAACCAAGTGGATTTTACCCTAGGGGTGCTTGTGTGCAAGTGTGTCATTTTCATGATTGATTTTATCTTGAATTAGGGTTTTCTATTTCATTGGTTTTATCTTGCCATACAAACCCTAATTACTAGCATGTTATGTAATAGCGATAAATTGCGAAATTTAAAGTTACTACGCTATTACAACATTTATGGGAGGGCGTATACAATTTATGAATGGGGATTGCAATAATATAAACCTAATTAATCTATTACAACCCAATTGAATATTTTACAAATAATTGAAGAAATATATAAAGTACAAATGCAAATTGAAAGAAAAGATTTTTGTGTTTGGATTTTTTGTATGAAAGAGATCTTAACCTAAACCTAATTAGAGAAAAAGTAAATAAATTAAATTAACTTAAGTTAGTTAAGAAAAAGAAATTAATTAAGAAAAGATTATACTAAAACCCTAAATCTATTTTAGTTGATTAAAGGAAAATTAGTTTAAAGAAAAAAAAAGTATTTTTATGTTTTTGTCTTGAAAATAATTCATAGTGTTATGAAGTATTTTTGGTCTTTTTTATATTAAAATAAATGTATTTAAATAAGTATAAAGAATTAAAAAAATGACCTAGTTTACGATTTAATTTACAAGGAAATTAATAAAGATAAATAAAGTATAATGAATAAAATAAATTTTTATCTGGAAAATTATTTAAATTATGTCAAAATATAAACCTATTATTTTTATACATTTCATGATTTTTTTTGGTATTTTAGAAAATATATTTAAAAGAAAAATAAATAAATAAATAAATAAAAATAAAATGGGCCAAGGGTGTCACAAGTAAACACGGTGTACATTAGCAAAAAAAATAAAAGAATGCCAGGCCCAAAGGCCCAGCGCCTGTAAAAAGATGTTAGAAAAATCAAAAAATTGGAAAAATGCAAAAGGGGGGTTCACATTGGTTCGAACCCTCGCCCTTTAGGCAACATATGCCTTAGTACGCGCGCACTTGCCACTGGGGTGGCTGTTTCATCCGGTCATATAATCAAAGCATAAATATATATTAGAAACTGCTTTCTGAAGGCAACTTCGTCTTCAACCTTGAGCCTAGCCGGACCCCCTGTATCTTCTTCATTTCTCCACCAAAATGGAAAATTCAAACATGAAAGTTGTGGTGTTTCTTCCCACGAATTCAACAATATAATTCATGTAAGCTAAATGTCAAAGATAAAATCTAATTTTACTGGCCCTAAATTGAAACCTAATTTTCTCAGAAATTTCAAATCCAAAATTCTCTATACACAGTCAATATAAATGGAAACTATGATCATGGTTATCTTTAGAGCAAGGATATCTACATTTTGTTATCACAAATCAGGATCAAATGATGCTTGTATGAAGAGATAGAAGTTTTAGTTTTTACCTCTTACAGCTGGAATCGTGAATGGAGTTTGAACAACTTTTGAGAAGGCCTAAGGATCTGTTTAACTTTCCTGGACCTCCTTGAGTGTATTCCAACCCTTACATTGCCTTGAAAGTCCTTGAATCTCTCTACTCAAGTCAACCTGCAAGCTTGATATTTTAAAATGGTGGATGGTGATGGAGGACTTACAGTGAGGAAACAGGGGTATGGATTTCTTTGGTATGATGTATAGGAGGTGTCTGAATGATTAGTTTTCCAAACGCACGAGTGAATATGAAGATTATGAGTTTTGGTTCAGAGTTGTGTGTTAATGGTGTTCTTAAGCAGGTTTTTGGTCTTTGAGTGTTTGAGTTGGTTTCAGGGAAATAACATTCATCTGTCAACTTGCAAATAGTGTGTATACTTATAAGCAAGAGATTTTGAGGCTTGTAACAACTCAGAACTTGAGACTCTCATGTTTTGGCTTGGTTACTTGTTTTTGAAGCAAAGCTAGCCAGCATGGTTTCAATGTGAAGTACGAGGCTTGTAGGGTGGCTAACACATTTAATCACACTTGTTCTGATTGTGTAGAGTGTGTTTGTGCAGAAAAAACAAATGCAAGGCTCAATGCAAGCTGACTTTGCATAAAGCTTGCTTTTCTAAAATGACAATGTTGCCTTTCATCCCAAAATGGAATTATTCTTGTACAATGAATTGAATTCTTGGATTAAAGCTTCCAAAAGTTATGAAAACATTTAATTATGGAGTGAAAGTCAAGTTATAACCCTGCAAAGTGAGATTTGTACAACATGCTTGGAGATTGGATCCAATGTTCTTCTCAAAATGGCTTGAAATCCAAGTGACAAAACACCAACTTCATCTCTTCGGTTCTCCCTACTCAAGAATGATCTCAAGGAGTTCTTGGACATTTTTGGAAAGCTTGCAATGTTCTCTACGACTAATATTTGAATTTCTTTTGAAAATTCCCCTTAGAACCATGTGAAAAATTGCCATGAAGTTAGGTAAAAAATCTGCCTAACTAGGGCAAAATTTCACTAAGTTATTTTTAGTTCATGAGCATGTATTCACAAAATTATATCTTGAGATCCAAGCTTTTTTAGGAGAAATTTTGTGAAGAAAAGTTGTAGATTTCATGGATATCTACATCTCTCATGTTGGAAGTTTCTCTTGAATCATCTTGCATCATGGTGAACATTTGGATCAATGTTATGGAAAAACATGAAATTTCCAACACTTAGAAAAATATCTAAGTTTAGAAATTTTGACTTTTCAAAATGAAATCTTGACTTTATGATTTATTGATGAACAAGTTTCATATTTTGACATTTTTTGATGAATTATGATCTTTGGCACTTGAATTTGACCAAAAAGTCAAAGTTTGACTTTTCAGTATACAATTGACTTTTGATCAGTTGACTGTAAAATTCATCTATCAATCCAATGGATTTGCAATGTTTTGAATCATGTCATTAGGTAAAAATGATTCAATTTATCCTTGAGATAATAATTTAACCAATTGATCATTTGCTAGGTCAAAAATTAGAAATTTCCCTTTCTCAGTCAAAACCCTAATTTTGACCATTTTGCCCTTTTGATGATTTGATCAAATTTCTTGAGGAATTGTGGTCCAAACTTGATCAAATGATACATATGAGTCTAAGATGTTGATATGGATAAATAATTATGAAGTTTGATTGTAAATTGGCCATGGTTGACTTTTCCCCCAATACAATTGATTTATAGGTCAATTATTCAATTGACTGATCAAAAGTGTGATCCAAGGCTTGAAACTTGACATGAATAATCTTAGGGGTCCATAATGATCCTTGAAAGTCATATGAAGCATTTATAGTCCAAAAATCCTTGTGCAAACTCAAACCCTAATTTTGGTCATCAGTGCATAAGGAGGTGTCTTGAGCTGATCAAACCCTAATGCAGTCTTGAGTCAAAGAGATCTTGGGAGAAAAATATTGATAAATGAGAGGGAAATTTTTTTGGCACAAACCAATATTTCCAATCAAATATTTGATTCGGATTTGATTTGTTTACAACTTCTGGATCTGGGGTTTTGATGTTTCTTAGGTAAGAGGTACAAACCTAAGCGTAGCGCTGGTTGTCCAAAGGGTTAAGAACCCTAATTTTGCTTAGTCAAAATTTCTATTAATTAATAAGAAATAAATAATAATAATTATCTGACAATAATAAATAGGGTTAATGAAATTTTTGGTCCCTCTAAATATCTCAAACTTCGTTTTTAGTCCCTCTAAAATTTTTCTTCAAGGAATGGTCCTCCTAAAAATTTAAAATTTAACTTTTGGTCCCTCATGACAAAACCGTAGCTAAAATTGTCTCTAATTCCGCAGCTAAATTAAAAAACATCGCTAAAACCATCATTAAATTGTAAAAACCGTCGTTAAATTGCAGGAGGGACCAAAAGTTAAATTTTAAATTTTTAGGAGGACCATTCTTTGAAGGAAAATTTTAGAGGGACTAAAAACAAAGTTTGAGATATTTAGGGGGCCAAAATATTTATTAACCCTAATAATAATAATAATAATAATATATATATATATATATATATATATTGTAACAATATATATATATATATATATATATATATATATATATATATATATATATATATATATATTGTAACAATATAATAAAATTGGATAATTAAAATGCAAACGAAAATAACTTTAAAAAAAATGTTGACTTCGGTCAACATAAAAAATAAATTTTATTTACCACACACCCTTCTTTGGATTTAACAAAATTAGATGGGCTTCTTGAATTATAAATCCAATAAAAATGGAAAATGCAAAATAACTTAAATAGAACCCATATTTATTTTCCATATTATTAAACGAATATATGATAATATGAGAATACAATAATATATAAAGATTAGTAAAAAATATTAAATAAAACAAATTGACCATGAATCACTGATGCAAACAAATTTGAGATATGACACTAACTTCGCTAGTACACGATAAGCCAATAGGACCGTCTATACGTTGTCTAAACGAAGTCAAATGTTATTTGGGCTTAACCCACTTTATTTTCACACACCTAATATACTTATCCAAAATAAAATGGCATCCTCCCATGCGCCATTTGGACTCAACCTAATCTGGCTTAGCCTAATGATATATGCAACCCCCTAATTTACTGCGTAAAACAAAATGCACCTCCTGTTTATTTATGTATATAATTTTATTTTCTTTAGTTTATTTATTTATTTTATTTTCTTTATCTATTTTCTAAATTACTTTAGAATTCATTTTATTAATTAAAATAACAAAAATATTTTTTTATAATCATATTAAACATTTTATTTTAGGAGAATAATAAATTCTTTTAAGCAATAAATTATTATTATTATTATTTTTAATTCATGTTATTTTCTAAATATTCTCTAAATTAATAACTTTTTTTAAAACACTAAAATTACTTGTTATTTTATAACAATTTTTTTACTAACTTCAAATATCAATTTTATTTATTTATTTAAATATTAATTTTCACTTCTATTTTTTTAAAAATTAAACCAAACATTAAGACAACTAATCCATCAAATTTTTTTTAATAACTTAATAAAAATTAAAGATCATTTTCAAAGAAGTATTAAATTGCATTGCTTTCAAATTAAATTTTAATTGTATCTACGAAATGGACTCTGCTTTCTTCGCAAGAGGATACGTAGGCACGCGGTTAAAACCAAGGCGAGTCCCCTAACCAAAAAACTAAATCTTTTCATATATACATTGTAATACGGTGGGAGAATTGACTTTTGGTTTTGCATTTTATCGCAAATGTCGCGGATATCAAGAGTCGCCACCGACTTTTCTTTTATCCAATAAAGGAAAGGGTGAAAAGAACAGGAAAGACCTTTGAGAATTTTTCTGAGTAAGGGGGGTAGATTATGAAAAGGGAAGGTATTAACACCCTTTTCATCCATAGTTATCTACGGGCTCTTAATCGCTAGCTCACTTTTGAAAATGCTTAGTGAACGTGTAAGTTTGAAAATATTTTGAAAATGCCTAAGTTCGACAACTTTGTAATGATTCTCGTATCAGTTGAGAATGCATACAAAGTGTTTGTTTTGAAAATATTTCAGAAGAGAAGTGTATTGTGTGGAAAAAAATTTGAAATGTTCGCGAGCAAGCGATTAAGAACTATCTACCTACTAAAAGTCTTTTGTTCTTTTCCTCCTCCTTTAGATAGTGCTATCCTATCATTGGTTAGTAGGAAGCCCTATCGTTGGATGTTTTGAGGGACAAGCGCGGGTCATTGTGCAGTCATAAAGGCAACATATAGGGATACCTTTAGTAATTTGAAGGGACTATCATCATGTATTCATAGGCAACATCGAGGGACAAGATCATTTACCGAAGGCAACATCGAAGGGTCATCGAGGGACTATGATCTTTATGATGATTTTTTAACCGAGGGTCTTTGCTAATGGTATCCCTGCGTTCGAGGGACATGACTGTTTTTTATCCGAGATAACAAGTGAGGGTCACCTTAGAGGTGCGTGTGTGCAAAGTATATTGAAATTCAGTTATTTTAATCTTGGATTTATGGTTATCTAGCATTTGATTTTAGTCTTTTCTATACAATCCTATTACTAACAGTTAAATATATACATACATTTATACATAAGTGCAGCAAGTAAAAATGCGGGAAATAAAATCTACGCTATTACAATGCTTCGGGGATGGGGAGTACAAACCATAAAACAGGGGGGAAATTAAAGTAAACCCTACTTTATCTATTACATCGCTTAACAGTCACATAATTATAAAATAACAATGTGAAAAATAATTAAGCGCGCAGAGATTATGAAAAAGGGGAAAATATTAAAACCTAAAAAATTTCTAAGTGTTGGAAAAGTATTTTTGGTGTTTTGTTTAGAAAAATATTTTAAAGTGTAAAATAATAATAAACCCTAATTATAATTAATTTAAAGGTAAAACCTAAGTCTAAATTAATTTTAATTAATTAAAAAAAGTTTAAAAAAATCTAATTAGTAAAAAACAACCTTAACCCTAATTTGGGTTTGATTTAATTTATTAAAAGGTTTTGAATTAAGAAAATATGAAAAGAATTAGAAAAGAAGAAAAATAAAAGGTTAATAAAATAGAAATTGGAAAAAAATCATGGGGTGGGTGTTGAACCCATGCCCCTGAAGTCTCTCAGGCAAGCATCTCTCCACTGCGCCAATGATTGGGTGTTTTGGGAATTAGCCTCTATTCAATACATATTGTACCTGCGTGAATTCCTAGAAAATAAGAAAAAAATGCCAAAACCAGGGATCGAACCCACACCTTGAGTGTCTATCACGCCTTAACGCGTGCGCTTTAACCATTGGGGTGGTGATACATCCAATGCTTGAAACACAAACAATTAAATATGTAATAAACCCAAATATAATTTTTATTTTAAAACACAGTCAAAATAGGTGAGGCCCCGTTATTTTGAACCAGCGAATCAGAGGACAACCAGATGCCACGTAAGTCTTCAGGCGAGTTAGACCACCCCTCACGGTGGTTAACTCTTTCTTCTCCGGTCAGTCCAATACTAAAACCTGTGAAAGAACAAAAATCAAAGCCCCAAATTAACTCTAACCCCCATAAATCAAGGTCTGCGAATTCAATTGTGCTACCAGTTTTGCTTGTAATGGTCTGGAAGTACTGATACGAAGACACATAAATGTTTTGACCTAACCATAGCAAAACTCAATTCTCACGTTATATCTTCAATTTTTTGGTCCAGACCTATTCTAAACATTCATATATGAAGATCCATGTGGTTAGAAACAATCAAGAACACGAGAATTTAAAAAAATATGAGTGATGAAAAAAATGCCAACGGAGATGGTGGATAAAATGATTCAGGACTTGGATATCATTGAAACATACCCATACTTACCCTAAGAATGTCCAGGAGATGATTTCAAGGCTTAGTTTGGATTGAAATTGTTTGGAGCTTGCAACTCGAATGCTTGCACTTTTTTTGAGAAATTTTGTGATTCAAACCTTATTTCCTAGAGGCAGCTTGCGCATGTCTTTGTGAGATCTAAGGCTTGTGTACTTATAGAGAAATGGAAAGCAGCCACCAAATATGGAACAAAAACAAAGGCATTCATAACCATGAAACAAAAATCCAACACATTTAAAAATTTCCATTTTTGGGATTATTCTTTCCATTTTGAGCCTTGCACGTTTTTTGGCATATTCTCTATATATTCTTGGGCCTCTAGCTGATAAAGGAACCTATCATGCGCCTTGGCCCAATAATCTTCCATTTATTTGATTTATTTTGTGTTTATTTAAATAAAAACAAAATAAATATAAATAAAATAATAATGAAACATAAGGCAAGATATGAGTGAGTTTAGGAGGCTTCCACACGGACATGTTTGAAACCCAAAAAGTTAGGTCACAAGTCTAAAATTTCAAGTTTGCACATTTTGCATTTCATGTATTTCCTCAAAATTTCCCAACTTGTGAAACTCATAACTTGCTCAATTTTCATATTTTGAAGGTGATCTTGGACTTTTTGAAAAGCTCAAGATGTCCTCTACAATTTCTAATTTGACCATTTTTTCATTTGGAGAATTTATATTGATGTAATTTTCCTTGACAAAAAGTGTCTTTTTGTTGACTTTTGAAATAACCTATAATATATGTGCTCATATCTCTCCAAATGAAGCACTTTTTGGACTTGAGCATAAATACAAAGTTGTAGAGAATTGAATTTCCTTCAAAATGTGCTTTGGTTGGTGAAAAGTTGAGGAAGAATGTGAAAGTTATGCTTTGTCAAAGTTCAGTTGACTTCTCCTAAGGAAACCCTAATTTGGTAACTTTGGACTTTTGATGATTTGAGAGTTTATCTTGAGGAATCATGATCAAACCTTGATCAAATGAGGAATATCACTTAAAAATGTTGATGTTGACCAAAAATCTTGAAGTTTGACTGTATGTTGACCATAGTTGACTTTTTTCCCAATATAGTTGATTTCCAATCATCTGAGCTATTGATTGAGAAAACTTGTGATGCATGGCTTGAAAATTGATATGAACATTATTGAAGACCTAGGGAGAACCACGGAGACCACTCGAGGCCTTTTCAACCAAATCTTCCTTGAGGAAATCAAAACCCTAGTAGTAGACCCCTTGCTTAGGAGGTGGTTTGACTGGTACACCCTTGAGTATCCTTGAATACTTGAGACCCTTAGAAGAATATCTTGAAGAAAATGGGTGGAAAAACTTTTGGATACAACATCTACACCTGTTCAATCTTCTCAAACTTGAAGAGTTAGATTGACATGCCCGCCATTCGTGACTTGAAGGTGGAAGATGATTGAACACTTAAGTGCCTAGAAATTTGCACTCACCGATGCACTAAGTGATATTGTTGGTTGATTATACTGGGAATAGGCTTAGAGATTCCATTCAGAGAGATGACAGAGAGTCACCGGAGACGGGCTTATAGATTCCATCCAAAGTAAACATTGATATAAATTAAACTAAGTCTACGCCCAACTAAAACTAGAAGAAGTATCAGAATAAATATACGCTCGATTTAATCTGAGCCAGAAGATATCTACGCCTGACTTTAACTGGAAGAAGTATCAGAATAAATCTACGCTCGATTTAGTCTGATCCAGATGATGTATATGCCCGAATTCAACTGGAAAAAGTTTCAGAATAAATCTACACTCAATTTAATCTAAGCCAAAAGATGTCTACACCTAACTTTAACTGGAAGAAGTATCAGAATAAATCTATGCTTGACTTAATTTGAGCCAGAAAATATCTACGACTGTCTTCAACTGGAAGAAGTATCATAATAAATCTACTCTTGATTTATTCTGAGCCAGAAGACGTCTACATCCTTATTTATCTGGAAGAAGTATCGGAATAAATTTATGCCCAATTTAATTTGAGCCAGAAGATATTTACAATTGTCTTCAACTGGAAGAAGTATCAGAATAAATATACGCTTAATTTAATCTGAGCCATGAGATGTTTACGACCGACTTCAATTGGAATAAGTATCAGAATAAATCTACGCTCGATTTAATCTGAGCCAGAAGATGTCTATGCTCATCTTCAACCGGAAGAAGTATCAGAATAAATCTACGCTCGATTTAATCTAATCCAGAAGATGTATACGACCATATTTAATGGAAGAAGTATCAGAATAAATCTATGCTCGATTTAATCTGAGCTAGAAGATGTATATGCTCGTCTTTATCTGGAATAAGTATCATAATAAATCTATGCTCGATTTAATTTGAGCCAGAAAATGTCTACTGGAAGAAGTATTAGAATAAATCTACGCTCGATTTAATTTGAGCCAGAAGATGTCTACGACCATATTCAACTGGGAGAAGTATCATAATAAATATACGCTCGATTTAATCTGAGACAGAAGATGTCTATGCTCGTCTTTAATTGGAAGAAGTATCAGAATAAATCTACGCCTAATTTAATCTGAGCCAGAAAATGTCTACTGGAAGAAGTATCATAATAAATCTACGCTTGATTTAATCTGAGCCAGAAGATGTCTACGACCTTCTTCAATTGGAAGGAGTATCACAATAAATCTATGCTCGATTTAATCTGAGCCAGAAGATGTCTATGACTGTCTTCAACTGGAAGAAGTAGCAGAATAAATCTACGCTTGATTTAATCTGAGCCAGAAGATGCCTAAGTCTGATTTCAACTGGAAGAGGTATAGAATAAATCTATGCTTGATTTAATCTGAGCCAGAAGATATCTACGCCTAACTTCAACGAGAGGAAGATGTCTTTTTAAAAATGACCTTCTGAGGAAATTGCTTAAGTAGTTATTTGTCAGATGTAGCCTTTCAGAAGATTGTCTGGTCATATAAGTAGTTGATGATGTTTGTCTATTGATTGATCTCTCCTGAAAAGGTAAAGAGTTAGCTGTATGCAATGTCATGATGTATGAAATATATTATGTAATGATGTTCTCAAAATAAACGAGACTGTGTTATATGCGTTTCATATGCATGTACTATGCGGTTCATAAATGATGTATGAATGTGAAACGTCGTTGAAATGTATTTGTAAATCCGTGCAATATATTTGTCTGGGAAAATAAATCCCTTACTGTTGATGGGAATGAAGAGTATGTGTATCTTCGATCTTGATAGGTATTCATGTTTTTTGTTTGAGGAAACTCCGCTGGAGGATGTTGATTCCTGTTTGGGGAGAAGAGTCTAAGAACATTGGTTATTCACTGCTCTATTAGGGAATTTAGTTCTTATATACCCTGATCAGGAACAAGAGATGGACTGGATGACGAATTGTCTGAGAGAATAAGATTGAATGATACCTAATCTGGTTTCATATTTAGTAGCAAACTCTTTGGGGATAGGGGTCTGGACTGACCTTTGCTGGAGATGGGAATTTTTCCGGTGATTTGTGATGGAAACAGACTCAAGCTGGGGAGACTGTAAGCTATTATGGAAATAAACCCTGTTGGGGAAATACTCTGCTGACAGAGAAATACTCTTATGAGGAAACATCCTTTCTGACGAAATGAACTCTGCTGGAGAGAAGAAATCTGCAGGGGTTTTTACAGTTTTAGAGGAATAAACTCAGCTGGGGTAGATATTTTCCATAAACTATATTGATTGGGACTCCGTAGGTTGGTGATATTATCAGGAAGAAGATCATATTCCTTTATCGGCTGGAGTTATCAGTTGGTAATTATGATATGACTACTCTGTGGGGATAATCCCATGGAAGTGTCTCTGTGGGGGTTTGTGGACAACTTGAACGTTATCCCAACTCTTAGAGTCTTGAGTAAATGCGTATTCCTGTTTTTATGCATACATTTGTTAGTAGATAATCATATTCATATGTATATGTTCATTTAATTTTAGTCACTGGACGTTTTTGCAAACAAAACAGAAAAAGTAAAAAACAAAAAGTTTGAATTTTAGGGTGTATTTGTATTTTTATTGATAGTTTGCCCACAAACAGGAGATTTTGTACAAAGAGACAT
This sequence comes from Vicia faba, assembly GCA_948472305.1. Classification (NCBI taxonomy): domain Eukaryota; kingdom Viridiplantae; phylum Streptophyta; class Magnoliopsida; order Fabales; family Fabaceae; genus Vicia; species Vicia faba. The sequence continues at coordinate 408,481,396 of OX451740.1, read as the reverse complement.
AAATCCTAGTAAGAGGAAATTATCGTGAAATGAAAAGAGTACAAAGTGAAAACCAGATAATAGCTATGTGGGAATAATCTCGTCAGGTTCCAACTCTGCTATTGCCCACATGTCTTCGAACATCTCATCCCTCGCTGTTGGAAGAAAGTGATTGAATTGATCTGTACCGTTTGAACTTGACGTTGGTAATAAAGCTTGTTGTAAGTGATCCAATAGGACATAATCATATGCTTTTAAACCCTAACTTTTCCCTGGACCGCCCTTTCGGGTTTTCAGTCCATCGGGATACCCTTTCTTGCCCAATTCACATTTTCAGGTTTTCGACTTGCCGGGTGTACAATCTTTTATATATATCCCTAATTTTTGCCCGAACCCTTTTGGTTCGCCGGGATGCCCTTATTTTTTCCTAGGCCAGTCAACCTAGCAGATCATTTTTCATGCGTAGTATCTTTTGACTATGTCTGCATTCACAGGGTGCGTGAAATCTTCACCATCCATGGTGGTCAGTATCATAGCACCGCCAGAAAATATTTTCTTAATCACAAATGGCCCTTCATAGGTGGGAGTCCATTTGCCCCTGGGATCACCTTGCAGTAGAATGATGCACTTTATTACCAAGTCACCATCCTGATGTACCTGATGTACCTGATGCTTGATTTTCTTGTTGAATGCCTTGATCATACGCTTCTGATACATCTGGCTGTGACAAACATTCACAAGCCTCTTCTCGTCAATCATATTCAACTGGTCTAGCCTGGTCTAAATCCACTCGTCCTCGTCTAAGTTTGCATGTTTCATAATTCTCAGATAAGGGATCTGAACTTCGACAAGTAGGACGACTTCCATACTGTAAACTAGAGAGAATGAGGTTGCCCCAGTTGATGTTCGAGCCGAGGTGAGATATCCATGGAGAGTAAATGGTAACATCTCATGCCAATCTTTGTAGGTCATAACCGTATTCTGTATAATCCTCTTAATATTTTTGTTGGCGGCTTCCATTGCACCATTCATCTTTGGTCGATACGGAGAAGAGTTGTGGTACTTGATCTTAAACTGCATGCAAAGTTCAATGATCATAGTTTTGTTGAGATTAGTACCATTATCTGTGATTATCCTCTCAGGGATGCCATACTGACAAACAAGGTTATGTTTTATGAACCGGGCGACCAAGTTCTTAGTAACAAAGGCAAACGAGGTTGCTTCAACCCATTTTGTAAAGTAATCAATGGCGACGAGGATGAAGCGGTGTCTGTTAGAGGAAATCGGTTTGATTTCTATGATCAAATCAATGCCCCACATTGTGAATGGCCATAGAGCAGTCATGATGTTCAGAGGAACCAGAGGCACGTGAACTTTATCAGCATAGATTTGTCACTTATGACAAGTTCTCGAGTGGTGGTGACAGTTAGCTTCCATAGTCGACCAATAGTAACCAGCTCTCAAAACTTTTTAGCCATATTATGCCCACTGAAGTAAGTACCAAAGACGCCTCCGTACATATCTTGCATAATTTCCTATACTTCCTTCTTGCCCATACAGCGAAGCAAAGTCGAATCATGATTGCACTTGTACAAAATTCCATTTCTCAAGAAGAACTTAGCCGAGAACCTCCGTAGGAATTTATTGTCATTGATTGATTCCCCTTCAAGGTATTCTTAAGCCTCAAGGTACCTTGTCACTTCATGAAACCAAGTTTTTGCTTCTACTCCACCAGTATCAATTTCATAACAGTGTGACGGTTTGTCGAATCTTTCAATGGTAATTCTGAGATCCTCATTGTCCCATATGACCTTGAACTAGGACGACATTGTAGCCAATGTGTCCACCAACTGATTCTCTTCTATCAAGATAGTCTCAAAAGTGATCTCTTCGAAATACAGGATCAAGTTTAGCACATGTTCTCTGTAAGGGATAAGATTTGGATGCTTCATATCCCATTATCACTTAACCTAAATGATTACCAAGGCCGAGTCCCCATATACGTTCAAGAACTTGATTCTCAAGTCAACAACGACTTTAATTCCCATGATGTACGCTTCATATTCAGTCATATTATTGGTACAGTCAAAGCATAATCTGGCGATGAATGGCGTATAGAAACCCTGTAGAGATATAATTGCAGCACCAATTCCGCTTCCAAGTGCGTTGGAAGCTCTATCAAAAACCATAGTCCATCGGGATCCTAGCTCAGTTCCTTCATACAATCCAGGTTCTTCACAATCTGTTACTAGCGTAATTTTCTCGTCCGGGAATTCAAAATTTATAAACTGATAGTCGTCTATAGCTTCATGTTCCAGATGATCTGCCAGTACACTTCCTTGGATTTCTTTTTGAGTGGTTTACTTAATGTCGTATTCGTTTAAAACCATTTTCCATCGGGCTATACTTCTGGAGAGAGCTTTCTTCTCTAATATGTACATGATGGGATCCATTTTAGAGACAACAAAGTAGTATAGGTCAACATATACTGTCTTAGTCGGCGAGCAGCCCATGCCAAAGTGCAACAAGTTTTCTCGAGCAATGAATATCTTGTTTCAGTCAGTAAACATTTTGCTAAGGTAGTATATTGCATGCTCTTTTCGACCAGACTCGTCATGCTGCCCCAGTACACACCTCATTGAGTTCTCTAACACTGTTAGGTACATGATTAGAGGCCTCCCTTCAACCGGTGGCATCAGAATCAAAGGTTCTTGTAGGTACTCCTTAATTTTGTCAAAGACTATTTGACAGTCGTCGTTCCACTTTAGTATTTGATCTTTCTTCAACAGCTTGAAGATTGGTTCACAAGTAGCAGTAAAATGGGAAATGAATCGAGAAATGTAATTTAGTCGTCCTAAGAAACCTATGACTTCATTCTCGGTACGGGGAGTTGGCATTTCTTGAATAGATTTAACTTTTGCAGGATCAACTTCAATACCTTTACCGCTGACGATGAAACCCAGGAGTTTACCGAATCTCACCCCAAAGGTGAACTTGTTCAGGTTTAACCTTAACTTGTATTTCTTCAGTCTTTCAAACAATTTATGCAGATGATCAAGATGCTCTTCATCAGTCTGTGATCTTTCTATCATATCTTTGACGTAGACCTCTATTTCATAGTGAATCATGTCATGAAATAAAGCTACCATGGCACGCTGATAAGTTTCCCCGGTGTTCTTCAACCCAAAAGGCATAACCTTGTAGCATAAATTGCCCCACCGTGTGACGAAGGTAGTTTTCTCCATGTCTTCAGGCGCTATCTTGATCTGATTATAACCCGAGAAACCATCCATGAAGGATAATACCTTATGCTGAGCGGTGTTGTTGACTAAAACATCAATATGTGGTAGTGGGAAGTCATCTTTAAGGATTTCCCTGTTTAGATCTCTGTAGTCTACACACATACATACCTTGCCATCTTTCTTTGGTACTGGAACAAAATTAGCAACCCATTGAGGATATGATATCACTGCTAAGAAACCTACGTTAAATTGCTTTATAACCTCGACCTTGATCTTTTCTGACATTTCAGGACGCATGCGACGAACCTTCTACTTAATCGGAGAGCAACCCTCTTTCATTGGCAGACGTTAAACTACAATATCAGTATCGAGCCCAGGAATGTCTTCGTATAACCAGGAAAAGATCTCAACATATTCATGTAACATCTGAATTGACCTATTTTTTACATTGCTCTCTTAGTTGGTGCCTATCTTGACTTCTTTTCCGTCTGTCTCGATACCCAAATTTACAACTTTGACTGATTCTTCATGTGGTTGGATAGCCTTTTCTTCTTGTATTAAGAGTTTGGAAAGTTCTCCAAGTATTTCACAATATTCCTCACCTTCGTCCTTGGCTTGGTAGATCGGATTTTCGAAGTCATATGCGGAAATAGCAGAATCGTTATCAACGAGATCCAGAGTGGATGAAGATCTGCAATGTAGTGTGTGGGTGTGTGTAAGAACACATAGCTATTTGAAAATGCAATAAGATAAAATAAAAACAGAGATCACAAAATTCGAATGCAAAACGTCCAAATTTTTATTGAATGGAAAATGTTTATGAATTATCAACCTTTAACAAATGAACCATTGTGCCCCGGGTAAGACACAAGGATTAAATTCATTGTTTATTACATAACCAAAATATTTTTAGATGTGGTAAGACAGGAATGTAGATATTACTCCTGAATAAAGGAGATATGGAAAATGTCTCCTGCTTTCTAATTGTTGAGTCTATCACCAATGGTAGGGAATATCCAACTGTCAAAATCATAATCACTGTCAACGTCTTCTATGGCGTTGACTTCGTTGTTGCTAATACGGAACGAAGGTCTTCCATCCCGAGCGCGACGAATATCCCTTTGACCTTCTGCAGTAAAACTCAAACCAAATTTGTCATATTTATAAGGGATATCAGGAATATGACCCCAAATAGTACAACCACCTTCTTCTATAGTTTCTTTGGCATCTTTTAAGGAAACCATCTTGTGCGGAATTCTGGTAGTCTTTGGAATGGCAGAAAAATCTTTAACAGCAGCAGGGGATGACCATGTCTCGATAAATTATCCGTCCATATCTACGTACCAGAATGAATTCGGGTGGATGACCATGTACTCCTCTTCTCCGCAGACAGTAACAACCTTTCCTTTTATCGGATATTTTAATTTTTGGTGCAAGGTGGAGGTAACAACACTTGCCCTATGGATTCTGGGGCATCGCAATAGACAATAATAGGCTGACGGGATGTCCATTACATAGAAGGTGAACTCGAATATCTATGAACCCACTTTGATTGGGAGGTCCACTTCTCCATCCACCATTCTTTTGCAACCGTCAAAGGACCGAACTATGATATTACTGGGCTTCATCACAAGCCCTTCACAATCTAGTCTATTGAGAGCGCCTTTTGGCAAAACATTTAGAGAAGAGCCAGTATCAATTAACAGATGAGCCAACGTAGTTCCCCTGCATTCAATGGAGACATACAAGGCCCTATTATGATTTCTACCCTCCAGAGTTAGGTCAACATCGGAGAAACCTAATCCATTATCAGTTGTTAAACTAGCCACATTACTTCCAAATTAATCAGCCAAAATTTCTCACGGCACATGAGCAGTCTTCAAGAATTTTAGTAAAGCCCGTGCACGGCTTCAGAACACAGTAGTAAAGATAACATTGAGATTTTGGACGGGGTCTTTCCCAGCTGCTTAATAATTTTATAGTCACTTCCGCGAATGATCCTCAAAACCTATTCCAACTCTTGCCCAGAGGTGTCCTTGATTGTGGTTTCTTTTAGTGCCTCCGTCCGGGCAGGCTCTATCTTTGGCTCTTTACCCCGAGCCTTGGTAGTTGACTTGGTAACTGTGACTTGAACAGGTGGAGAGATTTCCATGGAGAAAATCCTTTCTCTTCTAGTAACTTTGCTGGTCCTCGCAATATTGACAATGCTGGGATCAATCTCTTCATCATCTTCATCGGCCAACTCTTGTTTAATGTCGTGGTAATAGACGTCAGACCCATAATTCCATGGAATAGCCTTCTTCGAGGAATATGGGATGGGCCCAGGTGTTGTAATGAATAAAGGGGAAGCTTTTGGATTTGAGGTAATCCTTACAGGACCCTTGGAAGTGATCCTGAAAGTAGTACCAGATACGACAGAAAAATCTTGGCACAAATTCTCAGCATACAAAACTTTCTCAATCAAAATTACATGTTCATCCATCAAGCGTTGAACGCCTTCCTTCAGTAACCCGCAACCATTGGGTTGAACCGAACAACAATAACATTCTTTAACAAAGCCCGAAAATAAACCGGCTTCTAACAAATTCTCCTTGATTGTTGAGAGAGGAGTAACCACATCACTTATGGAGGCAACATACAAAACATCTTCAATAACACTTATGCCTTTGTCATGCTTAGGCATAGGTGCGGTAATCACGTTCGGGGTCTCCGGAGGTTCGAACTAAATTTCCTTATTATCGATCATATCCTGAATCTTGCTCTTCAGGGCCCAACAATTGTTGGTGTCTTTCCCAAGACTGTTCAAATGATAGGCACACCTCGCGTTCGGATTGTACTTTGGAGAGGATGTGTTGGGATTCCGAGGAGGATCCCACAGTGAAATGAGTTCAGTCTTTAACAAATGTTGTAATGCCTGAGATAAAGGCATTTAGATCTTGGTAAATTATATTATGGAGCATCTGGCCTTCATCGGTTGCCTTGTTGTTATTGTTGAAAAAGCACCGGATTAGAAATCAACACTGATCCCACAGACTGATGGCGGTCACTTTTACTATGCCCCATCTGGATATAGATAACATTGACTTTTTTTTACCATCGAACGACTTCTTCACAACATTATAAGATGTAGCCATCGGAATATTCCCACTATTATACCACTTTCAACTCTTTCCCCAGTCAGAATCAGCTCCGTAAAACCAGATGTCGAGCTTCCAATCAACAGATTAAAGAATGGGTCTGTCAGAGTGCCCATGAACATATCCACCAATTCCTGCTCAGTCAAAGGAGTCTGTAACCTATTGTACCCTAAAATTTTCCCTCTCTTTTCTCAAAACATTTCTCACCAAAGATCTCAAATGCTCAAGGGTTCTCAAGGGTTTGATTAGACAAGCTCACCTCCTAAGCACTGAGCCTCCAAATTAGGGTTTTGGTTTTCTCCAGTACAATTGGAATTTTTATGCCTCAAATGACTCTCATGGTTAATTATAGGTCTCCAAGATTTCTCATACCAAGTTTCAAGTCTTGCATCATAAAATTGCTCAGTCAATTGCTCAGATGACTAAAAAATCAATTATATTGGGTAAAAAGTCAACTATGGTCAATATACAGTCAAACTTCACGATTTTTGGCCAACATCAACATTTTTAGGTCATATTCATCAATTTATCAAGTGTTGATCACAATTCCTCAAGAAAAACGCTCAAATCATAAAAGGGGCAAAATTGTCAAAATTAGGATTTTGATTGAGAATGACTGATCAGTGATTTTTGACCTAGTACATGACCTAATGGTTTGAAGCATAATATCAAGGACCAAAAAAAAACATTTTGACCTAATTTCATGACTCAAATCATTTCTCAAGATCAATGGATTGATAGTTGAAGTTTGATCAACTGATGAAAAGTCAACTGATACACAAAAAGTCAAACTTTGACTTTTTGATCAACATTGAATTTCAAAGATCAAGATTCATCAAGATACTTGAAAATATCAAACTTGATCATCAATAATCAAGGAAGTCAAGAAATTCCACAAAAAGTCGAAGTTTTCAATACTTAGAAAAATTCTAAGTATTTTTTAACCTTGATATATTCAATACTTCATGACAATTTTTCACCAAGATGCAAGATGATTCAAGGAAAATTTTCAACATGAAAGTTGTAGATATTGATGAACTCTACATCTTTGTATTAGATGGTTGATGTCCAAAAAATGCTTAGATTTGAAGATATAGGCTCATGAAGTCATGACATTTTTCATAAAACACTTAGTTAAATTTTCAACTAGTTTAGGTAGATTTTTGACCTAACTTCTTGACCAATTTTCACCAAGTTCCAAGATGATTTATCCAAAGTGGTCAACATGAAGGTTGTAAAAAATGTTTCAAGCTTTTCAAAATGTCCAAGAACTTTAAGAGATCATGCTTGATATAGGAGAATCAAAGAGAAGAAGTTGAGCTTTAATTCTTGAATTATAGGTCATTTTGATGATGAACACTTGATCAAATCTCAAACCATGTTGCATAAATATTGCTTTGCAGGTTTCTAACTTGAAAATCACTCAATAATTAATTTTTTACACAACTATTAGAGCTATGATCCAAGCATTTGAGCCATTGTCCAAGAGATTCATCCATTTTTGGCACAAAGTAACATTGCCATTCTTGTAAAGTTGATTTAATCACAAAGTCAACTTATCTCGAGCCTATAACTTGTTTGTTATAAACACACTCAAAATACAAGATTATATAAGCATTTTTAAAGCCTCTAACTACTCTAGATTGCTTTGTACTTCGCCTTGGGACAATGTTTGTCAAGATTGCTTCAAAAACAAGTAAAAAAACCATAACATGTGATCTTGTGAATCTGATCATTCAAGCCCACAAACCTCTTGCCTATAAATAGAGGTACTATTTTGCAAGCCAAACACAAATGGACAAGCCTTGAAACTCCCAAACTCAGAATTTCTCTCAAAGTTCATTTTTGTGGCATTTCTGAACTCGAACCCCAAACTCACATTTCACTCGTGTGTTCTCACTCAAAATAAATCACAAAGCTCCATACATCATTTAGAACTTATCCAAGACCATGTTACAAAACTGTCACACCTCCACCACCATCCTCCGTTTCCAAAAATAGTCACTTTCTCATTGACTTCTACAAGAAGATTAAAGCACTCTCAGCATAAGGTAAGCTTTGAATTAGCTTCCTAGGAGTCTAGTGAAGCTATTCAGGTCATCACAACACCACCAAGACTGCTCAAACTTTAAACACGATTTCCAGTTTTGAGGTATGTTTTCTCAACTTTGAACTTCTCATACAAGCATCATTAATAGTTATTTTGTAAAGATAAAATGGCGAAATCATTGCCCTGAAGCTAACCATGCCCTTAGTTTTCATTTATCTTGCTTGAGTGATGCGGATTTTGAAGTTGAAGTTACAAAAAAATTAGGTCAGAATTTGGTACCAACAAAAATTCGTGTTCATCTTTGAGTGTTAGCTTAAGTTATTTACATATTTGAAATCCTGATGAAATTTCTAACAAGTTTGATGTTTACACTTTCTGAAATGGTTGAGAAGTGAGCAAGTTTGAAATACAAAAATGGTTGGCGCGAGGAAGAAGATGAAGTACAGTTAGAAGCAAGTTCATTTTATATTTAATAGTTGTTACATAAAATAATGGATGTATCACCACCTCAGTGGTTAAAGAGCGTGTCTGTCACCTATGGAACCTGGCTTCGAGCCCCAGGATCCCATTTTGTTATTTTTCTATTTATTTTTTGTTCCTTGTTTTGTTCTAGCGCGGTTGGACCTCCATGGCTTTGGGCCTTAGCAGTTTTTCCTTTCCATGACCCCCACTTTACTTGATTCAGACGTAGGCCCATCACTTTTTTTTATTAATTTCTGATTTCAAATTAAAAAAATGTAGTTTTGTGCCTAACCTTTTTACTACTTCTTCACACCCTATTTTACTTTTTAACATCAAGCCCAACTTTTTATTTATTTTATATTTTTACTATTATTCATTTGTTTTATTTTTTACTTAATAAAATACAAAAATATATTTAAAATTATTATATTAAAAATATTTTTTCTTTTTTCTTTTATTTTACTTCACTTATTTTTAAACAAATAAAACCTCAAAAATTATTATTTTCTAGAAAACTAAATTAGACTTAGGGTTTATTTTTAATTAACTTAGACTTTAGGTTTTGTTAAATAATTAATTAAATTCCCTTTTAAATTAATTAGTTTAATTAGGTTAATTAAAAGTTTTTTCCATTAAAAGCCATAAAAACAATTTTCTTTTCTCCATCTTTATATTTTTTGTACATGTATTATTTTGCATTACAATTTATGTAATTGTCAAAGCATTTTAATAACAATTAGAGTTTATTTTACTTCTCATCTCCATTTGTAAATTTATATTCCCCATCCCCAAAAGTATTATAATAGTGTAGGACATTTTAATTCGGTAATTTATCGCTTTCCATATTATTGCTAGTAATTAGGGTTTGCATGACAAGACTAAAATTAACCATAACAAAACCCTAATTCAAAGATAAAATACATGAAAACAAAACACCTTACATACATGCACCTCTAGAGTAACCCACACTTTTTGCCTCAGATATAAACATTCATGTCCCTCGAACGTGGGATGTTTTAGCAAAGACCCTCGATTAAAATATCATAGTCCCTCGATGATCCTTCAAATGTTGCCTTCGGTAAATGATCTTAGTCCCTTACGACAATTGCTAAAACATCTTACAAGTTTCCTTCTATGACTTTACGATGACCCACGTCTGTCCCTCATATCCAACAATATGGCTATTTACCAATCAATGGTAAAATAGCACTATCTAAAGGAGGAGTAAAAGAACAAAGACTTCTTGAGTAGGTAAATTTCTCATGATTGCTTGTTCACAAACAAAAACATTTCCACATTTCACACTTTCAAAACATCTTTCGAAACATCTTTCAAAATAAACATTTTGTATACATTCTCAACGAGACGAGAATCATTACAAAATGGCCTTACATTGGCATTTTCAAACATCTTTCCAAATACTTCCTTTCAATAAATATTTTCAAAACTAACACTTTGTATACATTCTCAATGATACGAGAATCATTGCAATGTTTTCCAAACTTAGAAATTTTCAAAATATTTTTTCAAACTCATACAAACACAAAAGCATTTCAAAGTGATCAAGCAATTAAGAGCCCGTAGATAACTACGGATAAAAAGTGTGCTATCACCTTCCTTTTTCATAACCTACACCCCAAACGCAAGAAAATAACTGAAAAGTTATTTCATGTTATTTTCAACCTTTCCTTTATTGGATAAAAGAAAAGTCGATGGCGACTCTTGCTATCTGCAAAATTTGCGATAAAAGGAAAAACACCTAAGTCTGTTCTTCCATCGTATCACAAAACTGGCGACTATGCTGGGGAAAATAAATATAAAAGTGGGGTTACCTTAAGAGCTAGATCACCTTTGTTTGCTTTACTTTTTTGCTTTGTTTGTTTACATTTGTGGGTTATGCTTGGGTTTACTACTTGTAAAAATCCTATACCCGGATTTGGGGCATATTAGGTAAGTAGCAATAGATCGTGGAAACTGTATGGCATAAACTGATATGGTTGAAGCGACGGATATGTTAGTGCGACACATTTATAGGTACGGTGTCCCTTGAGTTAAATCGAGGAGAATACGCGGCCGCTAAGTGGTGTCATAAAGCACTAACTGACTATAGAACCTTAGTTGAACAACTTGGCCATTAGAAAGTAGTGATACAGCCGGCTTTGGTGCAAGACTGAAGTTGGTTGATACTCGATACTACACTCATTGAGATGATATTTTCGGGATATTTCGGTCGTGAAAAAAGATTGCTTGTGGTGAAACAATGCCCGATGAAGAAAGATCAATGATATTGAGATTCCTTAGAACCTGATTACTTTATTTTAGGACAGGTTGAACCAACTAAAACTTCAAGAGGGTACTTACCTATAAACCTCATGCAAGCCTAAAACTAAGACCTTGTGTGCTTTGTGTGTATATTATTATTTGTTCATAACACCATAATCATTATAACATTATGCCATAGCATATCTACTAACCATTTCAAGGACCTGAGGATTTATCTTTGTTCTGTTTTGCAGATCATGGCTTCCGCTTGCAGAAATACCATCCGAATCAGCTTTGTAAAAGTGCCTCCTCAACTCCAAGAGTTAGCCTCAAGGGTTCCAGAATATTCTCTGTTCACCAAAAGATATGGTCGACTTCTCAATCTGGTTACCTCAAGCTTTAAAGAAGAAATGATGTGTGTGCTCTTTCAATTCTTTGATCCTAAACATCATTATTTCACCTTTCCCGATTATCAATTGGTGCCCATAATGGAAGAGTTCTCTCAACTTTTAGGAGTATCGGTCCTTGGTTAAATTCCATTCAATGGTTTAAGGGAAACTCCGAAATCCGAATTTATTTCCAAGGCCTTACATTTGAAGAAGTCAGACATTGTAGATAATTATGAAACAAGGAGTGTAATCAAGAGTTTTCTAGCTAAGTTTATGTTTGAGATGGCTCGACTATTTTGGGAGGCTATAGATTTGCAAGATTTTGAAGAAGTCTTGGCTCTTCTAATATATGGGTTAGTACTGTTCCCTAATCTAGTCTAACTCATAGATGTGAATGCTGACAAGATCTTCCTTTCTCGTAACCCTGTGCCTACTTTACTCGAAGAAATTTTGCATACTCTTCGCACTCACACCATGAGGAAGAGAGGAGCTCTTATGTGTTTCATTCCGTTGCTGTCTAGGTGGTTTATTTCTCACCTTCCCTTTTCAGTTTTGAAGAATGAACTGGGTCTAAATTGGTCGCAAAGAATAATGTTGCTTTCTCACACAAATATCCATTAGTGCTCCCAATATTTAGAGCACATTACTATCATTGACCGTTGTGGGGAGTTCCCTAATGTTCCACTCTTGGGCATTAGGGGAGGTATTAATTATAACCCTTCACTGGCTCTACGACAATTTGGATATGCTCGAAGAGATGGTCCCCATGACGCGCTAATCTAGGGTATTATATTCAACTATGAGAACGATGTCTAAGGTTACCGTCAAAGGTTTGTTCGAGCCAGGGGCATGATAAACAAGGTTTATAGCAAGACTTTAGGGCATACAAACTCTTTTCTGTTGGAGCCTTATCTCAAATGGGTGCGAGCTCACGCTCAAAATCTCATGATGACATATCCTATTATCCTACCAATAGTTGTGGAGCCTGTTACCGAGGGAGATATTCCTTATACCATTCTTCATCCTGACATCCCTACCTACCTTGAAAAATTGTAGAGATCGTGGATTCAACTCAAAGGGGAATGAGACACCTTTGAAGCTCGATTCTATGCAAGTGAGAAGAAAGTATTGGAGCTTACAAGGAAACTTCATGAAGAGCGGAGCCTGAATGCATACATTGCACCAAAGAGGAAGCACCCATGTGTAACTTGAGTCTTTTGTTTTAGGAGTTTATTTTGTTGTCTTTTTTACACCCTTTTTCTTTTTCATTATAATCCCAAGGAGCAATTGTAATTCTTGAACTTATTAATACAATTGTTGTGTTTGTTTCCTTTTTGGCTAGCAAATTTAAATTCCTTAAAGTCCTTGAAAACATTGCATCTACATAGCATGCATATATCATAAGCAGGTTTTCTGATATAGGTTTCTTCATATTTTTACTGTTAATTTCAATATAAGATGGCTCTAGAGAAAACCGTCAAAGATCTGCAAACTCAACACATACAGTTCCAAGAGACTCTCCTCAACCAAGCCAATGGTCATCAAGAAATGATGGCACTCCTTGCCACCAAGAAGAAGACCAATAAGAGGGCTGTTATTCTCAACATGGGAAGAAGGTTTAAGGGGCCCGCCTGTCTGACTCAAATAGAAGAGGCTACTTCTGAGGAAGAAGACAATCAAGAAGAGGAAGTTAGAAGCACCAGAGCTGGAGGTGGAAATAACCAGATTAATGAGGATGAAGACTATTTCGAAGAGTAGTATCCACCGGCGGATGAGAAGTACAAGAAGCTGGAAGACCGACTTAAGGCTGTAGAGATCCAAACAGTGCCTGGTTTGGACTTTGGAGACTTAGGTCTGGTTCCTAGGGTGGTCATTCCCCATAAATTTAAAGTTCCTGTCTTCACCAAATACAATGGGGTCTCCTATCCAAAGATGCATCTGAGGTCTTATGTCCGCAAGATTCAACCACACATCGCTGATAGGAAGTTATGGGTACACTTCTTCTAAGAAAGCTTATCTGGGACATAGTTGGAGTGGTTCTATCAACTTGAGGGGACTAATATCCACACATTGGAGGATCTGGCTGCTGCCTTCTACAGATAATACCAATACAATGCTTATCTTGCACCAACTCGTGTGCAATTACAAAATATGACATTGGGTTCAAATGGAGGCTTTAAGGAGTATGCTCAAAAATGGAGGGACCTGGCTGGAAGGGTGCAACCCCCGTTGTCTGACAGAGAATTAGTGGACATGTTTATGGGTACCTTGACTGGTCCATTCTTTAATTTGGTGATTAGGAGTTCTTTGTCAGGTTTACCGAGTTGATTATTACTGGTGAACAAGTTGAAAGTAGAATCAAAAGCAGAAAGATCCCCATGGCCTCAACCTCTACTACTGTAAAGAAACCATTTGTTAGTCAGAAGGAAACTAATGCTATTTATGGACAAAATAGCCGTATCAAGAACGATCATCATCAATCGGTAGGAGCTGTATTTATTTCAAATCCAACCCCAGTTCAACGACCATAACAATCAAACAATTAACAAAGGCCTTTTGTTCCAATGAGGCAATTCACTAGAATCAACATGCCACTATTTCAAGCTTTACAACATTTGTTGAAGGAAGATTTAGTAACGTTGCAAGACCCTTATCCAAATCCCAATACAGCCTCTCCCAAATATAACCCGAATGTGGAATGTGCCTATCATTCAAATAGTCTCGACCATGACACCAACAACTATTGGGCGTTAAAGAACAAGATACAAGATTTGATTGATAACAAGGTGATCGAGTTTTACCCTCCACAAACATCTAATGTCATTACTTCTCCCATGCCCAGTCATGGTAAAGTTGTCAATGCTATTGATGATGCCTCCTTTGTCTCTACCATTGATGATTTGACTACTCCATTATTGACCGTTAAGAAGAACCTACTGAGAGCCAGTTTATTTCCTGGCTGCCTTGAAAATTGTTACCATTATGCTTCCCAAACTAATGATTGTATGTGGCTGAAGAAAGGTATCCAACGCCTGATTGATAGCCATGAAATTCTGTTTGAGAAAACTTCGTTCGTAAAAAGTTTACCTCAAGATGTTTCCATAATCACAATCTCTAACACTCTTATTAGGATCACCTCTAAAGGCCCTATAAGGATCCCTGCTGAGCCAAGAGTGGCTCCCTTAATCATCACTACACCGGGACCAATCCTCTATTCATCTGACAAAGCAGTTCCTTGGAAAAATGGGGCATAAGTTTATTATCATGATGTCAAGCAAGAGCCATGTATTATTGAAAATGAAGATTCTAGAGTTACAAACATTATTGGAACTATTAAGGTCACTAGGACAGAAAGGGTCTTCTCTCCGAAGATCTCTCCTCCAACAACTACAGTAACACCTGTTCGTATTCCTACTGCTATACTAACTACTGATACCCAAGGTAAATAGAAAGTTACTGAGCCTGCCCTGATGGAGGCACCCTCAAAAGAAGTGACAATTGAAGACCCATCTAGACAAGAGATGGAAAAAATTCTGAAGATCATCCGAAAAAGTGACTACAAAATAGTTGAACAACTAGGGAAGAATACTTAAAAATATCCATCTTGTCCTTATTGTTATTCTTTGAAGCACATGCCCAAGCTCTGCTAAAATTCTTGATTAATGCCCATGTACCTCAAGAGACCACTACTGATCAATTTGAGAATTATGTTGCAAGCCTAACTGCTGACAATGCCTTGGGATTTTCTGATGCAGATTTAACTCCGGCGGGGAAGAATCACAATAAGGCTCTACACATTTCTATTGAGTGCAAAGGCATGACTCTGGCACATGTGTTAGTAGATATTGGGTCCTCCCTCAATGTTTTACCTAAAGGTGCTTTGGACAGATTGGACTGTGAAGGGCTGGTGCTGAAACCCAGCGATATTGTGGTAAGAGCCTTCGATGGCTCAAAAAGGATGGTCCACGGGGAGGTTGATCTATCGATCAAAGTAGGATCTCAAGTATTCAATTCAACCTTTTATGTAATGGATATCCGCCCGACCTATTCTTGCTTGCTCGGACGCTCATAGATTCATGGGGCAGGTGCAATTACCTCTACATTACATCAAATGCTGAAATACCCAGTGAAAGGGAAGGTTGTCACGGTCTATGGAGAGGAAGAATATATGGTCAGTCATTTGAATTCTTTCAAATACGTTGAAATGGATGGCGAATTCATTGAAACCCCCTATCAAGCATTTGAGGTAATCCCTCCAATGATTGTTATTTCTACTCCTGCTACTCCTGAAATATCTAAAGGCACGCCAAGAATAACCTCTCTGAAGGATGTTAGGGCTGTTTTAGAAGATGGAGGCTACACTATCTAGGGACAACTTCCTGACATCCCCTACAAATCTGACAAATTTGGGTTGGGTTTTACTTCAAAGGCTCATAAAGAGGTTCGACGTGCTCGTGCTGGTGGACCACCTCTCCGTATAAGCAACAATGAAGTCAATGCTCGAGAAGACACTGATAATGACGATGACTTGGACGAATGGATATTCCCAACTGCTGATGGCAGACTCAACAATTGGAAGGCCAAAGACTACATCTCAATCTCCTTCAACCAAGAGTAATTGCTATTTCCTTTTTTTTTTGCTTTAAGAACTTTGTCTGTATAACTTCCTTCAAAATAATGATTTTAAACCACGTGCCTTGCCCAAGGCACAATGGCCCATTTTTTAAGGGTTTGTCTTTTCATATATCATATGCTCATTTAATGAAAATGTTAGACAATTTTGCATTCAAATTTTGTGCTCTTTGTCTTTCTTTTATGTTACTGTATTTTCAAAAATAGCCATGTGACCTTACATGCACACATACACATTTGTAGACCCACATCCACTCTGGATCTCATTGACAATAATTCTGCTATTGCCGTTTATGACTTCGAAAATCCAATCTATCAAGCCGAAGATGAAGGTGAAGAAGATTATGAGATAACTGGAGAACTCGCCAGACTCCTAATACAAGAGGGAAAGGCCATGAGAAGATTGGTTCAAATGTTGCACAAATATGTTGAGGTCTTTGCTTGGTCATATGAAGACATGCCGGAGCTTGATACCAATATCGTGGTTCATCGTCTGCCAATGAAAGAAGGTTGTTCTCCTATCAAACCAAAAGTTCGTCGCATGCGCCCTAATATGTCTGAGAAGATCACGGCTGAGGTAATGAAACAGTTCAATGCAGGTTTCTTGGCAGTGACGGCGTATCCCCAATGGGTTGAAAATGTTGTTCCAGTGTCGAAGAAAGACAGTAAGGTCCGTATATGTGTAAACTCAGGGATTTAAATAGGGAAAGCCCCAAAGATGACTTCCGACTACCGCATATTGATGTCTTAGTTAACAACACTGCTCAATACAAGGTGTTTTTGTTCATGGATGGCTTCTCGAGTTACAACAAAATCAAAATTGTGTTCGAAGACATGGAGAAGACTACTTTTATCACACACTGGGGCACCTTCTATTATAAGGTCATGCCTTTTGGGCTGAAGAACACAGGCGCAACTTATCATTGGGCTATGGTGGCTCTATTTCATGACATGATTAATCATGAGATAGAAGTCTATGTTGATGACATTATAGCAAGATTCCAAACTAAGGAAGAACACCTTGATCATCTGTACAAGCTGTTTGAGAGGTTAAAGAAATACAAGCTGAGATTGAATCCCAACAAATGCATCTTTGGGGTAAGGTCTGGTAAGCTCCTAGGCTTTGTCGTCAGTGGAAAAGGTATTGAAGTTGATCCTGCAAAGGTCAAAGCCATCCAAGAAATGCCATCCCCTCGTACTGAGAAGGAGATCAGAGGTTTTCTAGGACGAATAAACTACATTTCCCGATACATCTTTCATCTGACCGCTACTTGTGAGCCACTATTTAAGTTACTGAAGAAAGATCAAGTGGTAAGATGGAATGACGAATGTCAAATAGCTTTTGACAAAATCAAGGAATACTTGTAAGAATCCCCAATTCTGATGCCACCAGTTGAAGGAAGACCTTTGGTCATGTACTTAACCGTGTTAGAGAATTCAATGGGGTGTGTGATGGGGTAGCATGACGAGTCTGGTCGAAAAGAGCATGCAATATACTATCTTAGCAAAAAGTTTACCGACTGTGAAACAAGATTTTCACTGCTCGAGAAAACTTGTTGTGCTTTGGCATGGGCGGCTCGCCAACTAAGATAGTATATGTTGACTCATACCACTCTATTAATCTCTAAGATGGATCTTGTGATACGATGGGAGAACTGACTTGGTTGTTTTGCGTTTGATCACAAAATGTTGCAGTTAGCAAGAGTCGCCACCGACTTTTCTTTTATCCAAAAGGAAAGGCTGAAAAGAACAGGAAAAACCTTTGATATGTTTTCTTTAGTTCGGGGGGTAGATTATGAAAAGGGAAGGTATTAGCACACTTTTCATCCATGGTTTTCCACGGGCTCTTAGTTACTTGCTAGATCACTTGCTTTTTTGTTTGTAAATGTGCTTTGTGTGGTTTTTGAAAGTATTTTGAAAAGGCGCCATCCTTTAGGCAAACTTTGTAATGATTCTCGTTCGTAAGAATGTATACAAAGTGTTGATCTTTTGAAAATTTTTCAAGTTTGAAAGATTTTTTAAAAGTGTTGGTGTTTGTTTTGAAAATAGCAAGGATGTTTTGGTTTTGAAATTGAGCAAGCAACTAGGAACAATCTACCTACTCAAAAGTCTTTCATGTTTATTTCTTCTTTCCTTTGACATTGTCATCTTACCATTGATTTGGTAAGTAACCCTATCTTTGGATGTAAATGGGACGGGCATGGGTCATCGTATAACCATGATTAGCAATGTTGCAAGATATCTTAGCATTTTTCTTTAGGGACTAAGATCATTTTGAAAGGCAATATAGATAGCGTCATCGAGGGACTATGATCATGTATTTTGCTTGTTTTTGCTAAGATACCTCACATGCATAATATGGCTATTTTAGTAAGGCAACCAAGTGGATTTTACCCTAGGGGTGCTTGTGTGCAAGTGTATTGATTTTCGTGCTTTGTTTAGTCTTTGATTAGGGTTTTCTACTTGTTGATTTTATCTTCTCATACAAACCCTAATTACTAGCATTTATATAAAGCGATAAATTGCGAAAAGTAAAATTACTACGCTATTACATCATTCGGGGAGGGGGTGTACAAATTTACAAATGGGGATTGCAAGAAAATTAAACCTAATTATCTATTACAACCATATTGAATATTGTACAAAATTTGAAATAAAATTCAAGAATATAAATGGAAAAAGAAATGATTTTTTTTTATGAAAGGGTTTTTTTGTCTTGACCTAATTAAAGAAAAATGATTAATTAAAATTAAATAAAATTTACTTAAATTAATTAAAAAAGAAATTAATTTGAAAAGGATTTTTAGGGTTTTTTATGAAAAGGCTTTAAATTAAAGAAAAAATGAATATTATTTAATTAAAATAAACTAAGTTCTAAATTAATTTAACTAGAAAAATAAAATAATATAATAATTTAACCTAAGTCTAAAAATTAATTATTTAAAAAAAGAAATTAATTTGTTTTAAGAAAATATCTTTTTTAGTCTTTTTGTTTTATGGAGAAAATGAAATATATATAAGTACAAATAATAAATAAAAAAATAAATTTGGATTTTTTATGATTTATAAAAAAAAATAGTAATAATAATAATAATAATAATGAAGAATAATAAAATAATAAAAAGAAAATAAAAGAATATAAAGAAAAGTCAGTGGGGTGGATCACTAATGCAAGAGGTGTTGTGAGAGAGAAAAAAAAGATTAGGCCCATATCAGAAGCCGCTGTCAAAAAAACACAAAAAGTCAGAAATTAGTGAAAAAATTGCAAAAGGTCACGCTTGGGCTTGAACCCAGGACCTAAGGGTGACAGGTGCGCGCTTTAACTAATGAGGTGGTGATACATCTGTTAACTTATGTGAAAGGATAAATACATAACACAAAACGCGCCCTGATTACACTTCATCTTCAACCTCCAGCCAAAGGACCCGTGTCTTCTTCATCTCTCAACAAAAATGAAAAGTTCAAACATGAAAGTTGTGGCATTTCTTCCCACGAATCCAACCATATAAATAACTTAAGCTAACAGCCAAAGATGAATGAGAATTTTTCTGGCCCTAATTTAAAACCTAAAAATTTCAGGAAACTTCAACTCTAAATTTCTCTAAGCTCAGGCCATATAAATGCAAACTATGGATATGTACAGCTTCGTGGAAATGGTATCTACATTTTATCTTCACAAATCAAACTCAAATGATGCTTGTATGAAGAGATAGAAGTTTGAAAACTTACCTCTTGCAGCTGGAGTCGTGTATGGAGTTTGAGCAACCTTTGTGATGGCCTGATGATTTTTGTAGCTTGCCTGGACCTCCTTGAATGTGTTCCAACTCCTATTTTTCTTTGAGGATGGATGAAACTCCCAACTCAAGTCAAGTTGCAAGCTTCAGTTTTGAAAATGGTGGATGTTGATGGAGGAGTTACAGTTAGGAAATGAGGGCCTGGATCACTTTGATATGATGTATGGAAGGTGTTTGGATGATTAGTTTTCAAAATGCACGAGTGGAAATGAAAATGGTGAGTTTTTTCTCAAAACTGTCAAGTTTGGGCAGTTCTGTGCAGCAAGGTGCTTGGGAGGTTTTCAGGGTCTTAGCATTCGTGTATTATGTTGAAATATACTTGTGCATAAGTAAGGAAAAGGTTAGAGTACTTGAGGAGGTCAGAAGCATAAGATGATATAGTTATGGCTATGTTACTTGATTTTGAAGAAAAGTGAAAACATGGTTTCAAGGCATAGTACAAGCATGACCTGAATTTATGGGAGGCTCTAGATATGTTGCTTTTGCCTTTGACATTTCTTGTGATCAGAAGGAATAAGTGCAAATCTCTATGCATTGACTTTGTGATTAAAGCTTCTTTACAAGAATGGAATGGTTACTTTCTTCCAAAAATGGAAATGCAACTTGGATAATGATTCAAATGCTTGGATAATGGCTCCATATGTTGTGTAAACATTCAATTATGGAGTGACAAAAAGGTTTGAGGTCTGCAAAGTGAATATTATGCAGCATAGGCTTGGATTTGAATTCTTGTTCATCATGAAATGGCTTGTAATTTAAGTTTGAAAACCCTAACTTCATCTCTTCGATTCTCCTTGCTCACAAATGATCTCAAGGATTTCTAGGACATTTTAGAAATCTTGTAATGTGCTCTACAACCCCTCTTTGAATCACTTTTGAAAATTCCCCTTGGAACTATATGAAAAGGTGCTATGAAGTTAGGTCAAAATCCTGACCAAAACTAGGGCAAAATTTCACTAAGTGTTCAATTTCAAGACCATGACTTTATGAATTAATAACTTGAGATCCAAGAATTTTAAGAAGAAGTTGTGTAAAGAAATTTTGTATATATCATGGAGATATACAACTTTCATGTTGAAAGTTTCTTTTGAATCATCTTGCATCATGGTGAAAAACTGGCTTAAAGTTATGAAAAAACACGAAGTTTTAAACACTTAGAAAAATTTATAAGTTAGCAAACTTTGACTTTTCAAAATGAAATCTTGACTTTTTGATTTCTTGATGAATAAGTTTCATATTTTGACATGTTTTGATGAATTGTGATCTTTGACATTGGATTTTGACCAAAAAGTCCATGTTTGACTTTTCAGTGTATAGTTGACTTTTGATCAATTGACTGAGAATTCACTATCAATCCAATTGATCTTGAGAAATATTTTAGGTCATGCCATTAGGTCAAAAAGATGCAATTGAACTCTTGAAACCATGCTTTAAACCAATTGACTATTTGCTAGGTCAAAAATCAGAAATTGCCTTTTCTCAGTCAAAACCCTAATTTTGACCATTTTACCCTTTTGATGATTTGATCCAATTTATTGAGGAATTATGGTCCAAACTTAATCAAATGATACATGCGAGTTTGTAATGTTTATGTGGATAAATAATTATGAAGTTTGACTATAAATTGGCCATAGTTGACTTTTTCCCCAATACAACTAATTTTTAGGTCAATTGCTCAATTGACTGAGCAAAAGTGTGATCCAAGGCTTGAAACTTGACATGAGTAATCTTGGGGGTCCATAATGATCCATGAAGGTAATATGAAGCATTGAAAGTTCAATTATCCTTGTGCAATCTCAAACCCTAATTTTGGTCATCAGTGTTTAAGGAGGTGTCTTGAGCTGATCAACCCTAGTGAAGTCTTGAACCCATAGAGATATTTGTGAGAAAATATTTGATAATGAGAGGGAAAATTTTGGGGTACAACAGCTGCCCCTATTCAATCTTCTTAAACCTGAAGAGTTAGATTGGCGGATCCGCCATTCATGACTTGAAGGTGAAAGATGATTGAACACTAGAGTGCCCAGAAATTTGCACTCGAAGATGGATCATGAATGGGCTTATAGATTCCATTTGGAGGAATGTTGGTAAACACTGGAAGAAGTATCAACACAAATCTCTTGGTTATTTATACTAAAACTTTATGTTTTACCTGTGAGAAAAATAGTTTGTAAAATGCAGATGACTGCATGATGCTCACCAGATTTGGTATTATGTTAAATGCATATGGTATGTATATGCTATGATGTATAAATGTGAGACGTATGTTTTAGTTCGGGAAAATAAATCGCTGAATGCTGCTGAGGAAATTCTGGGGGGTTGAATCCCTGATTTCCGTTGGGGATGAAGAATATGCATATCTTCAAACTTTGTGGAAAGGATGCTTTCACTGGAGAATATATCTTGAATTTCAGTTGTTATCTGGTCGGATACAAGCTTCACAATTTGCTGAGGATGAAGTAGTCAACTACTATCTGGTCGGATGCAAATCTTCGCAAGAACTTTCTGTCATTGATAGATGCCTCTCTGGATACTCTTTTGCTTCAAGGTATCTCATCACCTCATGGTACCATGGATTTTCCGCATCGGTGTCAAGCTCATAGCAATGTGTAGGTTCATCGAATCTTTCAATTGTTATCATAGGGGCTTCGTTGTCCCGTATGACCTTGGACATTGAAGACATGGTTGCCAAAGCGTCAACCAACTGGTTTTCTTCCCTAGGAAAGTGCTCAAAAGTGATCTCTTCGAAGTAAGGAATTAGGGATAGCACAAATTCCTTGAAAGGGATAAGGTTAGGGTGTTTAGTGTCCCAATCTCCTTTTACTTGGCTGATCACTAGGGCAAAATTCCCCAAACACATCCAAATGCTTGATCCTTAAGTCAATAGCAGCTTTCAGACCTAAGATGCATGCTTCATACTCGGCCATATTGTTTGTGCAATCGAAGCATAGTCTGACAGTGAAAGGAGTGTGGCAACCTTCAGGAGAGATGATCACAACACCAATTCCGTTACCTAAGGCGTTGGAAGCCCCATCGAATACCATAGTCCAACAGGATCCTTGTTCAGGTTCGTCATATGGTCTAGGTTTCGCACAGTCGGTTACCAGCATGATGTTCTCATCAGGGAAGTCGAGGTTCATTTACTGATAATCATCCATCGCTTGATGGGCCAAATGATCTGCTAGTACACTTCCTTTGATGGCCTTTTGAGTCGTGTATTGAATGTCGTACTCAGTCAAGATCATTTCCCATCTGGCTATCCATCCGGAAAGGGCAGGTTTCTCAAAGATGTACTTGATTGGGTCCATATTAGAAATCAACAGAGTGGTATGAGTCAACATATACTATCTTAGTCGGCGAGAAGCCCATGCCAGAGCGCAACAAGTTTTCTCGAGCAGTGAATATCTGGTTTCACAGTCGGTAAACTTTTTGCTCAGGTAATAAATAGCATGCTCTTTTCGGCCAGACTCGTCATGTTGGCCCAAAACACACCCCATAGAGTTCTCTAGTACTGTCAAGTACATGATCAAGGGTCTTTCTTCAACTTGAGGCATGAGAATAGGAGGTTCTTGTAGGTATTCTTTGATTTTGTCGAAGGCAGCTTAACATTCATCGTTCCATCTGACTACTTGATCTTTCTTCAAGAGTTTGAAGATTGGCTCACAAGTAGCAGTCAAGTGAGATATGAAACGGGAAATGTAATTGAGACGACCAAAGAATCCTCTAACTTCCTTTTCAGAATGTGGGACCGGCATTTCTTGGATGGCCTTTACCTTGGCAGGATTAACTTCAATTCCTTTATTGCTGACAACAAAACCTATAAGATTTCCAGATCGTACTCCAAACGTGCACTTGTTAGGGTTTAACCTCAGCTTGTATTTCTTCAGTCTCTCGAATAATATGTACAAGTGATCGAGATGTTCTTCTTCGGTTTGTGATCTGGCAATCATATCATCCATATATACCTCTATCTCATGATGAATCATGTCATGAAATAAAGCTACCATAGCCCTTTGATATGTTGCCCTGCATTCTTTAGTTCGACCAGCATGACCTTGTAGCAGAAGGTGCCCCATTGCGTAACGAAAGTAGTCTTCTCCATGTCTTCGGGAGCCATCCTTATTTGATTATAGCCTGAGAAGCCATCCATGAAAGAGAAAACTTTATGCTAAGCAGTATTATCAACTAAGACGTCAATGTGTGGTAGAGGGAAGTCATCCTTGGGACTTTCCCTATTCATATCCCTATAGTCTATGCACATTAACAACCAATTGGGGATAGGATGTCACAGCTAGGAACCCTGCATCAAGCTGTTTCATCACTTCAGCTTTGATCTTTTCAGACATATCAGGCCTCATGCGACGAACCTTTTGTTTGACGGGAGGACAGTCTTCTTTTGTCGGCAGACGATGAACTACGGTGTGGGTATCCAACCCATGCATATCTTTATAAGACCAAGCAAATACTTCCACATAATCTTGTAACATCTAAACCAACCTTCTCTTGACACTGCTTTCCAAATTAGTGCCGATCTTGATTTCCTTCTTATCTGACTCCGTACCCAGGTTGATAACTTCAACTGACTCTTCGTGCGGTTGAATAGTTTTTTCCTCTTGTAATAGAAGTCTGGCTAGTTCTCCCGGTATGTCACAATCTTCCTTGATTTCGTCTTTGGCTTGGTTAATAGGACATTCAAAGTCATAGTCGGCAATAGTAGAGTCATTGGCAATAGGATCCATAGTGGATGTGGACCTGCAAGAGTGTGTGTGTGTGCATGTAAGATACATGGCTATTTTTAAAAAAAAATGTATTTGCAGAAAGGAAAGACAATGAACACAAATATTTGAATGCAAAAGATTCCAATGTACCGAATGATCATATGATTAGATGAACATAAATAAAACCCTTTACAAATGGACCAAAGTGCCCCGGGCCAGGGAAATGGCTGAAAATTCATTGTTAAAATATTACAGACAACATGTTCTTGAATTGAAAGAAAAACAATAACAAGTAGATTACTCCTCAGTAAAGGAGATGGGCACAAATTCCTTTGTATGCCAATTCTTCAGCTCTGTTGTAGTTGGATACACCCACTCTTCAAATGCAGCTCCTTCTTCAGAATCACCCATGGCGTTGACTTCATGGCTTCCAATGCGGAGAGGTGGCTTTCCAGCACGAGCACACCTCACTTCCTTCTGAGCTTTGACGGTGAAACCCAAACCAAACTTGTCTGCTTTAAATGGGATATCAAGGAGTTTCCCCCAAGTATCACAGTTTCCTTCTTCAATTGCTGCACGGGCGTCTTTTACTGAAACCAACTTTGGCGTGGCCTTAACAGCTTTAGACTCATCAGAAGAACATTTGGTAGCAGCAATCATCGGTGGTACAACCTCAAAGGCTTGACACATGGTCTCAATGAATTCTCCATCCATCTCTATGTACTTGAAAGAGTTAAGGTGGCTCACCATAAACTCTTCTTCTCCACAGACGATGACTATTCTTCCCTTGACTGGATATTTGAGTTTCTGGTGGAGGGTTGAGGTTACTGCCCCAGCTTTATGGACCCACGGGTGACCTAACAGACAATAATAGGCAGGACAAATATCCATAATATAGAAGGTGGAGTTGAAGATTTGGGAGCCCACTTTGATTGGAAGATCTACCTCCCCATGAACAGTCCTCTTTGATCCGTCAAATGCCCTTACAATGATATCGCTTGGCTTCAAGACTAACCTTCACAGTCTAGACGATCTAACGCCCCCTTGGGTAATACATTCAGAGAAGTACCAGTGTCTACTAGCACATGTGTTGAGGTAGTCCCTTTGCACTCGATAGAAACATGTAAACCTTTATTGTGATTCTTCTTGAGAGGTGTTAAGTCAGCATCTGAAAATCCCAAGCCATTATCAACTATCAAGCTAGCCACGCAATTCTCAAATTGGTCTGTTGTTGTCTCATGAGGGACATGAGCCTTTTTCAGAAACTTGATTAATGTTCGAACATGGGTATCAGAGCAAAGCAGCAATGACAACATTGAAATCTTAGAAGGGGTTTGCCCCAACTGTTCTACAATCTTGAAGTCACTTCTTCTTATGATCTTCAAAATCTCGTACATCTCGCGAGCGGAGGGTTCTTCATCAGCTACGTCCTTGGAGGGTACTTCAATCACATCAGGCTGAACAACCTTCTCCTTCCCTCTTGTATCGATACTTGGCTTGGTAGCAATAATGCGGATGGGCGTCTTTGTAACCACTGGTGGTGAGATATTGGGTGAAAATATTCTCCCAGTTCTAGTTACTTTGCTTGATCCGGCTATGTTGCCAACATTGTCATATTTTTCTTCTTCGATCCAGGCATCTTGTTTAATACCATGATAGAACACCTCAGCACCGTAATTCCATAGTACCGCTTTGTTTGAAGAGTAGGGAACCGGTCCGGGATTGGTAATTATTAAGGGAGCAACAGTGGGTTCATTTGAAATACTAATAGGACCTTTGGAAGTGATCCTAAGAGGTTTGTTTGAGATGGTAATAATGGAGAGGTCTTCACATTTGTTAATCAAACTCTTGGAAAGGGGAGTTTTTTCAAATAGAATTTTGTGGCTATCCACCAGGCGTTGTATGCCTTTCTTTAACCCTTCACATCCATTGAGTTGTTTTGTACAGCACACACAGTCTTTTACACAGTCAGGGAAGATCCCAACTTTCAACAGATTGTTCTTGAATATATTCAGTGGAGTAGTCAATTCTTTAATAAAGGCGACAAAAATTGCATCTTCGACAGCATTAACACCTTGTCATGCTTCGGAATTAGAGCAGTGATTACATTCAGTGTCGGAGGAGGATCAAATTCAATAGTTTTGTTATCAATCAAATCCTAGATTTTTTTCTTCAAGGCCCAACACTGGTCAGTCTCGTGCCCGAGGCTGCTTGAATGGTAAGCACACTTAGCGTTCAGATTATACTTTGGTAACGAGGTTTCAGGATTGGCGGGAGGATCTCGCAATGTCACTAAATTAGCCTTGAGAAAATGTTGAAGGGCTTGAGACAATGACATGCCTAACCTCGTAAATTGTCTTCTTGGAGTTTCAAAACATTGATGATTTGCAGATGGTCTTGGAGTAGGAGTTGGATTGGAGATTCGGACAACATTGACAGACGAGTGATTGTTCTTCTTGGTATGGGCCCTTGCCCCGTACGCAGCATTTACTTCCTTCTTTGCAGCAAAAGGTTTCTTGATAGGATTGGGAGTGGAGGTATATGCCACAAAGATCTTCCCACTTTTGATGCCACTTTCAACTCTTTCACCGGTTAAGATCAATTCGGTGAAACCAGAAGAAGAGCATCCAACCAACAGATTAAAGAAAGGACCAGATAAAGTGCTCATGAACATGTAGATTTTCTTCCTATCAGTCAAGGGAGGTTGGACCCTACTAGCAAGGTCTCTCCACTTTTGCGCATATTCCTTAAATCCTTCATTCTTCCCGATGGTCATATCTTGCAACTGAACCCTCGTTGGCGCCAAGTCGGCGTTGTATTGATACTGATGGTAGAAGGAAGTAGCTAAATCCTCCCAATTATTGATACGAAAACCATATAACTGATAAAACCATTCAAGTTATGTTCCAGCCAAGCTCTCTTGTAAAAAGTGAACCTAGAGCTTCTTATCAGTAGTGTGCGGCTGTATCTTACGCACATAAGATTTCAAATAGAGTTTTAGACAAGAAACCCCATCGTACTTTGCAAAGATTGGTATTTTGAATTTATGGGGAATGACTACCCCAGAGATCAAACCCAAATCATCAAAATCTAAACCGGGGCCGGCTTGGATTTCAACAGCTTTCAATATGTCTTCTAAATGTTTGTAGTTGATATCAACTGGTGGATACTGCTCGTTGAAAAAATCATCATCGGATACTTGATCATTGATACAGTCAGCTTGAGTACTCTTGACCTCGCCAATCTGGTTTTCGTCCTCTTCAGAGGAATCTTCTCCTACTGGGATTTGACCGACCGTCTCCTTGAAACTTCTACCCATGTTGAGTAGAGCTTTCTACTTTGGCTTCTCCTTAACGGCCAACAAAGCCATCATTTCTTGCTACCCCTTGGATAGGGCTAGTAGATTTTCCTGAAACTGAGAATTCTGGGCTTGGAGATCCGTCATAGTTTTCTCTAGATCCATCTTGCTGAAATAAACAGCAGAAAGATAAGGAAACTTGTTATGCAAAAACCTGTCATGTTATGATGCATGGAATTTGTACATGCAAACGATTTCAAGGATTAATGAAATTTAAATTTGTATAGAAAAAAAATGAACAAACGTTAATTCTCATTAGACATAACAAGAAAGATTACATCATGCCTCTTGGGCTTACAAAATAACTTTCTAAGATAAAAATACCGAACGCATCCTCTTTGGTGTGAGATAAGCATTCACACGTTGCTCTTCTTGTAGCTGCTTCGTAAGCTCCAAGACCCTCTTTTCACTAGCATAGAATTGAGCCTCGAAAGTATCTCGTTCTTCCTTCAGCTGGATCTAACCCTTTTGTATGTCTTCGAGAGAGGTAGGCATGTCGGGATGGAGGATAGTGTAGGGAACATCTCCTTCGACCACAGGCTCCACGATAACTGGTAAGATGGATGGATAAGGCATCACAAGTTTCTGAGCACGGGCTCGTACCCATTTAAGGTAAGGCTCGAGGGGAATGGAATTCCTGTGTCCTAGTGTCTTACTATCCACCTTGTTCACCATCCTCCATGATCGGATAAACTTCTGATGGTAACCTTGATTGTCATTCTCGTAGTCGAATACCAATCCTTAGATAAGCATCTCATGGGGACCATCCCTCCGGGCGTAACCAAATTGTCGTAGGGCTAAGCAGGGGTTATAAGTGATACCTCATCTAATGCCAAGCAAATGGACATTAGGGAATTCTCCATAACGGTCGACGATGGTAACATTCTCCAAAGAGCAGGAACACCAATGAATATCTGAATGTCTGAGCGTCATCAACCTATGGGACCATCTTGAACCTTGCTCATTCTTCAACACAGATTGGGGAAGATGCGAAATAAACCATCTTTCCAAGAGAGGAGTACAACACATGAGGATACCTCTTTTCCTCATAGTACAAGTGTGAAAGGAATGTAGGATGTCCCCTAGCAAAGTAGGCACCGAGTTACGAGACATGAAGATTTTGACGGTGTTCACATCTATAAGTTGGTCAGGATTTGGAAACAAAACCATCCCATAGATGAGGAGAGCCACAATTTCCTCAAAGGCTTGCAAATCCAAAGAGTTCCAACAATTTTGGGCTTTCTCAAACAATAACTTTGCTAGGAAACCTTTGACACCACTCCTTGTTTCTCAATTAGTTGTGATATCATATTGTTGCAAGTGTATAGGTTGAGCAATCTCTTCTGGATTTTGATCTCTTTCTGTACCGTTGAAAGGTAGTTGATTGAGAATAGGAATTATCAAGAGTTGGGAGAATTCCTCCAAAGTTGGCACAAGTTGATAATCGGGAAAAGTGAAGCAATGGTGTAGAGGATCAAAGAACTGGAAGAGCACCTTCATCATGTCTTCATTAGTGTTGGAGGTAACCAAGTTTAGTAGGCGACCATGTCTTTCGGTAAATGGAGAATTTTCAGGAATCCTTGATGCTAGCTCTTTAAGTTGAGGAGGGATCCTTACAAGGTTGACTTGAATGGTTTTCCTGCGAATAGAATCCATGTCCTGCAAAATAGAACAAAGATAAACCCCAAAAATCCTTGAAATGGTTAGTGAATATGAGTATGATGTTATGATGTTATGTACAAGTATATATATATACAAACAAAGCAAACAAGTCCTTAGGCTTAGGCTTGCATGGAGTCTCATAGGTAAGTACCCTCTTGAAGTTTAGTTGGCTCAAACTTGTCCTAGTAATAGTAACCGGGTTCTAAGGAGCTCAATATCACTGGTTTGTTTCCTTGGGCATTGTTTCAGCGCAAGCCTCTTTAATGGCGACCAAAATATCCCAAAAAACCAAACCTCAATGAGTGTAGTATCGAGTATCTACCAACTTCAGACTGCACCAAAGTCGGTCATCTCACTATGTCCTAATGGCCAAGTTGGTCAAGTAGAGGTTCTAAAAGTTCATTAGTGCTTCATGACATCACTCAGCGGCACCGTATTCTCCTTGACTACTCAAGGGCTACCAGTACCCACAAATATTTCGCATTAACGTAGCTATTTCTTAGACCATGTCGGTATGCCCCACACAGTTACCACAATGTATTGCTACTTACCTATAAGGTATCCTAAATCTGGGTAGAGGATTCAAACCCAAACAACGAACCATAATATAAAGCATACAAGTCAAACAAAGAAAACAAGTAAATGTGATATATCCCTAAGGTAACCCCACTTTTAAAAATTTCCCCATCAGAGTCGCCAGTTCTGTGATATAGTGGGGGAACTAACTTGGTTGTTTTGTGTTTGATTGCAAAATGTTGCGGTTAGCAAGAGTCGCCACTGACTTTTCTTTTATCCAAAAGGAAAGGCTGAAAAGAACATGAAAGACCTCACATGCATAATATGGCTATTTTAGTAAGGCAACCAAGTAGATTTTACCCTAGGGATGTTTGTGTGAATGTGTATTAATTTTCGTGCTTTGTGTGTGTTGCACCCCAAAATTTACCCTCTTGATTTAGGCTTATGTGTCATCATGAATATGATACTGCATTGCATTCATACATGGAGATGGGATCAAAGTACTTTGGTTATCAAGTCTTCCTCAAGTTGCTCAAGAAGTATCTTATCATCCAAACCTCTGGATCTCTTAAGCTCAAAGGTTATTGCATATCTCAAGAAATTTTATCCATCCCTTTGGATCATCAGAGGATTGAAGTTTGTGTTTGATCACAAGAAGAAACACTTTTTGGATGCACCAGTCAAATTAGAGTTTTGCTTGATTAAGGCTATTGTCCAAGGCACAAATCTTGATTTTGGAAGCAACAACATTTCTTTAATATTTGAAAGGTCTTTGTACAAGAAATTGGTCAAGGTGCCCAGAGGATTTGAAGTTTTGAAGATGATTCATCAGTCTCTTGAGGTGTTGGTCAAAACTAGGGTTTGGGATTTCATGAAGTTTTCTTGATAATTTTTAAGTGAAACTTGGTACATGGCCTCTATATATTTGAAATATCATATGTCTAAAGTTTTGACCATCAATTTTGGAGGAAAGTGGATCAATTGATTCAGAGGGGCAAAATGGTCATTTTGGTCAAAATCAGTCAAAGTCAAAGTTGACCAAGGGAATTTTTGGCCAACCATCAATTCAAGGATGCAATTTTCATATTTCAAGTCCATTTTGGTCTTTGGATCAAGGAGATTGAATTTTAGGTTGAAACTTGTTCTTGAAGAAACCCTAAAAGTTTCTAATTTTGGAAAATGAAGACTTAATTTCAAAAATTCATATTTTTTCACCTTTGATCACAAAAATGCAAATGAAATATGCTTGGAAATCTAAGAGACTGATATTTCACCTTCTTTTGGTCTCATGTCTATATTGACAAGGAATCAAGAGTTATGGACTTTTGAAGTTACAAAATTATAGGTCATTTTTCAAAATTAGTGAATTTTAAGCCAAATTTTGAGGACCTTAATGGATTCAATTGCAAAAACTCAAAACTAAGGGATTGTAGATCTTTTCAATACCTTCCAAAATTGTGCTCATTTGTGCCAAAACTCAAAAGTATGAGCAAGTTATGAGTTTTGGAATTTTGGGGCATTTTATTGAAATTTGGCAAATATGCAAAATGGCCATTTCTTGCAAACTCAAGTTTTAGCCATTCCTCTCGCTTCTAATCAAGCCCATTGGTAATTTGTGACATGCTGAGGCCCATCACACTCACTATTTAGTGCCCCATATGGTATTGCACATGTTGCATTGAAGAAATGACAAACTTGCTCAAAATTGCAAATTCACCAACACTTCTTCATTTCAAATGATCATGAGCTGGAATTTTGGGAGTGTAATTCTGAAGTTATTTGGCTCACAAAATGTATAAGAAGCAAGAGAACGCACAGGCAAAACACCTGATTCAGAATGCACCTCATTTTTGGCCAAAATTCCCAATCCTGTCCTCCAACGATTTTAAAGTCAGATTTCCACTTCTAACCTTCTCTACAAACTCTATATAAGAGGAAGCAAGCAAAGAGAGAGAAAGAGAACGCGCCATTTGCAAGAATTCCAGATCTAAAATTTTCCTTCTTCTTCTGCAACTTGATTCAATTCTCTCAATTCCTTGGTGTTTTCTTCAAAATTCTTGTGGATTCTGCTTCAGCAAAGCAAGTAGATCAAGCTAGCACCATTTGTTTGCATCCGGAGTGAAGAAGACAATAGATCACTTTTCGCCTTGAGGTAACGATTCCAAACTTCGATTTCTGAGATGCATTTGTTTTTTGAGATGTTTGAGCTTGGATTCATGTTCAATGATGTTAATGGAATGTTTCTGAAGCTTTATAGCATTTAATTTGATGAATTATGCATGATTGGATGTTCTGAAACTCGCGATTCAGAATGTTTTTGTTCATATTCATGACTTGATTGTGGACAACGTGGTTGATGATTTGATTTGATTCGAATTGTTATGGATTCCTTGCCATGCTAACTTTGATTTGCCTTTGATTTCATAAAAAATGATGCAAAATTGAGCACGTTATGTTGATCTGAAAGCGAGCCCTAGACCTGGATGTTGCGCGCGCTTTTGAACTGTCCAGAGGTTGAAGATGATGTGGTGGCACATCATGATTGGTCTATTTGAATTTTTTTGTTTATTTGAATTTTTGTTTTATTTAACATTTTGTTTTATGATCAAAACACATTCAAAAATCACAAAAAAATTACCATAGGTCAATATTATTTTCTAGTATTTGTCATATTGTTTTTGGATTTTTTTAAAAATAATTTGATTGGTTTAAAAAATTCATAGGTTTAATTAATTAATTGTTCAAAGTTTATTTTTATTTTAATAGTCCTAGTGATCTAAAAAATCCACAAAAAATATTTGAGACTCACAAAATAATATAAAAATTGATTCTGATTTTGGTTCATCATTTTTCTTATTTTTGATTTAAAATTTAATTTCAAAAGGTTATTTGTAATATTTGTTTGTTTTTTTTTATTTTTAATACTTCTATCAATTCAAAAATTCCCAAAAAAATCATGTAATCTTGTTTTTAGTCATAGAATCTGAATATATTTTAATTTGACCTTTTTCATGATTTTTGGTTAAGGTTTGCATTTTCTTGCCCTTAAATAATAATTTAATTATTAATTGTTTGTTTTCTTATATTTAATATTTTCCTTTTATCCAAAAAATTCACAAAAATTCAGGGGTGTGTGTTTTTGGCTCTAATATTTGAATATAATTTTGGTTGGCCATTTTTCTGACTTTTTGATTTAAATATCATTTTGACATGTGAATATTTATTAATGGCATAATTGCTTGAATTTAATTTCATTTTTTGTATTTTCCTGATAAAAAAATGTGAAAACTGTATTTTCTGACATTTAGGGTTTTTTGATGATTTGCATGACTTTGGTCTAACTTGTTTGAGTTTTGGTCCTATTAAATCAATATTTAGGATTTAAAAGTCAAAATCTAGGGTTTTGTTGGTTATGGTGCAAGTTTCATATTCAAAACCTTTGTGCCTTGGGCTTTTCTTGGAATTCTGCTCTTGATTATGGTTCATGAATGTGTTGGGGATTTGAAAACCATTTTTCTTGAATCATTTGACTTGGTTTGACATTTTTCCACAAATAATTTTGAAAACTTATCTAGTTTGGTAGTTTTGACCAACTAGTTTTGAACTTTGGACTTCATTTGGTCTCCTCCTCAATCATTCAAGAACTTAGGGCTTGCATTATGACTTCTAAACACTTCCAAGATGTTAAAATATTTTTGGTTTGAATTATGGATCCTTGTTTCTATTTTTGATATAATTTTGAAGTGAAGGTACCCAATTATGTTTGCATGCCTTGTTGCAATTTGTTTGATGGCCAATGAACTTGAGTGAGACCTATAATTGGGAACCTAATGATCATGTGATTCTGATTGTCCATATTAGCTCAAGCCATTTCACTTATAAGCTTCATGTTTGAATATTTTGAACCATCTAATGC
Organism: Vicia faba; assembly: GCA_948472305.1. NCBI lineage: Eukaryota > Viridiplantae > Streptophyta > Magnoliopsida > Fabales > Fabaceae > Vicia > Vicia faba. The sequence goes on along the minus strand of OX451740.1, from coordinate 408,447,279 downwards.
ATTATGTAGGTTTCATTTCCTATTGTGTTCATGAAGTTGTGATTGAATTAGCTATGCACGATTAAAATATGTTTGCTACTGACCTTCATGGTTTTTGTTCATATTATTCTCAAGCTCTTATGATCCTTGATTGATACTCAATTGTCAATCAACATGGTGATAGAAAGGAGCGACATTCCTCTGATTCTTTTGACCTAATATGTGCATATGCTTGTCTCCTCTTGCATATAATGTCTAATATTTTATAATTGCCACCATGTTATTCTCACTTCTAATAAGACCGTGATTTCTCCCTTTTCAGGTTTTCTCCATATTTACCTTTCCCTTTCGGTGGGATAAAAGACGTTCGGTGGCGACTTCATTGATGTTTCATTAACATCCAGATGACAGGTTTCGGCCACGTTGTTTCAGTGTGCAAGAAAACTAAACCTAATTATCTATTACAACCATATTGAATATTGTAAAAAATTGGAAATAAAATGCAAGAATATAAATGGAAAAAGAAATTATTTTTTTTTTGTTTTTTATGAAAGGGTTTTTTGTCTTGACCTAATTAAAGAATATGATTAATTAAAATTAAATAAAATTTAATTAAATTAATTAAGAAAAGAAATTAATTTGAAAAGGATTTTTCGGGTTTTTTATGAAAAGGTTTTAATTTAAAGAAAAAATGAAGATTAATTAATTAAAATAACCTAACTTCTAAATTAATTTTAACTAGAAAATAAAATAATATAATAATTTAATCTAAGTATAAAAATTAATTATTTAAAAAAAGAAATTAATTTGTTTTAAGAAAATAATTTTTTTAGTCTTTTTGTTTTATGGAGAAAATAAAATATATAAGTACAAATAATAAATAGAAAAATAAATTTGGATTTTTTATGATTTATAAAAAAAAATAATAGTAATAATAATATTATTATTATTATTAATAATAATAATAATGAAGAAAAATAAAATAATAAAAAGAAAATAAAAGAATATAAAGAAAAGTCAGGGGGGTGGATCAGTAATGCAAGAGGTGTTATGAGAGGAAAAAAAAAGATTAGGCCCATATGAGAAGGCCAAGCGCTGCCAAAACAACACAAAAAGTCAGAAAATAATGAAAAAAATAGCAAAAGGTCACGTTGGGGCTTGAACCTAGGACCTAAGGGTGACAGGCGCGCGCTTTAACCACTGGGGTGGTGATACATCCGTTAACTTATTTGAAAGGATAAATACAAAACACAAAACGCGCCCGGATTACAGTTCATCTTCAACCTCCTGCCAAAGGACCTCTATCTTCTTCATCTCTCAACAAAAATAAAAAGTTCAAACATGAAAGTTGTGGCATTTCTTCCCACGAATCCAACCATATAAATAACTTAAGCTAACAGTCAAAGATGAATGAGAATTTTTCTGGCCCTAATTTAAAACCTAAAAATTTCAAAAAACTTCAACTCTAAAATTCTCTAAGCCCATGCCATATAAATGCAAACTATGGATATGTACAGCTTCGTGACAATGGTATCTACATTTTATCTTCACAAATCAAACTCAAATGATGCTTGTATGAAGAGATAGAAGTTTGAAAACTTAACTCTTGCAGCTGGAGTCGTGTATGGAGTTTGAGCACCCTTTGTGATGGTTTGATGATTTCTGTAGCTTGCCTAGACCTCCTTGAATGTGTTCCATCTCCTACTTTTCTTTGAGGATGGCTGAAACTCCTAACTCAAGTTAAGTTTCAAGCTTCGGTTTTTAAAATGGTGGATGATGATGGAGAAGTTACAGTTAGGAAATGAGGGTCTGGATCACTTTGATATGATGTATGTAAGGTGTTTGGATGATTAGTTTTCAAAACATACGAGTGGAAATGAAAATGGTGAGTTTTTGCTCAAAACTGTCAAGTTTGGGCAGTTCTGTGTAGCAAGGTGCTTAGGAGGTTTTTAGGGTCTTAGAATTCATGTAATATGTTGAAATATACTTTTTCATAAGTAAGGAAAAGGTTAGAGTACTTGAGGAGGTCAGAAGCACAAGATGATAGATTTATGGCTATGTTACTTGATTTTGAAGAAAAGTGAAAACATGGTTTCAAGGCATAGTACAAGCATGACCTGAATTTATGGGAGGCACTAGACATGTTGCTTTTGCCTTTGACATTGCTTGTGATCAAAAGGAACAAGTGCAAAGCTCTATACATTGACTTTGTGATTAAAGCTTCTTTACAAGAATGGAATGGTTACTTTCTTCCAAAAATGGAAATGCAACTTGGATAATGATTCAAATGCTTGGATAATTGCTCCATATGTTGTGTAAACATTTAATTATGGATTGACAAACAAGTTTTAGGCCTGCAAAGTGAATAATATGCAGCATAGGCTTGGATTTGGATTCTTGTTCATCATGGAATGGCTTGTAATTTAAGTTTGAAAACCCTAACTTCATCTCTTCGATTCTCCTTGCTCACAAATGATCTCAAGTAGTTATTGGACATTTTTTAAAGCTTTTAATGTGCTATAAACCCCCTATTTTAATCACTTTTTAAAATTCCCCTTGGAACTATATGAAAAAGTTCTATGAAGTTAGGTCAAAATCATGACCAAAACTAGGGAAAAATTTCACTAAGTGTTCAATTTCAAGACCATGACTTTATGAATTAATAACTTGATATCCAAGCATTTTTAGAAGAAGTCATGTAAAGAAATGTTGTAGATATCATGGATATATACAACTTTCATGTTGAAAGTTTCTTTTGAATCATCTTGCATCATGGTGAAAAATTGGCTCAAAGTTATGAAAAAACATGAAGTTTTAAACACTTAGAAAAATTTCTAAGTTAGAAAACTTTGACTTTTCAAAATGAAATCTTGACTTTTTGATTTCTTGATGAATAAGTTTCATATTTTGACATTTTTTTTGATGAATTGTGATCTTTGACATTGGATTTTAACCAAAAAGTGAAAGTTTAACTTTTCAGTGTACAATTGACTTTTGATCAGTTGATTGAGAATTCACTATCAATCCAATTCATCTTGAGAAATGTTTTAGGTCATTCCATTAGGTCAAAAATATTAAATTAAACTCTTGAAACCATTCTTCAAACCAATTTACCATTTGCTAGGTCAAAAATCAGAAATTGCCCTTTCTCAATCAAAACCCTAATTTTGAACATTTTGCCCTTTTGATGATTTGATCCAATTTCTTAAGGAATTATGGTCCAAACTTGATCAAATGATACATGTGAGTTTATAATGTTTATGTGGATAAAATATTATGAAGTTTGACTGTAAATTGGCCATAGTTGACTTTTCCCCAATAAACCTGATTTTTAGGTCAACTTCTCAATTGACTGAGCAAAAGTGTGATCCAGGGCTTGAAAATTGACATGAGTAATCTTGGTGGTACATAATGATCCATGAAAGTCATATGAAGCATTGAAAGTTCAATTATCCTTGTGCAATCTCAAACCCTAATTTTGGTCATCAGTGCTTAAGGAGGTGTCTTGAGCTGATCAACCCTAGTGTAGTCTTGAACCCAGAGAGATCTTTGTGAGAAAATATTTGATAATGAGAGGGAAAATTTTGGGGTACAAAATATCCCATCAAGTACATCTTTAAGAATCCAGCTCTCTCCGGAAGGATAGCCCGATGGAAAATGATCTTAAATGAGTACGACATCCAGTACACTACATAAAAATAAATAAAAGGAAGTGTGATGGAAGATCATTTGGCACATCAAGCTGTGGATGATTACCAATCTATGAACTTTGAATTCTCAGACGAGAATATCATGCTGATTGCGGATTGTGAATAGTCAGGACCATATGAAGGACCTTGTGATACAGTGAGAGAACTGACTTGGATGTTTTGCATTTTATCACAATTGTTACAGATAGCAAGAGTCGCCACCAGCTTTTCTTTTATCCAATAAAGGAAAGGGTAAAAAGAACATGAAATACCTTTTGAGAATTTTATTGATTTTTGGGGGTAGGTTATGAAAAGGGAAGGTGTTAGCACCCTTTTCATCCGTAGTTATCTACGGGCTCTTAGTTGCTTGATCACTTCAAAATTCTTTATTTGAAATGTCTTTGTGATTGTTTTTGAAAGTATTTTTTGAAAAGTGCCTTCCTTTAGGCGAACTTTGTAATGATTCTCATCTCTATAAGAATGCATACAAAGTGTTGACTTTTGAAAATATTTCATTTTTGAAAGTGTTTTTCAAAGTGCCTTTGCTTAGGCGAACTTTGTAATGATTCTCGTCTCTATAAGAATGCATACAAAGTGTTGACTTTTGAAAATATTTCGTTTGAAAGTGTTGGTGTATTTGAAAGATGTTTTGAAATGTTGTGAGCAAGAAACTACGAGCGTTCTAACTACTTAAAAAGTCTTTGTTCATTTCCTCCTCCTTTAGATATTCCTATCTTACCATTGATTGATAAGAAGCCCTATCATTGGATGTGAAGGGACAGGCGTGGGTCTTCGTATAGTCATAGAAGGCAACATTGTAGGATACCTTAGCAATTTGTTATGAGGGACTAAGATCATTTATGAAGGAAACATTGAAGGTTCATTGAGGGATTACGATCTTGTATTCGAGGGTCATTGCTAAAGTATCCCACGTTCGAGGGACATGACTATTTTCTAAAGGCAATAACTGCGGATTACCCTAGAGGTGCGCGTGTGCGAGTGTATTGATTTCATGCATTTTTGTATTGAATTAGGGTTGTCTACTTGTTGATTTTAAGTCTTGCCACACACACCCTAATTACTAGCAATTATATTGAAAATGGTAAATTTGCGGAAATTAAAATCTTACGCTATTACATCAATAGGGGATGTGGATACAATTTAGGAATGGGGATGGAATAGGAGCTTAAATATTACAACCATATTGAATAGCAACGAAGAAAATATGTAAAATATGTAAAAATAGTGTCATAGAGAGGAAAATTTCATTTTTGAATATTATGTGTCGACACATGCTCCATTGCATTGATACATAAGCTTTTCTTGCCCCTGTAAGTCCAAATCAACTTAAGATGAGTCGACGCATAAGGGTATGTGTCGACTCATTCCCTGCATGTGTCGATACATTTGTGCTTTGTGTTGACTTCTACACCCTTTATTCCTTCTGTTTTGTTCCTGTATAGAAGTATGTGTCGACACATAAAGGCTTTGTGTCAACTCATAACCTATTTTTCCACTAAGATGTGTCGACTCATATAGGTATGTGTCGATTCATACTATAATTTGATCACTCCAACAGTGTTTTATGTTCTGTATGAATCAGTTCTTAACATATAATTGACAAGGATGGAAGACAAGCAAAAGGTTAGCTTCAAGGGAAATGGTTACTATATTTTATCTTCAAAGATGAATCATTAATGATGCTTGAAATGAAGGGTTAAAGTCAAGAAGACTTACCTTGAAGCTGGAATTTATGCTTTAAGCTTGAGTTGCTTCCTTGAATGTTCTTGAACTTGGAAAAAACAGATGTGTTACAGAAGCTTGTTCTTGAGTTTGAACAAACTTCTATATGATGTATGTGGAGTTTATGGATAGTTTGTTTGGGCAGAGCATTGCAAGGTATGAGAGGTTCAAAGGTTTTTACTTCAAAACTCAAGAGTGGAAGCTTCGTGGATTGTTATGGATTTTGTGAATATGAGATTTTGAGTGTTTATCATCAAAACTTCTGGCTTTTCTCTTTATTTTTATGACCTCTTTCTCTTGCAAATGCTTCTCCTATTTATAGGCAAGAGGTTTGTGAACAAGCTGATTTGGTTTACAAACTATGGAGTTATGGCTAGGTTGGATTGCAAATATCAAGTTATGTCATGGTCCTAAGATGAAGTACCAAAGTTTCTGGTTTAGAGGGGTTACTTTCCATGATTTATGGTGGAGCAAAATTAGAAGCAAACAAAGTATGGGCTCAAGAAATTTTTTGTGCCAACAAGCTTGCTTTTCAAGAATAGCAATGGTGCCTTTATGCCATAAATGGAAAGATCTTTTGGACAAAGGCTTAAACACTTGTGTAATAGATCAAGAGTGGGTGTAAGCATTAAATTATGATGAGATTTTCAAGCAAGGAGGCCTGAAACACAAGATTATGCAACATATAATAAGGGTTTTGTTATGTGTTCTTCAATAAAATGACTTGCAATTCATGAATGGATGCCCAACTTCATGCCCTTGAATCTTCTAGCTCAAGTATGATAAATTCATGCTCTTGGATGTTTTGGAAAGCTTGAAACACCCTCTATAACTTTTAGGTTGGCCATCATGACAAAATCATCTTGTAACTATGTGAAAAAAATTCCAAGAAGTTGGGATAAAATCCTGACCAAAGTCTGTTGAAAATTTCTCTAAGTATTAGATGAAAACGTCACGACTTCATGAATTTATAACTCAAAATCAAAGCACTTCTAGGATTTAATCATCAAAGAAAAGTTGTAGATCACATCAAGATCTACAACTTTCATGTTGAATGTTTTTTTAATCATCTTGCATCTTGGTGAAAAAATGTCATGAAGTTATGAAATAAACATGTATAAAAACACTTAGAAAAATTTCTATGTCTTGGAAAGTTTGACTTTTCAAGTTGACTTTTGACATTCTTGACTTTTTGATGATCAATCTTGATATTCTTGAATGTCTTGATGAATTTTATCTGAGACTTAATGTTGACCAAAAAGTCAAAGTTTGACTTTTGGCGTATAAGTTGACTTTTCATCAGTACAACTGATTTTTGATTATCTGGTCGATTGAATGAGAAGAACTTGTGATATAAGATTTGAAACTTGACATGAGCATTCTTGAAGGTCCATAATGATCCATGAAAGTCATTTGAAGTATTATAAGTCTAATTGTCTTTGTGCAAACTCAAACCCTAATCTTGAGGTATCAGTGTTGAGGAGATGGCTTGACCTAGTCAATAATGGTGCAAGCTTGAGCTTTTGAAGATCTTGTGAGAAATGTCTTGAGAAAAGAGAGGGCATATTTTGGGGTACAACAACTGCACCTGTTCAATCTTCTTAAACCTAAAGAGTTAGATTGGCGGATCTGCCATTCATGACTTGAAGGTGGAAGATGATTGAACGCTAGAGTGCTAGGAAATTTGCACCCGATGATGTGTTGATTGCATCAGAAGTGGGCTTAGAGATGCCATTTGGATAAATGATTAAGAGCTATTGGAGATGGGCTTATAGATGCCATCCAAAGTGACTGCTGGTAAGTATAAAGCTTGACTGCGAGATATAATGAAGGAATCTTTGACGACCACTACTTCGACAGGTAATGAAGGAATCTTACGACTACTACTTCAACAGGTAATGAAGGAATCTGATGACTACTACTTCAACAGGTAATGAAGGAATCAGACGACTACTTCTTCGACAGGTAATGAAGGAATCTGACGACTACTTCTTTGACAGGTAATGAAGGAATTTGTCGATTACTACTTCAACAAGTAATGAAGGAATCTTTGATGACTACTACTTCAACAGGTAATGAAGGAATCTTTGACGACTACTACTTCAACAGGTAATGAAGGCATCTTTGATGACTACTACTTCAACAGGTAATGAAGGAATCTTGGATGACTACTACTTCGACAAGTAATGAAGGAATATGACGACTACTACTTCAACAAGTAATAAAGGAATATGACGACTACTACTTCAACAGATAATGAAGGAAACTTGGATGACTACTACTTCAATAGGTAATGAAGGAATATTTGACGACTACTACTTCGACAAGTAATGAAGGAATATTGGATGACTATTACTTCAACAGGTAATGAAGGAATCTTGGACGACTACTACTTCAACAGGAAATGAAGAAATCTGACGACTACTACTTCAACAGGTAATGAAGGAATCTTGGACGACTACTACTTCAACAGGTAATGAAGGAATCTTTGACGACTACTACTTTAAATAGGTAATGAAGGAATCTTGGATAACTACTACTTCAACATGTAATGAAGGAATCTTTGACGACTAGTACTTCAACAGGTAATGAAGGAACCTAACGATTACTACTTTGACAAGTAATGAAGGAATCTTTGATGACTGCTACTTCAACAAGTAATGAAGGAACCTTTGACGACTACTACTTCAACAAGTAATGAAGGAATATTTGACGACTACTACTTCAACATGTAACGAAGGAATCTGACGACTACTACTTCAACAGGTAATGAAGGAATCTCACGACTACTACTTCAACAGGTAATGAAGGAATCTTGGACAACTACTACTTCAACATGTAATAGAGGAATCTTGGACGAATACTACTTTAACAGATATCAGAAAAAACCCAAGCTTGATTTTGTCTCAGAGAAGTTTACAGATAGTTGATGACATTCATCTGTTAATTGATATTTTCATGAAAAGGTAAATAGTTAGTTTTATGCAATGTCATAATGCATGCATTGCGTAATGATGTTCTCAAATTAAATGAGATTGTGTTATATGCGTTTTGTATGCATATGTCATGATGTATGAATGTGTAATGTTAATGAAATGTATCTATGTTTGGGAAAATAAATCTCTGACAACTGTTGAGGAGATTTGGGATGCTCAAATCCCGGACTACTACTGGAGATGAAGAATATGTGTATCTTCAACCTTCCTTAGAGTGATTCCTCTGGGAATTCCTGTTTTCTCTGTGGAAACTCTGCAGGGGATATTGATTTCTGCTTTGGGGAGTAGAGTTCAGGAATCTTAGCCATTCGTTACTCTACTGGGGAATTTAATTCTTATTTACCCTCACTGGGGATAAAATAGATGGTTAAAATTTTGAATTGTTTGGGGGAGGATGAAGTTAACTATTATCTGGTCGGGTTCCAGGCTTCGCAGCAACTTTTTGGAGATTGTATCAACTCCGCTGGGGAAAAGGAATTTTGTCAATTGATACGTAGTAACTTGAGGAATAAACTCAAACTGCATAGATTGTAATCTGTTGGGGAAATAAACCATGTTGAGGAAAGTATCTTGATGATCTTACCGGGGAAATGAATTCGTCTTGGGACGAATTTTTTTTACAAGGTTTCCTTTCCAGTTTTGGAAGACCAAACTCGGCTAGGGAATGTCAGAATAAATCCAAACCTTAATTGTAACTGAGGATGTTTTAAATGAGTATTAGAATGACATCCATATCTGGATCATATCTGAGTTTTATCTGCAGGAGAGTCTGAAATGAATCTCAGAATAAATCTGTATTTAGATTGTATCTGCATTGTATCTGCATTGTATCTAGAAGATGATAAACTGCCGGCAATTTCCATTCGTTTGGGAACTGGCATGATACGGGAATTTGTTGGGAGAAGATCAAAATCCTCTAACAACTGGTGAGTTTGACTATGTCATCGGCTGGAGGATGCCCCACTTTTGTTTGAAGATGCTTCTGCACTTGTTGGGGATAGCCTTATGGGGATTGTTCCCTTATTCATGAAAATTATTCTGTGGGGATAATCTTATAGAGGTGGCTCTGGAGACTTCACCGGGGATCACCTTATGAAAGGGACTTTGTGGGGATTTGCCACTGTCCATAGTATTAAGTATTGTAGCACTGCTAGAAAATGTTTGCTTGGTCTTACGTGATCTTTTACTAGAATTTATGTTTAATTCCCTAAGTGATTCCGATGGAGACCTGCCCCTGGAAATTCAAGACTTTATGAGACATTTCTTGGAATCTTTACTTGACTGCTACTGATGAGTTTGGAGAATAACATGTCACGCCTCATTGATTATGGGAGATTTGTCTTTGGAAGTGTCTTCCCATTTGAAGTGATTTTGTTTCTTAAGAGGATTTTCGTTCATTGGATTTTCGCCGTGCGAATTTCTCAGTTTGTCAAACAATTATCCATATGCAAACAACGGTAAACAATGCAAAGTTTATGTTTGTCTTGAAGTTTTTGAAAATGCATTTTTAGCAAATCAAAGAATTTTGTAAGAATATGAATTCAACTAAGGATTTACAGTAATCCTTACATGAGTCATGATACCTTTTGTAACAATGTGCTTTCGAACTAACCCATGCTTCAATTAGGAATTTTAAAGGGTTGTAGCGTTTCCTGGTTCACGGTTTAAGAAACAAAGGATAAGGCTCAAAGTTTATTTGTACCCACCCATTCTTCATGATGTTCTCCAGTCCTATACCCAGTTAATTGCGTGTTTATCTCCCAATAGAATCTAGAATGATATTTTGGTGATGGTTCGGATATTGGAAGTTTATTTGAGAAGACAGTCATTTTTTGCAACATTTTTATGTTGTCGAGGATTTGTAGCAACTTCTTTTTTATTTATTATCCCTAATTTTTTCCTGACTGTTTTTTTGTTTTGAGACTACAGTCAGCGGGATGCCCCAGTTTTTAAAGTCTCCTTCATAGGTTTTGACCTAGTGGGCTTTTCTTTTTGAGAGTTAAAGACTTCCTATTTTATGGGGAACCAACACCATCTTTTAATTCAAAAGGATATTTTCATTGTGAATTGACAGCTTGTGACTGAATGTGCATTTGAATTAACTGAGAGACTACCCAGCCCTAGGTTATGATTAAAGGTTTCTATTTGTGTAAAAAAGAAAACTCCTACTTCTTTGGCTCAAAGGGGTTAACTAGGGATTATCTTCCTTATAACTCCACTATTTAGGAATTGAAACAACACTTGTACATCGTCAGCAAGGTCTGTCCAAAAGCATATTGTATGAGATTATGGAATTGTTTTCGTCATCCTCCCTCTAAAGGTTACAACTTTTAACGAGAGTTAAATATCACAGAAAGGGAATAAAAGCAAAGTTTAAATATAGTGAAAACGATTGGATTAATTCAAGACAAACATATGCAATACATTAATGAAACAAAGTTTGACATAATAGATAAGTGTTCGAACAAACAAAAGAAATTACAACTAAAAATTCAAAATGAACTAGGCGCTCTTAATGATTTGGCATGGGAGTAGTGATTACGTTAGGAGTTGACGGAGGGTCGAATTCAATTGTCTTGTTATCAATTAGGTCTTGGATTTTATTCTTTAGAGTTTAACAGTCATTGGTATCATGTCCAGGGCTATTTTAATGGTAAGCACATTTGGTATTGGGGTTGTATTGAGATGAAGATGTATTGGGATTTTATGGAGGGTATCTTAGTGAAATGAACTCAGCTTTCAGTAAATGTTGTAGGGCTTGTGGGAAGGACATACCAATCTTGGTGTATTCTCTTTCTTGAAATTTTGTCCTACGCCTACCCTCTCGTTGTGATTGAGTAGATGTAGAATTTTAAATTAAAACACCCCCCTCTGAGTGATGGCAGTCAGTCTTAGCAAGGCTTCTTGATCCATACACAACATTAGTCTCTTTTTTACCAATAAAGGGCATCTTTACAGAGTTGGACGCATAAGCAGATGTCCTGGGAATTTTTCCACTCTTAATGCCACTTTCGACCCTTTCACCAGTTAGGATTAACTCGGTGAAACCAGATGAAGAAATCTCAATTAACAAGTTGAAAAAGGGGCCAGTTAACGTACCCATGAAAATATCAACTAGTTCTCTGTCAGTTAGTGGTGGTTGGACCCTACCAGGAAGATCCCTCCATTTTTGCGCGTACTCTTTAAACCATTTATTAGTACCCATTGTGATTCCTTGAAGTTGAACTCTATTTGGTTCCTGTTGTACCCCAATTTTTTTCCCTAAGATCCCTTCATCATACCATATTGATTCAATTACAACAAGATCACATTAGGGCTTTTGGTTCTCCTCCCTATCTTTAGCTTTGCTCTTTGAGGAATCACCAAGCACCTTGACTTGTTTTTCTTTGGTGATCATGCATTTTTTTTTAACTTTCCTTTTAATTAATAAAATTCAATGTTGGTTTGTCTTACTTGTTAATAATGTAGGTAAAGGCAATGAGGCCTAGCAAGTTGATCCATGGGTTCATGAGTTTATTTCCATGTCGTAGTCAATAAAGCTTGAGAAATTCAAACCCCATCATTGAAGTTGTTTTGGAATAAATGGCATGGAAAGGTTTATTTTGGTTCACCATATTTCAAGGTTATCAAGATTGATTCAAAAGTACAAGGGGTTGATTGAAGAAGTTGTCATGGTTGGACAAGGTCTTGTTCCCATTGGTCACAAGTGCATATTTCTCTCAATTATCGTGATATGGAAGTGGTTTTGGTTGCTATGAGTTCTTTTTATCATCCTTAACAACTTCTATTTACAAAGAAAAAGTGTTGGCATAAGAAGGTTGTTCAAAATTGTCAAGGTTCCTCAAAGCATTTTCTTGATCTAGGAGCTAGGGTTTTGAACTTCAAAGAAGTATATATTGCTCATCTTTTTGTATTTTTGAGTGATTCCAAAAACATTCTTCTCTTCAAAGGGTTATTAAAAAATCACTTCAAAAGTTTCAAGGAGTTTTCATGTGGAAGAAACTTGATGATGAAGAAAGATTACAAGTCCTCCAGATGAACCCCCAATTTCCTATGTGTGACTTCAAATGATCATAACTTGGTCAATTTTTATCACCTTGAGCCCACTCATTTTCCACAATGATCTTGAGGATGTGAAAATTATTCCTTCTTTTATGTTCAAAGTGAGAAAATGGATGGAGGATGCCCTAAGGATACAAAGGATTATAGGTCATTTCATGATTTTTTGCCAACTTCAACAATTCATAACTCTCTCAATTTTTGGATATTTTGAATGGTTCAAGTTTCAAAATGTCATTCAAGAGGTCTATTTGATCCCATATTTTTTGGTCAAGATAAAATTCCAAGTGGAAGGCCATGTTTGGATGCAAAACATTATAGGTCACTTTTGAAGAAAAAATTGAAATATTTCTAAGTATGGAAAGTCAACCTCTTTTTCCCAACTTTGACTCATTGCAACTTTCAGCTCAAACATCCATTTGATTCCATTCTTTTCCCATTGCAAAGCTTGTAATATCATCTTTCTAAAGCATAAAGAATCAGGCCCTAAGACCCCTCGAGCTAAGAAGGCCATTGTTTTGAACTTGGTAACTTGAAACTAAAGTTTCTTCAAAAGTCAGAATTTGAAATCCTTGATTTAGCTCCTAAACACTTTGTTTCTGCGGGTTTTTTCTTCTAAACATGTTTAGTGAACTTCTAGAAGTGATTAGCATAGCAAAACACGCGTTTTGAATGTGTTTTGATCAAAATATAAGTCACACTTTTCTTGTTTGCAACTTCACACGATTTCCCTCCAAACTTCATCATTTCACATGCTTGTGTTGTACCCCAATTTTTGCCCCTAAGATTTCTACATCATACCATATTGTTTCAATCACAACAAAATCACATTAGGATTTTGGTTCTTCTCCCTATCTTTAGCCTTGATCTTCTGAGGAATTACCAAGCACCTTGATTTGTTTTCTTTTGTGATCATGGATATTTTGCTTTGATTTTCTCTCTAATTAATAAAATGCCATATTGGTTTGTCTTACTTGTTAATAAGGTAGGTAAAGGCAATGAGTTTTAGCAAGTTGCTTCATGGGTTCATGAGTTTATTTCCATGCCCTAGTCAATAGCTTGAGAAATTCAAACCTCACCATTGAAGTTATTTTGGAAGAATTGGTATGGAAGTGGTTTTGGTGGCCATGAGTCCTCGTCATCATCCTAAACAATTTCTATTCACAAAGGAAGAATATTAGCACAAAAAGATTGTTCAAACATGGCAAAGTTCCTCCAAGCATTCTCTTGATCTAGAGTCTAGGGTTTTGGACTTCAAAGGGGCATATCTTGCTCATCTTTTGGTATTTTTGAGTTATTCTAAAAACATTCTTCTCTTCAAAGAGTTACCAACAAATCACTTCAAATGTTCCAAGGAGTTTCCATGTAGAAGAAACTTGGTGAAGAGGAAAAATTACAAGTCATCCAGATGAATCCCCAATTTTCCATATGTGTCTTCAAATGGTCATAACTTGGTCAATTTTTATCACCTTGAGCCCATTCGTTTTTCATGATGATCCTAAGGATGTGTACTTCATGCCTTCTTTTATGTGCAAAGTGAGAAAATGGATGGAAGTTGCCTTAAGAATGCAAAAGATTATAGGTCATTTCATGATTTTTGGCCAACTTCAACAAGTCATAACTTGCTCAATTTTTGGATATTTTGAGTGGTTCGAATTGAAAAATGTCATTCAAGAGATCTACTTCATTCCATCTTTTTTGGTCAAGAGCAAATTCTAAGTGGAAGGCCATGTTTGGATGCAAAAGATTATAGGTCATTTTTAAAGAAGAATTTGAAATATTTCTAAGTATGGAAAGTCAACTCTTTTACTTCAACCTTGACTCCATGTAACTTTCAGCTCAAGCATCCATTTGATTCCATTCTTTTTCCATTGCAAAGCTTGTAACCTCATCTTTCGAAAGCATCATGAATTTTTCACTAAGACCCCTTGAGGGGGAAATGCCATTGGATTGAACTTGGTAACTTGGAACTGAAGTTTCTCCATAAGTTAGAGTTTGAAATTCATGTTTTGGCCTCTAAACATTAAATTCGCACGCGTTTGTGATCTAAACATGTTTAACCAAGTTGCCAAAGTGGATTAGAGCCTTGAAACGTAAGGATTGCATGAGTTTTCATGCAAATCATATCACACTTTGCTCATGCATCAGGTTCACACGATTTCCCACCAAACTTCATCATTTCACACGCTTGAACATTCCATTTGATTCCATATAAATAAAGGGTCATCCCCTATTCAATTTCCAAAGCTTAGATAGCCAGAATCACCCTGCCAAACTTGCTTCACAACTCAGAATTCAGCAACTTCAAAATATATTCTCAAGCCTTTTTCAATCCATTTTTTCTCTCAATTCACCTTCCTTGGTCTTCCCTGAAGCTAAACATATAATTACATTCAAGAATCGTGCCCTATATTGCTCCATAGAAGTCCAGTTTCGGAGCTCTGCAACTTAACTTCAATAGGTAGATTCCTTCATCAATTCTTCAAAACTCTGATATCATCGTGTTGCTCTCATTGTCCTGTTTCTAGTCGCAACACTTACATTTTACTAGAAGCACGTTTTGACAATGAATTTTCAAATCCCTTTTCAAAACATTCTTTCTAAATTGCTTGAGCTACAGTTTCTATAAATTTGGCGCGACGGTGTGGTTGTCTTCGTCTTGAAGAGACGAAGCGAATGGCATATGTCTGAGCTTCTGATTTTACAGTTTGAGAGACCTGTAATTCGTGATGGCTGGAGGTTGAAAACGACCAACGTGTCATCTTCTGACCAATGAAGGCGTGCCATTTGTTATTTTCAAAATCTGATTTTATTAATGATTCTGTACATTATTCATTAAAGACCATGATATGCACATCGCGCCAGATCACTTGGATTTGATTACTAACGCATCTTGACTCTCATCCAATGGTCCACATCTTTTACTTTTATTTTCTTTTTCTGATTTTTATATTTTAATTGTTTTAAATTTTAAAAAAAATCCAAAAAATCTAAAAAAATTTATGAATTTTTTTTTTGATTATTCTCTTTCTGATTTTTATTTTTTCACAATTTAATTTTGTGTTTTGGTATTTTTTATGAATTTTACACTTATTTGATTTGTTTAAAATGTTTAAAAATACTTTTATACATTTTTAAATTCTAAAAAAATTATGGAATGATCCAATGATATTGTGACAAATATTGGTGACCTTATTTTATTTTTGTTTCTGACTTTACTATTTTTTACTATTTTTGTTTATTTTACCCATTTATTTTAATTTTTAAAAATAGTTTCTGACTTTTAAAAATTACCAAAAATTTTATAAAATTACTTGGCCTCTTTCTGATTTTTCTATGGTCTTATTTTTCATTTCTTGATTAATTTGAACATAATTGATATTTTCCTCATTATTTTCCTTTTTTTAAACATTTTTAAACCTTTTAATGTATATATTAATTATATTATTATTTTATGATTATTTTCTGGCTGTCTTGGGTTGATTTTTTGATCATGGCTTTATTAACATCATTGGATCCATGGTGTTGAGTTTAACTCCACAAAAAATGGATGAATGATTTTAATAATAGTTTGATTAAATATTAATTCAAATGTGGTTTCTCTTTTACCCTTAATCCCCTTCTCATTGCACTAAATGTTGTTGGAGCATGATCTCTATATCATGTCTCAAAACAAATGGTGCATAGATTGCTATTGACCGGCCTCAAAATAGGTGCGACTTCTATATAAGTCCACTTACGATTGCTTAACATAGAGCTAAATTTCGTCTTGATTCGAATAAATGATCATGCGTGTCCCAAACTGATGATTGCAAGCCCAAGTATGTTAATTTGATCTCTTTGATCCAATAACCTTGAGATTCATTGTGTGGAGGCTTTGGTTCTACCAATCCTCTAATGGATCTACAACACCTTTGGTCAACGCGGATCACTTAAACATTGTTGATCATTAAATGGTACTTGTGAGAATTCCAAATGGATGATATACTTGACAAAAAGCAAATGCAACTTGTTGTGTGGAGGCTTTGGTTCTACCAATCCTTTAATGAGTTCCAAATGCAACTTTCAAGATGGTCATCCAACTAACCACTAATTATTGACTTTTTTATTTTATGCCTTTACTCTTTTATGCTTTATGTACTATTTATTTTTTTTAGCATTTTTCATTTCATGCCATTTTCATCTTTTCTCATTTGAGCATTTATTTTCATGTAATTTTTTACTTTGCTCGCTTGAGCTTTTCTTTTCTTTTCTTAAGATACTTACTAATTAGCATAAACCCTAAAAAACTCTTAATGGTACTTGGACTATTTGGTTACTATCCTTGGCATTATGGAGCATGGAACTTTTTCTTGGACTTAGGATTAGAAACCTTGGCCTATCTTGGAGACCTTGTGATCTTATCTGATTTTTTTGGCTAGAGTTCTTGAGGTTTACCTCAAGACATTGGGTTGCTTGTTTGTTTTTGTGTGCAGGTTTTTGTGATGACATCCTTTATTTGTAATCTGGAATTCACCCGTATACGGCTGTTACTCTGCCCAATTTTTGTGAAGACTTAACACACTTGAAGAGGTCTAGTATCTTTGCTTTCTTGGTTTCAATCCAAAGAATGGGAATTCTATCTTGACTCATAATGTCAAGATTTGGCTTCTTGTTAGTTAGATGGTTCTTATCCTTAGATTTTACCTTATGCTTTAGGATAGTATCTTCTTCCCCTCCCATCTTCTTTAATTTCAAATATCTTCTCCCTCCTTTTGAAAACTCTTCTTGTTTTGAACCTTAAACCACTTTCATAATAAACTCTGACTTATGTCTATGCATTTTAAAAATATTTTCATAAATAAACTCTAATCAATTTAATAATACTTTGACATTTTTTGTGAGAAGACTAAAAGTCAATTAATCTCATTTCAAACCATTTTGCCACTTTGGCTTTTATCTTTAAAACTTTTCTCAAAAGGTTATACTCTTATCAATCCTTGTAGTGATGCAAACAACTATACTTCTACAATATGTAGTGAAGAGAGATATTTTCCACTTGGGTGTTGAGTGAGGAATTGTTTATTTTAAAATCCAAGCCATATCCTCCACTTTGAGATGATGCAAATTCTCCTTTCTCATGATTGTGGGTAGTAAGTATGTTTTCCACACGGACAATGACGATGATGTCTTATCTCTTAAAATTAACCAACACATTTGTGTTTCAAACTTTTAAAAAAGGAACTACATGTACCATGTTCCCCTATTGCACGAAAGGTGGTACGTAGGCACTAATGGTTCGCAACTGCGGCGGGTGCAAAAATCATAAAAATATATATATTTCTTTTCTCACCTCCACCATCCTTTTTATATACAACACATTTTTATAGCCAAAATATACAGATTTTACAAAGAGGTTCATGCGGAGTACCGTAGTTGTTTAGGGTGCTAATACCTTCCCTTTGCATAACCAACCCCCTCACTTTGAATATTTCCCACTTTTTTTGGTTATTCGCTCTTTTCCCATTCCTTTGGAAACAATAAAGCGCGGTGGCGATTTTTATTTTAATTTGTATAATGTCTAGTCAATCAAAAGGCTTAGTCTTGAACATTTCTACCGCTACAGCTTGAACATTCCATTTGATTCCCTATAAATAGAGGGTCATCCCTCATTCATTTCCTCAAGCTTGAACAACCAAAATCACCCTGCCAAACTTGCTCCATAACTCATTTTTCTGCAACTTCGAAATTCGTGTTCAAGCCTTTTTCAATCCATTTTTTCTATCAATTCACCTTCCTTGATCTTCCCTGAAGCTAACCATACAATCACCTTCAAGAATCGTGACCTATATTAATCCATAGAAGTCCAGTTTCAGAGCTCTGCAACTCAACTTCAATAGGTAGTTTTCTCCATCAACTCTCTCAAACTTTGATATCATTGTGAAGCTCTCATTACACTGGTTCTAGTTGCAACACTTGCTTTTAACTGGAAACACTTTTTGGCCATGAATTTTTAAATTTCCTTTCAAAATATTCCTTCCAAATTGCTTGATCTACAATTTATATAAATTTGTCGCGAAGGTGTGGTTGTCTTCGTCTTGAAGAGACGAAGCGATTGACATAGATGTCGTGCTCTAATTTTACAGTTTGAGCAACCTGGTTTTGGGATTGGCTGGAGGTTGAAGATGACCAACATGTCATCTTCCAACCAATGATGGCATGCCACTTGTTTTTTTTTTAATTTCTGATTTAATAAGTGATCCAGTGTTTTATTCACTAAAGTCCATAACATGCACATCGCGCCAGGTCCACTTGATCTGTTTACTAACGCATTTTGACAATGATCAGATGACCCATATTTTTTTGGTTTGATATTTGATTTTTTGAGTTATATTTAAATTGATTTAAATTTCAGAAAATCATAGAAAATTCATTTTAAGTCCAAAAAATCTGAAATAATTATGAAAAATATTTTTGATTTTTCTCTTTTTGATTTTTCTCTTTTTGATTTTTCTTTTTTTACAATTTTAATTTGTGTTTTGATATTTTTTATAAATTTTCACTTTATTTGAATTGTTTTAATTGTTTAAAAATACTTTTATGCATTTTTAAATTCTGAAAAAAATATGGAGTGATCCAATGATATTGTGACAAATATAGGTGACCTCGTTTATTTTTATTTGAATTTGTTATTTTTTATCGTTTTTGGTTTATTTTACTCATTTCTTTTAATTTTTAATAATAGTTTCTGATTTTAAAAAATTACCAAAATTTTTCTAAAAATATTTTAGTTCATTTTTGATTTGTCCGTGGTCTTACTTAATTTTTTTTATTAATTTGAACATAGTTGATATTTTTCTCTTTTATTTCTAGTTTAAAACATTTTAAAACCCTTTTTAATATATATATTAAATGCAATATTATTTTGTGATTATTTTCTGGCTGATCTTAGGTTGAATTTTAGATCATGAACTTTGTTAACATCATTGAATCCATGGTGTTGAGTCTAACTCCATAAAAATGGATGAATGATTTTAATAATAGTTTGATTAAAATTTAATTAAAATGTGGTTTGTATATTCTTCCCCACCCATATTCATCACATCCCTTTCTTATTGCACTAAGTGTTATTGGAGTATGATCTCTATATCATGTCTCAAAACAAATGGTGCATAGATTGCCATTGACCGACCTCAAAATAGGTGCGACTTCTATATAAGTCCACTTACGATTGCTTAACATAGCACTAAATTTCGTCCCGATTCGAATAAATGATCATTCGTGGCCTAAACTTATGATTGCAAGCCCAAGTATGTTAATTTGGTCTCTTTGGTCCAATAACCTTGAGATTCATTGTGTGGAGGCTTTGGTTCTACCAATCCTCTAATAGATCTACAACACCTTTGGTCAACGCGGATCACTTAAACATCGTTGATCATTAAATGGTACTTGTGAGAATTCCAAATCGATGATATACTTGACAAAAAGAAAATGCAACTTGTTGTATGGAGGCTTTGGTTCTACCAATCCTCTAATGAGTTCCAAATGCAAGTTTCAAGATGGCCATCCAACTAACCACTAATTATTGACTTGTTTATTTTATGCCTTTACTCTTTTATGCTTTATGTACTATTTATTTTTTTAGCATTTTTCATTTCATGCCATTTTCATCTTTGCTCATTTGAGCATTTATTTTCTTATCATTTTTTACTTTGCTCACTTGAGCTTTTCTTTTCTTTTCTTAAGATACTTAATAATCAACATAAACCCTAAAAAAATCTTAATGGTACTTGGACTATTTGGTTACTATCCTTGGCATTATGGAGCATGGAACTTTTTCTTGGACTTAGGATTAGAAATCTTGGCCTATCTTGGAGACCTTGTAATCTTATCTGATTTTTTTGTCTGGAGTTCTTGAGGTTTACCTCAAGACATTGGGTTGCTTGTTTGTTTTTGTGTGCAGGTTTTTGTGATTACATCCTTTGTTTGTAATCTGGAATTCACCCGTATACGGCTGTTACTCTGTCCAATTTTGGTAACATTTTACCACACTTGAAGAGGTCTGGTTTCTTTGCTTGCTTGGTTTCAATCCAAAGAATGAGAATTCTATCTTGGATCATAATGTCAAGTTTTGGCTTCTTGTTGGTTAGATGGTTCTTATCCTTAGCTTTTACCTTATACTTTAGGATAGTCTCTTCTTCTCCTCCAATCTTCTTTAATTTCAAAAATCTTCTCCCTCCTTTTGAAAACTCTTTTTGTTTTGAAACTTAAAACACTTTCATAATAAACTTGGACTTATGTCAATGCATTTTCAAAATATTTTCATAAATAAACTCCAATCAATTTAATAATACCTTGACATTTTTTGTGAGAAGACTAAAAGTCAATTAATCCCATTTCAAACCATTTTACAACTTTGGCTTTTATCTTTAAAACTTTTCTCAAAAGGTTAGACTCTTGTCAATCCTTGTAGTGATGCAAACAACTATACTTCTACAATATGTAGTGAAGAGAGATATTTTCCACTTGGGTGTTGAGTGAGGCATTATTGATTTTAAAATCCAAGCCATATCCTCCACTTTGAGATGATGCAAATTCTTCTTTCTCATGATTGTGGGTAGTAAGTATGTTTTCCACACGGACAATGACGATGATGTCTTATCTCTTAAAATTAACCGACACACTTGTGTTTTAAACTTTTAAAAGAGGAACTATGTGTACCCTGACCCCCTATTGCACGAAAGGTGGTACGTAGGCACTAAAGGTTCGCAACCACGGCGGGTGCAAAAATCATAAAAATATATATATATTTCTTTTCTCACCTCCACCATCCATTTTATATACAACACATTTTTATAGCCAAAATATACAGATTTTACAAAGAGGTTCATGCGGAGTACCGTAGATGTTTAGGGTGCTAATACCTTCCCTTTGCATAACCAACCCCCTTACCTTGAATCTTTCCCCCTTTTTGGGTTATTCGCTCTTTTCCCATTCCTTTGGAAATAATAAAGTGCGGTGGCGATTTTTATTTTGATTTGTATAAAGTCTAGTCAATCCAATGGCTTAGTCTTGAACATTTCTACCGCTACAACTTGAACATTCCATTTGATTCCCTATAAATAGAGGGTCATCCCTCATTCATTTCCTCAAGCTTGAACAACCAAAATCACCCTGCCAAACTTGCTCTATAACTCATTTTTCTGCCACTTTGAAATTAGTGTTCAAGCCTTTTTCAATCCATTTTTTCTATCAATTCACCTTCCTTGATCTTCCCTAAAGCTAACCATACAATCACCTTCAAGAACCATGACCTATATTGATCCATAGAAGTCCAGTTTCAGAGCTCTGTAACTCAACTTCAATAGGTAGTTTTCTCCATCAACTCTCTCAAACTTTGATATCATTGTGAAGCTCTCATTGCACTGGTTCTAGTCGCAACACTTGCTTTTAACTGGAAACACTTTTTGGCCATGAATTTTAAAATTTCCTTTCAAAACTTTCCTTCCAAATTGCTTGATCTACAGTTTATATAAATTTGTCGCGAAGGTGTGGTTGTCTTCGTCTTGAAGAGACGAAGTGATTGACATAGGTCTCGTGCTCTAATTTTACAGTTTGAGCAACCTGGTATTGGGACTGGCTAGAGGTTGAAGATGACCAACATGTCATCTTCCAACCAATGATGGTGTGCCACTTGTTTTTTTTTAATTTCTGATTTAATAAGTGATCCAGTGTTTTATTCACTAAAGTCCGTAACATGCACATCGTGCCAGGTCCACTTGATCTGTTTACTAACGCGTTTTGACAATGATCAGATGGCCCATATTTTTTTGGTTTGATACTTGATTTTTTTATTTTTGTTTAAGTTTATTTCAATCTAAAGTCCGGGAATTCTATCTTGACTCATAATGTCAAGTATTGGCATCTTGTTGGTTAGATGGTTCTTATCCCTAGCTTTTACCTTATGCTTTAGGATAGTCTCTTCTTCTCCTCCCATCTTCTTTAATTTCAAAAATATTCTTCCTCCTTTTGAAAACTCTTCTTGTTTTGAAACTTGAATCATTTTCATGATAAATTTGGACTTATGTCCATGCATTTTCAAAACCTTTTCATAAATAAACTTCAATCAAATTAATAATAAATTGACCTTTTTTGTGAGAAGACTAAAAGTCAATAAATCTATTTTCAAACCATTTTTCCACTTTGACTTTTTATTTTAAAACTTTTCTCAAAATATTGGACTCTTGTCAATCCTTGTAGTGATGCAAACAACTATACTTCTATAACATGTAGTGAAGAGAGATATTTTCCACTTGGCTGTTGAGTGAGGCATTGTTGATTTTGAAATCCAAGCCATATCCTCCTCTTTGAGATGATGTAAATTCTCCTTTCTCATGATTGTGGGTAGTAAGTATGTTTTCCACACAGACAATGACGATGATGCCTTATCTCATAAAATTAACCAACACCCTTGTGTTTTAAAATTTTTAAAACAGGAACTACGTGTACCCTGACCCTTATTGCACGGAAGGTGGTACGTAGGCACTAAAGGTTCGCAACCTCGGCGGGTGCAAAAATCATAAAAAATACTTCTTTTATCACCTCCACCATCTATTTTTATACAATATTTTATAGCCAAAATATACAGATTTTTTCAAAGAGGTTACTGCGGAGTACCGTAGATGTTTAGGGTGCTAATACCTTCCCTTTGCATAACCAACCCCCTTACCTTGAATCTTTCCCCCTTTTTTGGGTTATTCACTCTTTTCCCATTCCTTTGGAAATAATAAAGTCCGGTGGCGATTTTTATTTTGATTTGTATAAAGTCTAGTCAATCCAATGGCTTAGTCTTGAACATTTCTACCGCTACAGCTTGAACATTCCATTTGATTCCATATAAATAGAGGGTCATCCCTCATTCATTTCCTCAAGCTTGAACAACCAAAATCACCCTGCCAAACTTGCTCCATAACTCATTTTTCTGCCACTTCGAAATCAGTGTTCAAGCCTTTTTCAATCCATTTTTTCTATCAATTCACCTCCTTGATCTTCCCTAAAGCTAACCATACAATCACCTTCAAGAATCATGACCTATATTGATCCATAGAAGTCCAGTTTCAGAGCTCTGTAACTCAACTTCAATAGGTAGTTTTCTCCATCAACTCTCTCAAACTTTGATATCATTGTGAAGCTCTCATTGCACTGGTTCTAGTCGCAACACTTGCTTTTAACTGGAAACACTTTTTGGCCATGAATTTTAAAATTTCCTTTCAAAACTTTCCTTCCAAATTGCTTGATCTACAGTTTATATAAATTTTTCGCGAAGGTGTGGTTGTCTTCGTCTTGAAGAGACGAAGTGATTGACATAGGTCTCGTGCTCTAATTTTACAGTTTGAGCAACCTGGTTTTGGGACTGGCTAGAGGTTGAAGATGACCAACATGTCATATTCCAACCAATGATGGTGTGCCACTTGTTTTTTTTTAATTTCTGATTTAATAACTGATCCAGTGTTTTATTCACTAAAGTTCGTAACATGCACATCGCGCCAGGTCCACTTGATCTGTTTACTAACGCGTTTTGACAATGATCAGATGGCCCATATTTTTTTGGTTTGATACTTGATTTTTTTATTTTTATTTAAGTTTATTTCAATCTAAAGACCGGGAATTCTATCTTGACTCATAATGTCAAGTATTGGCATCTTGTTGGTTAGATGGTTCTTATCCCTAGCTTTTACCTTATGCTTTAGGTTAGTCTCCTCTTCTCCTCCCATCTTCTTTAATTTCAAAAATATTCTTCCTCCTTTTGAAAACTCTTCTTGTTTTGAAACTTGAATCATTTTCATAATAAATTTGGACTTATGTCCATGCATTTTCAAAACCTTTTCATAAATAAACTTCAATCAAATTAATAATAAATTGACCTTTTTTGTGAGAAGATTAAAAGTCAATAAATCTCATTTCAAACCATTTCTCCACTTTGACTTTTTATTTTAAAACTTTTCTCAAAATATTTGACTCTTGTCAATCCTTGTAGTGATGCAAACAACTATACTTCTATAACATGTAGTGAAGAGAGATATTTTCCACTTGGGTGTTGAGTGAGGCATTGTTGATTTTGAAATCCAAGCCATATCCTCCTCTTTGAGATGATGTAAATTCTCCTTTCTCATGATTGTGGGTAGTAAGTATGTTTTCCACACAGACAATGATGATGATGCCTTATCTCATAAAATTAACCAACATCCTTGTGTTTTAAAATTTTTAAAACAGGAACTACGTGTACCCTGACCCTTATTGAACGGAAGGTGGTACGTAGGCACTAAAGGTTCGCAACCTCGGCGGGTGCAAAAATCATAAAAAATACTTGTTTTATCACCTCCACCATCTATTTTTATACAACATTTTATAGCCAAAATATACAGATTTTTTCAAAGAGGTTACTGCGGAGTACCGTAGATGTTTAGGGTGCTAATACCTTCCCTTTGCATAACCAACCCCCTTACCTTGAATCTTTCCCCCTTTTATGGGTTATTCGCTCTTTTCCCATTCCTTTGGAAATAATAAAGTGCGGTGGCGATTTTTATTTTGATTTGTATAAAGTCTAGTCAATCCAATGGCTTAGTCTTGAACATTTCTACCGCTACAGCTTGAACATTCCATTTGATTCCCTATAAATAGAGGGTCATCCCTCATTCATTTCCTCAAGCTTGAACAACCAAAATCACCCTGCCAAACTTGCTCCATAACTCATTTTTCTGCCACTTCGAAATCATTGTTCAAGCCTTTTTCAATCCATTTTTTCTATCAATTCACCTTCCTTGATCTTCCCTAAAGCTAACCATACAATCACCTTCAAGAATCATGACCTATATTGATCCATAGAAGTCCAGTTTCAGAGCTCTGTAACTCAACTTCAATAGGTAGTGTTCTCCATCAACTCTCTCAAACTTTGATATCATTGTGAAGCTCTCATTGCACTGGTTCTAGTCGTAACACTTTCTTTTAACTGGAAACACTTTTTGGCCATGAATTTTAAAATTTCCTTTCAAAACTTTCCTTCCAAATTGCTTGATCTACAGTTTATATAAATTTGTCGCGAAGGTGTGGTTGTCTTCGTCTTGAAGAGACGAAGTGATTGACATAGGTCTCGTGCTCTAATTTTACAGTTTGAGCAACCTGGTTTTGGGACTGGCTAGAGGTTGAAGATGACCAACATGTCATCTTCAAACCAATGATGGTGTGCCACTTGTTTTTTTTAATTTCTGATTTAATAAGTGATCCAGTGTTTTATTCACTAAAGTCCGTAACATGCACATCGCGCCAGGTCCACTTGATCTGTTTACTAACGCGTTTTGACAATGATCAGATGGCCTATATTTTTTTGGTTTGATACTTGATTTTTTTATATTTAAGTTTATTTCAATCTAAAGACCTGGAATTCTATCTTGACTCATAATGTCAAGTATTGGCATCTTGTTGGTTAGATGGTTCTTATCCCTAGCTTTTACCTTATGCTTTAGGATAATCTCTTCTTCTCCTCCCATCTTCTTTAATTTCAAAAATATTCTTCCTCCTTTTGAAAACTCTTCTTGTTTTGAAACTTGAATCATTTTCATAATAAATTTGGACTTATGTCCATGCATTTTCAAAACCTTTTCATAAATAAACTTCAATCAAATTAATAATAAATTGAACTTTTTTGTGAGAAGACTAAAAGTCAATAAATCTCATTTCAAACCATTTTTCCACTTTGACTTTTTATTTTAAAACTTTTCTCAAAATATTGGACTCTTGTCAATCCTTGTAGTGATGCAAACAACTATACTTCTATAACATGTAGTGAAGAGAGATATTTTCCACTTGGGTGTTGAGTGAGGCATTGTTGATTTTGAAATCCAAGCCATATCCTCCTCTTTGAGATGATGTAAATTCTCCTTTCTCATGATTGTGGGTAGTAATTATGTTTTCCACACAGACAATGACTGTGATCGGTGGATTTGGAACTGACTGTTTAACGCTGGTTCGCGAAATGTCGCGGAAGCAAGAGTCGCCACCGTCTTTTATTTTCTCCAACATGGACAGGACAAAAGCACAGCAAAATTCCTTATGAGATAGTTTCTCGGTTCGGGAGGTAGATTTATAGAAAGGGAAGGTGTTAGCACCCTTTCTATCCATGGTTATCCATGGGCTCTTAGGTACTTGGTCTTATGTTTTCAAAAAATTTTGCTTTTCAATTGTGAGTGAGTTTGAAAAAAGTTTCGTTTAAAGATTTCAGATCGACTCTTGTATCAGTCCTCAAGAGTGTTTGAAAAATTGTTTTGAAAGCTTTTTGAAAAGTGTCGGTGTGAAAAGAGTTTTGTTTGTTTTTCTTGAAGAGAGCAAGTATCCATGAGTCATCTACCTACCCTAAGGAATTAGGCTGTGTAAGAGTCCTTAAGGTAGTGTCATCCCACCATTGAGAGGTAGGTAGCACCACCGTTGGAGGTGTTCAGGTCAATTCGTTTCTAAGGACAGTGTGGTCACCAGAGTAACAGTAGGACACCTTAGAAGCTACCCTTATGCCATTGATCCTTTTTAATTTCGAGGCAACTGGATCATGTCATGGACATAAGGACTTACTAAAACGTCTTATACTCGACGACCACGTTTCGAAGGTAAGGCAACAGTGTGGCGTACCCTAAGAGTGGTGTGTGAATTTGTGTGTTATTTTCATGTTATGTTTTATCTTGTACATGTATCATGGTGATCTACGCTTATTTTTAATTTAGGTCATACATTCTTTCTTGCAAAGTTTAGCAGTTTTAAGAGTGCGGAAATTTAAATGCGGAAAGATAAATCCTACGCTATTACAAGGCGCGGGTCTATACATCGCCAAATTACAAAGACCCGTTTTTGATAAAGATGCGGAAAGTAAAGACGGAAAGATAAACCTAATTACTATTACATCTGAGAAACAGTTACATAATGATCGAAAGAAATAATGCGTGAAAAGAATTAAAATTAGGACGTCCGAGGGTTTTGATCCTTTGCATGAAATTAAATTAAATTAAAGTCCAATTAATTATTTAATTAAAGAAAAGAAAGTGTTTTAGTGTTTTTTGTATTTATGAAAAATAAAGAAAAAGAATTAAAAGGAAACCCTAAATCTAGATTATTTTAATTATGAATGAAAATATTAAAGTTAACCTAATTTACTAGTTAATTAATTTATTTACATTTTTATTTACAAAATTAATGATAATTTATAATAATGATAAATAATGATGATTAATAATTTATTTAAGAAAAAGATGAATATGTAAAAAAAAAAACCTAATTCTAGATACTTTTTACTTATTAAGAAAAAGATTAAAGTTTAAAAACCTAAATTAAACTAAGTTAATTGTTAGAGTTTATTTACAAAAAATAGGTTAGTGATGAAATTAATAATAATTAAATATATTTGTATTTTTGATTTTTCTGTTTTTATTATAGAAAATTATTTTATGATGAAAAAAACAATTAAAACAATTAAAAAAGAATTAGAAAAGAAAATAAAATAAAATTAAAAAGGATGCAAACTAAGGGGAGTTTCAGGCCCAAGGGGAGGTTTTTTTGAACGGTCTGCATTCTTTGGCCATTGGATTGGGTTTCATGCATAAGTTGTTCTACTTTGGCCATTTGGCTTTTGGCTTTTGGCTTTTGGCCATTTGTGTTCTGGCCTCAATGTTCCTTAATCTTCTCATGATGTCTGTCTCGCCATGTATTGGTGTTATGCATAAGTTGTTCTTTTTTGGCCATTTGGCTTTTGGCCATTTGTGTTCTGGCCTCAACGTTCCTTAATGAACCTGCATGAGATCCTATCTAAATCTGCAGTGTTGAATCTCATGAACACATTAAATAAAATCATAAAATGCAAATAAAGCCAATATATGAAGAACTTTAATGTTTAGGCACAATATGGCATGTATGAATGATTATACCCTTTTGATCATGGAGATCAAATCACTCTTACCCTTACTGGAAAATTAGTGACCTGAATGCTTTTATGCCCTTTGGATCATGGAGATCAAGCCAGCCTTATCCTTACTGAAGAAGTAGTGAGGTATTGGTTTGTAACTGTGATGGCTTGTTTGTAGTGAGAGAGAGATGTGTAATAAGGATTTCAAGGTTTTAGGGTTCTTGAAAGAATTTGATATTCTAACAGTGTTGTGTCAAGGTTTTTTCTCTCTTTTCCTCCTCTTTTTCCTCCTCCCTAGTTTGTGTGAAAAGAAGGTGATTATATAATGGAAATTAGGGTAAAGAAAATGGGCTTTGAATGTGCAATTGGGCCTCCAATGTTCACTTGAGTTCGTCACTTTCCAGGCTAAATCGCAGGGACTTAAGTGCAATTTTTGAAGTTGAAATGTGAAAACAAAATGTAGCCTACATCGAGAACTAACTCCTGTCCGAAAATCGGCCCAATCGGATAAACGGTGAATTAGTTATGAATTTTTGAAGTTTCAGCTCAGACAAACTTATTTTGGGCTCCAGTGTCGACTCTGACACGTTCTTCAATAAAAAACTGGTATTGATCGGAGAATAATCCGGTCTCGACTTTTGAAGCAAAGTTGTAGATCTATGAGTCAGGGACCTTGTGTAAAAATATGAGCCCAATCCGATAAAAATTGACCGAGTTATGAATTTTCGAAGTTTCGGCCCAGATGAAATATTATTCAGCATTCAGGATTTTCGGCGTGTCACGCACTCTGAGCAAAAAACAAAGGCCTTTTGAATACCGTTTGAACTCAGTACCTTCTGTGAAAATGTAGCCAACTCAATTTGTGAAATTTTGGCGCCGGAACCAGCTCGATACGATGAAAATCGACCAAGTTATGATTTTCTGAACATGACGCAAATAAACTTCTGTCACAAATTTTCTGTATGAAATTACTTGATAAATCCACATTTTTGAAGACCTTCTGATCGAAATTGTCTTCCAGCCGTGAGAGATGAAAACGTAGATAATGTCAAGACAGAATTGTGGCCACTGAAACGGGTTCAAAACGAGCCACGATCTTCAAGTTATGAATTTTTTAGCGCGTAAAAACTGCACTTTCAGCACATTTTTTCACCGTATTTCTTCGAGAAAACTCACACATTCGGATACCTTCTTTAAATAATTGACTCTTGAGCCGAACCTGAATTTGAGAATATGTTATCAGAGATATCTTGGCGAAAGAATACCTGAATATGACGCACCGGGTTGGACTTGTGAATTTTTCTTGAAATATTTTGAGAAATATGGGAGGGCAAATTTTGGGGTACAACAGTTGCCCCTGTTCAATCTTCTTAAACCTGAGGATGTAGATTGGCTTGCGTGCCTTTCGTGATCCAAAGGTGGAAGATGATTGAACACTAAAGTGCCCAGAAATTTGCGCTCACATAGAGTGTGTTAGCAGTATGATGTAGGGAATGGGCTTACAGATGCCATGTTGAGAGATGATGAATAGGAGGATGGGCTTATAGATGCCATCTAGAGACTGTTGGTAAGTGGAGAGATGGGCTTATAGATGCCATCGGGAGGTTGTCGATCGCGTAAGAGATTCCTTAGCGAGAACTTGCGTACCTGAGAAAGAAAAATAATTACCTGGCCTGTTATAGGAGTTGTTCTTCAAACTCTTTATGTAGATGTGCCCTGGCTGGATACAGGAATCGAATCTTTAAACTCTTCAGACGTGCCCTGGCAAGATACAGGAATCGAGTCCGGAGAATATAGTCGTCAACAGATACACCCTGGCGAGATACAGGAATCGGATCTTCGAACTCTTCAGACGTGCCCTGGCAAGATACAGGAATCGAGTCTGGTAATGTTAGTCGTCAACAGATACACCCTGGCGAGATACAGGAATCGGATCTTCGAACTCTTCAGACGTGCCCTGGCCGGATACAGGAATCGAGTCTGGATTTCAGAAAGGTTGGTGAGTTGTCTCTACTAACAGGTTATTTCCATGGGCGGGTGGTCTTTAACGACGAGTGTCTATAACGACGGGTGTCTATAACGACGAGTGTCTATGACGATGAGTGTCTATAACGACGAGTGTCTATGACGACGAGCGTCTATAACGACGAGTGTCTATAACGACAAGTGTCTATAACGACGAGTGTCTATAACGACGAGTGTCTATAACGACGAGTGTCTATAACGACGAGTGTCTATGACGACGAGTGTCTATAACGACGAGTGTCTATGACGACGAGTGTCTATGACGACGAGTGTCTATGACGACGAGTGTCTATAACGACGAGTGTCTATAACGACGAGTGTCTATGACGACGAGTGTCTATGACGACGAGTGTCTATAACGACGAGTGTCTATAACGACGAGTGTCTATAACGACGAGTGTCTATAACGACGAGTGTCTATAACGACGAGTGTCTATAACGACGAGTGTCTATGACGACGCGTGTCTATGACGACGAGTGTCTATAACGACGAGTGTCTATAACGACGAGTGTCTATGACGACGAGTGTCTATAACGACGAGTGTCTATGACGACGCGTGTCTATGACGACGAGTATCTATAACGACGAGTGTCTATAACGACGAGTGTCTATAACGACGAGTGTCTATAACGACGAGTGTCTATAACGACGGGTGTCTCTAACGACGGGTGTCTCTAACGACGGGTGTCTATAACGACGGGTGTCTATAACGACGAGTGTCTATACCGACGAGTGTCTATACCGACGAGTGTCTATGACGACGAGTGTCTATGATGACGAGTGTCTATGACGACGAGTGTCTATGACGACGAGTGTCTATGACGACGAGTGTCTATAACGACGAGTGTCTATAACGACGGGTGTCTATAACAACGGGTGTCTATAACGACGGGTGTCTATAACGACGAGTGTCTATAACAACGAGTGTCTATAACGACGAGTGTTTATAAGGACGAGTGTCTATAACGACGAGTGTCTATGACGACGAGTGTCTATGACGACGAGTGTCTATGACGACGAGTGTCTATGACGACGAGTGTCTATGACGACGAGTGTCTATGACGACGAGTGTCTATGACGACGAGTGTCTATGACGACGAGTGTCTATGACGACGAGTGTCTATGACGACGAGTGTCTATAACGACGAGTGTCTATAACGATGAGTGTCTATAGCGACGAGTGTCTATAACGACGAGTTGGATCAGATAAATCTTTCAGCATTGATTTAATTGGATTTGTATTCTTTGACTGGGTTGGTCTCTTTTGACTGTATTCGTCTACATAGCTGATCTTTTAACTGTATCCTACCTGAAAGGTAAAGGTCAGTCATGTGCAATGCATGATATGGATCAAGCAATAATATTTTTCAACACATGAGATTGTATGATATGATGCGTATATGCATGTATCATGATGTATAACAATGTGATGTTTATGAATGTATCTGCGTCTAGGAAAATAAATCCTTGACGGATCTCGGGAGCTTGTTGAATCCTGGGCTGATGTTGCAAGAATACCGGTAGGAGAAGATGAATCCGTTGGGGAATAATCTTGGCGAATAAATTACTCTGCGGGGAGTGAACTCTGTGGGGAAAGAGAGGTACTTCGCTGAGGTTTGATGATAACTCCGCTGGGGATACCATTGTTGAGCTTTGTTGAGGGAATTGATGAACTCCGCTGGGGAATAAGAAGAACTTTACCGAGGACGATCTTTCTGTGGCTTTTAGCTGAGGATAACCCAGTTATAAGCTATGGTGGGAAAATAACCTTTGAATAAAACCGGGGAGACGCGTTCGCTCTGCAGGGAGTGAAGGTATCTTGGTCGCATTCTTCAGCTGAACTTACCTTGGCACTTCGGTGGACATGGCAACCGGATCATTTAGACAACTCATTATTGCCCCAGTTTCTGTTGGAGAAGAAGGTACCTGTGAAGGTGTTTGATGACTGCCGTTTGACAAGTCTTCTTCTGGTAGGCAAGTGACGAGATACCAGGACATAGTCATACGCTTTGATCCCTAATTTTTGCCTGGACCGCCCTTTCGGGTTTTCAGTCCACCGGGATACCCATTTTTGCCCAAGCCGCCTTTTCAGGTTTTCGACTTGCCGGGTGTACAGATTTTTTTATTTCATTCCCTTGTTTTGCCCGAACCCTTTTGGTTCGCCGGGAAGCCCTTATTTTTGCCTAGGTGTGTCAACCTAGCGGGTCTTTGATTATGCACAGTATTTTTTCGACTATGTCCGCGTTCAGGGAGTTGTCACTGTTGGTAGTATTATGTTGCCATGCTACCAGAAGATGTTTGATCGCGCAAGATTCATTGTGGGAATTCGTGTCCAATGCCCCAAGTGACTCAGGTGGAGATCTGCCCCAGGCTATGGCTTTTGAGAGATTCTATGAATCTTTACTGGACTGCCCCAGATGATGGACAATGATCATGTTTGCCCCTTGGTTGGAAGTGCTTTTGTTCACTGGGTATTCATCGTGCGAATTTCCCTGCTGTTCAAACAAATAGTCATATGCAAACAATGTTATATAAAAAATGCAAAGCTTATGTCTGTCTTGAAGATTTTGAAAATGCATTCTTTTTCATAAAACAAGTGAATGTTTGTAAAACGTGATGTCAACTCCGTATTTACCGTAGGCCTTAAGGAGTCAGGATACCTTTCGTAACAGTATGCTTTCGAACTAACCCATGCTTCAGCTAGGACTTTTAAGGGTTGTAACGTGGCCTGGTTCACGGTTTAAGAAATAAAGGATAAAGGCTCAAACTTTTTTTTGTACCCACCCGTTCTTCGTGATGTTCTTCAATCCTAAACTCAGCTAATCGTGCGTTAGACCTTGTTGAGTCTTTGCTTTGATGTTCCAGTGATGGTTCAGATGTTGACAATTTATTTTGAATAGGCGGTCATTTTTTGTCGAGGGTTTGTAAGACCTCTTTCTTTTTTTGATTCTTGTTATCCCTTTTTTTTTACCTGAACTGTTCTTTTGTGATTACAGTCAGCGGGATGCCCCAGTTTTGTAAGTCTCCTTCATAGGTTTTGACTTAATGGGTTTTTATTTTGAAAGATAATGACTGCCTTTCTTTATTGATTATTCGGAACCATCACTGTCTTTCTTTGTTTTGTAAGGACCTCTTTGGTGCCATTTGTTATGCACTTGGATCAACTGAGAGAACTACCCTGCCCCAGGTTATGATTAAGGGTTTTAAATTTCGAAAAGAAAAACTCCTACTTCTTTGGCTCAGAGGGGTTAACAAGGGATTATCTTCCTTATAACTTCAGTGTTTAGGGATTGAAACAATGCTTGTACCTCATCAGCGGGGTTTGTCCAAAAGCATACTGTAAAGATCGTGGTATCGTTTTCGTCATCCTCCCTCAAGAGGCTTAGAATTATTAATTGAGAGTTGACATCAAAAAAATGAAAGCAGTTTGAATATAGCGAATGTGAATATATTGCTTCAAAAAAGACATATGCGATGCATTAATGAAATAACAGCGTTTGACATGATAATTGTTTGAACCATCAAAAGAAAATTACAACTTGAAAATTCTAATGGACAAAAAGTCTTCTCATCTCGGGACTTGTTACTTCAAATGGTGCATCCTGTAGGGATGGTATAAGAACTCAGCTTGACCCTCTTGGGAGAAATCCACTACTCCTTCATTAATCAGATCCTGGACTTTGTTCTTCAGAGCCCAGCAGTCAGCAGTGTCATGTCCAGGACTATCAGAGTGGTATGCACATCTTCTGTCGGGATGATAGTTAGGAGCAGAGATGTTGGGGTTCCGGGGAGGAGCCCTTAGTGTAATCAGATTCAACCTCAACAGGTGTTGCAAGGCTTGAAACAGCGGCATGTTAAGCTGGGTGAATTGCCTCTTGGACCTGCTTGGCTTACTCTGATCCACCTGTTGCTCTGGGCGAGGTTGATGTTGGGCTTATGAAGTGGTAGCAACTTGGATGGGTCTATTCATTGAACCAAACGTTTGACTTCTTGGAGACTGAATACCGGTTTGGTCCCCAGCCTTGACTACTTGCTTCATACTGTCTTGCTGAAGCTGGTTGATCACAATTCTCAACTCTTCTTGTTCCCGAGCTAAGCCTTGGATAAGGGCCATTTGCCCCAGCATCTGGGTTCTCATAGCATCCACCTCAGCTTGCAGACGTTTCAGCCGTTCGTCCTTATCGTCCTCGGGACTGCCCCTAACCAAGTTCCCCATGAGGAGTGTTCTTAGCTCTTCCTGCCCCTTAGATAGATTTAGGAAGATTTCCCTGAACTGAGTCTCTTGAATATGAAGATCCTGGTTGTCTGATTGGGAAGCCATTGCTGAAATAAATAGCGAATAAGGTAAGTGACCTGTAACAAGGGTACCTGTTATGCAATGATGTGTATGTATGCATGCAATGTTTTCAAGGATCTCGCGGGGTAAACAAGAAAATTGTCAGAATTTGAATTCGGTAGCTTGATTGAAGGAACTTCATGTTGCTGAGAGTCCTTCTTCAAGAGTCAAAGCTCACCATATCGAGTGGGTCATAGCCCCTGACTCAAGTTATCGACCTTGGCTAGAGGAAAATAAATCCCCTTTGCCCCTTGCTAGACATCATGACCTGCATCACAAACCCTTGAGATCCTTGAAATGGATTAGTCCTTATGTAGGATGTATGCAATGGTATGATGTTATGCTATGCATGGAGTGATGTAAGTAGGCCCTGTAATGAGTCCCAATTAAGGACTGTAGACAAAACCTGCAAGAAACTCATGTGTTAGATAACAAGCATGCAAATAGTTCAAGTTGGAAGGCATATAAGTCACACAAGAGAGCCCTTAGAGTTTAGGCCAGCATGGGGTCTAGGTATTACCCTCTTTCAGTTTGTTGGTTAAGACCTGTCCTATCAGAAGTAACCGGGTTCTAGAGGATCCCAATATCACTGACTACCCTCAATCGGTCATAACTCCAGCATCGCAATCTTTTCTTGCGGCCAGAACCATCACGAGAGTTTAGCCTCAATGGGCGTAGCACACTGCTACTGTTCTATTGGCCAAGTTGGGTCATTTAAGGTTCTAAGGTCGATTGGTGCTTAATGACTCCTCAGAAGACCCATATTCTCCTCGTTGCGACACAAGGGATATCGGTACAGACCAAGGTGCCACACCAACGTAGCCACTGCTTCACCCATGTCGGTCTACGCCGGACAGGTCCCTCACAGCTTATGCTACCTAACAGGGTATCCCCAGATCCGGGTTAGGATCTATGTAAATCCGATGCAGCCCACAATAATAAAGCAAACAAGCACAACAATTGAAAACACAAGTGATCTTAGTCCTAAGGTACACCTCACTTTTAAAAGATACTCCCCAGCAGAGTCGCCAGTTCTGTGATCGGTGGATTTGGAACTGACTGTTTAACGCTGGTTCACGAAATGTCGCGGAAGCAAGAGTCGCCACCGTCTTTTATTTTCTCCAACATGGACAGGACAAAAGCACAGCAAAGTTCCTTATGAGATAGTTTCTCGGTTCGGGAGGTAGATTTATAGAAAGGGAAGGTGTTAGCACCCTTTCTATCCATGGTTATCCATGGGCTTTTATGTACTTGCTCTTATGTTTTCAAAAATGTTTGCTTTTCAATTGTGAGTGAGTTTGAAAAAAGTTTCGTTTAAAGATTTCAGATCGACTCTTGTATCAGTCCTCAAGAGTGTTTGAAAAATTGTTTTGAAAGCTTTTTGAAAAGTGTCGGTGTGAAAAGAGTTTTGTTTGTTTTTTTTGAAGAGAGAAAGTATCCATGAGTCATCTACCTACCCTAAGGAATTAGGCTGTGTAAGAGTCCTTAAGGTAGTGTCATCCCACCATTGAGAGGTAGGTGGCACCACCGTTGGAGGTGTTCGGGTCAATTCTTTGTAGGGACAATGTGGTCACCAGAGTAACAGTAGGACACCTTAGAAGGTACCCTTATGCCATTGATCCTTTTTAATTCCGAGGCAACCGTTTCGAGGCAACTGGATCATGTCATGAAGATAAGGACTTACTAAAACGTCCTATACTCGACGACCACGTTTCGAAGGTAAGGCAACAGTGAGGCGTACCCTAAGAGTGGTGTGTGAATTTGTGTGTTATTTTCATGTTATGTTTTATCTTGTACATGTATCATGGTGATCTACGCTTGTTTTTAATTTAGGCCATACATTCTTTCATGCAAAGTTTAGCAGTTTTAAGAGTGCGGAAATTTAAATGCGGAAAGATAAATCCTACGCTATTACAAGGCGCGGGTCTATACATCGCCAAATTACAAAGACCCGTTTTTGATAA
Source organism: Vicia faba (assembly GCA_948472305.1). Taxonomy (NCBI): domain Eukaryota; kingdom Viridiplantae; phylum Streptophyta; class Magnoliopsida; order Fabales; family Fabaceae; genus Vicia; species Vicia faba. The sequence goes on along the minus strand of OX451740.1, from coordinate 408,410,565 downwards.
AGATGCGGAAAGTAAAGACGGAAAGATAAACCTAATTACTATTACATCTGAGAAACAGTTACATAATGATCGAAAGAAATAATGCGTGAAAAGAATTAAAATTAGGACGTCCGAGGGTTTTGACCCTTTGCATGAAATTAAATTAAATTAAAGTCCAATTAATTATTTAATTAAAGAAAAGAAAGTGTTTTAGTGTTTTTTGTATTTATGAAAAATAAAGAAAAAGAATTAAAAGGAAACCCTAAATCTAGATTATTTTAATTATGAATGAAAATATTAAAGTTAACCTAATTTACTAGTTAATTAATTTATTTACATGTTTATTTACAAAATTAATGATAATTTATAATAATGATAAATAATGATGATTAATAATTTATTTAAGAAAAAGATGAATATGTCAAAAAAAAAACCTAATTCTAGATACTTTTTACTTATTAAGAAAAAGATTAAAGTTTAAAAACCTAAATTAAACTAAGTTAATTGTTAGAGTTTATTTACAAAAAATAAGTTAGTGATGAAATTAATAATAATTAAATATATTTGTATTTTTTATTTTTCTGTTTTTATTATAGAAAATTATTTTATTGTGAAAAAAACAATTAAAACAATTAAAAAAGAATTAGAAAATAAAATAAAATAAAATTAAAAAGGATGCAAACCAAGGGGAGTTTCAGGCCCAAGGGGAGGTTTTTTTGAACGGTCTGCATTCTTTGGCCATTGGATTGGGTTTAATACATAAGTTGTTCTACTTTGGCCATTTGGCTTTTGGCTTTTGGCTTTTGGCCATTTGTGTTCTGGCCTCAATGTTCCTTAATCTTCTCAGGATGTCTGTCTCGCCATGTATTGGTGTCATGCATAAGTTGTTCTTTTTTGGCCATTTGACTTTTGGCCATTTGTGTTCTGGCCTCAACGTTCCTTAATGAACCTGCATGGGATCATATCTAAATCTGCAGTGTTGAATCTCATGAACACATTAAATAAAATCATAAAATGCAAATAAAGCCAATATATGAAGAAATTTAATGTTTAGGCACAATATGACATGTATGAATGATTATACCCTTTTGATCATGGAGATCAAATCACTCTTACCCTTACTGGAAAATTAGTGACCTGAATGCTTTTATGCCCTTTGGATCATGGAGATCAAGCCAGCCTTATCCTTACTGAAGAAGTAGTGAGGTATTGGTTTGTAACTGTGATGGCTTGTTTGTAGTGAGAGAGGGATGTGTAATAAGGATTTCAAGGTTTTAGGATTCTTGAAAGAATTTGATATTCTAACAGTGTTGTGTCAAGGTTTTTTCTCTCTTTACCTCCTCTTTTTCCTCCTCCCTGGTTTGTGTGAAAAGAAGGTGATTATATAATGGAAATTAGGGTAAAGAAAATGGGCTTTGAATGTGCAATTGGGCCTCCAATGTTCACTTGAATTCGTCACTTTCCAGGCTAAATCGCAGGGACTTAAGTGCAATTTTTGAAGTTGAAATGTGAAAACAAAATGTAGCCTACATCGAGAACTAACTCCTGTCCGAAAATCGGCCCAATCAGATAAACGGTGAATTAGTTATGAATTTTTGAAGTTTCAGCTCAGACAAACTTATTTTGGGCTCCAGTGTCGACTCTGACACGTTCTTCAATAAAAAAATGGTATTGATCGGAGCATAATCCGGTCTCGACTTTTGAAGCAAAGTTGTAGATCTATGAGTCAGGGACCTTGTGTAAAAATATGAGCCAAATCCGATAAAAATTGACCGAGTTATGAATTTTCGAAGTTTCGGCCCAGATGAAATAATATTCAGCATTCAGGATTTTCGGCGTGTCACGCACTCTGAGCAAAAAACGATGGCCTTTTGAATACCGTTTGAACTCAGTACCTTCTGTGAAAATGTAGCCAACTCAATTTGTGAAATTTTGGCGCCGGAACCAGCTCGATACGATGAAAATCGACCAAGTTATGATTTTCTAAACATGACGCAAATAAACTTCTATCACAAATTTTCTGTATGAAAATACTTGATAAATCCACATTTTTGAAGACCTTCTGATCGAAATTGTCTTCCAGCCGTGAGAGATGAAAACGTAGATAATGTCAAGACAGAATTTTGGCCACTGAAACGGGTTCAAAACGAGCCACGATCTTCAAGTTATGAATTTTTTAGCGCGTAAAAACTGCACTTTCAGCACACTTTTTCACCGTATTTCTTCGAGAAAACTCACATATTCGGATACCTTCTTTAAAGAATTGACTCTTGAGCCGAATCTGAATTTGAGAATATGTTATCAGAGATATCTTGGCGAAAGAATACCTGAATATGACGCGCCGGGTTGGACTTGTGAATTTTTCTTGAAATATTTTGAGAAATATGGGAGGGCAAATTTTGGGGTACAACAATGACGATGATGCCTTATCTCATAAAATTAACCAACACCCTTGTGTTTTAAAATCTTTAAAATAGGAACTATGTGTACCCTGACCCTTATTGCACGGAAGGTGGTACGTAGGCACTAAAGGTTCGCAACCTCGGGGGGTGCAAAAATTATAAAAAATACTTCTTTTATCACCTCCACCATCTATTTTTATACAACATTTTATAGCCAAAATATACAGATTTTTTCAAAGAGGTTACTGCGGAGTACCGTAGATGTTTAGGGTGCTAATACATTCCCTTTGCATAACCAACCCCCTTACCTTGAATATTCCCCCCTCTTTTTGGGTTACTCGCTCTTTTCCAATTCCTTTGGAAACAATAAAGCGCATTGGCGATTTTTATTTTGATCTGTATAAGTCTAGTCAATCCAATGACTTAGTCTTAAACATTTCTATCGCTACAGTGCCAAATCAGCATTGTACTGATATTAATGATAAAAAGCAGTGGCTAGATCTTCCCATGTGTGAATGCGGGAACCCTTCAATTGGTAAAACCATTCTAGCTGAGTCCCAACTAGACTCTCTTGGAAGAAATGGACTCAGAGCTTCTTGTCAGTAGTATGTGGTTGTATCTTGCGGACATAGGACGGGCGGTATAGGCATGTTAACTTTGAGGGAGAAATCCCAAAAAAGGAGGCATGATATCTCCCACTCAGTGGAGGCCCCTTTGACTGTAGTGTCATTTACCGAGTAATCGGGAAGACGTACTTCTTTCGACCTGGGAGCCTGCTGAAACTGAGGACCGTAGAATACCTAACCTATCTTGGCCTTTTAGGTGTAGTGCGGAAGCTATGACGGAGTAATTTGGAAATAGTAGTCACACGATACTACACTTAGACGAGTCTTTCTTGAGAATATTACTAATTACCGAGTTAATCGGGAAGTTGGTAATATCCGAAGGAATGATGTAGACTCTGGGAACCTCTAGAACCTTGTTCGGCAGGTGATAACTTTTTAGACCAACACCTTATGGGTAGTACCTTTGACCTCATGCTCGTGACGTTGAACCTATGAACCCTATATGTGTGATCTTGTGTGTGATTGTTGCATCATGCATCCATGCACTCATAAGCATATTTTGAAGAAAATAATATTTCAAGGATTTAAAGGTTGGCTATTTGTGAATATTTCAGGTACTTTTAACCATGGATTCTGGAAAGAGAAAGAATGGGAAATACAGTTTCAAGGATCCCAAGATAGATGAGTTGATCAGCCTGATTCCAGAGATCGAGTGTTCTGCATACTTTCAGAAGAAGTATGGATCAATTATTCCTATCTTGAAGCTGAAGATGAAGAGGGTATTCTCTCGACCTTGGTCCAATTCTATGATCATATGTATCACTGCTTTACTTTTCCCGATTATCAGTTGATGCCTACACTAGAGGAGTATTCTTATCTATTGGATTTACCTGTTACCGATCGTATTCCTTTTACTGGTTTGGAAGGCGAGCCAAAATCACATGAGATTGCTTCTTTGATTCATCTGGGGAAGTCTGAGGTGGAAGCCCATATGACTACCAAAGGAGGGATTAGAGGATTACTAACTCAATTCTTATTGGAGAAAGCTCGTTACTTTTCCAGAATTAAGAGTACGGTTGATTTTGAGGCCATCTTTGCTCTGCTTGCTTATGGATTGTTCTTATTTCCTAATGTGGACAAGTTTGTCGACATTAACGCTATTAGGATTTTCATGATTGGAAACCCAGTTCCTACATTGTTGGGTGATGCTTATTACTCTGTTCATCTTCGGAGTTCTTATCATGGGGGAATGATTATCTGTTGCACTCCTTTGTTGTACCGATGGTTCATCTCTCATATGCCCCAGTCTGATGCTTTTTGGGATGTCAAGAAGGAACCCCGTTGGGCTCATAAGATCATGGCACTTACTCACTCGGATATTGATTGGTATCATCGAGCTTATCAGGATATAAAGATTATTGACAGTTGTAGTAGTTTCCCCAATGTACCTTTTCTTGGTACAAAGGGAGGAATTAACTATAACCCTGTTCTTACATGACGACAACTTGGTTATCCGATGAGGGATAAATTGAATAGTATTAATTTTTATTTCTGAAGGAAGGAGAAGACCACAGGGAAGCTAGGGAACAAATTTCGAAGGCCTGGCGTCACATTCATAAGAAGAGTAGGAAGGTTTGGGACCTAGAGGTGTTGTTTCTTTGGAGCCATATCTTCAGTGGGTCCGATCGAGAGCCATTCAGTTGAAGATGCCGTATACTCGGGAGACACCCATGCCTGATCTATTTGTGAAGACCACTCCTCCCTTATTAGTTGATCTAGAAGAGCTGCAGCTTGCTTTGGTCAGGATGCAACAAGAAAGGGATGCTTGGAAGAACAAGTTCCAGACTTTAGAGAGTTCCTCTGAAGCAGACTTGAAGGAGAAAGACGATTTGATCGAGATCCTTGAGAGTCGAGAAATGTAGTCTATGGAGAGGCAAGGGGATTTATTTTCCCCTAAGCCTCAAACAGGTACTGATTACTCACTTCCTGCTTCAGATGATTGGAAGCAGGTTACCATCAGACAAGTGGAAGAAAACCAGAGGTTGAGGGCTCAGATTTCCAGGCTCACAGGGAAGCGCCAGCGTACAGATTGATCTCCATCAGTTCTTTTTCTCAGGATTTTTAGATTGTATTTTCATCTTGTACTTGGGATCATTGAAACTTGTAATCCATTTTTGAAGTTATTATAATAAAAAAAATTCAGTATTTCAAATGTGTTATTATTTTGATGTTTGCAATATGTCTATAAACGTTAAATCCCTTGAAATATTAAATGATAAAGTAAAAATAATCATATGCATTACATATCATGCATCATATTGCACATATTTCTCGCATTTATTATGCATATCCAGGTGTCTTACCCAGATTTTTACTACATTCAGCAAGCTGACTCATCACTACAACACTCGGGCTAACTTCAAAAAGAAGATGGACAACCTGGAACAGGAAAATCGCGAGCTACGCGAAGAAGTTTCTGCTTTGAAGGCTGGCTTGGCCAATTTGACTACTCTGATGGAAGCTCTGGTGGTTGCTCAGAACCAGCCACCGAGTGTTCAAACTCAACCAACAAGGGAAAATGCTGAAGTTCCTACTGTTCCCGTATCTGCTACTCCGACTATTGTTCAAAACCGTATGCCTCAGGGTTATCCGTAGGGAATTCCAGAGAATTTTGCACCTGGAGGTTTCAATTTGGGTCCCCAAGATGCTCAAGTGGTTCAAAATGTTGTTACTCCAGCACCTCCTGTGGTGCATACTATTCCTGCTGCACATCCTTCGGTGAATTTGGTTCCGTTTGTTAATGAAGATATGTGTCGTTCTTTCCCTCCGTCGAGTGAAGACTTGGGTCTTTATGACAGAATGGATGATTTCCAAGAGCAGTTTGATAGAATGCAAAGAGAGATGAAGGCTCTTAGGGGAAAAGAGCTATTTGGGCAGAATGTGAATGAGCTGTGTTTGGTCCCGAATGTTAAAGTGCTTGCTAAGTTCAAGGTCCCAAAGTTTGAGAAGTACAAGGGCAACACTTGACCTCGTGCTCACTTGGTGATGTACGTGAGGAGAATGTCTACCCACGCCGATGATCAGTGTCTGCTGATTCACTTTTTCCAGGATAGTCTGACCGGTGCTGTGTTGAAATGGTACATGAGTTTAGACAGTGCCAACATCCATACTTTTAAGGATTTGGGAGAAGCATTCATTAAACAATACAAGTACAATGTGGACATGGCGCCTGACTGTGACCAGCTTAGGGCCTTGGTTCAGAAAGACATAGAATCGTTCAAAGAGTATGCACAGAGATGGCGCAAGGTGGCTGCACAAGTGATTCCTCCCATCGAGGAGAAGGAAATGACTAAAATTTTTCTGAAAACGCTAGGCGCTTTCTACAATGAAAGAATGGTAGCAAATTCCCCAGGGGATTTTACAGAGATGGTAGGAATGGGCGTCCGTCTAGAAGAGGCAGCAAGAGAAGGTCGTTTGACAAAGGGTGAAGGATTCGGAGGTGTGAAAAAGCCAGCTTATGGGTTTACAAAGAAGAAAGAGGGGGATACAAATGCTATCATACATGAGAGGAGAGTGAACGCTCCTAGAAGGAATTATTAGCGTCATCAACAAGTTGCCTCAGTGACTCCTGTTATAAATGTCGCGTCGACTATAGTTTCTTATCAAAGACAATCCCATCAAGGGAACCAAAGGAATAATCAGAGAAGGGAGAACTATGACGCCATTCCCATGAGCTATGCAGAGCTACTACCAGCATTGATTCAGAAGAAGTTAGTCCAGACATGACTAGCTCCCGCTGTACCATCACCATTGCCTTGGTATTACAAATCAGACCAGATGTGTGCCTTTCATCAGGGAGCACCAGGTCACAGTGTTGAAAATTGTTATCCTTTAAGGACTGAAGTGCAAAGGTTGGTGAAGCCTGGAATTTTATCTTTCAAAGACATGAGACCTAATGTGAAAGACAATCCTCTACCCAAGCACGGGGGAGTGAGTGTTGTGAATATGGTGGCCGGTTGTCCAGGTGACTTCCGGATTTTTGACATTAATCTGGTTAGAGGGGATTTGGTGAAGATGCATGCAGACCTCTGTGAATTCAGTTATTATACGCATGACCATGCCGGTTGTGCTACTTTCAGTACAAACATATAGGGTTGCGAGAAGATAAAGGATGATTTACAGGAGATGGTGGATGAAGGTTTAATCCATATAATCAGGCCTAGGGAAGAATATGAAGAGGAAGTGAATATGGTTTATGGATGTCCGGGTGAATTCAGAATTTTTGATGTCGAGCATTTGAATGAGGATCTCGTGCAGTTGCATGCTACCTTCTGTCGTACTGCTAGTCAGGTGGAACACCAATATGGATCTTACGTAGTTTGCTGTCGAGACCCCCGAGGATTTTCTTTTGTGAGAGAGGGTGTTAAATTGTTGTTAGACAATGGAACTATCAAGATCACAGGTCAGAGGGATGATTATCATGAGATTGATATGGTTGAAGTTTATTTGATGAAAGAAGAGTCAGAGGAAGAGTATGCCTCTGCGGATGAGTATTTCTCTTCAGACGAAGATTTGTTTGCCGGAAATGACCTTTTGATGGCTGATTGTGTTGAGGAAGGGGTAAATGTCATTGTACCTTGTTTTGGTGTACCCGCTCATCTTGAGGTGGAGTACCATAGCAAACCAGCTGTTACCCCATTGGTAATTAGTCTGCCAGGTCTTGTTCCCTATAAATCAAATAAGGATGTGCCTTACAAATACAACGATACAATCTTAGAAGATGTGGTGGAAATTCCCATCCAGCCAATGCCAGATGTTGGAAATATAGCTGATAATAGCAGGGTGACCCGTAGCGGTCGTGTGTTTGTGTCGGTTATTCGAAGAGATATTGTTGCTGGAAAGAAAATTACCGAGAACGATGAGCCTAAGAGGGTTGCAGGAGAGACTAGCGGAGCCACATTAGAGAAAGAAATGGATGATATCTTGAAGATAATTAAGATGAGCGACTACAAAGTTATAGATCAGCTATTGTAGACTCCTTCAAAGATATCCATCCTAGCTTTATTGATGAATTCCTCCGCTCATAGATAATCATTGATGAGAGTACTAGACCAAGCTTTTATGGAGAATGACATGTCGTTAGATCAATTCAGCAGCGTAATTGGAAACATTACGTCATGTTAGAACTTGAGTTTATGTGTTGATGAGTTACCAAATGAAGGGAGGAATCACAACCTGGCCCTCCACATATCTATGAACTGCAGAATGACTCGCTATCCAATATGCTAATTAATAACGGATCCGCATTGAATGTTATACCAAGGAGTACCCTCATGAAGTTAAAGTATCAAGGAACACTTATGCACCTGAGTGGCATTATTGTGAAAGCTTTTGATGGGTCGAGGAAATCTGTCGTCGGTGAAGTGGATTTGCCCATCCATATAGGACCACATTTGTTCTTTATAACCTTCTAGGTCATGGACATTATTCCCGCATATAGTTGTTTGCTAGGACGGCCATGGATACATGAAGCAGGGGCTGTCACTTCAACTCTACATTAGAAGCTAAAATTTGTGCGTGAAGGGAAGGTAGTGATCATAAGTGGGGAGCAGGCGTTGTTGATATCGCATCTATCCTCTTTCAGTATTGTAGAAGCGGATGAGGCTTTTGTTAGAACCCAGTTCCAAGCCCTATCCATTGACAACATAAGGAGGAATGAGAATTCTGTGGTTTCCCTGAAGGACGCGCGGCAGGTTCTGCGCAATGGTCATAATGCAGTTTAGGGACGACTTGTGGATCCACCCATGAAAAAAAACATAGCTGGTTTGGTTTTATCTTCGAGGAATAGCAAAGGTGAAGGTTTGAAGTCAAAGTCTTCTGTGAACAGTTATCATGATGTTTCCTGCAGCGGAGGCTACCTCCATCCAATTGGTTATGGAATTATTGTTGTTGAAGAGGATGAAGCAAAGCAGGAAGTACCGAATTATGTGATGCATGGAGTCCGAGTTCAGAACTGGGTCACCATTGATGTTCCTTCTTGCATACATGTTTCAAATTAATTTGTTTTGTTAATCTGTTTCTTTCTTTTGAAAAGCTTTCACTCTGCTCAAGGTGGAAGTATTAATGTTGTAGGGCTTATCTATTTGCTATAACTGTTAAGATCATTAATAAAAGTTGTCTTTGATTCCAAATTATGTCTTTTATTTTATGCTTTTTCCTGGGAAATGGTAATAAAAAAAACCTTTCAAAATAAATAATAACTGAAAATTAATTTGCATGATCACTTGTTATATGTGTCAGTTTCTAAAAGCAATCATAAATCACATGTGCAGATTAATTAAAAAACCTGTTGAATACAATGACCCTGCACCCTCTCCCAACTTTGATTGTCCTGTGTTTGGGGCTGAAGAAGAATATTATGATGAGATTCCAGAAGAGGTCTCACAGTTGCTTGAGCAAGAGGAAAATACCATTCAGCCATATAAGGAGCCATTGGAAGTGATTAATTTAGGTTCAGAAGAAGATTCGAGGGAAGTCAAGATTGGAGCATCGTTGCATCCTAATGTAAAGAGCGGGTTGATTGAGATGTTGAAAGAATATGTGGATATTTTTGCTTGGTCTTATCAAGATATGTCTGGTATAGATACAGACATTGTCGAGCATCGTTTGCCATTGAAGGCAGAGTATCCGCCAGTTAAACAAAAGTTAAGAAGAACCTACCCGGATATGGAAGTAAAGATCAAAGCGGAGGTCCTAAAGCAGATTAATTCTAGTTTTCTTGTGACATCAGTGTATCCTCAATGGATTGCCAATATTGTCCCAGTACCTAAAAAAGACAGAAAAGTCTGCATGTGCGTAGATTACAGAGATCTAAATAAAGCTAGTCCAAAAGATGATTTTCCATTTCCTCCAGATTTATTTCCCACAAGACTGCAACGTGTGAACCGATCTTTAAGTTGTTAAAGAAAGATCAAGGTTGTGTGTGGACGGATGACTGCCAAAGGGCATTTGAAAGTATTAAAGAGTATCTGCTTGAACCTCCTATTTTGCTCCCTCCCGTAGAAGGAAGACCGTTGATTATGTATCTAACAGTGTTAGATAAATCCATGGGTTGTATTCTGGGACAACAGGATGAAACGGGAAAGAAAGAGTTCGCCATTTATTATCTCACCAAAAAGTTCATTGATTGTTAGTCGCGGTATTCTATGCTAGAAAAAACGTGTTGTGCTTTGGCTTGGACGGCAAAGCGTTTGCGGCAGTATATGTTGAATCATACCACTTGGTTGATCTCCAAAATGGATCCAATCAAGTATATTTTTTAGAAGCCCGCTCTTACTGGGAGAATTTCCCGCTGGCAGATGTTGTTATCTGAATATGATTTCGAGTACCGCACTCAAAAAGCTATTAAAAGTAGTGTGTTGTCAGATTACCTTGCTCACCAGCCGATGGAAGATCATCAGTCTGCAGAATATGAATTCCCCTATGAGGATGTGATGTCCCTAAAAGTGAAAGATTATGATGAACCGTTGCCTGAGGAGGGCCCTGACCCTGAAACTCGTTGGAGTATTATATTTGATGGAGCTGTGAATGCTTATGGTAAAGGAATTGGTGTTGTGATTGTTACTCCTCATGGATGACATATTCCTTTTACCGCAAGGTTAACATTTGATTGCACTAATAATATGGCAGAATATGAGGCTTGCATCATGGGTCTTGAGGAAGCTATTGATCTCATAATCAAAATTCTAGATGTGTATGGCAATTCAGCTTTGGTAATAAATCAGATTAAAGGAGAATGGGATACTCGTCACCCTGGATTGATCCATTACAAAGATTATGCAAGAAGATTACTACCCTTCTTCAATAAAGTTGAATTCCATCACATTCCTAGAGATGAAAATCAAATGGAGGATGATCTGGCAACTTTTGCTTCCTTGTACAAAGTGAATACTTGGAATGATATACCTCGAATTACAATTCGACGACTAGATAGGCCCGCTCATGTGTTTGCAATAGAAGAGGTAGCAGATGAAAAACCTTGGTATTATGATATCAAGCATTTTCTTCAAACTCAGGAATACCCGATTGGTGCGTCGAGGAAAGATAGAAAGACACTGAGAAGATTGGCAGGCAGTTTCTTCCTCAGTGAAAATGTGTTATACAAGAGAAATTATGACATGGTCTTGCTCAGATCCGTGGATAGACACGAAGCATACATGTTGATGCATGAGATCCATGAAGGTGCATTTGGCACTCATGCTAATGGACATTCGATGGGTAAAAAGATGCTAAGGGCAGGTTATTATTGGTTGATAATGGAATCTGGCTGTTACAAATTTGCAAAGAAGTGCCATAAATGCCAGATTTATGCAGATAAGATCCATGTGCCTCCGACACTTCTCAATGTGATTTCCTCCCCATGGCCTTTCTCTATGTGGGGTATTGACATGATTGGGATGATAGAACCCAAAGCTTCGAATGGACACCGTTTCTTCTTGGTAGCAGTTGACTACTTTACCAAATGGGTAGAGGCTGCTTCTTATTCCAATGTTACCAAACAGGTGGTTGTGCGTTTCATCAAAAACAATCTTATATGCCGGTATGGTGTGCTGAGCAGAATCATCACTAACAATGGCTCGAATTTGAACAATAAGATAATGACAAAACTTTGCGAAGAATTCAAGATTGTCCATCACAATTCATCTCCATACAGGCCAAAGATGAATGGGGCTGTTGAAGCTGCTAATAGGAATATCAAGATAATTATCCAGAAAATGGTTGTCACTTATAAGGATTGGCATGAAATTCTCCCTTTTGCTCTGCATGGATATCGAACATCTGTTCGAACTTCAACAGGAGCAACCCCGTTCTCCCTAGTGTATGGAATGGAAGTTGTACTCCCTGTTGAGGTAGAGATTCCCTCGTTGCGTGTGATAATGGAAACCAAGTTGACAGAGGCTAAATGGGTCCAGAACAGGTTTGACCAATTGAATTTGATTGAAGAGAAGAGAATGACAGCTTTATGTCATGGACAGTTATATCAGAAAAGAATGAAGAAATCATTTGATAAAAAGGTCAAACCTCGTGAATTCAGAGAAGGCGACCTTGTGCTCAGGAAGATCATGTCTTTCAACGCTGATTCTAGGGGCAAGTGGACTCCCAATTTTGAAGGCCTATATGTTGTCAAGAAAGCCTTCTCTGGTGGTGCATTAATTCTTAAAACTATGGATGGCGAGGAGTTCCCACGTCCCATGAATGCTGATGCAGTCAAGAAATACTTTGCCTAAAGAAATAAAAGAACAACTCGCTAAGTTGAAAACCCGAATGGGCGGCTTAGGCAAAAAGGAGCGTCTCGGTAGGCCGAAAACCCGAAAGGGAGGTCTAGGAAAAAATTAGAGACATAAACAGAATAAATTTCCCGCTAAGTTGAAAACCCGCAAGGGAAACTTAGGAAAAAGTTAGGGATTTTCTTGGCAAGTAACTACGTCAGACGAGACTTGATCATTGAAGCAAAAATCTTCTCGGGTCCTCACCATACTTCAACAAAAGCTGCTGCTCAGGATTTCAAAAGTTGTTAGGGGGAATAGTGATCATTGTATCTCAATGTATCTTTTCCATTATGTATTACCATTTCCCAAACTTTTTAATCATCCGTGGAGTCTCTCCATTCGCAAACTACCATTCTATTAATGAAATTCGAGCTTTTACCCAATTCTTTGTGTTCTTATTTTTATTTAGCTTGCAAAGACTTCATTTATTACTGATAATAACTGTTAAAGCAAAAAGATTAAAAAAGCAAAATTAACTTTTCAAAAAAAAAGAGATCTTTACAATTTAATTTACTTTGGGATTTGTGATGAAACAATGACAACAAGAATGGTGATCCCAAGAATGAACAAACTTCAGTTGTTTTAAGAAAATTTACTCCCTTCATGAAGGTTTCCTCGGGTCATTTTGCTGGTTTGTGCATAATCTTTGTGTGTTTCTCAGATAGTTAAAGACGACATCAGTGGGTGCAAGGTACAGTATTGGGTTTGTGATCCCCATTATCCCCAGTCAAGTCTTGATTTAATTTTGACTTTGGGTTCACATTGTCAGAAGCCCCCATCCCAGATTCCCCAGTAAAGTTTTCCCTCTTATGATGAAAGGTTTTATTCCCTTGGTGTGCTGAAATGTCGCTCTTTTTGCAGTGTTGGCACTAGTGTTGACTTCTTGATTTGCCGGGAAGGTTATCCCAGGGCATCTCTTGTTGGAATGAGTGTTCGAGATGAAAATTTTCAATCCGCGACTTTTTCTCCGGAGAGGTAGGCTTGAATCCCCCAGTGAGTTTTGGTTGTGTCAGCGTCAGCCTGCTTTATTTGAGGCTGGTCTTTCCATCTCCAATAGGCATGTTTCTTTCGGAAAAATGTTTCTCCGATGAAACAAGAAGAAGGATGTTCTATCCCAGTATCTGTTTGATTTGGCTACACCCGAATTATGTTTCTCTTCAGTGAAGTTAAAGCAATAGGTTTGGTTTTTGCAGTTTCTTTTACCTTTCTTAGATTGATCTTTCTGGTTGAAGTTTAGCCCAATGTTGTTAGTACCTGAGGCTGTTTTGTTTATACTGATTATGTATCCTTTTACCAGCATATGCACGATAGCACTCATACATTCATACATGCATCATGAATGGCTAAAAACCATCGTTCATTGACATTGTGTTCTGATCTTCCTGTAGCGTTCTTTGCTTAGTTAAATTTGGTTTTCCCTCTTGAGTTTATTTCTTAAAGGATGTATCTGCATTGGTTGTCTTGCTCCAGTTTATTCCTGAATTGGATTTGTGGTTGTATGACAATATTATTTACTTTGGATTTCTGAGAACTTTGAGTTTTAGTTTGCGCATTTATTTTGCCTGGGAAGACTTTATCTCCTCAGCAGGAATATTGTAGCATTTCCACGGGAAGTCATATTTATATCCCCAGGAAGTCATTTCTCTTTGGAATTCCCCCCGACAACAAGTAACAAGTCTCTTTATTTGAGACAACTTACGTTTGATCTTTTCCAGGAAGATTTCCTTGGTTAAAGAAGAAGTTGAGACTCGTTCTAGGTGGAACGCCAGAATTTTGGGATAACTAGATTATGCTTTCTCTTTCTACCTTCAGGGAATGTTGGTAGTACATCAACAGTGAACGTCGGTGTTTATTATCTTTTTGCTATATTCGGTGAAGGTTGGTAGTTCATCGTCAGTGAAAGACGGTGATATGATATATTTTCTCTTTCTACCTTCAGTGAACGTTGGTAGTACATCGGAAGTGAACGTCGATGTTTGTCATCTTTTTGCTATCTTCAGTGAACGTTGATAGTTCATCGTCATTGAACGATGATGATATGATATACTTTCTCTTTCTACCTTCAGTGAATGTTGGTAGGACATCGGCAGTGAACGTCGATGTTTGTTATCTTTTTGCTATCTTCAGTGAACGTTGATAGTTCATCATCAGTGAAAAACGATGATATGATATACTTTCTCTTTCTACCTTAAGTGAATGTTGGTAGTACATCAGCAGTGAACGTCGGTGTTTATTATCTTTTTGCTATCTTCAGTGAATGTTGATATTTCATCGTCAGTGAACGGTGATGATATTATATATTTTCTCTTTCTACCTTCAGTGAACATTGGTAGGACATCGGCAGTGAACGTCGGTGTTTGTTATCTCTTTGCTATCTTCAGTGAACGGTGATGATATGATATGTTTTCCCTTTCTACCTTCAGTGAACGTTGGTAGTACATCGGCAGTGAACGTCGATGTTTGTTATCGTTTTTCTATCTTCAGTGAACGTTGATAGTTCATCGTCAGTGAACGACGGTGATATGATATATTTTCTCTTTCTACCTTCAGTGAACGTTGGTAGGACATCGACAGTGAACGTTGGTGTTTGTTATATTTTTGCTATCTTCAGTGAATGTTGATAGTTCATCGTCAGTGAACAACGATGATATGATATGTTTTTTCTTTCTACCTTCAGTGAACGTTAGTATTACATCGTCAGTGAATGTCAGTGTTTGTTATCTTTTTGATATCTTCAGTGATCGTTGATAGTTCATCGTCAGTGAACGGCAGTGATATGATATGTTTTATCTTTCTACCTTCAGTGAACATTGGTAGACATCGGCAGTGAACGTCGATGCTTGTTATCTTCCTCTCTGATTCTATTGTGGTGGTTCACCAGTGATTTATTTTCCTGGTGGGGATGCTCCTTTATTTCTTCATTTTTGTTGCATCCCAAATGTTACTTTGCGTCTCTTTGGTTCCATTCATATGCATTCATATGCATAAGAATTTTCATGGTATCTTAGGGCCAAAAATAGGGTTTGTTTTATATTTAAGTACCTTCGATCACGTCGACACAAAGATTTTTAACCTTCGTATCTCCGGATAGAAGAAACTTAAATAAAGGCAGTTGTTGTACCCCAATTTTTGCCCTAATATTTCTGCATCATACCATATTGTTTCAATCATAACAAAATCACATTAGGGTTTTGGTTCTTCTCCTTATCTTTAGCCTTGCTCTTCTGAGGAATTACCAAGCACCTTGACTTGTTTTCTTTTGTGATCATGGATATTATGATTTGATTTTATCTCTAATTAACAAAATATAATATTGATTTGTCTTACTTGTTTATAATGTAGGTAAAGGCAATGAGTTTTAGCAAGTTGCTTCATGGGTTCATGAGTTTATTTCCATGCCCTAGTCAATAGCTTGAGAAATTCAAACCTCACCATTGAAGTTATTTTGGAAGAATTGGTATGGAAGTGGTTTTGGTAACCATGAGTCCTCATCATCCTCCTCAACAATTTCTATTCACAAAGGAAGAATATTGGCACAAAAAGTTTGTTCAAACATGGCAAAGTTCCTCAAAGCATTCTCTTGATCTAAAGGCTAGGGTTTTGGACTTCAAAGGGGCATTTCTTGCTCATCTTTTGGTATTTTTGAGTGATTCCAAAAACATTCTTCTCTTCAAAGAGTTACCAACAAATCACTTCAAAAGTTCCAAGGAGGTTCCATGTGGAATAAACTTGGTGAAGAGGAAAGATTACAAGTCATCCAGATGAATCCCCAATTTTCCGTATGTGACTTCAAATGGTCATAACTTGGTCAATTTATATCACCTTGAGCCCATTATTTTTTCATGGTGATCCTAAGGATTTGTACTTCATTCCTTCTTTTATGTGAAAAGTGAGAAAATGGATGGAAGTTGCCTTAAGAATGCAAAAGATTATAGGTCATTTCATGATTTTTAGCCAACTTCAACAAGTAATAACTTGCTCAATTTTTTGAGATTTTGAGTGGTTCGAATTTAAAAATGTCATTCAAGAGATCTACTTCATTACATTTTTTTTGGTCAAGAGCAAATTCTTAGTGGAAGGCCATGTTTGGATGCAAAAGATTATAGGTCATTTTTAAAGAAGAATTTGAAATATTTCTAAGCATGGAAAGTCAACTCTTTTTCTTCAACCTTAACTCCATGTAAATTTCAGCTCAAGCATCCATTTGATTCCATTCCTTTTCCATTGAAAAGATTGTAACCTCTGTTAGAACAAAGTTTGAATCTACTACCCTAAGTTAAAGTTTTGATGATAACAAAATGCAAGATTAAATAAATTGTATAATCCATATGAGACATATATGCTACCTAAAAATTATATTGTGCATTTACAGAAACTCTGATGGATATCAGCATAAGAATGTCAACATCAGCATCAGAAGATGAAATATCATATGGCAGCATCAGAAGATGAAATATCATATGCCAGCATCAGAAGATCAAAGCATGTGCTTACGCTGAAGCTTGATGAACATATCTGCGCTTAACATACTCTAAACTCTGATCAAGACCAAAACAATATCATCAGCACCTAGAAGCGTCAGAATAAGCCAAAGCCAATAACACGCTGAATTGACAAGGGTACTGTGCATTCAAGACACTTTATTACCAACGGCTTTATTCCAAGACAAAGATCTTCTCAATATGGAAAGAACGTAATGGGCATTGAAATGGAATAATTGACTACAACGTATCTTTTCCAAGGCTATATAAACAAGTCAGTGAGAAATGAATTGGCTAGTGCTCTACAACTCTTTACACGCCTAAAGCAAATCATCTTCATCCTCACTCATACAGCTTGCTATATCTCTCAAATTGCTTACTCTATAGTTATAGCATCCTAGTTTCATATAAGCTTAATTTGTGTATTATCACAGTTGTGATATAAAGTTTTTGTAGAAAACATTCAACACACATAATATTCATTTATCTGTAAGAAAGAATTTACTTGAGAAACCGGTCTGTGGTTTAGACTCAAGAAGGCTTTAGCAGTTGTTAAAGCAGTTGTAATATTCAGTTGAATATAGTGGATTAAGACCTCGTTGGAGAGAGGCGAAATCACCTTGACGGGTGGACTGGAGTAGTTTGAGATCAAACGAACCAGGATAAAAATAACGTGTTGTCTGCATTTGATTTCAAGTTTTACAATTCAACCCCCCCTTCTTGTGTTTTTCACTTCTTCAATTGGCATTTGAGCGCTTGGTTCTGAGCTAAAACACTTAACCGTGTCAGTACAAGATCCAGCGTTAGAAAAACACAATGGCAGGAACATATCAACACACCAACAATGACAACAATGAAGATAGAGACAGATTCAGCGGCAAACCTCCAGTCTTTGATGGAGAGAATTTTGATTACTGGAAAGACAGAATTGAAATCTTCTTTCTGGCACATGATGCTGATCTGCGGGACATGGTGACAGATGGATACACGCACCCAGTGAATGCAAGTGGTCAGAAGATTGACAGGAAGGCAATGTATGATCAACAAAAGCGTGACTTCAAAAATCACCACAAGGCCAAAACTATTCTTCTCAGTGCCATCTCTTACGCTGAATATGAAAAGATATCTAACAGAGACACTGCAAAGAGTATGTTGTCTCTCTCAGAATGACGCATGAAGGCAACATTCAGGTCAAAGAAACTAAAGCTGTTGCGCTCATTCAGAAGTATGAGGCATTCAAAATGGAAGAAAGTGAATCAATTGAAACGATGTTCTCAAGATTTCAAATTCTGGTGGTTGGTCTCAAAGTTCTGGACAAAGGGTATTCTACTGCTGATCATGTCAAGAAGATCATCAGAAGCTTGCCAAAACAGTGGAGGCCAATGGTTACAGCGCCGAAGCTATCTAAAGATCTCAACAAAATCTCTCTGGAGGAACTTATCATCTCCCTCAGAAGTCACGAGATAGAGCTAGAAGCTGATGAACCTCAGAAGCAAGGTAAGCCTTTAACTTTAAAATCTAACAGAAAATCTGACTCCAAAGTTTTGCAGGCTGTTGAAGAAACCTCTAATGGGTCCTCATCAGAAGAAGACGAACTTTCCCTCCTCTCCAGAAGAGTGAACCAACTATGGAAGCAGAGGCAAAGAAAGTTCAGGAATACCAGAAGATCCGATCAGAATGAGTCCTCCTCCAGATACAGAAGGTCAGACTCCTCCTCTGGATATAGAAGATCTGAAGGCTCTTCAGGAAGCAGAAAGCCAAACACCAAGGACATCATCTGCTATGAATGCAACGAGCAAGGACACTACAAAAGTGATTGTCCAAAGCTTCAGAGGGAAAAGCCCAAAAAGAAGTTTGGAAGGGAAAAGAAGAAGAGTCTCATGGCTACATGGGATGACTCTGAATCGTATGAAGCTGGCTCGGAATCAGATGATGAGAGAGCAAACATAACTCTCATGGCTAACATATCAGAAGACAATGAAGCTTCTGAATCAGACTCTGAATCAGACACCGAAGAGGTATTCCCTGACTTTGCAATTAATTTTACTAAGGCTGAACTTGCTGAAAGCCTTAACGAAATTCTGGAAAGATATCAGCAGATCAGAGTTAAATTCAGAAACCTGAAAAGGAATCTTGATTCTGACTCTGATAAAACTGAGTCTCAAATTGGAAAATTCTGAGTTGAAAAATAAAATTTCAAAATTAGAAAATCTTTTACAAAACTCTCAGAAGGAAACAATTTCTGAAACTCCCAGCAGCGCTGATGAGATCATCAAGGAGTATGATCACAACTTTCAGAAGTTCCTTGCTAAAAGCATAGATAGAAGCAAAATGGCTTCAATGATCTATGGAGTTAGCAGAAACGGCAAAAAGGGAATAGGATACCAAGGTAAGGTACCTACACCAAAGAATGCCATGGATCTAATTATTAAACGCACTCCTCTGAATTCACACTTTGTGTATGGTCACACACATGACATTAAATATACTAGTAGTAATTATTCAGTGAAACCAAAATTCAACCAGAGTTTTGGTAAAGCTAACAAATCAGGACCCAAGAAAATATGGGTACCTAAGGATAAAATAATACATGTTGCAGATATCTTTAGCAGCAAATCAGAAACACCAGTCATGGTACCTGGACTCTGGCTGCTCACGACACATGACGGGAAGAAGGCATATGTTCCAAAGCCTGGAACTTAATCCCGGAGGCCACGTAGGCTTTGGAGGCAATCAGAGGGGAAAGATCATTGGCTCTGGAACAATAGGTAATGAAAATCTTCCCTCTATAAATAATGTTCTATTAGTAGATGGATTAATGCATAATCTGTTATCCATAAGTCTAAGTGATAACGGTTATGATATAATCTTTAATCAAAAATCATGTAAAGTTGTTAGTCAGAAAGATGGGACTATCCTATTTAATGGAAAGAGGAAAAACAACATTTATAAAATCAAACTTTATGAACTGAAAAGTCAGAATGTAAAGTGTCTTCTGTCTGTTAACAACGAGCAATGGATCTGGCACAGAAGATTGGGGCATGTTAGTATGAGAAGAATATCTCAGATTAACAAACTCAATCTGGTCAGAGGACTTCATAATCTGAAGTTCAATTCAGATGCTCTGTGTGAAGCATGCCAGATGGGCAAGTTTGCAAAACCTGCTTTCAAATCTAAAAACGTTGTTTCCACCTCTAAGCCATTAGAACTTCTGCACATTGACTTATTTGGACCAGTTAAAACTACTTCAGTCAGTGGCAAGAAGTACAGGTTAGTAATCGTAGATGACTATAGCAGATGGACATGGGTAAAGTTCTTAAGACACAAGGACGAGTCACACTCTGTTTGTCACCTTATGTAACCAAGTTCAGAATGAAAAGGATCTTAGAATCGTTAAAGTCAGAAGTGATCATGGTGGAGAATTTGAAAACAAAGATTTTGAGTCATTCTTTAATGACAGAGGCATTCTGCATGATTTCTCTTGTCCTAGAACTCCCCAGCAAAATGGAGTTGTAAAACGAAAGAACAGAACATTGCAATAAATTGCCAGAACCATGATCAATGAGACAAACGTTGCTAAGATCTTCTGGGCAGAGGCAATAAACACAGCGTGCTACATTCAGAATAGAATCTCCATAAGACCTATTCTGGAAAAGACTCCATATGAATTGTGGAAGAACAGAAAGCCCAACATTTCATATTTTCATCCATTTGGATGTACTTGTTTTATGTTAAATACAAAAAATGATTTGAACAAGTTTGACTCTAAAGCACAGAAGTGTATTATGTTAGGATACTATGAATGCTTAAGAGGGTACAGAGTATACAATACAGAAACACAGATTGTGGAAGAATCAATCAGTGTTCATTTTGATGATAAGCTTGACTCTGAAAAGTCAAAGCAGAATGAAGTCTTTGCAGGTATGGAAGTTGAATTCACAGGTT
The DNA here is from genome assembly GCA_948472305.1 of Vicia faba. Taxonomy (NCBI): domain Eukaryota; kingdom Viridiplantae; phylum Streptophyta; class Magnoliopsida; order Fabales; family Fabaceae; genus Vicia; species Vicia faba. The sequence continues at coordinate 408,389,863 of OX451740.1, read as the reverse complement.
CTGAAGACAAGTCATCAGAAGCTCTCAACAAAGACACTCCTTCAACATCAGAAAGAGGCACTACGAGCAATCCAGCAACATCTGTTGATCAACTTCAAAAAAGACTACCCAAATACAGCATGGATCACCCAGAAGAAACAATCTTAGGAAGAAAGGAAGATCCAATCAGAACAAGAGCCAGCTTCAGAAACTCTGAAGAATCCCTCATGGGACTTGTTTCTCTGATTGAACCTTCTTCAATTGATGAAGCACTTCTAGACAACGACTGGATTCTAGCAATGCAAGAAGAGCTAAATCAATTCACCAGAAATGACGTGTGGGATCTAGTTCCCAGACCAAAAGGATTCAACGTCATTGGAACAAAATGGGTGTTCAGAAACAAACTGAACGAACAAGGTGAAGTCATCAGAAACAAAGCACGACTGGTAGCACAAGGTTATAGTCAACAAGAGGGGATAAACTATACAGAAACCTTTGCTCCAGTCGCCAGGTTAGAATCTATCAGACTTTTAATTTCTTTTGCTGTTAATAAAGGCATCACTCTATATCAGATGGATGTCAAGAGTGCATTCTTAAATGGCTATATAGAAGAAGAGGTTTATGTGCACCAACCCCCTAGTTTTGAAAGTACAAAAAATACAGAGTATGTTTTCAAACTAAAGAAGTCATTGTATGGTCTGAAACAAGCTCCCAGAGCTTGGTATGAAAGACTAAGTAACTTTCTGTTAGAAAAGGAATTCACCAGAGGGAAAGTGGACACAACCTTATTCTGTAAGACAGTTAAGAATGACATCTTAGTGTGTCAGATTTATGTTGACGATATTATATTTGGATCTACTAATCCTTCTCTTGGAAGAAAATTTGCTAAGTGTATGCAGGCAGAATTTGAGATGAGCCTCATGGGGGAACTGAAATTCTTTCTGGGAATTCAGATCAATCAAACTCCAGAGGGAACTTACATTCATCAGAGCAAATATGTCAGAGAACTTCTGAAGAAATTTGATCTCTCAGAATGTAAGTCATCAAAGATTCCAATGCATCCCACGTGCATTCTGGAAAGAGGAGAGGTAAGCAAAAAGGTAGAACAGAAGGTCTACAGAGGTATGATTGGTTCTCTTCTTTATCTGACGGCTTCAAGGCCTGATATTTTATTCAGTGTATGCATTTGTGCAAGATTCCAATCAGATCCTAGAGAATCTCACTTAACAGCTGTTAAGCGAATTTTCAAGTATCTGAAAGGTACTACTAATCTGGGTTTATTTTATAGAAAATCTAGTGATTACAGCTTAGTAGGTTACTGTGATGCTGACTTTGCTGGAGACAGAGTAGAGCGTAAAAGTACTTCTGGAAGCTGCCAGTTTCTGGGAGAAAATATGATCTCTTGGTCCAGTAAAAGGCAATCCACAATTGCGCTATCAACAGCAGAAGCTGAATACATAGCAGCAACATGATACAGCACACAAATTCTCTGGACGAAAAGTCAGCTTGAAGACTTCCAGATATTTGAGAGTAACATTCCTATACTCTGTGACAACACTTCTGCCATTTGCTTAAGTAAAAATCCAATTTTGCATTCTAGGGCTAAGCATATAGAAATAAAACATCATTTCATTAGGGACTATATTCAGAAAGGCATTTTAAACTTAAAATTTATTGATACAGACCATCAATGGGATGATATTTTCACAAAACCACTTTCTGAAGATAGGTTCAACTTCATTCTGAAACATCTCAGCATGAAGCTCTGCCCAGAGTGAAAATGTTTTAATTTTATATATTAACCTTCAGAATTTGTTTTATTTTACTGTGAACTTCTGATCAATCTTCTTTCAGAAATTTAGACATGCATATTGTATCAGATTCTATCCATAAAGATCTGAGCGTTTCATTTCAAGGATAGATGTGCTGTTCACTAAATCAAACAAGTGTCATCCAGTCATCAGCTAATTCCTGAGGCAGAACACGCGTGCACGCTTCTGAGAAGGCAAAGCGCTGATTGGATGCATTGAGACACATGTCATGGGTAACCGTTCCAAATATCTTTCTAAATCCCCTAAAATCAGCCAACATTAAATGCGAGTAATCATGATTTAATTCTCTCTCTTAAAACGTTTATGTTTTCAAAACATTTTTTGAAACCTATTTAAACGCCTTAACATCATTCATTCACTTTTTACCGTCACTTACAATCTTCAAAATATTTCTTTGTTCTTACTGTGTGTTCATCTTTTTTCTCAAAGAAACCCTTTTCAAGCTTTTTCTCAACAAAAAAAAACCCTTGTGTGAACATGGCATCCTCTAGCACTCCATCTGCAGGTTCCCAGCAAGATACTTCTTCTGAACAGTATCAGATTCCTTTCAGAACGCTCCTCACTCCGGTCAAGAACTTGGAAGTTCTGTCAGAATTGATAGTAGATTTCAACAGTTTGAAGGAAAATGGCTTTGATTTATCTGAAGAAATTAAGGCACAAGGTTGGGAAAGGTACTTTGATAGGTTGGTAGGTCCAACGTTCCCCATTTTGGTTAAAGAATTTTGGATACATGTGTATTCCTCAACTCATCAGGTTACTTCGTATATCATGGGAAAGAAGATTGTGATTACTGAAGATCACATTGAAGGCTGATTGGATACAATGGTGGTGGTATTCGCTGTATTGACATGGCAGATAGATGTGCAAACTCTGCCCTAGTTGCAAGAGAGATTTTCACACATGGGGTTCCCTCCAGCAAAATAAGAGATTTGAAAGATCAGCACAGAATTTGGGCAAAGATTATTCTGGGCTGCTTCAACCACAGGAAGCCTATAAGCTCTCCTGACTATATAAACATAGATCAGCAATTTTTGATTTATTTTATTGCAAAGAAGTCCAAGATCAACCTAGCTCATCTTCTGTTCAATCATCTGAAGACAAGCGTCTAGGAAACGAGAGAAGAAGAAAGGACTAAAAGGGATTGGATACCCTTCGGCAGATTGATATCAGATATTCTAACGGAGAATAGGCTGATTGAACACTTGACAGAGGCACAGGAAATAAGCTCTCTAGAACCTTTTGTTGGCAAGCAGCTGAATGCCAAGAATCTGAAGAAGATGAAGCTGATAGAGAACATAAGGAAGGAGCCCAGCGTCACTCCTCATGCTGAAATCACCAGCAGAAGAGTCCCTCTGGACAACTTTCCTATATTCTCTGAGATTGACTCTAAATCAGTCATTGTTCTCAGATACTTGGATGCTTGTAAAGCTGATGGCACAGATCCTGATCTGAACATTAAAGATTTGCACCAGCAAACACCAGAGGTTACTCTGAAGAAGACTAAGAAGAGAAAGGTTGTATCAGAAGGATCGTCTCAGCAGACCCCAAAGAAGAGAGGTAATCTGTCTTCTGTTAATGTTTTAAATTCATCTGCTGTTCCAACATTTATTCCAACCCCAGCTTCATTTGAAATCCCAATTCCCATTCCAACCATTGATGATACTGAACCTGAGTTTTACCCTTCTGAGTCATTAACCCTCAGAAGATCCCGCGCCAAACCTCATAATCCAAAACCTACAACCTCAACAGAACCAGAACTTGAAGAAGTTCTTTCTGAAATAGATCAACACTCTTCCGCTCCCCATACAGAAAATCCAAATCCTCAACTAGAAACTACACTCTCACCAATACCAGAAGATCCACACTCACCAGAACCAGAAATTCCACAACCTCCATCTCCACAACCAGAACTTAATCCACTTTCACCTAAACACGAATCATCTCCACAACCTGAGTCTCAACACTCTGAGGCTCAATCCCCTGAACCTCAATCATCTGAATCCTCTGAACCACGACCCTTAGCCATGAAATTTCCTGGTGGTACCACTGTTAATATCCCTCAACTACCATCCTCACCAGAAATTACTCCACCTAATACCTCATCCAGTCCAATAATCATTCCTGATTCTCCTACTCCCTCACCCGAGCAAAATCCAGATGACCACAGCAAGACCTTCATTGATCTAACAGTCCTTGAACGCCTTGCTGCCATTATCAATAAAACTGCCATTCCCAAACCCAAACAACCAGATGTTGGTTCTAGTATCTTGAATTTTGAAACAGATATGCAGAAGTGGATTTCTTCTCTAAAACAGGCTAGTCTGGAAGTGATTGATCCCGCTGTTTCATACCACCTCTGGACACTCTTCAGAAGATGGGTATGCGCTAAAACCTTTAAGCTGCAGGACCAAAGCTATGGACAGGCTCAACAGAACTTCAGCAATCTGCTGAAAGAAATTGAAGGTCCAGTTTTGAGTCAGCTGCTGAAGGATGAAGTTCTTCATCTGGACAGTGAGCCTTGGTCTGAAAAGCGTCTAGCTTCAACAGTTCAACCAGCAGAATAACAGACGATTCCAGCTGAAGATTTAAGTCAAGAAGAAGTTATTGCAGAAAGCTCTCAGAAGCATCCTGATTCTGACACCTCTCCAGCTGCATTGGACAGGCAGACTCTTGAAGAGCTGAAGCAAAATGATCTTCGACTGCAGGAGAGAATGGATGAGAATGATCAACGAATGAAGGAAAGGATGGATGTTCAGGATAGTAAGATTGACTCAGTAGCCAGCATGGTGCATCAGCAGAAGGAAACCACCGATCAGATTAAGAACATGCTAGAAGCTCTGTTCACACGCCTTCCACCCCCTCCTTGGATTTTATTTCTTGATGTTTTCATTGTTTTCTTTACATGTTATCTGTAATATTTTCTGAGCTCTGAACTGAATACAATTGTTTTTCTGCACTGATCGTTTTTAACTTCAATTATTTGCACTTTTTGATTGCTAACAAAAAGTGGGAGAAAGAATGATATTTTTCAATAACTGATTACTGAGACAAAAGTCTCAAACATTCTAACACTTTGATATACTTGAATGTTTCTTTGTTCTGCATAAGCTTACAGGTACAAGAATCTGATGAACTCTAATACACTGAAGCTCTGCTCTGGTAAAGGAAAGATCTGATGCCAAAGGACTCATGGAATTAAAGGGAAGTGATAAACTCAGGGGGAGTTTTTCTGATCATAACTCTGATACCTTTTTATTCCCTATCTTCTTATCTTTGATACCTTTCTATTTATCTCTGATATAATTTATTATTTGGTTATCTCTGATACTTTTTTCTTTAAATTTCAATTGAAAAAAATCTGGTTTTTGTCATCATCAAAAAGGGGGAGATTGTTAGAACAAAGTTTGAATCTACTACCCTAAGTTAAAGTTTTGATGATAACAAAATGCAAGATTAAATAAATTGTATAATTCATATGAGACATATATGCTACCTAAAAATTATATTGTGCATTTACAGAAATTCTGATGGATATCAGCATAAGAATGTCAACATCAGCATCAGAAGATGAAATATCATATGCCGGAATCAGAAGATGAAATATCATATGCCAGCATCAGAAGATCAAAGCATGTGCTTACGCTGAAGCTTGATGAACAGATCTGCGCTTAACATACTCTAAACTCTGATCAAGACCAAAACAATATCATCAGCACCTAGAAGCGTCAGAATAAGCCAAAGCCAATAACACGCTGAATTGACAACGGTACTGTGCATTCAAGACACTTTATTACCAACGACTTTATTCCAAGACAAAGATCTTCTCAATATGCAAAGAACGTAATGGGCATTGAAATGGAATAATTGACTACAACGTATCTTTTCCAAGGCTATATAAACAAGTCAGTGAGAAATGAATTGGCTAATGCTCTACAACTCTTTACACGCCTAAAGCAAATCATCTTCATCCTTACAAATACAGCTTGCTATATCTCTCAAATTTCTTACTCTATAGTTATAGCATCCTAGTTTCACATAAGCTTAATTTGTCTATTATCACAGTTGTGATATAAAGTTTTTGTAGAAAACATTCAACACACATAGTATTCATTTATCTATAAGAAAGAATTTCCTTGAGAAACCGGTCTGTGGTTTAGACTCAAGAAGGCTTTAGCAATTGTTAAAGCAGTTGTAATATTCAGTTGAATATAGTGGATTAAGACCTCTTGGAGAGAGGCGAAATCACCTTGACGGGTGGACTGGAGTAGTTTGAGATCAAACGAACCAGGATAAAAATAACGTGTTGTCTGTATTTGATTTCAAGTTTTACAATTCAACCCCCCTTCTTGTGTTTTTCACTTCTTCAACCTCATCTTTCCAAAGCATCAAGAACTTTTCCCTAAGACCCCTTGAGGTGGAAATGCCATTGGATTGAACTTGGTAACTTGGAACTGAAGTTTCTCCATAAGTCAGAGTTTGAAATTCATGTTTTGGCCTCTAAACATTAAATTAGCACGCGTTTGTGACCTAAACATGTTTAACCAAGTTGCCAAAGTGGATTAGAGCCTTGAAACACAAGGATTGGATGAGTTTTGATGCAAATCAGATCACACTTTGCTCGTGCATCAGGTTCACACGATTTCCTTCCAAACTTCATCATTTCACACGCTTGAACATTGCATTTGATTCCTTATAAATAGAGGGTCATCCCCCATTCAATTTCCCAAGCTTAGATATCCAGAATCACCCTGCCAAACTTGCTTCACAACTCAGAATTCAACAACTTCGAAATCTATTCTCAAGCCTTTTTCAATCCATTTTTTCTCTCAATTCACTTTCCTTGGTCTTCCCTGAAGCTAACCATATAATTACATTCAAGAATCGTGCCCTATATTGCTCCATAGAAGTCCAGTTTCGGAGCTTTGCAACTCAACTTCAATAGGTAGATTCCTTCATCAATTCTTCAAAACTCTGATATCATTGTGTTGCTCTCATTGTCCTGTTTCTAGTCGCAACACTTACATTTTACTGGAAGCACATTTTGACCATGAATTTTCAAATCCCTTTACAAAACTTTCTTTCCAAATTGCTTGAGCTACAATTTATATAAATTTGGCGCGAGGGTGTGGTTGTCTTCGTCTTGAAGAGACGAAGCGAATGGCATAGGTCTGAGCTTCTGATTTTACAGTTTGAGAGACCTACAATTCGTGATGGATGGAGGTTGAAGACGACCAACATGTCATCTTCTGACCAATGAAGGCGTGCCATTTGTTATTTTCAAAATCTGATTTTATTAATGATTTTGTACATTATTCATTAAAGACCATGATATGCACAACGCGCTAGATCCCTTGGATTTGATTACTAACGCGTTTTAACTCTCATCCAATGGTCCACATCTTTTACTTTTATTTTCTTTTTATGATTTTTATATTTAAATTTTTTTAAATTTAAAAAAATCATAGAAAATTCATTTTAATCCAAAAAATCTAAAAAATTTACGAAAAATATTTTTGATTATTCTCTTTCTGATTTTTATTTTTTCACAATTTAATTTTGTGTATTGGTATTTTTTTAATGAATTTTAAACTTATTTGATTTCTTTAAAATGTTTAAAAATACTTTTATACATTTTTAAATTCTGAAAAAATTATGGAATGATCCAATGATATTGTGACAAATATTGGTGACCTTATTTTATTTTTGTTTCTGACTTTCCTATTTTTTACTATATTTGTTTATTTTACCCATTTATTTTAATTTTTAAAAATAGTTTCTGACTTTTAAAAATTACCAAAATTTTTATAAAATCACTTGGCCTCTTTTCTGATTTTTCTATGGTCTTATTTTTCATTTCTTGATTAATTTGAACATAATTGATATTTTCCTCATCATTTTCATTTTTTAAACCTTTTAATGTGTATATTAATTATATTATTATTTTATGATTATTTTCTGGCTGTCTTGGGTTGATTTTTTGATCATGGCTTTATTAACATCATTGGATCCACGGTATTGAGTTTAACTCCACAAAAAATGGATGAATGATTTTAATAATAGTTTGATTAAATATTAATTCAAATGTGGTTTCTCTTTTACCCTAAATCCCATTCATCTCATCCCCTTCTCATTACAGTAAATGTTGTTGGAGCATGATCTCTATATCATTTCTCAAAACAAATGATGCATAGATTGCTATTGACCGGCCTCAAAATAGGTGCGACTTCTATATAAGTCCACTTACGATTGCTTAACATAGCGCTAAATTTCGTCCCGATTCGAATAAATGATCATTTGTGGCACAAACTTATGATTGCAAGACCAAGTATGTAATTTGATCTCTTTGATCCAATAACCTTGAGATTCATTGTGTGGAGGCTTTGGTTCTACCAATCCTCTAATTGATCTACAACACCTTTGGTCAGCGCGGATCACTTAAACATCGTTGATCATTAAATGGTACTTGTGAGAATTCCAAATGGATGATATACTTGACAAAAAGCAAATGCAACTTGTTGTGTGGAGGTTTTGGTTCTACCAATCCTCTAATGAGTTCCAAATGCAAGTTTCAAGATGGTCATCCAACTAACCACTAATTATTGACTTGTTTATTTTATGCCTTTACTCTTTTATAATTTATGTACTATTTATTTTTTTAGCATTTTTCATTTCATGCCATTTTCATCCTTGCTCATTTGAGCATTTATTTTCTTATCATTTTTTACTTTGCTCACTTGAGCTTTTCTTTTCTTTTCTTAAGATACTTAATAATCAACGTAAACCCTAAAAAACTCTTAATGGTACTTGGGCTATTTGGTTACTATCCTTGGCATTATGGAGCATAGAACTTTTTCCTGGACTTGGGATTAGAAACCTTGGCCTACCTTGGAGACCTTGTGATCTTATCTGATTTTTTTGTTTGGAGTTCTTGAGGTTTACCTCAAGACATTGGGTTGCTTTTTTGTTTTTGTGTGCATGTTTTTCTGATTACATCCTTTGTTTGTAATTTGGAATTCACCCGTATACGGTTGTTACTTTGCCCAATTTTTGTGAAGACTTAACACACTTGAAGAGGTCTGGTATCTTTGCTTGCTTGGTTTCAATCCAAAGAATAGGAATTATATCTTGGCTCATAATGTCATGTTTTGGCTTCTTGTTGGTTAGATGGTTCTTATCCTTATCTTTTACCTTATGCTTTAGGATAGTCTCTTCTTCTCCTCCAATCTTCTTTAATTTCAAAAATCTTCTCCCTCCTTTTGAAAACTCTTCTTGTTTTGAAACTTAAACCACTTTCATAATAAACTTGGACTTATGTCCATGCATTTTCAAAATATTTTCATAAATAAACTCCAATCAATTTAATAATACCTTGACATTTTTTATGAGAAGACTAAAAGTCAATCAATCTCATTTCAAACCTTTTAGCCACTTTGGGTTTTATCTTTAAAACTTTTCTCAAAAGGTTAGACTCTTTTCAATCCTTGTATGGATGCAAACAACTATACTTCTATAATATATAGTGAAGAGAGATATTTTCCACTTGGGTGTTGAGTGAGGCATTGTTGATTTTAAAATCCAAGCCATATCCTCCACTTTGAGATGATGCAAATTCTCCTTTCTCATGATTGTCGATAGTAAGTATGTTTTTCACACGGACAATGACGATGATGTCTTATCTCTTAAAATTAACCAACACACTTGTGTTTCAAACTTTTAAAAGGGGAACTACGTGTACCCTGATCCCCTATTGCACGAAAAGTGGTACGTAGGCACTAAAGGTTCGCAACCGCGGAGGGTGCAAAAATCATTAAAAAAATATATATTTCTTTTCTCACCTCCACCATCCATTTTATATACAACAAATATTTATAGCCAAATATACAGATTTTACAAAGAGGTTCTTGCGGAGTACCGTAGATGTTTAGGGTGCTAATACCTTCGCTATTCATAACCAACCCCCTTACCTTGAATCTTTCCCCCTATTTTTGGTTATTCACTCTTTTCCCATTCCTTTGGAAACAATAAAGCACGGTGGCGATTTTTATTTTGATTTGTATAAAGTCTAGTCAATCCAATGGCTTAGTCTTGAACAATTCTACCGCTACAGCTTGAACATTCCATTTGATTCCCTATAAATAGAGGGTCATCCCTCATTCATTTCCTCAAGCTTGAACAGCCAAAATCACCCTGCCAAACTTGCTACATAACTCATTTTTCTACAACTTCGAAATCAGTGTTCAAGCATTTTTCAATCCATTTTTTCTATCAATTCACCTTCCTTGATCTTCCCTGAAGCTAACCATACAATCACCTTCAAGAATTGTGACTAATATTGATCCATAGAAGTCCAGTTTCAGAGCGCTGCAACTCAACTTCAATAGGTAGTTTTCTCCATCAACTCTCTCAAACTTTGATATCATTGTGAAGCTCTCATTGCATTGGTTCTAGTCACAACAATTGATTTTAACTGGAAACACTTTTTAGCCATGAATTTTCAAATTTCCTTTCAAAACTTTCCTTCCAAATTGCTTGATCTACAATTTATATAAATTTGTCACAAAGGTGTGGTTGTCTTCGTCTTCAAGAGATGAAGCGATTGACATAGGTCTCGTGCTCTAATTTTACAGTTTGAGCAACCTGGTTTTGGAACTGGCTGGAGGTTAAAGATGACCAACATGTCATCTTCCAACCAATGATGGTGTGCCACTTGTTTTTTTTAATTTCTGATTTAATAAGTGATCCAGTGTTTTATTCACTAAAGTCCATAACATGCACATCGCGCCAGGTCCACTTGATCTGTTTACTAACGCATTTTGACAATGATCAGATGGCCCATATTTTTTTGGTTTGATATTGGATTTTTTGATTTTTATTTAAGTTGATTTCAATCTAAAGAACGAGAATTCTATCTTGACTCATAATGTCAAGTATTGGCTTCTTGTTGGTTAGATGGTTCTTATCCCTAGCTTTTACCTTATGCTTTAGGATAGTCTCTTCTTCTCCTCCCATCTTCTTTAATTTCAAAAATATTCTTCCTCCTTTTGAAAACTCTTCTTGTTTTGAAACTTGAATCATTTTCATAATAAATTTTGACTTATGTCCATGCATTTTCAAAACCTTTTCATAAATAAACTTCAATCAACTTAATAATACCTTGACCTTTTTTGTGAGAAGACTAAAAGTCAATAAATCTCATTTCAAACCATTTTTCCACTTTGACTTTTTATTTTAAAACTTTTCTCAAAAGATTGGACTCTTGTCAATCCTTGTAGTGATGCAAACAACTATACTTCTATAATATGTAGTGAAGAGAGATATTTTCCACTTGGGTGTTGAGTGAGGCATTGTTGATTTTGAAATCCAAGCCATATCCTCCACTTTGAGGTGATGCAAATTCTCCTTTCTCATGGTTGTGGGTAGTAAGTATGTTTTCCACACGGACAATGACGATGATGTCTTATCTCATAAAATTAACCAACACACTTGTGTTTTAAAATTTTTAAAATGGGAACTACGTGTACCCTGACCCCCTATTGCACAGAAGGTGGTACGTAGGCACTAAAGGTTCGCAACCTAGGTGGGTGCAAAAATCATAAAAAATACTTGTTTTATCACCTCCACCATCTATTTTTATACAACATTTTATAGCCAAAATATACAGATTTTTTCAAAGAGGTTACTACGGAGTACCATAGATGTTTAGGGTGCTAATACCTTCCCTTTGCATAACCAACCCCCTTACCTTGAATATTTCCCCCTCTTTTGGTGTTACTCGCTCTTTTCCAATTCCATTTGGAAACAATAAAGCGCAGTGACGATTTTTATTTTGATATGTATAAGTCTAGTTAATCCAATGGCTTAGTCTTCAACATTTCTATCGCTACAATGCCAAATCAGCATTGTACTGATATTGATGATAAAAAGTAGTGGCTATATCTTCCCATGTGTGAATGCGGGAACCCTTCAATTGGTAAAACCATTCTAGATGAGTCCCAACTAGACTCTCTTGGAAGAAATGGACTCAAAGCTTCTTGTCAGTAGTATGTGGTTGTATCTTGCGAACATAGGACCTCAGATGAAGTTTTGGGCATGAAAATCTGTCATACTTAGAAAATACTGGTACTTTGAACTTATGGGGAATGACGACCCCATGTACTAAGCCCAAATCACCAAAATCCAAACGAGGTACGACTTGAAGTTCAACAACTTTTAGTCTATCCTCTAACTGCTTGTATTTATCCTTAGTCGGTGGATACTGTCCATCAAAGTAGTCTTCATCCTCATAAGCTTGATCATTTTCACCCCTAGCACGGGTGCTCCTTGCCTCTTTATCCTGGTTCTCGTCTTCTTCGAACGACTCTTCAACTATTTACACCTGATGGACTGGGCCTTTAAACCTTTTCCCCATGTTTAAGATACCAGTTTATTTATTTGCCTTCTTCTTGCTCCCTTTAGTGAAGAGTGCTTTAAGATCTTCTTTCCCCTTGGCTAAGTTCAGGAACATTTGTTGGAACTGGACATTCTGAGCTTGGAGATCTTTAACTATTTGCTCTAGAGCCATTTTCTTACTGAAATAAACAGCGAGAAAATGAGAAACCTATCTTGAGAATACATGTTATGAAATGACATGCATGATATGTAAAATGCAATGTTTTCAAGGATCTCGCAGGGTAAAAACAAGAAAATGTTAGATGTTGAACTTTGATTACAACTTTTGCATCGTTGAATGTCCTTCTACGAGAATCAAGCTCACCATGTCGAGTGGGTCATAGCCCTTAACTCAAGTTATCGCGTTTTGGTCTTTGACAACATTTGGCTAGAGGAAAATAAATCCTCTTTCCCCTTGATAGACGTCTGGTTCAACATAACCCTGCATCACAAACCCTTGAGATCCTCGAAATGGTTATTGAAAATGCTATGGTATGATGTCATGAAGTTATGTACAAATAAACATATACAAGCAAAGCAAACAAGTCCTTAGTTTTAGGCTTGCATGGAGTTCATAGGTAAGTACCCTCTTGATGTTTAGTTGGTTCAACCTGTCCTAGAAAGTAACCGGGTTCTAGGGAATCTTAATATCATTGATCTTTCTTCATTGGGCATTCTTTTAGCACAATCAATATTTTCTTGCGGACAAAATATCCCAAAAGTCCAATCTCAATGAGCGTAGTATCGAGTATCAACCAATTTCCAGCTTTCCACCGAAACCAGCTATCTCACTACTTCCAAATGGCCAATTTATTCAATTAAAGGTTCTACGCTCAGTTAGTGCTTCACGACGCTGCTCAGTAGCCCTGTATTCTCCTCGATTAAACACAAGGGATATCGATACCAACAAATGCGTCATACTAACATAGCCATTTCATCAACCATATCAGTCTATGCCATACATTTTCCATAATCTATTTGCTCTTCATTTCTACCGTACTTCGACACGAACATTAACTTGGGCAACCCTTTTCTCTTTGGTCTATGGCATGGAAGTTGTCATGCTTGTCGAAGTTCAGATTCCTTCTCTAAGGATTATGAAAGAAGCAGATTTAGATGAAGACGAATGGATTCACAGAAGTTTGTATCAGTTAAATTTACTTGACGAAAAGAGGCTGGTTTCTGTTTGTCATGGTCAGATGTACCAGAAACGCATGATCAAAGCTTTCAATAAGAAGATCAAGCATCAGGTATACAAGGCTGGTAACTTGGTAATAAAGTGCATCATTATGCCACAAGGAGATCCCAGGGGAAAATGGACTCCCACCTACGAGGGGCCATTTGTTGTTAAGAAAGTAATCTCGGGCGGTGCTATGATGCTAACCACTATGGACAGAGAAGATTTCCCGCACCCTATGAACACGAACATAGTCAAAAAATACTACACATAAGAATGACCCACTAGGTTGACATACTTAGGCAAAAATAACGGCATCCCACGAACCAAAAAGGGTTCGGGTAAAAATTAGAGAAATATACAAAAAGATTGTACACCTGGCAAGTCGAAAACCTGAAAAGGCGGCTTGGGCAAAAAAGGGTATCCTAGTGGACTGAAAACCTAAAAGGGCGGTCTAGACAAAAATTAGGGATTAAAAGCGTACGACTATGTCCCGTTGGATCACTTACATTCAAGCTTTATTACCAAAGTTGAAAGTTCAAATGGTTCAATCAACTTCTTATGATGGCAAGGGACGAGATGTTCGAAGACATAGGGGCAATAGCTGAGTTTGGAACCCAATGAGATGACTTCCACATGGCTATATATATTTGTTTTCACTTTGTACTCCTTTCATTTTACGACGGATTCCTCTTACTAGGATTTCCCTCTCTCTGTACAAAATCGCCTGTTTATAGACAAATTGTCAATACAAATACATATTAAAGTTCAAACTTTTTGTTTTTTTGTTTGCAAAAACGTCCAATGACTAAATTGAATAAACATATGTATATGAACATGATTAACTGTTACCAAATATACGCATAAGAATAGGAATAAGCATTTACTCAAGATTCTAGGGGTTGGGATTACACTCAAGCTTCCCATGAATCCCCACAGAGCTATGGGCTTATCACCACATATAATCTTCACAAATTTATCTTCATTAAAGACACATACACCACCATTTCCCCAGCAGATCGCTTTAGCAGATAAAAGAAAACGATCAATATAATTCATGGAAACACTCTTCCCTAGCTGAGTTTGGTCCTCCAAAATTGAAAAAGAAACCTTGCAGGGTTATTCTATTTAGCAAATTTAAGTTCCCCAAGGTTTATTTCCTCAACAAGGTTTATTTCCCCAACAACCTACAAATCCCCCAGCTTGAGCCTATTCCTTAGACTACTACAAATAACTAGCAAAATTCCTCTCCCGGGTAAAATTGCCACTACCTCCAGAAAGTTGTTGCAAAACCTGGAATTCGACCAGATACCAGTTAACTATTCTCCCCAGACAAGTCAACAGTTTAACCATCTCGTTTATCCGTAGTCAGGATATATAAGAATTAAATTACTCAGTAGAACAGTGAACAACCGATGTTCTTGAACTCTGTTCCCCAAGCAGAGATCAACATCCCCAGCGGAGTTTCCTCAAACAAGTAAGCAGGAATCCCCAAGAGAATCATTCTAGACAAGATTAAAGCTACACACACTCTTTATCCCCCAACAATAAGTCAGGGATTTATTTTCCTCGACAAAGATACACTTTAATACATCTCACATCATTTACAAATATCATGGCATATGCATACAGAACACATATAGCACAATTCATTTATTTTGAGAACATCATTACGCAATACATTTCATACATCATAACATTGCATACAGTTAAATTTTTACCTTTTCAGGAAAAGATCAATCAACAGACAGACGTCACTAATTACTTATATGACCCAACAACCTTCTCAAAGGCTACATCTGACAAAGGGATATTTAAGCAATTTCCTCAAAGGGTCATTCCAAAATAATACATATGTTGGTTAAGCTTAAATCGCCTAAAGATTTATTCTGATTCTTTTCCAATAGATTCTTTTTCTGGTTCAGATTTATTATGATTATTTTCCAGTTAAAGGAAAAAACAAGACATCTACTGGTTCAACTTAAATCGCCTAATGATTTATTCTGGTTCTTTTCTAGTAAATACTTTTTCTAGTTCAGATTTATTCTGATTCTTATTCAGTTAAAGGCAAATACAAGACATCTGTTGGTTCAAATTAAATCGCCTAAAGATTTATTCTGATTCTTTTCCTTTGGACACTTTTTCTGGTTCAGATTTACTCTGATTCTTATCCAGTCAAAGACATTCACAAGACATCTGCTGGTTCAGCTTAAATGGCCTAAATATTTATTCTGATTCTTTTCCGATAGACACTTTTTCTGGTTCAAATTTATTCTGATTGTTATCCAATTAAAGATAAATACGAGACATTTGCTGGTTCATCTTAAATCTCCTCAAGATTTATTCTGATTCTTTTCCAGTGGACACTTTTCTGGTTCAGATTTATTTTTATTCTCATCCAGTCAAAGACAAACACAGACATCTCCTGGTTCAATTTAAATTGACTCAAGATTTATTCTAATGATTCTTCTGATTAAAGTTAAGATTAGACTTAGTCTGAATTAAATCAACAATCATCTTTGGATGGCACTATAAGCCTATCTCTGACAAATATCTATCATCTTTACAAAAGGCGTCTTTAAGCCCATTCCCGGTATAATCAACAAACAATTTTACTTCATGCACAAACGAGTGCAAGTTTTTGGGCACTTAAGTGTTCAATCATCTTCCACCTTCAAGTCACGAATGGAGGATAAGCCAATCTAAATCTTCAGGTTTAAGAAGATTGAACAGGGATAGCTGTTTTACCCCAAAATTTTCCCTCTCTTTTCTCAAAACAGTTCTCACCAAAGATCTCAAATGCTCAAGGGTTCTCAAGGGTTTGATCAGACAAGCTCACCTCCTAAGCACTAAGCCTCCAAATTGGGGTTTTGGTTTTCTCCAGTACAATTGGACGTTTTATGCCTTAAATTACTTTCATTGTTCATTATAGGTCTCCAAGATTGGTCATACCAAGTTTCAAGTCTTGCATCATAAAATTGCTCAGTCAATTGCTCAGATGACTGAAAATTAGTTATATTGGGTAAAAAGTCAATTATGGTCAATATACAATCAAACTTCATGATTTTGGCCAACATCAACACTTTCAAGTCATATTCATCAATTGATCAAGTGTTGATCACAATTCCTCAAGAAAAACACTCAAATCATAAAAGGGCAAAATTGTCAAAATTAGGATTTTGATTGAGAATGACTGATCAGTGATTTTTGACCGAGTACATGACCTAACGGTTTAAAGCATAATCTCAAGGAATAAAACAAATTTTTTTTACTTAATTTAATGGCTCAAATCATTTCTTAAGATCAACGGATTGATATTTTAAAGTTTGATCAACTGATGAAAAGTCAAGTGATACACAAAAAGTCAAACTTTGACTTTTTGATCAACATTAAATTTCAAAGATCAAGATTCATCAAGATACTTGAAAATATCAAACTTGATCATCATGAATCAAGAAAGTCAAGAAAGTCCACAAAAAGTTAAAGTTTTCAATACTTAGAAAATTTCCAAGTATTTTTTAACATTGATATATTCAATACTTCATGACAATTTTTCACCAAGATGCAAGATGATTCAAGGAAAACTTTTAACATGAAAGTTGTAGATCTTGATGAACTCTACAACTTTGTATTATATGGTTGGTGTCAAAAACATTCTTATATTTGAAGATATAGGCTCACGAAGTCATGACATTTTTCATAAAACACTTAGTGAAATTTCCAACTAGTTTAGGCAGATTGTTTACCTAACTTCTTGACCAATTTTCACCTAGTTCCATGATGATTTAGCCAATGTGGTCAACATGAAGTTTATAGAAAATGTTTCAAGATTTCCAAAATGTCAAAGAACTTGAAGAGATCATGCTTGATCTAGGAGAATCAAAGAGAAGAAGTTGAGCTTTCATTCTTGAATTATAGGTAATTTTGATGATGAACACTTGATCAAATCTCAAGCCATGCTGCATAAATCTTGCTTTAAAGGTTTCTAACTTTCAAATCACTCCATAATTAATTGTTTACACAACTATTAGAGCTATGATCCAAGCATTTGAGCCATTGTCCAAGAGATTCATCCATTTTTGGCATAAAGTAACATTGCCATTCTTGTAAAGTTGCTTTAATCACATAGTCAACTTGTCTTGAGCCTCTAAATTGCTTGTTTTGAACACACTCAACATACAACATCAAATAAGCATGTTTAAAGCCTCTAACCACTCTAGATTTCTTTGTACTTCACCTTGGGACAATGTTTGTCAAGATTGCTTCAAAAACAAGTCAAAAAACCATAACATATGATCTTGTGAATCTGATCACCTCAAGCCCTCAAACCTCTTTCCTATAAATAGAGGCATTAATTTGAAAGACAAACACGAATGCACAAGCCTTGAAACTCCCTCAAACACTCCCAGACTCAGAATTGCTCTCAAACTCCATTCTTGTGGAATTTCTGACCTTGAATCCAAAACTCACATTTCACTCGTGCGTTCTCACTCAAAATAAATCACAAAGCTTCCATACATCATTTAGAACATATCCAAAACCCTGTTACCCAACTGTAACACCGCCATCACCATCCTCCATTTCTAAAAACAGTCACCTGCACATTGACTTCCACAAAAAGATTCAAGCACTCTCAACATAAGGCAAGATTTGCATTAGCTTCCTAGGAGTCCAATGAAGCTATCCAGATCATCACAACACCTCCAAGAGGGCTCACACTTCAAACACGATTTCCAGTTTTGAGGTAAGTTTTCTCAACTTTGAACTTCTCATACAAGCATCATTAATAGTTATTTTGTAAAGATAAAATGTAGACATCATTGCCCTAAAGCTAACCATGCCCTTAGTTTTCATTTATCTTGTCAGAGTGATGCGTATTTTGAAATTGAAGTTACTGAAAAATTAGGTCAAAATTTGGTACCGACATAAATTTGTGTTCGTCTTTGAATGTTAGCTTAAGTTATTTACATATTTGAAATCGTGATGAAATTTCTAACAAGTTTGATGTTTACACTTTCTGAAATGGTTAAGAAATGAGCAAGTTTGGAATTCAAAAATGGCTTGCGCGAGGAAGAAGATGGAGTACAGTCAAAAGCAAGTTAATTTTATATTTAATAGTTGTTGTATAAACTAACAGATGTATCACCACCCCAATGGTTAAAGCGTGCGTCTGTCACCTATGGAACCTGGGTTTGAGCCCTAGCGTCCCATTTTGTTATTTTTCTAACAATTTTTTATTCCTTGTTTTGTTCTAGCACGTTTTGGCCTCCCTGGCTTTGGGCCTTTGCATTTTTTTTCTTTCCATCACCCCCACTTTACTTGATTCAGAAGCAGGCCCATCACTTTTTTTATTAATTTCTGATTTCAAATAAAAAAACAAAATGTTATTTTGGGCCTAACCTTTTCACTACTTCTTCACACCCTATTTTACTTTTTAACATCAGGCCCAACTTTTTATTTATTTTATATTTGTTCTATTATACATTTATTTTATTTTTTACTTAATAAAATACAAAAATATATTTAAAATAATTAGATTAAGAATAATTTTTATTTTTTATTTTATTCTACTTCACTTATTTTTAAACAAATAAAACCTCAAAAATTATTATTTTCTAGACAACTAATTAGACTTAGGGTTTACTTTTAATTAACTTAGACTTTAGGTTTTTTTAAATAATTAATTAAATTCCCTTTTAAATTAATTAGTTTAATTAGGTTAATTAAAACTTTTTTCCATAAAAAGCCATAAAAACAATTTTATTTTCTTCATCTTTACATTTTTTGTACATTGTATTATTTCGCATTACAATTTATGTAATTGTCAAAGTATTATAATAGAAATTTGGGTTTATTTTACTTGTCATCGCCATTTGTAAATTTGTATTCCCCATCCCCAAAAGTATTGTAATAGCGTAGGATATTTAAATTCTACAATTTATCACTTTCCATATTATTGCTAGTAATTAGGGTGTGCATGACAAGAATAAAATCAACCATAACAAAACCCTAGTTCAAAGATAAAATACATGAAAACAAAACACCTTGCACACATGAACCTCTAGGGTAATCCACACTTGTTGCCTCGGATATAAACAGTCATGTCCCTCGAACGTGGGATGTTTTAGAAAAGACCCTCGATTAAAAGATTATAGTCCCTCGCTGACCCTTCAAATGTTGCCTTCGGTAAATGATCTTAGTCCCTTACGACTATTGCTAAAACATCTTACAAGTTGCCTTCTATGACTGTACGATGACCCTTTCATGTCCCTCACATCCAATGATATGGCTATTTACCAATAAATGGTAAAATAACACTATCTAAAGGAGGAGGAAAAGAACAAATACTTTTTGAGTAGGTAGATTGCTCATGATTGCTTGTTCACAAACAAAAACATTTCCACACTTCACACTTTCAAAACATCTTTCAAAACAAACATTTTGTATACATTCTCAACGATACGAGAATCATTACAAAATGGCCTTACATTGGCATTTTTAAACATATTTCCAAACACTTCCTTTCAACAAATATTTTCAAAACCAACACTCTGTATACATTCTCAACGATACGAGAATCATTGTAAAATTTTCCAAACTTAGGCGTTTTCAAAATATTTTTTCAAACTTATAAAAACACAAAAGCATTTCAAAGTGATCAAGAAATTAAGAGCCCGAACTCAAGAAAAGGGTGCTAACACCTCCCCTTTTCATAACCTACCCCCCGAACTCAAGAAAATATCTCAAAAGGTCTTTCCTGTTCTTTTCACCCCTTCCTTTATTGGATAAAATAAAAGTCGGTTGAGACTCTTGCTATCCGCAACATTTGCGATAAAATGAAAAACACCCAAGTCTGTTCTCCCACCGTATCACACACCCTTCCAGCTAAATACCTCCATTTTTGTGCATATTCCTTGAACACTTCATTCGAGCCCATTGACATGTTTTGCAGTTACACTCGAGCCGGTGCCAAGTCAACATTATATTGATACTTCTTATAGAAAGTAACAACCAATTCTTCCCATGTATGGATGTTGGTTCCCTACAACTGATAGAACATTTCAAGTTGAGTGCCGACCAAACTTTCTTGAAAGAAGTGGACCCATAATTTCTGTTCAGCAGTATGAGATTAGATCTTTTGAACATACGACCTCAAATGGAGTTTGGGATAAGAGACCCCATCATACTTAGAAAAGACGGGGACCTTGAACTTATGAGGGATGACCACCTCCGAGATCAGGCCTAGTTCTCCAAAATCCAATCCAAGAACCTTCTGGATTTCCATAGCTTTGAGTCGGTCTTCTAACTGCTTGTACTTATCTTCTACAGGAGGGTATTATTTGTCAGAGTAGTTTTCATCTTCAAAAACCTGATTATTTCTACCTTCAGGATTGATGCTTCTACCATCCTCTTCTTGGTTGTCGTCTTCATCAGAGGAAATATCGTCCACTTGAACCGGTTGAGAAGGACCCTTGAATCTCATCCACATATTGGGGATAACAGCCAGCTTTTTAGTCTTCTTCTTCTTGGCGATGAGCGCCATCAGATCTTTCTCTCCCTGTGCCAGATTCAGAAGAGTCCCTTGAAATTGTGCATGCTGAGCCTGGAGATCCTTGACAGTTTGTTCGAGGGTCATCTTATACTGAAATAAACAGTAAGTAGATGAGAAAACTTGTATGAAAGACTTTTTATGTAATGATGCATGATATGTAAATGCAATGTTTTCAAGGACCTTAGAAGATTTAAATTTGCTAGCCAAGAGGAAACATAAACAAAGCTTTTATTAGTAAGTTAAAAATTGCAATTGCCTCTTAGGCTTACAATGAAAACAAAAGGGTCTCAAAGAGACAACAATATAAACTCATAAAATCTAAGACTCAAGTCTCCCAAGGATTCTTCCTCTTCATGTAGATGTATGCATTAAGACTCTGCTCCTCGTGAAGTTTCTTTGTGAGCTCCAACACTTTATTTTCACTTGCATAGAATTGAGTCTCAAAGGTGTCCCATTATACCTTGAGTTGAATCTAGGAATTATGATATTCTTCTAGGTCAGTGGGAATGTCTGGATGGAGGATAGTGTGAGAAACTTATCCTTCGAAAACAGGCTCCATGATTACCGGTAGAATAGCTGGATATGGCATCATAAGGTTTTAAGCACGAGCTCGTACTCATTTGAGATAGGGCTCCAAAGGGATGTAGTTCTTTTGTCCTAAAGCCTTACTATCCATCTTTCTCACCATACCCCAAGCATGTACACACCTTCAACGATAACCTCGAGGATCATTTTAATAATCAAACATAATTACCTAGATAAGTGCGTCATGAGGACCATCTCTTCGAGCATAACCAAATTGACGTAGATCCAGAGCAGGGTTGTAAGTAATACCCCCTTAATTCCTAGGAGTGAAACATTAGGGAATTCCTCACATCGGTCAATGATAGTGATATCCTCATGAGATCGGGAATACCAGTGGATGTCTATATGAGAAAGTGACATTATTCTTTGCGACCACCTCGAGCCTTGTTCATTCTTCACTACCGAGCGGGGAAAGTGAAAAATAAACCACCTGGATAGTAGAGGTATACAACACATGAGAGTTACTCGACTCTTTGTAGTACGGGTGTGAAGAGAATGCATAATGTCTTTGAGCAAGGTAGGCAAAAGATTACGAGCGAGGAAAATTTTGACGAAGTTCACATCTATGAGTTGGTCTAGATTAGGGAATAGTACCAACCCATAGATTAACAAAGCCAAGATCTCCTAGCAATCCTGAAAACTCATAGCATCTAGAAATAGTTCAGACTTCTCTATCAGAAATTTAGCAAGAAAACCTTTGACTCCACTTCTCGTTTCCCAATTGGATATTATGTCGGACCGCTTCATATGTAAGCTTGCTGCCATATCTTCTGGTTTCCGAGCTTCCTCTAAACCTTTGAAGGTTATCTGATCTAGAATAGGTACTCCCAGTAATTGAGAGAACTCATCCATTATGGGTATCAACTGATAATCTGAAAAGGTGAAGCAGTGATGTACAGGGTCGAAGAACTGGAATAGAACACTTATCATGTATTCGTCAAAACCTGGGGTAACTAGACTGAGTAATTGACCATGTCTTTTGATGAATGGAGAACTATCGGGAACCATTGAGACTAAATCCTTAAGCTGAGGAGGTACCCTTATAAAGTTGATCTGGATAGTGTTTCAACGAGCGGAGGCCATAACCTACAACAAAGAGCAAAGATAAATCCCTTTGTCCTTGAAATAGTTAGTGAAAATAATATGGTATGATGTCATGATTTTATTGTTGTACCCTAATTTTTTCCCCTAAGATCCCTTAATCATATCATATCAATTCAATCACAACAAGGTCACACACTAGCGTTTGGTTCTTCTCCCTATCTTTAGCTTTTGCTCTTGGAGGAATCACCAAGCACCTTGACTTGTATTTTATGATCATATATGTTTTGTATTTATTATCCTTTAACTAATAAATACAATGAGTGTTTGCCCCAATTGTTGATGTTGTAGGTGAAAGAACAATACATTCCATCAAGATTGATCTTGGGATTTATGAGTTCATTTCTGCGCCTTCCTCAACAAAGCTTCATTGAGATTTAAACCTCATAATTAAAGATTTTTTGAAGTAATATCATGACAAAGTCTTTTATGATTCATCATGCCTGAAGTTGTCAAAATCATTTCAAAAGTACAAGGGTTGGTTGAAGAAGTTTGACTCAAATGGAAAAGTCTTTGATTTAAATGATCACAAGTGCATATATCCTTCAATTCTCAAGATTTAGAAGTGGTTTTGGTTGCTATGGTTTCTCCTTATCATTCTCAACAACTTATAATCACATAACAAAGGTATTTGTGCAAGAAGGTTGGTCAAAATTGCAATGGTTTCCTAAGGCACTTTCTTGCTCTAGGAGTTAGGGTTTTGAAATTCAAAGGGGTATATCTTGCTCATCTTTTGGTATTTTTGAATTATTCCAAAGACGTCCTTCTCTTCAAATGGTTATTAACAACTCACTTCAATAGTTTCAAGTGAATTTTGTGTGGAAGGAACTTGATGATGAAGAAATATTACAAGTCTTCTAGATGAACCCTCAAATTCCCTTATGTGACTTCTAATGATCATAAATTGATCAATTTTTATCACCTTGAATCCATTATTTTTCCATAATGATCTTGAAGATGTGAACTTCAACCTTTCTTTTATGTGCAATGTGTGAAAATGGATGGAAGATGCGTTGAGGATGGAAAAGATTATAGGCCATTTCATGAATTTTTGCCAACTTCAATAAGTCATAACTCTCTTAATTTTTGGATATTTTGAATGGTTCAAGTTTCAAAATATTTTTTCAACTTTGACTCATTATAATTTCCAGCTCAAGCATCCATTTGATCTCATTCTTTGCGCATTGCAAAGCTTATAATCTCATCTTTCTAATGCAGCAAGAATCAAGTCTTGAGATGCCCTAAATCATGCACACCATTGATTTGAATTTGGCAACTTGAAACTGAAGTTTCACCACAAGGCAGAATTTGAAATTCATGTTGTAGCTTCTAAACATCAAATTAGCATGCGTTTTTGGTTTAAACACGTTTAACTAACATGCCAAAGTGGATTAGAGCCTTAAAACGCGAGATTTGGATTAGTTTTGATGCAAAACAGATCACACTTTACTCGTGTATCAAGTTCACACGATTTCCATCCAAACTTCACCATTTCACACGCTTGAGCATCCAATTTGATTCCCTATAAATAGAGGGTCATCCCTCATTCATTTCCCCAAGTTTGGAAAGCCAGAATCACCCTACCAAACTCTCTCTTGAACTCAATTTTCTGTAACTTTGAATTTTCTCTTACAGACTTTCTCAATCATTTTTTGTCAATTCACCATCCTTGAACCTCACTAAAGCTAACAGAAGAAGAATTAAGCTCTAAAACTCCCTGAATCATGTTTTGATCATGACATTTCAAATCCCTTTTCAAAACTTCTTTTCAAAAATGACTGAGCTATAGTTTATATAATTTTTTTGCGAAGGTGTGGTTGTCTTCGTCTTAATGAGACGAAGTGAATAGTACCGGTCTCGTGTTCCAATTTTACAGTTTGAGGAACCTGGTTTTGAGACTGGCTGGAGGTTAAAGATGACCAACATATCATCCTCCAACCAATGAAAGTGTGCCATTTGAAATTTTCAAAAATCTCATTTATATTTGATTCAGTGCTTTATTCAGTAATGATCATGATATGGACAGCACCCCAGAAACCTTGCATTTGATTACTAACGTGTTATGACTCTCATCCATTGATCCACATTTTTTGAATTTATTTTATTTTCTGATTTTTATATTTAAATTGTTTTAAACTTTCAAAAATGCATAGAAAATTCATTTTAACTCCAAAATATCTGAAACAATTATAGAAAATACTTTTGATTTTTCTCTTTCTGATTTTTAATTTTTCACAATTTTATTTTGTGTTTTGGTATTTTTTATAATTTTTCACTTTGTTTGAGTTATTTTAAATGTTTAAAAATACTTTTCTTCATTTTTAAATTCTGAAAAAAATAGGGAAGGATCCAATGACATTTTGAAAAATATTGGTGACCTCATTTATTCTTTATTTTTGACTTTGTTATTTTTTAAATCATTTTTGGTTTATTTTACTTATTTCTTTCAGTTTTAAAAATAGTTTCTGACTTTAAAAAATTACCAAAAATTTTATAAAAATATTTGAGTTCATTCCTGATTTTTCAATGATCTTAATTATTTTTCTTGATTAATTTGAATATAGTTTCTATTTTCCCCTCTTATTTCCATTTTATAGTCATTTTAACAAACCTTGTTTTCTTTTATTTTAAATATAATTTTATTTTTTATATATATTTTGGATGATCTTGGATTAAATTTTTTATTATGTACTTTGTTAACATCGTTGGATCCATGGTGTTGAGTCTAACTCCATAAAAATAGATGGATGATTTTAATAATAGTTTGATTAAATTTTTTGGTTCAAATGTGGTTTATTCATTTCCCCTTCCCTCTTCATCTTATCCCATTCTTATTTAACCAAATGTTATTGGAGCATGATTGACATATCATGTCTCAAAACATAAGGTGCATATATTGCTATTGACCGACCTCAAAATAGGTGTGACTTCTATATAAGTCCACTTACGATTGCTTAACATAGCATTAAATTTTGTCTCGATTTGAGAAAATGATCATTCGTGGCCTAAACCTATGTTTGCAAGCCCAAGTATGTTAATTTGAACCCTTTGATCCAATAACCTTGAAATCCATTGTTACGAGTCTTTGGTTCTACCAATCCTCTAATGGAAGTTCATCAATTTTGGTAAAAATGGATCACTTAAACATCATTGATCATTAAGTGTTATCTTGATAATTCTTAAATGAATGATATACTTGACAAAAAGCAAATGCATCTTGTTGTTGAGAGGCTTTGGTTCTACCAATCTTCTAATGAGTTCCAAATGCAACTTTCAAGATGATCATCCAACTAACCACTAATTTTTTAACAATTGACTTTACTTTATGCTTTTATTTTATGCTCTTTACATTACGTACCATTTACTTTAGCATTTACATTTCATGTTATTTTTCATCTTTGCTCACTTGAGCATTTACTTTTATGTCTTTTTAGTTTGTTCACTTGAGCTTTTCTCTTTCTTTTCGAAGATACCTAATAACCAACTTAAACGCTAAAAAACTTTAATGTTACTTGGACTACTTGGTTACTATCCTTGGCATTATGGAGATTGTGAACTTTTTGGACTTAGGATTAGAAGTTGTGGCCTATATTGGGACCTTGTGAGTTCAATTGTTATTTTATCTTGAGATCTTGGGGTTTACCCCAATACATTGGGTTGCTTGTTTGTTTTGTGTGCAGGTTATTGTGGTTACATGCTTTGTCTGTAATCTGGAACTCATCTGCGTACAACTGTTACTCTGCCCAATTTTTTGTGAAGACTTAATGCAAATTGAAGCTTCGTATTCTTAAGAGGTTTATTAATTGTTTGCTTGGTTTCAAATCCAAAGGAAGGAATTCTATATTGACTCATTATGTCAAGTTTTGGCTTCTTGTTGGTTAGATAGTCCTTTTCCCTAGCTTTTACCTTTATGCTTTAGGATAGTCTCTTCATCTCCTCCCATCTTCTTTAATTTCAAAAATCTTCTCTCTCCTTTTAAAAACTCTTCTTGTTTTAAAAGTTGAACCACTTTCATAATAAACTTGGACTTAGGTCCATGCATTTTCAAAACCATTTTCTTAATCAAATTTCAATCAACTTAACAATACCTTAACATTTTTGTGAGAAGACTAAAAGTTAACCAATCTCATTAAAACTATTTTCCCATTTTGGCTATTATCTTTAAAACTTTTCTCAAAAGATTAGACTCTTGTCAATCCTTATAGTGATGCAAACAACTATACTTCTACAATATGTAGTGAAGTAAGATATTTTACACTTGGGTGTTTAGTGAGACATTTTTTATTTTAAAATCCAAGCCATATCCTCCACTTTGAGAGGATGCAAATTCTCCTTTCTTATAATTGTGGGTAGTAAGTATGTTTTCTACACGGACAATGACAATGACATCTTGTCTCTTAAAATTAACCAACACGCTTGTGTTTTAAATTTTTTAAAGAGGAACTACGTGTACCCTATTCCCTTATTGCATGTAAGGTGGTAAGTAGGAACTAAAGGTTCGATACCGCGGCGGGTGCAAAAATCATAAAAAAATACTTCTTTCATTATCTCCACAATCTATTTTATATATACAACATTTTATATCCAAAATATACAAATTTTTCAAAGAGGTTCTTGTGGAGTACCGTAGATGTTTAGGGTGCTAATACCTTCTCTTTGCATAACCAAACCCCTTACCTAGAATCTTTCCCCCCTATTTTGGGTTATTCACTCTTTTCCCATTCCTTTGGAAATAATAAAGCACAGTGGCAATTTTTATTTTGATATGTACAAGTCAAGTCAATCCAATGGCTTAGTCTTAACATTTCTACCGCTACAGAAAAATGGCAACTTGACTGGGGAAAGGGATTAACTTCTTGCTGGTCCATCCCTAAGTGGGTTAATCATATCTTTGTTTATATCTGTATATGTGCTATTGTTTGTTATATATTATATGTTAAATATATGTTTGTCTGGATTTTCCTGGTTTTCAGGGTGCTTGGTGATTTCTCATAAGTCCTATACACGGACTTGGGCAAACTTAAGATAGGACGGGCGGTATAGTCATGTTAATTTTGAGGGAGTAATCCCAAAAAAGTAGGCATGAGATCCCCCACTCAGTAGAGGCCTCTTTGTCTGTAGTTTCGTTTACCGAATAATCGGGAATACGTGTTGCTTTCGACCTGGGAGCCTACTGAAACTGAGGACCGTAGAATACCTAACCCATATTGTCCTTTTAGGTGTAGTGTCAAAGTTATGACGGAGTAATCCAAAAATAGTTGTCACGCGACACTATGCTCAGACGAGTTTTTCTTGAGAATATTACTAATTATCGAGTTAATCGGGAAGTTGGTAATATCCGAAGGAAGGATGTAGACTCTGGGAACCTCTAGAACCTTGTTCGACAGGTGATAACTTTTAGACCATACCTTATGGGTAGTACCTTCGACCTCATGCTCGTGACGTTGAACGTATAAACCCTAGGTTTGTGATCTTGTGTGTGATTGTTATATCATGCATTCATGCACCCATGAGCATCTCTTAAAGACATTTTATTTCAAGGGACTTAAAAGTTGACTCTTTATGAATATCTCAGGTACTTTTTGACTATGGATTGTGGAAAAAGAAAGACCGGAAAGTACAATTTCAAAGATCCTAATATAGATGAGTTGATGAGTCTGATTCTCGAGATTGAGTGTCCTGTAGATTTTAGGAGGAAGTATGGGTCCATCATTTCTCTTTTGAAGCTCAGGATCAAAGAGGGTATTCTCTCGACTTTGGTCCAGTTCTATGATCTGATGTATCGATGCTTTACTTTCCCTGATTATCAGTTAATGCCTACACTAGAGGAGTATTCTTATCTACTAGATTTGTCTATTACCGACCGTGTTCCTTTTACTGGTTTGGAGGGGGAGCCAAAATCATATGAGATTACTACTTTGATCCATTTGGGAAAGACTGAGGTTGAAGCCCACATGACTACCAAAAGAGGGATTATAGGATTACCAACTCCGTTCTTATTGGAGAAAGCTTACTACTTTGCTAGGATGAGGAGTACAATTGCTTTTGAGGCCATCTTTTCTCTACTTGCCTATGGGTTGTTCTTATTTCCCAATGTAGACAAATTTGTTGATACCACTACCATCAGGATCTTTATGATAGGGAACCCAATTCCTACATTATTAGGTGATGCTTATTACGCTATTCAAATTCGGGATTCTTATTGTTGAGGGATGATCATCAGCTGCATGCCTTTGTTGTATAAGTGGTTTACTTCTCATTTGTCTCGGTCTGATGCTTACTGGGATGTCATAAAGGAACCTCGTTGGGCTCCAAAGATCATGGCACTTACTTATTCAGATATTGTTTGGTATCGTCGAGCTTACCATGATGTAAAGATTGTCTACAATTGTGGTAGTTTCCCTAATGTGCCTCTTCTCGATACAGAAGGAGGAATTAACTACAACCCTGTTCTTGCATGACGACAGCTTGGATATCCGATGAAGGATAAGCCAAATAGTATTCATTTGAGTAGTTTCTTCCTGAAAGAGGGAGGAGACCATAAGGAAGCTAGGGAGAAGATTGCGAAGGCCTGGTGTCACATTCACAGGAAGAGCAGGAAGGACTTGGGACCTAGGGGGCTGTTTCTTTGGAGCCTTATCTACAGTGGGTACAAGCAAGAGCTATTCAGTTGAAGATGCCATATTCTCAAGAAACACCTATACCTGATATGTTTGTGAAGACCACTCCTCCCCTATTGGATGATGTATAAGAGCTCCAAGTTTCTTTAGTTAGGATGCAACAGAAAAAAGAAGCTTGGAAGAATAAGTGCCAGACTCTAGAGGTTTCCTAACGAGAAGACCTGAAGGAGAAAGACGACTTGATTGAGATTCTTGAGAGTTGAGCTATAAAGACGATGGAAAGGCAAGGGAATTTATTTTCTCCTAAGCCTCAATCAGGCACTAGTTGCTCACTTCCTGATTCAGATAATTAGAAGGAGGTCACCACCAGATATGTAGAAGAAAACTAGAGGTTGAAGGCTCAGATTGTGAGACTTACGGGGAAGCGTTAGCGTATAGAGTAATATCCATCAGCTTTGCTTCTTAGGGGTTTATACTTTACATTCATCTTGTACTTGGGATTATTGAAACTTGAAATCCATTTTGAAGTTATTCTAATAAATTTTTTTCAGTATTTCAAATGTGGTATTACTTTGATATATGCAAAATTGTCTATAAATTTTAATCCCCTTAAAATAGTAATAATAAAATAAATCATGTGCAGTGAATATCATGCATCATATTGTACACACTTATTGCATTTTTTTGCATATCCAGGTGTCTTACTAAGCTTCTTTACTTCGTTCAGCAAGTTGTCTCACCAGTACAATACCCGAGCTAATTTCAGAAGGAAGATGGATAACCTAGAATAAGAGAATTGCGAGTTGCGCGAGGAAGTTTTTTCTATGAAGGCCGGTATAGCCAATCTTACTGATCTGATGGAATCTTTGGTGGTTTCTCAGAATCAGCCACCGATTGTTGAGCCTCAACAGACAATGGTTACTACTGAAGCTCCGATTGTTCCTGTTTCTGCCACTCCAGCTGTTGTCCAGAATCGTATGCCTCTAGGATATCCTTGGGGAATGACGGAGAACTTTATGCCAGAAGGTTTTAATCAGGATCCTCAGACTACTCTGTTTACTCAGACCGCTGCTGCTCTCGCACTTTCTGTGGTACACGTTACCTCTGTTGCTAAAAACGAGGTTCACTATGTTGCACCTCCTTGATGAATATGGTCTCGTTTGCTAACGATGAAATGTATCTCCCTATTCCTGCACCAAGTGAAATCTTGGGTTTCTGTGATTGAATGGATGATTTTCAAAACTAGTTCAATAAGATGCAGAAAGAGTTGAAGGCCCTCAGAGGAAAAGAGTTATTTGGGCAGAATGTGAATGATATGTGTTTGGTGCCGAATGTGAAAATACCTGCAAAGTTCAAAGTACCGGAGTTTGAAAAGTACAAGGGAAACACTTGGCCTCGTTCTCACTTGGTGATGTATGTAAGAAGAATTTCTACTCATACAGATGATCAACGCCTATTGATTCATTTCTTTCAAGACAGTTTAACTAGTGCAGCATTGAAATGGTACATGAGCCTGGATAGTGCCAATATTCATTCTTTTAAGGACTTGGGTGAAGCATTTATCAGATAGTACAAATACAATATGGACATGGCGCGTGAATGTAATCAACTCAGGAACATGGTCCAGAAGGACAAGGAATCATTTAAAGAATATGCGCAAAGATGGCGTGAGGTAGCCTCCCAAGTGATTCCTCCAATGGAAGAAAAAGATATGGCAAAGATTTTCCTAAAGACACTAGGTGAATTATACTATGAAAGAATGGTGGCAAGTGCGGCCATTGATTTTACTGAAATGTGGGAATGGGCGTCAGTTTGGAAGAGACTATAAGAGAAGGTCGTCTGACACAAAGTGAAGGTCCTAGCAATGTGAAGAAGCCATCATATGGATTTTTTAATAAGAAGGAGGGGGGGAGAAATTTTGTTATTCAAGAGAGAAGGGTTAATCCATCTAGAAGAAATCATCAGCGCCATCAATAGGTTGCCTCGGTAACTCTGGTTGTAAATTTCGCCCCGACTACAGTTGCTTATCAAAGACCAGCCCCTCAGGGAAGTCAAGGGCAAAATCAGAGGAGAGAGCCTTTTGACTATATCCCCATGAGTTATACAGAGCTAATCCTAACATTGATCCAGAAAAAGTTGGTCCTGACTAGGCCACCTCCTTCTATACTCTCCCCTTTACCTTGGTACTATAAGGCAGCTCAGATGTGCGCTTTTCATCAGGGTGCACCAGGGCATAATGTAGAAAATTGTTATCCTCTGAAGTTTGAGGTACAGAAAATGGTTAGATATGTCCTTTTGTCTTTCAAAGATGTCAGTCCTAATGTAAAAGATAATCCTCTCCTAAAACATGGGGGAACGAATGATGTTAATATGGTTGCTGGTTGTCCAACGAACTTCCGCATTTATGATATTAACTTGGTTAAAGGAGACTTGGTAAAGATGCATGCATACCTTTGCGATTTTAGTTACTATACTCATGACCATGTTGTTTGTGGTATCTGTAGTACCAATATACAAGGTTGCGATAAGATAAGGGCTGATTTGTAGGAAATGATGGATGAGGGCCTTATGTATATAATCAGGCATAGGGCAGAGTATAAGGAAGAAGTGAACATGGTTTTTGGATGTCTTGGAGAATTCAGAATCTTTGACATGGAACATATGAATGATGATCTTGTATAATTACATGATATGTTCTGCCACATGGCTGGTCAGGTAGAGCACCACTATGGATCTTTCCGGGTTTGCTGCAGGGATTCTCGAGGGTGTTCAATTGTAAGAAAAGGTATCCAGATGTTATTGGATAATGGAACTATCAAGGTTTTAGGCCAAAGAGATGATTACCACGAGGTTAATGAGATCAAGGTTTTCTTGGCTAAGGAAGAATCAGATGATGAATATGCCTCCACGGATGAATTATTTTCCTCAACTGAGGGTATGCTCTCCGACGATGAATATTTGATGTCCAAATTTTCCAAAGAAGGTGCGAATGTTATTGTTCCATGTTTCAGTGATTCTCCCCCTGTTGAAATTGAACACTATAGAAAGCCATTTGTTGCCCCTGTGGTTATTTGCTTTCCGGGGTCCATTCCTTAAAAATCCGACAAAGTTGTACCGTACAAGTATAATGCTACGATGATGGTGTGGAAATTCCCATCCAGCCTTTGTCTAATGTTAGAAATATTGTTGAGACTAGTAGAGTGACCCACAGTGGTCGTGTATATGCACCGATTGTTCGAGGGAATGATAATGCTTGTAAGAAGGCCGTGGAAAGTGTAAAAGATAAGAAGGCTGCAGGGGAATCTAGTGGTGCTACCCTAGAGAAAGACGTAGACGATATTTTAAAGATAATAAAAATGAGCGACTACCGAATTGTGGATCAGTTATTGCAGACTCCTTCAAAAATATATGTCTTGGCATTGTTGATGAATTTTGCTGCCCATAGAGAATCCTTAATGAGAGTGTTGGAC
Source organism: Vicia faba (assembly GCA_948472305.1). Taxonomy (NCBI): domain Eukaryota; kingdom Viridiplantae; phylum Streptophyta; class Magnoliopsida; order Fabales; family Fabaceae; genus Vicia; species Vicia faba. The sequence goes on along the minus strand of OX451740.1, from coordinate 408,357,119 downwards.
CAGGTCTTCGTGGAGTATGACATTCCGTTAGATCAATTCAGTAGTGTGGTAGGTAATATTACATCATGTAATAACCTAAGCTTTTGCAATGATGAATTGCTAGACGAGGGGAGGAATCACAATTTGGCTCTCCACATATCCATGAACTATAAAAGAGATTCACTATTAAATGTGCTTATTGACAATGGATCCGCCTTGAATGTGATACCGAGGAGTACGCCGATGAAGTTAAAATATCAAGGGGCTCCTATGCGCCCAAGTTGTATTATTGTCAAAGCTTTCAATGGGTCAAGGAAGTCGGTTATTGGGGAGGTCGATTTGCCTATTCATATTGTAAGTGTTTGTTGGCAGCAATTTTGGTAAAACAATGAGTTGTTAATGTTTTGATAAATGTATTAACATTTGGAGAAAAATTATTTTGAATGATGTCAAAGAAGATGTCTTGACATCTGACTACTAAACTGATCTCAGCCCAAAATCAGTTAAGTCTTTTGTTTCCTGATTTCCAGCATTCTATAATTCAGGATTTGTGATCTACATGCTGTGAAAAATATGGAGGAATATTTCTCAAATTGCATAATTTTATCTTGGCTTGTTTTTATGGAAATATTCAAAATATTTTAATATTTATTTTTAATCCCAATCCCAAAGCTTCGCATATATAAGGACTTTCTTCCTTATTCAAAGACAAACAACCTTTGAAGAAGAATACTTTCTTTTTTATTAGAAGTCTAGGATTTTTTATTTGTAATACACTATAAGTATAGGTTTAAATACATGAGTTGTTATTTGGGTTGTTAATTGTGTATCATTCATAAGCTTTTAAGCATTAAATGATTGAAGTGGTTCAAACTTATTAATTCTGTTAAGTTCTTCATTGTAAGTGATTGAAGGGATTTGAGGATGGTCTCATACCTAGGTGAGTCTTAGGTAAAAGTTTTGCTTGGGTAGTGATTAAGTGATTAGATCGTAAACTGGTTGTTTAGTGAGGGTTTATGAATTGATACTATTTTGTCAACTTGTCCCTGGCTTGGTAGCCCCCAAAGTAGACGTTGTTGTATACTAAACTGGGTGAACAATCTCTTGTGTTTTTACTGCTTTTGATTTTACTGCACCTTACTTGCAAACAGATATTTGTGTCGTGACATCTCATTCGACATCACATATCTGATACTAGAATTCCAATTGGTATCAGAGCAGGCATCCTTCTCTTTATCTGGGTGAGATCCAGGGAAGATACTTTCTGGTACTATGGACAATGAAGGAGTATTTTTGAATAGACCACCCATTTTGGATGGAAGAAATTATGACTACTTGAAACCGCGTATGGTTTCTTTTCTAAAGTCCTTAGACAACAGGGCTTGGAAAGCTGTTTTAAGAGGATGGAAACACCCTGTCAAATTGGGAGAAAATGGATAAACTACTTCTGAATTAAAACCTGAAGAAGATCGGTCTAAGGAAGAAGATGAAATTGCTCTTGGAAATTCTAAAGCCTTGAATGATATATTCAATGGAATTGACAAGAACATTTTTAGGTTAGTGAATACATGTGATGTTGCTAAGTGTTGTACCCCAAAATTTTCCCTCTCAATTCTCAAGGCCTTTATCACAAGGATTCTTAGGGTTCAAGCTTGCACAAGTGCATTGGGATCTTCTAGTATCAAGTTAAAAAGAAAACTGTCAAAAAGGAAGAAAATAGTTAAAATTGTTTTTTGACAATATCAAAGAAATGGTAAGTTTACTTCGATTGAGCATATGCTGCTTGCAGGTTTGCTTCGATTTGGACAAATTACCTGTCTGCAAGCCTGCTTCAATTTGGACAAGTTTTGCTGCATACATGCTTTCGATTGAGTCAAAAATTCCTTCTGGCATGCAAGAGGCGCCCAAAAGACCAGCAAGCACAAGGAAAAAAGATTTATGTAGCATCCTTTGATTCCAAGGAAAAAGGCTCCCATTTAGCATCCTTCGATTTGAACTTTTTGCCTGCTATTTGCCTCTTTCGAATCTAGGCATTTTGGCCTCCAACATGTACCTTTCGGTTGGGCAATGCAGTCTCCTTCAGTCACAAGCTTCGATTTGGCCATATAGCTTCTTTCGAAGTGACCCCTTTCGATCCATAGGCTAGGCATGTGATTTCCTTCAAAGTGACCCCCTTATTCCACAATCTAGGCATGTGATTTTCTTCGAAGTAACCCCCTACAATCCACAAACTGGCCATATAGTTTCCTTTGAAGTGACCTCCAAATGGGTTTGTTAGAAGAACACACATTATTGGAAACAAACATTGATAAGTCTGGTCTAGTCGAAGTGATCTAAACAAAAGGGGGGGTATTCAAGGAATCTTGTTGACTAAGTCTCATGTGTTTCCAGGGTTATGCTTGAGGCACTGGCCATAAAACTCCAAAACTGCTGCACAGCAGTCCTGCATTGCAGCCCTATTCCTTGCACCAAAATGGCAATAAAAGATTGTCCCTTGAAAGCTACAAATACATCATACCCCTTTTGTTTGAACTTTTTTATTTTCCGTCCCAAAGCATCAGATCAAGTCGCCTATAAAAAGGGGGCATCACCACACGTATTAAGGCCCGGAACAATTTTCAAGGAAACACTTGTGGAAAATTCTCAAAATTTCTCAAACAATTCTCAACAATTTTTTCTTCTAACATTTCTATACACCAAGAAAAACTTTCGATTCACCCTCCAAGTGATCATCAAACCACCCTTTGACCCACTCACCGAGCTATCATACAATAGGTTTTTGGAGTTGTCCCATCAATTGTGATAAAATATCTTTCGATCCACTCACACCACCTCTTTCCACCCATACACCACTTTCACAAAGTAACAACTGGACTAGCCTCAGGAACGTCCCAAAGAACTCTCATTTTCCATCAGAGAAAGAAAGTACATCTCCCTTCGATTTAAGGACATTGGGGAGGTAAGTTTTCTTTCCAGACTTGAGTCCATTTTATTTTAATATCATGTGCATATGCCAATGGAAAAAATGTAGACATTTCTAAACCATGTTTTAGCTTTCGATTTTGAATGCCTGTATGATATAATGTAGACATTTCTAGACTATGTTTTGGCTTTAAATTCCAACTTCCTGTATATCAAAAACTCAATCTTAGTTTAATTATGCTTGGACTTTGAGACCCATTATTTTTCATGCTAACCCATGGATTGTAGTTATATTTGGATATGGCTTTTTTAGACTTTAAGACAGATTTGGTATACCCTTCGATTGGCTAGTTGCATAAGCCTTTCGAATCATACTCTGAGGACCTAGTATGCTTACAAAGGGTCAGCGAGGAGCATGTGGCAAAGTATGAATGTTGCTGCTTCTGGGCCTCAAATGAAAGCCAGAACTTGGTTGTTTCCATACCTCAAACGAAGTCCAGAACCTGGTTATTTCTAGGCCTCAAGCGAAAGGAAGAACTACATTGATTTCCAGGATGAATCGAAAGGTGCGACCATCTTGATTCCAGCTCTCAGTCGAAGGAGCTAGAAAAGCAAATCGAAGGGACTTCAGAATCCAAATCGCACAAAGTCAGGAAATGAAGAATCGAAGGGTGTTACAACCCAAATAGAAGGGTCCATTTTTATTTCATTTATTTTATTTTTGTCTTTATATTTCCATGTAATTCGATATGGTTGTAATAGTGTAGGTTTTATTTCTTGCATATTTTATTACTTTTGTACAAATGCTAGTAATTAGGTCTGCACGGCAAGATAAAAACCAACAAGTAGACAACCTAAAAATCAAAGACAAATGCATGCAATCAAACACATTATTCACACATGCACCCTTAGGGTAATCTCACTTGTTGCCTATCGGAAAAATAGTCATGTCCCTCGAACCTGTGCGTTTTAGCAAAGATCTTCGATAAAAGATATTAGTCCCTCTATGACCCTCGATGTTGCCTTCGGTAAACGATCTAGTCCGTAAACAACATTGCTAAAACGTCCCATGGGTTTCCTTCTATGACTATGCAAATGTCCCACGCTCGTCCCTTCACATCCAACGATGGGGATTCTTACCAAAACAATGGTAAGATAGCAACATCAAAAGGAGGAGGAAAAGAACATATAAGACCTTTTGAGTAGGTAGATTCACTCCTAGTTGCTCGCTTGCTCACAAAATTTTTTTTTTATACACCCACACTTTCACTTTGAAACATTTTCAAAAGACAAACACGTTGTACGCGTTCTTATAGAAACGAGAGCCATTACAAAGAAACCCTTTTCAAAATCATTTTCAAAAACACACTCCACAAACACCTCTTTGAACTATTTTCGAAACAACACTTTGTACGCATTCTTATAGAAACGAGAACCATTACAAAGACATTCCCAAAATACTTTCAAAACCCACACCACAAGCACACATTCAAACAAAAGCAAGTGATCTAGAAAGAAACTAAGTGCCCGTAGATAACTACAGATGAAAAGGGTGTTAATACCTTCCCTTTTCATAATCTACCCCCCGAACTCAGAAAACACCTCCAAAGGTCTTTCCTGTTCTTTTCAGCCTTTCCTTTTTGGATAAAAGAAAAGTCGGTGGAGAATCTTGCTAACCGCAACAATTGCAATAAAACTCAAAACACACCAAGTCAATTCTCCCACCACGTTATAGAACTGGCGACTCTTTTGGGGAAAATACTTAAAAGTGGGGTTACCTTAGGGATAGATCACCTTTACTTGATATCTTTGTTTGACTTGTATGCTTTAAATTTGGGTCCTTGTTTGGGTTATTGTTAAACATCCTACACTCGAATCTGGAGCACCTTTTAGGTAAGTAGCAATATATCATGGAGGTTGCACGGTGTAGATCGATATGGACGAAGTGATAGCTATGTTAGCGTGACACTTTGGCTTGTACTAATGTTCCTTGAGTCAGTCAAGGATAACATTAGGCTTCCTTAGCGTCATTATGCACTAACTGACCTTTAGAACCTTTTAATTGACTCATCCTAAGCCACTAGAAAGTAGTGAGATGGCCGGCTTTGGTTCCGACAGAATATTGGTTGATACTCGATGCTACACTCATTGATATTGGACTTTTGTGATATTCTGGCAGCAATACTTCGGTGCTTGACCTAGAACAATGCCTAAAAGAAAGGTCAGTGATATGAGACTCTTTAGAACCCATTACTTTTAATAGGACAAGTTGAGCCAACTAAGCTTTAAGAGGGTACTTACCTTTAAACACTCACGCAAGCCATTAAAACCTAGGGTCTTTTGTTTGACTTGCTTGATATGTCTATGATTTCAAAGCATAATCATAACATCATGAACATCATAACATACATGTTAACCATTTCAAGGGGCTATTGATTTATCTTTCCTTTTTATTTTGTAGGGTATGGATTCAACTCGCAGAAATACCATCCGAAACAATTTTGTAGAGGTCCCTCCCAAGTTCAAAGAAATGGTTCTTAGGGTTCCCGAGAGCTCATTGTTCAATAAGAGATATGGTCATTTGCTCAGTTTGGTTACTATCGAGTTTGAAGAATGTCTCATGAGTGTTCTGTTCCAGTTCTTCGACCCTAAACACCATTGCTTCACTTTTCCAGATTACCAGTTAGTGCCTACGTTGGAAGAGTTCTCCAAAATACATGGGTCACCTATATTGGAGCAAGTACCTTTCACCGGCTTAGAACAAGATCGAGTTGCTGAAAGTGTTACCGTAGTCTTTCATTTGAAATAGTTTGACATCAAATCCAATTGGGAAAGAAGAAGTGGAGTCAAGGGTCTCTTTGCATGTTTTCTAATGAAGAAAGCTCATATATTCTTAGATTCCATGAGTCACCATGCCTTTGAAGATGTCCTAGCGCTATTAATCTATGGATTGTTTTTGTTCCCCAATTCAGACCAGTTTATAGATGTTTGTGCCATCAACATCTTCCTTGCTTGCAATCCAGTGCCTACATTTCTCGGAGACGTGCTGCATTCAATTCACACCCGTACTATGAAGAAACGAGGGACTCTTATGTGATGTACTCCTTTGCTCTATCGGTGGTTTATTTCGAACCTCCCTCGGTCAGTGATGAAGAATGAATTAGGCTTGAGGTGGAATCAAAGGATAATGTCCCTTTCTCACTCTGATATCTATTGGTGCCCTCGCTCTCAAGAAGATATCTCTTTTATTGATCGCTGCGGAGAATTCCCTAATGTGCCACTTCCTGGAATTAGAGGGGGCATCACTTACAACCCTTCTTTCTCCCTACGTCAGTTCGGCTACACCAGAGGGATGGTCCCCACGATATGCTCATTCAGGGTATTGTGTTTGACTATTCAAATGACCTGCAATGTTATCGCCAGAGGTTCATTCGCACTTGGGGTATGGTAAAGAAGACCGATAGCAGTACTTTGGGACATAAAAACTCCATCAACTTGGAGACTTACCTCAGATGGGTATGGGCTCGTGCTCATAATCTTATAATTCCATATGTTGTTATACTACCAGTGATCTCAGAGTCTGTTGATCAAGAAGACGAACCTCACATCATTTCTCATCCTGATATGCCAACAAGCTTCGAAGAGTTGCAAAAGGCATGGATCTAGCTCAAGGAAGAACGAGACACCTTTGAGAATCAATTCTACGCCAGTGAGAAGAAAGTTTTGGAACTCACTAAGCAGCTTCATGAAGAGCAGAGTCTGAACACCTACATCGCACCAAAGTGGATGCGCTCGACTTTTTTGTCTTAGGAGTTTTTGTATTTTATTTCTTTCATTGTAATCCCAAAGAGGCATGATGTACTTGAACTTGGATTATTTAATTTAATGTGTGTTCCTTTTTGTCTAAAGAGAATTTAAATCTCTAATTTCCTTGAAATGATTTGCATATGCATCTTCATTCATCATAACACAAACAAGTTTCTTATAACAGGTCTCCTTATCTTTATACTATTTATTTCAGTGAGATGGATATTGAATAGACAGTAAAGACCTTCAGTCGCAGAATGCTCAGTTTCAACAATTGTTCTTGACTCTGGAAAAAGGACAAGAGGAGTTGAAAACTCTGTTGATCAAAGAAAAGAAGAATAAAGCGAAGAAATCAACCGGTGTTTGGAATCTGGGAAGAAGGTTCAAAGGACCAGCCAGACGAACTCTAGACTTTGCAACATCATCAGGTGAATGGATAATCAAGAAGGAAACAACAAGGAAGTGATTGACCATCCAGAATCTGAAGAGGAAGAAGAGGTTGATTACTCTGAGGAGTAATATCCTCCAGCTGGAGACAAATACAAACAGTTGGAAGATTGTTTAAATGCTATGGAGATCCAGAGGGTACCCGGATTGGATTTTGAAGAGTTAGGACTTGTCTCAGGGGTTGTCATACCGTAGAAATTCAAGGTTTATACTTTCGCTAAATATGACGGTGTGTCTTGTCCAAAGCTACATTTAAGGTCATATGTCAGGAAAATTCAACCCCATACTGCGGATAGGAATCAATGGGTGCATTTATTACAAGAAAGCTTGTCAGGGACGCAGTTGGATTGGTTCTATCAGTTGGAAGGGACCAACATCCGCAATTGGGAAGATTTGGCGGCCGCTTTTTACAACAATACCAGTATAATGCTGACTTAGCTCCAACTCAGACACAATTGCAAGGAATGTTTATGGGTACAGGTGAAGGTTTCAAAACCTATGCTCAAAAATGGCGGGATCTCGCGGGAAGGGTCCAACCCCCTCTATCTGACAGAGAATTGGTGGATATGTTCTTAGGCACGCTATTTGGTCCATTTTTCAAACACCTAATCGAAAGCTCCTCAGCTGGGTTTATCGAATTAATCATGACTGGTGAACGGGTAGAAACGGGTATAAAAAGTGGCAAAATTCAAAGAGATGCATCCTCGAGCGCGATGAAGAAACCATTTACCGGAAAGAAGGAGGTTAGTGTTGCATATGACCATAGGAATCAGGACAGAAATGAACACCATCCAACAGTAGGGGCTGTCATGATCTCTAAGCCTGCACCCACTAAACAAAGGATTAATCAGTCTAGAGCGGAAAGGCTGGTAAGACATTTTACCCGGATAAATATGATGTTGTCTCTAGTCTTGCCACATTTGTTGAAATCTAATCTGGTAACCTTGTGGGAAGCTCCGAAGAATCCCAACACTGCCTCTCCCTATTACAACCCAAATGCTCATTGTGCTTACCATTCAGGAAGTCCAATTCATGATACAAACGACTGTTGGGCTTTAAAAAACAAGGTGCAAGACCTTTTCAAGGCAGAAGAAATTGAATTTGACGCCCCTGAGATCCCAAACATTATCACTGCTCCTATGCCCAAGCACGACCGTGGTGTTAACGCCGTTGAAGATAATGTGTTTGTTACTGTTGTTGACGAGCGTGTTACTCCTCTCCTGAACGTCAAGAGGAACCTTTTGAAGGCTGATTTATTTCCTAGTTGTGGTGAAGGTTGCCACCTCTGTTTATCTCTATCGACTGGTTGTCATTTATTGAAGGCAGGTGTCCAGCGCCTGATGGATGACAAAGAGATTTTTTTTGAAAAGATTCCCTTTCCAACCATTTATTACAAGGATGTTTCAATAATAACCATTTATGCCAATCCTCCCAGGGTCTCCACCAAAAGACCCGTCAGGATTACATCTGTTCCGAGGGTGACTCCACTGATAATTACTATGCCATGGCCAATCCCATACTCCTCAGACAAAATTGTTCCCTGGAACTATGGGGGTGACGTCTACTACCATGGTGTCAAGCAAGATTGGCTGGATGATGAAGACCCAATTTTTTAGAAGGCTGACCTCGACATTGGCAACATTGTGGGAACCGGAAAAATAACCAGAAGTGGAAGAGTGTTCTCCCCTGAGATTTCTCCTCAAAAAGATGTTATTAGTCTTGTGATCATTCCTACTTTTGTTCCTGCTGATACTACTACTACAGTTCCTGTGATTACCCCTACTGACACCCCTATCACCGAGTCGACCGAGATTCGGGGCAAAGACATTTTGGTTGAGCCTGTCCGGACAAAGGCGCAATCAGTATCTATCCCAGAGGCTTCCAAGAAGGAGATGGAAGAAATTTTGAAAATTATAAAGAAAAGAAACTACAATGTAGTCGAGCAGCTAGGGCAGACTCCTTCAAAGATTTATATGCTAGATTTACTATTGTGTTCCGAAGCTCATGCAAAGGCTTTGGTGAAATTTATTAAAACTGCCCATGTGCCACAGGAAACCTCTGTTGGCTAATTCGAAGATTGTGTGGCTAGTTTGACTGTTGATAACGATTTGGGATTTTCTGATGCTGATCTGACACCTAGAGGGAGGAAACACAATGATGTGTTTCATGTCTTTGTTGAATACAAGGGCACTACATTGGCCCATGTCCTAGTAGATACTGCTTCATCATTGAATGTGCTGCCTAAGAAGGCTCTGGATAGACTAGACTGTGAAGGTTTGTACTTAAAACCCAACAACATAGTGGTAAGGGCCTTCGATGGTTCAAAGAGAATGGTGCACGAGGAGGTGGACATCCCCATGAAAGTTGGACCTCATACATTTGATTCAACTTTTTATGTAATGGATATCCGCCCTTCCTATTCCTATTTATTGGTCCGACCTTGGATTCATGGAACTGGTGCCGTCACCTCTACATTACATCAGATGTTGAAGTACCCAATCAAGGAAAAAAATCATCACTGTCCATGGAGAGGAGGAATATATGGTCAGTCACCTGAAGTCTTTCAGGTACGTGGAAATGGATGGTGAGTTCATCAAAACTCCGTGTCAGCATTTCGAGGAGGTCCCACAAACTATCGCGGCAGCCAAGACTACTACCAAGACTTCAAATGTTACCAGACCTCCACTGAAGATGGCTTCCCTGAAATATGCCAAGGCAGTAGTCGAAGAAGCTGGGTGTACCATTTGGGGGCAGCTTCCAGATATTCCCTAAAAATCTGAAAAATTTGGTTTGGGTTTTACTTCAGGAGCCTAGAAAGCTGTTCGTCGTGCTCGTGCAGGGGGACCAACTTTGTGTATCAACAATCAGGGAGTCAACACAGTGGAAGATAGTGATGACAGTTGTGACCTAGAAGATTGGATTTTTCCAACTATCAGCGGAGCACTCAACAACTGGGAAGCCAAAGGTTTTGTCCCTATTACTTTTATCCAACAGTAATTGTCTTTAAATTTTTGTCGAATTTTTAATAAATAAACAATTTAGACTTTAAAACCTTGTGTCTTACCCGAGGCACAACCGTCCATTTGTAAGGGTTGTTACTTCATCTTCATATGTCATCAATAAATCATGGACATTTTTGCATGCAAATTTTATACTCTTTGTTCTTTTTTTTCTACCTTTTATTGTTTCAAAGATAGTTATGCTCTTACACACGCTCACATATCAAAATGTAGATCCACATCCACTAAGGATCCCATGGGTAACGATTTTGCTATGGCCTATCATGACTTTGAAAATCCGATCTACCAAGATGAATACAAAAGTGAGGAAGATTGTGAGGTACCAGGGGAATTAGTCAGGTTATTGCAACAAGAAGAAAGGACTATACAACCCCAAGAAGAGCCAGTGGAAACAGTTAACTTAGGTACTGAAGAGGACAAAAAAGAAGTCAAAGTAGGCGCCAACCTGGAGACTAGTGTCAAGAAGCGCTTAACTCAGTTACTACATGGCTATGTTGAGGTCTTTGCTTGATCATATGAAGACATGACAGGGATCGACACTGACATAGTGGTCCATCGTCTGCCGAGAAAAGAAAACTTCCCTCCGGTAAAACAGGAAGTCTATCGCATGAGGCCAGAAATGTCATAGAAAATCAAGACTGAAGTCATGAAGTAGTTTAACACCGGATTCTTAGTTGTCACCTCCTATCCATAATGGGTCGCCAATGTTGTTCCAGTTCCTAAAAAGGATGGTAAGGTACATATGTGTATGTACTACAGAGACCTGAATAAGGCAAGCCCCAAGGATGACTTCCCGCTTCCCCATATCGATATTCCGGTTGACAACACCGCACAGCATAAAGTATTTTCTTTCATGGACGGTTTTTCCGGATACAACCAGATTAAAATGGCACCTGAGGACATGGAAAAAACGACATTCGTCACGTAGTAGGGTACATTCTGTTACAAAGTTATGCCATTCGGGTTGAAGAATGTTGGGGCAACCTATCAGCGTGCCATGGTAGCTCTGTTTCATGACATGATCCATCACGAGATAGAGGTCTACGTGGATGACATGATAGCCAGATCTCAAACTGAAGAGGAACACCTTGAACATCTGTAGAAACAATTTGAAAGACTGAAGAAATACAAACTAAGGCTGAATCCGAATAAGTGCAATTTTGGGGTGAGGTCCAGTAAACTCTTAAGCTTCATTGTCAATTGCAAAGGTATCGAAGTGGACCCTGCAAAGGTAAGAGCTATATAAGAAATGCTCGCTCCTCGCACTAAGAAGGAAGTTAGGGGATTCTTAGGACGGATGAACTATATCGCCTGGTTTATTTCCTATCTAACTGCTACTTGTGAACCAATCTTCAAATTACTGAAGAAAGATCAAGTGGTGGAATGGAACGACGACTGCCAGGCTGCCTTCGACAGGATCAAAGAATACCTTCAAGAGCCTCCCGTTTTGATGCCGCCAGTCGAGGGAAGACCTTCGATCATGTATCTATCTATCTTGGAAAATTCAATGGGGTGTGTGCTGGGGAAGCATGACGAGTCTGGTCGAAAAGAGCATGCAATATATTATCTGAGCAAAAAGTTTACTGACTGTGAAACCAGATATTCACTGCTCGAGAAAACTTGTTTCACTCTGGCATGGGCTGCTCGGCGGCTAAGATAATATATGTTGACCCATACTACCTTATTGATATCAAAGATGGATCTAATTAAATATATATTCGAGTAGCCCGCCCTCTCTGAAAGAATAGAAAGATGGAAAATGATCCTGACAGAATACGAAATTCAATACACTACCCAAAAAGAAATAAAGGGCAGTGTGATAGCTGATCACCTTGCTCATCAGGCTATGGATGACTATCAGTCCATGAAGTTCGAGTTCCCAGATGAAGACATCATGTTGGTAAACAGTTGCAAAGAACTAAGACCATATGACAGACCTGAACAAGGATCCTGATGGACCTTGGTTTTTGACGGAGCTTCAAATTCACTTGGTAATGGCATAGGCGCTGTGATCATATCCATTGAAGGATGTCATACTCCCTTCACTACTAGGCTTTGTTTCAACTGTACCAATAATATGGCAGAATATGAAGCGTGTATTATGGGTCTCAAAGATGCCATATATTTGGGAATCAAGTCCTTAAGTGTATTTGGAGATTCAGCCTTAGTCATCAGTCAGATCAAAGGAGAATGGGACACGAAGTACCCAAATCTCATCCCTTACAGAGAACATGTGTTGACATTGATCCCACATTTTAAAGAAATTACCTTTGAGCATTTTCCATGAGAGGAAAATCAACTAGCGGACACGCTAGCAACTGTGTCATCCATGTTCAAAGTCAGATGGGATAATGAGGCTTCTCAGATCACCATCGAGAGAATGGACCAACCAACTTACTGTCACGAGATCGATACTGATGAAGTAGTGGACAAGTCTTGGTTCCATGAAATCAAGAGATATCTAGAGGCCCAAGAGTATCCGGAGGGAGCTTCAGTTAATGACAAGAAATTCCTGAGAAGATTCTCTGCTAAGTTTTTCCTCAGTAATGGGATGCTCTACAAGCGCAACCATGACTCTACTTTGCTTCGGTTCGTAGACAAGATTATGGCTGATTTACACGAAGGAAACTTTGGCACCCATTCTAGTGGGCACATGATGGCTAAAAAGATACTACGAGCAGGACACTATTGGTCCACCATGGAAGCAGATTGTCATCAGCATTCACGAACCTGTCACAAGTGTCAGATCTATGCTGACAAAGTACATGTGCCTCCAGTTCCTCTAAACGTCCTAACTTCTCCTTGGACATTCGCGACGTGGGGCATCAACATGATTGGAGAAATCAAACCTACAGCTTCTAATGGATACCGCTTCATCTTAGTTTCCATTGATTACTTCACGAAGAGGGTTGAGGCGGCTTCCTTCGCTTCTGTCACCAATAATGTTGTGGCCCGATTCATCAAACATAATCTTATCTGTCGATATGGTATTCCGGAAAGAATCATCACAGATAATGGTACAAATCTCAACAATGCTATGATCATTGCACTATGCGCGCAATTCAAGATCCAATATCATAACACTTCTCCTTACTGACGAAAGATGAATGACGCTATTGAAGCCGCTAATAAAAACATCAAGAAGATCATACAAAAAATGACAGTGACCTACAAGGACTGGCATGAGATGTTACCATTCGCTCTCCACGGTTACTGTACCACGACGCACAAATCAACACCGGCAACTCCTTTCTCCTTGGTATATGGCATGGAAGTTGTTTTACCAATTGAAGTCTAAATACCTTCTTTGAGAAACATAAAGGATGCGGGGTTGAATGAATATGTAGAGATTCAAACTCGACTTGACCAGTTGAACTTGATTGATGAAAAGAGGCTTACAGCTGTCAGCCATGGTCAGATGTACCAAAAACATATGATCAAAGATTTCAACAAGAAGGTTAGACGTCAGACATATCAAGCTGGTGACTTGGTGATCAAGCGTATCATACTGCTACAAGGAGATCCCAGGGGAAAGTGGACCCCTACATACGAAGGACCATTTGTGATCAAGAGTGTATTTTCCGGCGGGGCAAAGATCTTAACCACTATGAACGAGGATGATCTTCCACACCCTGTAAACGCGGACATAGTTAAAATATACTAAACATAAACAAAGACCCGCTAGGTCGACTGGCCTAGGCAAAAATTAGGGCATCCCGGCGAACCAAAAGGGTTCAGGAAAAAATCAGGGATAAAATACAAAAACAAATCTGTACACCCGACAAGCTGAAAACCTGAAAGGGCGGCTTGGGAAAAAAAGGGTATCCCGGTGGAATGAAAACCCGAAAGAGAGGTCCAGGCAAAAGTTAGGGATTTAAAGTGTATGACTATGTCCCGTTGGATTACCTTACAACCAATCTTCAGCATCAATCATCAAAATCAAATGGTACTAATCAATCCAATCAGCTTCGTACAAAGTAGAAAATGGACGAGACACTCAAAGACAAGAAGGCTATAGCATAATGGGAACCCCATGGGATTATTTCACATAGTTTTTCTTTTCTTTGTATCAATTTTCATTTTTTATGATGACATTCTCTTACTAGGATGTTCGTCTCTTTGTAAAAACACTTATTCAAGTTAATACAAAGATATTCCTTTAAAAGTGCAAAACTATCTGTTTCTCTTTTACTGTTCCTGTTTCGTTTATAAAAAAGTACAGTATTTACTTTTGAACATATGCATTTAAATGGAATTACTGTTTATAAATGAATGCATAAAAAAAGGAAAACTAAACAAAAAGACAATTACTAATGGCTTTAAGAAACAGGACAACTTCTATGAGCCATTCTACAAAACCCCCACATGTATTTTCTCCAGCAGGGGCAAAAGCAAGAACGTCTCGTTACAGGATCTTCGTCATATCCCCAGCATATAGCCCATGGTGCCTTTTTCCTTCATATCCCCGACGGACCGAAACTTCCAGTTGCCACCTCAAAGATACACCATCAAAAGTCATTCAGCTTCTCCGGATTACCCAGCAGGATTTCATAAAGCCCACACGCAATACACGATGTTTCTCTTCCCTAATAGAGTTTATTTCTCTGATTATAGGAACCCATCCATCAACACTTCAACTTCAACGAAATATGAAGACTTACACTCCTCATTCCCAGCGGTAGCCAGGGACTTATTTTCCCCAATCCGACAACACTGCAGCAAAACAACTTACATGCACATACATCGCATCCATACATCATAAACATCGATGATACAAATGAATATATAAAAATCTCATTGCACTATGTATTTCATACATTATGGCATCAAAAACAACTAACTCTTTACCTTTTTCAGGAAAGATCAATCAATAGAAAATTATTATCAAATTTTATGACAAGACCGGAAAACTATTTATAGATCAATTCCCGAAACAAATCGGGTTGACTATCAACATGACAATTACTTCCTTCAGACCTTTGCTGGTTCAATTTAAACCTCTCAACGGTTTATTTTGATTCTTTTCCGTAGACATTTTCTCTGGTTCAGATAAGTCGCTTCAAGATTTATTCTGATTCTTCTCCAGACCTGTGGAGGTTCAGTTTAAACCTCAACGGTTTATTCTGATGCTTTCTCGCAGACGTCTTCTCTAGTTCAGATAAGTCGCTTCAAGATTTATTTTGATTCTTCTCCAGACCTCTGCCGATTCAGTTTAAACCTCTCAACAATTTATTTTGATTCTTTCCCGCAGAAATCTTCTCTGGTTCAGATAAATCACTTCAAGATTTACGATGATTCTTCTCCAGACCTCTGTTGCTTCAGTTTAAACCTCTCAACGGTTTATCTTGATTCTTTCCCACATGCATCTTCTCTGGTCCAGATAAATCTCTTCAAGATTTATGCTGATTCCTCTCTAGACCTCTGCCGGTTCAGTTTAAACCTATCAACTGTTTATTCTAATTCTTTCCCGAAGACATCTTCTCTGGTTTAGATAAATCACTTCTAGATTTATTCTTATTCTTTCTGGACCCCTGCTGGTTCAGTTTAAATATCTCAACGATTTATCCCGATTCTTTCCCGTAAACATTTTCTCCGGTTCAGATAAATCGCTCTAAGATTTGTTCTGATTCTTTCCAGTTAAATAATACCCAAGACCTCCGCTGGTTCAGTTTAAATCTCTCAATGGTTTATTCTGATTCTTTCCCGTAGAAATTTTCTCAAGTTCAGATAAATCGCTCCAAGATTTTTTCTGATTCTTTTCCAGACTTCTGCTGGTTCAGTTTAAATCTCTCAAGGATTCATCTTGATTCTTTCCAAGTTAAAGATTATTCGGGACTTCTTCTGGTTCAGTTTAAATCAACCAAAGGTTTATTCTGATTCTTTTCCAATTAAAGTCAAGTTTAGACTTAGTGTAATTTCTGTCAACAATCACCTTTGGATGGAATCTATAAACCCATCTCCAACAACTCTCCATCATCCTTTCAAATGGCATCTGTAAGCCCATTCCCTATACAGTCAACCACAACATTATCAAGTGCAAATTTCTGGGCACTTTAGTGTTCAATCATCTTCCACCTTCAAGTCACGAATGGAAGATCTACCGATCTAACTCTTCAGGTGTAAGAAGATTGAACAGGGGCAGTTGTTGTACCCCAAAATTTTCCCTCTCAATTCTCAAGGCCTTTCTCACAAGGATTCTCAGGGTTCAAGCTTACACAAGTGCATTTGGATCTTCTTCCAGTATCAATTTAAAAAGAAAACAGTCAAAAATGAAGAAAACAGTTAAAATTGTTTTTTGACAAAATCAAAGAAATGGTAAGTTTACTTCGATTGGGCATATGCTGCTTGCAGGTTTGCTTTGATTTGGAAAAATTAACTGTCTCCAAGCCTGCTTCGATTTGGACAAGTTTTGATGCATACATGCTTTCGATTGAGTCACAAATTCCTTCTTGCATGCAAGAGGCGCCCACAAGACCAGCAGGCACAAGGCAAAAATCTTTATGTAGCCTCCTTCGATTCCAAGGAAAAAGGCTCCCTTTTATCATCCTTCGATTTTCACTTTTTACCTCTTTCGAATCTGGGCATTTTGGCCTTCAGCATGTACCTTTCGGTTGGGCAATGCAGTCTCCTTCAGTCAAAATTTTCGATTTGGCCATATAGCTTCCTTCGAAGTGACCCCCTTCGATCCGCAAGCTAGGCATGTGATTTCCTTCGAAGTGACCCCCTTCGATCCACAAGCTAGGCATATGATTTCCTTCAAAGTAACCCCCTTCGATCCACAAACTAGCCATATAGTTTCCTTCGAAGTGACCTCCTTTGATCCACAAGTTGGACCACTAAACCCTTTGAAGCAATATACTACATCTCTAAACTATTCAACATTATGGATCATAGTGGGTGGATTCGAAGGACCTATAATGGGTTTGATCGAAGAACACACATTATGGGAAATGAACGTTGATAAGTCTGGTCTAGTTGAAGTGATCTAAACAAAAGGGGGGGGGGGGTATTCAATGAGTCTTGTTGACTAAGTCCCATGCATTTCTAGGATTAAGCCTGAGGCACTAGCCATAAAACTCCAAAACTGCTGCACAGCAGTCCTTCATTGTTGCCCTATTCCTTGCACCAAAATGGCAATAAAATACTGTCCCTCGAAAGATACAAATACAACATACCCCTTTTGTTTGAAATTTTTTGTTTTCCCTCCTATAAAAAGGGGGCATCACCACACGTATTAAGGGTCAGAACAATTTTTCAAGGAAACACTTGTGGAAAATTCTCAAAAAATTTCAAACACTTCTCAATATTTTTTTCTTCAAACGTTTCTATACACGAAGAAAAACTTTCAATTCAACCTCCAACTATCATACAGTAGGTTTTTGGAGTTTTCCCATCCCTTGTGATAAAATATCTTTTGATCCACTCACACCACCTATTTCGACCCAATCACCACTTTCACAAAATAGCAACTGGACTAGCCTCAAGAACATCCCGACGAACTCTTATTTTCCATCAGAGAAGGAAAGTACATCTATCTTCGATTTAAGGACCTCAAGAGGTAAGTTTTCTTTCCAGACTTGAGTCCATTTTATTTTAATATCATGTGCATATGCCAATGGAAAAAATGTAGACATTTCTAAACCATGTTTTAGCTTTCGATTTTTGACTGCCTGTATGATAAAATGTATACATTTCTAGACTATGTTTTGGCTTTCTATTCTGACTGCATGTATGTCGAAAACTCAACCTTAGTTTAATTATGCTTGGACTTTGAGACCCATTATTTTTCATTCTAACCCATGGATTGTAGTTATATTTGGATATGACATTTTTAGACTTTAAGACAGGTTTATTATACCCTTCTATTGGCTAGTTGCATAAGCCTTTCGAAAAATACTCTGAGGACCCAGTATGCTTACAAAGGGTCATCAAGGAGCCTGTGGAAAAGTATGAACGTTGCTGCTTATGGGACTCAAACGAAAGCTAGAACTTGGTTGTTCCCAGACCTCAAACGAAGTCCAGAACCTGGTTGTTTCCAGGCCTCAAGCAAAAGGATAAACTACATTGATTTCCAGGCTGAATCGAAAGGCGTGACCATCTTGATTCCAGCTCTCAGTCGAAGGAGCCAGAAAAGCAAATCGAAGGGACTTCATAATCCAAATCGAAGGAAGTCAAGAAATGCAGCATCGAAGGGTGTTGCAACCCAAAAAGAAGAGTCCATTTTTCTTGCATTTATTTTATTTTTGTCTTTATATTTCCATGTAATTCGATATGGTTGTAATAGTGTAGGTTTTATTTCTTGCATCTTTTATTACTTTTGTACAAATACTAGTAATTAGGTGTGTATGGCAAGATAAAAACCAACAAGTAGACAACCTAAAAATCAAAGACAAATGCATGCAATCAAAAACACTATTCACACATGCACCCTTAGGGTAATCTCACTTGTTGCCTATTGGAAAAATAGTCATGTCTCTCGAACATGGGCGTTTTAGCAAAGACCCTCGATAAAAGATCGTAGTCCCTCGATGACCCTCGATGTTGCCTTCGGTAACTGATCTAGTCCCTAAACGACATTGCTAAAACGTCCCATGGGTTGCCTTCTATGAATATACAAACGTCCCATGCATGTGCCTTCACATCCAACGATGGGGCTTCTTACCAAAACAATGGTAAGATAGCAACATCTAAAGGAGGAGGAAAAGAAAATCTAAGACCTTTTGAGTAGGTAGATTTGCTCCTAGTTTCTCTCTTGCTCACATCAAAAAACATTTTATACACCCACACTTTCACTTTGAAACATTTTCAAAAGACAAACACTTTGTACGCGTTCTTATAGAAACGAGAGCCATTACAAAAAAACCCTTTTCAAAATCACTTTCAAAAACACACTCCACAAACACCTCTTTGAACTATTTTTCGAAACAACACTTTGTATGTGTTCTTATAGAAACGAGAACCATTACAAAGACATTTTAAAAATACTTTCAAAACTCACACCACAAGCACACATTCAAACAAAAGAAAGTGATCTAGCAAGCAATTAAGAGCCCGTAGATAACTACGGATGAAAAGGGTGCTAATACCTTCCCTTTTCACAATCTACCCCCCGAACTCAGAAAACATCTTTAAAGGTCTTTCATGTTCTTTTCAGCCTTTCCTTTTTGGATAAAATAAAATTTGATGGAGACTCTTGCTAACCGCAACAATTGCGATAAAACGTAAAACACACCAAGTCAGTTCTCCCACCACGTTACACTAAGGATGCATGGGGGATTCTTTAATCAATTCATGAAGGCACATCCAAAGTTAAGATGTCAAGAATTCAGTTACTCACCACAAAATTTGAGAATTTAAGGATGAAAGATGATTGTTGTACCCCAAAATTTGCCCTCCTATATTCTTCAAGGTTTGCTAAGATCATGCTTCAAAGTCTACTCAAGGGCTACACAGTTAACCACCCTCCTAAGCCAGTCAAAATTAGGGTTTTGGTTCTTGCAAGGAAGTTGAGGTTTTCAAGGGCTCAATCAAGTGCAATATGCTCATAAACATTGTCAAGCACCTACATGTCAAGTTTCAAGACTCACAGCACAAAATTGCACAGTCAAAAACCCTAATTGCTCAACAGTCAACTGCAGGGGAAAAATGGTCATTTGATAGTCAAAAGTCAAAAAATTTGGTCAACATCTTATTTTGAAGCCACAATCATCATTTGGTCAAATCTTGACCATGATTCCACAAGAATGGCTCAAAAATCATCAAGATGCAAAAGTTTCTATTCTTGGACAGTTGAAAAGTCAACTGTAACTTGACTAAGGCATAACTTTTTCGTGGTTCATCAGAAAAACCCCATCCAATGCTCATCTTGAAGGGAAGGACATTTCCTACAACTCATCTTCACATTCCAAGTCCAAGAAATTCTCTCACAAAAAGTTATAAATTTCAACATTATGGGTCATTTTCAAAAGTCAACAAAAAGGGACTTTAAGTCAAAGACCATAACTTGAGATGGCTAAATCAAAATGACATGGGACCAAGGACATTGGTTAGAGGACTTCAATACCTTTCCAAAATGTCCAAGAACATGTTCATAACTTCAAAATTGAGCAAGATATGCATTGGAGAAGTTGGGAAATTTTTGTGAAATAGCCAAAATCAATTATCCTTGAAACTTCATTTTTGACAAAAGGGGCCCACTCTTTCCACTTGAATCAGCTTGGCCATGCTTCCCACGTGTCCCACTTTTTATTTCAATATTTAAAATTAATTTTTTCATTTTTATTTGATTTTATTGGATTTAATTCATTGTAAATCTTTTAAAATCAAATGAAAATAAAAAAGATTAATTAAGGGACATATCTTGCTTTGATTAGCTTTGAACCACCATTATGCACATCCCAAATTCGTGCAAAGGGCTAAAGCTAGCAAGAATTCAAATTTGGCTCAAAAATGGAAGGTTTGTTAATGGAGTTTATGTCAAAATCTTAAGCATGAATGCAAGGCATTATTGGCCATAATTCTTATCAAAACTCATTACATAACCGATATGCAAGTCAACACAAGAAAGGACACGACCTAAGAGCTCCAAAAACGGCCATACAAAATTGCAAAATTGTCACACAAACTTGAACTCTGAAAACCTAATTGCAGTGCCTCTCAAGTCCCAATTTCCATCCAAACGTATTCCTGACATCCCTAAGAAGCTTTGGCAATCAAAAACAAGCATAATCACTCAAGAAATCGTGCCATAGACCTCCTCCGGTTTGCTTCATTTTTTCAAATCGTATATCATATTTCATAAGCAATTAACCCATTTTCTTTGTTGTTTTGTGTTGCTAGGGGCTTTCTAAAGCTAGTAGATTGATCCAATTGCATTTTAACGCATCATAGCATGATTCACCATTGAAATATTTTAGGGTTTCTCAAGCTTCAAATTGGGGATTTCCCCATACTGTAAAATTGGGACATCAAACTGCCATGGTTGAATTCGTGATATCCAAACGAACATAACGGACCCATCGCGCTCAATTTATGGTCAAGCATGGCCTAATCGCTGTTTTTTTGCAGGTTGCATTTTGGGGGGGGGGGGATTTAAAACCCCCGCTATCTCATTTTATTACAGGGACGAACGGAGAAGAAGAGTGCGTGGCGAGACATGATTGGAAGATTTAAATTCCAGCGCGCTTTTTTATTTTCATAACATTGACTTTGGCTTTGTTTTATAATATTTATTATCCATTACAATACAAACGCGCACCAATAGCTCACTTGGTCAAGGCATTCACTAGTAAGCATTGGGACCTGGGTTCGAATCCCAGGTCCCCTCAAATTATTTCCATTATTTTGCTTAACATGTTTCTATGCAGCTTCTCATCTAAAGACCACCATACAACTCCAGCTCCTGGTTTACCACGCGCCCAGGAATTCAATCTGATGGCTACCAAAGAGCATCCATCATGTGCCTCAGTCCATGAAGGAGTATCCAAGTGGGAAAAGTCAACGTGGCCAGCTTCCTAATGGGCCTAAATTCCTGGCATACACCTCCAAATTGGGCAAAAAAAAACCCCTTTGTGTGTATTTTCTTTCTCTCATTTTTTTTTCCTCTTTTATTTATTTTAATTTAATTATTTTCTTTTAATTCACCAAATTAATTTTTATAATACAAAAATACAAAAAAAATCAGAAATCATAAAAATAAAAAATATGTTTTATTTAATATTATTTTGTAAATAAATTTTAATAATCAAATTAGTTTAATTTAGGTTTTCAATTTTAATATTTTCTTAATAACTAAAAAATATAGAAATTAGGGTTCTAGTATTTTTATTCTTTTTCCTTTTTATTCTTATCATTATTAATTATTAATCATTTTTGTAAATACTCTTGTAATTAAACAATTAGTAAATTAGGTTTAAACTTAAATATTTTCTTTAATAATTAAAAACAATTTAGAATTAGGTTTTTATTTAATTTCAAATTCCAATTAATTTTCTTTATGTCCATTAAATACAAAAACATCACAAAAATAACTTCTTTTCTTATTAAATCATTAATTAATTTTCAATTTCAATATTTAATTTCTTTAAAGGGTCCAACGCCCTCGCACTTTCGATTCCAATTTCCTTTCGCGCGTTTATTTACATTTTTCATTTTAAATATTATGTAATTGCCCCAAAGCTTTGTAATAGATAATTAGGACATTTACTTTCCGTACTTTTATTCAAAATCGGGTCTTTGTTAATTTGGCGATGTAGACCCGCGCCTTGTAATAGCGTAGGACCTTTCTTTTTCCGCATTTTAATTTCCGCACCCTTTAAACTGTTAATCACATGAAAGAATGTATGCCCAAATAAAAACAAGCGTAGATCACCAAATGCATGACAAAACAAATATTATCTGAAAATGACACACAATTCACACACCACTCCTAGGGTACGCCTCACTGTTGCCTTGCCCCTCGAAACGTGGTCGTCGAGTAGAGGACGTTTTAGTAAGTCCTCATGTCCATGAACATGGCATGTGGGTAGCTTCTAAGGTGTCCTACTATTGCTCTGGTGACCACACTATCCCTAAACTCGAATTGACCCGAACACCTCCAACGGTGGTGCTACCTACCTCTCAATGGTGGGATGGCACTACCTTAAGGACATTTACACAGACTAATTCCTTAGGGTAGGTAGATGACTCGTAGATACTTGCTCTAATTCAAAACAAATCAAAAACTTCTTTTCACACCGACACTTTGCAAAAAGCTTTCAAAAACAACTTTTCAAACACTCTTGAGGACTGATACAAGAGTCGATCTGAAACTTTCAAAGAAACTTTTTTCAAACACACACACTTGAAAAGCAAAATTTTTTTTGAAAACATAGAGTGAGAAAGTACCTAAGAGCCCATGGATAACCATGGATAGAAAGGGTGCTAACACCTTCCCTTTCTATAAATCTACCTCCCGAACCGAGAGACAATCTCAAAAGGAATTTTTCTGTGCTTTTGTCCTTTCCTTGTTGGAGAAAATAAAAGACGGTGGCGACTCTTGCTTCCGCGACATTTCGCGAAACCAGCGTTAAACAGTCAGTTCCAGATCCACCGATCACAGAACTGGCGACTCTGCTGGGGAAACTCTTATAAAGTGAGGTGTACCTTAGGATAGTTCATAACTGTGTTTTCAATTGTTGTGCTTTGTTTGCTTTATTATTGTGGGTTGCATCGGAGTTACATAGATCCTAACCCGGATCTGGGGATACCCTGTTAGGTAGCATAAGCTGTGAGGGACCTGTTTGGCGTAGACCGACATGGGTGAAACAGTGGCTACGTTGGTGTGGCACCTTGGTCTGTACCGATATCCCTTGTGTTGCAACGAGGAGAATATGGGTCTTCTGAGGAGTCATTAAGCACCAACCGACCTTAGAACCTTAAATGACCCAACTTGGCCAATAGAACGGTAGCAGTATGCTACGCCCATTGAGGCTAAAATCTCGTGATGGTTATGGCCGCAAGAAAAGGTTGCGATGCTGGAGTTATGACCGATTGAGGGTAGTCAGTGATATTGAGATCCTCTAGAACCCGGTTACTTCTGATAGGACAGGTCCTAACTAACAAACTGAAAGAGGGTAATACCTAGACCCCATGATGGCCAAAACTCTAAGGGTTTCTCTTGTGTGAATTGTGTGCCTTCCAACTTGACTATTTGCATACTTGTTATCTGAAACTAGAGTTTCTTGCAGGTTTTGTTTACAGTCCTTAATTTGGACTAATAACAGGGTTTATCCATATTACTCCATGCATAGCATACCATCATACCATTGCATACATCCTGCATAAGGACTAATCCATTTCAAGGATCTCAAGGGTTTGTGATGCAGGTCATGATGCCTAGCAAGGGGCAAAAGGGGATTTATTTTCCTCTAGCCAGGTTGATGACCCGAGTCAGGGGCTATGACCCACTTGATATGGTGAGCTTTGACTCTTGAAGAAGGTTCCCCTAGCCAAGATTATCTGGAAATCAAAACAAGGTTGATAACTCGAGTCAGGGGCTATGACCCACTGGATATGGTGAGCCTTTGACCCTTGAAGAAGGACTCTTAATAACATGCAGTTCCTTCAATCAAGCTATCGGATCCCAACTCTAATGATTTTCTTGTTTACCCCGTGAGATCCTTGAAAACATCGCATGCATACATACATATCATTGCATTACAGGTACCCTTGGTACATGTCACTTACCATCTCCACTGTTTATTTCAGCAATGGCTTCCCAACAAGATAACCAGGATCTTCAGGCTCAAGAGATTCAGTTCAGAGAGATCTTCCTAAGCCTATCCAAGGGGCAGGAAGAGTTGAGGACACTCCTTATGGGGAATTTGGCCAAGCAAAGTCCCGAAGATGACAAGGACGAGCAGCTGAAACGTCTGCAAGCTGAGGTAGATACAATGAAAACCCAGATGCTGGGACAAAGGGCTCTCATCCAAAGTTTAGCTCGGGAGAAAGGAGAGTTGAGGGCCATGATCAGTCAGCTTCATCATGACATGAAGCAACCAGCCCAAGTCAGGGACCAGGTCATTGAACAGCTTCCAAGAGGACAAAGGTTTGGTCCAATGAATAGACCTCTCCAAGCTGCTATCACTTCACAGGTCCAACCACGACCTCGCCAAGAACAACGGGCTGATCAGAGCAAGCCAGACAAGCCTACAAGGCAGTTCACCAAGCTCAACGTGTCACCGTCTCAAGCTTTACAACAATTGTTGAGGTTGAATCTGGTGACGTTAAGGGACCCTCCTAAGCATCTCAACACAACCTCCCTAAAGTAAAATCCTGAGGAAAGATGTGCATACCACTCTGACAGTCCAGGACATGACACCGACGACTGCTGGGCTTTGAAGAATAAGATTCAAGATCTGATTAATGAAAGAGCTGTGGATTTCACCCAGATAGGCCAAGCTGAATGCTCCTTCCATCCCTACAAGATGCACCAGTCGAAGTAACAAGCCCTGCGATTAGAAGACTTGTGTTTATTAGAATTTTCAAGTTGTAACTTTCTTTTGACTGTTCAAACATTTATTCATGATTAAACGTTGTTAATTCATTAATGCATCGCATATGTCTGTTTTGAAGCAATATATTCGCATTCACTATATGCAAACTGTTTTCATATTTTTGTGACGGTCAACTCTCAATAATTCTAAGCCTCTTGAGGGAGGATGACGAAAACGATACCACGATCTTTACAGTATGCTTTTGAACAGACCCCGCTGATGAGGTACAGGCATTATTTCAATTCCTAAACACTGGAGTTATAAGGAAGATAATCCCTCGTCAACCCCTCTGAGCCAAAGAAGTAGGAGTTTTTCTTTTCGAAATTTAAAACCCTTAATCATAACCTGGGGCAGGGTAGTCTCTCAGTTGATCCAAGTGCATAACGAATGGCACCAAAGAGGTCCTTACAAAACAAAAGACAGTGATGGTTCCGAACAATCATACAGATAGGCAGTCATTATATCTCAAAAAATAAAAACCCATTAAGTCAAAACCTATAAAGGAGACTTACAAAACTGGGGTATCCCGCTGACTGTAATCACAAAAGAAACAGTTCAGGCAAAAAAAATAGGGATAATAAAATTAGAAAAAAGAGGTCACACAAACCCTCAACAAAAAGAAATGACTGCCCATTCAGAATAAATCATCATTATCTGAACCATCATTGGTATATCAAAGCAAAGACTCAAACAAGGTCTAACGCACGATCAGCTGAGTTTAGGTTTGAAGAACATCACGAAGAGCGGGTGGGTACAAATAAATTTGAGCCTTTATCCTTTGTTTCTTAAACCGTGAACCAGGCCACGCTACAACCCTTAAAAGTATTAGCTGAAGCATGGGTTAGTTCGAAAGCATACTATTACGAAAGGTATCCTGACTCCTTAAGGCTTGCGGTAAAATAACAAGTTGACATCACAGTTTACAAAAAATTCACTTGTTTTTATGAAAAAAAATGCATTTTCAAAAAACTTCAAGACAGACATAAGCTTTGCATTTTTAATATAACATTGCTTGCATATGACTATTTGTTCAACAGCAGAGAAATTCGCACGACGAATATCTAGTGAACAAAAACCATTTCAAGGATCACCTCAAGTGGAAAAACACTTCCAACCAAGGGGCAGACATGATCATGGTCCATCATCTGGGGCAGTCCAGTCAAGATTCAAAGAATCTCTCAGGAGGCTAAACAGCCAGGGGCAAACCTCCGCCTGAGCCACTTGGGGCATTGGACATGAATTCCCAGCAACGAATCTTGCATGACGAAATATCTTCTGGTAGCATGGCAACACAACAACATGGACATTTCCCTACATCCTGAGAACATGGACATAGTCGAAAAAATACTGCGCATAATCAAAGACCCGCTAGGTTGACACACCTAGGCAAAAATAAGGGCTTCCCGGCGAACCAAAAGGGTTCGGGCAAAAATAAGGGATGAAATGAAAAAATCCGTACACCCGACAAGTCGAAAACCTGAAAAGGCGGCTTGGGCAAAAATGGGTATCCCGGTGGACTGAAAACCCGAAAGGGCGGTCCAGGCAAAATTAGGGATCAAAGCGTACGACTATGTCCCGGTATCTCGTCACTTGCCTACCAGAAGAAGATTTGTCAATCGGCAGTCATCAAGCACCCCCACAGGTGCCTTCCCCCACTGAAACTGGGGCAATAATGAGTTGTCTAAGCGATCTAGTTGCTCTGCCATCAAGGTGCCAAGGCAAGTTCAGCTGAAGAACATAACCAATATACCCTAACTCCCCAGAGAGTGAGCCAGCAAGTCAATGCACTCTCCCCAAGTAGAATTATCCTGTCAGCCTTAAGGAAGTTGTGTATCCTCCAGCAGATCTCAAACATTCCCCAGCACATCATACAGATATTCTTAACAAGCATCCCCGGCAGTCTTGATCTAAGATTGTTCCCCGGTGGTATACCAGACATTCAGCGGAGCCACTTCCCTAATATATCTCGAAAATTCCCCCAGAAGAGTCCAATCCAGATTTCCCCAGGAAAATTTGAATCATCTCCCCAATAGGAAGCTCACCCCCAGTAGATTCTGGAAGCTTTCCCCCTGCAGAGCACGAACGTGTCCCCCAGCTTTATTCAAAGGTTATTTCCCTACCAGGATATAACTGGGTTATCCTCAGCCAAAAGCCACGGAAAGATCGTCCTCGGCGAAGTCTTCCTATCCCCAGCGGAGTCTATTAACACTTCCAACATAACAACGGTATCCCCAGCGAAGTTACCATCAACATCCCAGCAAAGTACCTCTCTTCCCACAGAGTATTGTTCCCCAGCAAGATCGCTAGAGTAATTTTTCCCTGCAGAGTAATCCATTCGCCAAGTTTATTCCCCAACGGAGTTATCTTCTCCTACCAGTATTCTTGCAACTATCATCCCCAGCGGAAACAACAAAGCACTATTCTCCAACATCAGCCCAGGATGTGACTTCCCGGCACCCGTCAAGGATTTACTTTCCTAGACGAAAACATACATTCATAAACATCGCATTTCCATACATTATAGCATGCATATATGCATCATGAACATACGATCTCATTTATGTGGAGAACATCATGGCTTGATCCATATCGTGCATTGCATATGACTGACCTTTACCTTTCAGGAAAGACCCAGTTAAGTTCTCAGCTATGTCCAAGACCTCCTCTGGTTCAGTTAAATCAATTCCTAAAGATTTTTCTGATTCTTATCCAGTTGAAGTTATTTCAAAACCTTCTCTGGTTCAGTTAAATCAATTCCTAAAGATTTTTCTGATTCTTATCCAGTTGAAGTTATTTCAAGACTTTCATCTGGTTCAGTTAAATCGATTCTAAGATTTTTCTGATTCTTATCCAATCAAAGCTAATCCAAGACCTTCTCTGGTTCAGTCAGATCGACCCTAAGATCTCCCTGATTCTTTTTCCAGTTGAAGATGCCAAGACCTTGCCTGGTTCAGTTAAATCGATTCCAAGATTTTTCTGATTCTTATCCAGTCAAAGTTAATCCAAGACCTTCTCTGGTTCAGTCAGATCGACCCTAAGATCTCCCTGATTCTTATTCCAGTTGAAGATTCCAAGACCTTCTTTGGTTCAGTCAGATCGACCCTAAGATCTCCCTGATTCTTATTCCAGTTGAAGATGCCAAGACCTTGCCTGGTTCAGTTAAATCGATTCCAAGATTTTTCTGATTCTTATCCAGTCAAAGTTAATCCGAGACCTTCTCTGGTTCAGTCAGATCGACCCTAAGATCTCCCTGATTCTTATTCCAGTTGAAGATTCCAAGACCTTGTTTGGTTCAGTTAAATCGACTCCTAAAGATTTTTCTGATGCCGATCCAGTCAAAGGCCTTCTCTGGTTCAGTCAGATCGATGCTAAGATCTCCCTGATTCTTATTCCAGTTGAAGATTCCAAGACCTTGTCTGGTTCAGTTAAATCGACTCCTAAATATTTTTTTGATGCCGATCCAGTCAAAGGCCTTCTCTGGTTCAGTCAGATCGATGCTAAGATCTCCCTGATTCTTACTCCAGTTGAAGATTCCAAGACCTTGCCTGGTTCAGTTAAATCGACTCCTAAAGATTTTTCTGATGCCGATCCAGTCAAAGGCCTCCTCTGGTCCAGTTAAATTGATTCCTAAAGATTTTCTTGATGAAGACTCAGTAGAATACATCCAAGATTCTCTCATCATCCCGTTGAGGTAGTAATCGCCCCAGATTCTCTCACCATTACTGTTGAGGTAGTAATCGCCCCAGATTCTCTCACCGTTACAGTTGAGGTAGTAATCGCCCCAGATTCTCTCATCGTTACTGTTGAGGTAGTAATCGCCCCAGATTCTCTCATCGTTACTGTTGAGGTAGTAATCGCCCCAGGTTCTCTCATCGTTACGATTGAGGTAGTAATCGCCCAAGGTTCTCTCATCGTTACTGTTGAGGTAGTAATCGCCCCAGGTTCTCTCATCGTTACTGTTGAGGTAGTAATCGCCCCAGGTTCTCTCATCGTTACTGTTGAGGTAGTAATCGCCCAAGGTTCGCTCATCGTTACTGTTGAGGTAGTAATCGCCCAAGGTTCTCTCATCGTTACTGGTGAGGTAGTAATCTCCCCAGGTTCTCTCATCGTTACTGTTGAGGTAGTAATCGCCCCCAGGTTCTCTCATCGTTACTGTTGAGGTAGTAATCGCCCCAGGTTCTCTCATCGTTACTGTTGAGGTAGTAATCGCCCCAGGTTCTCTCATCGTTACTGTTGAGGTAGTAATCGCCCCAGGTTCTCTCATCATTACTGTTGAGGTAGTAATCGCCCCAGGTTCTCTCATCGTCCCGTTGAGGTAGTAACCATCCCTGATTCATTCATAACCTTTTTAAGCTCCAGACTCGATTCCTGTATCTCTTCAGGGCACGTCTGAAGAGGTTTAAGGATTCAATTCCTGTGACCAGTCAGGGCACATCTACACAAAGATTTTAAAGTCTACTCCTATAACAGGCCAGGTAATTAGCTTTCTTTTTCAGGTACGCAAGTTCTCGCTAAGGAAACTCTTACGCGATCGACACCCAGATGGCATCCATAAGCCCATCCACCTATCCATCACCTCTCAACATGGCATCTGTAAGCCCATCTTCCTATCCACTAATCTCCAAATGGCATCTGTAAGCCCATTCCCACCATCACACTACTATGTGAGCGCAAATTTCTGGGCACTCTAGTGTTCAATCATCTTCCACCTTCGGATTACGAAAGGCACGCCAGCCAATCTACATCCTCAGGTTTAAGAAGATTGAACAGGGGAAACTGTTGTACCCAAAATTTGCCCTCCCATATTCTTCAAGGTTTGCTAAGATCATGCTTCAAAGTCTACTCAAGGGCTACACAGTCAACCACCCTCCTAAGCCAGTCAAAATTAGGGTTTTGGTTCTTGCAAGGAAGTTGAGGTTTTCAAGGGCTCAATCAAGTGCAATATGCTCATAAACATTGTCAAGCACCTACATGTCAAGTTTCAAGACTCATAACACAAAATTGCACAGTCAAAAACCCTAATTACTCAACAGTCAATTGCAGGGGAAAAATGGTCATTTGATAGTCAAAAGTCAAAAAGTTTGGTCAACATCTTATTTTGAAGCCACAATCATCATTTGGTCAAATCTTGACCATGATTCCACAAGAATGGCTCAAAAATCATCAAGATGCAAAAGTTTCTATTCTTGGACAGCTGAAAAGTCAACTGTAACTTGACCAAGGCATAACCTTTTCATGGTTCATCATAAAAATCCCATCCAATGCTCATCTTGAAGGGAAGGACATTTCCTACAACTCATCTTCACATTCCAAGTCCAAGAAATGCTCTCACAAAAAGTTATCAATTTCAACATTATGGGTCATTTTCAAAAGTCAACAAAAAGGGACTTTAAGTCAAAGACCATAACTTGAGATGGGTAAATCAAAATGACATGGGACCAATGACATTGGTTAGAGGACTTCAAGACCTTTCCAAAATGTCCAAGAACATGTTCATAACTTCAAAATTGAGCAAGATATGCATTGGAGAAGTTGGGAAAGTTTTGTGAAATGGCCAAAATCAATTATCCTTGAAACTTCATTTTTGACAAAAGGGGGCCACTTTTTCCACTTGAATCAGCTTGGCCATGCTTCCCACGTGTCCCACTTTTTATTTCAATATTTAAAATTAATTTTTTCATTTTTATTTGATTTTATTGGATTTAATTCATTGTAAATCTTTTAAAATCAAATGAAAATCAAAAAGATTAATTAAGGGACATATCTTGCTTTGATTAGCTTTGAACCACCATTATGCACATCCCAAATTCGTGCAAAGGGATAAAGCTAGAAAGAATTCAAATTTGGCTCAAAAATGGAAGGTTTGTTAATGGAGTTTATGTCAAAATCTTAAGCATGAATGCAAGGCATTATTGGCCATAATTCTTATCAAAACTCATTACATAACCGATATGCAAGTCAACACAAAAAAGGACACGGCCTAAGAGCTCCAAAAACGGCCATACAAAATTGCAAAATTGTCACACAAACTTGAACTCTGAAAACGTAATTGCAGTGCCTCTCAAGTCCCAATTTCCATCCAAACGTATTCCTGACATCCCTAAGAAGCTTTGGCAATCAAATACAAGCATAATCACTCAAGAAATCGTGCCATAGACCTCCTCCGGTTTGCTTCATTTTTTCAAATCGTATATCATATTTCATAAGCAATTAACCCATTTTCTTTGTTGTTTTGTGTTGCTAGGGGCTTTCTAAAGCTAGTAGATTGATCCAATTGCATTTTAACGCATCATAGCATGATTCACCATTGAAATATTTTAGGGTTTCTCAAACTTCAAATTGGGGATTTCCCCATACTGTAAAATTGGGACATCAAACTGCCATGGTTGAATTCGTGATATCCAAACGAACATAACGGACCCATCGCGCTCAATTTATGGTTAAGCATTGCCTAATCGCTATTTTTTTGCAGGTTGCGTTTTGGGGGGGTTTAAAACCCCCTCTATCTCATTTTATTACAGGGACGAATAGAGAAGAAGAGTGCGTGGCGAGACATGATTGGAAGATTTAAATTCCAGCGCGTTTTTTTATTTTCATAACATTGACTTTGGCTTTGTTTTATAATATTTATTATCCATTACAATACAAACACGCACCAATAGCTCACTTGGTCAAGGCATTCGCTGGTAAGCATTGGGACCTGTGTTCGAATCCCAGGTCCCCTCAAATTATTTCCATTATTTTGCTTAACATGTTTCTATGCGGCTTCTCATCTAAAGACCACCATACAACTCCAGCTCCTGGTTTACCACGCGCCCAGAAATTCAATCTGATGGCTACCAAAGAGCATCCATCATGTGCCTCAGTCCATGAAGGAGTATCCAAGTGGGAAAAGTCAACGTGGCCAGCTTCCTAATGGGCCTAAATTCCTGGCATACACCTCCAAATTGGGCAGAAAAACCCCCCTTTGTTTGTATTTTCTTTCTCTCATTTTTTTCCTCTTTTATTTATTTTAATTAAATTATTTTCTTTTAATTCACCAAATTAATTTTTATAATACAAAAATACAAAAAAAATCAGAAATCATAAAAATAAAAAATATGTTTTATTTAATATTATTTTGTAAATAAATTTTAATAATCAAATTAGTTTAATTTAGGTTTTCAATTTTAATATTTTCTTAATAACTAAAAAATATAGAAATTAGGGTTCTAGTATTTTTATTCTTTTTCCTTTTTATTCTTATCATTATTAATTATTAATCATTTTTGTAAATACTCTTGTAATTAAACAATTAGTAAATTAGGTTTAAACTTAAATATTTTCTTTAATAATTAAAAACAATTTAGAATTAGGTTTTTATTTAATTTAAAATTCCAATTAATTTTATTTATGTCCATTAAATACAAAAACATCAAAAAAATAACTTCTTTTCTTATTAAATCATTAATTAATTTTCAATTTCAATATTTAATTTCATTAAAGGGTCCAACGCCCTCGCACTTTCGATTCCAATTTCCTTTCGCGCGTTTATTTACATTTTTCATTTTAAATATTATGTAATTGCCCCAAAGCTTTGTAATAGATAATTAGGACATTTACTTTCCGTACTTTTATTCAAAATCGGGTCTTTGTTAATTTGGCGATGTAGACCCGCGCCTTGTAATAGCGTAGGACCTTTCTTTTTCCGCATTTTAATTTCCGCACCCTTTAAACTGTTAATCACATGAAAGAATGTATGCCCAAATAAAAACAAGCGTAGATCACCAAATGCATGACAAAACAAATATTATCTGAAAATGACACACAATTCACACACCACTCCTAGGGTACGCCTCACTGTTGCCTTGCCCCTCGAAACGTGGTCGTCGAGTAGAGGACGTTTTAGTAAGTCCTCATGTCCATGAACATGGCATGTGGGTAGCTTCTAAGGTGTCCTACTATTGCTCTGGTGACCACACTATCCATAAACTCGAATTGACCCGAACACCTCCAACGGTGGTGCTACCTACCTCTCAATGGTGGGATGGCACTACCTTAAGGACATTTACACAGACTAATTCCTTAGGGTAGGTAGATGACTCGTAGATACTTGCTCTAATTCAAAACAAATCAAAAACTTCTTTTCACACCGACACTTTGCAAAAAGCTTTCAAAAACAACTTTTCAAACACTCTTGAGGACTGATACAAGAGTCGATCTGAAACTTTCAAAGAAACTTTTTTCAAACACACACACTTGAAAAGCAAATAAATTTTTGAAAACATAGAGTGAGCAAGTACCTAAGAGCCCATGGATAACCATGGATAGAAAGGGTGCTAACACCTTCCCTTTCTATAAATCTACCTCCCGAACCGAGATACAATCTCAAAAGGAATTTTTCTGTGCTTTTGTCCTTTCCTTGTTGGAGAAAATAAAAGACGGTGGCGACTCTTGCTTCCGCGACATTTCGCGAAACCAACGTTAAACAGTAAGTTCCAGATCCACCGATCACAATGATGAAAGTATAAATGACTTCCATATGAACATCCTTGAAATTTCTAATGCCTCCAGTGCTTTAGGAGAGAAAATACCTGAAGACAAATTGGTGAGAGATATGCTCAGGTCTCTTCACAAGAGATTTGATATGAAAGTAACTGCTATAGAAGAAGCCCAAGATATTGACAAAATGAAAGTGGATGAACTTGTTGGATCCCTTATAACATTTGAATTAAGCATAAATGAAAGATCTGAGAAGAAAAACAAAAACAAAAACATATCATTTGTATCTAATACTGAAGATGAAGAAGTGGACTGTGATCTGGATAGAAAAGGAGAAATATCAAATGCTTTAGCTATGCTTGGAAGACAATTTAATAAAGTGATAAAAAGAATGGACAAGAACTAAAGATCAAATGTCAAGAACATCCCATATGACATCTATAAGTCAAATGAGGTGGGAAGAAAAAGGGCTAAAGAAAAATCTTCTCAAGGGAAGGGAATGCATTGTCATGAATGTGAAGGCTTTGGTCACATTAGAGCTGAATGTCCTACATATCTAAGAAACAGAAGAATAATCTATCTATTACTTGGTCTAAATAGGACTCAGAGATTGATCTTGAAGAATCTACCAAATATATTAAAGCTTTGACAAACAAATATGTATCTGATGAAGAGTCTAGTGATAGGGAACTAACCTTTGATTATTTAGCTGCTTCATACAAATAATTATGTCTCAGAAGTGCAGAAGTTTGTCTTGAAGGGGAGAAATAGAAAGCCATCATAACTCAGCTGAAGGAGGAAAGGGAATAGCATCTTAAAACTATTTTTGATCTGGAAAGTGAAGTGTCCTCTCTAAATTCAAATTCTGATAGAATGGTCAAATCTCTCAAAATGCTGAATAATGTGTCTAACTCATTAGATGAAATTCTCCAAGAAAGAAGAGTGATAGGAGATAAGAGTGATTTAGGGTTCAATGAGAAAAAGGAACCTAACTCAGAAGAGTCTTCATCTGTTTCCACTCATGCCAAGCCTAAACCAAATATGTTGAATCAAATGTCTCAACATATGGGAAAACATCATGGTAAGAAAGGACATCTTGGCAAACATCATCATGAGAAACAACCTTCATTTGTTTCCATCATGCCAATCCTAAACCAAAGATGTCGAATCAAATGTCTCAACATCATAATAAGAAAGGACATCTTGGGAAACCTCATGTGAAGGAAGGACATCATGGAAAACATCATGGGAAGAAAAAGATTAATCACACCAGGGAGAATCCCCAACCCTGGAGATGTCATCACTGTGGAAGGCTTGGACATATATGGCCCTTATGTTTCAAGTTGTATGGATACCCTAAAAATTCTCCTCTACCCAAAACTGATAAGGCTCCCCAAAATAGAAAAAAGGAGAAATAGTGGGTTCCTAAGTCCAAGGTTGGTAGTTTCATTGCTCACACCTCCCTCAGAGTACCAACCAAAGATGACTGGTGCTTTGACAACGGTTGTTCTAGACACATAACAGGTGTCAAGAATCTGTTTGTGGATGTCAAATCTCATTCCACCAGTTATGTGACTTTTGGTGATGGAGCAAAAGGAGAAATCAAAGGTGTTGGCAAGCTTGACTGTTCAGGAGTCCCTAAGCTTGATAATGTGTTACTTGTAAAAGGGATAACAGCTAACCTGATAAGCATAAGAAAACTATGTGATCAAGGATTCAAAGTTAACTTCTCCAAGGAAGAATTTCTTGTGTGCAATGAAAAGAATGAAGTTATCAAGAAAGGAATCGGATCTAAAGACAGCTTCTATCTATGGGTTCCTCAAGAGTTAAACCTCTCCTCAACATGTGTTTTAGCCAAAGATAATGAAGTTAAACCATGGCACCAAAAGTTGGGGCACTTGTATCTGAAAGGTATGAAGAGAATTATATCTGAAGAAGCAGTGAGAGGGATTCTTAAGCTCAAGATAGAAGAAGGAAGGGTATGTGGTGATTGTCAAATTGGAAAGTAGACTAAGATGTCACATCAGAAGATTCAACATCTTACTACATCAAAAGTTTTGGAAATTCTCCACATTGACTTGATGTGACCTATGCAAGTTGAAAGTCTTGGTGGTAATAAGTATGCCTATATTGTTATGGATGACTTTTCTAGATACACATGGATAAACTTTATTAGAGAAAAATCAGAAACTTTTGAATTTTAAAAGATCTTTGCCAAAAACTTCAAAGGGAAAAGGAAAGCCGTGTCATAATAATAAGAAGGGATCATGGAAAGGAATTTGAGAACAACAAATTTGATGAGTTTTGCTCCTCTGAAGGAATCAGCCATGAATTCTCTTCTCCCATTACTCCATAACATAATGGGATTGTAGAATGCAAGAATAGAACTCCCCAAGAATCTTCCAGAGCCATGATTCATGCTAAGAAGCTACCCTACCATTTTTGGGATGAAGCTATAAATACTGCATGCTATATTGATAACAAAGTCACTCTAAGGAAAGGCACTTCAGCTACTTTATATGAAATATGGAGGGGAAGAAAACCAACTGTTAAATACTTTCAAGTCTTTGGAATTAAATGTTACATCTTAGCTGATCGAGAACAAAGGAGGAAGATAGACCCCAAGAGTGATGAAGGAATATTCCTGGCCTACTCTACAAACAGCAGAGCATACATAGTTTTTAACTCCAGAACCAAAGTTATGATGGAGTCAATAAATGTTATTATTGATGATAGAGGATGGAATATTGAAGGAGATGTATCAGAAGATGTTGGAACATCTTTTCCTGAAAGTCCAACTGAATCAAATGACACGAGTATTGATTCTAATCCTCCTCAAGAAGATCCCCAACCTAGTCACCTCAATAAAGGACCTTCAATTAGACCTCAAAAAGATCATCATAAGGAGCTTATCATAGGAGATCCAAACAAAGCAGTTACCACCAGATCAAGAGAAGGGATTTAAAACTCTTGCTTTATATCAAAAATTGAGCCTAAGAATGTCAAAGAGGCCCTAACTGATGAGTTCTGGATTAATGTTATGCAAGAGGAGTTGGAACAATTCAGTAGGAATGAGGTTTGGGATCTGGTTCCAAGACATGAAGGGACAAATGTGATTGGCACTAAATGGGTATACAAGAATAAATTTGATGAAAAAGGGGTGGTCACTAGAAATAAGGCAAGGTTAGTTGCATAAGGATACACTCCAATTGAAGGAGTGGACTTTGATGAAACCTTTGCTCCTGTGGGTAGACTTGAATCAATCAGACTACTGTTGGGAATTGAATGCATTTTGAAATTTAAATTGTTTCAAATGGATGTAAAGAGTGCCTTCTTGAATAGATACCTGAATGAAGAAGTTTTGGTTGAATAACCAAAAGGATTTGTTGATCCTATTTTTCCTAAACATGTTTATAAATAGATGAAAGACTGACATAATTCGTTGGGGAGAATGTATGTAGAAAAGGTGGCATAGACAAAACCATCTTTGTCAAAGAAGAAGAAGGGAAGATTATGATTGCTATAATCTATGTTGATGATATTGTATATGGATGGATGTCAAATGAGATGGTGGAACATTTTGTCAAGCAAATGCAATATGAATTTGAAATGAGTCTTATTGATGAATTAACCTATTTGCTTGGTCTTCAAGTTAAACAAATGGAAGACTCCATATTTTCATCTCAGAGAAAGTATGCCAAGAATATAGTGAAGAAGTTTTGGATGGAGAATTCCAATCACAAAAGAACCCCTGCTCCCACACATCTGAAGCTGACTAAAGATGAAAAAGGAGTAAGTGTAGATCAAAGTATCTACAAAAGCATAATAGGAAGTCTTCTATATCTCACAGCTAGCAGACCAAACATTGTCTTTGTTGTAGGGGTGTGTGCAAGATATCAAGCTTATCCTAAAATTAGCCATGCCAACCGTGTGAAGAGGATTCCTAAATATGTGAATGGGAAAAGTGATTATGGTATGATGTACTCTCATGGATCAAATTCTTCCTTAACTGGTTTTTGTGATGCTGATTGGGCAGGAAGTGCCGATGATAGAAAGAGTACATCAGGAGGATGCTTCCTTCTGGGCAATAATTTTATATCTTGGTTCAACAAGAAGAAAAATTTTGTGTCTCTGTCCACTGCTGAGACTGAGTACATTGCTGCAGGAAGCAGTTGTTCTCAATTGGTTTGGATGAAACAAATGTTATTAGAGTACAATATCAAACAAGATGTCATAACATTATTCTGTGACAATTTAAGTGCCATAAACATATCAAAGAATCCCATTCAACACAGCAGTGTTGTACCCCAATTTTTTTCCCTAAGATCCCTTCATCATACCATATTGATTCAATCACAAAAAGATCACATTAGGGTTTTTGGTTCTCCTCCCTATCTTTAGCTTTTCTCTTTGATGAATCACCAAGCACCTTGACTTTTTTTCTTTTGTGATCATGAATGTTTTGTCTTGATTTTCCTTTTAATTAATAAAATTCAATGTTGGTTTGTTTTACTTGTTACTAATGTAGGTAAAGGAAATGAGGTTTAGCAAGTTTCTCCATGGGTTCATGAGTTTATTTCCATGCCCTAGGAAATAAATCTTGAGAAGTCCAAACCTTACCATTGAAGTTTTTTTGGAAGGGATGGCGAGGCAAGGTTATTTTGATTCAC
Source organism: Vicia faba (assembly GCA_948472305.1). Taxonomy (NCBI): domain Eukaryota; kingdom Viridiplantae; phylum Streptophyta; class Magnoliopsida; order Fabales; family Fabaceae; genus Vicia; species Vicia faba. Next base: position 408,318,758 of record OX451740.1, on the reverse strand, counting down.
TATATTTCCAAGATATCAAGATTGATTCAAAAGTGCAAGGGATTGATTGAAGAAGTTGTCATGGTTGGACAAAGTCTTGTTCCCATTGATAACAAGTGCATATTTCTCTCAATTTTCAAGATATGGAAGTGCTTTTGGTGGCTATGAGTTCTCATTTTCATCCTCAACAATTGTCAAGGTTCCTCCAAGCATTTTCTTGATCTAGGAGCTAGGTTTTTGAACTTCAAATAAGTATATCTTGCTAATCTTTTGGTATTTTTGAGTGATTCCAAAGATATACTTCTCTTCAAAGGGTTATTAACAAATCACTTTGAAAGTTTCAAGAAGTTTTCCTGTGGAAGAAACTTGATGATGAAGAAATATTACAAGTCCTCCAGATAAACCCCCAATTTCTCATGTGTGACTTCAAATGATCATAACTTGGTCAATTTTTATCACCTTAAGCCCACTCTTTTTCCATAATGATCTTGAGTATGTGAACATTATTCCTTTTTTTATATGCAAAGTGAGAAAATGGATGGAAGATGCCCTAAGGATACAAAAGATTATAGGCCATTTCATGATTTTTTTTCCAACTTCAACAATTCATAACTCTCTCAATTTTTGGAGATTTTGAATGGTTCAAGTTTCAAACTGTCATTCAAGAGGTCTATTTCATGCCATATTTTTTGGTCAAGAGCAAATTCCAAGTGGAAGTCCATGTTTGGATGCAAAACATTATAGGTCACTTTTGAAGAAAAAATTTGAAATATTTTTATGGAAAGTCAACCTTTTTTTCCAACTTTGACTCAATGAAACTTTTATCTCAAGCATCCATTTGATTCAATTCTGTTTCCATTCCAAAGCTTGTAACCTCATCTTTCTAAGCATCAAGAATCATGCCATAAGACCCCTTGAGCTGAGAATTCCATTGATTTGAACTTGGTAACTTGGAACTGAAGTTTCTTCAAAAGTCAGAATTTGAAATCATTGGTTTAGCTTCTAAACACTCTGTTTCTGCGCATTTTTGCCTCTAAACATGTTTAGTGAACTTCCATAAGTGATTAGCACAACAAAACACGCGTTTTGGATGAGTTTTGATCAAATTAGAAGTCACACATTTCTTGTTTAAAACTTCACACGATTTCCCTCCAAACTTCATCATTTCACACGCTTGGACATTCCATTTGATTCCCTATAAATAGAAGGTTATCCCTCATTCATTTTCTTAAGCTTGGATAGCCATAATCACCCTGCCAAACTTGTTCCATAACTCTAATTTCTGCAACTTCGAAATCTGTTTTCAAGCCTTTTTCAATCCAATTTTTCTATCAATTTACCTTCCTTGTTCTTCCCTGAAGCTAACCATATAATTACCTTCAAGAATCGTTCCCTATATTGCTCCATAGAAGTCCAGTTTCTGAGCTCTACAACTCAACCTCAATAGGTAGATTTCTTCATCAATTCTTTAAAACTTTGATATCATTGTAATGCTCTCATTGCCCCGGTTCTAGTCGCAACACTTACTTTTATCTGGAAACATGTTTTGACCATGAAATTTCAAATCCCTTTTCAAAACATTCCTTCAAAATTGCATGAGCTGTAATTTATATAAATTTATCGCGAAGGTGTGGTTGTCTTCGTCTTTAAGAGACGAAGCGAATGACATAGGTCTCGTGCTCTAATTTTACAGATTCAGCAACCTAGTTTTGGGACTGGCTGAAGGTTGAAGATGACCAACGTGTCATCCTTCAACCAATGAAACAGCGCCATTTGGATTTTTTTGAATTTCTGATTTACATTTGATTCAGTGCTTTATTCACTAATGACTATGATATGCACAGTGCGTTAAATCCCTTGGATTTGATTACTAACGCATTTTGACTCTCATCCAATGGTCCACATATTTTTGACTTTATTTTTCTTTTCTGATTTTTATATTTAATTGTTTTAAATTTCTAAAAAATCATAGAAAATTCATTTTTAGTCCAAAAAATCTGAAAAAATTATGAAAAATATTTTTGATTTTCCTCTTTCTGATTATTATTTTTTTACAATTTTATTTTTTGTTTTGACATTTTTTTATAAATTTTTACTTTATTTTAATTGTTTTAAATGTTTAAAAATACTTTTATGAATTCTGAAAAAATTATGGAATGATCCAATGATATTGTGACAAATATTGGTGACCTCATTTATTTTTTATTTTTGACTTTGCTATTTTTTATCATTTTTTGGTTTACTTTACTCATTTCTTTTAATTTTAAAAATATTTTCTGAATTCAAAAAATTACCAAAAATTTTATAAAATCATTTTAGTCCATTTCTGATTTTTCTATGGTCTTGCTTTTTATTTCTTGATTAATTTGAACATAATTGATATTTTTCTCTTTTATTTCTATTTTAAACATTTTAAAAAACCTTTTTAATGTATATATTAAGTGCAATATTATTTTGTGATTATTTTATGGATAATCTTGGGTTGAATTTTTGATCATGAACTTTATTAACATCATTGGATCCATGGTGTTGAGTTTAACTCCATAAAAATGGATGAATGATTTTAATAATAGTTTGATTAAAATTTAATTCAAATATGGTTTGTATATTCTTCCCCACCCCTCTTCATCTTATCTCTTTCTTATTACACTAAGTATTATTGGAGCATGATCTCTATATCATGTCTCAAAACAAATGGTGCATAGATTGCTATTGATCGGTCTCAAAATAGGTGTGACTTCTACATAAGTCCACTTACGATTGCTTAACATAGCGCTAAATTTTGTCCCGATTCGAATAAATGATGATTCGTGGCCCAAACCTATGTTTGCAAGCCCAAGAATGTTAATTTGATCTCTTTGATCCAATAACCTTAAGATTCATTGTGTGGAGGATTTGGTTCTACTAATCCTCTAATGAATCTACAACACTTTTGGTCAACGCGGATCACTTAAACATCATTAATTGTTAAATGGTAGTTTTAAGGATTCCAAATGAATGATATAATTGACAAAAATCAAATGAAAATTGTTGTGTGGAGGCTTTTGTTCTACCAATCCTCTAATGTGTTCCAAACGCAAGTTTCAAGATGGTCATCCAACTGACCACTAATTATTAAATTGTTTTTACTTTGTGCCCTTTTATTTTTTATTCTTTGTGTACCATTTACTTTAAGCATTACGTTTCATGTCATTTTTTTATTTTTCTCATTTGAGTTTTTCTTTTCTCTTCTAAGACACTTAATAATCAACATGAACCATAAAAATCTTTAATGATACTTGGACTATTTGGTTACTATCCTTGGCATTATGGAGCATTGAATTCTTGGATTTAGGATTAGAAACCTTGGCTTATGTTGGAGACCTTATGACCTTGATTGATATTTTGTCTGGAGTTCTTGAGATTTACCTCAAGACATTGGGATGTTTTGTTTGTTTTGTGTGCAGGTTATTGTGATTACATACTTTGTTTTTAATATGGGATTCACCCGCATACATCCGTTACTCTGCCCAATATTTGTGAAGACTTAATACACTTGAAGTTTGGTTCTCTCAAGAGGTCTAGTATCTTTGCTTGCTTCGTTTCAATCCAAAGAAGGGGAATTCTTTCTTGACTCTTAATGTCAATTTTTGGCTTCTTGTTGGTTAGATGGTTCTTATCCCTAGATTTTACCTTATGCTTTAGGATAGTCTCTTCTTCTCCTCCCATCTTCTTTCATTTCAAACATTTCTCCCTCCTTTTTGAAAACCATTCTTGTTTTTAAACTTGAACCACTTTCATAATAAACTTGGACCTAGGTCCATGAATTTTCAAAATCTTTTCATAAATAAACTTCAATCAACAAAATAATACCTTGACAACTTTTGTGAGAATACTAAAAGCCAATCAATCTCATTTCAAACTATCTTGCCACTTTGGCTTCTACTTTAAAACTTTTCTCAAAATATTGGACTCTTGTCAATCCTTGTAGTGATGCAAACAACTATACTTCTACAATGTGTAGTGAAGAGATATATTTTCCATTTGGGTGTTGAGTGAGGCATTGTTGATTTTAAAATCCAAGCCATATCCTCCACTTTGAGATGATGGAAAGTCTCCTTTCTCACGATTGTGGTTAGTAAGTATGTTTTCCACACGGACAATGACGATGATGTCTTATCTCATAATCAACCAAGACACTTGTGTTTTAATTTTTTTTAAAGGTGAACTACGTGTACCCTGATCCCCTATTGTACGAAAGGTGGTACGTAGGCACTAAAGGTTCGCAACCACGGCGGGTGCAAAAACCATAAAAATATATTTCTTTTCTCACCTCCACCATCCATTTTTATACAATATTTTATATCCAAAATGTACACATTTTACAAAGAGGTTCCTGCGGAGTACCATAGATGGTTAGGGTGCTAATACCTTCCCTTTGCATAACCAACCCCCTTACCTCGAATATTTCCCCATCTTTTTGGGTTACTCGCTCTTTTCCCATTCCTTTGGAAACAATAAAACGCGGTTGTGATTTTTATTTTGATTTGTATACGTCTAGTCAATCCAATGGCTTAGTCTTAAAACCTTTCTACTGCTACAAGTAGGACCAAGCATATTGACATCTGTCATCACTTCATAAGAGAGCTTATTGAAGAAAAGATTGTTACCTTAGAACATGTAGCCACTGAATTGCAACTGGCTGACGTTTTCACAAAAGCTTTGGATGCTAATCAATTTGAGAGATTAAGAGGAAAATTAGGGATTTGTTTATATGAGGGTTTGTAGCAAATAAAAGTGTGTGGGAATATAATTAAATTGATATTGTATTATTTATGTTTCCAACAAATAAAAGTTAGAAAGCAATCATTACAAGACTGCCTCAATTTATTTCCCACAGATAATACCCTAAATTTGTCCTACCCTTACACCTTTATTTGGCTTACGCAATTTTCACTTCATCTGTACACATCTCCATTAGGTTATCTAGCGCATCGTGCATTCATTAACAACAAGGTTTGATACTTGAGGTCAATGGTCACGGGATTAGGGTTTCACTCAGACATCAGTGTTTCATTTCTTTGCAACCTTATCTCAACTAAAGACTCAAGGGCTACAAACAAAAGCATTGAAGTTCATCTTCACGTGCTCTTCATCTCCATAGGGATTAGAGTTATTTTCCTAGTCACGTGGAATTAAAGAGGGATCCATGGAGTTTGTTCATAAGTTCATCTCATCATCAAATAGATCTTGGTGTACTCATGGCATATTAAGGTTGTTCGAGAGAGCTCTTCAATATGCAACACGAGGAAGCTATCATTGAAGAATATCTTATCCATTGAAATCTAGGTCTTCTATTGGTTTTTCTTCATTAAGGAAATTTCGCTTATTGTATTGAATCATAGAGCATATGGCTAGAGTTTTCATACAAGAATATGGAAAGATAGTTTTACTTGGATTTTATTCATAAATTAAGGTTTATGGACATCAATGTGAAATATGATCTCATCTGAACACTTGGGTTTACTTATGGCCTAAACTTTCCTTGTGGCCTCATTTCAAGTGCTTCGAGATTGAAACCTAGTGTTGTCTTGTGAAACATTAGAGTTTTAGATCAAAGGTCCTAGAAATAGTCAAGCCTACTCAATTACTTAAGGATACTTAAGGCCGGTGATTCATTCCATTGTTGAAAAGTCAAGGCGTGGAAATACATAATTTTCTATTCAAATGAAATTATAAGAAAATACATTAGGAATTCACAATCAATTTTAAAAGGAATATCACTTTTAATATTTTTAAGAATGTATCATTTGGATTCGAGGGTTTGTAGAGTATGCTTCTTTTACAAAATCCAGCACCATGTTCATTATGACTTCAAGACCTTTTCACTATGAGAAGTTAATCCTATAAAAATTCCAATTACATCCCATACATAAAGATTTCAAAATAATATAATCTTATTCCAAATCCCTTAATCAATTACAAGATCAAGCCATTACAAAACTAGCTCATTACAATTTCTAGTTTAAAGATCTTCGTCATTCAAGTCATGGTCGTTACATATTCAACAAAATTACAAAGATAATAGAAAGAAACAATTAAAATTACATGGGAAATATATCCAAAACACATCTTTTTTACCCTTAAATTTTCCCTCCCATATTCCTCAATACATGTCAAGAATAATCTTCAAGTTGCTCAAGTTGGCTCAAGGGTTGGACAGTCAAATCACCTCCTAAGGCAGTCAAGTCAAAATTAGGGTTTTGTGTTGCATTAAGGTCCTCATATCCAAATGGCCTCAAGTGATTCCAATTTTTTTAATATGTTCTTAAGTTCATCCATGTCAAATTTCAAGCCTTGCAGAGGAAGTTTGGTCAGTCAATTGCTCAAGAGGCCCAAAAATCGACTGTAATAGGGCAAAAGTCAATTGTGTCCCAAATATAGTCAAACCTCAATATTTTTTGTAAACATTCTCATTTTCAAGGATAATTCATCATTTGATCAAGGGTTGATCATGATTCATCAAGGATTGCTCAAGATTCATAAGGGTTCAAAAGTTGCTAAATTAGGGTTTTGTAGGAAAAGTCAACTCAACTTTGACCAAGCATAACGTTCCCATACTTTATGAGAAATGACCCATCCAAAGCTCATTTTTAAGAGGATTCAATTTCCTACAATCCATCTTCACACCCCAAGATCAAGAAATTCTCTCACAAAAAGTTACAAATATGGACATTATAGGTCATTTTTGAAAGTCAACAAAAACACATTTTTTGCCAAAGCATATAACTTGATAATGGAACCTAAAAATAATATGAGACCAAACGGGTTGATTAGAGGACATCTCAAGGTTTATAAAAAGTCCAAGAATACCTCCAAAAGTTCAAAATTGAGGAAGTTATGCATTGTTGAAGTTGGGCATTTTTCCAAATTTGCCAAAAGTCAACTATCTTCAAAACTCCAATTTTTGACAAAAGGGCCCACTTTTTTCCACTTGATATGGTCTTTTCATGCCACACACGTGTCCCGTATTTGATTTCATGGCCATTCATTTATTTTTCTATTTTATTTAATTTTTATAGATTTAATTCATTTTTAATCAAAATTAAATCAAATAAAATCTAAAAAATGATGAAATCATATCTTTGTGATTGGTACAACTTTCAATTGTCATGATTCATCAAATCAATTCGCATCAAGGCTAATTCATGCATAAAAAATCAGATTTGACCTATTTTGGGAAGTTTGATAATGGTGATCAAAATCAAATCTTCCATCTTCAATGCATATGGATTATGGCCCAAGTGTTGACCTCAATTCATTCTATAACACTCACACAAGCATTAGGGATCAAAGACACGTTGAAAGAACTGCAGAAACGGCAAAACAAACTTGGAAAAAAAGCTTGAAAACTTGGAATATGAAATCCACATTGGAGCTCGATTCAAAGCAAAAGCTGGACATTGATCCATTGCTGACCATCCCCTGAAGCGATACCAATCAGAATCAAGCCTTCTCGTTGCCTAAAACTCGCTGTAAGTGTCCACGAACCAAGCTCTGAACATGGAATCCAAATCTCCAATTCTTGCATATTTTCTTTAAAATCTTGTCATATTTGTGTTTGTTGTTTGATTTAGAACGTTTTGGCATTATTCAATTTTATTTTTAGAACCTGTATCATGATGCCCGATCCTAGGGTTCTTATTCTTGATTTTTATGCCTTTTTGATACAGGAAAAATCAACGTTGATGATGGGTATAGGAATGATCAGGGGAGAGAGACGAACACAGTGATGGTCTCCATTGGCATTTATATGGCCTATAGCTCATGATAGGATGATGCCATGGATTTAGTTGCGGAATAAAATCCACAGGTAAACGAACCAGTCTTCCTTGAAGAAGACGAAGACGTGTCCTAGCGTCATTGGTCCATTCAAATAAATTGCGCGTTTTTTTTATTTTTCCAGCATGATTAATTGATTTATCCATATAATGTTTGTTGTACATTCCACTAACAATAAAGCAGCATGGATGAGTTGGCCAAGGGAGCATGTCAATGAGCATTGGGACCTGGGTTCGAATCCCAGGTTCCCCAAAACTTTATTTGATTTTTTCTCCAAGTGTTCACATGCAGCACTCCAAGCGTGGATTATCATATGCCTCTAGATCTCAACTGCCAAGTGGCCCACAAGGCAGATCCAATGATCCAAATTGAAGGTTCACCATGAACCCTGGTCAACATGCGCCTATGGAATCACAAAAGTCAAGCAGGATGGACGAAAATGGGCCTCAAAAATTGCAATTCAAACACCCTCTTTGGGCCCAATACCCCCTGAGTTTGTTCCTTTTTATTTTCTTTTCATTATTTTCCTATTTTTGTTTTATTATTATTATTATCTTAATTAATTAATTAACCAATTAACCTTTTTCATAAATAAAAATCAGAAACCACAAAAATAATATTTTTACAAAATCCATTAATTTCATTATTCATTTTTGTAAATAAACATTAATTAATTTATTTAGTTTAAATAGGTTTAACAATAACATATTTTGCAATAAATTAAAATCAAATTAGAATATTAGGTTTTTAATATTTTTAATCATTGTTATTTTATTTCCTTAATTATAAAAAAAAACAAAAAAATATTTTCATTTAATTAATTAATTCAATTATTAACTTAGACTAATTTTTAATTCAAAAAATAACAAAAAATATGCTTTATTTAATAAAAAGGGTCAAAATCCCAGGACACTCCGATTCATTTTTCTCGCGCGCGTATTACTTTTGATCCATATCTCAATATTGTAACTGCTTCAGAAATGTAATAGTTTTTAACTTAGGATTTTATTTATTTATTTATCGCTTTTATTTACTTTTCGCAATTTAATTTTAAAAGGGTTTGTCTTTGGCGATGTAAATACCCGACGCCTTGTAATATCTTAGATTTATTTTCCGCAATTTAATTTCCGCACAATATTAACTGTTAGATGTTTGATAAATAGGTAATGCATGACAAGATTAACCTTTAACCTAAAATCAACAGTAGCTCACCATTAACATGTACAAAGATAATATAACTGAAAAATAACATACTCGCACATGCGCACTCTTAGGGTACACCTCACTTGGTTGCCTCGAACTTGGTCATTGAGTATATGAAGTTTTAGAGGTCGTCCTCTTGTCCAAAGATCATAAGTTTCCTCGAAACGGTTGCCTCAGATAAAATGATCTAAGACATTAGGGTTACCGCTAAGGCGTTCTAACGTTGCTTTAGTGACCACACGTCCCTTAATCGAATTGACCCGAAAACTCCAACGACGATGCTACCCACTCATCAATAGTGGGATAGCGTTGTCTAAAGGACACTTGTACAGATTAATTCTTTTTTCGAGTAGGTAGATGGTTCTTAAGTACTTGCTCCTTTTAAAAAAAACAAAACTTTTCGCACTTACACTCCTTTCAAACAAAGACTTTTTTTCAAACCCACAAACACAAAGAAAAGCAAATTTTGAAAACACTTTGAGCAATTACCTAAGAGCCCATGGATAACAATGGATAGAAAGGGTGCTAACACCTTCCCTTTCTATAATCTACCTCCCGAACCCGAGAAGTATCTCGAAAAAGGAATTTTTCTGTGCTTTTGTCCTTTCCTTTTTGGATAAAATAAAAGACGGTGGCGACTCTTGCTTACCACAACATTTTGCGAAAACAAACACAAACACAAACCAACATTCCAAAATAGTCAGTTCTATTCCCACCGATCACAGAACTGGCGACTCTGCTGGGGAATATTAAAGTGAGGTATACCTTAGGATTAGATCATTATGTTTTCAATTGTATGCTTTGTATGCTTTAATTTTGTGGGTTTGTATCGGAGTTCTATAGATCCTAACCCAGATCTGGGGATACCCTTTAGGTAAGTAGCAATAAACTATGAGGGATCTGTCCGGCATAGACCGACACTGATGAAGCAGTAGCTACGTTGGTGTGACACTTTAGTCTGTACCGATATCCCTTGTGTTGGAACGAGGAGAATATGGGTCTTCTAAGGGGTCATTAAGCACCAACTGACCTTAGAACCTTTAATTGACCAACTTGGCCATAGAACAGTAGCAGTATGCTACACTCATTGAGACTAAACTCTCGCGATGATTCCGGCCGCTAGAAAAGGTTTCTAAACTGGAATTATGATCGATTGAGGGTAGTTAGTGATATTGAGATCCTCTAGAACCCGGTTACTATTTTTAGGACAGGTTTAAACCCACTAAAATGAAAGAGGGTAGTACCTAAGCTTCATGCCAGCCTGAAATCTAAGGGCTCTTTTGTGTGACTTGTGTGCCTTTACCATGTTTGCTTTTTGTGGATACTTGTGGTGTGCCTCTATCATGACATCATGACATCATAACATTGCATACATCTTGCATAAGGACTAACCTATTTCAAAGACAAGAGGGTTTCATCTTTGCTCTGTTTTGTAGGTCATTATGATGCCCATGCGTAAGAATACTATCCGGATCAACTTTGTCCAAGTCCCTACTTTGCTTAAAGAGTTGGTTGTCAGGATTCCAGATACTACTTCCTTCATCAGAAGGCATGGTTCTCTCCTCAGTTTGGTCACCTCAAAGTTGGAAGAACAAATGATGAGTGTCCTGGTCCAATTCTATGATCTGCTGTACCATTTTTTTACTTTCCAGGACTTCCAGCTGGTTCCTACCCTAGAAGAGTTATCTGAGCTGCTCGGTATCTCTGTTCTGGAGCAGACCCCATTTACTGGATGGGAGATGACTCTTAAGCCCGAAGAAATTGCTGCAGCCCTTCACTTGACCAAAGAAGAGGTAATGGCTAACTGAGAGACTAGAAGTGGAGCTATGGGTTTTCTGACTAAGTTCTTGGTTGGCAAGGCTAACTACTTCTGGGACAGCTTAGACTTCAAGGCGTTCGACGATATTCTGGCTCTCTTGATTTATGGCTTGGTATTGTTTCCGAACCATGATACTTTTGTTAATATTAATGCCATAAAGATCTTCATCTCTCAGAACCCGGTACCCACTCTCTTGGGTGACATCCTTCATCAGCTCTATGCTCGTACTGCCCGAAAGCGGGGAACTTTGATGTGCTGTGCTCCTTTATTGTCGAGGTGGTTTATTTCGCACCTCCCGAAGTCAGTGCTGAAGAACAAAGAAGGAATGGGCTGGGCTTATAGGGTGATGTCTCTTTCTCATAATGACATTATCTGGACTCTCAAAGGTATAGATGAGGTGACTGTCATTGATCGTTGTGGAGAGTATCCTAATGTTCCCCTGCTAGGAACCCATGGAGGAATTTCTTACAACCCATGCTTAGCTCACCGTCAGTTTGGAAGAGCCAAAAGAGAAGGACCACATGAAATGTTGATGCCTCATATCATCTTTGATTTTCAAGGAGATAGTGACGAGCTACGTCGTAGATTCATAAGGGCTTGGGACAGAGTTCACCAATCTGATCCACATGAGTTGGGTCTAAAGGCTTTTCTGCCAATGGAGCCATATCTCAGATGGGTCTGCATCCGTGCCCAAAAGTTAGGTATGCCATATGAAGTTGTCCGACCTGTCACTCTTGAAGTTGCTAATGAGGAAGGGGTTCTTCCAATCATTCTCCAACCTTATATGCCCACTAATATTGGGGAACTGAAGAGGTCCTGGATGCAATTGAGGGATGAACGGGATTCTTATCGGGAGAAGTTCAATGAACAAGAGCAGAAGATCCAGAAGCTAACTAGGCAACTGGAGAACGAGCGGATCCTGAATGATTAAGTTCGCACTGAGAAGAAGAGACCATGGGAGCATTGATGGACCTTTGAGGATTTCTTTTACAGTTTTTATTTACTTTTCAGCATTTCCATTCTTGTAACGCCTAAGGGCAGTTTGTTGAACAATTTAAATTTTTGAAGTTTAAATCTAATAAAGTGCGTTTCCTTCCTTGTTTACAAATTTGAATCCCGATTGTCTTTGAAATCATAATCATACGCATTTCATCCCATACACTCCATAAGCAGGTACCCATTACAGGTCTCTTATCTTCTTCGCTGTTTATTTCAGCAATCATCATGTCTGCTGAACCTTCAACTGAGCAAGCTATCAAGGCCCTCCAGGCCTAGAATGCCCAATTTCAGGAACTGTTCATGAATCTAGCTAAGGGTCAGCAGGACCTGAAGACCTTGATTCTAAAGGAGAAAAAGAAGAAGAATAAGAGGACCATCCTGTTCAATATTGGACGTAGGTTTGGAAACGGGTTGCAGAATGAAGTTGATCTGACCACCTCATCTGGAGGGAAAGATATTCCACAAGAAAGGAGGGCTCCTAGCCCTATGGTCTCCGACAACGAGACTGACTATGATGAAGAACAGTATCCTTCTACTGAGGATAAGTACAAATAGCTGGAAGACCGTTTGAGCGCTATGGAAATACAGAAGGTGCCCGGTCTGGATTTTGGAGATCTAGGTCTATCGTCTGGGGTGGTGATTCCCCACAAATTCAAGGCACCTGCCTTTGCCAAATATGATGGAATTTCCTGTCCGAAGCTGCACCTCCGGTCATATGTGAGGAAGATCCAGCCTCACACTGCTGATAAGAACTTGTGGATCCATTTCTTTCAAGACAGTCTCTCAGGGACTCAACTTGAGTGGTTCTATCAGTTGGACGGAGCCAGTATCCGCAGTTGGGAAGATTTGGCTACTGCATTTTACAGGCAGTATCAGTACAACTCCGACCTCGCACCTACGCGTACCCAACTCCAGGGTATGTCAATAGGAACGGGTGAAGGATTTAAAGAGTATGCTCAGAAATGGAGTGACCTTGTCGGAAGGGTGCAACCACCTTTGGCTGATCGTGAGCTTGTTGACATGTTTTTGGGGACCCTGTCTGGTCCGTTCTTTAACCATATGATTGGAAGCTCTTCAGTTGGGTTTACAGATCTTATTTTGACTGGTGAGAGGATTGAAGCTGGTATTAAGGCTGGAAAGATACAGAAGGGTGCCTCATCAAGCACTGAGAAGAAGCCGTTTAAGAAAGAGTCCAGTGATGTCTACAGTTCGAGAAGACAGAATAGACCTAAACACCGCCAATTTGTCAATGTGGTTGTCATTTCAAAACCTGTTGGTGCTCTTCAGCACAACAATCAATAGAAGGACGAGAGACCTCGAAGGAAATTTACTCGTCTCAGCATGACTTTGTCTCAGATTCTGCCCCAGTTGCTGAAGACCAATCTGGTAATTCTAAAGGAAGCTCCGAAAAGTCCAAATACCACATCACCGAGGTATAAACCTAATGCCCGCTGTGCTTTTCACTCCGATAGCCCAGGGCATAATACAGACGATTGTTGGGTTTTGAAGAACAAGGTGCAAGACTTAATTGATGCAAAGAAGATTGAGTTCGAGCCGCACGAGAGGCCTAATGTTGTGACTGCTCCCATGCCCAAACATGGAGTAAATGCTGTAGAGGAAGACTTGTTTGTAGTTTCTGTGGATGATATTGTTACCCCTCTGATGACTGTCAAGAAGAACCTGTTGCTAGCCGGTTTATTTCCGGGCTACGACGAAGGTTGCCATTTGTGTTCTGTTTTACCTACCAGTTGCCTATTCCTGAAGTCAGGTATCCAAAACCTGATGGATAGTAAGGAGATCCTGTTTGAGAAGACTGTTGTTCCTTCCATTCCTAATGAAGAAGTTGCCATCATTACCATTTTCAATAATTCTTCCAAGGCTCCCTCGAGGACGCCTGTTAGAATTACATCTGTTTCGAAGATCGCACCTGTAATTATCACTGTTCCGGGGACCATCCCCTACACCTCTCACAAAGCTGTCCCCTGGCACTCTGGGGCTGATGTTTATGTTCTTGGAGTCATGCAAGAGTTGGATGTTGATACTGGTATCAGCAACATTACTGGGCCTGCTAAAGTCACCCGCAGCCGTAGACTTTTCTCACCTGATATTGCTCCACCAACTGTCCGAAGACCTGTTGTCATTACACCTGCAAGTGTGCCTACTGCCGTTCCTGATCAAGTTCCTAGTCCTACCCCTGTCGCCGAGTCATCTAACGCTCAGGGAAAAGGGATCATCACTGATGTGCCTTCCCAGATGGAGGCACCGAAGACCATTACTGTCGAAGCTTCCAAACAGGAGATGGAAGAGATTTTGAAGATTATTAAGAAGAGTGATTATAACGTAGTTGTGCAGCTGGGGCAAACCCCATCCAAGATTTCTATGTTGTCACTGTTTTTGTGCTCAGAGGCCCATGCTAAGGCTCTGATTACCTTCCTAAAGACTGCCCACGTGCCACAAGAGACATCAACTGATTAGTTTACCGATTGTGTGGCTAATTTAACTGCTGATAATGGTTTGGGTTTCTCTGACGCCGATTTGACTACTAAGGGGAAAAATCATAACGATGCCCTGCATGTCTCCATTGAATGCTGGGGCACTACTCTCACACATGTATTGGTTGACAATGGTTCCTCATTAAACGTCTTGCCCAAGAAAGCTCTAGACCGGTTGGATTGCAAAGGGTTGGAGCTAAAGCCAAGTAACATCGTTGTCAGGGCCTTTGACGGGTCTAAAAGGATGGTGCATGGTGAGGTTGATATTCCAATTAAAGTTGGTTCTCAGGTCTTCAATTCTACATTCTATGTGATGGACATTCGGCCATCCTATTCTTGTTTGTTGGGTCGTCCATGGATCCACAAAGATGGAGCTATAACCTCAACGCTCCACCAGAAGCTGAAGTACCCGGTCCGAGGGAAGATTGTGATAGTACAAGGGGAGGAAGAGTATATGGTCAGCCACCTCAACTCGTTCCGGTGCGTAGAGATGGATGGGGAGTTCATTGAAACCCCATTTCAGCACTTTGAAGAGGTTCCTCAGACACTGGCATCAGCTGAGACTGTGGTTGAAGATTCTCCTATGAAGATGGCTTCCTTAAAAGATGCCCGAGCTATTATTGAGAAGGGTGAGTATGCAAATTGGGGCCGACTTCCTGATTTTACACAGAAGACTAACAAGTTTGGTTTGGGTTTCACTGCATAAGCTCAAAGGGTTGTTCGTAATGAAAGGATTGGAAGACCTCCCGTGTTCATCAGCAACTCGGGAGTAAATGCCATTAAAGATGATGTGGAGGAGTCTGAATTCGACAGTTGGATCTATCCAACGACCAATGGTGGACCAAGCAACTGGACAGCAAAGGACTTCATCCCTATTACTTTTGTTACCCAGTAATGAACTCTTTGTTTTGAATTTGTAACAGACAATGTTTTAAAATTTATGGCCCGGTGTCTTACCCGGGGCACCGTGGCTTCATTTGTGAGGGTTGTTGTGTGCCATTTTCATATATCATTAATAAAAGCATCGGACGTCTTTTGCATTTCAAATTTTGCACTCCTTGTCTTTCTTTATTATATATTGCAAAACAACTATTTTACACACACTCACATATACAGGTCCACATCCACTCTAGATCTCACTGGTAATGACTCTGCTACTGCCAGTTATGACTTCGAAAATACGATCAACTTAGCCGAAGACGAAGGTGAAGATGATTGCGAAGTGCCTGTTGAACTTGCAAGACTACTACTACAGGAAGAGAGGGTCATTCATTCACATGAAGAGTCAGTGGAAACAGTGAATCTGGGTACTGAAACAGACAAGAAAGAAGTCAAGATCGGTGCAAACTTGGAGCTTAGTGTGAAACAGCGGTTGATTCAGATGTTGCGTGAATGCGTTGAGATCTTTGCCTGGTCTTACGAAGATATGCCTGGTTTGGATACTGACATTGTGGTTCATCGCCTGCCTACCAAGGAAGAATGTCCTCCGGTGAAACAGAAGGTTCGCCGTATGCGCCCAGAGATATCCGAGAAAATCAAGGCTGAAGTTATGAAACAGTTTGATGCCGACTTTCTAGCAGTTACTTCTTACGCTCAGTGGGTCGCCAATGTGGTTCCTGTGCCGAAGAAGGATGGGAAGGTTCGAATGTGTGTTGACTACAAGGATTTGAACAGGGCAAGCCCCAAGGATGACTTCCCTCTACCTCACATCGACGTTCTGGTTGACAATACTGCTCAACAAAAGGTATTATCCTTTATGGATGGTTTCTCCGGATATAATCAGATAAAAATGGCTCCCGAAGACATGGAGAAGACCACCTTTATTAATCAGTGGGGTACCTTTTGCTACAAGGTCATGCCTTTTGGGTTGAAAAATGCTGGGGCAACGTATCAACGTCCCATGGTTGCTTTGTTTCATGACATGATCCATCATGAGATTGAAGTATACGTCGACGATATGATTGCAAGGTCCCAGACTGAGGAAGAACACCTTGACCATCTCCAGAAGCTGTTTGACAGGTTGAAGTTGTACAAGTTAAGGTTGAACCCGAACAAGTGCACCTTCAGGGTGAGGTCTGGTAAGCTACTAGGTTTCGTCGTGAGCGACAAAGGTATTCAAGTGGACCCTGCCAAAGTGAAAGCCATACAAGAGATGCCAGCTCCCAGAACAGAGAAAGAGGTCAAAGGCTTTCTAGGACGACTGAATTACATTGCCTGATTCATCTCACACCTAACTGCTACTTGTGAGCCAATCTTCAAGTTACTGAAGAAAGATCAAGTGGTACGTTGGAATGATGAATGTCAGACTGCTTTCGAAAGAATCAAAGAGTATCTCTAAGAGCCACCTATCCTGATGCCACCAGTTGAAGGGAGGCCTTTGATTTTATACTTGACAGTACTTGACAACTCAATGGGATGTGTGCTGGGGCAGCATGACGAGTCTGGCCGAAAAGAGCATGTTATTTATTACTTTAGCAAAAAGTTTACCGACTGTGAGACCCGATAATCACTGCTTGAGAAAACTTGCTGCGCTTTGGCATGGGCTGCTCGCCGGCTGAGATAGTATATGCTGACTCACACTACTCTGTTGATTTCAAAGATGGATCCAATCAAGTACATCTTCGAAAAGCCTGCCTTGCCCGGAAGAATAGCAAGATGGCAGATGATATTGACTGAGTATGACATCTAGTACACAACTCAAAAGGCAATTAAAGGAAGTGTATTGACATACCATTTGGCACATCAGGCAGTGGATGATTACCAGTCCATGAACTTTGAATTCCCGGATGAGAATATCATGTTGATAACTGATTGTGAGACACTTGGACCGGATGAAGGACCTGAGGAGAGTTCCCGATGGTCTATGTACTTTGATGGAGCTTCAAACGCTTTGGGTAATCGCATTAGCGCTGTGATCATATCTCCTAAAGGCTCTCATACTCCGTTTACCGCCCGACTATGTTTCAACTGCACCAACAACATGGCGGAGTATGAAGCGTGCATCATGGGTCTTCGAGCAGCAATTGACCTAAGGATTAAGTTTCTGAGTGTCTTCGGAGATTCCGCTCTCGTGATCAGTCAGATCAAAGGCGAGTGGGATACGAAACACCCAAATCTTATTCCTTACAAGGAGTATGTATTGATGTTGATTCCCCATTTAGAGGAGATCACCTTTGAACACTTCCCCAGAGAGGAGAATCAGTTAGCGGACACGCTGGCTACGATGTCTTCTATGTTCAAAGTCAATTGGGATAACGAAGCTCCCCGAATCATCATTGAAAGATTGGACGAACCTACACATTGTTGTGATCTTGAGACTGAAGAAGTTACAGGAAAGCCCTGGTATCATGAGGTGAAGAGGTACCTTGAAGCTCAAGAATACCCTGAGGGTGCATCTATTAATGACAAGAAGTTTCTGACGAGGTTTGCAGCAAAGTTCTTCATCAGCAGTGGTATTCTCTACAAACGTAACCATTATTCAACCTTACTGCGTTGTGTGGATAAGAATGAAGCAGAAAGGATCATGGCGGAGTTACATGAAGGTACTTTAGGAACTCATTCCAGTGGACATACCATGGCAAAGAAAATCCTCCGGGCAGGATATTACTAGTCCACAATGGAAGCCGACTGTTATCAGCATTCTTGGACATGTCACAAGTGCCAAGTCTATGCTGATAAGGTGCACATACCTCCAGTTCCTATGAACGTCTTAACGGCACCTTGGCCTTTTGCAATGTGGGGCATTGATATGATTGGCGAGATCAGACCTACGGCATCCAACGAGCATCGTTTCATCCTGGTGGCGATTGATTACTTTACGAAGTGGGTTGAAGCAGCTTCCTTTGCTACGGTAACCAAGAACGTCGTAGCACGGTTCATTCGGCATAACCTGATCTGTCGATACGGTGTACCAGAGAGGATCATTACGGATAACGGTACCAATCTTAACAACAAGATGATCACTGAGCTCTGCGAGCAATTCAAGATACAGCATCACAACTCTTCTCCCTACCGGCCGAAGATGAATGGGGTTGTTGAAGCGGCTAATAAGAACATTAAGAAGATTGTGCAGAAGATGACAGTGACATACAAAGACTGGCACGAGATGTTACCGTTTTCTCTTCATGGGTACCGTACCTCAACACGGACGTCAACAGGGGCAACACCCTATTCCTTGGTATATGGTATGGAGGCAGTCTTGCCTATTGAAGTTCAAATACCCTCTCTTCGGATAATGAAGGATGCAGGTTTGAGTGAAGATGACTGGATGCAGACCCGACTTGATCAACTGAACCTAATCGACGAAAAGAGACTTACTGCTATTTGTCATGGTCAGACGTACCAAAAACGGATGATCAAGGCATTTAACAAGAAAGTCAAACGACAAGAGTATCAAGTTGGGGACCTGGTAATCAAGCACAATATTCTACCTCAAGGTGATCCCAGGGGAAAATGGACCCCTACTTACGAAGGGTCATTTGTGGTTAAGAACATCTTCTCAGGAGGAGCTATGATTCTAACCACCATGGATGGTGACGACCTTCCTCACCCCGTCAATGCTGACATAGTAAGAAGATACTACGCCTAATCAAAGACCCGCTAGGTTGACTGACCTAGGCAAAAATAAGGGCTTCCCGGCGAACCAAAAGGGTTCGGGCAAAAATAAGGGATGAAATTGAAAAAAAATTGTACACCCGGCAAGTCGAAAACCTGAAAAGGCGACTTGGGCAAAAAAGGGTATCCCGGTGGACTGAAAATCCGAAAGGGCAGTCCAGGCAAAAATTAGGGATTAAAGCGTAACACTATGACTCATTGGATCACCTCGCATCCAGACTTCGGTATCAACTATCAAGCTTGGACGGAACTAATCAATCAGATTCATCTTCAACTAAGCAGCAAAGTGATGAGACGCTTAAAGATATAAAGGCAACATCAGAGTTGGAACCCAGTGGGATTATTCACATAAGTGTTTTGTTTTCTTTTTACAAATTGTATAAATTCTATTTGTTCGGCGGCGTTCTCGACTAAGACGTCATCCTCTTGTACAAAAACGCCTATTTACAGGAAAACTTCAAAATCAATACAAATTCATTTTCAGATAAATTTCAAATTGTTTTTCCTTTATCTGTTTTGTTTTGCAAAGAACGTCCAATGTTCATTTTTGATATATGAATTTGACATTAATTGCTTCTCATAAATATTTACATGCAAAATAAAGGACGAATTATGGGTAATAACAGAAGCAGGGGCAATAAGAATTGTCTGAGCTGTCTAGTTGCTCTGTCCACCAAGGTACCAAGGTAGGTTCAACTGAAGAATCTGACCAAGATACCATCACTCCCCGCAGAGTAAGACAGTAATGGTACCTCTCCCAGATAGGACCTGCAGTTGGACAAATCAGCAATACTCTCCCCCAAGCAGAGTTAGTCTACCATCAGCCCTAAGAAGGTGTGGTATACCCAGAAGGTCTTATTGTTCCCCAGAGGAGCATAAAGATATTCCCCAACAAGTATAAGAGCATCTTCGGCAGTCTTAATATTCTTCAACAGAGTATAAGAATGTTCCCCAGCGGAATACAAGATACCCCTAGTGGAGCCATTTCCCCAACGCAGTCTAAAAAAGCTTCCCCGCCAGAGTTGAATCATCTTACCCAGTAGATTCTGGAAGCTTATCCCCTGCAGAGCACAAATAAATCTCCCCAGCCAAATTCAGAAGGTTATCCTCACAAGAGTCTAACTGGGTTATCCTCAGCAAATTGCAACTGAAAGATCATCCCCAGCGAAGTTCTTTCTTTCCCCCAGCATGACTTCTAACCTCAACAGATTCAATATCACCAGCAATGGTAATCCATCCCCAATGGAATTTATCGTCGAAATCCCCAACAGAGCTTATCAATGGAATCCCCAACAAAGTTTATCGTTAAAATATTCAGCAGAACATCTCTTCCCCACAGAGTAATTCCCCTCAGAATAATCTCTTCATTAGTTTATCCCCCAACGGAGTTCTTCTCTTCTACAAATTTATCACGTTCGTCCACCATCCCCAGGGAAAGCGAAGCATTCAACTTTATTCTCCAGCAGCTCCGGGATTTATTTTCCCCAGCTAAAACATCACACTTGCACACATCATGATACATGCATATGCGTATCATACCATACGATCTCATTTATGTTGAGAACATCATTGCTTGATCCATCTCATGCATTGCATATGATTGACCTTTACCTTTCAGGAAAGATACAGTTAAGTTCCCAGCTTAGTCGAAGACCTGACCGGCTCTTAAATCTCAATTGAATTATCCTCAGTTGAATTTCAGATAAGGTTCTCAATCTCGACAGTTTCCTTACGTCAAAGTGTGGACAAGTGCTATAACCTCAACGACATACTACGTTGAGCACTAGTCAGTCCCTAGATCTTGATGTTTTCCTCCGTCATAGTGTGGACGAGTTCTCTAATTTCAATGGTATACTACGTTGAAGACCATACAGTTCCTAGATCTTGATGAAGATGTTTCCCTACGTCATAGTGTGGACAAGCGCTATAACCTCAACGGTATACTACGTTGAGTACGAGTCAGTTCCTAGATCTTGATGTTTTCCTCCGTCATAGTATGGATAAGTGCTATAACCTTAACGGTATACTACGTTGAGCACGAGTAAGTTCCTAGATCTAGATGTTTTCCTCTGTCATAGTGTGGACGAGTGCTATAACCTCAACGGTATACTACGTTGAGCACGAGACAGTTCCTAGATCTTGATGAAGATGTTTCCCTACGTCATAGTGTGGACAAGTGCTATAACCTCAACGGTATACTATGTTGAGCACGAGTCAGTTCCTAGATCTTGATGTTTTCCTCCGTCATAGTGTGGACGAGTGCTATAACATCAACGGTATACTATGTTGAGCACGAGACAGTTCCTAGATCTTGATGAAGATGTTTTCCCCCAATTGAATTATGGACAGGTTCTTAAAACCCAGCTGAAGCATTCTCTCATTTGCAGTACAGGCAAGTTCCTAAATCTCCACAAAAGGTAGGTTTCCCCAACGGAATCTTCTACAAACAACAAGTGTGCAAATTCTCGCTAAGGAATCTCTTATGCGATCGACATTCCTGCAGATGGCATATGTAAGCTCATCCTCTTACCAAAAATCCCCAAATGGCATCTGTAAGCCCATTCCCGACATCACAAGATAAATGCTACTTCATGCGAGTGCAAATTTCTGGGCACTCTAGTGTTCAATCATCTTCCACCTTCGGATCACGAAAGGCTCGAACGCTAATCTATATCCTCAGGTTTAAGAAGATTGAACAGGGGCAAATGTTGTACCCCAAAATTTGCCCTCCCATATTCCTCAAGACATGTCAAGAATAATCTTCAAGTTGCTCAAGTTGGCTCAAGGGTTGGACAATCAAATCACCTCCTAAGGCAGTCAAGTCAAAATTAGGGTTTTGTGTTGCATTAAGGTCCTCATATCCAAATGGACTCAATTGCTTCCCAATGTCTTAATATGTTCTTAAGTTCATCCATGTCAAATTTCAAGCCTTGCAGAGGAAGTTTGGTCAGTCAATTGCTCAAGAGGCCCAAAAATCGACTATGCTAGAGCAAAAGTAAACTATGTCCCAAATATAGTCAAACCTCAAGATTTTTTGTCAACATTCTCATTTTTAAGGATAATTCATCATTTGATCAAGGGTTGATCATGATTCATCAAGGATTGCTCAAGATTCATCAAGATTCAAAAGTTGCTAAATTAGGGTTTTGTAGGAAAAGTCAACTCAACTTTGACCAAGCATAACTTTCCCATACTTTATGAGAAATGACCCATGCAAAGCTCATTTTGAAGAGGATGCAATTTCCTACAATCCATCTTCACACCCCAAGATCAGGAAATGCTCTCACAAAATGTTACAAATATGGACATTATAGGTCATTTTTGAAAGTAAAAAAAAACACCTTTTTTCCAAAGCTTATAACTTGAGCATGGAACATCCAAATTGGATGAGACCAACGGTGTTGATTATAGGACATCTCAAGGTTTCTAAAAAGTCAAAGAACACCTCCAAATGTTCAAAATTGAGGAAGTTATGCATTGTTGAAGTTGGGCATTTTTCCAAATTTGCCAAAAGTAAACTATCTTCAAAACTCCAATTTTTGACAAAAGGGCCCACTTTTTTCCACTTGATATGGTCTTTTCATGCCACAAACGTGTCCCATATTTGATTTCATGGCCATTCATTTATTTTTCTATTTTATTTAATTTTTATTGATTTAATTCATTTTTAATCAATATTAAATCAAATAAAATCTAAAAATTGATGAAATCATATCTTTGTGATTGGTACAACTTTCAATTGTCATGATTCATCAAATCAATTCGCATCAAGGCTCATTCATGCATAAAAAATCAGATTTGAGCTATTTTGGGAAGTTTGATAATGGTGATCAAAATCAAATCTTCCATCTTCAATGCATATGGATTATGGCCCAAGTGTTGACCTAAATTCATTCTATAACACTCACACAAGCATTATGGATCAAAGACACATTGAAAGAACTGCAGAAACGGAAAAACAAACTTGGAAAAAAAGCTTGAAAACTTGGAATCTGAAATCCACATTGGAGCTCGATTCAAAGCAAAAGCTGGACACTCATCCGTTGCTGGCCATCCCCTGAAGCGATACCAATCAGAATCAAGCCTTCTCGTTGCCTAAAACTCGTTGTAAGTGTCCACGAACCAAGCTCTGAACATGGAATCTGAATCTCCAATTCTTGCATCTTTTCTTTAAAATCTTGGCATATTTGTGTTTGTTGTTTGATTTAGAACGTTTTGGCATTATTCAATTTTATTTTTAGAACCTGTATCATGATGCCCGATCCTAGGGTTCCTGTTCTTGCTTTTTAGGTCTTTTTGATACAGGCAAAATCAACGCCGATGATGGGTATAAGAATGATCAGGGGAGAGAGACGAACGCAGTGATGGTCTCCATTGGCATTTATATGGCCTATAGCTCATGATAGGATGATGCCATGGATTTAGTTGCAGAATAAAATCCGCAGGTAAACGAACCAGTCTTCGTTGAAGAAGACGAAGACGTGTCCTAGCGTCATTGGTCCATTCAAATAAATTGCATGTTTTTTTTTATTTTTCCAGCATGATTAATTGATTTATCCATATAATGTTTATTGTACATTCCACTAACAATAAAGCAGCATGGATGTGTTGGCCAAGGGAGCGTGTCAATGAGCATTGGGACCTGGGTTCGAATCCCAGGTCCCCCAAAACTTTATTTGATTTTTTCTCCAGGTGTTCACATGTAGCACTCCAAGCGTGGATTATCATATGCCTCTAGATCTCAACTGCCAAGTGGCCCACAAGGCATATCCAATGATCCAGATTGAAGGTTCACCATGAACCCTGGTCAACATGCGCCTATGGAATCACAAAAGTCAAGCAGGCTGGACGAAAATGGGCCTCAAAAATTGCAATTCAAACACCCTCTTTGGGCCCAATACCCCCTGAGTTTGTTCCTTTTTATTTTCTTTTCATTATTTTCCTATTTTTGTTTTATTATTATTATTATCTTAATTAATTAATTAACCAATTAACCTTTTTCATTAAAAAAATCAGAAACCACAAAAATAATATTTTTACAAAATCCATTAATTTCATTATTCATTTTTGTAAATAAACATTAATTTATTTATTTAGTTTAAATAGGTTTAACAATAACATATTTTGCAATAAATTAAAATCAAATTAGAGTATTAGGTTTTTAATATTTTTAATCATTCTTATTTTATTTCCTTAATTATAAAAAAAACCAAATATATTTTCATTTAATTAATTAATTCAATTATTAACTTAGACTAATTTTTAATTCAAAAAATAACTAAAAATATGCTTTATTTAATAAAAAGGGTCAAAACCCTAGGGCACTCCGATTCATTTTTCTCGCGCGCGTATTATTTTTTATCCATATCTCAATATTGTAACAGCTTCGGGAATGTAATAGTTTTTTAACTTAGGATTTTATTTATTTATTTATCGCTTTTATTTACTTTTCGCAATTTAATTTTAAAAGGGTTTGTCTTTGGCGATGTAAATACCCGACGCCTTGTAATAACTTAGATTTATTTTCCGCAATTTAATTTCCGCACAATATTAACTGTTAGATGTTTGATAAATAGGCAATGCATGACAAGATTAACCTTTAACCTAAAATCAACAGTAGCTCACCATTAACATGTACAAAGATAATATAACTGAAAAATAACACACTCGCACATGCGCACTCTTAGGGTACACCTCACTTGGTTGCCTCGAACGTGGTCATTGAGTATAGGAAGTTTTAGAGGTCGTCCTCTTGTCCAAAAATCATAAGTTGCCTCGAAACGGTTGCCTCAGATAAAATGATCTAAGACATTAGGGTTACCGCTAAGGCGTCCTAACGTTGCTTTAGTGACCATACGTCCCTTAATCGAATTGACCCGAAAACTCCAACGACGATGCTACCCACTCATCAATAGTGGGATAGCATTGTCTAAAGAACACTTGTACATATTAATTCTTTTTTCGAGTAGGTAGATGGTTCTTAAGTACTTGCTCCTTTTAAAACAAAACAAAACTTTTCGCACATACACTCCTTTCAAACAAAGACTTTTTTCAAACCCACAAACACAAAGAAAAGCAAATTTTGAAAACACTCTGAGTAAGTACCTAAGAGCCCATGGATAACCATGGATAGAAAGGGTGCTAACACCTTCCCTTTCTATAATCTACCTCCCAAACCCGAGAAACATCTCGAAAAAGGAATTTTTCTGTGCTTTTGTCCTTTCCTTGTTGGATAAAATAAAAGACGGTGGCGACTCTTGCTTACCGCGACATTTTGCGAAAACAAACGCAAACGCGAACCAGCATTCCAAAACAGTCAGTTCTATTCCCACCGATCACAACATCCATACTGTTACAAATGTTACGAAAAATTTCTAGTTCTATTCCATTTGAGCCAAAGATCCTAGAATACCTAATCTTTACCCAACTTTGTCTTCCATCTTTAGTCCTCACATCATCATCAACTTCATGATATACCATGCTTTAACCAATCTTCAATGCTCCATAACCTACCTCCACCTTTAATCTACTTCACGTTGCTCAAATTCTAAGATCTACA
Source organism: Vicia faba (assembly GCA_948472305.1). Taxonomy (NCBI): domain Eukaryota; kingdom Viridiplantae; phylum Streptophyta; class Magnoliopsida; order Fabales; family Fabaceae; genus Vicia; species Vicia faba. Next base: position 408,293,272 of record OX451740.1, on the reverse strand, counting down.
TGTACCAACATTTCATGCCCTTCATGTTTCAAACTTTCTTAATGATCCAAAAGCCTTCACCATTTCATAAACTTTACAACTTGTTCTTCAACAACAAACAACCGCCCTGCACAGTCTCGAGAATGACAAAAAGAAGCAACCCAAAAACCACCTGCATTAGTTCAAGCGCCAGTTCAAAGCTCAGAAAAGTAGAAAATTCAGAAATAAGAAAATGAAAATGGAAAATTAATAGAACTCTATAATTGCCAGCTCATATTAAACATATTTACCAACATCCATAATTTCCTAACAGTTTTTGGCACAACTAACTATAAACAGAATCAAGTATAGTGTAAAAAAAACCCAACAGAACTTCTCAATAGAAATATAACTGAAAAAACCAACAGAATTTTCTAATCGATTCACAACTTTTTCTAACTGAATCTCTAACTATCCTCCTAACCAACTGTAACTAACTCTCACTCTCTCAACTGTCAAAAACCAGTTTTAACTAACCTGTAACCAACTCCCATTCTCTTTACAAAATTTATAACTGTTTCAAAACAAATTAATCTACCAGCTCATTCTAACTGTCCCAATTTTTTTTAATATAATTACAACTCTTCTAACAACCCTGCATAACTAACTCCAAACAAAAACCTAACAGTTCTTTAACCAACTAGGTATAACCAATTCTAACTAAATTCCTGCTCATCTTAACTGTCAAAACCAGATTTCTTGAAATAATTGCTAACCTCCATCAGCCTTTAACAGTCCAATGAACTTCCAACAAACTTTTAACTAACTTCTAAAAACTTCTCAACAGAAAAACAAAAAGGGAAAAACTGATAACCGAAAGAGAAGAGAATAACAGAAAGGAATGAGGGAGAAGAAAAGTTAGTTAGAGGGACTCACCTTCTCAGCTTGGGCTCGATCTCCATTTTCTCTCGGCTTCCTTCACCATCTCTTCATTCTTCATTCTCAAAAGAAGGATACAAAAATCCAGCACTCTTCTCTTTTTGTCTTCATCTTCAATCTTTCTCTGTAACTCTCGAAGATGGTCCATTCTCCAACAATTTAGAGAGTCATCAATTCCTTCTCTTCTGAGATCTCCTCTGCAAATTTTTATCACTCTCTCATTGTACCATTGCAATCTCCACATATTTTTCAAGCTTCATCCGCAGAATCATATTCATCATCATCCACATCTATATCAACTGACTCCAATCGTCATCATCTTCTCATCTTCATCAGTGTAAATATCAACAACAATCGACAACAGATCCACGTCAACAAATCTCGTACACGTACTTCATCAACGCAAGAAAAAAGAAGAAGAAGAGGAAAACAAAACCACAAGATTGGAGGATGTATACCTGAGCAAGTGGATTCTCATCTTTGGTTTTCTATCTCTTCCGCTTAGCTCCATCTCGCAATTGTCGCCAGAATACGTCTCGACTCTGTATATAGGCTTTGATTCTCATATTTAGCTATCTTCATGTGTATAACGGTTTGCTATGATGATATTTGGATCATGGATCGGTCCATTTTCTGGTTGAATCAACGTCAATTGGATCTAGGGTTACCATTTCCCCCTTTCTCGATCTGAACTAACATCCAGGCCTTTAAGGTTTCAAGTCAGAGTTCACGACAAGAACGTGAAACAATAAGTTTCGTGATTGCGATACGGGGGTCGGTCGTTGGAAATGGTGGTGATGGTTGAGGAGATTCGTGGCAGCCGCATGTGTTGAAGAAGAGAGATTCGCGTTTTGGTCAAGAAGCTGAAGAGCCACCAATATTGAACCCTAGACTTAAAAACACTGTCGTTTTCATTCCTCTTCAAGATTTTTTTTCTTATTTTTTTATCTGAAGAATGAATTGGACCAAAGTTCCTCTTACTTAGGCCCAAGACTTGTTTTTGACAAGTTGAAGTGTAAACATAAATTTAGATGAATCTGTTGGTGAATTGGGTCGGATGGCATCACCCCCTGGGTCGGTTTCAATTTGTTTTTTATTAAAGAAACACAATAAGAAAGGTTGTATTAGACCTTAGCAGTTTGGGCCCTGTACCCGAATTGCTTACTACAATGCACCATCAGATTCTAATCAGCACTCTCCGGAATTTGTTAATTCTTTGTTAGATTTGTTTTTTTTGTGTTTATAATACCTGATAAGTATAATATAGGAACTAATAAAAAAAGTAGAATAATATAATGAAATATTTAGGAATTAATTCCTTAGATTTTTTTAGAATTTTCCTTATATAAAAACTAATAAAAAAATAATTCTTTTTCTTTTAGTTTTTATCCTCATTTTCGTGCCGCTTTTCCATGTTATATTTTGATGCGTTTGTTCATTGTGAAAGGTATTTTGTGCTCTTGGTCATGTAACATAACGGGTAGTTATATGATCGAAGCATACGACTTATGTTCGCTTCTGATGCGACACGCCTTATTTTTCATCGTCCTGAGAAATCCATATTGTATTATGTGTTGTCCTGATGCATGTCATATTTTATGGCGCCTTGTGCAGGAACTTCTAATTATGCGTTGCATTGACAACATGTGTTTGCCTTTATCTTAGTTGGATATTATTCCTGACTTTATTTGTTTCTTGGTGAAGCTTGCTCGACGCGTACTCCCTGCTTCTCCAGTGCTTTCGTCTTCTATTGACGACTTGCTCACTTTGGTAGTCGTCGCTACTACCTTCATAATTCTTCACACTTTACTACATTTATTTACCTCTTTTCTAGATACCATGAGAAGTAGGAAATAAAGAGCGTGCACTTGAAGTCACTGTTTAAAGACCTGTAGTAGGCATTCCGCACTTCATTTGATATATGTGTTGTGCTTGCGTTTGTTTCTTTGGTTGTTGATCGATGAGTCACTTAATTTAGAAATTGAGATCATGACTTCGCTCTCAGTGCATGATCCCTATAGGATTTTTATCACTTTCCTTTATTTCTTGTTGATCGGTAAGTCACTCAATTTAGAAATTGAGATCACGACTTCGCTCTCATTGCATGTTCCCTAAAGCAAAGTTTTGTTAGAGTTTCTTTGGCATGCTAACTTAGATAGGATATCTCTAGGTGTTCTCTCTTGAGCTTATTAGCTTATTTGCTTTATCCTTGTACATACTATGTTCCCTTAGGATGTGCTTGCTCCGTTCGGATGCGAGTTAGACCTTAGGTTGCAAACCATGCATGCTAACATTAGGTAGAAATTTCCCATTTCATCCAAATCTTAGAACTACCATTGTATGATAACATTAGGTTAGAAATACGCTAGTCTCCCTTAGACTCTTTTCTTCCCTTTTGCATATGCATCTAAAACTAAAACTTCTTTTCTTAGCAAATCATAAAACATGCTAATCACACTTAAACCCTTTTTCAAGGTAACAAAAATACAAACCAATTCAAACCTTTTTGTGTGCTCGAGAACCTTTTCTCTAAAACCCTTTTCAGGTAAGGACATGATTAATTTACTTTTGTGCCAACGCATAAGTCTCCAAAGGTCGAGCTGGAGCAGAAGGCAGAATTAGCGTTATCCATAAAAAACACAAAACAAACAAAACATTTGAGCCGAACTACGGTAGCTCTGTTTCCTTAAAAAAGGATACGTAGGCATTGAGGTAGGGCCCAAGCGAGTACAATTTTATTTTCCCTACATTCTTTTCTCCTTTCTTTTACATGCATTCTCCATTTGGAAGTAATAAACAGTAAACATAGATTAAACACACCCATAAGATAGACAATAAGAGTGGATACCGTAGAGTACTACGGGCGTGTGGGGTGCTAATACCTTCCCCTCGCGTAACAGAGTCCCTTACCCGATCTCTCGGTAGCAAGACCGTGACTTCTCCCTTCTCAGGTTTTCTCGATGTTTACCTTTCCCTTCATGTGGGATAAAAGACATTCAATTACAACTTCATTGTTTGATGATTTTTATCCGGTTGTTTCAGCTGGCGACCTCACTGGGGACAGGTCGACCAAATGTTGGTCCATCCGGAATCGCTCCTAGATCTTGCTATCTTTTCTTTGGGTGTTTATTTTTATGCTTTCTGTTTATTCAGTCATATATGTTTACATGAGCATATGTATGAATTGCATTTTACTGTCTTCCATATACTACTATTGTACTGGATATGCTTCTTATTGGGTGGGTGCTACTATGAGGTAAAAGGCCCAATACCCAGGCCGGAGTTGTATACCATAGGAACCCTAGGAAGAGAAGGTAACATGAATGACTAGTTGACTTAGGTCTCACTATCTCCGCCATGTCGTCCATGCTCAGATGAGGTACAAATGAGGGGCTATCATTTTCACATAGGTGATACGGCGATAGTTTTTCAGGAGTACCCTCGATTCTGAGTTACCCGACCTTACCTTGACCTAGTTTTCACCCGTGAGTAGGGAGGGGATTATTATCACAAGTACAGTTGGTGACTGTGTTCAGATGGTTTCTCAAAGATGGTGACTATTGGTTCTAATGGTTATGTTCTGGATTTCTATCAGTGACTATGAGGTTCTCAAATTTATTTTCTGAGTTCCGAATTTGTTCATGAGGTTTTTTGGTTTATGTTCTGGACCTGTGATCCTGGTACTTACAGACCATGCAGAGATAGTACAACAGAAATTAGTATCATGGAAGTAGTAACCCCATGATCATTTGCACTTACATCATATCATATTTATTTTTTTCAAAAGAAATGTCAGAAAAAATAAAATTATATACTAACCTTGCATGTGCATGTCCATTCCGGGTTATCTCACGAAGTTATTGTTTCCGTCAGTAACGTCTAGAAACAGTGACGTTCTCAAGAAGACCAAGAGAGACAATTGTACTTATCAATGCTGCTCAAGTTTTCCGCTCAAGTTCTTGGCCTTCTTAGAAGAGTTTAAAAACCATTTAGCCCGTCCTAATGCAGAAGCTTTCAGTGAAAGACATGGTAGCACTCTGACTCTACTTCAGCTTTATAACTGTGAGTTATGATGTTTTACCTTCCAGGAATATCATATCGTTCCAACTCCGAAAGAATACTCTCATTTGTTCAAGATTATCGAGCACATACTTGTTGCTGTTCTGAGCGAGCATGATTTTGAAGCTATTACTAAGAAACTTTATTTGGGCCTTAGTAATGTGAGATAGATATAAAGATAGAGAAATGATGGTAGCCTACCTTTAGGCTAATTATTATATTGTTACTACAATTACCGACAAGCTTGTTTGACAAAATCACTTATCTTGTACTCTCGCAACTTTCTTGTTTTCAATTCCGTGGGAATTTCTCCTATTTCTGGATATTTTCATTATATGGTCGTTCTTATCATCATGTTGCTGGATTATCACCAACGATAACTAAGTTGTGGAAAACCGGAATGGACAATCATTTCATACATCATACATATCATGCATTTCATGAATTGTAGGTTTTCTGGCAGGAATTCTTATCTGATGGTTTTGCCTCTTATTATCAGATTCTACAAGATGACTTCCTTACATCCTTATCGCACTCGAGCCAATAAGTTGTGGATTATGGAATAGATTGAGAAGAACCAGGCCGCTCTCCGCAAAGACATGGACACCATGGGTAATCAGATGAATCAGCTCATGGAAACTCTTCATGCTGTCATACAAGGGAAGGAAGAGCTCAGACTGAGTGTTATTAAGCTGGTTAACAGTGCCTCTATAACCGAGAATGGTGGACCCGAGAATGACAATAGGGGGATTCCTAAAGAGAACCCACGACTGATTGTGGATGACCACCATGATGTCATCCATCTCGATGACCCTCCAAAGGATTCTATGGCTAATTTGTCTAAAACTGCTAAGATGTACAAGGCTTTGGAAGAACGCCTGAAGGCTATGGAGACTTATAATAAACCGGGATTCAGTGTCGCTACTATGTGTTTGGTTCCAGGGGTTGTGATTCCACCAAAGTTTAAGGTACCTGATTTCGACAATTATAAAGGAGTTACATGCCCAGAGACTCATCTCTGATCTTATTTCAGAAAGATGGCTGCTTATGCTAACAACAAGTCGTTGCTTATGTATTTCTTTCAGGACAGTCTGGCCGAAGCTCCATTAGAGTGGTACATGCAGTTGGAGAAAACTCATGTTATTACTTGGGGTGAGCTTGTAGATGCTTTCTTAAAACATTATCATTACAACACCGCCATGGCGCCTAGCCGTGCACAGTTGTAGAGTATGTCTCAAAAGACTAATGAGTCTTTCAAAGAGTATTTCCAGAGGTGGCGCCGTTTAGTCGAGAGGATTCAACCTCCTCTTTTGGACCGGGAACTGGTAGATTTGTTTATGGGTACCCTTCGAGGTCCTTATTTGCAACATATGCTTGGCAGTACTTCTGATTCATTTTCAAATATGGTTATCATCGGGGAGCGGGTTGAAATGTGTATTAAAGTAGGGACTATTACAGGTGCATCTGGAACGAATGGTAACAATAGCTCAGGTGGTGGTAAGAAACTTTATTCTGGAGATTTTGTCAAGAAAAAGGAAGGAGAGGTAAGAAATGCCTCTGTTGATAAGGGGAAAGATGTTGTACAGGTTCCATACTACCAAACCCCTGCTACTGCTCCACAACAACAGCATGTGCCGCCACGAAAGTATCAACAGAATCAAAGGCCCCAAGGACAAAGGGGTCAACAAAGGTCGCAAAGGTACCCTGAGAGGAAGTTGGATCCAATCCTGATGTCGTATGCCCAATTGATTCCACAATTGCTAGCTGGTCAATTGATACAACTCCGAGAGATAGGTCCTCCTCCGAATGAACTTATGAGGGGTTATGACGTTAATGCACATTGTGAGTTTCATTCGGGTGCTCCAAGGCACTCGATTGAAAACCGCATAGCTTTAAAATACAAGGTGCAATATCTTTTGGATGCCAAGGAGTTAAGCTTCGCTCCTATAGGCCCTAATGTTCGGAAAAATCCTATGCCTCCCCATCATGGGGCTACTGCCAATGCAATCGGGTTCGATGATGGTCATGACTCAGTGACTCAGGTTGATGAGGTTCAGATGTCAATGACGGTCCTAATAGAGCATATTTTGCAGCAGGAAGTTCTACAAGAGCTTCATGACTTTTGTTTGAAATTCTCATCCAATTCGGGCGAGTGTGATGATTTGAAAACTTCCATTCAGAGAGTGATGGACGAAGGGGTTGTTAGAGTTGAGAAAGTCATCCCCGAAGGTGATGTTGCTATTCTAGATATTCCGTATTACTCGGCCAATGTTCAGAGGAACACTTTAAGAGTTCTGTTGGTTATACAAGTTCCAGTGCTCCCCGCGCTAGATCAGAATCCGGTTGCTCCCTTGTCGATCCAAGCACTGACAATTCCAAATCCAGTACCCGTTCGGATAATTGATAATAGGGTAGTGCCATGGGAATATAATGCTATTTACATCTGTGGAAAGAAAGTTATTTATCTACCGATTGAAAATAAGGACATAACAAACATTGCTGGAACTAGCAGAATAACCGAAAGCGGGAGAGTCTTCGCTCCTACTCCACCACCTCCCGAGGAAGTTATTGAAGAGATTCCTGTGAAAGATAAAGGTAAACAAGTAGTTAATGATTCTCCTGGGACGTCTTTTGAACAACAAGTGGAGAAGATAATCAGGGTGATCAAGAAGAGTGATTTCAAGGTAGTCGACCAGCCGAAACAGACGCCTGCAAAGATATCAATCTTATCCCTCCTTCTGTACTCTGAATCTCATCGAACCGCCTTGATGAGAATTCTGCACGGTTCTCATGTGAACCTGGAAATTTCTGTGGCCCAATTTGAAGGGGTTATTCCAAATATTTTCGTAGGGAACTGTCTGGGTTTCATTGACGACGAGCTTCCCCCTGAGGGCCGAGCTCATAATAAAGCGTTGCATATTTCCATCAGATGTTTAGACATTGTGATGTCTCGAGCCCTGGTAGACACTGGGTCTTCTTTGAACGTGATGCCTAAACATACTTTGTTCAAGATGAACATTGACGGGGTTATGATGAAACCTAGCACGCTGACAGTCAGGGCTTTCGATGGGTCCAGAAGATCTGTATAAGGGGAAGTTAACCTACCCATCAAGATTGGTCCCCATGTGTTCTACCTGTCATTATATGTCATGGATATCCCTCCATCTTATACTAGTCTGTTGGGACGCCCGTGGATACATATGGCAAGAGCTATGACCTCAACTCTGCACCAACGCTTGAAATTCATCATCCAAGACAAGGTCATCATCGTTGGTGGAGAAGAAGATGTCGTGATCAACAATGTTACTTCCTTCTATTATGTCGAAGTGGATGGGGAAGTACATGAAACCCCTTTCCAAGCCTTGGAAATCATTTATGTTGACAGAGTCCCCGCCATGCTGGAAACTACAAAGAAGTCCGGAGTTCCAATGGTTTCCTTGAAGGATGCTAAAGAAATTGTGGAGTCTAGGATTCCCAATGAAGACTGGGGCAAAGTGATAGAGATGCACGAAAAGAAGGAAAATTTTGGACTCGGGTTCGGGTCCTCTTTTTCAGATCGTGTTGGTACGGGTCCAACTGTGCTCAAAGGAAAATAGGTTCCCTCGCTTTCAGAAGGGTTTGTTAATGTTGGTCCAAGTGTTCAAGGACAAATACACATACTGGATGATGAAGACGATGCTGATGTGGCTCAATATATCTACCAGATTGCATCTGATCAAGAGCTCGGCAATTGGACTGCTACTGTTATTCCTGAAGTGGTTTTATTTGACATTTAATGTTCTTGTTTTGAATAAGTCGCATTGTGATACAGTGGCAGAATTGACTGTTAATACTGGTTTTACGTTTGTGTTCACAAATGTCGCAATAAGCAAGAGTCGCCACCGACTTTTATTTCATCCAACAAAGGAAAAAGGAAAAAGAACAGAAAAAACCTTTTTCGAGATGTTTCTGAGTACGGGGGGTAGATTATAGAAATGGAAGGTGTTAGCACCCTTTCTATCCTTGCTTGTGCGTGTTTTGAAAAGTTTTTGTTTAACTTCGTGATAACCCTTGTATCTTTCCTCAAGAGTGTGACGAAGTTGTTTTTGAAAACTGTTTTGAAAGTGTTTGTGTGATAGAGTTTTTTATTGTTTTGAGTAAGTACTCAAGATTTTCTACCTACTCGAAAAAAGACTGTTCGTTCTCGTTTCCTTCAGACAACACTATCCTACTATTAAGGATTAGGTAGCCCCATCGTTGGATTTTTAAGGGACATTCGAAGGGACAAGTATGACCACTAAAGCAATGATTAGGAAACTTTAGTAGTTACCCTAGAGTCTTAAATATCTTTCCGGGGTAACATTCGAATGGGTCATTTTGATCTTTCGGGACAGGAGGACGACCACTAAAATTCCCTATACTTCATGACCGTTTACCGAAGGCAACCGGAGTGGGATAAACCCTAGGAGTGAACATGTGCATGTGTTATTTTTCAGTTTATTTATCTTTGCACAATTAGGGTTATCTACGTTTTAATCGTTGATTTATCTTTCGCTTACAATCCTATTATCCATACATCTAGGTAGTTTATAGTTTCGGAAATTAAAAAATGCGAGAAATTAAAGTCCTAAATATTACAAGGCTTTTGGGAAGATACATAAATATTTGACTGAAAATAAAGATGCAGAAATTAAAACCCTAATTAAACTATTACAAACCGGGCGCAATTACATTAATATTGAAAAAGTATCGTACGGCAAAAATAATTCAGCACGAGAATAAAGCTTGGAAAATGTTTAAAACCCTAAAAACCTAATTTGATCATAAATTATTTTTGGATTTTTTTTGTGAAAAAGATTTGAATTTAACCTAATTTCTAATTGATTTTAATTAAAAATAAATCAAAGTTGAAGAAATTAATTTATTTACAAAAATTAATTTATTAAAAAAAAGAACTAAATCCTATTTTTTGTGACCTTTTTGATTTTATGATTTTATAAAAAAATGAATAATAAAAATAATTAAACTAATTGCATCAAAATAAAATAATAAAATAAAAAAAGAAAAAAGAATAAGCCTGAGGGGGTGTAGGCCCAAATGGAGGTGATGTTGCTGAATTTCTGCGAATGCCCAGTCTGGTTGGCCCAATACAACACTGGATCAGGTGTGTTGTGCCTGGAGCGTCCACCATGCGCCTGGATGCTTGATGCGTTGGATCTGGATGCAGTTGGATCCAATGATGATGACTTGGAGGCCCTATGGTGTGCGCCCATATGATGAAAGCATGGGATCTATAATGAAATAATAAGAAAAATATTATGTAGGAGGCAGGGATCGAACCCCCTTACCTCCTACACATGCGCGTTCTGAAGCCCTTCCTATTTTCCACTGGGCCAATTGGCCTTTTGATAATAATAATGAATAAAATGTAATATATTCAATAATTGGTCAGTGTTATAAGAAAAATGTGCGACATTCAAATTGTCCAACCACGCCTTGACATGCCTTCATCTTCTTTAGGGAAACTGTCGTTTTAGGTAAGGACCTTCACCTACGGACACAAGTTGTAACTATAACCCTGCAAATCTCAAAAATCAACACCAGATAAGATAAATTAAATTCAAGGCCATGGATCATTTGAGTTTGATCCTCTGAACATGATGGTGTCCTTCATTAGACCCAATTGTACCTGTATCTGAAAGCCCTAAAACGAAGCTCTAAACGCTAACAATGGAATTCCATCAAACAGGCATCAAAACATATAATTAATTATGCAAACACGTTCTAAATGATGATACAAAAATGAATGTATACTTGGAAATCATTTATAATGCGTAAATTTCCAAAACCAAATTCAAGAAAAGTGGCAAACCGTGATACTCGTGTAGAACGTTTCTGGGCGTGTTAAGGCTTGATAATGGTTCAAATAGCTCCCAAATATTGCCAGGAATTGATTGCTAGCCTTGAAGCACTTTGAATCTCCCTCTAACTCAAAATCCGATTGGATCTTTCTTTGTCAAAAGTTGAGTTTTCTTCTCTCATTCCACACGGCAAAACCTCTTTTTTTTAGCTCTGGGAATGTTGTGCATATATAGTATGATCAATTAGGTCAATAAAATTGGATTCAATCTTTGAAAATTTGTGAAAAAGATTGGATTTGTTTCTTGTATGATTTATTTCTAAAATAAGCCAAATTATGATCCTTTTCAATCCAATTAGCCCTTGCACGAATTTGCTTGATTTGCTAGCTGTTCATGGACTCATAATGTGCTCACAAAATCAGATCTTTGATTTTATTTGATTATTCCAATATTTAAATTAATTTATTTTGATTTAAATGAATAAAAAAAAAATAAAAAATAAAAAAAATAAAATAATAGGTGGATAAGCTCAGGGGTCGTGGGTCCTCTTGGGAACAAGTTTCAAACAAGAGAACATGGGCCCATTTGGAAAAAAAAGTCATTTTGATCAATGTTGGCTTCATGCCCATTTCCATAAATTGGTCAACTTTGACAATACATATCTCCCTCAATTTTAATCCTAAGAAGGTGTTCTTTGACTTTTTAGAAAGCTTAGGATGTTCATGTTCATGTAAGGAGCCTTGACCCAAAAGGTGTTTTTGTTGACTTTTTGAAATGACCTATAATGTTGAATTCATATCTTTTCATGAGCGCATTTTTTGAACTTCAGGGCTGAAGATGAGTTGTAGGGAGTTGAATTCTCTTTAAAATGAGCCTTAGATGGGAAATTTTTGATAAAGTATGAGAAAGTTATGCTTGGTCAAAGTTTGGTTGACTTTTCCTATAGAAACCCTAATTTATCAACTTTTGAGTTTTGATGAATTTGGGGCATTCCTTGAGGAATCATGATCAACCCTTTATCAAATGATGGATTTTACTCCAAAATGTTGATGTTTACCAAAAATATTGAAGTTTGACTACATGAGGGTCACAGTTGACTTTTGACCTAGTACGGTTAATTTTCAGACATTTTAGCAATTGACTGAGCAAACTTGTTGTGTAAGGAATGAGACTTGACATGGATGTTCTTGAGGCCATATTAGGACCATGGAAACCATTTAGGACCCTTGGAACTCAAACATCTTGATGAGGAGTGAAACCCTAATTTGAGGCTCATTGTCTTAGGAGGAGGATTTGCCTGGTTAATTCTTGGGCATCCCTGAGCAAGTTGAGGACTTCAATGAGCATGTTTTGAGTAAAATGATAGGGTAAATTTTGGGGTACAACACACATGTTTTTGCCTGAAGCATGTTGACAACTTGTGAAAAGGGCCCCCTCATGTTTCTATGTTTGTTTAAAATTAAATAAAATGGCATTTTTGCATAAAATTTTTACTCTTTGTCTTGTCTTATTTTCATAAAATAAAAATGGCAATGCTTTTCCTTCTAACTCTTTAACCATTTTCCAATTCGCATCCATATTCTAAAATGAGGCATGATTCATCAATCATGCAGGTCTGCCTCTAATTCCATTAAAAACGATGATGTTACAGTTCCTTACACCAATATCCTTGGAAATCCGAATGACCAAGCCGATGAAGATAGTGGGGAAGATTGTGAAATTCCAGAGGAATTGGCAAGACTGTTGAGACAAGAAGAGAAAACTATCCAGACTCATCAAGAAGCTATTGAGGTCATCAATCTCTGCACCGACACAGTGAAAAGAGAGGTCAAGATAGGGGCTGCTTTGCAAGATGATGTAAAGAATGGGTTGATTGAGCTTGTCAAAAAGTACTCTGACATCTTTGCTTGGTCATTTGAAGACATGCCTGGTTTGGATACGGATATAGTCATGCACCATTCGCCACTCAAACTAGAATGTCCTCCGGTAAAGCAAAAGCCATGGAGAACTCGTCCAGATATGTCTCTCAAGATCAAAGAAGAGGTTGAAAAGCAGTTGAATGCAAGCTTTTTGTTGGTATGTGAATAATCAGATTGGATTGCTAACATCGTACCCATCCCTAAGAAAGATGGGAAGGTGCGCATGTGTGTGGAATATCGGGATTTGAATAAAGCAAGCCCAAAGGATGACTTCCCAATACCTCACATCGACGTATTGATTTATAACACGGCTCAGTTCTCAGTTTTCTCCTTCATGGATAGTTTTTCGGGATACAATCAGATAAAGTTGGCCCCGAAAGACATGACTAAGACGACATTCACTACTCCATGGGGTACTTACTGTTATAAGGTCATGCATTTTGGCCTTAAAAATTCTGGTGCAAAATATCAACGTGCCATGGTGACACTCTTCCATGATATGATTCATAAGGAGATCGAAGTATATGTTGATGATATGATTGCAAAATCATAAACCGAGGAGGAACACTTGGTCCATATGCAAAAGTTATTTGCGCGCCTGTAAAAGTTTAGGCTAAGGCTTAATCCGAATAAGTGTACCTTCGGGGTGCGATCTGGCAAACTACTTGGTTTTATCGTGAGTCGGCGAGGAATTGAAGTAGATCTCGACAAAGTAAAAGAAATATAGAATATGCCAGTGCCAAAAAATGAAAAAGAAGTAAGAGGGTTCCTTGGGAGATTGAACTACATAGCCAGGTTCATCTCTCATCTCACAACTACTTGTGAACCCATCTTTAAATTGTTGCGTAAGAATCAAGATGTCCAGTGGGATGATAATTGCCAGGAAGCATTTGAAAATATCAAACAATATCTTCAAGAGCCTCCAATCCTTATTCCTCCAATGCCTGGGAGGCCACTCATCATGTATGTGATACGGTGGGAGAACTGACTTGAGGTTTGCGTTTGTATTCGCAAATGTTGCGGTTAGCAAGAGTCGCCACCGACTTTTTATTTTATCCTAAGGAAAGGTTAAAAAGCACAGCAAAAACCTTTTGAGATGTTTTCTTGGGTTCGGGGAGTAGATTATAGAAAGGGAAGGTATTAGCACCCTTTCTATCCAGGGTTATCCATGGGCTCTTAGTTTCTTGCTTAGATCACTTGCCTTTTGTTTTCAATTTGTTTGGAATGGTGCTTTGTGTGTGTTTTGAAAATGTTTTGAAAAAGATGCCAATGTGGTGGCAACCTTTGTAATGATCCATGTGGGGATGTATACAAAGATGTATGTCTTTTGAAAAAGTTTTCATTTGTTTTTGAAAGTTGTTTTGAAAGTGTAGTGTTGTGTGATTTTGAAATTAGGCAAGTGTTTTGTTTTGCAAGCTTGATTCAAGTAACTAAGAGATTATCTACTCCTAAATTTCTCAAAAGACTATTGCTATGTTTTAACCCTTTTAACAAGTTTGTTCCACCATTGTATTTGGTGGACAACCTTGTGTTAGGATGTGAGAGGGACAGGCGCGGGTCATCGTTTAGACCATAATTGCAACGGCGTTAGATGTCTTTGGGCAATTTTCTTTAAGGGACTTGATCATTTGTTTTTGTTTGTTTTTGAAAAGTTTTATCGAGGGACTATGATCATTCAAATTGTTTGCTTTGCCCAAAGAAGTTCAACATACAATATGGCCCAATTTTGAAAGGCAACAAGTGGAATACCCTAGGGGGTGCAAGTGTGATTTGTGTGTCCATTTTCATGCTTGTTTATCTTGAGATTAGGTCATAACTATTTTTTATCGTTTTTTCGCATACAAACCCTAACTCTAACATGTTATCATTAGAAAGCAATAAAGTGCGCAATTTAAATTACTAAGCTATTACAAAACCAAATATGGGAAGCGGGGTACAAATGTTCGAATGGGGATATTGACAAGAATTTAAATCTAAATTATTACATCAATTTGAATATTTGCAATATAAATAATGTACAAAAATTAAATAAGAATGCAAGATGCAAAAGAAATGTTTTGTATATGTATGAAAAAATATTATTTATGTAAAAGAGAAAAGAAAATAAAAATATATTATTTTTTGAGTATTTTGAATTTAGGGCAAAAACCCTAGTTTTAAAAGAAAATGTATTATTATCTAATTTAATACAAATATTTATTTATTAATTATAAAAATAAGAATAATGAAGTATATTATGAAAAAGAGTATTTTTGTATCAAATATTAATAAAAATGAAAATTCAAATATTTTTATATTTTTAACTTAAATATATTGATAAACATATATATATATATATATGTATATATATATATATATATATATATATATATATATATATATATATATATATATATATATATATATATATATATATATATATATATATATATATATATATATATATATATATATATATATATATATATATATATATATATATATATATATATATATATATATATATATATATATATTAAATCTTAAATACACAAAACAAATATTTGTTTAATATTTTAATAAAATAAATAAAAAGAGTATTTTTTATGTGAAATATTTTCAGAAGGTAAATAAAAATAAAAAATGTATTTACACTATTTTTCTATTTATTCTAATAATAGTATATATATATTTATGTATAAACAAAGAAATAAATCAAATAAATATGCCATAAATTCAAAAAAGGATGGAAAAAATATTTTTAAAATTTTTATATCATGAGAAAAAATAAACAAAGTCAACCAAAAAAGAAAAAGTTAAAAAGAGTCAAAAATGAAGCAAATGGGCTCAGGGGGTGTGAATCAGAATAAATGGTGTGAATAGGAAAAAATTCCAGGCCCAGCCCAGAAGACTTGTCTTCTTCAACCTCTGAACAACATCCTTCAAGTAAAACACGCGTTTTTTATCTCTGGATTCCTGTACTTTCAAGCAAAACTCATAACATGAAAAGTGTAGAGCATTAAGAGACGGTTTCAACCATATAAAGAACTTGACCTATCTCTCTAAGATGAGGGAGAATTTCTCCTCCCCCAAATCCTAACCTAGTTTTTCATCAATGTTCAGAACCAAAATTCTCTCTACTTAGGCAAAAGAAATGAAATGTAAAGATATGTACATGTTCAGGGCTATGAGTAGAACCTTGTTTCTTCACAAACTTAAGACTAAAGATGCATGATAAGAGAGATACGAGTTCAAAGTTTTACCTGTGCAGTTGAACTTCAATCTGGAGAATGAGGAACTTTCAGTGCAATGTGATGATTGGAAAAGCTTCCTTGAGGTCCAGGGATGCTGTTTCAATGCTTACTTTGTCTTGAGAGCTTCTGAATCAAGCTATGGAACTTCAACTGCAAAAGGAAAAAATGAAAATGGTGGAAACTGTTAGAGGGATTACAGATCAGGTTTTAGGCCATGGTTAGCTTGCATATGTTGTAAGGAAGGTAGAGGAACAGGTTTGGACAAGAATGCTCGAAGGGATTGAGAGATAGCACTCAATCTGTAGGGGTTACCCTGTTTGTGCAGTTTCAAGGTGATTAGGGCAATGGGGGTGTTTTAGATGGCAAGGGCTCGTGTGTTAGCTTGGATATGTTCTTCTGAATGTGTTTGATAGCTTTTGTGTTGTGTTTCTATGCTGAGGTTCAAGTTGTCACAAGTTATGGACTTTTCTTCTATGTTAAGCAACAAAATGCCACTTGATGTTTCTAGCCTGTACAGGCCCTCCCACTATGCTGCTATCCCTTGCCTTGATCAGTGCAATTTGCTCACAAACTTGTGCCAAGAAGATCTTGATTGTACCACTTTGATTGCAAACTTGACATAAAGTTCTTCTTTTCAAGAATGGAAATAGTGCTTTTTCTAGTTTAGGCTTAATTCCTTGTGTAATGACCAAAGGCTTAGAATAAAAACTTGGTTCAATGGTTTTGCATTAAATTTATGAGTGTAAAAGGGTTTTAGGGCCTGCAATGTAGCACAAACTATGCTGATTTGAAAATGGTCCAAGTTATGAACATGTTCATGAACCATTCAAAAGTGGATTTTTGCCAACTTGTGAAATTCGAATCTCTCAAGTTATGAGGTTTTTTGATGAGTTCTTGGACATTTTGGAAAGCTTGGAATGTGTACTAAAATCCATCTTTGAAATGCAAATTGAAATTCTAAGTGGAAGGGTATGAAAAGTGGCCTTGAAGTGGGGTAGAAAACCTTGTCAAAATAGGTTAAAATTTCACTAAGTTAAAAATGGTTTAGTGCCCTTATTCAAAACATTGTAACTTGAGATACAAGCTTCAAATGAGAAAACTTTGTGAATCAAAGTTGTATATTATGCAACAAGCTAAAACTTTCATGTTTTGACTTTTGTTTGAATCCAAATGGATCTTGGTGAAAAGATGGGGCAAAGTTGGGAAAAAATTAGGGTTTTTCATAACTTAGAAAAAATCTAAGTTATGAAAAATTCCATTTTCAAACCCTAATTTGCATTTTGTGATTTCTTGGTGAACAAGTTTCATGATTTGGCATGTTTTGATGAAAAATGAATCTTGACTCTTGATGTTGACCAAAAAGTCAAAGTTTGACTTTTCAGTATACCGTCAAAATTGATCAATTGACTGGGAAATTCAACTGTCAATCTTGTGTACTTGGGATCTTTTGAGCTTGATGAATGTGTCAAGACCATTTCATTGAGTCCTTGAGTCCATATGTGAACTTGGTTTGCCATTGGCTAGGTCAAACAGTCAAAAATTGCCTTTGTGCAGTCAAAACCCT
The DNA here is from genome assembly GCA_948472305.1 of Vicia faba. NCBI lineage: Eukaryota > Viridiplantae > Streptophyta > Magnoliopsida > Fabales > Fabaceae > Vicia > Vicia faba. The sequence goes on along the minus strand of OX451740.1, from coordinate 408,275,760 downwards.
AAAAATGACCATTTTGCCCTTTTGGTGATCTGATCAAATTTCTTGTGGAATTGTGATCCAAACTTGATCAAATGGTCCATGTGAGTTCATAATGTTGATGTGGGTCAAAAATCATGAGGTTTGACTGTCAATTGGCCACAGTTGACTTTTTCCCCAATACAGCTGATTTCTAGGTCAACTGTCCAATTGACTGGGCAAAACTTGGAATCAAGACTTGAAACTTGGCATGGGTAAACTTGGGAGTCCAATATGAAGCATGAAAGTCATCTTAGGCATTTCAGGTCAAAACATCCTTGGGCAATCACAAACCCTAATTTGAGTCCACAGTGCAAGGAGAAGTCTTGAGTAGAGGAAACCCTAACTGGATCTTGATCTTCAAAGGTCTTGTGATGAGAAAATGTTGAGGAAATGGGAGGGCAAATTTTGGGGTACAACAGTTGCCCCTGTTCAATCTTCTTGAACCTGAAGAGTTAGATTGGCAAGTTTTCCTTTCGTGACTCGAGGGTAAAAGGAGATTGGACACTAGAGTGCCCGGAAATTTGCACTCGCATGTTGAGGTATCAGCAACGTGATGTCAGGAATGGGCTTATAGATGCCATTTGGAGAGATGGTGGATAGGGAGATGGGCTTATAGATGCCATCTGGAGATGTGACAGAACCTTGTCGGGAATGGGCTTATAGATGCCATTTGGAAGGTGTCGATCGCATAAGAGATTCCTTAGCGAGAACTTGTGTATTTGAGAAAGACGGATGTTTTCCTGGCTTGTTACAGGTGTTTGATCTTCAGTCTCCTTATGCAGATATGCCCTGGCTATATACAGGTGTCGAATCTACAATCGGTTGCTCACAGATGTGCCCTGGCTGGATACAGGAATCGAATCTGGAAATAGTCGTTAATAGATGTGCCCTGGCTGGATACAGGAATCGAATCTTCGAACTCTTCAGACGTGCCCTGGCTAGATACAGGAATCGAGTCTGGAAACGTGGTCAACAGATATGCCCTGGCTGGATACAGGAATCGAATCTGGAGATGTTGTAGTTGATAGATGTGCCCTGGCTGGATACAGGAATCGAATCTTCGAACTTTTCAGACGTGCCCTGGCTAGATACAGGAATCGAGTCTGGAAACTGATCACTCTCAGATGTGCCCTGGCTAGATACAGGTATCGGATCTGGAATTGCGACAGTTGACGGTAATTGTTTTTGGGATTGTCTTTTTCCTGAAAAGGCAAAAAAACGCAAGTTGTATGCAATGTCATGATGTATGATATGCATGATGTCATGATATTCAACATGAGATGTTGTTGTATGCGCTTTATAATATATGTAAGCAAGATGTATGAAAATGTGGAATGTTTATGGATGTAATTTCGCCTTAGGAAAATAAATCCTTGACGGTCGGCCGGAGAATTGCTCTGTGGAAGAGATACTTGACCGAAGTTTTGATGCGAGGCCTGTTGAGGACTCTAATGGTGGATTCCGCTGGGGATAATGACGATAAACTCCGCTGGGGATTGAAGGAACTTTGCCGAGGGCGGTCTTCCGTGGTTTTTAGCTGAGGATAACCCAGTTATAAGTCCTTGTGAGGAAATAACTCTAAATAAAACTCGGGAGAGACGTCCGTGCTCCGCAGGGGATAAGCTTCCAGAATCTACTGGGGATGAGCTTTAAGACCTGCCGGGGAATGTTGTGTCCTTTCAGGATCAACGGGGAACCAACTCTGCTTGGGGAAAGTATTGCTGAACCTGATTTACTCTGTGGGGAATTTGAGATGATCTGGCTATATTCTTCAGTTGAACCTACCTTGGTGCCTTGGCGGACAAAACAACCAGACTGCATTAGACAACTTCAATTGCCCCTGTCTCTGATGTCACCTGTAATAAATCTCTTGTTTCATATGCAAATATTTATGAATCAGCAATTTAATGTCAAATGCATATATCAAAAATGAACATTGGACGTTCTTCGCAAGACAAAACAGAAAAAGGAAAACAATGGTATTTTGTATGGACAAGTGAATTTGTATTGATTTAAACTTTGCCTGTGAATAGGCGTTTTTGTACAAGAGGCTGCCATCCTAGTAAGAGGATGCCGCCAAATAACATAGAGTTTACAATTTGAAAAAGGAAACAAAACAGCTATGTGAACAAATCCACTGGGTTCCAACTCTGCTATCGCCTTTATATCCCTGAACGTCTCATCGCTTTGTTTCCTGGTCGAAGGTGAAACTGATTGGTCGATGCCGAAATCTGGAGCCAGATAGTTGATGCCGAATTCCGGATGCGAAGTGATCCAATGAGACATAGTGTTACGCTTTTATCCCTAACTTTTGCCTGGACCGCCCTTTCGGGTTTTCAGTCCACCGGGATACCCATTTTTGCCCAAGCCGCCCTTTCAGGTTTTCGACTTGCCGGGTGTACAGATTTTTTTTATTTCATTTCATCCCTTATTTTTGCCCGAACCCTTTTGGTCTGCCGGGAAGCCCTTATTTTTGCCTAGGTATGTCAACCTAGCGGGTCTTTTATTTATGCGTAGTATTTTTTCACTATGTCTGCATTGGCGGGGTGAGGAAGGTCGTCACCATCCATGGTGGTTAGGATCATGGCTCCTCCTGAGAACACACGTTTAACCACATATGGCCCTTCTTATGTAGGGGTCCATTTGCCCCGGGGATCACTTTGAGGAAGGATGATGCGTTTGATTACCAGGTCCCCAACTTGATACTCTTGCGGTCTGACTTTTTTGTTAAATGCCCTGATCATCCGTTTTTGATACGTTTGACCGTGACAGATAGCAGTGAGCCTCTTTTCGTCAATCAGATTTAATTGATCAAGTCGAGTCTGGATCCAATCATTTTCATTCAAGTCTGCATCCTTCATTATCCGGAGAGAGGGTATCTGGACTTCAATTGGCAAGACTGCCTCCATGCCATAGACCAAGGAGAAGGGAGTTGCCCCGGTTGACGTCCTTGCTGAGGTGCGGTACCCATGAAGAGCGAACGGTAACATCTCGTGCCAATCTTTATAGGTCACTGTCATCTTCTGCACAATTTTCTTGATATTTTTATTGGCTGCCTCTACAGCCCCATTCATCTTCGGCCGGTAGGGAGAAGAATTGTGGTGCTGTATCTTGAATTTTTCACAGAGTTCAGTGATCATTTTGTTATTGAGATTGGTACCATTGTCCGTAATGATTCTTTCCGGGACGCTGTACCGACAGATCAGATTATGCCGGATGAAACGTGCCACGACACTCTTGGTTACCGTGGCGTAGGAAGCTGCCTCAACCCATTTCGTGAAGTAATCGATTGCCACCAAGATGAAGCGATGCCCATTGGATGTCGTCGGTCGGATCTCACCGATCATATCGATGCCCCACATTGCAAACGGCCAAGGCGCAGTCAGAACATTCAAAGGAACCGGAGGGATATGCACCTTGTTAGCATAGATCTGGCATTTATGACAAGTTCGGGAGTGTTGGTAACAATCGGCTTCCATTGTGGACCAGAAATATCCTGCCCGAAGGATTTTCTTAGCCATGGTGTGTCCACTGGAATGTGTTCCAAATGTCCCTTCATGCAGTTCCATCATGATTTTCTCTGCTTCTGCCTTATCCACACAATGTAGCAGAGTCGAATCATGATTCCGTTTGTAGAGAATGCCGTTGCTGAGGAAGAATTTTGCAGCAAACCTCCTCATGAACTTCTTATCATTGACAGACGCACCTTCCGGGTATTCCTGAGCTTCCAAATACCTCTTCACCTCGTGATACCAGGGTTTTTCGGTCACCTTCTCAGCCTCGAGCTCGCAGCAGTATGCCGGTTCATCCAACTTCCAGATTATGATTCGGGGAGCCTCATTGTCCCATTTAACTTTGAACATTGAAGACATCGTAGCTAGGGCGTCCGCTAGCTGATTCTCCTCTCTAGGGAAGTGCTCAAAAGTTATCTCTTCAAAGTGGGGAAGCAAGGTCAACACATACTCCTTGTAAGGAATAAGATTCGGGTGTTTTGTATCCCACTCGCCTTTGATCTGATTGACCACGAGAGCGGAATCTCCGAAGACACTTAGAAATTTGATCCTCAGGTCGATTGCAGCTTGTAAACCCATGATACATGCCTCGTATTCTGCCATGTTGTTGGTGCAGCTGAAACATAATCGGGCGGTGAGGGGAGTATGAGTTCCTTTGGGAGATATGATTACAGCGCCGACGCCGTTACCCAAAGCATTGGAGGCTCCATCAAAATGCATAGACCATCGGGATCCTTCCTCAGGTCCTTCATCCGGTCCAGGTACTTCACAGTCGGTTACCACCATGATGTCTTCGTCCGGAAAATCAAAGTTCAATGATTGGTAATCGTCCACAGGTTGGTGTGCCAAATGATCCGCCAGTACACTTCCCTTAATTGCTTTCTGAGTTGTATACTGGATATCATATTCTGTTAAGATCATTTGCCATCTCGCTATTCTTCCAGACAGAGCGGGCTTTTCAAATATGTACTTGATGGGATCCATCTTTGAAATCAATAAAGTAGTGTGAGTCAGCATATACTGTCTCAGCCGGCGAGCAGCCCATACAAGAGCGCAACAAGTTTTCTCAAGCAGTGAGTAACGAGACTCACAGTCGGTAAACTTTTTGCTCAAGTAATAAATAACGTGCTCTTTTCGGCCAGACTCGTCATGCTGCCCTAGCACACACCCCATTGAATTGTCAAGTACTGTCAAGTATAGTATCAGAGGTCTTCCTTCCACCGGGGGCATAAGAATGGGTGGCTCTTGGAGGTATTCCTTTATCTTTTCAAAGGCAGCCTGACATTCATCATTCCAGCGTACTACTTGATCTTTCTTCAGTAATTTGAAGATTGGCTCACAAGTAGCAGTCAGATGTGAGATGAATCGGGCAATGTAATTCAGTCGTCCTAGGAAACCTCTGACTTCTTTCTCTGTTTTTGGAGTCGGCATCTCTTGTATGGCTTTTACCTTGGTAGGGTCCACCTGAATACCCTTATCACTTACAATGAAACCTAGCAATTTTCCGGATCTTACCCCAAAGGTGCATTTGTTGGGATTCAACCTCAGCTTGTATAACTTGAGTCAGTCAAACAACTTCCTCAGATGGTCAAGGTGCTCCTCCTCAGTTTGAGACCTTGCAATCATGTCATCCACGTATACCTCAATCTCATGATGGATCATATCGTGAAATAAAGCAACCATAGCACGTTGATAGGTTGCCCCAGCATTTTTTAATCCGAATGGCATGACCTTATAACAGAAGGTGCCCCACTGAGTCACAAATGTAGTCTTTTCCATATCCTCTGGATCCATCTTGATCTGATTATACCCCGAAAAACCATCCATGAAGGAGAACACCTTGTGTTGAGCTGTATTGTCAACAAGGACATCAATGTGAGGTAGGGGGAAGTCATCCTTGGGGCTGGCCCTGTTTAGATCCCTGTAGTCAACACACATTCTGACCTTACCGTCCTTCTTCGGTACTGGCACCACATTGGCAACCCACTGAGGGTAAGAAGTCACTGCAAGGAACCCGGCATCAAACTGTTTCATAACCTCGGCTTTGATCTTTTCAGACATCTCCGGACGCATCCGTCGGACCTTTTGCTTTACCGAAGGGCAATCCTCCTTGGTTGGTAGGTGGTGAACTACAATGTCGGCATCCAAACCAGGCATATCTTCATAGGACCAAGCAAAAATCTCCATGTAATCTTGTAGCATTCGGATCAATCGTTGCTTTACGCTGAGCTCTAGATTGGCACCAATCTTGACCTCTTTCCTATCTGTCTCGGTACCTAGGTTAATTGTCTCCACCGGCTCTTCATGTGGTTGAATAGCCCTCTCTTCCTGGAGTAGCAGTCTTGCGAGTTCACCAGGCACTTCGCAATCATCTTCACCTTCGTCCTCGGCCAAGTTGATCGGATTTTCGAAGTCATAACTGGCGGTAGCAGAGCTGTTACCAGTGAGATCCAGAGTGGATTGAAACCTGTATAAGTGAGTGTGTGTAAATATAGCTGTTTTGCAATATATATAACACAGAAAGGAAAAGAGCACAAGATTTGAAATGCAACAAACGTCCAATGTTTTGATTGATGATATATGAAAATGTCATACAAAAAGCCCTCACAAATGGAGCTACGATGCCCCGGGTAGGACACCGAGCCAACAAAGTTTTAACATATTGTTTGTTACAAATTGGAAATCAAAAGAAATTAATTACTGCGTGACAAATGTGATAGGGGTAAAATCCTTTGCCGTCCAGTTGCTTGGTCCGTTGCTGGTAGTCGGGTAGATCCAACTGTCAAACTCTGCTTCCTCCACATCCTCCTCGATAGCATTCACCCTTGAGCTGGAAATAAACACCGGAGCCTTTCCGATCTTCTCTTTGCGCACAGCCCTCTGAGCCTTTGAGTAAAGCCCAGCCCAAACTTGTCGTTCTTCTGAGTGAAGTCAGGAAGCTGACCCCAGTTTGCACAATTGCCTTTCTGAACCACAGCCCGGGCATCCCTTAGGGAAGCCATCTTCAAGGAAACACTCTCTTCGACTGTTGCTTCTGCTGCTGCTGAGATTGGATGCACCTCCTCGAAATGCTGAAAGGGGGTTTCAATAAACTCCACATCCATCTCGATGTATCTGAAGGAATTCAAATGGCTCACCATATACTCCTCTTCTCCTTGCACAGTGACGATCTTCCCCCTGACAGGGTACTTCAGCTTCTGGTGCAAGGTAGAGGTCACTGCCCCAGCTTTATGGATCCAGGGTCGACCCAGTAGACAAGAGTACGATGGACGTATATCCATCACATAAAAAGTAGAGTCAAACACTTGAGAGCCCACACGAATAGGGATGTTAACCTCTCCATGAACCATCCTTTTAGAACCGTCAAAGGCCCTGATGATGATATTGCTGGGCTTCAATTCCAGGCCTTCATAATCTAGACGGTCTAAAGCCTTTTTCGGTAGAACATTCAAGGAAGAACCAGTATCCACCAATACATGTGCCAGAGTAGTGCCCCTGCATTCGATAGAGACATGCAGGGCATCATTGTGGTCTCTTCCCTTCGCGGTCAGGTCAGCATCTGAAAAACCCAAGCCATTGTCTGCGGTTAGATTTGCTATGCAATCGGTGAACTGGACTGTAGACGTCTCTTGCGACACATGGGCCGTCTTGAGAAATGAGATCAAGGCCTTAGCATGGGCCTCGGAGCATAGCAGTAAGGAGAGCAGGGAGATCTTGGAGGGCGTATGCCCTAGCTGCTCGACAACATTGAAATCACTTTTCTTTATTATTTTCAGAATCTCCTCCATTTCTTGTCGGGAGGCCTCAGCATTTATGGGTATTGGTGCCTCCATCCGGGCAGGCTCTTCTTCAATCCCTTTGCCCCGAGCATTTGATGACTCAGCAGCAGGGGACACAACTTGATCAGCAACAGGAACAGGTAAACTTGTATGTTTTATAAGGAGGGGTTTTCGAACAGCGGGCGGTGCAATGTCAGGCGAGAAGAGCCTGCCACTGCGGGTGACCTTGGCTGGACCAGTGATATCGCAGATACTGGCGCCAGTGTCGAATTCTTGTTTGATTCCATTTACATACACGTCTGCCCCATAATGCCAGGGGACAGCTTTATCAGACATGTAGGGGAGAGGCCCCGGGACAGTAATAATCACAGGTGCAACGGTCATGATTTGAACAGGCTTCTTCGGGGGAGCCTTGATTGGATTTTTGAAGATGGTAACCACAGAAATTTCTTTTATCGGAACCAACTGAACAACAGACTTCTTGAATAGAATCTCCTTGCTATCCATTAGGCTTTGGACGCCTAACCTCAGCAAGGGACAACCAGATAGGGAAACAGCACAGAACAGGCAACCCTCACTGCAACCCGGAAATAAACCGGCCCGCAGTAGGTTCTTCTTAACGGTCTTCAGAGGGGTAACAACTTCATCTACCGAAACAGCGTACACTTCTTCCTCAACGGCATTTACTCTATGCTGGGGCATAGGAGCAGTTACGACATTTGGTCTCTCCGGCGCTTCAAACTGAATTTCCTTTGCGTCGATCAGATCTTGCACTTTGTTTCTCAAGGCCCAGCAATCATCAGTAGTGTGCCCGGGACTATCCGAATGATAAGCACACCGGGCATTTGGGTTATACTTAGGTGACGCAGTGTTGACGACCTTAGGAGCTTCTTTGAGGGTCACCAGGTTGGTGGATAACAGTTGGGGTAAAATTTGAGATAAGGTCATACTCAGTCGGGTATACTGCCTCTTGGGCCTTTCTCTTCTTTGTTGATTGTACTGCTGAGGAGCAGCAATAGGTTTGGAGATGACTAAAGCATTGACGGTTTGGCGACTTTCGGGCTTGACTTGTCTTCTAGGACCATAGACGGCACTTGCTTCTTTCTTAAACGGCCTCTTCTCAGCACTGGTGGAGGCAGCCTTTTGTATTTTGCCTGACCTGATGCCAGCTTCAATTCTTTCTCCCGTCAATATCAAATCTGTAAACCCAGCGGAGGAGTTACCAACCAAATGATTGAAAAACGGACCCGACAACGTCCCTAGAAACATATCAACCAGCTCTCGATCAGTTAACGGAGGCTGCACCCTGCCAGCCAAATCTCTCCATTTTTGAGCGTACTCTTTGAACCCTTCACCCGTTCCTAGAGACATACCCTGAAGTTAGGTACGCGTAGAAGCGAGATCAGAATTGTATTGGTATTGTCTGTAGAATGCGGTTGCCAAATCTTCCCAGTGTCGGATGCTAGCTCCATCTAATTGGTAAAACCATTCAAGCTGTGACCCCGAGAGGCTATCTTGGAAGAAGTGAATCCAGAGGTTCTTATCTGCCGTGTAAGGTTGGATTTTCCTTACGTACGACCTTAGATGTAGCTTTGGACAGGAGACCCCATCATACTTGGCGAAGGCAGGCGCCTTAAACTTGTGTGGAATTACTACCCCAGATGATAACCCCAAATCTCTGAAATCTAGCCCCGGCACGTTCTGAATTTCCATGGCGCTCAAGCGGTCCTCCAATTGCTTGTATCTGTCAGCAGCAGGTGGGTATTGTTCGTCGTTATAGTCCGTCTCGTTGTCGGAGACTGCGGGACTAGGAGCTCCTCCCCCTTGGGGACTGTTTTTCTCAGCAGAAGAAGTGGTTGGATCAGCTTCATTATGGAGTGTGTTCCCAAATCTGCGTCCGGTGTTGAACAATGCAGTCCTCTTTTTCTTCTTCTTCTTCAGGAGTAGAGTCTTCAACTCTTGCTGACCTTGGGTTAGGCTTAGGACCATCTCTTGAAACTGTGCACTTTGGGCCTGAAGGGCCTTGATTGCTTGCTCACTGGATGAGTCTGGATTCATGATGACTGTGCAAAATAAACAGCGAAGGAGATTAAGCAACCTGTGAAATAGGGTACCTGCTATGCATATGGTGCAATGGAATGCGTATGTTTTATGTTTTCAAAGACAAACAAGATTCAACTTTGTAGACAAAAAGGGAAGCACACTTCATTAGATTAAAATTTTCAATTGTTCAACAATTTGTCCTTAGGCATTACAGGAATGAAAAATACTGGAAAGGAAATAAACTACAAAAGGAAACAATCAAAGCTCATCAATGCTCCCATGGCCTCCTCTTTTCAGTGCTGATGTAGTTGTTCAGGACCCGTTCTTCCTCCAATTGCTTAGTCAGCCTCTGGATCTTCCGTTCTTGCTCGTTGAAGTTCTCCCGATAGAAATCCCGTTCTTCCTTTAGCTGTGCCCAAGATCTCTTCATGGTGTCAAAATCAGTAGGTATCTGAGGAGGGAGGACAGTTGGAGGAACCTCATTTTCAACAGGAGACTCAAGAATGAGAGGTCTAACAGCTTCATAGGGCATACCTAACCTTTGAGCACGGATGCGGACCCATTTGCAATAGGGCTTTAATGGCAGAGAAGTCTTTGGTCCCAACTCATGTGGGTTGGCTTTGTGGATTCTGTCCCAAGCTCTAATGAATCCCTGGCGTAGTTTGTCACTGTCTGCCTGAAACTCAAAATGGAAGTGGGGAACCAGCATTTCATGAGGCCCATCTCCTCTGGCTCTTCCAAACTGTCGGAGAGCTAAGCATGGATTGTAAGAGATTCCTCCTTGGATACCAATCAATGGAACATTAGGGTATTCTCCGCAACAGTCAATAACAGCTACCTCATCCAAACCTCTGAGAGTCCAAGTGATGTCATTATCAGTGAGAGACATTAACCTCCGAGCCCAACCTTTTCCTTCTTCATTCTTCAGCACGAACTTAGGAAGCTGCGAAATAAACCACCTTACAAGCAAAGGAGCACAACACCACGGAGTTCCCCGTTTTCGAGCAGTACGAGCATAGAGTTGTTGCAGAATGTCTCCCAAAAGAGTGGGTATCGGATTCCGAGACATGAAGATCCTTATGACATGGATACTGATAAAAGTGTCAGGGTTGGGAAACAATACCAGACCATAGATCAAAAGAGCCAGAATATCCTCGTACGCCTTGAAGTCCAAGTCATTCCAGAAATCATTAGCCTTGCCAACCAGAAATTTGACCAAAAAGCCCTTGATCCCATTTCTAGTTTCCCAGTTGGACAATACCTCTTCCTTGGTCAAGGGGAGAATTGCAGCAATCTCTTCAGGCCTAGGAGTCTTTTCCAAACCAGTGAATGGAGTTTGTTCCAAGACAGGGATCCCAAGCAAATAAGAAAATTCTTCCAGGGTGGGAACCAGTTGGAAGTCTTGAAAGGTGAAACAGTGGTACAGAGGGTCATAGAACTGGGTCAGAACACTTATCAGTTGTTGGTCCCATTTTGTAGTAATCAAGCCAAGGAGAGACCCATGTCTGTTGATGAAGGAAGAAGTGTTTGGAATCCTTCCAACCAAATCCTTGAGTAAGACTGGTGGTTGAACAAAGTTGAGCCGGACAGTATTTCTACGTACGGGCATCATGATGTCCTACAAAACAGAGCAAAGATGAAACCTTTTTGTCTTTGAAATGGGTTAGCCTTTTATACAGGATGCATGCAATGGTATGATGGCATGATGCTATGATGAAGCACACCACAAGTATTCACATAGGCAAATAAGGCACACAAGTCACACAAGACACCCTTAGGTTTCAGGCCAGCATGAGTTTCAGGTATTACCCTCTTTTGGTTTTGTTGGTTAAAACCTGTCCTATCAAAAGTAACCGGGTTCTAGAGGATCTCAAATCATTGGCTACCCTCAATCGGTCATAACTCCAGCATCGCAATCTTTTCTCGCGGCCAGAACCATCTCGAGAGTTTAGCCTCAATGAGTGTAGCATACTGCTACTGTCCTAATAGCCAAGTTGGTCAATTTAGGGTTCTAAGGTTGGTTGGTGTTTAATGACCCCTTAGAAGACCTATATTCTCCCCGTTGCAACACAAGGGATATAGGTACAGTCTAAGATGCCACACCAACGTAGCCACTGTTTCACCCATGTCGGTCTACGCCGGACAGGTCCCTCACAGATTATGCTACCTAAAAGGGTATTTCCCAGATCCGGGTTAGGATCTATGAACTCCGATGCAAAGCCCACAAATATAAAAGCAAACAAAGCAAGCAATTGAAAACAAAGGTGATCTAAGCCCTAAGGTTACTCCACTTTTAAGTTCTATCCCCAGCAGAGTCGCCAGTTCTGTGATACGGTGGGAGAACTGACTTGAGGTTTGCGTTTGTATTCGCAAATGTTGCGGTTAGCAAGAGTCGCCACCGACTTTTTATTTTATCCTAAGGAAAGGTTAAAAAGCACAGCAAAAACCTTTTGAGATGTTTTCTTGGGTTCGGGGAGTAGATTATAGAAAGGGAAGGTATTAGCACCCTTTCTATCCAGGGTTATCCATGGGCTCTTAGTTACTTGCTTAGATCACTTGCCTTTTGTTTTCAATTTGTTTGGAATGGTGCTTTGTGTGTGTTTTGAAAATGTTTTGAAAAAGATGCCAATGTGGTGGCAACCTTTGTAATGATCCATGTGGGGATGTATACAAAGATGTATGTCTTTTGAAAAAGTTTTCATTTGTTTTTGAAAGTTGTTTTGAAAGTGTAGTGTTGTGTGATTTTGAAATTAGGCAAGTGTTTTGTTTTGCAAGCTTGATTCAAGTAACTAAGAGATTATCTACTCCTAAATTTCTCAAAAGACTATTGCTATGTTTTAACCCTTTTAACAAGTTTGTTCCACCATTGTATTTGGTGGACAACCTTGTGTTAGGATGTGAGAGGGACAGGCGCGGGTCATCGTTTAGACCATAATTGCAACGGCGTTAGATGTCTTTGGGCAATTTTCTTTAAGGGACTTGATCATTTGTTTTTGTTTGTTTTTGAAAAGTTTTATCGAGGGACTATGATCATTCAAATTGTTTGCTTTGCCCAAAGAAGTTCAACATACAATATGGCCCAATTTTGAAAGGCAACAAGTGGAATACCCTAGGGGGTGCAAGTGTGATTTGTGTGTCCATTTTCATGCTTGTTTATCTTGAGATTAGGTCATAACTATTTTTTATCGTTTTTTCGCATACAAACCCTAACTCTAACATGTTATCATTAGAAAGCAATAAAGTGCGCAATTTAAATTACTAAGCTATTACAAAACCAAATATGGGAAGGGGGGTACAAATGTTCGAATGGGGATATTGACAAGAATTTAAATCTAAATTATTACATCAATTTGAATATTTGCAATATAAATAATGTACAAAAATTAAATAAGAATGCAAGATGCAAAAGAAATGTTTTGTATATGTATGAAAAAATATTATTTATGTAAAAGAGAAAAGAAAATAAAAATATATTATTTTTTGAGTATTTTGAATTTAGGGCAAAAACCCTAGTTTTAAAAGAAAATGTATTATTATCTAATTTAATACAAATATTTATTTATTATTTATAAAAATAAGAATAATGAAGTATATTAAAGAGTATTTTTGTATCAAATATTAATAAAAATGAAAATTCAAATATTTTTATATTTTTAACTTAAATATATTGATAAACATATATATATATATATATATATATATATATATATATATATATATATATATATATATATATATATATATATATATATATATATATATATATATATATATATATATATATATATATATATATATATATATATATATATATATATATATATATATATATATATATATATATATATATATATATATATATATATATATATATATATATATATATATATATATATATATATATATATATATATATATATATATTAAATCTTAAATACACAAAACAAATATTTGTTTAATATTTTAATAAAATAAATAAAAAGATTATTTTTTATGTGAAATATTTTCAGAAGGTAAATAAAAATAAAAAATGTATTTACACTATTTTTCTATTTATTCTAATAATAGTATATATATATTTATGTATAAACAAAGAAATAAATCAAATAAATATGCCATAAATTCAAAAAAGGATGGAAAAAATATTTTTAAAATTTTTATATCATGAGAAAAAATAAACAAAGTCAACCAAAAAAGAAAAAGTCAAAAAGAGTCAAAAATGAAGCAAATGGGCTCAGGGGGTGTGAATCAGAATAAATGGTGTGAATAGGAAAAAATTCCAGGCCCAGCCCAGAAGACTTGTCTTCTTCAACCTCTGAACAACATCCTTCAAGTAAAACATGCGTTTTTTATCTCTGGATTCCTGGACTTTCAAGCAAAACTCATAACATGAAAAGTGTAGAGCATTAAGAGACGGTTTCAACCATATAAAGAACTTGACCTATCTCTCTAAGATGAGGGAGAATTTCTCCTCCCCCAAATCCTAACCTAGTTTTTCATCAATGTTCAGAACCAAAATTCTCTCTACTCAGGCAAAAGAAATGAAATGTAAAGATATGTACATGTTCAGGGCTATGAGTAGAACCTTGTTTCTTCACAAACTTAAGACTAAAGATGCATGATAAGAGAGATACGAGTTCAAAGTTTTACCTGTGCAGTTGAACTTCAATCTGGAGAATGAGGAACTTTCAGTGCAATGTGATGATTGGAAAAGCTTCCTTGAGGTCCAGGGATGCTATTTCAATGCTTACTTTGTCTTGAGAGCTTCTGAATCAAGCTATGGAACTTCAACTGCAAAAGGAAAAAATGAAAATGGTGGAAACTGTTAGAGGGATTACAGATCAGGTTTTAGGCCATGGTTAGCTTGCATATGTTGTAAGGAAGGTAGAGGAACAGGTTTGGACAAGAATGCTCGAAGGGATTGAGAGATAGCACTCAATCTGTAGGGGTTACCCTGTTTGTGCAGTTTCAAGGTGATTAGGGCAATGGGGGTGTTTTAGATGGCAAGGGCTCGTGTGTTAGCTTGGATATGTTCTTCTGAATGTGTTTGATAGCTTTTGTGTTGTGTTTCTATGCTGAGGTTCAAGTTGTCACAAGTTATGGACTTTTCTTCTATGTTAAGCAACAAAATGCCACTTGATGTTTCTAGCCTGTACAGGCCCTCCCACTATGCTACTATCCCTTGCCTTGATCAGTGCAATTTGCTCACAAACTTGTGCCAAGAAGATCTTGATTGTACCACTTGGATTGCAAACTTGACATAAAGTTCTTCTTTTCAAGAATGGAAATAGTGCTTTTTCTAGTTTAGGCTTAATTCCTTGTGTAATGACCAAAGGCTTAGAATAACAACTTGGTTCAATGGTTTTGCATTAAATTTATGAGTGTCAAAGGGTTTTAGGGCCTGCAATGTAGCACAAACTATGCTGATTTGAAAATGGTCCAAGTTATGAACATGTTCATGAACCATTCAAAAGTGGATTTTTGCCAACTTGTGAAATTCGAATCTCTCAAGTTATGAGGTTGTTTGATGAGTTCTTGGACATTTTGGAAATCTTGGAATGTGTACTACAATCCATCTTTGAAATGAAAATTGAAATTCTAAGTGGAAGGGTATGAAAAGTGGCCTTGAAGTGGGGTAGAAAACCTTGTCAAAATAGGTTAAAATTTCACTAAGTTAAAAATGGTTTAGTGCCCTTATTCAAAAAATTGTAACTTGAGATACAAGCTTCAAATGAGAAAACTTTGTGAATCAAAGTTGTAGATTATGCAAAAAGCTACAACTTTCATGTTTTGACTTTTGTTTGAATCCAAATGGATCTTGGTGAAAATATGGGGCAAAGTTGGGAAAAAAATAGGGTTTTTCATAACTTAGAAAAATTCTAAGTTATGAAAAATTCCATTTTCAAACCCTAATTTGCATTTTGTGATTTCTTGGTGAACAAGTTTCATGATTTGGCATGTTTTGATGAAAAATGAATCTTGACTCTTGATGTTGACCAAAAAGTCAAAGTTTGACTTTTCAGTATACAGTCAAAATTGATCAATTGACTGGGAAATTCAATTGTCAATCTTGTGTACTTGGGATCTTTTGAGCTTGATGAATGTGTCAAGACCATTTCATTGAGTCCTTGAGTCCATATGTGAACTTGGTTTGCCATTGGCTAGGTCAAACAGTCAAAAATTGCCTTTGTGCAGTCAAAACCCTAAAAATGACCATTTTGCCCTTTTGGTGATCTGATCAAATTTCTTGTGGAATTGTGATCCAAACTTGATCAAATGGTCCATGTGAGTTCATAATGTTGATGTGGGTCAAAAATCATGATGTTTGACTGTCAATTGGCCACAGTTGACTTTTTCCCCAATACAGCTGATTTCTAGGTCAACTGTCCAATTGACTGGGCAAAACTTGGAATCAAGACTTGAAAATTGGCATGGGTAAACTTGGGAGTCCAATATGAAGCATGAAAGTCATCTTAGGCATTTCAGGTCAAAACATCCTTGGGCAATCACAAACCCTAATTTGAGTCCACAGTGCAAGGAGAAGTCTTGAGCAGAGGAAACCCTAACTGGATCTTGATCTTCAAAGGTCTTGTGATGAGAAAATGTTGAGGAAATGGGAGGGCAAATTTTGGGGTACAACAATGTACTTGACGGTGCTAGAAGGATCCATGGGTTGTATGCTGGGACAGCAGGACGAAACAGGACGTAAAGAGAATGCCATTTATTATCTGAGTAAAAAGTTTACTGATTGCGAATCCAGGTATTCCTTGCTTGAAAAAACATGTTGTGCTCTTGCTTGGGAAGCTCGTCGTCTGAGGCAGTATATGCTGACATAGACGACCTTTATAATATCAAAGAAGGACCCGATAAAGTATATCTTTGAAAAACCATCACTCACAGGCAGGCTCGCTCGATGGCAGATGCTTTTATCTGAATATGACATTCAGTATGTTACACAAAAGGCTATCAAGGGTAGCATTCTTGCGGATCATCTCGCTCATTAGCCGTTGGAAGAGTACCAATCAATGAAATTTTAGTTCCCTGATGAAGATGTTATGAAGCTTAATGATTATGATGGGGTTGATCCAGAAGAGCGATGGACTCTTAAGTTTGATAGTGCCTCGAACGCTGCAGGTCATGGCATTGGGGAAATACTGACTTCTACACGTAATACTCATACACCGTTTACGGCCCGGTTATGTTTCGATTGTACAAATAATATGGCAGAATACGAAGCCTGCGTGATGGGGCTAGAGGCAGCCATGACCTTAAAATCAAAATCCTTGAAGTCTTTGGAGACTCTTCTTTGGTCATACAACAAGTACGAGGTGATTGGGAGGCGAAGCACCCCAGTTTGCTTATGTATAGAGATTACATCTTGCATCTAATACCCTCTTTTAGATGAAATCACCTTTGAACATATTCCCAGAGATGAAAACCAGTTGGCTGATGCTTTAGCTACCTTAGCATCAATGTTCTCGGTGAGATTTCTGAATCAGGCACCTAATATATGCATCCTCTGGTACAAAGAGCCTTCACATGTCTTTCTTTCCCATTGTCTCTCAACCAAGGATGTGTTTGATGAGAAGTTGTGGTATTACGACATCAAACGTTACCTCGAAAAGCAAGAGTATCCCGGAAATGCTACAATTTGTGATAAGCGTATGCTTATAAGGTTAGCATCCAAGTTCCTCTTATCAGGAGACTTCCTATTCAAGAGAAATTATGATTCGGTTCTGCTCAAATGTGTGGATAGACACGAAGCAGAGTCGATCATAAAGGAAATCCATGAGGGTTCTTTCGGAACTCATTCGAGCGGGAATCCTATGGCAAAGAAAATCTTACGCGCATGATACTTCTGGATGACAATGGAGAGTGATTGTTGTGTATATCCAAAGTTGTGCCATAAATGCCAAGTGTATACAGACATAATTCATGTTCCTCCAACTCCTTTGAATGTTATGACTTCTCCATGGCCGTTTGAAATGTGGGGAATTGACATGATTGGAAGGATTTAACCAAGTTCTTCAAATGGTCATAGGTTCATTCTTGTTGCTATTGACTATTTCACCAAATGGGTGGAAGCAGCTTCTTACAAGACTGAGAAGGTCGTTACCAGTTTCATCAGAAAAGAAGTCATATGCCGTTATGGAATTCCTCACAGAATCATCACTGACAATGGTTCTAATCTTAACAACAACATGATGAAGGAGTTGTGTGAAGCGTTCAAAATTGAACATCACAATGCATCACTGTATCTACCAAAGATGAACAGTGTAGTAGAAGCTGCTAACAAGAACATAAAGAAGATCGTCTAGAAGATGGTCAGAACATACAAAGATTGGCATGAAATGTTGCCTTTCGCTCTGCATGGCTACATAATGTCTGTGCATACTTCAATAGTGGCAACTCCATTTTCTCTTTTCTATGGTACGGATGCAGTGCTTCTGATCGAAGTAGAAATTCCGTCGTTGAGGGTTCTGATGGAAACCAAGGTTGATGAGGCGGAGTGGGTTCAAACAAGATTTAACCAACTCAACCTGATTGAAAAAAAGCGCCTGGCAGCCATTTATCATGGCCAGTTGTGCCAACAGAGAATGAAGAGAGCATTCGACAAAAAGATCTGTCCTCGGAAGTTTTATCCTGGTGATTTGGTATTGAGAAAGGTTATCGTGCAAAGACATTCCGACCCAAGGGGCAAATGGACTCCCAATTACGAGGGACCATATATCATGAAGAGAGTCTTTTCAGGAGGTGCTCTAATCCTGACAGACATGGATGGGGAAGACGTTCCACTCCCAGTCAATTCAGACTCATTCAAAAAATACTACGCATCAAGAGACCCGCTAATTCAAAAACCCAAAAGGGCGACTTAGGCAAAAATGGGCATCCCGATGGACACAAAAGTCCAGGAAAAACTTAGGGATAAAATAAAAAATAATAACCCGCTAAGTTGAAAACCCGAAATGGCGACTTAGGCAAAAAGGGGTATCCGGTTGGGTCGAAAACCAGAAAGGGGGATCCAAGCAAAAGTTAGGGATCTTAAGCGAGAGGTTGTAGTCTAAATTCTCTTCACGAGTAGCGTATGCACATCCATAGCACCTTGGAAGTGAATCTATCGGTCCGACTGCTACTCTTCAGAGACAAGGCATTGAGACTACTGAGGATATGGGAACTTTAGCAATACCGGTTTTAATGGAAATTCGAGCATCTCTCATTGCCATTTATACTTGTTGTATTTCCCATTTCTATTTTGCAGCTACCTCATATAGGAGTTGCATCCTTGTACAAATGCCTATTCACGGGCCTATCAATAAAGTTTGTTTTCATAAAATATTTATCTCTTACTATCATAAAATGTTTTTCCTATGCAGAATGTGTTTTATTCATTATTAAACATTGCATTAGAAACATGGGGAATAAAAATTCTCAAGCCAAGATAAAACTTGACTTTACATCGATATATAACCATAAGGGAGTGTCTTATGCATTCCAAGTGTTGTCTCTCTTTACAGGCAACAATTTATAATGATCACCCTGACCTGGCCAGCACATAAAGTTGCCTTCATCTACTACAAACAATTTCAAACCTGATTCCCCAAGTGAATTCAGAAAGTTCAGAGTTGACATTTGACTCAGAACGCGCAAGTGCGTCCCCAGTGGAGTTAATCAAGTGTATCCCAAGTGGAGCTAAACTGAGGCACCCGCAGAGTTAAACCGGAGCATTCGCAGGTGTTCATGCCTATCTTTTATCCACAAGTGATTCAAGAGGATGTATGGAAGTCTAGCCGGATTATCTCTTCCCCAATGGTACGATTCATAATTCAGTAGCATACCTGAATACTCACTTCGTCAGCAATTCAATCTTCAGTAGAGTCATCGATAATCAGTAGTATTGTGAGCTCCCACTGCAAATTCTTCCCAGTATCCCCAGTAATCTTTGGTACTGAGGGTTTCCAATGCCAATATGTATTGGCATCCCCAGTTATGAGAAACGGTTCCCAATGATCCTTCGCTTATCCCTATGAAGTCTATTTCTTTGCATTGCATATAGTTATCATTACATAACATTGCATTCTCAAAAGCGCATAGCCGACTCATAAGAATAGATCTTTGCGGAAAAAGAAATTCAAACACGTATATAAAGCATAAGCCATATCAGGTACCTTACATGAAATACCTGAGTCATTGAAAGACAACAATACATTCCCACAAGAGGGTATCAGATCCCAAAATCCCCAGATGGTGACCTTCACCTCCACGTATTCCCAATAAAATCAATACACCTTGTCATTCTAAACCCAGTTCTCGTATGGTAGTCCAGTTCCCATCTGACAAGTAATTCAGTCTTCCAACATACATCCGTGTAAGTCTCCCAAACACTCATCCGTGTAAACCCTTCCTTGATTCCCATATGTATCTTATTTCGATACCCGTCTGTGTCAACTCATAAACACTCGTCTGTGTCAGTTCTCCAAACACTCGTCTGTGTCTGTTTCCCAAACACCTGTTCTTATTTAACCTTTCTTCGATACGCGTCCGTATAGATTCAAAAACTCGTATGTGTTATACCTTCCTTGTATTGGCATCACGCTATGTTACAAGTCTGATCTATTCCTTGTATTAGAATCATGCTACGTTATAAGTTTGATGTCTTCCTTGTATTGGCATCAGGCTACGTTACAAGTTCGATCTCTTCCTTGTACTGGCATCAGGCTACGTTACATGTTCGATCTCTTCCTTGTATTGGCATCACGCTATGTTACAAGTTCGATCTCTTCCTTGTATTGGCATCAGGCTACGTTATAAGTTCGATCTCTTCCTTGTATTGGCATCACGCTATGTTACAAGTTCGATCTCTTCCTTGTAATAGCATCCTGTTAGGTTACAAGTTTGATCTATTCCTTGTATTGGCATCACTCTACATTACAAGTTCGATCTCTTCTTGGTATTGGCATCACACTACGTTACAAGTTCGATCTCTTCCTTGTATTGGCATCACGCGACATTACAATTCAGATATCTTCCTTATATTGGCATCATGCTATGTTACAAGTTCAATCTCTTCCTTGTATTGGCATCACGCTATGTTACAAGTCTGATCTCTTCCTTGTATTGGCATCATGCTACGTTAGAAGTTCGATCTCTTCCTTTTATTGGCCTCACGCTATGTTACAAGTTCGATCACTTCCTTGTAGTGGCATCAGGCTACGTTACAAGTTTGATCTATTCCTTGTATTGGCATCACGCTACGTTGCAAGTTCGATCTCTTCCTTGTATTGGCATCCTTCTATGTTACAAGTTTGGTCTCTTCCTTGTATTGGCATCAGGCTACGTTTCATGTTCGATCTTTTCCATGTATTGGCATCACGCTACGTTACAAGTCTAATCTCTTCCTTGTATTGGCATCATGTTACGTTACAAGTTTGATATCTTCCTTGTATTGGCATCAGGCTACGTTACAAGTTCGATCTCTTCCTTTTATTAGCATCACGCTATGTTACATGTTCGATCTCTTCCTTGTATTGGCATCACGCTCCATTACAAGTTTGATCTCTTCCTTGTATTGGCATCCTGCTATGTTACAAGTCCGATCTCTTCCTTGTATTGGCATCAATCTACGTTACAAATCTGATTTCTTCCCTGTATTGGCATCATGCTACGTTACAAGTTCGATCTCTTCCCTGTATTAGCATCAGGCTACGTTACAACTTCGATCTCTTACTTGTATTGGCATCACGCTATGTTATAAGTTCGATCTCTTCCTTGTATTAGGTTCACGCTATGTTACAAGTTCGATCTCTTCCTTGTATTAGCATCAATCTACGTTACAAGTCTGATCTCTTCCTTGTATTTGCATCATGCTACGTTTCAAGTCTGATCTCTTCCTCGTATTGGCATCATGCTACGTTACAAGTTCGATCTCTTCCTTGTATTGGAATCAGGCTATGTTACAAGTTTGATCTCTTCCTTGTATTGGCATCATGCTATGTTACAAGTTCGATCTCTTCCTATTATTGGCATCCTGCTATGCTACAAGTCCGATATCTTCCTTGTATTTGCATCACGCTGCGTTACAAGTCTCCCATGTCCTTGTATTTTCATCACGCCGCGTTACAAGTCTCCCATGTCCTTGCATTGACATCTTGCTATCTACCAACACTCGTGGCGTCAAATTCTGAACATTCATTCTGTCAGATTTTGAACATTCATCATGTCACCTTCTAAACACTCGTCGTGTCAACTTCTAAACACTCGTCGTGTCACCTTTCTAAACACTCGTTGTGTCATCCTCCGACACTCGTCGTGTCATGTTATAAACACTCATCGTGTCACCTTTTTAAACAGTCATCGTGTCAGCCTCCGACACTCGTCATGTCAAGTTCTAAACACTCGTCGTGTCACATTTCTAAACACTCGTCGTATCAAGTTCTAAACACTCGTTGTGTCACTTTTCTAAACACTCGTCGTGTCAAGTTCTAAACACTCGCCATGCACCTTCCAATCTCCGTCTCTTCACTAGAAAACAAAAATTCTTTCCCCAACAGATATCATAAAAACAATAAACACTTACACTTTCTCTCAGACTAAATTTTTGGCATTGGTATTTAACCATCTTCTACCTTAAACTTCCGAAAGGCACACGCCAATCGTGCTTTCAGGTTTAAGATGATTAAATAGGGGCAACTTTAATACCCTAAATTTGTCCTACCCTTCCACCTTTATTTGGCTCACGCAATTCTCATTTAATCTGTACACAACTCCATTAGGTCATCTAGCGCATCGTGCATTCATTAACAAAAAGGTTTGGTACTTGAGGTCAATGGTCACGGGATTAGGGTTTCCCTCAGGCATCAGTGTTTCATCTCTTTGCAAACTTATCTAAACTAAAGACTCAAGGGCTACAAACAAAATCATTGAAGGTCATCTTCATGTTATAATCAACTTTATAGGGATTAGAGTTATTTTCCTAGTCACGTGGAATTCAAGAGGGATCCATGAAGTTTGTTCATCAGTTCATCTCATCATCAAAGAGATTCCATTAGTGCTTAAGGTACGAGATTATGGAAGATATCTTGGTGTACTCAAGGCATATTAAGGTTGTTCGAGAGAGCTCTTCAATATGCAACACAGGGAAGCTATCATTGAAGAATATCTTATCCATTGAAATCTAGGTCTTATATTGGTTTTTATTCATTAAGGAAAGTTCACTTATTCTATTGAATCATAGTGCATATGGCTAGGGTTTTCATACAAGAAGATGGAAAGATAGTTTGACTTGGATTTTATTCATAAATTAAGGTTTGTGGACATCAATGTGAAATATGATCTCATATGAACACTTCGGTTTGCTTATGGACTAAACTTTCCTTGGGGCTTCATTTCAAGTGCTTTGAGATTAAAACCTAGTGTTGTCTTGTGAAACATTAGAGTTTTAGATAAAAGGTCCTAGAAATAGTCAAGCCTATTCAATTACTTGACGATACTTAAGGGCGGTGATTCATTCCATTGTTGAAAAGTCAAGGCGTGGAAATAAATAATTGTCTATTCAAATGCAATTAAAAGAGAAGACATTAGGAATTCACGATCAATTTGAAAAGGAATATCACTTTTAATATTTTGAAGAATGTATCATTTGGATTCAAGGGTTTGTAAAGTATGCTTCTTTTACAAAATCCAGCACCGTGTTCATTATGACTTTAAGACCTTTTCATTATGAGAAGTTAATCCTATCAACATTCCAATTACATCCCATACATCAAGATTTGAAAAGAATATAATCTTATTCCAAATCCCTTAAACCATTACAAGATCAAGCCAATACAAAACTAGCTCATTGCAATTTCTAGTTTAAAGATCTTCGTCATTCAAGTCATGGTCGTTACATATTCAACAAAATTACAAATACAATAGAAAGGAATAATTCAAATTACATGGGAAATCTATCCAAAACACATCCATACTGTTACAAATGTTACGAAAGATTTCAAGTTCTATTCCATTTGAGCCAAAGATCCTACAATACCTAATATTAACCCAACTTTGTCTTCCATCTTTTATCCTTACATCATCATCAACTTCATGATATGCCATGCTTTAACCAATCTTCAATTATCCTTAACCAACCTCCACCTTCAATCTTCTTCACGTTGCTCAAATTCTAAGATCTACATGTACCAACATCTCATGCCCTTCATGTTTCAAACTTTCTTCATGATCCAAAAGTCTTCACCATTTAATAAACTTTACAACTTGTTCTTAAACAGCAAACAACCGCTCTGCATCAGTCTCGAGAATGACAAAAGGAAGCAACCCAAAAACCACCTGCATTAGTTCAAGCGCCAGTTCAAAGCTCAGAAAAGTAGAAAATTCAGAAATCATAAAATGAAAATGGAAAATTAATAGAACTCTCTAATTTCCAACTCATATTAAACCAATTTACTAACCTACATAATTTCCTAACAGTTTTTGGCACAACTAACTATAAACAGAATCAAGTATAGTGTAAAAAAAAACCAACAGAACATCACAACAGAAATATAACTGAAAAAACCAACCGAATTTTCTAACTGGTTCAAAACTTTTCCTAACCATTTCCTAACTGAATCTCTAACTATCCTCCTAACCAACTGTAACTAACTCTCACTCTCTCAACTGTCAAAAACCAGTTTTAACTAACCTGTAACCAACTCCCATTCTCTTAACAAAATTTGTAAATGTTTCAAAACAAATTAATCTACCAGATCATTCTAACTATCCCAAAAAAAAAGGTTTAACAAAATTACAACTCTTCTAACAACCCTGCATAACTAACTCCTAACAAAAACCTAACAGCTCTTTAACCAACTAGGTATAACCAATTCTAACTAAATTCCCGCTCATCTTAATTGTCAAAACCAGATTTCTTAATAGAATTGCTAACCTCCATTAGCCTTTAACAGTCCAACGAACTTCTAACAAACTTTCAACTAACTTCTAACAACTTCTCAACAGAAAAACAAAAAGGGAAAAAACTGATAACAGAAAGAGAAGAGAATAACAAAAAGGAAGGAGGGAGAAGAAAAGTTAGTTAGTGGGACATACCTTCTCAACTTGGGCTCGATCTCCATTTTCTCTCAGCTTCCTTCACCATTTCTTCATTCTTCATTCTCAAAAGAAGGATACAAAAATCCAGCACTCTTCACTTTTTGTCTTCATCTTCAATCTTTCTCTGTAACTGTCGAGGATGATCCATTCTCCAAAAATTCAGAGAGTCATCAATTCCTTCTCTTCTTAGATCTCCTCTGCAACTTTTTATCACTCTCTCTTTGCACCATTGCAAGCTCCACGTATTTTTCAAGCTTCATTCGCGGCATCATATTTATCATCATCCTCATCTGTATCAACTAACTCTAATCGTCATCATCTTCTCATCTTCATCACTGTAAATATAAACAACAATCGACAACAGATCCGCGTTAACAAATCTCATACACACACATCATCAACGAAAGAAAAAAGAAGAAGAAAAGGAAAATGCAACCAAAAGATTGGAGGATGTATATCTGAGCAAGTGGGTTCTCATCTCTGGTTTTCTATCTCTTCCTCTTAGTGCCATTTCACAACCATCGCCAGAATACGTCTCGACTCTGTAAGTAGGCTTTGATTCTCATATTTAGCTATCTTCATATGTATAACGGTTTTCTATGATGATATTTGGATCATGAATCAGTCGATTTTCTGGTTTAATCAATGTCAATTGGATCTAGGGTTACGATTTCCCCCTTTCTCGATCTGATCTAACATCCAGGCCTTTAAGGTTTCAAGTCGGAGTTCATAACTAGAACGTGAAACAACAAGGTTCGTGATTGAGATACGGGGGCCGGTCGTTGGAAACGGCGGTGATGGTTGAGGAGATTCATGGTGGCCGCATATGTTGAAGAAGAGAGATTCGTATTTTGGTCAAGAAGCTGAAGGGCCACCAATATTAAACCCTAGACTTCAAAACTTTATCGTTTTCATTCCTCTCCAAGAGTTTTTTTCTTATTTTTTTTATCTGAAGAATGAATTGGACCAAAGTTCTTCTTCCTTAGGCCCAAGACTTGTTTTTAACAAGTTAAAGTGTAAACACAAATTTAGATGAATCTGTTGGTGAACTGGGCCAGATGGCATCACCCCCTGGGCCTGTTTCAATTTGTTTGGTCTTAAAGAAACACAATAAAAAAAAGGCTGTATTGGACCTTAGCAGTTTGGGCCTTGTACCTGAATTGCTTACTACAATGCACCATCATATTCTAATCAACACTCTCTTGAATTTGTCAATTCTTTATTAGATTTGGTTTTTTTGTGTTTATAATGCATGATAAGTATAATATAGGTACTAATAAAAATAGTAGAATAATATAATGAAATTTTTAGGAATTAATTCCTTATTTGTTTTTAAAACTTTCCTTATATAAAAACTAATAAAAAATACTTCTTTTTCTTTTAGTTTTATCCACATTTTCGTGTCGCTTTGCCATGTTATATTTTGATGTGTTTGTTCATTGTGCAAGGTACATTTTGTGCTTTCGATCTTCTAACATAACGGGTAGTTATGTGATCGAAGCATATGGCTTATGTTCGCTTCTGATGCGACACTCCTTATTTCTCATCGTCTTGAGAAATCCATGATGTATTATGTGTTGTCCTGATACATGTGATATTATATGGCGCTTTGTGCAGGAACTTCTGATTACGCGTTGCATTCGCAACATGCGTTTGCCTTTATCTTAGTTGGATATTATTCCTGACTTTGTTTGTTTCTTGGTGAAGCTTGCTCGACGTGTACTCCCTGCTTATTCGGTGCTTTCGTCTGCTCTTGACGACTTGCTCACTTTGGTAGTCGCTGCTACTACGTTCATAATTCTTCACACTTTACTACATTTCTTTACGGCTTTTCTAGATACCATTAGAAGTAAGAAATAAAGAGCGTGCACTCGAAGTCATTGTTTAAAGACCTGTTATAGGAATTCCGCACTTCATTTGATATATGTGTTGTGCTTGTGTTTGTTTCTTTGGTTGTTGATCGATGAGTAACTTAATTTAGAAATTGAGATCATGACTTCGCTCTCACTGCATGCTCCGTATAGGATTTTTATTGCTTTCCTATATTTCTTGTTGATCGATGAGTCACTCCATTTAGAAATTGAGATCACGACTTCGCTCTCATTGCTTGTTCCCTATAGGATAGTTTTTTTAGGTTTTCTTTGGCATGCTAACTTAGATAGGATCTTTCTAGGTGTGCTCTCTTGAGCTTATTAGCTTGTTTGCTTTATCCTTGTACATACCATGTTCCCTTAGGATGTGCTTGCTTCGTTCGTATGCGAGTTAGACCTTAGGTTGCAAACCATGCATGCTAACATTAGGTAGAAATTTCCCCTTTCATCCAAAATCATAGGACTACCATTGTATGATAACATTAGGTTAGAAATAGGCTAGTCTCCCTTAGACTCTTTTATTCCCTTTTGCATATGAATATAAAACTAAAACTTCTTTTCTTAGCAAATCATAAAATATGCTAATCACACTTAAATCCTTTTTCAAGGTAAAATAATTTACAATCCAATTCAAACCTTTTTGTGCGCTCGAGCACCTTTTCTCTAAAACCCTTTTCAGGTAAGTGTAGCGGTAGAAATGTTCAAGACTAAGCCATTGGATTGACTAGACTTTATACAAATCAAAAATAAAAATTGCCACCGCGCTTTATTGTTTCCAAAGGAATGGGAAAAGAGCGAATAACCCAAAAAAAGGGGGAAATATTCAAGGTAAGGGGGTTGGTTATGCAAAGGGAAGGTATTAGCACCCTAAACATCTACGGTACTCCGCAGGAACCTCTTTGTAAAATCTGTATATTTTGGCTATAAAAAAATGTGTTGTATATAAAATGGATGGTGGAGGTGAGAAAAGAAATATATTTTTTTATTATTTTTGCACCCGCCGCGGTTGCAAACCTTTAGTGCCTACGTACCATCTTTCGTGCAATAGGGGATCAAAGTACACGTAGTTCCTCTTTTAAAAAATTGGAAACACAAGTGTGTTGGTTAATTTTATGAGATAAGACGTCATCGTCATTGTCCATATGGAAAACATACTTACTACCCAAAATCATGAGAAAGGATAATTTACATCATCTCAAAGTGGAGGATATAGCTTGGATTTTAAAATCAACAATGCCTCACTCAACACCCAAGTGGAAAATATCTCACTTCACTATATATTGTAGAAGTATAGTTGTTTTCATCACTACAAGGATTGGCAAGAGCCTAATCTTTCAAGAAAAGTTTTAAGGGTAAAAGCAAAAGCGGCAAAATGATTTGAAATGAGATTGGTTGACTTTTAGTCTTCTCATAAAAAATAAGTGTCAAAGTATTATTAAATTGATTGAAGTTTATTTATGAAAATGTTTTGAAAATGCATGGACATAAGTCCAAGTTTATTATGAAAGTGTTTCAAGTTTCAAAACAATAAGAGTTATTAAGAAGAGGGAGAAGATTTTTGAAATTAAAGAAGATGGGAGGAGTAGAAGAGGCTATCCTAAAGCATAAGGTAAAAGTTAAGGATAAGGACCATCTAACCAAACAAAAATCCAAAACTTGACATTATGAGCCAAGATATAATTCCCATTCTTTGGAGTGGAACCAAGCAAGCAAGGATACTAGACCTCTTGAGAGAACCAAACTTCAAGTGTCTTAAGTCTTCACAAAAATTGGGCAGAGTAACGGCTGTATACGGGTGAATTCCAGATTACAATCAAAGGATGCAATCACAAAAACCTGCACACAAAAACAAACAAGCAACCCAATGTATTGAGGTAAACCTCAAGAGCTCCAGACAAAATAATCAGATAAGATCACAAGGTCTCCAAGATAGGCCAAGGTTTCTAATCCTAAGTCCAAGAAAAAAGTCCACTGCTCCATAATGCCAAGGATAGTAACCAAATAGTCCAAGTACCATTAAGAGTTTTTTAGGGATTAAGTGGATTATTAAGTATCTTAGAAAAAGAAAAAGAAAAGCTCAAGTGAGCAAAGTAAAAATGACAAGAATATAAATGCTCAAATGAGCAAAGATGAAAATGACATGAAATGAAAAATGGTAAAAATAAATAGTACATAAAGCATAATAGAATAAAAGCATAAAAATAAAACAAGTCAATAATTATTGGTTAGTTAGATGACAATCTTGAAAATTGCATTTGGAACTCATTAGAGGATTGGTAGAACCAAAGCCTCCACACAACAAGTTGCATTTGCTTTTTGTCATGTATATCATCCATTTGGAATTCACACAAGTACCATTTAATGATCAACGATGTTTAAGTGATCCACGTTGACCAAAGGTGTTGTAGATCCATTAGAGGATTGGTAGAACCAAAGCCTTGACACAATGAATCTCAAGGTTATTGGATCAAAGAGATCAAATTAACATACTTGGGCTTGCAATCATAAGTTTGGGCCACGAATGATCATTTATTTGAATCGGGACAAAATTTAGCGCTATGTTAAGCAATCGTAAGTGGACTTATATAGAAGTCACACCTATTTTGAGGACGGTCAATAACAATCTATGCACCATTTGCTTTGAGACATGATATAGAGATCATGCTCCAACAACATTTAGTGCAATAAGAAGGAGATGAGATGAAGAGGAATTAGGGTAAAAAGAGAAACCACATTTGAATTAATATTTAATCAAACTATTATAAAAATTATTCATCCATTTTTTGTGGACTTAAACTCAACACCATGGATCCAATGATGTTAATAAAGCCATGACCAAAACATCAACCCAAGACAGCCAGAAAATAATCACAAAATAATAATATATTTAATATATACATTAAAGGGTTTTAAAAAGGTTTAAAAAATGGAAAATAATAAGGAAAATGTCAATTATATTCAAATTAATCAAGAAATGAAAAATAAGACCATAGAAAAATCAGAAAAGAGGACAAGTAATTTTACAAAGTTTTTGGGAATTTTTAAAAGTCAGAAACTATTTTTAAAAATTAAAATAAATGGGTAAAATAAACAAAAATAGGTAAAAAATAGTAAAGTCAGAAACAAAAATAAAATAAGGTCACCAATATTTGTCACAATATCATTGGATCATTCCATAATTTTTTCAGAATTTAAAAATGTATAAAAGTATTTTTAAACATTTTAGGCAAATTAAATAAGTGTAAAATTCATAAAAAATAGCAAAACAAAAAATTAAATTGTGAAAAAATTAAAATCAGAAAGAGAATAATCAAAAATATTTTTCATAATTTTTTCAGATTTTTTGGACTAAAAATGAATTTTCTATGATTTTTTGAAATTTAAAACAAATAAAATATAAAAATTAGAAAAAGAAAATAAAATAAAAAGATGTGGACCATTGGATGAGAGTCAAAACGCGTTAGTAATCAAATCCAAAGGATCTGGTGCGCTGTGCATATCATGGTATTTAATGAATAATGTACAGAATCATTAATAAAATCAGAATTTGAAAATAACAAATGTCACGCTTTCATTGGTTAGAAGATGACACGTTGGTCATCTTCAACCTCCAGCCCTCACGAATTGCAAGTCTCTCAAACTATAAAATCAGAAGCTCAGACCTATGCCATTCGCTTCGTCTCTTCAAGACGAAGACAACCACACCCTCGCGCCAAATTTATATAAACTGTAACTCAAGCAATTTGGAAAGAAAGTTTTGAAAAGGGATTTGAAAATTCATGGTCAAAACGTGCTTCCAGATAAAAGTAAGTGTTGCAACTAGAACCAGGTAAATCAGAGCAACACAATGATACTAAAGTTTTAAAGAATTGATGAAGGAATCTACCTATTGAAGTTGAGTTGCAGAGCTCTGAAACTGGACTTCTATGGAGCAATATAGGGAACGATTCTTGAATGTCATTATATGGTTAGCTTCAGGGAAGATCAAGGAAGGTGAATTGATAAAAAAATGGATTGAAAAAGGCTTGAGAATAGGATTCGAAGTAGCTGAATTCTGAATTGTGAAGCAAGTTTGGCAGGGTGATTCTGGCTATCTAAGCTTGGAAATTGAATGGGGGGTGACCCTCTATTTATAGGGAATCAAATGGAATGTTCAAGCGTGTGGAATGATGCAAATTGGAGGGAAATTGTGTGAACCTGATGCACGAGCAAAGTGTGATCTGATTTGTATCAAAACTCATCTAATCCTTGCGTTTCAAGGCTCTAATCCACTTTGGCAACTTGGTTAAACATGTTTAGATCACAAACCCGTGCTAATTTGATGTTTAAAGGCCAAAACATGGATTTCAAATTCTGACTTGTGGTGAAACTTCAGTTCCAAGTTACTAAGTTCAACCCAATGGCATTTCCACCTCAGGGGGTCTTGGGACAAAATTCTTAATGCTTTGGAAAGATGAGGTAACAAGCTTTGCAATGAAAAAAGAATGGAATCAAATGGAGGCTTGAGCTGAAAATTACATGGAGTCAAAGTTGAAGAAAAAGAGTTGACTTTCCATAATTAGAAATATTTTAAATTCTTCTTTAAAAATGACCTATAATCTCTTGCATCCAAACATGGCCTTCCAATTAGAATTTTCTCTTGACCAAAAAATATGTAATGAAGTAGATCTCTTGAATGACATTTTGCAATTTGAACCACTCAAAATCTCCAAAAATTGAGCAAGTTATGACTTGTTGAAGTTAGCCAAAAATCATGAAATGACCTATAATCTTTTGCATTCTTAAGGCAACTTCCATCCATTTTATTACTTTGCACATAAAATAAGGCATGAAGTACACATACTTAGGATCATCATGAAAAATTAATGGGCTCAAGGTGATAAAAATTGACCAAGTTATGACCATTTGAAGTCACATATGGAAAATTGGGGATTCATCTGGATGACTTGTAATCTTTCCTCTTCACCAAGTTCCTTCCACATGAAAAATCCTTGGAACTTTTGAAGTGATTTATTGGTAACTCTTTGGAGAGAAGAATGTTTTTGGAATCACTCAAAAATACCAAAATATGAGCAAGATATGCCCCTTTGAAGTCCAAAACCCTAGCCTCTAGATCAAGAGAAAGCTTGGTGGAACTTTGCCAAGTTTGAACAAACTTTTTGTGCCAATATTCTTCCTTTATGAATAGAAATTATTGAGGATGATGATTAGGGCTCATGGCCACCAAAACAACTTCCAAACCAACTTCCAAAACAACTTCAATGGTGAGGTTTGAATCTCTCAAGCTTTTGACTAGGGCATGGAAATAAACTCATGAACCCATGAAACAACTTGCTAAACCTCATTGCCTTTACCTACATTATTAACAAGTAAGACAAACCAATATTGCATTTTGTTAATTTAGAGTGAAAATCAAAGCAAAATATCCATGATCACAAAAGAAAACAAGTCAAGGTGCTTGGTAACTCCTCAAAGAGCAAGGCTAAAGATAGGGAGAAGAACCAAAAGCCCTAATGTGATGTTGTTGTGATTGAAACAATATGGTAAGATGAAGGGATCTTAGGGGAAAAAATTTGGGTACAACAGTAAGGACATGATTAATTTACTTCTGTGCCAACACATAAGTCTCCAAAGGTCGAGTTGCGGCAGAAGGCAGAATTAACATTATCCATAAAAAACACAAAACATGTAAGCCGAACTATGGTAGCTCTGATTCCTCAAAAAAGGATATGTAGGCATTGGGGTAGGGCCCAACCGAGTACAGTTTTAGTTTCCCTACGTTCTTTTCTCCTTTCTTTTACATGCATTCTCCCTTTGGAAGTAATAAACAGTAAGCATAGATTAAACACACAAATAAGATAGACAATAAGAGTGGATACCATAGAGTACTACGGGCGTGTGGGGGTGGTAATACCTTCCTCTCACATAACAGACTCCCTTACCCGATCTCTCAGTCGCAAGACCGTGACTTCTCCCTTCTCAAGTTTTCTCGATGTTTACCTTTCCCTTCATGTGGGATAAAATACGTTCGATGGCGACTTTATTGTTTGAAGATTTTCAGCCAGTTGTTTCACCACACGCTACGAAATTTCATCTCTCTACTTTCACAAACTCTTCATTCTCCTCATTAGAAAAAGGACCCTTGCCATTCTTCATCACCTTGCTCAAAAATTCTCAAACATGTCTCAACATCACACATCATCTTCCTCAAAATCTGCAAATTAAAATCTTTCTCTTGACAGAGTACTAGATGTTACTCCTCTATCAATGATCCCTCCGCTTGGTAAAAAGGTCAAGAAACCTAGATCATCACCAGCTAAGAAATCTAAAGATGATAAAGGTAACTCTTCTACTGCTACTGACAATAGAAATGAAGAAGAAATTGTCAATGTTGATAGAAGCATCAGAAGGCTTGTGGATAGGGTATTAAATGAAGGATTTGTTATGCCTGGGATTTCTACTCCCCTTGCTCGCATGCCTCCTCCTGCTGACGAAGGAAGTAATCCTAAAAAAATGTTGTTGAATCATCCAAGAATGATGCTGCTGATAGTAAACTTGAGAAGATTGCTACCTCTTCCCTAAAATATTTGGAAGAAGAAAATGTTGATCAAGATGTTGAGGAGAATGTTGAACAAACTGTTGAAGAAAACTCTCCTTCTAAAGAAGATGCTGCTGCCTCCAAGGATGGAGAATGTCACAATTCTGTGAATGTAGTCAATGTTGAAGAGTTGTCTGACAATGAGCTCATCACTAATGTTATACCTGGTATTTCTAGAAGGATAAAGTCCAGGAAAGTGAAAGATGCAAGTATCACACCCCCTCCCAAGACAATCAAGAAGAAAGCCATGTATGGAACCCCAAAAGCAGGAAGTAAAGTGGTCCCTCCTTCTAGAAAGAGAAAAGCTAGACATGTTACCTCTACTGATGATAATGAGGATGTTGTAAAAAGGTCCAAGAGTAAGAAGAAAGTTGTTATAGTTGAAGAGACAGAATCTGAGTATGATGTTGAGCAATATGTCCAAGAAATCTCTCCTATAAAAAAATCTGCAAGTAAGAAACTGTCTGTTAGGGTTCCTGATTCCCCACTTGACAACATCTCCTTTCACTCTGTTGGGAATGATAAAAAGTTGAAGTATGTGTATCAAAGAAGTATTTCCCTGAAGAGAGAACTAGGAGCTGGTGGTTTGGAATGTAAGGAAATCATGGAGTTGATCTCCTATGCTGGACTGATGAAAATAGTTACCAGGTTTTCAAATTGCTATGAAACTCTTGTTAACGAGTTTATTGTTAATATTCCTGTTGAATGTGCTGACCATAAGAGTAAGGAGTATAGAAAGGATTTTGTTAGAGGAAAGTGTGTAGAATTTTCTCCTGCCATTATAAACAAATTTCTAGATAGGTCTGAAGATGTATGTTGTGAGCTGGAAGTAACAGACAATCAAGTGTGTAGAGCCATTACTACTAATCAAGTAAGTAAGTGGCCAATGAAAAACAAACTTCCTATCAGCAAACTGAGTGTGAGATATGCAATTTTACATAGGATTGGAGCTGAAAATTGGGTTCCCACTAATCACACTTCAACCATCTCCATTGGAATAGGAAAGTTCATTTATGTTGTAGGAAACTAGAGATTTTTTGATTATGGGACTTATATCTTTGATCAGACCATCAAACATGCAGTAACTTTTTCCATTAAGATGCCAATTGCTTTTCCTTCCCACCTTTGTGGAATTATCCTAAATCAGCATCCTGGAATCCTAAGTGAAAATGATGTTGTGTGCAAAAGGGAGTCTGCCTTGACCCTCCATTTTAAGCTCTTTTCAGGAAAACATGTCCCAAACATTGTTTTAACATCTTCTCCTGCTGAAAAGACCTCCACCAAGAAAGAAATGATCAATGAATTAAGGGAAGCCTGCAAGGAATTATATAATGTGATCAGAGTGAGCTCGGCTAGGAAGCAAACCTTTGAAAAGATGATCAAGGACCTGCAAAAGGACAACAACCTTGATGATACAATGAAATTTGAAGGTGAAGACTCCAGTGTGGAAAGAAGTGTTGGTTCAACCAAGTCAACTGGTCCTGATGATAGTTAGACTACTTGATGTCTCTCTGAACACCTTATTTCTTTTTTGGCACCTGCATGTGCTTGATATTGGAATTATATGTTCTGTACCCTAATACCGATATTATCTTGATTGCATCCTTTCTTTGGCATATTATGACTAAAAAGTGGCAGAGAAAGTAAGTGAGTGACTGGCTAACCCGTGAGTGAGTGACAGATATCCACTAACCACTGACTGATCACTGATCATTGATTGAGGGGGAGCTCAATACTTAAGGGGGAGCCTCATGTCACAAAAGATGTTTTGACATCTTCCTGTACTAACAACTAACTGCTAACTGAATGTATGTTTTGATTGCTTTATTGCTGCCCTGATAATGCTCTGATAATTATGCTGCTGCTCTGATAATATGCTCTAATAATATTTTAGCCAAAATTCTTCAAAGGGGGAGTTTGTAAGTGTTTGTTGGCAGCAATTTTGGTAACAAAATGACTTGTTAATGTTTTTCTAAATGTCTTAACATTTGGAGCAAAACTATTTTGAATGATGTCAAATCCGATGTCTTGACATCTTCCTACTGAACTGATCTCAGCCCAAAATCAGTTAAGTCTTTTGTTTCCTGATTTCCAGCATTCTATAATTCAAGATTGGTGATCTACAGGCTGCAAAAAATATGGAGGAATATTTTTCAAATTACATAGTTTTATCTTGGCATGTTTTTATGGAAATATTCAAAAGATTTGAATATTTGTTTTTAATCCCAAGCCCAAAGCTCTGCATATATAAGGACTTGCTTCCTTATTTAAAGACAAGCAAACTTTGAAGAAGAATATGTTCTTTCTGATTAGAAGTCTAGGCTTTTTTATTTGTAATACACTCTAAGTATTGGTTTAAATACTTGAGTTGTTGTTTAGGTTGTTAATTGTGTATCATTCATAAGATTTTAAGCATTGAATGATTGAGTTGGTTCAAAATTACTATTTTTGTTAAGTTCTTCACTGTAAGTGATTGAAGGGATTTGAGGATGGCCTCATACCTAGGTGAGTCTTAGGTAAAAGTTTATCTTGGGTAGTGATTAAGTGATTAGATCGTAAACTGGTTGTTTACTGAGGGTCTATGAATTGATACCATTTAGTGAACTTGTCCCTAGCTTGGTAGCCCCCAGAGTAGGTATTGCTGTACACTGAACTGGGTGAACAATCTCTTGTGTTTTTACTGCTTTTGATTTTACTGCACCTTACTTGCAAATAGATATTTGTGTCATGAAATATCATTCGACATCACATATCTGATACCAAAGTTTTACATATAGGTCCGCATCTGTTCCAGATCACTTTCCAAGTCATGGATATTGTACCCGCATATAGTTGTTTATTTGGAATACCATGGATACATGAAGCAGGGGTTGTCACCTCCACTCTACACCAAAAGCTAAAATTCACGCGTGAAGGCAAAGTGGTTATTATAAATGGAGAGCAAGCATTGATGATATCTCATCTATCATATTTCAGAGATATGGAGGCAGATGAAGCTGTTGTTGGGACACATTTCCAGGCTCTATTTGTTGATAATGTAAGAGAGAATGAGAATTCTATGGTTTCGTTCAAAGATGCTCAGCAGGTTGTGCGTAATAGTCGAAGTAAAGTATGGGGATAAGTCGTTGATCCTCCACTGAACAATAACATGGTTGGTTTAGAATTCTCTGCAAAGAATGGAAAAGGATAATGTTTGAAGTCAAAGTCTACTATGAGAAGCTATCATGATGTTTTTTGCAGCGGAGGTTACCTCCATCAAACTGTTTCTGGAGTTAATGCTATTGAGGATGATGAAGAAGATTAGGAAATGCCGAATTACGTGACGCCTGGAGTCAGAATCCAGAATTGGGTTGTGCGTAATAGTCGAAGTAAAGTATGGGGATAAGTCGTTGATCCTCCACTGAACAATAACATGGTTGGTTTAGAATTCTCTGCAAAGAATGGAAAGGATAATGTTTGAAGTCAAAGTCTACTATGAGCAGCTATCATGATGTTTTTTGCAGCGGAGGTTACCTCCATCAAACTGTTTCTGGAGTTAATGCTATTGAGGATGATGAAGAAGATAAGTAAATGCCGAATTACGTGACGCCTGGAGTCAGAATCCAGAATTGGGTTACTTATGATGTTCCTTCTTGCATCCAAGTCTCAAAGTAATTTGTTTTTTATTTGCAAAAATCTTTCATTCTGTTGAAGATGAAAGTTAATATTGTATAGGCTTATCTGTTTGCTTTGATCATTAAAATCATAAATAAAAGTTGTCTTTGATTCTCAAAATTGTGTATTTTATTTTTCTTCTTTTTCATGGAAAATGGTAATAATAAAAAAAATCTTTTGAATAAAATAATAATAGAAATAAATCTGCATAATCATTTGATATATGTGTCAGTTTCTAAAAGCAATCACAAATCACATGTGAAGATTAATTAATAAACCTGTTGAATACAATGACCCTGCACCCTCTCCCAACTTTGAATATCTTGTGTTTGGGACGGTAGAAGAAGAATATGATGAGATTCCAAAAGAGATTTCACGTTTTCTCGAGCTTGAGGAAAATGCCATTCAAGCGTTTAAAGAGTCATTAGAAACAATCAATTTGAGTTCAGAAGAAGAGCCAAAGGAAGTCAAGATTGGAGCATCATTGCATCCTGATGTGAATAGCAGGTTGACTGAGCTATTGAAAGAGTATGTGGACATATTTTCTTGGTCGTACCAGGATATGTCGAGTCTAGATATTGATATTGTGGAGCATCATTTGCCTTTAAAGCCAGAGTGTCTTCCCGTCAAGCAGAAGTTGAGAAGAACTCACCCTAATATGGTAGTAAAAATAAAAGAAGAAGTCTTAAAGCAGATTAATGCTGGTTTTCTTGTGACATAAGTTTATCCTCAATGGATAGCCAACATTGTGCCTGTACCAAAGAAAGATGGAAAATTCTGCATGTGCATAGATTACAGAGATCTAAATAAAGCTATACCAAAAGATGATTTCCCATTGCCGCACATTGATATGTTGGTTGATAGCACAACAAAATTTAAAGTATTCTTGTTCATGGACCGATTTTCTGGATATAATCAAATAACAATGGCTCTCGAGGACATGGAAAAAACAACATTTATCACACCCTAGGGAACACTCTGTTACAAAGTGATGCCCTTCGGTTTGAAGAACGCTGGTGCAACGTACCAGAGGGCTATGCCAACCATATTCCATGATCTGATGCACAAGGAAATTGAGGTATATGTTGATGACATGATTTCCAAATCACTGACCAAAGAAGGGCATGTTGAAGATTTGTTGAAGTTATTCTAGTGTTTGAGGAAATATCGTCTCCGCTTGAATCCAAATAAATGCACCTTCAGTGTCTGATCAGGGAAGTTATTGGTTTTTATTGTCAGCCTGAAAGAGATTTAAGTTATCCCAGATAAGGTCAAAGAGATCCAAGAAATTCCTGCGCCAAGGACGGAGAAGCAAGTTAGAGGCTTCCTTGGGCGTCTGAATTATATTTCCAGATTCATCTCCCATATGACCGCAACATGTGAACCGATCTTTAAGTTGCTAAAGAAAGACGAGGGTTGTGTGTGGATAGAGTATTTCCAGAGGGAATTTGAAAGTATCAAAGAATATATGCTTGAACCTCTTATCTTGCTCCCTCCCATTGAAGTAAGACCATTGATCATGTATCTAACAGTGTTGGATAGTTCTATGGGCTGTATTTTGGGACAACAAGATGAAACAGGAAAGAAAGAATACGCCATATACTACCTCAGTAAGAAATTTACTAATTGTGAGTCACAGTATTCTATGTTGGAGAAAACATGTTACGCTATGGCCTGGGAGGCAAAGCGGTTGCGATAATATATGTTGAATAATACTACTTGGTTGATTTCCAAAATGGATCCAATTAAGTATATTTTTGAAAAGCCGGTTCTTACAGGGAGAATTTCCTGCTGGAAAATGTTGTTGTCTGAATACGACATTGAGTACCACACTCAAAAGGCCATAAAAGCAGTGTGTTGGAGGATTATCTTGCTCACCAACTGGTAGATGACTATCAATTCGTAAAATTTGATTTTACCGATGAGGATGTGATGTTCTTGAAAGCAAAGGATTATGATGAACCTTTACTCGGGGAAGGTCCAGATCCTGGATCTCGCTGGGGCATGGTATTTGATGGAGCAATGAAAGCTTACGGAAAAGGAATTGGTGCGGTGATCATCACTCCGCATGGATCAAACATTCCCTTTACTTCAAGACTGTCATTTAATTGTACTAATAATATGATGGAATATGAGGCTTGTATTATAGGTCTCGAAGAGGCCATTGATCTTAGAATCAAGGTTCTAGATGTGTATGGTGATTCGACTTTAGTTGTTAATTAGATTAAAGGAGAATGGGATACTCGTCATCGTGGCTTGATCCCTTACAAAGATTATGCTAGAATACTATTACCCTTCTTTAACAAAGTTGAATTCCATCACATACCAAGAGATGAAAATTAGATGGCGGACGCTTTAGAAACTTTGGCTTCTATGTATCAAGTTAATACTTTGAATGATAAGCCTTGTATTACGGTACGAAATTTGGATAGACTGGATCATGTGTTTACAACAGAGGATGTGGTAGATGAAAAACCTTGGTATTTCGATATCAAGCATTTTCTCTGAACCCAGGAATACTCAATTGGTGCATCAAATAAATATAGAAAGACATTGAGATAGTTGGCAGGAAGCTTTTTCCTTAATGAAGATATATTTTATAAAAGAAATCATGACATGGTCTTGCTCAGATACGTGGATAGACACGAAGCATACATGTTAATGCATGAGGTTCATGAAGGTTCATTCGGTACCCATGCCAATGGACATTCAATGGCGAAAAAGATGCTTAGGGCAAGTTACTATTGGCTGACAATGGAATCTGACTGTTAAAAATTTGAGAAGAAGTACCATAAATGCTAGTTTTATGCTGATAAAATTCATGTACCTCCAACACTTCTCAATGTTATTTCTTCCCATGGCCTTTCCCTATATGGGGTACTGACATGATTGGAATGATTGAACCAAAGGCGTCAAATGGGCATCGCTTTATCTTGGTGGTAATTGATTATTTTACCAAATGGGTAGAGGCAGCTTCATATGCTAATGTCACTAAATAAGTGGTAGTGCGCTTCATCAAGAACAATCTCATATGTCGGTATGGTGTGCCAAGCAGGATTATCACCGACAATGGTTCAAATCTGAATAATAAAATGATATCTGAACTTTATGAGGAATTCAAGATTATCCACCCACAATTCATCTCCCTACAGGCCAAAGATAAATGGGGCTGTTGAAGCGGCCAATAAGAATATCAAGAAGATTATCCAAAAAATGGTGGTTACATATAAAGACTGGCATGAGATGCTCCCATTTGCTCTGCATGGGTATCGAACATCTGTGCGCACTTCAACAGGGACAACCCCGTTCTCTCTTGTATATGGCATGGAAGAAGTTCTCCCCATTGAAGTTGAGATTCCCTCTTTGTGTGTAATAATGGAAGCCGAGTTGTCGAAAGCTGAATGGGTCCAGAATAGGTTTGACCAGCTGAAATTAATAGAGGAGAAAAGAATGAAGGCTTTGTGCCATGGTCAATTATACCAAAAAAGAATGAAGAAAGCTTTTGATAAGAAGGTCAAACCTCGTGAATTCAGAGAAGGCGACCTCGTACTCAGGAAGATCATGTCTTTTAACGTTGATTCTAGGGGCAAGTGGACTCCCAATTTTGAAGGCCCATATGTTATCAAGAAAGACTTCTTTGGAGGTGCACTGATTCTTGAAACAATGGATGGAAAGGAGTTCCCACGTCCTGTGAATTCTGATGCAGTCAAGAAATACTTCGCCTAGAAAAAATAAAAGAACAACTCGCTAAGATGAAAACCCGAAAGGGAGGCTTAGGAAAAAAGGAGCGTCTCGGTAGGCCGAAAAACCAAAAGGGCAGTCTAGGTAAAAACTATAGACATAAACATAATAAATTTTCCCGGTAGGTTGAAAACCCGCAAGGGAAACATAGACAAAAGATATGGATTTTCTAGCAAGTAACTGCATCAAACAAGACTGATCAATGGAGCAACAATCTGCTTGAGTCTTACTACTCTTCGACCGAAGTTTCAGCTCAGGAATTCAAAGTTGTTAGGGGGGATAATGGTCATTTTAATTCAATGTATCTTTTCAAATATGAATTACCATGTTCCAAACTTTGTAATTATCTATGGAGTCTTGCCATTCGTAGACTACCATTCTATTAATAAAGTTTGAGCCTTTTATCCAATTCTTTGCAATTCTTATTTTATTCAGCTTATAAAGACTTCATTTATTATTTATAGTAATGATCAAATAAAATAGATTAAATAACAAAAATTATTATTGAAAAGTATTTGAAAATTACTTATTGCCTCAGATTTTATGATACAAGGAGAACAAAATTAGTGGCTTCAGGGAATGATAAACTCAAAGGTTTACATGATATGAAGACTCTGTCCAAGATTCTCAAGTGAAGGCTTCACTCATGTAAGTAAAAGTAGTTTCTCCCCGTGCATGCTGAGTTTGACTCATTTGTGAAGCATTTCCTTTCGGCAGTACTAGCGTATTGCTTGTTTGCCCGGTAGTCAGGCAAGGACAATGTCTTATTTAAGAAGTGTTGAAATGGCTATCAACTTTTTGGGTTTTCTCCCGCCAAGTGCTGGATTGGATTTAAAATCCCCATAAGTTTTTCTTACTGTAGTGTTTGATTTTTCGAATTCCCCAGGTGAAGTTGAGATGATATACTTCTCTGAAATCGCTGTCCCCATGAGGCTTTATAATTTCTCCCCAGAGAAGTTGGTGCGATTATCACTCTCAGTATTAAATAATGCATCTCGATGTCTCCTCCGATGATAAAGTATTACCCTTCCCATTGAAGTCAGTATGTCATCCCCAACTGATGTCTCAATGATGTCATATTGTTTCCCCTAGTAAAATCAACCATGTCAGAACTTCAAACTTTTTATTTCCCCACTAAAGTATGTGTGGTTTCCCCGTTGAAACTTGGAGGAAGATGTTATATCGCCATGTTTGTGTTAATTTACTGTTTTTTATCTTGTCCATTCCTAGTGAATTTAAGCTTTGAAATAGGGGTTTATTTCCTCAGTTGTTGCTTACTATCTTATGGAATTTCCATCTTGTTTGTGATTTAGCCTAATTTTGATTGTACCTATTTTTGATTTTGTATGTTTATCCCCAGTGTTATAAGTCTGCTTTGTTAGCAAATACATGATAACATTCATACTTTCATACCAGCATCATGCATAATCATTGCTCATTTGCATTTTTTTACATATTTGGTATATTACCCTGTTTTGCAGAGTTGTATTACTCTCTCTCCAATAGAGTGTCAACCTTAAGCATAAAGTGTATATTCCTTCAACTTACCCACTGAGTTATCCCTCGTGGGGGAATTTTGTTTCAACTTTCTTTTCAGCTCATTGTGTAGATGGAATGGGATTCCCTCTTGGGTTTATTTCTCAGGAGATGTATTTTGGTTGACTGCTTTATTTCGGTTTATTTCTGTTTGAGATTGGTACCCTCAATAATATTATTATTTGGATTTCAGCAAGCTTTGAGCTTTAGTTTGAGAATGTGCATTTATTTTTCACGAGAAGATTTTATCCCCTCAGAAGGAATTTATTGGCATTTCTCTAGGAGTTCCATCTCTTTCCCCAGGAAGCCATATTTCTTTCTTCAGGAAGTCTTTATTTCAATTCCTCCTCATAGAAGCAAGTGGCAGGTCTCTTTATTTGAGCAACATGCACTTCCCCCAATGAATCTTGGCTCCCAGAGAAGATTCAGATTTTGTTACTCCAATGGATGGGTGCCTTGCCATTATAGAAGGTAGTTCATTGTTGATATTTTGTTACTCCAATGGATGGTAGCCTTGTCATTATGGAAGGTAGTTCGTTGTTGAGATTTTGTTACTCCAATGGATGGTAGCCTTGTCATTATGGAAGGTAGTTCGTTGTTGAGATTTTGTTACTCTAATGGATGGTAGCCTTGTCATTATGGAAGGTAGTTTGTTTTTGAGATTTTGTTACTCCAGTGGATGGTAGCCTTGTCATTATGGAATGTAGTTTGTTGTTGAGATTTTGTTACTCCAATGTATGTAGCCTTATCATTATAGAAGGTAGTTCGTTGTTGAGATTTTGTTAATCCAATGGATGGTAGCCTTGTCATTATGGAAGGTAGTTCGTTTTTGAGATTTTGTTACTCCAATGGATGGAAGCCTTGTCATTATGGAAGGTAGTTTGTTGTTGAGATTTTGTTAATCCAATGGATGGTAGCCTTGTCATTATGGAAGGTAGTTCATTTTTGAGATTTTGTTACTCCAATGGATGGTATCCTTGTCATTATGGAAGGTAGTTTGTTGTTGAGGTTTTGTTACTCCAATGGATGGTAGCCTTTTCATTATGGAAGGTAGTTTGTTGTTGAGATCTTTTTCTGATGAATGGTAGCCTTGTTATTATGGAAGGTAGTTGACGTTGAGATTCTTCTGCTCAGTAGAAGTTCATTCATTTGCAGTCATGAGTGTTGAATACATCTTGAAATTTACTGGTATTATCTTACCATCCCTTTCCCCGGTGGGTCGACATTACTTTTTTTGCTATTCCCTCTGTGAGTTGGCAGTTCACAAGTTATCTGTCGGTCACCATTATCCTTCACTCTCTCTCCTCAAATTTTTAGTTGACGATGCTTTAGATCCTCTCTTGGGAATTACCCCAACAGAGTCTTGTCTTTTCTTCACCATTGATTTAGTTTCCTAGTCAAGTTTTCCTTTTGTTCCATCTTTTACTTTTTACATCCCCAGTATTGTCTTGCGTCCCTTTAGACTTGTTCATCAGCATAATCATAAGAATTGCATGGTATCTTAGGGACAGAAATAGGGTTTGTTTTATATTTAAGTATCTTCAATCGTGTCGATAAGAAGATTTTAACCTTCATATCTCCGGATAGAAGACACTTAAATAAGGGCAGTTGTTGTACCCCAAATTTTTTCCCTAAGATCCCTTCATCATATCATATCAATTCAATCACAACAAGGTCACACACTAGGGTTTGGCTCTTCTCCCTATCTTTAGCTTTTTCTCTAGGAGGAATCACCAATCACGTTGACTTGTATTTTATTATCATCTATGTTTTGTATTGATTATCCTTTAACTAATAAATGCAATGAGTGTTTGCCCCAATTGTTGATGTTATAGGTGAAAGCACAATACATTCCATCAAGATTGATTTAGGGATTCATGAGTTCATTTATGTGCCTTCCTCCACAAAGCTTAATTGAGATTCAAGCATCATCATTAAAGATGTTTTGAAGTAATATTATGACAAAGTATTTTATGATTCATCATGCCTCAAGTTGTCAAAATTATTTCAAAAGTACGAGGGTTGATTAAAGAAGTTTGACTCAAATGGACAAGTCTTTGATTTCAATGATCACAAGTGCATATCTTCTTCAATTCTCAAGATTTGGAAGTGGTTTTGGTTGCTATGGTTTCTCCTTATCATCCTCAACAACTTATAAGCACATAATAAATCTATTTGTGCAAGAAGGTTGGTCAAAATTGCAAAGGTTTCCCAAGGTATTTTCTTGCTCTAGGAGTTAGGGTTTTGAACTTCAAAGGGGTATATCTTGCTCATCTTTTGGTTTTTTGAATGATTCCAAAGACATACTTCTCTTCAAAGGGTTAATAACAAATCACTTCAAAAGTTTCTAGGAAATTTTGTGTAGAAGAAACTTGATGATGAAGAAAGATTAAAAGTCCTCCAGATGAACCCTCAAATTCCCTTATGTGAGTTCAAATGATCATAACTTGATCAATTTTTATCACCTTGAACCCATTATTTTTCCATAATGATCTTGAAGATGTCAAATTCAACCTTTATTTCATGTTCAATGTGTGAAAATGGATGGAAGATGCCTTGAGGATGCAAAAGATTATAGGTCATTTCATGAATTTTTGCCAACTTCAATAAGTCATAACT
This sequence comes from Vicia faba, assembly GCA_948472305.1. Lineage (NCBI taxonomy): Eukaryota > Viridiplantae > Streptophyta > Magnoliopsida > Fabales > Fabaceae > Vicia > Vicia faba. Next base: position 408,231,302 of record OX451740.1, on the reverse strand, counting down.
CTGTCAATTTTTGGAGATTTTGAATGGTTCAAGTTTCAAAATGTTACTCGAGAGATATATTTCATGCCATATTTTTTTGTTAAGTGAAAATCTCAAGTGGAAAGCCATGTTTGAATGCAAGACATTACAAGTCATTTTTGAAGAAAAACATAGAAATTTTCTAAGTATAGAAAGTCAACCTCTTTTTCTCAACTTTGACTCATCACAATTTTCAACTCAAGCATCCATTTGATCTCATTCTTTGTGCATTATAAAGCTTATAATATCATATTTCTAATGCAACAAGAATCAAGTCTCGAGATTCCCCGAATCATGCACCCTATTGATTTGAATTTGGTAACTTGAAACTTAAGTTTCACCACAAGGAAGAATTTGAAAATCATGTTGTAGCTTCTAAACATCAAATTAGCATGCGTTTTTGGTTTAAACATGTTTAACCAACTTGACAAAGTGGATTAGAGCCTTAAAACGCAAGAATTGGATTAGTTTTGATGCAAAATAGATCACACTTTGCTCGTGTATCATGAAGGGGTGAAAAACACAAGAAGGGGGGGTTGAATTGTAAAACTGAAATCTTAAAGCAATTGACAAGATATTTTTATCCTGGTTCGTTTGATCTCAAACTACTCCAGTCCACCCGTCAAGGTGATTTCGCCTCTCTCCAACGAGGTCTTAATTCACTATATTCAACTGAATATTACAGACTGCTTTAACAACTGCTAAAGCCTTCTTGATTCAAACCACAATCCGGTTTGTCAAGGCAACACTTTCTTACAAAGGTATAAAACAAATGCGTGTGAATGTTTTCTACAAAACTATATCACAACTGTGATGTATACACAAATGAAGCTTAGAAACTTAGATTGCTAAACACTAATGGAGTATCAGAGTTTGTGGTTTAGCAAAACTGGTAGATGAAGATTATTGTTCAGCTTTGTGCGTGTAGAGAATTGGAGAGCATTAGCCATTATAATCTTCGAAGCCTTGTTTATATAGCACTTGAGAAGATGAACGTTGAATGCAATATTCTTGATTCAATGCTAATAACAAGCTTTCCTTTTTGAGCAGATCTTGTCTAGAATGATGCCGTTGAAATTAATTAGCGTTCAATGCACAGTACCGTTGCTTCTTCAATGCACGTTCTGGCTTGGCTCATTCTGATTCTGCTTCGCTGCTGATGAACTATTGTTTTTGTATCAGAGTGTTTACGTGCAGTTCTGTTCATCAAGCTTCAGCATGTACGTGAGTTGATCATCTGATCTTGACGTTCTGATTCAACAACTTCTGATGCTGGTGTATGAAATCAAATTCTGATGCTGGAGAAGTGATGCAAGTCAGAGCATAGTAATTTTAGGCAGCATATAGTTCAAACATGAAACATATAAATACTATATCTTTTCACTTTGTTATCATCAAAACTTAAATATAGGGTAGTAGATTCAAACATTGTTCTAACAATCTCCCCCTTTTTGATGATGACAAAAACTAGATATTTTAAATGAAAAATAACGTGAAAAGGTGTCTGGGAAATGTATCAGAATAAGAAGTACGGAAAAATCAGAGTTAAGAGATACTCCCCCTGAGTTGATTACTTCCCTTTGATGATATGTGTTCTTCAGGATTAGATCTTTGTCTTTCTTTGAACATCAGATTAAGAGTCTTTGACTTATCAGAGAGCAGAGCTTCAGAGCTTTTCCTGTCAGAGCTTTGCTTTGGATCAGAGTATTTGGTCGATCAGAATCTTCGTATTAGATCAGAGCAACATTGATCAGAGCTTCTACATTTTTGATCAGAGCTTCTACATTTTGATCAGAGCTTCTAGTCTTCATAGTGTTCAGGAGCTTTGTTGTGCCTGTAGACTTTAAACAAAAACAGAAAAACATTTCAAGTAATAGAGTTAGAATGTTTGAGAATTTCTGTAATTTCTGTCTAGTTAGCCGTTATTGATTTTAAATATCATTCTTGTTCTCCCCCTTTTTGTCAGCAATCAAAAAGTGTTGGTGATGTGCTAAAACAATTTAGATCAGAAAAACAAATTATATTAAAATAGTTCATAATCAGAGCAAAAGAACATTACAAAACATAGTCAAAACAGTACATCAGAAAATGAAGAAAACATAGAGAGTGTCATGCATGAAAAAAATTTTAAGGTTGTGGGGGCATGCGTGAGAACAGGCTTTCCAGCATTGCTTGAATCTTTTCAGAAGTTTCATTCTGCTTCTGAACCATGTTGACAACAGTGTCAATCTTGCTGTCCTGTACATCCATTCTTGCTTTCATCTTCTGATCATTCTCTTCCATCCGCTGCTGTAGACGCAAGTCATTCAGCCTTAATTCTTCCAGAGCCTGCCTGTCCAAGGCAGCTTGAGAAGTGTCAGAGGGAGGAAGCTTCTCAGAACTTTCAGCGACATCTTCTGCTGGATTTTCTTCAGCCTGAATGGTCTTGTCTTCTTCTGATGGTTGCACCTGTGCAGCTTGCTCTTTCTCAGACCAAGATTCACTGTCCAGAGGGAGCACAACTTCTTGAGGCAGCTGACTCTCAACTTCCTTCAGCAGCTTGCTAAAGTTCTGTTGAGCCTGCTCGTAGTTGTCGTCCTGCAGCTTGAGGGCTTCAGCACGTACCCATAGTCTGAACTGTGACCAGAGCTGATCAGAAGCAGCTGGGTCGATCATCCCCGGACAGACTTGCTTCAAAGAAGCAATCCATTGCAGCATACCTGTTTCAAAATTCAAAATACCAGAGCCAACATCTGGTTGCTTTGGTTTGGGTATGGCAATTTTGTGTCTTAGATCAGCAAGACGTTCAAGACTTGTGAAGTCAATGAAAGTTCTGCTGGGGTTTTCAGCGGTTTTCTGAGAGGATGTTTGTTTTGGAGGAGGGTTATCAGAATCAGAGTCAGATATTTCTATTGGAGGGTCAGAATGATGAGGAGAAGGGGTTTCATAGTGGTGAAACTCTGTTTGTGGTGAAGGTGGATTATTTTCTGGTTGAGGAGGTGGAATCTCTGATTGCTCAGGGATCAGAGGTTCTTCTGTGAGTGGTTGTTGTGATTGTGGTTCTGGTTCTGGTTGATGTTGTATTTTTGGTTCAGGTTGTGGTTCTGGTTGTGGAGGAGGAATATTTGGTGGTTCAGAATTTGGTTGAGCAGAAGCATGTTCACGCTCAATATCAGCTAGCACTCTATCAAGTGCTGGTGTTGTTGAAACAGTTGGTTGTTTGGGAATCTTAGTTCTGGTTCTTCTGAGTAGTAAGGCCTCAGAAGGGTCTTCTGGTATGGTTTCATCAATGGTAGGGATTGGAATGGATATTCTGTGAGAGGTTTGAGGAGGGGCAGTAGATGTTGGAATAGTAGATGAAATTGAAATAGGGGCAGCAGATGAAATACCTCTTTTCTTTGGAGTCTGATGAGATGATCCTGCTGTTGGCGCTTTCCTCTTCTTTGTCTTCTTCTGAGTCACTTCAGGTTGGGGTTGACTCAGATCTTTGATCTTCAGCTTTGAAACTGTATCTTCTTCCTTGTATGAATCTGGATACTTGAGAAACATATCAGGTTTGGATTCCATTTCAGAAAATTTTGGGAAATCACTCAGAGGCACTCTTCTGCTGGAGATGTCAGCAGTTGAAGTAGCTCTGGGTTCCTTCTTAATATTTTCTATCAGCTTCATCTTTTTCAGGTTCTTAGCGTTCAGCGGTTTTCCAACAGTAGGTTCAATAGTGCTCAGCACTTGAGCTTCGCTCAGATACTCTATCAGCTTATTCTCTGTCAGAATATCTGATATGAGCCTTCCAAACGGTATCCAGTCCCTTTTGGTCCTTTCTTCTTCTCTTGTTTCTTTGACACTGGTCTTGAGATGGTTGAACAGGAAGTGTGCCAGATTGATCTTTACCCTCTGATCAATAAAGTAGATCAGAAATTGCTGATCCACGTTTATATAATCAGGAGAACTTGTTGGTTTCCTGTGATTGAAGCATCCAAGAACAATCTTGGCCCATACTCTGCAGTGATCCTTCAGATCCTTAATTTTGCTGCTGGGAAATCCAAGAGTGAAAATGCTGTTGGCTACCACACCTATATCAGGGCATCTATTAGCCATGTCCACACAACGGACTCCACCACCACTTTGACCGATTAGCTTTGCAATGAGATCTTCAGAAATCACTATCTTCTTTCCCATGACAGAAGAGATGACTAGATGTTTATGAATCTTGGCGTGAATCCAAAATTCCTTGACAAGCTCTGGGAATGTTGGTCCAACCAACCTATCGAAATACCTCTCCCACTTTTGAGCCCTAATTTCTTCAGTTAGGTCAAATCCATTTTCCTTCAAACTTTCAAAGTCGATGATTAACTCAGAGAGAACTTCAAGATTCTTTACCGGTGTGAGAAGAGTTCTGAGGGGCACCTGATATTGTTCAGAGGTTTCTTTCTTCTGATTGCCTGCAGAAATGCTGGAGGATGCCATTGTTCTCACTAAGGAAAGCTTTGAGAATGATTTGAGAGAAAAAGGTTTGTAGGAGATAAACTCAGAAATATGCAGAAAATACTTGAATGATTATGAGAAAGCGTAAAGAATAAGAGTGAAGGATTAATGTGCTTAAATAGAGTTTTCAAAAATTATTTTGAAAAATTAAACGTTTTTAAGAGAGAGAAAAAAAATAATGATTGCCATTTAACAAGCGTGATTACTTTTCATTAAATGCTTGCTGATTTTGGGGGATTTGAGAAAGATACTTAAAAACGGTTACCAGACATGTGTCTCAATGCACCCAATCAGCGCTTTGCCTTCTCAGAAGCGTGCACGCGTTCTGCTTCAGGGATTTGCTGATGATTGGATGACACTTGTTTGATGTAGTGATCAGCACGTCTGTATTTGAGATTAGACTCTCAGATCTTTAGACTTGCATCTGATACAATCTGCATGTTCTATCTTTCTGAAAGAAGATTGATCAGAAGTTCACAGTAATATAATTACATTCTGAAGATAAATACATGGAATTAAAACATTTTCATTCTGGGCATACTTTCATGCTGAGATGTTTCAGAATGAAATTGAACCTATCTTCTGAAAGGGGTTTAGTAAAGATATCAGCCCATTGATGGTCTGTATCTATAAATTTCAAGTTTAAAATACCTTTCTGAATATAGTCCCTAATGAAATGATGTTTTATTTCTATATGCTTAGCTCTAGAATGTAAAATAGGATTCTTACTTAAGCAAATAGCAGAAGTATTATCACAAAGAATAGGAATGTTACTCTCAAAAATCTGGAAGTCTTCAAGCTGACTTTTCATCCAGAGCATTTGTGTGCTACATCCTGCTGCTGCTATGTACTCAGCTTCTGCTGTTGACAGAGCAATTGTTGATTGCCTTTTGCTGGACCACGAGATCAGATTTTCTCCCAGAAACTGGCAGCTTCCAGAAGTACTTTTACGTTCCACTCTGTCTCCAGCAAAATCAGCATCACAGTAGCCTACTAAGATGTAATCACTAGATTTTCTATAAAACAAACCCAGATTAGTAGTACCTTTCAGATACTTGAAAATTCGCTTAACAGCTGTTAAGTGAGATTCTCTAGGATCTGATTGGAATCTAGCACAAATACATACGCTGAATAAGATATCAGGTCTTGAAGCTGTCAGATAAAGGAGAGAACCAATCATACCTCTGTAGACCTTCTGTTCTACACTTTTGCTTACCTCTTCTCTTTCCAGAATGCACGTGGGATGCATTGGAATCTTTGATGGCTTACATTCTGAGAGGTCAAATTTCTTCAGAAGATCTCTAATGTATTTGCTCTGATGAATGTAAGTTCCCTCTGGAGTTTGATTGATCTGAATTCCTAGAAAGAATTTCAGTTCCCCCATGAGGCTCATCTCAAATTCTGCCTGCATACACTTAGCAAATTTTCTTCCAAGAGAAGGATTAGTAGAACCAAAAATAATATCATCAACATAAATTTGACAGACCAAAATGTCACTCTTAACTGTTTTACAGAATAGAGTAGTGTCCACTTTCCCTCTGGTGAATTCATTTTCAAGCAGAAAGTTACTTAGCCTTTCATACCAAGCTCTGGGAGCTTGTTTCAGACCATACAGTGACTTTTTCAGTTTGAAAACATGTTCTGGATGTTTTGTATTTTCAAAACCTGGGGGTTGGTGAACATAAACTTCTTCTTCTATATAACCATTTAAGAATGCACTTTTGACATCCATCTGATACAGAGTGATGCCTCTATTAACAGCAAATGAAATTAAAAGTCTGATAGATTCTAACCTGGCGACTGGGGCAAAGGTTTCTGTATAGTCTATCCCCTCTTGCTGACTATAACCTTGTGCAACCAGTCGTGCCTTGTTTCTGATGACTTCACCTTGTTCATTTAGCTTGTTTCTGAACACCCATCTTGTTCCAATGACGTTGAATCCTTTTGGTCTGGGAACGAGATCCCATACGTCGTTTCTGGTGAATTGATTCAGCTCTTCTTGCATTGCCAGAATCCAGTCATTGTCCAGAAGTGCTTCATCAATAGAAGAAGGTTCAATCAGAGACACAAGTCCCATAAGAGTTTCTTCAGAGTTTCTGAAGCTTGCTGTTGTTCTGATTGGATCTTCCTTTCTTCCTAGGATAGTTTCTTCTGGGTGATCCAAACTGCTTCTGGGTAATCTCTTATGAGGTTGATCAGCAGCAGTTGTAGGATTTCTAGCATTGCTCCTTTCAGACGTTGAAGGAATGTCTGTGTTGAGAGCTTCTGATGACTTGTCTTCAGAACCTGCAAATTCAATTTCTATACCTGCAAGATTTTCATTCTGCTTTGACTTTTCAGAGTCAAGCTTGTCATCAAAACGAACACTGATTGATTCTTCCACAATCTGTGTTTCTGTATTGTATACTCTGTACCCTCTTGAGCGTTCAGAGTATCCTAACATAATACACTTCTGTGCCTTAGAATCAAACTTGTTCAAATAATTCTTTGTATTCAATATATAGCAAGTACATCCAAATGGATGAAAATACGAAATGTTGGGCTTTCTGTTCTTCCACAGTTCATATGGAGTCTTTTCCAGAATAGGTCTTATTGAGATTCTATTCTGAATGTAGCACGCTGTGTTTATTGCCTCTGCCCAGAAAGTCTTAGCAACGTTTGTCTCATTGATCATGGTTCTGGCCATTTCTTGCAATGTTCTGTTCTTTCGTTCTACAACTCCATTTTGTTGGGGAGTTCTAGGACAAGAGAAATCATGCAGAATGCCTTTGTCATTAAAGAATGACTCAAAATCTTTATTTTCAAATTCTCCACCATGATCACTTCTGACTTTAACGATTCTAAGATCTTTTTCATTCTGAACTTGGTTACAGAAGGTAACAAACACAGAGTGTGACTCGTCCTTGTGTCTTAAGAACTTTACCCATGTCCATCTGCTATAGTCATCTACGATTACTAACCCATACTTCTTGCCACTGACTGAGGCAGTTTTAACTGGTCCAAATAAGTCAATGTGCAGAAGTTCTAATGGCTTAGAGGTAGAAACAACATTTTTGGATTTAAAAGAAGGTTTTGCAAATTTGCCTTTCTGACATGCTTCACACAGAGCATCTGAATTGAACTTCAAATTAGGAAGTCCTCTGACGAGATTGAGTTTGTTAATCTGAGATATTCTTCTCATACTAACATGCCCCAATCTTCTGTGCCAGATCCACTGCTCGTTGTTAACAGACAGAAGACATTTTACGTTCTGACTCTTTAGTTCAGAAAGTTTGATTTTGTAAATGTTGTTTTTCCTCTTTCCATTAAACAGGATAGTCCCATCTTTCTGACTAACAGCTTTACATGATTTTTGATTAAAGATTATATCATAACCGTTATCACTTAATTGACTTATGGATAACAGATTATGCATCAATCCATCTACTAGCAGAACATTATTAATAGAGGGAAGATTTCCATTACCTACAGTTCCAGAGCCAATTATCTTTCCCCTCTGATTGCCTCCAAAGCCAACGTGGCCTCCAGGCTTAAGTTCCAGGCTTTGGAACATATGCCTTCTTCCCGTCATGTGTCGTGAGCAGCCAGAGTCCAGGTACCATGACTGGTGTTTCTGACTTGCTGCTAAAGATATCTGCAACATGTATTATTTTATCCTTAGGTACCCAGATCTTCTTGGGTCCTGATTTGTTAGTTTTACCAAAACTCTGGTTGAATTTTGGTTTCACAGAGTGCTTACTACTAGTATATTTGATGTCATGTGTGTGACCATACACAAAGTGTGAATTTAGAGGAGTGTGTTTAATGGTTAAATCCATGACATTTTTAGGTGTAGGAACCTTACCTAGGTATCCTATTCCTTTCCTGCCGTTTCTGCTAACTCCATAGATCATTGAAGCCATTCTGCTTCTATCTATGCTTTTAGCAAGGAACTTCTGGAAACTGTGATCATACTCCTTGATGATCTCATCAGCGTTGCTGGGAGTTTCAGAAATTGGTTCCTTCTGAGAGTTTTGTAAAGAGTTTTCTAATTTTGAAATTTTATCTCTCAGCTCAGAGTTTTCCAATTTGAGACTCTCAGACTTATTAGAGTCAGATTCAAGATTCCTTTTCAGGTCTCTGAATTTAGCTCTAATCTGCTGATAACGTTCCAGAATTTCATTGAGGCTTTCAGCAAGTTCAGCCTTTGTAAAATTAACAGCGAAGTTAGGGAATACCTCTTCTGTGTCTGATTCTGAGTCTGATTCAGAAGCTTCACTATCATCTGGAATGTTAGCCATGAGCGCTATGTTTGCCCTTTCATCATCTGATTCTGAGTCAGCTTCAGACGAGTCAGAGTCATCCCATGTGGCCATGAGACTTTTCTTCTTCTCTCTTCCAAACTTCTTTTTGGGCTTTTCCCTCTGAAGCTTTGGGCAGTCACTCTTGTAGTGTCCTTGCTCATTGCACTCGTAGCAGATGATGTCTTTTGTGTTTGGCTTCTTGCTATCGGAGGAGCCTTCAGATCTTCTGTATCCAGAGGAAGAATCTGTCCTTCTGTATCTGGAAGAATACTCGTTCTGATCAGATCTTCTGGGATTCCTGAACTTCCTTTGTCTTTGCTTCCACAGTTGATTTACTCTTCTGGAGAGAAGGGAAAGTTCGTCTTCTTCTGATGAGGATCCATCAGATGTTTCTTCAACTGCCTGCAAAACTTTAGATTCAGATTTTCTGTTAGATTTTAAAGTTAAAGGCTTACCTTGCTTCTGAGGCTCATCAGCTTCTAGCTCTATCTCATGACTTCTAAGGGAGCTTATAAGTTCCTCCAGAGTGATTTTGTTGAGATCTTTCGCTAGCTTCAGAGCAGTAACCATAGGCCTCCACTGCTTGGGTAAACTTCTGATTATCTTCTTGACATGGTCAGCAGTAGAGTATCCTTTGTCCAGAACTTTGAGACCAGCTACCAGAATCTGGAATCTAGAGAACATAGTTTCAATGGATTGAGATTCTTCCATTTTGAACGCCTCATACTTCTGGATGAGCGCCAGAGCTTTTGTTTCTTTGACTTGAACGTTGCCCTCATGCGTCATTCTGAGAGAATCAAAGATGTTCTTAGCTGTGTCTCTGTTGGAGATCTTTTCATACTCAGTATAGGAGATGGCACTGAGGAGGATGGTTCTGGCCTTATGGTGATTCTTGAAATCACGCTTTTGTTGATCAGTCATTGATTTTCTATCAATCTTCTGACCAGTTGCATTCACAGGGTGCGTGTATCCATCTGTCACCATATCCCACAGATCAGCATCATGTGCTAGAAAGAAGCTTTCAATTCTGTCTTTCCAGTAATCAAAGTTTTCTCCATCAAAGACTGGAGGTTTGCCGCTGAATCTGTCTCTGTCCTCATTGTTGTCATTGCTGAAATGAGAGTTGTTTCCTGCCATTGTGTTTTTCTGACGCTGGATCTTGTACTGACACGGTTAAGTGTTTTAGCTCAGAACCAGGCGCTCTGATGCCAATTGAAGGGGTGAAAAACACAAGAAGGGGGGGTTGAATTGTAAAACTGAAATCTTAAAGCAATTGACAAGATATTTTTATCCTGGTTCGTTTGATCTCAAACTACTCCAGTCCACCCGTCAAGGTGATTTCGCCTCTCTCCAACGAGGTCTTAATTCACTATATTCAACTGAATATTACAGACTGCTTTAACAACTGCTAAAGCCTTCTTGATTCAAACCACAATCCGGTTTGTCAAGGCAACACTTTCTTACAAAGGTATAAAACAAATGCGTGTGAATGTTTTCTACAAAACTATATCACAACTGTGATGTATACACAAATGAAGCTTAGAAACTTAGATTGCTAAACACTAATGGAGTATCAGAGTTTGTGGTTTAGCAAAACTGGTAGATGAAGATTATTGTTCAGCTTTGTGCGTGTAGAGAATTGGAGAGCATTAGCCATTATAATCTTCGAAGCCTTGTTTATATAGCACTTGAGAAGATGAACGTTGAATGCAATATTCTTGATTCAATGCTAATAACAAGCTTTCCTTTTTGAGCAGATCTTGTCTAGAATGATGCCGTTGGAATTAATTAGCGTTCAATGCACAGTACCGTTGCTTCTTCAATGCACGTTCTGGCTTGGCTCATTCTGATTCTGCTTCGCTGCTGATGAACTATTGTTTTTGTATCAGAGTGTTTACGCGCAGTTCTGTTCATCAAGCTTCAGCATGTACGTGAGTTGATCATCTGATCTTGACGTTCTGATTCAGCAACTTCTGATGCTGGTGTATGAAATCAAATTCTGATGCTGGAGAAGTGATCTTGCTTATTTTAATCAGCGTATCTGCAAGTCAGAGCATAGTAATTTTAGGCAGCATATAGTTCAAACATGAAACATATAAATACTATATCTTTTCACTTTGTTATCATCAAAACTTAAATATAGGGTAGTAGATTCAAACATTGTTCTAACATATCAAGTTCACACAATTTCCCTCCAAACTTCATCATTTCACATGCTTGAGCATCCCATTTGATTCCTTATAAATAGAGGGTCATCCCTCATTCATTTCTGCAATCTTGGAAAGCCAGAATTATCCTTCCAAACTCTCTTTTGAACTCAATTTTCCGTAACTTCAAATTTGCTCTTACAACCTTTCTCAATAATTTTTCATTGTCAATTCACCTTCCTTGAACCTCACTGAAGTTAACAGAAGAAGAATTAAGCTCTAAAACTCCTTGAATCATGCTAGCCAAGTCCAGTTTTAGAGCACCGCAACTTGAACAAATGAGAGTATTCTTCCGGAGTTGGAACGATCTCATAGTCCTGGAAGGTAAAACAGCATAACTTATAGTCGTATAACTGAAATAGAGTCAAAGTGATACCATGTCTTTCACTAAAAGCCTCTACATTAGGACGGACTAAATGGTCTTTAAACTCTTCAAAGAAGGCCAAGAAATTGAGCGGAAAACTTGAACATAACCGATAAGTACAATTATCTCTTCTGGTCTGTAGCGGTAGAAATGTTTAAGACTAAGCCATTGGATTGACTAGACTTATACAGATCAAAATGAAATCGCCACCGCACTTTATTGTTTCCAAAGGAATGGGAAAAGAGTGAGTAACCCAAAAGAGGGGGAAAGATTCTAGGTAAGGGGGTTGGTTATGCAAAGGAAAGGTATTAGCACCCTAAACATCTACGGTACTCCACAGGAACCTCTTTGAAAAATCTGTATATTTTGGCTATAAAATGTTGTATGTAAAATAGATGGGGGAGGTGAGAAAAGAAATATAATTTTTATGATATTTGTACCCGCCGCGGTTGCGAACCATTAGAGCCTACGTACCACCTTCCGTGCAATAGGGGATCAGGGTACACGTAGTTCCTCTTTTAAAAATTTTAAAACACAAGTGTGTTGATTAATTTTATGAGATAAGACATCATCGTTATTGTCCGTGTGGAAAACATACTTACCACCCACAATTATGAGGAAGGAGAATTTGCATCATCTCAAAGTGGAGGATATGGCTTGGATTTTAAAATCAACAAAGCCTCACTCAACACCCAAGTGAAAAATATCTCACTTCACTACATATTGTAGAAGTATAGTTGTTTGCATCACTACAAGGATTGACAAGAGTCTAATCTTTTGAGAAAGGATTTAAAATAAAATAAAAAGCCAAAGTTGCAAAATGGTTTGAAATGAGATTGATTGACTTTTAGTATTCTCACAAAAAAATGTCAAGGTATTATTAAGTTGATTGAATTTTATTTATAAAAATGTTTTGAAAAAAGCATGGACATAAGTCCAAGTTTATTATGAAAGTGGTTCAAGTTTCAAAACAAGAAGAGTTTTCAAAAGGAGGATGAAGATTTTTGAAATTAAAGAAGATGGGAGGAGATGAAGAGACTATCCTAAAGCATGAGGTAAAAGATAGTGAAAAGAACCATCTAACCAACAAGAAGCCTATACTTGACATTATGAGTCAAGATAGAATTCCCATTATTTGGATTGAAACAAAGAAAGCAAAGATAATAGACCTCTTGAGAGATCCAAACTTCAAGTGTATTAAGTCTTCACAAAAATTGGGCAGAGTAACAACTGTATATGGGTGAATTCTAGATTACAAACAAAGTATGTAATCACAATAACCTGCACACAAAACAAACAAACAACCCAATGTCTTGAGGTAAACCTCAAGAACTCCAGACAAAATATCAATTAAGGTCACAAGGTCTCCAACCAAGGCCAAGTTTTCTAATCCTAAGTCCAAGAAGTCCAATACTCCAGAATGCCAAGGATAGTAACCAAATAGTCCAAGTATCATTAAAGTTTTTTTATGGTTCATGTTGATTATTAAGTGTCTTAAAAAAAATAAAATAAAAGCTCATGTGAGCAAAATAAAAATGACAAGAAAGTAAATGCTCAAGTGACCAAAGATGAAAATAGCATGAAATGAAAATGCTAAAGTAAATGGTAAATAAAGTAAAGAGCATAAGATAAAGCATAAAGTAAAAGCATGAAATAAAATCAATTGTCAATAATTAGTTGTTAGTTGGATGACCATATTGAATCTTGCATTTGGAATTCATTAGAGGATTGGTAGACAAAAGCCTCCACATAATAAATTGCATTTGCTTTTTGTCAGGTATATCATCCATTTTGGAATCCTCAAAAAGTAACATTTAATGATCAATGATGTGAAAGTGATCCGTGTTGACTAAAATTGATGAAGATCCATTAGAGAATTTGTAGAACCAAATCCTCCACACAAAGAATCTCAAGGTTATTGGATCAAAGAGATCAAATTAACATACTTGGGCTTACAAACATAGGTTTCGGCCACGAATGATCATTTATTCGGATCGGGACAAAATTTAGCGCTATGTTAAGAAATCGTAAGTGGATTTATATAGAAGTCGCACCTATTTTGAGGCCGGTCAATAGCAATCTATGCACCATTTGTTTTAAGACATGATATAGAGATCATGCTCCAATAACACTTAGTGCAATAAGAAAGGGATGAGATGAGGAAGGGTAGAAAAGAATATACAAACCACATTTGAATTAAATTCTAATCAAACTATTATTAAAATCGTTCATCCATTTTTATGGAGTTAGACTCAACACCATGGATTCAATGATATTAACAAAGTTCATGATCAAAAATTCAACCCAGAATCAGCCAGAAAATAATCACAAAATAATATTACATTTAATATATATATTAAAAAGGGTTTTAAAATGTTTTAAAATAGAAATGAGAGAGAAAAACATCAACTATGTTCAAATTAATCAGAAATGAACTCAAATATTTTCATAAAGTTTTTGGTAAGTTTTTTAAAGTCAGAAACTATTTTTAAAATTAAAAGAAATGAGTAAAATAAACCAAAAATGATAAAAAAATTAACAAAGTCAGAAATAAAAAATGCATAAAAGTATTTTTAAACATTTAAAACAATATTTGTCACAATATCATTGGATCATTCCATATTTTTTTTCAGAATTTAAAAATGCATAAAAGTATTTTTAAACATTTAAAACAATTCAAATAAAGTGAAAATTTATAAAAAATATCAAAACACAAAATAAAATTGTAAAAATATAAAAATCAGAAAGAGAAAAATCAAAAATATTTTTCATAATTTTTTCAGATATTTTGGACTAAAAATGAATTTTCTATGATTTTTTGAAGTTTAAAACAATTAAATATAAAAATCAGAAAATAAAATAAAAACCAAAAAGATGTGGACCAATGGATGAGAGTCAAAACGCGTTAGTAATCAAATCTAAGGGATCTAGCGCGTTGTGCATATCATGGTCATCACTGAATAAAACACTGAATCAAATATAAATCAGATTTTCAAAAATAAAACAAATGGCTCACCTTCATAGCTTGGAAGACGACACGTTAGTCATCTTCAACCTCCAGCCAACGTGAAATGCAGATCTCTCAAACTGTAAAATTAGAAGCTTAGACCTATGTCATTCGCTTCGTCTCATCAAGACGAAGACAACCACACCTTCGCAAAAAATTTATATAAATTGTAGCTCAAGCAATTTGGAAGAAAAGTTTTGAAAACGGATTTGAAATTTTATGGTCAAAACGTGTTTCCAGTTAAAAGAAAGTGTTGCGACTAGAACCAAGGCAATGAGAGATTCACAATGATATCAAAATTTGAGAGAATTGGTGAAGGAATCTACCTATTGAAATTAAGTTGCAGAGCTCTGAAATTGGACTTCTATGGATCAATATGGGTCACGATTCTTGAAGGTAATTGTATGGTTAGCTTCAGGAAAGATCAAGGAAGGTGAACTGATAGAAAAAATGGATTGAAAAAGGCTTGAACACTAATTTTGTAGTTGCAGAAAAGTGAGTTATGGAGCAAGTTTGGCAGGGTGATTTAGGATGTTCAAGCTTGAGAAAATGAATGGGGGATGACCCTCTATTTATAGGAGAATGAATGGGATCCTTAAGCATGTGAAATGATGAAGTTTTGAGGGAAATCGTGGGGGGTATGGAGAATGAACAAAGTGTGACTTGTTTAGCATCAAAACTCAGCCAAATCATTTGTTTCATGATGCTAAAAGCCTTTGGAAAGTTGCTAAACATGATTAGAAGCAAAAATGTGTGGAAAACTTGTGATTAGAAGCCAAAACAAAGATTTCAAAATCTGACTTGTGATGAAACTTCAGTTTCAAGTTACCAAATTCAAATCAATGGCATTCTCAACTTAAGGGTTCTTAAGGCATGGTTCTTGATGCTTTAGAAATATGAGATTACAAGCTTTGAAATGGGAAAACAATGGAATCAAATGGGTGTTTGAGCTGAAAGTTGCAATGAGTCAAAGTTGGGAAAAAGAAGTTGACTTTACATACTTAGAAATATTTCAATTTTTTCTTCAAAAGTGACCTATAATGTTTTGCATATAAACATGGCCTTCCACTTGAGATTTGCTATTTACCAAAAAAGATGGCATGAAATAGACATCTTGAATGACATTTTGAGACTTGAACCATTCAAAATCTCCAAAAATTGAGAGAGTTATGAATTGTTGAATTTGGGAAAAATCATGAAATGACCTATAATCTTTTGTATCCTTGCTAAAGAATCATGACTTCCTGGGGAAATGCTGATATATTCCTACTGAGGAGATAAAAGTCTTCTCGTGCAAAATAAATGCACATTCTCAAACCAATGCTCGAAGCTTGCAGAAATCCAAAGTAATAATATTGTTAGGGAAACAAAGATTAAAACCAGAAATAAACTGGAGTAAAACAATCAACCAAAATACATCCTTTGAGAAATAAACTCAAGAGGGAAACCCAATCTACCCAAACAAAGAGATGTATAGGAAGGCTAAAGCAAAAATCTTCCATGAGGGATAACTCAGTGGGGAAATTGGAAGAATATACACTTTCTGCTTAAAGTTGACACTCTAATGGAGAGAGGATAACACAACTCTACAAAAACAGGGTAATATGTCAACAAAAATATTAACGAATGTGAATGAGAAATGATTTGCTAAATTTAACTATGCATGATGTATGTATGAATGTATGTGTGTTATCATGTATATGATGACAAAACAGACATATAACACAGGGAATAACCAGACAAAACCAACTCAGGCACAATCAACACTCGGCTAAATCACATCCAAGATGAACATTCCATAAAACAAAATAAGCACCAACTGAGGAACAGAATCCTATTTCACGGATTAACTTCACTGGGAAGGAACATAATCCAGAAGTAAACAAATCATAGCGACAAAACAATATAGATACAGGGATATAACATCCTTCTCCAGGCTTCACTTGGGAATAGCACTCAAACTTTAATGGGGAAACAAATGTTTCACGGTTTGTACTCCTACTGGGGATTACAATACTGGCTTCAAATAAGGCAGATGGAAACCATATAGGCAAAACATCAACTGAAAATATCGCGCTGACTTCATTAGGGAAATATCATGAAGACTTTTCTAGGGGAGAAAGTACCTCATCATCGAGATATCAATTGGGGACCTCGTGTTGGCTTCATTGGGGAAATATCATGCAGACTTCGCTAGGGGAGAAAGTGCTACATCATAGAGATATCAACTGGGGACCTCGTGTTGGCTTCATTGGGGAAATATCATGCAGACATCGCTAGGGGAGAAAGTGCCTCATCATCGAGATATAACTGGGGACCTCGTGCTGGCTTAATTGGGGAGTCCAACACCACATCGAAGAGAGGAAACCAAGATACGTTCTTCAATATTGAGCATGAGTATTGCACCAACTTCCCTGGGGAGAAAGTATGAAACCTCATGGGGATAACAACTTGGGGAGTTAAGAAATCAATCATTACAGCAATAATTCAATCTTATAGGGATTTTAAATCAAACCCAGCACTTGGCAGGTGAAAAACCCAAAAAACTGACAAATGCCTCAATACTTCTTAAAAAAAAACATTGCCCTTGCCTAATTATCGGGAAATCAAACAAAATGCAAGTACTTCCGAAAGGGAGATGCTTCGTAAAATGAGTCAAATCTCAGCATGCATGGGGAGAAAAGACTTATATCAAATAGTGAAGCCTTCACTGGGGAATCTTGGATTGAGTCTTCATATTATGCAAATTTATTCCAATAAAAGATGCCCTGGGATAGCCTTCTTGGGGAATCAAGAATTCAACATTATAGAAAAAAGGTCAAACTCATGGGGATTTTAAATCAAACCCAGCACTTGGCGGGTGAAAACCCAGAGGGTTGACAATTGTCTCGACACTTAGAAAATATACTATCCTGGTCTAGTTGCCTAGGAAATAAATACCAACAATAATGTCAATACTGCAGAAAGAGCGACATTTTGCAAATAATTCCATCTCAGCACACCAAGGGAAAAAGACCTTTCTCAAATAAGGGAATACTTCGCTGGGGAATCTAGGATAGAGGCCTCAGACCATGCAAACCCAAAATAAAAAAATGAACCAACACTTGACTAGGGACAATAGGATCACAAACCCAATACCACACCTTACGCCAATTGGTCTCGTCCTTAATATACAAAAGTCATGTGCATACCAGCGAAAACAACCTGAGAAAAACTTCCCGGGGGAAACAAAACTTCCCAAAATTATTGGAGTTTGTCCCTTCCTAGGATCACCACTTTTGTTTTCCTCTTGAATCACAAAATCTAAAGTAAAAGTAAGTTGTAAATTCTTTTTGAAAAATAATTTTGTTATTTAATCTTTTTTCTTTGAAAATTATTATCAATAATAAATGGAGTCTTTGTAAGAATAATAAAATAAGAATTACAAAGAATTGGGTAAAAGCTCAAATTTTATTGATAGAATGGTAGTCTACGAATGGTGAGACTCCACGGATGATTACATAGTTCGGGAAATGGTAATATATAATGGAAAAGATACATTGAGATACAATGACCACTATTCCCTCTAACAACTTTGAAATTCTGAGCAGCAGTTTCTATTGAAGTATGGTGAGGATCCAAGAAGATTGTTGCTTCAATGATCAAGTCTTGTCTGATGTAGTTACTTGCCAAGAAAGTCCCTACCTATTGCCTCAGCTTCCCTTGCGGGTTTTCAACTTAGCGGGATATTTTATTCTTTTTATGTCTCCATTTTTTTCCTAGACCATTGTTTCGAGTTTTCGGCCTACCGAGACGCTCCTTTTTGCCTAAGCCTCCCTTTCAGGTTTTCAACTTAGCGAGTTGTTCTTTGATTTCTTTAGGCAGAGTATTTCATGATTGCATCAGCATTTATGGGACGTGGGAACTCCTCGTCATCCATAGTTTCAAGAATTAATGCACCGCCAGAGAAGGCTTTCTTGACAACATATGGGCCTTCAAAATTGGGAGTCCATTTTCCCCTAGAATCAGCATTAAAAGACATGATCTTCCTGAGCATAAGGTCTCCTTCTCTGAATTCATGAGGGTTGACCTTCTTATCAAAATCTTTCTTCATTCTCTTCTGATATAACTGCCCATGACACAAATTCGTCATTCTCTTCTCTTCGATCAAATTCAATTGGTCAAACCTGTTCTGGACCTATTCAGCCTCTGACAACTTGGTTTCCATCATCACACGCAAAGATGGAATCTCAACCTCGATTGGGATCACCGCTTCCATCCCATACACAAGGGAGAACTGGGTTGCTCCTGTTGAAGTGCGGACAGATGTCCTATATCCATGTGAAGCAAAAGGGAGCATCCCATGCCAATCTTTATAAGTAACAACCATCTTCTGGATGATCTTCTTGATATTCTTATTAGCAGCTTCAACAGCCCCATTCATCTTAGGCCTGTATGGAGATGAATTGTGATGGAAAATCTTGAATTCTTCACAAAGTTCTGTCATCATATGGTTGTTCAGATTCGAGCCATTGTGGGTGACAATTCTGCTCGGCACACCATAACGACATATGAGATTATTCTTAATGAAGCACACAACCACCTGCTTAGTAACATCAGCATATGAAGCAACTTCCACCCATTTGGTGAAGTAATCAATTGCTACCAAGATAAAACAGTGTCCATTCGAAGCTTTGGGTTTTATCATTCCAATCATGTCAATACCCCACATAGAGAAAGGCCACGGGGAAGAAATAACATTGAGAAGTGTCAGAGACACATGAATCTTGTCCGCATAAATCTGGAATTTATGGCACTTCTTTGCAAATCTATAACAATCAGGTTCCATTGTCAGCCAATAGTAACCTGCCCTTAGCATCTTTTTAGCCATCGAATATCAATTGGCATGAGTGCCAAATGAACTTTCATGAATCTCATGCATCAACATGTCTGCTTCGTGTCTATCCATGCATCTGAGCAAGACCATGTCATAATTTCTCTTGTACAACAAATTTTCACTGAGGAAGAAGCTGCCAGCCAATCTTCTCAATGTATTTCTATCTTTAATCGAAGCACCAATCGAGTATTCCTGAATCTAGAGAGAATGCTTGATATCATAATACCAAGGTTTTTCATCTGCTACCTCTTCTGTTGTAAACATATGAGCGAGCCTATCCAGTCTCCGAACTATAATTCAAGGTATATCATTCCAAGTATTCACTTGGTACATAGAAGCCAGAGTTGCCAGAGCATCCGCCATTTGATTTTCGTCTCTGGGGATGTGATGGAATTCAACTTTATTAAAGAAGTGTAACAATCTTCTAGCATAATCTTTGTAAGGGATCAAGTCGGGGTGACGAGTATCCCACTCTCCTTTAATCTGATTTATTACCAAAGCTGAATCTCCATACACATCTAGAATTTTAATTCTGAGATCAATAGCTTCCTCGAGACCCATGATGCAAGCCTCATATTCTGCCATATTATTAGTACAATCAAATGTCAACCTTGTAGTGAAAGGAATCTGTGATCCATGTGGAGTGACAATCACAACACAAATTCCTTTACCATAAGCATACACAGCTCCATCAAATATTATGCCCCAGCGAGATTCAGGATCAGGATCTTCCTCAGGCAATGGTCCATCACAATATTTCACTTTCAGAAACATCACATCCTCATAGGGGAAATCATACATCACACACTGATAATCATCAACTGGTTGGTGAGCAAGATAATCTGCTAACACGCTGCTTTTAATAGCTTTTTGAGTGTGGTATTTGATGTCATATTCAGATAACATCATCTGCCAGCGGTCAATTCTCCCAGTAAGAGCAGGCTTTTCAAAAATGTACTTGATTGGATCCATTTTGGAGATCAACCAAGTAGTGTGATTCAACATATACTTCCACAAACATTTTTCCGCCTAGGCCAGAGCACAGCATGTCTTTTCCATCATGGAATACCGCGACTCACAATCAGTAAAAATTTTACTAAGATAATAAATGGCGTACTCTTTCTTCCCCGTTTCATCTTATTGTCCCAGAATACAGCCTGTGGAATTGTCTAACACTGTTAGATACATAATCAATGGTCTTCCTTCAATAAGAGGGAGCAATATAGGAGGTTCAAGCAGATATTATTTAATATTTTCAAATTACCTTTGGCAGTCATCTATCCATACACAACCTTGATCTTTCTTTAATAACTTAAAGATCGGTTCACACGTTACAGTCAATTGGGAAATGAATCTGGAAATATAATTCAAACGCTCAAGGAACCCTCTGACTTGCTTTTCAGTTCTCGGCGCCGACATTTCTTGAATTGCTTTGACTTTATCAGGGTCAATTCCAACCCCTCTCTGGCTAACAATGAAACCCAACAATTTCCCTGACCGAACACCGAAGGTACATTTATTAGGATTCAAGCGGAGACGATACTTCCTCAAACACTAAAAATACCTCAACAAATCTTCTACATGCCCTTATTCAGTCTAGGATTTAGAAAACATATCATCAACATATACCTTAATTTCCTTGTGCATCAGATCATGGAATAGGATTGTCATAGCCCTCTGGTACGTTGCACCAACATTCTTCAACCCGAAGGGCATCATCGGTAACAGAATGTTCCCCAGGGTGTGATAAACGTTGTTTTTTCCATGTCCTCAAGAGCCATCCTTATTTGATTATACCTAGAAAATTCGTCCATGAATGAGAAAACTTTGAATTTTTCTGTGCTATCCACTAACATATCAATGTGTGGCAATGGAAAATCATCTTTTGGACTAGCTTTATTTAGATCTCTGTAATCTACGCACATGCGGATTTTTCCGTCTTTCTTCGGTACTAGGACAATATTGGAAATCCACTGAGGGTACACTCATGTCACAAGAAAACCAGAATTAATCTTCTTTATAACTTCATCTTTGATCTTCACTACCATATTTGGGTAAGTTCTTCGCAACTTCTGTTTGATTGGCGGGCACTCTGGCTTCAGCGGCAAACGGTGCTCTACAATATCTGTATCTAGACCAGGCATATCTTGGTAAGACCAAACAAAAATATCCACATACTCTTTCAACATCTCAATCAACCCGCTCTTCATATCAGGATGCAGTAATGCTCCAATCTTGACTTCCTTCGGATCTTCTTCTGATCCCAAATTGATTACTTCCAATGGCTCTTTATATGGATGAATGGCCTTCTCCTCATGCTCAAGCAAACACGATACCTCTTCTAGAATCTCATCATAGTCTTCTTCTTCGGCCCCATACACAGGACATTTAAAGTTGGGAGAGGGTGCAAGGTTATTGTATTCAATAATTTTTTTAATTAATCTGCACATATGATTTATGATTGCTTTTAGAAACTGACACATATAACAAGTGATCATGCAGATTGAATCTCAGTTATTATTTATTTTGAAAGGTTTTTTCTGATTACCATTTTCAAAGAAAAAGAAAAAACTAAAGACACAATTTGGGAAACAAAGACATCTTTTATTATTGATTTTAAAAATCAAGGCAAACCGATAAGCCCATACAATATTAATACTTTCACCTTGGGCAGAGTGAAAGCTTTTCAAAAAGATTAACAAAAACAAATTACTTAGAAACATGTATGCAAGAGGGAACATCAATGGTGATCCAGTTTTGAACCCTAACTCCGTGCGTCACATAATTTGGCATTTCTGGCTCTGCTTCATCTTCCACAATGGCATTGATCCTGGAAACAGTTGGATGAAGATAACCCCCGCTACGAAAGATGTATTGATACTTGCCTGCAGCAGACTTCGGCTTCATGCTCTTTCCTTTATCATTCTTCACAGAGAACCCCAAGCCAACTCTATTCTTGTTTACAGGTGGATCAACAATTTGCCCCCATACTTCATTATTTCCATTACGCACAACCTGTTGAGCATCCTTAAATGAAGCCATATAATTCTCATTTCCTCTTACATTATCAATTTATGAAGCTTGGAATTGGGTTCCAACAACAGCTTAATCTTCCTCCACAATGCTGAAAGAGGACAAATGAGATATCAATAATGTCTGTTCTCAATTTATAATTACCACTTTTCCTTCACGCACAAACTTCAACTTCTAGTGTAAAGTCGAAGTGACAACCCCTGCCTCATGTATCCACGACCGTCCCAACAAACAGTTGTAAGCGGGTGTTGTACCCCAAAATTTTCCCTCCCATATTCCTTAAGATTGGTCAAGAATGATTTTCAAATGGCTCAAAATGGCTCAAAAGCTAGACAGTCAAATCACCTCCTAAGACAGCTGAAATTAGGGTTTTGGTTCTTTCAAGGAATTTGGGGTTTTCAATGGTTCAATCAAGTCTCATAGGCATATATACATTCTCAAGCACCTACATGTCAAGTTTCAAGACTCATAGTGCCAATTTGCACAGTCAAAAGCTCCATTTGATCTATAGTCAACTGCAAGGGTAAAATGGTCATTTTGCAGACAAAAGTCAGAATTCTTGGTCAACATCTTATTTTGAGTTCATAATCATCATTTGATCAAGTCTTGATCATGATATCACAAGAATAGCTCAAAAATCATCAAGATGCAAAAGTTACTATTTTGGGACAATAGAAAAGTCAACTGTACTTTGACAAGGGCATAACTTTTTCATGGTTTGTCAGAAAAATTCCATCCAAAGCTCATTTTGAAGAGGATGCAATTTCCTACAATCCATCTTCACACTCCAAGATCAAGAAATTCACTCACAAGAAGTTACCAATTTTTACATTATAGGTCAATTTCAAAAGTCAAGAAAAGTACACTTTGCGTCAAAGGCCATAACTTGAGATTGGTAAATCCAAATGACATGGGACCAAAGGCATTGGTTAGAGGACTTCAAGAGCTTTCCAAAATGTCCAATAATATGGTCATATGATCAAAATTGAGCAAGTTGTGCATTGGAGAAGTTGGGAAATTTTCATGAATTTGTAAAAGTCAACTTTGCTCAAAACACCTTCTTTTTGCTAATGGGCCTTAAATATCTTCTTGAAACTTCACCCATGACTTATGCACGACCCACCAAGATGAATTGGATTTATTTTCTTATTTTTATTGATTAAATGGATTTATAATATATATTAATTCATTTAATTAATTTAAATCATAAGAAAATACAAGATTTGATTTTCAAATCAATTTGTGAACCAAATATGATCAAGATATGCTGACCAATTCGTGCACAATCAAAAAGATACAAAAAAATCCAATTTTGGCAACATTGTTCAATCATGGAAAATCAAGAATATTTGATTTTCAATCAAGGATTTAATCTTGAATGCACGTGGATTGGATCCAAAACTTTGACCTAATTTGTTTCTCCTATATGCATGCAAGTAAACTATGACCTAGAACACGTGAAAAAGCTGCAGAAACGGCCATAGCAAAATTCAAGAATTTTCAAGAAAACTAAAAACCTGTTGTTGCATTCCAGGCCAATTCAAGGCGTTTTGTCCATCCAAACACATTGCAGGAGGTCCCAGGAGTGTTTTGCAATCAAATTCAGGCACTAAAGCTCAAGGAATCGCTGCATACAGTCCCACAGTTTGCACTTCTTATTCAGAATTATATCTCCTAATTCATGCGCATTTAACATGTGTTTGTGTTTGTTTTGCATTGCTAGAGATCATACAAAGCTAATGGCATGATTGAATTGAACTGTAACGCCCTGAATCGAAAGATACCATGACTGAATTTCTAGGGTTCTTGAGCTTTTAAATGGGGCTTTTCAATCCAGGAAAAATTGGGACTAATAGGATACATGGTTGAAATCGTGAGGCCAAGACGATTCCAACCCACACCTCGCGAAACATTTATGATTGTTGTGTGCCTAATCGCTATTTTTCCTTGCAGGAAGTAGTGGGGGTTAAAAACCCCCGCTATCTGATTCTAATTATACAGGAAAAAGGTTGAAGACGATGATGTGTTATCATCTGGTTGGTCCATTTGAAAAGCGCGCGTTTTACTTTTTATTTACAGCATATTGTTTTGTTTGCATATATAATAATCACTTATTATTCCAATAACAAAAAGATGCATGTGGTGTAGTGACAGGGACGCTGGCCAATGAGCCTTGGGACCTGGGTTCGAATCCCAGGTCCCCCAAAACATTTATTCTATTTTTCTTCCTATGTTCAAATGCAGATTTCACAAGGTGGTCCACCATACACCTCCAATTCCCAAGCGCCAGATGTCTTCAAACTCAGATCCAGTGGCCAAAGCTGAGTCCTCACCTTACTCCCTGGTCAGCGCATGTGTACACAATTCAGAAAGTCAACGAGGCTGGAATTGTTAGTGGGCTTCAGAATTGCCTTTTCACCACAGAATCAGGCCCAACACCCCCCTTCAAGTTTATTTCTTTTCTTTTCTTTTTTATTTCTTTCATTAATTATTTTTTATAATTATTATTTTCACTAACAAATTAATATTTATTTTCATAATAAAATTCAGCAAACATAAAAAATTTAATATTTTTATTTATTAAATTTAATTAGTTTATTTTTTGTAAATAAATATTAACATAATTAATTTAGTTTTAATTAGGTTAATTCTAACTTTTTTGCAATAATTTAAAATCGATGTAGAATTAGGGTTTTTAATAACTTTTGACCATCTTTTATTTTTTCCTTAAAAAAACATAAAAAAAATCAAAAAATATCTTTCTTTATTTAATTAATTAATTAGTCTAGGTTTAATTTAATTAAATGCAAAATAATAAAAAATCTCTTTCTTTCTAAAAATAGGGTCAAAACCCTAAAAACTCTCCGATCCAATTTTTCTCGCGCGTGTGATTATTCTTGATTCATATTTTGATCCATATAATTGTATTTGCTCCGAGGATGTAATAGCTTTAATTAGGACTTCTTATCGCTTTCATTTATTTCCCGCAACTTACTTTTCAAGGGTTTGTTTTTGGCGATGTAAATACCTGACACCTTGTAATAGTTTAGTTTTATTTTCCGCAACTATTAACTGCTAGATGTATGCTAACTAGGCTATGCATGTCAAGATCTCTCTTAAATTAACATCAATCGTAGCTCACCATAACATGTACAAAGATAACATAACTGAAACCTGACACACTCGCACATGCCACTCTTAGGGTACGCCTCACTTGGTTGCCTCGACGCGGTCATTGAGTATAGGTTGTTTTAGAGGTCGCCCTTCTGTCTAAAGATCAAAGTTACCTCGAAACGGTTGCCTCGATAAAAAATGATCTAAGACATTAGGGTTATCGCTAAGGCGTCCTACCATTGCTTTAGTGACCACATGTCCCATAATCGAATTAACCTGAAAACTCCAACGACGGTGCTACCTACTTCTCAATAGTGGGATGGCACTGTCTAAAGGACATTTACACAGCTTAATTTCTTTGAGTAGGTAGAGGTTCTCAGGTACTTGCTCTTGCAAAACAAAACAACTTTTCGCACTTACACTTTTCAAACAAAAGTTTTCAAACAACACTTCATACACTCTTGAGGACAGATACAAGAGTTAAATCGAAGTTTTTAAACAAAACTTTTTTCAAAACCCACAAACACAAGAAAAGAAAAATCTTTTGAAAACATAGTGAGCAAGTACCTAAGAGCCCGTGGATAACCACGGATAGAAAGGGTGCTAACACCTTCCCTTTCTATAATCTACCTCCCGAACCCGAGAAACATCTCGAAAAGGAATTTTGCTGTGCTTTTGTCCTTTCCTTGTTGGATTAAATAAAAGACGGTGGCGACTCTTGCTTACCGCGACATTTTGCGAAACGCAAACGCAAACCAACATTCCAAAACAGTCAGTTCTCATTCCCACCGATCACAGAACTGGAGACTCTGCTGGGGAATAATAAGTGAGGTGTACCTTAGGATTAGATCACTTGTGTTTTCAATTGTATGCTATGTATGCTTTAATTTTGCAGGCTTGTATCGGAGTTCTATAGATCCTAACTCAGATATGGGGGTACCCTTTTTAGGTAAGTAGCAATAAACTGTGAGGGATATGTCCAGCGTAGACCAACACGGATGAAGCAGTAGTTACGTTGGTGTGGTACCTTGGTCTGTACCGATATCCCTTGTGTTGGAACAAGGATAATATGGGTCTTCTGAGGAGTCGTTAAGCACCAACTGACCTTAGAACCCTAAATTGACCAACTTGGCCATAGAACAGTAGCAGTATGCTACACTCATTGAGACTAAACTCTCGTGATGGTTCCGGCCGCAAGAAAAGGTTGCCAAACTGGAATTATGACCGATTGAGGGTAGTCAGTGATATTGAGATCCTCTAGAACCCGATTACTACTTTTAGGATAGGTCTTAACCAACTGAAACTGAAAGAGGGTAGTACCTAAGCTTCATGCCGGCCTGAAATCTAAGGGCTCTTTTGTGTGACTTGTGTGCCTTCAAATCTTAACTACTTGCACATTCTTGTTATCTGACAACATGAGTTCCTTGCAGGTTTTTATTTACAGTCCTTATCCAATAATCTGGATTTATTGCAGGGCTTACTTACACCTCACACCGTTGCATACCTGTACATAACATCATAACATCATACCATAGCATCTCCTTAACAATTTAAAGGATCTCAAGGGTTTGTGATGCAGGTCATGATGAACCAAATGTCTAGCAAGGGGCAAAGGGGATTTATTTTCCTCTAGCCAAGGTTGTCCAGAAATCCAAGCACGATAACTTGAGTCAGGGGCTATGACCCACTCGATATGGTGAGCCTAACTCTTGAAGCAGGACTCTCAGCAACATGAAGTTCCTTCAATCAAGCTGCAAAATTCAAATTCTAACAAGTTTCTTTGTTTACCCCACGAGATCCTTGAAAACATTGCATACATATATCATACATATCATTGCATTACAGGTACCATTACAAGTCTCTTACCTTCTTCGCTATTTATTTCAGCAGTCATCATGTCTACTGAACCTTCCATTGAGCAAGCTATCAAGGCCCTCCAGGCCCAGAATGCCCAGTTCCAAGAGTTGGTTATGAGCCTAGCCCAGGGTCAACAGGATTTGAAGACCCTAATTCTGAAAGAGAGGAAGAAGAAGAAGAAGAAGAGGACCGTCTTGTTCAACACTGGACGCAGGTTTGGGAATGGCCTGTAGAATGAGGTTGAGCCGACCACCTCATATGTAGGGAAAGACAGTCCACAAGAGAGAAGGGTTCCTAGTCCCGTAGTCTCCGACAACGAGACGGATTATGATGAAGAACAATATCCTCCTACTGAGGATAGGTACAAACAGTTGGAAGACCGTTTGAGTGCTATGGAGATACAGAAAGTGCTCGTCCTGGACTTCGGAGACCTAGGTCTATCCTCTGGGGTGGTGATTCCCCATAAGTTCAAGGCGCCTACATTTGCCAAGTATGACGGAGCTTCTTGTCCAAAGCTGCACCTCCGGTCATATGTGAGGAGAATCCAACCTTACACTGCTGATAAGAATTTGTGGATCCATTTCTTCCAGGACAGTCTTTCAGGGACTCAACTCGAGTGGTTCTATCAGCTGAATGGGGCCAGTATCCGTAACTGGGAAGATTTGGCTACTGCGTTCTATAAGCAGTATCAATATAACTCTGACCTCGCTCCTATGCATACCCAACTCCAGGGTATGTCAATAGAGACGAGTGAAGGATTTAAAGAGTATGCTCAAAAGTGGAGAGACCTTACCGGGAGGGTGCAGCCGCCTTTAACTGATCGTGAACTTGTTGATATGTTCTTGGGGACCCTGTCTGGTCCATTCTTTAACCATTTGATTGGAAACTCTTCATCCGGGTTTACAGACCATATCTTGACTGGTGAGAGAATTGAAGCTGGCATCAAAAGTGGGAAGATCCAAGAAGCTACACCTTCTGATGCTCATAAAAAGCCTTACGGTGGGAAGAAAGAGTCCCATGTTGTGTACAGTCAAAAGAGTCGTCGCGACCAACACGTAGGGGCAGTCTTGATCTCTGGTTCTGCGTCACACCGGCAACAGCAAAAGGGAAATCAACGAAGGCCGGACGAGCCTAAAAGACAGTTCACCAACATCAACATGCCATTGTCACAAGCATTGTAGCACATGTTGAAGATGAATCTGATTACGGTGATAAACCCTCCTTCAAACCCTAAGACTTCTTCTCCTAGCTGCAACCCAGATGCAAGGTGTGCTTATCATTCCGGCAGCCCGAGGCATGATACTGACGATTGTTGGGCGCTGAAATACAAGATTCAGAATATGATTGACGCTAAGGAAATCGAATTCGAGCCTCCGGAGACTCCCAATGTGATCACTGCTCCCTTGCCAAAACATGGCTAGGATTGAAAGCACTTTTGTTCATTTGAATTCTGAAGTGGAATTTTTCTTTGCTTATTCAAACAATTATCATGTCGAACTCTTTTATTTCATTAATGAATTACACGTGTCTGTTTTGAATTAATTATTCTTCACCATGCTCAAAATTGCTTCATATTTCCTTTTTGTGATGTTCAACTCTCGATTAAAAATTCTAAGCCTTTTGAGGGAGGATGATGAAAACGATACCACGATCTTTACAGTATGCTTTTGAACAGACCCCATTGATGAAGTACAGGCATTGTTTCAAATCCTAAACAGTGGAGTTATAAGGAAGATAATCCCTAGTCAACCCCTTTGAGCCAAAGAAGTTGGAATTTTTCTTTTCATAAATTAAAACCCTTAATTATAACCTAGGGCAGGGTAGTTTTCTCAGTTGATCCAGGTGCACAAGGAATGGCATCAAAGAAGTCCTTCTGAGACAGAAAGACAGTGATGGTTCCCTATAATCGTCAAGACAGGAAGTCGTTATCTTTCAAAACAAAAGCCCAATAAGTCAAAACCTATGAAGGAGACTTACAAAACTGGGGCATCCCGCTGACTGTAATCACAAAAGAAACAGTTCAGGAAAAAAGACAGGGATAATAAAATCGAAAAGAAAGAGGTCCTAAAAACCCTCAACAAAAAATAAATAAATGACTGCCTATTAAAAATAAGCTGTTAGTATCCGAACCATCACCGGAATATCAGAGCAAAGACTCAAACGGGATTTAAATGCACGATTAGCTGAGTTTAGGATCGAAGAACATCACGAAGAGCGGGTGGGTACAAATAAATTTTGAGCCTTTATCCTTTGTTTCTTAAACCGTGAACCAGGCCACATTATAACCCTTAAAAAGTCCTAGCTGAAGCATGAGTTAGTTCAAAAGCATACTGTTACGAAAGGTATCCTGACTCCTGTAGGGCTTGCTGTAAATCTTGAGTTGACGTCACATTTTACAAAATTTTCCTATCTTACTGAAAAATGCATTTTCAAAAACTTCAAGACAGACATAAGCTTTGCATTCTTAAAATAACATTGTTTGCATATGACTATTTGTTCAACAGCAGAGAAATTCGCATGACGAATATCTAGTGAACAAAAAAAACCTTCTCAATAAAAAGGTCACCTCAAGTGGAAAAAACACTTCCAACCAAGGGGCAGACATGATCATTATCCATCATCTGGGGCAGCCAAGTCAAGATTCAAGGAATCTCTCAAAGCCAAATAGCCAGGGGCAAATCTCCATCTGAATCACTTGGGGCATTGGACATGAATTCTAGCGACGAATCTTGCACGATCAAACATCTTCTGGTAGTATGACAACACTACCGATAGTGACAACTCCCTACATCCTGAGAGCATGGACATAGTCAAAAAATACTACGCATAATCAAAGACCCGCTAGGTCGACTGGCCTAGGCAAAAAAATAAGGGATGGAAATGAAAAAATTTGTACACCCGGCAAGTCGAAAACCTGAAAAGGCGGCTTGGGCAAAAATGGGTATCCCGGTGGACTGAAAACCCGAAAGGGCGGTCCAGGCAAAAATTAGGGATCAAAGCGTACGAGTATGTCCCGTCATCTCGTCACTTGCCTACCAGAAGAAGATTTGTCAATCGGCAGTTATCAAGCACCTCATAGGCCTTCTTCTCCCGCAGAAACTGGGGCAATAAGAATTGTCCGAACTGTACAAGCTACTCTGTCCACCAGGTACAAGGTATATTCAGCTGAAGAATATGGCTAAGATACTTTCACTCCCCACAGAGTAAGACACCAATGGTAGCTCTCCCAGCTGAGACTTGCAACTTTAAACAAATCAGCAATGCTCTCCCCAAGCAGAGTTCATCCACCATTAACCTAAAAAGGTTGGGTATCCCTAGAAGCTCTTAATATTCCCCAGCGGAGTATAAGGATATCCCCCAGCAAGCATAAGAGTATCCCTGGCCGTCTTAATATCCCTCAATGAAATATAAAAATATTCCCCGGCGGAATACAAGATGCCCCAGTGGAGCCATTTCCCAGCGCAGTCTAAAGAAGCTTCCCCGCCAGAGTTGAATCATCTTCCCCAGTAAATTCTGGAAGCTTATCCCCTGCGGAATACAAATGCATCTTCTCAGCTAAATTCAGAGGCAATCCGCACAAGAGTCTAGCTGGGTTATCCTCAGCAAGTCGCAACTGAAAGATCATCCCCAACAAAGTTCTTTCTATCCCCAGCGGAGTTCATCATCAAAATCCCCAACAGATATTATCAATGGAATCCCCAGCGGAGTTATCGTTAAAATCTTCAGCAGAACATCTCTCCCCCACAGAGTAATTCCCCTCGGAGTAATCTCTCCATCAGTTTATTCCCCAACGGAGTCATCCTCTCCTGCAGGTTTATTCTCACCAACGTCCTCGTTCATCACCCCCGGCGGAAACGAAGAATTCAACATCATTCTCCAGCAGCTATCCGGGATTTATTTTCCCCAGCTAAAACATCACATTTTCATACATCATGATACATGCATATACGCATCATATCATACAATCTCATTCATGTTGAGAACATCATTGCTCGATCCATATCATGCATTGCATATGACTGAACTTTACCTTTCAGGAAAGATGCAGTTAAATTCTCAAAATTATGTCAATGGAGACAAAAAAACAGTTAAATCGATTCCTAAAGATTTTTCTGATGCTAATCTGGTCAAAGGAGACAAATCCAGTCAAAGGAGACAAAGCCAGTCAATGGAGACAAAAAACAGTTAAATCGATTCCTAAAGATTTTTCTGAGGCAAAGCCAGTCAATGGAGACAAAAAATAGTTATATCGATTCCTAAAGATTTTTCTGAGGCAAAGCCAGTCAATGGAGACAAAATCAGTTAAATCGATTCCTAAAGATTTTTCTGAGGCAAAGCAGTCAATGGAGACAAAATCAGTTAAATCGTTTCCTAAAGATTTTTCCGAGACAACCTGTCAATAGAGACAACCTGTCAATATAGACAACCCATCAACCTTTCTTAAGTTCCAGATTAATACCTGTAACTAGCCAGGAAAACTATCTGTGAACGACTGATTGTAGGTTAATACCTGAAACCAGCCAGGAAAACTATCTACATGAAGAGATTGAAGATTAATGCCTGTAGCAAGCCAGGAAAACTATCTTTCTTTCTCAGGTCAAAGATTAATACATGAAACCAGACAGGACAACTATCTACTCGACCAACCTTCTTAAGTTCCAGATTGATACCTGTAACTAGCCAGGAAAGATATCTGTGGACGACTGATTGTAGGTTAATACCTGCAACCAGACAGGACAATTATCTACTTGACCATCATCAAGAAACCCTACATCGGTTTCCTCCATTCCAGATGAAGTTTTACACGGACTCATCATAAGGAGACCCTACACCGGTTCCTTCTCAATTTCAGATGAAGTTTTACACGGACTCATCATAAGGCGACCCTACACCGGTCCCTTCTCATTTCCAAGATGAAGTTTTACACGGACTCATCGTCAAGTAACCCTACACCGGTTCCTTCTCATTTCCAAGATGAAGTCCTACACGAACTCATCATCAAAGTAACCCTACACCGGTTCCTTCTCCAAGATGAAGTTTTACACGGACTCATCATCAAAGTAACTCTACACCGGTTCCTTCTCCTCCAGAAGTCTTACACGGACTTGTCACCTTACTCAGGTTCCTCCAGAAGTTTTACACGGACTTCTCACCTTACCCAGGTTCCTCCTTACAATTTTCTGATGTAGTGCAAAGCAACCTTACACAGGTTCCTTCCTTCCAAGATGCAGTTTCACACAGACTCATCATCAGTCAACCATACACAGGTTTCCTTCTCTTTCAGATGCAGTTTTACACGGACTCATCATCAGGTAACCCTACATAGATTCCTTCTTTCAACTTACAAAGTTACAGTTCAACAAAAAATCTCTAGATGGCATCTATAAGCCCATCCTCCTATCCATCATCTCTCCAAATGGCATCTGTAAGCCCATTCCCGACATCACATTGTTGATACTACACCATGCGAGTGCAAATTTCTGGGCACTTTAGTGTTCAATCATCTTCCACCTTCGGATCACGAAAGGCACGCAAGCCAATCTACATCCTCAGGTTTAAGAAGATTGAACAGGGGCAACTGTTGTACCCTAAAATTTACCCTCTCATATTCCTCAAGATTGGTCAAGAATGATTTTCAAATGGCTTAAAATGGCTCAAAAGCTAGACAGTCAAATCACCTCCTAAGACAGCTGAAATTAGGGTTTTGGTTCTTTCAAGGAATTTGGGGTTTTCAATGGTTCAATCAAGTCTCATAGGCCTATATACATTCTCAAGTACCTACATGTCAAGTTTCAAGACTCACAGTGCCAATTTGCACAGTCAAAAGCTCCATTTGATCTACAGTCAACTACAAGGGCAAAATGGTCATTTTGCAGACAAAAGTCATAATTCTTGGTCAACATCTTATTTTGAGTTCATAATCATCATTTGATCAAGTCTTGATCATGATTTCACAAGAATAGCTCAAAAATCATCAAGATGCAAAAGTTACTATTTTGGGACAGCAGAAAAGTCAATTGTACTTTGACAAGGGCATAACTTTTTCATGGTTTGTCAGAAAAATTCCATCCAAAGCTCATTTTGAATAGGATGCAATTTCCTACAATCCATCTTCACACTCCAAGATCAAGAAATGCATTCACAAGAAGTTACCAATTTTTACATTATAGGTCAATTTCAAAAGTCAACAAAAGTACACTTTGAGTCAAAGGCCATAACTTGAGATTGGTAAATCCAAATGACATGGGACCAAAGGCATTGGTTAGAGGACTTCAAGAGCTTTCCAAAATGTCAAAGAATATGGTCATATGATCAAAATTGAGCAAGTTGTGCATTGGAGAAGTTGGGAAATTTTCATGAATTTGCAAAAGTCAACTTTGCTCAAAACACCTTCTTTTTGCTAATGGGCCTCAAATCTCTTCTTGAAACTTCACCCATGACTTATGCACGACCCACCAAGATGAATTGGATTTATTTTCTTATTTTTATTGATTAAATGGATTTATAATATATATTAATTCATTTAATTAATTTAAATCATAAGAAAATACAAGATTTGATTTTCAAATCAATTTGTGAACCAAATATGATCAAGATATGCTGACCAATTCGTGCACAATCAAAAAAGATACAAAAAATCCAATTTTGGCAACATTGTTCAATCATGGAAAATCAAGAATATTTGATTTTCAATCAAGGATTTAATCTTGAATGCACGTGGATTGGATCCAAAACTTTGACCTAATTTGTTTCTCCTATATGCATGCAAGTAAACTATGACCTAGAACACGTGAAAAAGCTGCAGAAACGGCCATAGAAAAATTCAAGAATTTTCAAGAAAACTAAAAACCTGTTCTTGCATTCCAGGCCAATTCAAGGCATTTTGTCCATCCAAACACATTGCAGGAGGTCCCAGGAGTGTTTTGCAATCAAATTCAGGCACTAAAGCTCAAGGAATCGCTGCATACAGTCCCACAGTTTGCACTTCTTATTCAGAATTATATCTCCTAATTCATGCGCATTTAACATGTGTTTGTGTTTGTTTTGCATTGCTAGAGATCATACAAAGCTAATGGCATGATTGAATTGAACTGTAACGCCCTGAATCGAAAGATACCATGACTGAATTTCTAGGGTTCTTGAGCTTTTAAATGGGGCTTTTCAATCCAGGAAAAATTGGGACTAATAGGATACATGGTTGAAATCGTGAGGCCAAGACGATTCCAACCCACACCTCGCGAAACATTTATGATTGTTGTGTGCCTAATCGCTATTTTTCCTTGCAGGAAGTAGTGGGGGTTAAAAACCCCCGCTATCTGATTCTAATTATACAGGAAAAAGGTTGAAGACGATGATGTGTTATCATCTGTTTGGTCCATTTGAAAAGCGCGCGTTTTACTTTTTATTTACAGCATATTGTTTTGTTTGCATATATAATAATCACTTATTATTCCAATAACAAAAAGATGCATGTGGTGTAGTGACAGGGACGCTGGCCAATGAGCCTTAGGACCTGGGTTCGAATCCCAGGTCCCCCAAAACATTTATTCTATTTTTCTTCCTATGTTCACATGCAGATTTCACAAGGTGGTCCACCATACACCTCCAATTCCCAAGCGCCAGATGTCTTCAAACTCAGATCCAGTGGCCAAAGTTGAGTCCTCACCATACTCCCTGGTCAGTGCATGTGTAGACAATTCAGAAAGTCAACGAGGCTGGAATTGTTAGTGGGCTTCAGAATTGCTTTTTCACCACAGAATCAGGCACAACACCCCCCTTCAAGTTTATTTCTTTTCTTTTCTTTTTTATTTCTTTCATTAATTATTTTTTATAATTATTATTTTCACTAACAAATTAATATTTATTTTCATAATAAAATTCAGCAAACATAAAAAATCTAATATTTTTATTTATTAAATTTAATTAGTTTATTTTTTGTAAATAAATATTAACATAATTAATTTAGTTTTAATTAGGTTAATTCTAACTTTTTTGCAATAATTTAAAATCGATGTAGAATTAGGGTTTTTAATAACTTTTGACCATCTTTTATTTTTTCCTTAAAAAAACATAAAAAAACTCAAAAAATATCTTTCTTTATTTAATTAATTAATTAGTCTAGGTTTAATTTAATTAAATGCAAAATAATAAAAAATCTCTTTCTTTCTCAAAAAAGGGTCAAAACCCTAAAAACTCTTCGATCCAATATTTCTCGCGCGTGTGATTATTCTTGATTCATATTTTGATCCATATAATTGTATTTGCTCCGAGGATGTAATAGCTTTAATTAGGACTTCTTATCGCTTTCATTTATTTCCCGCAATTTACTTTTTCAAGGGTTTGTTTTTGGCGATGTAAATACTCGACGCCTTGTAATAGTTTAGTTTTATTTTCCGCAACTATTAACTGCTAGATGTATGCTAACTAGGCTATGCATGTCAAGATCTCTCTTAAATTAACATCAATCGTAGCTCACCATAACATGTACAAAGATAACATAATTGAAACCTGACACACTCGCACATGCCACTCTTAGGGTACGCCTCACTTGGTTGCCTCGACGCGGTCATTGAGTATAGGTTGTTTTAGAGGTCGCCCTCCTGTCTAAAGATCAAAGTTGCCTCGAAACAGTTGCCTCAATAAAAAATGATCTAAGACATTAGGGTTATCGCTAAGGCGTCCTACCATTGCTTTAGTGACCACATGTCCCATAATCGAATTGACCCGAAAACTCCAACGACGGTGCTACCTACTTCTCAATAGTGGGATGGCACTGTCTAAAGGACATTTACACAGCTTAATTTCTTTGAGTAGGTAGAGGTTCTCAGGTACTTGCTCTTACAAAACAAAACAACTTTTCGCACTTACACTTTTCAAACAAAAGTTTTCAAACAACACTTCATACACTCTTGAGGACAGAAACAAGAGTTAAATCGAAGTTTTTAAACAAAACTTTTTTCAAAACCCACAAACACAAGAAAAGCAAAATCTTTTGAAAACATAGTGAGCAAGTACCTAAGAGCCCGTGGATAACCACGGATAGAAAGGGTGCTAACACCTTCCCTTTCTATAATCTACCTCCCGAACCCGAGAAACATCTCGAAAAGGAATTTTGCTGTGCTTTTGTCCTTTCCTTGTTGGATTAAATAAAAGACGGTGGGGACTCTTGCTTACCGCGACATTTTACGAAACGCAAACGCGAACCAACATTCCAAAACAGTCAGTTCTCATTCCCACCGATCACAGAACTGGCGACTCTGCTGGGGAATAATAAGTGAGGTGTACCTTAGGATTAGATCACTTGTGTTTTCAATTGTATGCTCTGTATGCTTTAATTTTGCGGGCTTGTATCAGAGTTCTATAGATCCTAACCCGGATCTGGGGGTACCCTTTTTAGGTAAGTAGCAATAAACTGTGAGGGATCTGTCCAGCGTAGACCGACACAGATGAAGCAGTAGCTACGTTGGTGTGGCACCTTGGTCTGTACCGATATCCCTTGTGTTGGAACGAGGAGAATATGGGTCTTCTGAGGAGTCGTTAAGCACCAACTGACCTTAGAACCCTAAATTGACCAACTTGGCCATAGAAGTAGCAGTATGCTACACTCATTGAGACTAAACTCTCGCGATGGTTCCGACCGCAAGAAAAGGTTGCCAAACTGGAATTATGACCGATTGAGGGTAGTCAGTGATATTGAGATCCTCTAGAACCCGATTACTACTTTTAGGATAGGTCTTAACCAACTGAAATTGAAAGAGGGTAGTACTTAAGCTTCATGTCGGCCTGAAATCTAAGGGCTCTTTTGTGTGACTTGTGTGCCTTCAAATCTTAACTACTTGCACATTCTTGTTATCTGACAACATGAGTTCCTTGCAGGTTTTTATTTACAGTCCTTATCCAATAATCTGGCTTTATTGCAGGGCTTACTTACACCTCACACCGTTGCATACCTGTACATAACATCATAACATCATACCATAGCATCTCCTTAACAATTTCAAGGATCTCAAGGGTTTGTGATGCAGGTCATGATGAACCAAATGTCTAGCAAGGGTCAAAGGGGATTTATTTTCCTCTAGCCAAGGTTGTCCAGAAATCCAAGCACGATAACTTGAGTCAGGGGCTATGACCCACTCGATATGGTGAGCCTGACTCTTGAAGAAGGACTCTCAGCAACATGAAGTTCCTTCAATCAAGCTGCAAAATTCAAATTCTAACAAGTTTCTTTGTTTACCCCACGAGATCCTTGAAAACATTGCATACATATATCATACATATCATTGCATTACAGGTACCATTACAAGTCTCTTACCTTCTTCGCTGTTTATTTCAGCAGTCATCATGTCTACTGAACCTTCCACTGAGAAAGCTATCAAGGCCCTCCAGGCCCAGAATGCCCAGTTCCAAGAGTTGGTTATGAGCCTAACCCAGGGTCAACAGAATTTGAAGACCCTAATTCTGAAAGAGAGGAAGAAGAAGAAGAAGAGGACCGTCTTGTTCAACACTAGACACAGGTTTGGGAATGGCCTGTAGAATGAGGTTGAGCCGACCACCTCATATGTAGGGAAAGACAGTCCACAAGAGAGAAGGGTTCCTAGTCCCGTAGTCTCCGACAACGAGACGGATTATGATGAAGAACAGTATCCTCCTGCTGAGGATAGGTACAAACAGTTGGAAGATCGTTTGAGCGCTATGGAGATACAGAAAGTGCGCGGCCTGGACTTCGGAGACCTAGGTCTATCCTCTGGGGTGGTGATTCCCCATAAGTTCAAGGCGCCTGCCTTTGCCAAGTATGAAGGAGCTTCCTGTCCAAAGCTGCACCTCCGGTCATATGTGAGGAGAATCCAACCTTACACTGCTGATAAGAATTTGTGGATCCATTTCTTCCAAGACAGTCTTTCAGGGACTCAACTCGAGTGGCTCTATCAGCTGGATGGGGCCAATATCCGTAATTGGGAAGATTTGGCTACTGCGTTCTATAAGCAGTATCAATATAACTCTGACCTCGCTCCTACGCATACCCAACTCCAGGGTATGTCAATAGGGACGGGTGAAGGATTTAAAGAGTATGCTCAAAAGTGGAGAGACCTTACCGGGAGGGTGCAGCTGCCTTTAACTGATCGTGAACTTGTTGATATGTTCTTGGGGACCCTGTCTGGTCCATTCTTTAACCATTTGATTGGAAACTCTTCAGCCGGGTTTACAGACCATATCTTGACTGGTGAGAGAATTGAAGCTGGCATCAAAAGTGGGAAGATCCAAGAAGCTACACCTTCTGATGCTCATAAAAAGCCTTACGGTGGGAAGAAAGAGTCCCATGCTGTGTAAAGTCAAAAGAGTCGTCGCGACCAACACGTAGGGGCAGTCTTGATCTCTGGTTCTGCGTCACACCGACAACAGCAAAAGGGAAATCAACGAAGGCCGGACGAGCCTAAAAGACAGTTCACCAACATCAATATGCCATTGTC
Source organism: Vicia faba (assembly GCA_948472305.1). Taxonomy (NCBI): domain Eukaryota; kingdom Viridiplantae; phylum Streptophyta; class Magnoliopsida; order Fabales; family Fabaceae; genus Vicia; species Vicia faba. Next base: position 408,192,611 of record OX451740.1, on the reverse strand, counting down.
ACAAGCATTGTAGCACATGTTAAAGATGAATCTAATTACGGTGATAAACCCTCCTTCAAACCCTAAGACTTCTTCTCCTAGCTACAACCCAGATGCAAGGTGTGCTTATCATTCCGGCAGCCCGAGGCATGATACTGACGATTGTTGGGCGCTGAAATACAAGATTCAAAATATGATTGACGCTAAGGAAATCAAATTCGAGCCTCCGGATACTCCCAATGTGATCACTGCTCCCTTGCCAAAACATGGCTAGGATTGAAAGCGCTTTTGTTCATTTGAATTCTGAAGTGGCATTTTTCTTTGCTTATTCAAACAATTATCATGTCGAACTCTTTTATTTCATTAATGCATTACACGTGTCTGTTTTGAATTAATTATTCTTCACTATGCTCAAAATTGATTTATATTTCCTTTTTGTGATGTTCAACTTTCGATTAAAAATTCTAAGCCTTTTGAGGGAGGATGACGAAAACGATACCACGATCTTTACAGTATGCTTTTGAACAGACCCCGCTGATGAAGTACATGCATTGTTTCAAATCCTAAACAATGGAGTTATAAGGAAGATAATCCCTAGTCAACCCCTTTGAGCCAAAGAAGTTGGAATTTTTCTTTTCATAAATTAAAACCCTTAATTATAACCTAGGGCAGGGTAGTTTTCTCAGTTGATCCAGGTGCACAAGGAATGGCATCAAAGAAGTCCTTCCGAGACAGAAAGACAGTGATGGTTCCCTATAATCGTCAAGACAGGAAGTCGTTATCTTTCAAAACAAAAGCCAAATAAGTCAAAACCTATGAAGGAGACTTACAAAACTGGGGCATCTCGCTGACTGTAATCACAAAAGAAACAGTTCAGGCAAAAAGACAGGGATAATAAAATCGAAAAGAAAGAGGTCCTACAAACCCTCAACAAAAAAAATGACTGCCTATTCAAAATAAGCTGTCAGTATCCGAACCATCACCGGAATATCAGAGCAAAGACTCAAACGGGATCTAAATGCACGATTAGCTGAGTTTAGGATCGAAGAACATCACGAAGAGCGGGTGGGTACAAATAAATTTTGAGCCTTTATCCTTTGTTTCTTAAACCGTGAACCAGGCCATGTTATAACCCTTAAAAAGTCCTAGCTGAAGCATGAGTTAGTTCGAAAGCATACTGTTACGAAAGGTATCCTGACTCCTGTAGGGCTTGCTGTAAATCCTGAGTTGACGTCACATTTTACAAAATTTTCCTATCTTACTGAAAAATGCATTTTCAAAAAGTTCAAGACAGACATAAGATTTGCATTCTTAAAATAACATTATTTTCATATGACTATTTGTTCAACAGCAGAGAAATTCGCATGACGAATATCTAGTGAACAAAAAAAACCTTCTCAATAAAAAGGTCACCTCAAGTGGAAAAAACACTTCCAACCAAGGGGCAGACATGATCATTATCCATCATCTGGGGAAGCCAAGTCAAAATTCAAGGAATCTCTCAAAGCCAAATAGCCAGGGGAAAATCTCCATCTGAATCACTTGGGGCATTGGACATGAATTCTAGCGACGAATCTTGCACGATCAAACATCTTCTGGTAGTATGACAACACTACCGATAGTGACAACTCCCTACATCGTGAGAGCATGGACATAGTCAAAAAATACTACGCATAATCAAAGACCCGCTAGGTCGACTTGCCTAGGCAAAAAAATAAGGGATGGAAATGAAAAAATTTGTACACCCGGCAAGTCGAAAACCTGAAAAGGCGGCTTGGGCAAAAATGGGTATCCCGGTGGACTGAAAACCCGAAAGGGCGGTCCAGGAAAAAATTAGGGATCAAAGCGTACGACTATGTCCCGTCATCTCGTCACTTGCCTACCAGAAGAAGATTTGTCAATCGGCAGTTATCAAGCACCTCATAGGCCTTCTTCTCCCGCAGAAACTGGGGCAATAAGAATTGTCCGAACTGTACAAGCTACTCTGTCCACCAGGTACAAGGTATAATCAGCTGAAGAATATGGCTAAGATACTTTCACTCCCCACAGAGTAAGACATCAATGGTAGCTCTCCCAGCTGAGACTTGCAACTTTAAACAAATCAGCAATGCTCTCCCCAAGCAGAGTTCATCCACCATTAGCCTAAAAAGGTTGGGTATCCCCAGAAGGTCTTAATATTCCCCAGCGGAGTATAAGGATATCCCCCAGTAAGCATAAGAGTATCCCTGGCCGTCTTAATATCCCTCAATGAAATATAAAAATATTCCCCGGCGGAATACAAGATGCCCCAGTGGAGCCATTTCCCAGCGCAGTCTAAAGAAGCTTCCCCGCCAAAGTTGAATCATCTTCCCCAGTAAATTCTGGAAGCTTATCCCCTGCGGAATACAAATGCATCTTCTCAGCTAAATTGTGAGGCAATCCGCACAAGAGTCTAGCTGGGTTATCCTCAGCAAGTCACAACTGAAAGATCATCCCCAACGAAGTTCTTTCTATCCCCAGCGGAGTTCATCATCAAAATCCCCAACAGATATTATCAATGGAATCCCCAGCGGAGTTATCGTTAAAATCTTCAGCAGAACATCTCTCCCCCACAGAGTAATTCCCCTCGGAGTAATCTCTCCATCAGTTTATTCCCCAACGGAGTCATCCTCTCCTGCAGGTTTATTCTCACCAACGTCCTCGTTCATCACCCCCGGCGGAAACGAAGAATTCAACATCATTCTCCAGCAGCTATCCGGGATTTATTTTCCCCAGCTAAAACATCACATTTTCATACATCATGATACATGCATATACGCATCATATCATACAATCTCATTCATGTTGAGAACATCATTGCTCGATCCATATCATGCATTGCATATGACTGAACTTTACCTTTCAGGAAAGATGCAGTTAAATTCTCAAAATTATGTCAATGGAGACAAAAAAACAGTTAAATCGATTCCTAAAGATTTTTCTGATGCTAATCCGGTCAAAGGAGACAAATCCAGTCAAAGGAGACAAAGCCAGTCAATGGAGACAAAAAACAGTTAAATCGATTCCTAAAGATTTTTCTGAGGCAAAGCCAGTCAATGGAGACAAAAATAGTTAAATCGATTCCTAAAGATTTTTCTGAGGCAAAGCCAGTCAATGGAGACAAAATCAGTTAAATCGATTCCTAAAGATTTTTCTGAGGCAAAGCAGTCAATGGAGACAAAATCAGTTAAATCGATTCCTAAAGATTTTTCCGAGACAACCTGTCAATAGAGACAACATGTCAATAGAGACAACCCATCAACCTTTCTTAAGTTCCAGATTAATACCTGTAACTAGCCAGGAAAACTATCTGTGAATGACTGATTGTAGGTTAATACCTGAAACCAGCCAGGAAAACTATCTACATGAAGAGATTGAAGATTAATGCCTGTAGCAAGCCAGGAAAACTATCTTTCTTTCTCAAGTCAAAGATTAATACATGAAACCAGACAGGAAAACTATCTACTCGACCAACCTTCTTAAGTTCCAGATTGATACCTGTAACTAGCCAGGAAACATATCTGTGGACGACTGATTGTAGGTTAATACCTGCAACCAGACAGGACAATTATCTACTTGACCATCATCAAGAAACCCTACACCGGTTTCCTCCATTCCAGATGATGTTTTACACGGACTCATCATATGGCGACCCTACACCGGTTCCTTCTCAATTTCAGATGAAGTTTTACACGGACTCATCATAAGGCGACCCTACACCGGTCCCTTCTCATTTCCAAGATGAAGTTTTACACTGACTCATCCTCAATTAACCCTACACCGGTTCCTTCTTATTTCCAAGATGAAGTCCTACACGAACTCATCATCAAAGTAACCCTACACCGGTTCCTTCTCCAAGATGAAGTTTTACACGGACTCATCATCAAAGTAACCCTACACCGGTTCCTTCTCCTCCAGAAGTCTTACACGGACTTGTCACCTTACTCAGGTTCCTCCAGAAGTTTTACACGGACTTCTCACCTTACCCAGGTTCCTCCTTACAATTTTCCTACGTAGTGCAAAGCAACCTTACACAGGTTCCTTCCTTCCAAGATGCAGTTTCACACAGACTCATCATCAGTCAACCATACACAGGTTTCCTTCTCTTTCAGATGCAGTTTTACACGGACTCATCATCAGGTAACCCTACATAGGTTCCTTCTTTCAACTTACAAAGTTACAGTTCAACAAACAATCTCTAGATGGCATCTATAAGCCCATCCTCCTATCCATCATCTCTCCAAATGGCATCTGTAAGCCCATTCCCGACATCACATTGCTGATACTACACCATGCGAGTGCAAATTTCTGGGCACTTTAGTGTTCAATCATCTTTTACCTTCGGATCACGAAAGGCACGCAAGCCAATCTACATCCTCAGGTTTAAGAAGATTGAACAGGGGAAACTGTTGTACCCCAAAATTTACCCTCCCATATTCCTCAAGATTTGTCAAGAATGATTTTCAAATGGCTCAAAATGGCTCAAAAGCTAGACAGTCAAATCACCTACTAAGACAGCTGAAATTAGGGTTTTGGTTCTTTCAAGGAATTTGGGGTTTTAAATGGTTCAATCAAGTCTCATAGGCCTATATACATTCTCAAGTACCTACATGTCAAGTTTCAAGACTCACAGTGCCAATTTGCACAGTCAAAAGCTCCATTTGATCTACAGTCAACTGCAAGGGCAAAATGGTCATTTTGCAGACAAAAGTCAGAATTCTTGGTCAACATCTTATTTTGAGTTCATAATCATCATTTGATCAAGTCTTGATCATGATTTCACAAGAATAGCTCAAAAATCATCAAGATGCAAAAGTTACTATTTTGGGACAGCAGAAAAGTCAATTGTACTTTGACAAGGGCATAACTTTTTCATGGTTTGTCAGAAAAATTCCATCCAAAGCTCATTTTGAATAGGATGCAATTTCCTACAATCCATCTTCACACTCCAAGATCAAGAAATGCACTCACAAGAAGTTACCAATTTTTACATTATAGGTCAATTTCAAAAGTCAACAAAAGTACACTTTGAGTCAAAGGCCATAACTTGAGATTGGTAAATCCAAATGACATGGGACTAAAGGCATTGGTTAGAGGACTTCAAGATCTTTCCAAAATGTCAAAGAATATGGTCATATGATCAAAATTGAGCAAGTTGTGCATTGGAGAAGTTGGGAAATTTTCATGAATTTGCAAAAGTCAACTTTGCTCAAAACACCTTCTTTTTGCTAATGGGCCTCAAATCTCTTCTTGAAACTTCACCCATGACTTATGCACGACCCACCAAGATGAATTGGATTTATTTTCTTATTTTTATTGATTAAATGGATTTATAATATATATTAATTCATTTAATTAAATTAAATCATAAGAAAATACAAGATTTGATTTTCAAATCAATTTGTGAACCAAATATGATCAAGATATGCTGACCAATTCGTGCACAATCAAAAAAGATACAAAAAATCCAATTTTGGCAACATTGTTCAATCATGGAAAATCAAGAATATTTGATTTTCAATCAAGGATTTAATCTTCAATGCACATGGATTGGATCCAAAACTTTGACCTAATTTGTTTCTCCTATATGTATGCAAGTAAACCATGACCTAGAACACGTGAAAAAGCTGCAGAAACGGCCATAGCAAAATTCAAGAATTTTCAAGAAAACTAAAAACCTGTTCTTGCATTCCAGGCCAATTCAAGGCGTTTTGTCCATCCAAACACATTGCAGGAGGTCCCAGGAGTGTTTTGCAATCAAATTCAGGCACTAAAGCTCAAGGAATCGCTGCATACAGTCCCACGGTTTGCACTTCTTATTCAGAATTATATCTCCTAATTCATGCGCATTTAACATGTGTTTGTGTTTGTTTTGCATTGCTAGAGATCATACAAAGCTAATGGCATGATTGAATTGAACTGTAACGCCCTGAATCGAAAGATACCATGACTGAATTTCTAGGGTTCTTGAGCTTTTAAATGGGGCTTTTCAATCCAGGAAAAATTGGGACTAATAGGATACATGGTTAAAATCGTGAGGCCAAGACGATTCCAACCCACACCTCGCGAAACATTTATGATTGTTGTGTGCTTAATCGCTATTTTTCCTTACAGGAAGTAGTGAGGGTTAAAAACCCCCGCTATCTGATTCTAATTATACAGGAAAAAGGTTGAAGACGATGATGTGTTATCATCTGGTTGGTCCATTTGAAAAGCGTGTGTTTTACTTTTTATTTACAGCATATTGTTTTGTTTGCATATATAATAATCACTTATTATTCCAATAACAAAAAGATGCATGTGGTGTAGTGGCAGGGATGCTGGCCAATGAGCCTTGGGACCTGGGTTCGAATCCCAGGTCCCCCAAAACATTTATTCTATTTTTCTTCCTATGTTCACATGCAGATTTCACAAGGTGGTCCACCATACACCTCTAATTCCCAAGCGCCAGATGTCTTCAAACTCAGATCCAGTGGCCAAAGCTGAGTCCTCACCATACTCCCTGGTTAGCGCATGTGTAGACAATTCAGAAAGTCAACGAGGCTGGAATTGTTAGTGGGCTTTAGAATTGCTTTTTCACCACAGAATCAGGCCCAACACCCCCCTTCAAGTTTATTTCTTTTCTTTTCTTTTTTATTTCTTTCATTAATTATTTTTTATAATTATTATTTTCACTAACAAATTAATATATATTTTCATAATAAAATTCAGCAAACATAAAAAATCTAATATTTTTATTTATTAAATTTAATTAGTTTATTTTTTGTAAATAAATATTAACATAATTAATTTAGTTTTAATTAGGTTAATTCTAACTTTTTTGCAATAATTTAAAATCGATGTAGAATTAGGGTTTTTAATAACTTTTGACCATCTTTTATTTTTTCCTTAAAAAAACATAAAAAACTCAAAAAATATCTTTCTTTATTTAATTAATTAATTAGTCTAGGTTTAATTTAATTAAATGCAAAATAATAAAAAATCTCTTTCTTTCTCAAAAAAGGGTCAAAACCCTAAAAACTCTCCGATCCAATTTTTCTCGCGCGTGTGATTATTCTTGATTCATATTTTGATCCATATAATTGTATTTGCTCCGAGGATGTAATAGCTTTAATTAGGACTTCTTATCGCTTTCATTTATTTCCCGCAATTTACTTTTTCAAGGGTTTGTTTTTGGCAATGTAAATACCCGACGCCTTGTAATAGTTTAGTTTTATTTTCCGCAACTATTAACTGCTAGATGTATGCTAACTAGGCTATGCATGTCAAGATCTCTCTTAAATTAACATCAATCGTAGTTCACCATAACATGTACAAAGATAACATAACTGAAACCTGACACACTCGCACATGCCACTCTTAGGGTACGCCTCACTTGGTTGCCTCGACGCGGTCATTGAGTATAGGGTGTTTTAGAGGTCTCCCTCCTGTCTAAAGATCAAAGTTTCCTCGAAATGGTTGCCTCGATAAAAAATGATCTAAGACATTAGGGTTATCGCTAAGGCGTCCTACCATTGCTTTAGTGACCACATGTCCCATAATCGAATTGACCCGAAAACTCTAACGACGGTGCTACCTACTTCTCAATAGTGGGATGGCACTGTCTAAAGGACATTTACACAGCTTAATTTCTTTGAGTAGGTAGAGGTTCTCAGGTACTTGCTCTTGCAAAACAAAACAACTTTTCGCACTTACACTTTTCAAACAAAAGTTTTCAAACAACACTTCATACACTCTTGAGGACAGATACAAGAGTTAAATCGAAGTTTTCAAACAAAACTTTTTTAAAAACCCACAAACACAAGAAAAGCAAAATCTTTTGAAAACATAGTGAGCAAGTACCTAAGAGCCCGTGGATAACCACGGATAGAGAGGGTGTAACACCTTCCCTTTCTATAATCTACCTCCCGAACCCGAGAAACATCTCGAAAAGGAATTTTGCTGTGCTTTTGTACTTTCCTTGTTGTATTAAATAAAAGACGGTGGCGACTCTTGCTTACCACGACATTTTGCGAAACGCAAACGCGAACCAGCATTCCAAAACAGTCAGTTTTCATTCCCACCGATCACAGCGGGTATAATATCCATGACCTGGAAAGTAATCTGAATCAAATGTGGGCCTATATGAATAGGCAAGTCCACTTCACCAATAGTAGATTTCCTTGACCCATCAAACGCTTTCACAATAATGCCACTTGAGCACATGGGCGTTCCTTGATATTTCAACTTTACAAGTGTGCTGCATGGTATAACATTCAATGCGGATCCATTATCAATAAGCACATTGGATAATGAATCATTCTTGCAGTTCATAGAGATATGGAGGGCCAGATTGTGATTCCTTCCTTCATTGGGCAGTTCATCATCGCAGAAACTCAAGTTATTACATGATGTAATGTTCCCTACCACACAGCTCAATTGGTCTACTAGCATATCACTTTCCATGAAAGCTTGGTCCAATACCCTTATCAAAGATTCTCTGTGAGCAGAGGAGTTCATCAATAAAGCCAAGATAGATATTTTTGAAGGATTCTGCAGTAGATGATCTACAATTCTATAGTCGCCCATCTTGATTATCTTAAAAATATCATCCACCTCTTTTTCTAGCGTAGCTCCACTAGATTCACCCGTAGCCTTCTTGGGTTCAACATCTTTGTGATACGGTGGTCAAAACCGGACTGTTTTAGGAATGCTGGTTTACGTTTTGCGTTTTTTTTTGCAAAATGTTGCGGTAAGCAAGAGTCGCCACCGACTTTTATTTTATGCAACTGGAAAGGAAAAAAGCACAAAAAAATTCCTTTTTTTGAGATTTTGAGTACGGGGGGTAGGTTATAGAAAGGGAAGGTATTAACACCCTTTCTATCTGTGGTTTTCCACGGGCTCTTAGGTACTTTCTCATCATTTTAAAAATTGTTTCTGTGTTTGTGTGATTTGAAAAGTTTTGACTTCGATTTAACCCTTGCTTCTGTCTTCAAGAGTGTTACGAAGTGTTTTTGAAAACTTTGTTTGAAAGAGGAGTGTAAGTGTGAAAAAGTTTGTTTAGTTTGAGCAAGTACTTAAGAATTAATCTACCTACTCGAAAAAAATATTTGTTCTATGTTCGTTTCCTTTAGACAGCGTTATCCCACTATTAGTGAGTAGGTAGCACCGTTGTTGGAGTTTTAAGGGTCAATTCGAGAGGGACGTACGATCACTAAAGCAATGTTAGGACGTCTTAGTAATAACTCTAATGTCTTAAGATCAATATTCGAGGCAACAATTCTGAGGCAACCATTCCGAGGCAACTTTTTCGAACGGGACTTTGATCTTTGTTTAGACAAGAGATCGACCACTAAAATATCCTATACCTAATGACTGTTTACCGAAGGCAACTGAAGTGGGAGTATACCCTAGGAGTGCGCATGTGCGAGTGATTCAATTTCAAGTTATTTATCTTTGCATATTTAGGGTTTGCTAACCGCTTTAAAGTTAATCATACATTATTGTCATGCAACCCTATTATTCATACATCTAACAGTTAATATTTGCGGATTTTAAAATGCGGAAAATAAGCTACGCTATTACAAGGCTTCAGGTATTTACATAGCCAAAAACAAACCCGTCAAAACGATAAATGAAAAGGAGAAAAATCCTAATTAATCTATTATAACTTGTGAGCAATTATATTAATATGGTAAAAATAAATCAAGCGCGATGAATCGAGAATGGGAGAGAAACAGGGTTTTGACCCCGTCTAACCTAATCGAAAGAAAAATTGTTTTTTGTTGTTTTTGATTATTTTTTAAGAAAAAGAATTTGGTTTTTAAATTAATACAAAATTAATTAGTAATTAAATTAATTAAAGAAAATAATTTACATGGCCTATTTTTTTGTATTTTTGGTTATTTTTGAGAAAAAGGAAAATAGAATTAAGTTAGAAACAAAAACCCTAATTGTTCTACTTAATTTTAATTTATTTACAAAATAATTAAAACTACCCTAAAATTAAACAAACTAATTAAATTAATATTTGTATAAAAAAATTCTAAATCTAATTGGATGAAAATATTATTTTTGTGATTTTTTGATAAAAAGAATTATTTTTTTTATGTTAGTAAAAATAAATAAATAAGTTAATAAAGAAAATATAAAAAGAAAAGTAACAGAGAAATTGGGCCTGAAAAAGTAGTTTGGGAGGTGTAGATAGCAAGCTTTGGGCCCAAACAAATCTAACCCATGTTGACTTTCACGTTCCAGTGCTATGCATTGACTGAGCTTTTGGTGGACCTTCATCTGATGGCCTTTAGATCTGGCCATCTAGAGATCTAAAGGTTGAATCTTGAGGATGCATGGTGGTCTCCATACCTGTGCGTACGCCTGATCACTTAAAGAAAAATAAGGTGAAATAATGGGGGGACCTGGGATTCGAACCCAGGTCCTGAAGCCTTTTCCAACTGTTCCACTACCAACTGCGCTGCATGCTTGCTTTGTATACAAAATGATAACAATTGATAATATATAATAATGGGAGTTAGTGGAGAGAAAAATAAAATTGCCCCAAAATTCAAATAAGCGAATAAGAGGGTGCCACGCCAGTCATCCCCAACCTCACTCCGTTGGTAAAAGTTAAAGACTTTTACCTACGGACGTATGTCCGTAGCTACAACCCTGGCTCATTTCAAAATCTTCCATGGGCATGATAAATGAAATATAATGCCATGAATTGAACCACCTTGACATTCTGAGCATCATGATGCCCTTCATGGGGGCCAATTTTACCTGTACACAAAGATCCTAAATCGAAGCAAAAAACCCTAACAATGGTAAACTATGATACAGTCCACAAAAACGAAATTAAATGTTATAGATAGTTTGGAAATGTTTCAAGGAGCAAGAATATATAATTATTTCATGCTATAGATGCCAAAATGATGCAATTCGATTTCAAGAACAAACCAAAGTCGTAGCTGACTTACAGTGGGTTTTGGCGCTGGAAAGTGCTTGTTCTTGATTGGTACAACCTCCTTGCAATCCCAGGAATCGAATGAGATGGCTAGGGGACCTTGAAAACGCTTGGAAATAGCAAAACATATTACCACTTTTCTTTGTTTTTTTCAAGTTTGGTTCTGCCTTGTGCGCCTCTCTAGCCTTGTGTTTTAGGTCTGCCATTGTATACTATATACTGAGGAATGAATTAGGGTTGAAAAAGTGTTCTCAATTTTCATCCATTATTGCTTTTGATTTTGATTTGATTCACTTGAAGATCCTTCCAAAAATAGGCCAAACTCAATCTTTTTGTGTCCACCTATGCCTTGCACGAATTAATCTAATTGCTAGCTGGATATAGGACCTGAAACATGCACAATATCTTGAGGTTTCAATGATTTGGATTTTTCATGATTTATTTTGATTTAAATTGATTTAATTCAAATAAAAATCAAAATAAATAATCAAAATAAGATAAAGGCAAGTGGAAAGAGATAGGGCTCTTGGACCATGCTACCAACTCAAAACAAGTGCAAAAAGTTAGGCCCATTTAGCAAAAATTGCAATTTTAGGCATAGTTGACTTTTAACAATTTTTCAAAAAGGGTCAGCTTTACCAATGCATAACTTCCTCAATTTTGACTCTTTTAAGGTGTTATTGGACTTTTTAGAAATATTGAGAAGTCATATAAGCAACCCTTTTTGTCTAATCTCAATTTGGTATTCCATGTTCATGTATGAAGCTTTGACAAAAAAGGTTTTTTTGTTGACTTTTCAAAATGACCTATAATGTCCAAATTTATAACTTCTTGTGAGTGAATATTTTGAACTTGGAATATGAATATGAATGGTAGATAATTTCATCCTCTTAAAAATTAGATTTGGATGGGTCATTTCTCATAAAGTATGAGAAAGTTATGCTTGGTCAAAGTTGAGTTAACTTTTCCTACAAAACCCTAATTTAGTAACTTTTGGTTCTTGATGAATTGTGAGCAACCCTTGGGGAATCATGATCAACCCTTGATAAAATGATGAATAATACTTCAAAATGAGGATGTTGACCAAATATCTTGAAGTTTGACAGTATGTGGGCCACAGTTGACTTTTGCCCTAGCACAATCGACTTTCAGGCCTTTGAGCAATTGATTGAGCAAACTTTCTCTGCAAGGCTTGAAACTTGACATGGATGATCTTGAGAACATCTTAGGACAATGGTGAGCATTTGGTATCCCTTGGACTCAAGTATCTTGATGCAACATGAAACCCTAATTTAAGGTAGACTGCCTTAGGAGAGAGCTTGTCTGGTCAACCCTTGGACTTCCTTGAGAAATTTGAGGACCTCACTTGGAATGTATTGAGAAATATGGGAGGGAAAATTTTGGGGTAAAACAATCTTCCACAACTTTATTTCCAAGACTAACATCTCCACGAACAACTGGTGCAAATACACGACCGCTGCGGGTCACTCAGCTAGTCTCAACAATATTTCCAACATTAGGCATTGGCTGGATGGGAACTTCCACACTATCCTCTAAATTTGTAGCATTATATTTGTAGGGTACATCCTTGTCTGACTTGTAGGGGACAGGACCCGGAAAACTAATCACCAATGGAGAGATAGCTGGCTTGCTATGATATTCAACTTCAAAAGGGGAGAGTGCACCAAAACAAGGTACAATAACATTTACTCCATCTTCAACACATTTAGTCATTACAGAGTCATCTCTGGAAAACATATCTTCATCTTAGGAGAAGAGCTCATCTGCAGAGGCATACTCATCATCTGACTCTTCTTCTTCCAAACAACCTCAATCTCATTAACCTCATGGTAATCATCCCTTTTGCATGTAACCTTGATAGTTCCATTATCCAATAACAACTGAATACCTTTCCTTACAATTGAACACACTCGAGAGTCCTGACAGCATATTCGTCAAGATCCATACTGATGTTCTACTTGACCAGCCATGTGGCAGAAAGTAGCATGCAATTGTACAAGATCCTCATTCATATGTTCCACATCAAAGATTCTGAATTCTCCAGGACATCCAGAAACCATGTTTAATTTCTCTTCATACTCTTCCCTAGGCCTGATTATGTGGATGAGGCCCTCATCCATCATCTCCAGCAAATCAACCTTTATCTTGTCACAACCTTGTATATCCATACTGCAAATAGCATAACCAACATGGTCATTCGTATAGTAGCTAAATTCATAGAGGTCTGCATGCATTTTTAGCAAATCTCCTCTAACTAATTTAATATCAAAAATCCGGAAGTCGCCTGGACAACCGGCCGCCATGTTCATATCATTTGCTCCTCCATGCTTTGGAAAATGATTATCTTTCACATTAGGGCCAACATCTTTGAAGGATAAGATACCAGACTTCATCAATTTTTGTACTTCAGTTTTCAAAGGATAGCAGTTCTCAACATTGTGTCCTGGTGCTCCCTGATGAAAAGCACATGTTTGGTCTACCTTGTAATACCAAGGCAATGGTGATGGTATAGCGAGAGGTGGTCTGGCCTGAACCAACTTCTTTTTAATTAACTCCTTGAGTAATTCTATATAGCTCATAGGGATAGGATCATAACTCTCCCTTCTCTGATTATACCATTGATTCTCCTGATGGGATGGTCTCTGATAAGCAACATTGGTGGGAGCTACACCAACAATTGGAGTTACTGAGGCGACCTGTTGATGACGCTGATAATTTCTTCTAGGAGGATTAACTCTCTTCTCTTGCATAACAACATTTGTATCTCCTTCCTTCTTTTTGGCAAACCCATAGGATGGCTTCTTCGTGCTTCCGGAACTTTCACTTTTTGTTAAACGACCCTCTCTTACAGCTTCTTCCAACCGGATACCCATTCCTATCATTTCAGTAAAATCACTTGGCACACTTGCTACCATCCTCTCATAGTAGAAAGCACCCAGAGTCTTCAGAAAAATCTTGGTCATCTCCTTCTCTTCCATGGGAGGAATCACTTGGGCGGCTACTTCACGCCATCTCTGTGCATATTCTTTGAACGATTCTCTATCCTTCTGGACCATGACCCTGAGTTGATCATGGTCAGGCGCCATGTCCATGTTGTATTTTTATTGTCTGATAAGTGCTTCTCCCAAGTTGTTGAAAGTATGGATATTGACGCTGCCCAAACTCATATACCACTTTAACGCAGCACAGGTTAAACTACCCTAAAAAAATGTGAATCAATAGACGTTGATCATCAGTGTGGGTATACATTCTTATTATATACATCACAAGATGAGCACAAGGATAAATGTTTCCCTTGTAAATTTTGGGACATTAAACTTCACAGGTATCTTGCCATTCGGGACCAAGCATAAATCATTCACATTCTACCTGAACAATTCCTTTCCCCTAAGGGCCTTCATCTCCCTCTACATCTTGTCAAACTGATCTTGAAAATCATCCATTATATCATAGAGGTCCAATTCTTCACTTGGTGGAGGAAAAAGGACGATACATATCATCATTAGCAAATGGCACCATATTCACCGAAGGAGGTGCAACAGGAGTAGCATGCACCACAGGAGGTGCAGGAGTAACAGTAGTCTGAACCACTGGAGTGACTTGAGGACCAATATTGAAACCTTCGGGCACAAAGTTCTCTGGAATTTCCCATGGGCAACCTTAAGGCATGTGATTCTGAACAACAGTTGGAGTAGCAGACATTGGAACAGTCGGAGCTTCAGTAGTAACCCTTGTCTGTTGAGGTTGAACACTCGGTGGCTGATTCTGAATAGCCACCAGAGATTCCATCAGAGCAGTGAGATTGGCCATACCGGCCTTCAGATTAGAAACTTCCTCGTGCACCTCGCGATTCTCTTATTCTAAGTTGTCCATCTTCCTTCTGAAATTAGCTCGAGTATTATAGTGGTGAGACAGCTTGCTAAACGAAGTAAAGAAGCTTGGTAAGACACCTGGATATGCATAATAAATGCAAGAAATATGTGCAATATGATGCATGATATGAAACGCACATGATTTATTTTATTTATTAATATTTCAAGGGGCTTAAAGATTTATAGACACATTGCAAATATAAAAGTAATAACATTTGAAATACTGAAAAGTTTTATTATAATAACTTCAAAATGGATTACAAGTTTCAATAATCCCAAGTACAAGATGAAAACAAAGTCTAAAACCCTAAGAATTAAATCTGACGGAGATCTCTCTATACGCTGGCGCTTCCATGTAAGCCTGACTATCTGAGCCTTCAACCTCTGGTTTTCTTCCGCATATCTGGTGGCAACCTCCTTCCAATTACCTGAATCAGGAAGTGAGCAACTAACATTTAACTGAGGCTTAGGAGAAAATAAATCCCCTTGCCTCTCCATGGTCTCTACCTCCCGACTCTCAAGAATGTCAATCAAGTCGTCTTTCTTCTTCAAGTATTCTCTATAGGAAATCTCTAAAGTTTGGCACTTATTCTTCCACGCTTCCTTTTCCTGCTGCATCCTGACCAAAGCAAGTTGTAGCTCTTCCACATCATCCAATAATGGAAGAGTGGTCTTCACAAACAAGTCAGGCATATTTGCTTCCTGGGAATACGACATCTTCAATTGAATAGCTCTCGTTTGGACCCACTGAAGATAAGGCTCCAAAGAAACAGCCCCCCTAGGTCCCAAGTCTTTCCTACCCTTCATATGAATGTGACATAAGGCCTTCGCAATCTGCTCCCTAGCTTCCTTATAGTCTTCTTCCTCCTTCAGGAAGAAACTACTCAAATGAATATTGTTTGGTTTATCCCTCATTGGATAACCAAGTTATCGTCGTGCAAGAACAGGGTTGTAGTTAATTCCTTCCTTTGTACCAAGAAGAGGTACATTAGGGAAACTACCACAACTGTCGACAATCTCTAAATCATGGTAAGCCCGATGATACCAATCAATATCTGAGTGAGTAAGTGCCATGATCTTAGGAGCCCAACGGGGTTCCTTCCTGACATCCTAGAAAGCATCAGACTGAGGCATATGAGAAGTGAACCACCGGTACAATAGAGGCGTGTAACATATAATCATCCCCCCATGATAAGAATTCCGAAGATGAATAGAGTAATAAGCCTCACCCAACAATGTAGGAACTGGGTTTCCAATCATGAAGATCCTGATAGCATTAATGTCAACAAACTTATCCACATTAGGAAATAAAAACAACCCGTAAGCAAGTAGAGCAAAGATGGACTCAAAAGTGACTGTACTTTTCATCATGGAAAAGTAACGAGCTTTCTCTAATAAGAACTGAGCTGGTAATCCTCTAATCCCTCCTTTAGTAGTCATATGGGATTCAACCTCAATCTTCCCTAGATGGATCAAAGCAGCAATCTCGTGTGGTTTTGGCTCACCTTCTAAACGAGTAAAAGGATCATGATCGCTAATAGGTAAATCCAACAGATAATAGTATTCCTCCAGTGTAGGCATTAACTGATAATTTGGGAAAGTAAATCAATGGTACATCAGATCATATAACTGGACCAAGGTCTAGAGAATACTCTCCTTCATCCTAAGCTTCATGAGAGGAATGATGGATCCATACTTCTTCCAAAATTCTGCATAACACTCAATCTCAGGAATTAGACTGATCAACTTATCTATCTTGGGATCTTTGAAACTATATTTTCCAGTCTTTCTTTTTCCATAATCCATGGTCAAACGGTACCTGAGATATTCACAAATGGTCAACTTTCAAGTCCCTTGAAATAAAATTTCTTCAAAAGATGCTTATGAGTGCATGGATGCATGATGCAACAATCACACACAAGATCACAAACATAGGGTTCATAGGTTCAACGTCACGAGCATGAGGTCGAGGGTACTACCGATAAGGTATGGTCTAAAAGTTATCACCTGCATAATAAGGTTCTAGAAGTTCCTAGAGTCTACATCCTTCCTTTGGATATTACCAACTTCCCGATTAACTCGGTAATTAGTAATATTCTCATGAAAAACTCGTCCAAGCGTAGTATCGCATGATAACTATTTCCGGATTACTCTGTCATAGCTTCCGCACTACACCTAAAAGGCCAATATGGGTTAGGTATTCTACGACTCTCAACTTCAGCAGGCTCCCAGGTCGAAAGCAGTACGTCTTCCCGATTACTCGGTAAACAACACTACAGTCAAAGGGGCCTCCACTGAGTGGGGGGATATCATGCCTCCTTTTTTGGGATTACTCCCTCAAAGTTAGAATGACTATACCGCCCGTCCTATCTTAAAGTTTGCCAAAGTCTGGGTATAGGACTTATGAGAAATCACCGAGCACCCTGAAAACCAGGAAAATCCAGATAAACATATATACAACATATAACACATAAACAACAATAGAACATATACAGATATAAACAAAGATAGGCTCAACCCTCTTATGGATGGACCAGCAAGAAGTCAATCTTTCCCCAGTGAAGTCGCCATTTTTTTTCTGTAGTGGTAGAAATGTTTAAGACTAAGCCATTGGATTGACTAGACTTACACATATCAAAATGAAATAGCCACCGCGCTTTATTGTTTCCAAAGGAATGGGAAAAGAGTGAGTAACCCAAAAGAGGGGGAAAGATTCTAGGTAAGGGGGTTGGTTATGCAAAGGGAAGGTATTAGCACCCTAAACATCTACGGTACTCCACAGAAATCTCTTTGAAAAATCTGTATATTTTGGCTGTAAAATAATGTATGTAAAATAGATGGGGGAGGTAAGAAAAGAAATATATTTTTTATGATTTTTGCACCCTCCGCGGTTGAGAACCTTTAGTGCCTACGTACCATCGTCCGTGCAATAGGGGATCAGTGTACACGTAGTTCCTCTTTTAAAAATTTTAAAACACTAGTGTGTTGGTTAATTTTAGGAGATAATACATCATCATCATTGTCCGTGTGGAAAATATACTTACCACCCATAATTATGAGGAAGGATAATTTGCATCATCTCAAAGTGGAGGATATGGCTTGGATTTTAAAATCAATAAATCCTCACTCAACACCCAAGTGGAAAATATCTCACTTCACTATATATTGTAGAAGTATAGTTGATTGCATCACTACAAGGATTGACAAGAGTCTAATATTTTGAGAAAGGCTTTAAAATAAAAAAAGCCAAAGTGGCAAAATGGTTTGAAATGAGATTGATTAACTATTAGTCTTCTCACAAAATAAATGTCAAGGTATTATTAAGTTGATTGCATTTTTTTTATGAAAATGTTTTGAAAAAAGCATGGACATAAGTCCAAGTTTATTATGAAAGTGGTTCAAGTTTCAAAACAAGAAGAGTTTTCAAAAGAAGGAAGAAGATTTTTGAAATTAAATAAGATGGGAGGAGAAGAAGAGACTATCCTAAAGCATGAGGTAAAAGATAGGGAGAAGAACCATCTAACCAACAAGAAGCCAATACTTGACATTATGAGTCAAGATAGAATTCCAATTCTTTGGATTGAAACCAATCAAGCAAAGATAATAGACCTCATGAGAGAACCAAACTTCAAGTGTATTAATTCTTTACAAAAATTGGGTAAAGTAACGGTTGTATACGGGTGAATTCCAGATTACAAACAAAGTATGTAATCACAATAACCTGCACACAAAACAAACAAACAAACAACCCAATGTCTTGAGGTAAAACTAAAGAACTCCAAACAAAATATCAATTAAGGTCACAAGGTCTCCAACCTAGGCCAAGGTTTTTAATCCTAAGTCCAAGAAGTCCAATACTCCATAATTCCAAGGATAGTAACCAAATAGTCCAAGTATCATTAAAAAAAATTTATGGTTCATGTTGATTATTAAGTGTCTTAAAAAAGAAAAGAAAATCTCAAGTGAGAAAAATAAAAATGACGAGAAAGTAAATGCTCAAGTGAGAAAAGATGAAAATAGCATGAAATGTAAATGCTAAAGTAAATGGTGCATAAAGTAAAGAGCATAAGATAAAGCATAAAGTAAAAGCATGAAATAAAATCAATTGTCAATAATTAGTGGTTAGTTGGATGATCATCTTGAATCTTGCATTTGGAATTCATTAGAGGATTAGTAGAACCAAAGCCTCCATACAATGAATTTCATTTGCTTTTTGTCAAGTATATCATCCATTTTGGAATCCTCAAAAAGTAACATTTAATGATCAACGATGTTTAAGTGATCAACATTGACCAAAATTGATGAAGATCCATTAGAGGATTGGTAGAACCAAAGCCTCCACACAATAAATCTCAAGGTTATTGGATCAAAGAGATCAAATTAACATACTTGGGTTTGCAAATAAAGGTTTGGGCCATTAATGATCATTTATTCGAATCGGAATAAAATTTAGCGCTATGTTAAGCAATCGTAAGTGGACTTATATAGAAGTCGCACCTATTTTGAGGTCGGTCAATAGCAATCTATGCACCATTTGTTTTGAGACATGATATAGAGATCATGCTCCAATAACACTTAGTGCAATAAGAAAGGGATGAGATGAGGAGGGGTGGGAAAGAATATACAAACCACATTTGAATTAAATTCTGATCAAACTATTATTAAAATCATTCATCCATTTTTATGGAGTTAGACTCAACACCATGGATCCAATGTTGTTAAAAAAGTTCATGATCAAAAATTCAACCCAAGATCAGCTAGAAAATAATCACAAAATAATATTACATTTAATATAAATATATATATATATATATATATATATATATATATATATATATATATATTAAAAAGGGTTTTAAAATGTTTTAAAATAGAAATGAGAGAGGAAACTATAAACCATATTCAAATTAATCAAGAAAAATTATGTAAGACCATAAAAAATTAGTAATGAACTCAAATATTTTTATAAAATTTTTGGAAATTTTTTAAAGTCAGAAACTATTTTTAAAATTAAAAGAAATGAGTAAAATAAACCAAAAATGATTAAAAAAAAATAACAAAGTCAGAAATAAAAAATAAATGAGGTCATCAATATTTGTCACAATATCTTTGGAACATTCCATATTTTTTCAGAATTTAAAAATTCATAAAAGTATTTTTAAACATTTAAAATAATTCAAATAAAGTGAAAATTTATAAAAAATACCAAAACACAAAATAAAATTGTAAAAAAATAAAAGTCCGAAAGAGAAAAATCAAAAATATTTTTCTATGATTTTTTGAATTTTAAAACAATTAAATATAAAAATCAGAAAATAAAATAAAAATCAAAAAGATGTGGACCAATGGATGAGAGTCAAAATGCATTAGTAATCAAATCTAAGGGATCTGGCGCGCTGTACATATCATGGTCATTACTGAATAAATTACTGAATCAAATATAAATCAGATTTTAAAAAAAACAAATGGCACGCCTTCATTGGTTGGAAGATGACATGTTGGTCATCTTCAACCTCCAGCCAACGTAAAATGCAGGTCTCTCAAACTGTAAAATCAGAAGCTCAGACCTATGTGTGATCGGTGGATCTGGAACTGACTGTTTAACGCTGGTTCGCGAAATGTCGCGGAAGCAAGAGTCGCCACCGTCTTTTATTTTCTCCAAGTGGAAAGGACAAAAGCACAGAAAAATTCCTTTTAAGAGATTGCTCTCGGTTCGGGAGGTAGGTTATAGAAATGGAAGGTGTTAGCACCCTTTCTATCCATGGTTATCCATGGGCTCTTAGATACTTGCTCAATGTGTTTTCAAAATGTTTGCTTGCTTTTCAATGTGGGTTTTAGAAAAGTTTCTTTGAAAAATTTCAGTTCGACTCGTACGTCAGAGTGTTTGAAAAGTTGTTTTGAAAGCTTTTTGAAAAGTGTCTGTGTGAAAAGATTTTGATTTGTTTTGTTTTTTAAAGAGAGCAAGTATCTACGAGAACCTACCTACCCTAAGGAATTCGTCTGTGTAAATGTCCTTTAAAGTAGTGCCATCCCACCATTGAGAGGTAGGTAGCACCACCGTTGGAGGTGTTCGGGTCATTTCGAGTTTGTAGGGACATGGTGATCACCAGAGCAATGGGAAGACACCTTAGAAGCTACCCTCATGCCAGGTTCCCGGATCATGAGGACTTACTAAGACGTCCTCTACTCGACGACCACCTTTCGAAAGGCAACAGTGAGGCGTACCCTAGGGGTGGTGTGTGTGAATTGTGTGTCATGTTTCAGTTATTTGTCTTGTCATGTTTGTTGTGTTCTACGCTTGATTTTAATTAAGACATTCATTCTTGCATGCTTTTTAACAGTTATAAATTTTGCGAGAAAAATAAATCTACGACTATTACAAATGGCGCGGGTCCACATCGCCAAAATTAAACCGGACCCGATTTAGCGGAAAGTAAATAAAGTAAAGTAAAAAGTGCGAAAAATAATCGTTACAAGGCTTTGGGACATGTACATAATTATAATAAGCGACAAAGTAAAATGCGCGAAACAAAATAATTAAAGCGACGGGCGTTGGACCCTTTTGCAAAATATTAAATTAATAAGGAATTAAAATAAAGATTAAAAAATTAAATGTTTTTGGTATTTTTGTGTTTTTTAAGATTTAAAAGAAAAAGAATTAATTAAAACTAAAAAAAATTGGATGTAAACCCTAAGTCTAATGTTTTTTAAGTTATTAAGAAAAAGATTGAATTTTTAACCTAAGTTAAATCTAAGTTATTTATATACATTTAATTATAAAAAAAATAAAATAAATAAATAAATAAATATTACTGTGAAAAAAAGGAAAATATGAAAAGGAATCAAAATTGTTAATTAACCTAATTCTACATTTTTATATTTATTATGAAAAGAATTAACAATAAACCCTAATTTAAATTAACTAATTAACATGCAAATTTTTATGTAAAATAATTAAGATAAAATAAATATTATATTTTTACCTTTTCTGATTTTTTTCTATATGTTTTTGTATTTTGTTAAAAAAATAATTAATTAAATAAACAGTAATAAAAATAATAATTAAAACAAGAATAAGAAATAAATAAAATAAAAGAAGAATTTAATAGTAAAGGCAAACCAGGGGGGGTAGCCCCAAATTGGAGGTGTTGATCCAAAGGTTCTGGCCCATTAACGCTTTGATCCATTGACTTTGCCAATTCGTGTGCTAGCGTGTTGACTTGGGCGTAGCACGTTCTTTGATCTGAGCCCTTTGATCAGAAGCAACTAGACGCGTGGCTGGTTGATCTGGATGGAATATGGTAGTCCTGAATGCTAGCGTTGCATAGGAATCTGTTTTGAAAAATAATATGAGAAATTGCACAGACCTGGGACTTGAACCCAGGTCTTGGAGGTTGTATGCATCACGTGTTGCCAACTGAGCCACTACGCACATGTTATTATATTATAACAAATAAATAATGAAAAGAAACATTGGTTAGTGGCCCCTAAAAAAACACAAAAGCGCGCGCTGGTTTGAATGAGCCACCCAATGGTTGCCAGCACATCATCTTCCTTATTGCTTTTTTATTTTTTCTGAAACACAAGCCTATGGAAACGGTTTTGCACGCATGGCCTTAGGGGACTTTTAGAAAAATAGCGAATAGCGCTATAAGCTCCATAAATTGTTCGCGAAGGTTAAACTTTCTTCGTCTTGATGAGCTGGTTGCAATGGTGGTACTGGGATGGCCTAATTTTGCTTGTATTGGGAAACCCCAATTTTGAAACCTGCAAACCCTAATATTTAACCATGGCGTAATCTCGTATAGCACAGAAAAACTCAATTAAACATATCAGTTAGCTTCAAAACATTATGATAAACATGAATCAATGGACAAAATGCTGTAAAAACTTTTAAATCATGATGCACGATTTTGGAAATTTTACTATACAGTTCGAGTTCAAACTACCAATTCTTGGAGATTGGCTTGTTGTTTATGATTGGTACACGTTCAGAATTACCCAAGGAAGCTAATGGGATCAAGATTGGGGCTTGAATCGACCTCTAGAGTTGATTTCAGTTTTGAGTTTTTCAAGCAATTTTTCAAGTTTGTATATTGGCCTTCTGCGCAGCTTCTCAGTCCCTTTTTGTTGACTTTTGAAAATGACCTATAATGTTGAAATTGATAACTTTTTGTGAGGGCATTTCTTGGACTTGAAGTATTAATATGAGTTGTAGGAAATGTCTTTCTCTTCAAAATGAGCTTTGGATGGAATTTTTCTGATAATCCATGTGAAAGTTATGCCCTGGTCAATTTCAGTTGACTTTTTCAGCTGTCCAAATATAGCAACTTTTGCATCTTGATGATTTTCTGAGCCAAATTTTGAGAATCATGATCAAGCATTGATCAAATGATGTTTGTGGCTTCAAAATGATATGTTGACCAAAAATTTGAACTTTTGACTATCAAATGACCATTTTGCCCCTACAGTTGACTGTAGTGCAATCTAGGGTTTTGACTGTGCAATTTTGAGCTGAATGCCTTGAAACTTGATATGTGGATACTTGACCCTCTTTGTAAGCATATGAGACATGATTGGGTCCTTGAAAACTTCCAATTCTTGATCAGAACACAAACCCTAGTTTTGACTGTATAGGAGACAGTTGAGCTGCACAACCCTTGGGGAATTTTGTGACTTGACTTGGCAATTTCTTGAAGAATATGGGAGGGCAAATTTTGGGGTGCAACAGTTGCCCCTATTCAATCTTCTTAGACCTGAGGATGCAGATTGGCTGACGTGCCTTTCGTAATCCGAGGGTAGAAGATGATTGAACACTAGAGTGCCCAGAAATTTGCGCTCACATAGTAGCAGTGTGGTGGAATGGGCTTATAGATGCCATTTGGAGATCGCTGGATAGGATGATGGGCTTATAGATGCCATCTGGATGTTGATTGCGTAGGAGATTCCTTAGCGAGAACCTGCATACCTGCAAAAGAAAAAGATGAGTACCTGACACGTTGCAGGAACTGATTTTAGATGCTTGGCATAGATATGTCCTGACTGGTTACAGGAGCTGAGTCTGGAGCTTCAAACGCTGATGAATGAACCAGGAATGGTTACTGCCTTAGCATGAATGGTAAGAGAACCTTGGGTGATTTTAACTTCAACAACGCTCGTTGAGAAAAATCTTGGCGGGAATTACCATCTTTGCCATATTGGGAAGAGAACCATAGGCAATTATAATTTGAAAGGAATGATCACCTCACTCAACATCGGAGAGGGAAACAT
Organism: Vicia faba; assembly: GCA_948472305.1. Classification (NCBI taxonomy): domain Eukaryota; kingdom Viridiplantae; phylum Streptophyta; class Magnoliopsida; order Fabales; family Fabaceae; genus Vicia; species Vicia faba. The sequence continues at coordinate 408,168,509 of OX451740.1, read as the reverse complement.
CTGAAAAGGAATTGTCACCTCACACACCGTCGGAGAGGGAATCATAGGAAGAAGGAATTACCACCTCACACACCGTCGGAGAGGGGACCATAGGAGACTGCTGAGTCTTTCTCAGAAAAATCTGTTGGGAGTCGATTTAGCTGGACTAGAGGAGGTCTTTGAAATATCTTCAACTGGAATAAGTATCAGAACGTTGCCCTATCTGGTTTACATCTGGACTATATCTGGAAGGAGATCTGGAAGCAGCATCAGAACGTCACCATATCTGGGTCATATCTGCAACTATATCTGAAGGATACCTGGAAGCAGCATCAGAACGTCACCATCTCTGGGTCATATCTGAAACTATATCTGAAGGATACCTGGAAGCAGCATCAGAACGTCACCATCTCTGGGTAGTATCTGAAACTATATATGAAGGATACCTGGAAGCAGTATCAGAACGTCACCATATCTGGATCATATCTGAAACTATATCTGAAGGATACCTGGAAGCAGTATCAGAACGTCACCATATCTGGATCATATCCGAAACTATATCGAGAAGGAGTTCTGGAAGCAGTATCAGAACGTCACCATATCTGGATCATATCCGAAACTATATCGAGAAGGAATTCTGGAAGCAGTATCAGAACGTCACCATATCTGGATCATATCCGAAACTATATCGAGAAGGAATTTTGGAAGCAGTATCAGAACGTCACCATATCTGGATCATATCCGAAACTATATCGAGAAGGAATTCTGGAAGCAGTATCAGAACGTCACCATATCTGGATCATATCCGAAACTATATCGAGAAGGAATTCTGGAAGCAGTATCAGAACGTCACCATATCTGGATCATATCCGAAACTATATCGAGAAGGAATTCTGGAAGCAGTATCAGAAGGTCACCATATCTGGATCATATCCGAAACTATATCGAGAAGGAATTCTGGAAGCAGTATCAGAACGTCACCATATCTGGATCATATCCGAAACTATATCGAGAAGGAATTCTGGAAGCAGTATCAGAACGTCACCATATCTGGATCATATCCGAAACTATATCGAGAAGGAATTCTGGAAGCAGTATCAGAACGTCACCATATCTGGATCATATCCGAAACTATATCGAGAAGGAATTCTGGAAGCAGTATCAGAACGTCACCATATCTGGATCATATCCGAAACTATATCTAGAAGGAAATCTGGAAGCAGTATCAGAACGTCACCATATCTGGATCATATCCGAAACTATATCTAGAATGAATTGCGATAGTTGATAGTAGTCATTTTTGTATTGATCTTTTTCCTGAAAAGGCGAGACACAATTGGATGCAAAATCATGATGCATGAACTGTATGTCTTCAAAATCAATGAGATTCGTGTAATATGATGCATATGCATGCTATAATGATGTATGTGACGTTTTATGAATGTATGTTTGTCTAAGAAAATAAATCCTTGACGGGTGCCGGGAAGTCGTATCCTGGGCTGACGTTGAAGAATAGTTGCAAGAATTCCAATAGGCGAAGATAACTCCGTTGGGGAATAATCTTGGTGAATGGAGGATTCTGCGGGGAGAAAGGATACTCTAGCGGCCATGCTGGGGAGTAGTACTCTGTGGGAAGAGGGATGTCTTGCTGAATTGTTGATAGCAACCTGCTGAGGGCATCCTTGCTGTTGGAAGTATTGATGGACTTCGCTGGGGTAAGAAGACTGTATCGAGGACGCTCTTTCCGTGGCTTTTGGCTGAGGATAACCCAGTTATATCCTGTTAAGGAAATAACTCTTTAAATAAAGTCGGGCGACGCGTTCGTGCTCTGCGAGGGGAAGCTTCCAGAATCTACTGGGGATACGCTTACTGCTTGGGGAGATGTATTCCAATTTTCCTGGGGAAGCTGGGTTGGACTCTCCTGGGGAGGTATTGAACTGTATTGGTTACGTTCTTCAACAGGACCTACCCTGATACCTTGGAGGATAGAACAATCAGACTGCTCAGACCGACCTTATTGCCCCTGTTTCTTGTGGGGTGCTGATAGTTGTTGGCGGACAAACCTTCTTCTGGTAGACAGATGGCGGGACATAGTCGTACGCTTTTAATCCCTAACTTTTGCCTGGACCGCCCTTTCGGGTTTTCAGTCCACCGGGATACGCATTTTTGCCCAAGCCGCCTTTTCAGGTTTTCGACTTGCCGGGTGTACAGATTTTTTCCATTTCATCCCTTCATTTTGCCCGAACCCTTTTGGTTCGCCGGGAAGCCCTTATTTTTGCCTAGGTATGTCAACCTTGCGGGTCTTTGATTTTGCGTAGTATTTTCCGACTATGTCCATATTCTTAGAATGCAGGGAAGTGCCCCTGGCTGTTTATGTTGCCATATTACCAGAAGATGTCTGATCATGCAAGATTTGTTATTGAAATGCCCCAAGTGACTCAGGCGGAGATTTGCCCCAGGCTATTTGGCCTTTTGAGAGATTCTCCGAATCTTGATTAGACTGCCCCAGATAATGGACTATGATCATGTCTGCTCCTGGATTGGAAATACTTCTGTTCATTAGGCATTCCTCGTGCGAATTTCCCTGCTGCTCAAACAAAAAGTCATATGCGAACAAAGTTATGTTAAAAATGCAAAGCTTATGTCTGTCTTGAAGATTTTGACAATGAATTCTTTTCATAAAACAAGCGATTGTTTGTAAAACGTGATGTCAACACCGTATTTACCGTAGGCCTTAAGGAGTCAGGATACCTTTCGTAACAGTATGCTTTCGAACTAACTCATGCTTCAGCTAGGACTTTTAAGGGTTATAACGTAGCCCGGTTCACGGTTTAAGAAACAAAGGATAAAGGCTCAAATTTTATTTGTACCCACCCGCTCTTCGTGATGTTCTCCAAGCCTAAACTCAGTTGATCATGCGTTAGACCTTGCTTGAGTCTTTGCTTTGATGTTCCAGTAATGGTTCAGATGTTGATAACTTATTTTGAATGGGCAGTCATTTTTGTTTTGGTTGAGGGTTTGTGAGACCTCTTTCTTGATTTTGTTATCCCTTTCTTTTTTTGCCTGAACTGTTTCCTTTTTTGGAATTACAGTCAGCGGGATGCCCCAGTTTCATAAGTCCCCTTTGTAGGTTTTGACTTCTTGGGCTATTCATTGATGATTTTTTTTGATAATGACTGCCTGTCCTTATGATTGTTCTGAACCATCGCTGTCTTTGTTCGTTTTGTAAAGATGCACTTGGATCAACTGAGAGAACTACCCTGCCCCAGGTTATGATTAAGGGTTTTGATTTTCGAAAATAAAAACTCCTACTTCTTTGGCTCTGATGGGTTGACGAGGGATTATCATCCTTATAACTCCAGTGTTTAGGGGTTGAAACAATGCCTGTACCTCATCAGCGGGGTTTGTTCAAAAGCATACTGTAATGATCGCGGTATCGTTTTCGTCATCCTCCCTCAAGAGGCTTAGAATTTTAGATCCAGAGTTGACGTCAGAAAAAATATGAAAAGATATTTGAACATAATGAAAATAATTGTATTAATTTCCAAAACAGACATATGCGATGCATTGATAGAATAAAAGAGTTTGCTATGACATTAATTGTTTGTATAAGCAAAGAAAAATACAACTCAAAAGGTCTTCAATGATTGGGCAACGGAGCAGTGATTATGTTCGGAGTCTCAGACACTTCAAACTGAATCTCCCCGGCGTCGATCATGTCTTGAATTTTGTTCTTGAGAGGCCAGCAGTTGTCCGTAGTATGCCCCGGGCTATCAGAATGATATGCGCACCTATCATTGGGATGATAATTGGGAGCAGAAGTGTTCGGATTCCGAAGAGGAGCCCGTAAGGTGATCAACCCTGCCTTCAACAGTTGTTGCAGGGCTTGGTCCAGCGACATGTTGAGTTTGGTATACTGCCGTTTCTCCTTGCGCTGCTGCCCCTGTCCTTGTTGAGCAGGTCCGGGATTGGAGATCTGGATTGCCCCTGCCTCATGACGGCTCTTTTTACCGTGCACAGCATTGGATTCTTTCTTTCCATGATGAGGCTTTCTATCAGAAGGTGCAGCCTCTTGAATTTTCCCAGACCGGATGCCAGCTTCAATTCTTTCGCCAGTCAGGATGAGGTCGGTAAATCCAGCAGATGAGTTACCAATGAGGTAATTATAAAATGGACCAGACAAGGTCCCCAAGAACATGTCCACAAGTTCCCGATCAGTCAGAGGTGGTTGTACCCTTCCAGCAAGATCCCTCCATTTCTGCGCATATTCTTTAAAACCTTCACTTGATCCTAACGACATACCCTGGAGTTGGGTACGCGTAGGGGCAAGGTCGGCATTATATTGGTACTGCTTATAGAAAGCAGTTGCCAACTCCTCCCAGTTACGAATTTTGGTCCCATCCAGCTGATAGAACCATTCGAGGTGAGTCCCTGAAAGACTTTCCTGGAAGAAGTGGATCCACAAGTTTTTGTCTGCCGAGTACGGCTGAATCTTCCGAACATAGGACCTTAAATGCAGCTTGGGACAAGACGCCCCGTCATACTTAGTAAAGGATGGTGCTTTGAACTTCCGAGGAATAACCACACCAGTTGACAATCCCAGATCTCCGAAATCCAGCCCAGGTACCTGTTGAACCTCCATAGCCTTCAACCTATCCTCCAACTGTTTGTACTTGTCCTCAGCCGGAGGGTACTGTTCGTCGTCGAAATCTGTTTCATTGTCAGAGACCACTGGACTGGGCACCTCCCTCTCATGGTGACTGCTTTCCCTCACAGATGGGGTAGTCCTCTCAGTTTCAGTCCGCGGTGTATTCCAAGATCTGCGTCTAGGGCTGAATAAAACAGTCCTCTTCTTTTTCTTGTCCTTCTTCAAAAGTAGAGCCTTCAGGTCTTGTTGCCCCTGGGCCAAATTCATGATCAGCTCTTGGAACTGGGCATTCTGAGCCTGGAGGTCCTTGATAGTCTGCTCGGCTGATGATTCAGGATTCATGGCGATCGGCTGAAATAAACAGCGAGGGAGGGTAAGCAACCTGTCAAGGGATACCTGCAATGCAATGAGATGTATGACATGCATGTAATGTTTTCAAGGACCCCGCGGGGTAAACAGAGAAACTTTGTTAGAGTTGGAAACTGGCAACTTGATTGAAGGAACTTCCTGTTGTAGAGAGTCCTTCTTCAAGGGTCAAAGGCTCACCATATCGAGTGGGTCATAGCCCCTGACAACCTTGGCTAGAGGAAAATAAATCCTCTTTGCCCCTTGCTGGGATAATTGTTCATCATGGCCTGCATCACAAGCCCTTGAGATCCTTGGAATGGGTTAGGATGTATGCAATGGTATGCAATGGTATGATGTCATGCTATGCATGGGGTGACGTAGGTAAACCCTGCTATGAGTCCCCATTAAGGACTATAAACAGACCCTGCAAGAAATTCAGTATACTTTGTTATGAGTCCCAATTAAGGACTATAAACAAAACCTGCAAGAGATCTAGTAAACCCTGTTATGAGTCCCAGTTAAGGACTATAAACAACACCTGCAAGAAATTTGGTAAACCCTGTCATGAGTCCTAGTTAAGGACTATAAACAAGACCTGCAAGAAACTTAGTACCCTGTTATGAGTCCCAATTAAGGACTATAAACAAGACCTGCAAGAAACAAGTGTTAGGTAACAAGCACGCAGATAGTCAAGTACGAAGGCACACAAGTCACACAAAAGAGCCCTTAAGGTTTAGGCCAGCATGAGGTCTGGGTAGTACCCTCTTTCAGTTTGTTGGTTAAGACCTGTCCTATCAGAAGTAACCGGGTTCTAGAGGATCCCAATATCACTGACTACCCTCAATCAGTCATAACTCCAGCATCGCAATCTTTTCTTGCGGCCAGAACCATCACGAGAGTTTAGCCTCAATGGGCGTAGCATACTGCTACTGTTTCTATTGGCCAAGTTGGGTCATTTAAGGTTCTAAGGTCTGTTGGTGCTTAATGACTCCTTGGAAGACCCATATTCTCCCCGTTTCAACACGAGGGATATCGGTACAGACCAAGGCGCCACACCAACGTAGCCACTGCTTCACCCATGTCGGTATACGCCGGGCAGGTCCCTCACAGCTTATGCTACCTAAACAGGGTATCCCCAGATCCGGGTTAGGATCTATGTAACTCCGATGCAACCCACAATTTTAAAGCAGACAAGTCAATACAATTGAAAACACAGTTATGAACTAACCCTAAGGTACACCTCACTTTAAGTTTAAATCCCCAGCAGAGTCGCCAGTTCTGTGATCGGTGGATCTGGAACTGACTGTTTAACGCTGGTTCGCGAAATGTCGCGGAAGCAAGAGTCGCCACCGTCTTTTATTTTCTCCAAGTGGAAAGGACAAAAGCACAGAAAAATTCCTTTTAAGAGATTGCTCTCGGTTCGGGAGGTAGGTTATAGAAAGGGAAGGTGTTAGCACCCTTTCTATCCATGGTTATCCATGGGCTCTTAGATACTTGCTCAATGTGTTTTCAAAATGTTTGCTTGCTTTTCAATGTGGGTTTTAGAAAAGTTTCTTTGAAAAATTTCAGTTCGACTCGTACGTCAGAGTGTTTGAAAAGTTGTTTTGAAAGCTTTTTGAAAAGTGTCTGTGTGAAAAGATTTTGATTTGTTTTGTTTTTTAAAGAGAGCAAGTATCTACGAGAACCTACCTACCCTAAGGAATTCGTCTGTGTAAATGTCCTTTAAAGTAGTGTCATCCCACCATTGAGAGGTAGGTAGCACCACCGTTGGAGGTGTTCGGGTCAATTCGAGTTTGTAGGGACATGGTGATCACCAGAGCAATGGGAAGACACCTTAGAAGCTACCCTCATGCCAGGTTCCCGGATCATGAGGACTTACTAAGACGTCCTCTACTCGACGACCACCTTTCGAAAGGCAACAGTGAGGCGTACCCTAGGGGTGGTGTGTGCGAATTGTGTGTCATGTTTCAGTTATTTGTCTTGTCATGTTTGTTGTGTTCTACGCTTGATTTTAATTAAGACATTCATTCTTGCATGCTTTTTAACAGTTATAAATTTTGCGAGAAAAATAAATCTACGACTATTACAAATGGCGCGGGTCCACATCGCCAAAATTAAACCGGACCCGATTTAGCGGAAAGTAAATAAAGTAAAGTAAAAAGTGCGAAAAATAATCGTTACAAGGCTTTGGGACATGTACATAATTATAATAAGCGACAAAGTAAAATGCGCGAAACAAAATAATTAAAGCGACGGGCGTTGGACCCTTTTGCAAAATATTAAATTAATAAGGAATTAAAATAAAGATTAAAAAATTAAATGTTTTTGGTATTTTTGTGTTTTTTAAGATTTAAAAGAAAAAGAATTAATTAAAACTAAAAAAAATTGGATGTAAACCCTAAGTCTAATGTTTTTTAAGTTATTAAGAAAAAGATTGAATTTTTAACCTAAGTTAAATCTAAGTTATTTATATACATTTAATTATAAAAAAAATAAAATAAATAAATAAATAAATATTACTGTGAAAAAAAGGAAAATATGAAAAGGAATCAAAATTGTTAATTAACCTAATTCTACATTTTTATATTTATTATGAAAAGAATTAACAATAAACCCTAATTTAAATTAACTAATTAACATGCAAATTTTTATGTAAAATAATTAAGATAAAATAAATATTATATTTTTACCTTTTCTGATTTTTTTCTATATGTTTTTGTATTTTGTTAAAAAAATAATTAATTAAATAAACAGTAATAAAAATAATAATTAAAACAAGAATAAGAAATAAATAAAATAAAAGAAGAATTTAATAGTAAAGGCAAACCAGGGGGGGTAGCCCCAAATTGGAGGTGTTGATCCAAAGGTTCTGGCCCATTAACGCTTTGATCCATTGACTTTGCCAATTCGTGTGCTAGCGTGTTGACTTGGGCGTAGCACGTTCTTTGATCTGAGCCCTTTGATCAGAAGCAACTAGACGCGTGGCTGGTTGATCTGGATGGAATATGGTAGTCCTGAATGCTAGCGTTGCATAGGAATCTGTTTTGAAAAATAATATGAGAAATTGCACAGACCTGGGACTTGAACCCAGGTCTTGGAGGTTGTATGCATCACGTGTTGCCAACTGAGCCACTACGCACATGTTATTATATTATAACAAATAAATAATGAAAAGAAACATTGGTTAGTGGCCCCTAAAAAAACACAAAAGCGCGCGCTGGTTTGAATGAGCCACCCAATGGTTGCCAGCACATCATCTTCCTTATTGCTTTTTTATTTTTTCTGAAACACAAGCCTATGGAAACGGTTTTGCACGCATGGCCTTAGGGGACTTTTAGAAAAATAGCGAATAGCGCTATAAGCTCCATAAATTGTTCGCGAAGGTTAAACTTTCTTCGTCTTGATGAGCTGGTTGCAATGGTGGTACTGGGATGGCCTAATTTTGCTTGTATTGGGAAACCCCAATTTTGAAACCTGCAAACCCTAATATTTAACCATGGCGTAATCTCGTATAGCACAGAAAAACTCAATTAAACATATCAGTTAGCTTCAAAACATTATGATAAACATGAATCAATGGACAAAATGCTGTAAAAACTTTTAAATCATGATGCACGATTTTGGAAATTTTACTATACAGTTCGAGTTCAAACTACCAATTCTTGGAGATTGGCTTGTTGTTTATGATTGGTACACGTTCAGAATTACCCAAGGAAGCTAATGGGATCAAGATTGGGGCTTGAATCGACCTCTAGAGTTGATTTCAGTTTTGAGTTTTTCAAGCAATTTTTCAAGTTTGTATATTGGCCTTCTGCGCAGCTTCTCAGTCCCTTTTTGTTGACTTTTGAAAATGACCTATAATGTTGAAATTGATAACTTTTTGTGAGGGCATTTCTTGGACTTGAAGTATTAATATGAGTTGTAGGAAATGTCTTTCTCTTCAAAATGAGCTTTGGATGGAATTTTTCTGATAATCCATGTGAAAGTTATGCCCTGGTCAATTTCAGTTGACTTTTTCAGCTGTCCAAATATAGCAACTTTTGCATCTTGATGATTTTCTGAGCCAAATTTTGAGAATCATGATCAAGCATTGATCAAATGATGTTTGTGGCTTCAAAATGATATGTTGACCAAAAATTTGAACTTTTGACTATCAAATGACCATTTTGCCCCTACAGTTGACTGTAGTGCAATCTAGGGTTTTGACTGTGCAATTTTGAGCTGAATGCCTTGAAACTTGATATGTGGATACTTGACCCTCTTTGTAAGCATATGAGACATGATTGGGTCCTTGAAAACTTCCAATTCTTGATCAGAACACAAACCCTAGTTTTGACTGTATAGGAGACAGTTGAGCTGCACAACCCTTGGGGAATTTTGTGACTTGACTTGGCAATTTCTTGAAGAATATGGGAGGGCAAATTTTGGGGTGCAACAGTTGCCCCTATTCAATCTTCTTAGACCTGAGGATGCAGATTGGCTGACGTGCCTTTCGTAATCCGAGGGTAGAAGATGATTGAACACTAGAGTGCCCAGAAATTTGCGCTCACATAGTAGCAGTGTGGTGGAATGGGCTTATAGATGCCATTTGGAGATCGCTGGATAGGATGATGGGCTTATAGATGCCATCTGGATGTTGATTGCGTAGGAGATTCCTTAGCGAGAACCTGCATACCTGCAAAAGAAAAAGATGAGTACCTGACACGTTGCAGGAACTGATTTTAGATGCTTGGCATAGATATGTCCTGACTGGTTACAGGAGCTGAGTCTGGAGCTTCAAACGCTGATGAATGAACCAGGAATGGTTACTGCCTTAGCATGAATGGTAAGAGAACCTTGGGTGATTTTAACTTCAACAACGCTCGTTGAGAAAAATCTTGGCGGGAATTACCATCTTTGCCATATTGGGAAGAGAACCATAGGCAATTATAATTTGAAAGGAATGATCACCTCACTCAACATCGGAGAGGGAAACATCTGAAAAGGAATTGTCACCTCACACACCGTCGGAGAGGGAATCATAGGAAGAAGGAATTACCACCTCACACACCGTCGGAGAGGGGACCATAGGAGACTGCTGAGTCTTTCTCAGAAAAATCTGTTGGGAGTCGATTTAGCTGGACTAGAGGAGGTCTTTGAAATATCTTCAACTGGAATAAGTATCAGAACGTTGCCCTATCTGGTTTACATCTGGACTATATCTGGAAGGAGATCTGGAAGCAGCATCAGAACGTCACCATATCTGGGTCATATCTGCAACTATATCTGAAGGATACCTGGAAGCAGCATCAGAACGTCACCATCTCTGGGTCATATCTGAAACTATATCTGAAGGATACCTGGAAGCAGCATCAGAACGTCACCATCTCTGGGTAGTATCTGAAACTATATATGAAGGATACCTGGAAGCAGTATCAGAACGTCACCATATCTGGATCATATCTGAAACTATATCTGAAGGATACCTGGAAGCAGTATCAGAACGTCACCATATCTGGATCATATCCGAAACTATATCGAGAAGGAGTTCTGGAAGCAGTATCAGAACGTCACCATATCTGGATCATATCCGAAACTATATCGAGAAGGAATTCTGGAAGCAGTATCAGAACGTCACCATATCTGGATCATATCCGAAACTATATCGAGAAGGAATTTTGGAAGCAGTATCAGAACGTCACCATATCTGGATCATATCCGAAACTATATCGAGAAGGAATTCTGGAAGCAGTATCAGAACGTCACCATATCTGGATCATATCCGAAACTATATCGAGAAGGAATTCTGGAAGCAGTATCAGAACGTCACCATATCTGGATCATATCCGAAACTATATCGAGAAGGAATTCTGGAAGCAGTATCAGAAGGTCACCATATCTGGATCATATCCGAAACTATATCGAGAAGGAATTCTGGAAGCAGTATCAGAACGTCACCATATCTGGATCATATCCGAAACTATATCGAGAAGGAATTCTGGAAGCAGTATCAGAACGTCACCATATCTGGATCATATCCGAAACTATATCGAGAAGGAATTCTGGAAGCAGTATCAGAACGTCACCATATCTGGATCATATCCGAAACTATATCGAGAAGGAATTCTGGAAGCAGTATCAGAACGTCACCATATCTGGATCATATCCGAAACTATATCTAGAAGGAAATCTGGAAGCAGTATCAGAACGTCACCATATCTGGATCATATCCGAAACTATATCTAGAATGAATTGCGATAGTTGATAGTAGTCATTTTTGTATTGATCTTTTTCCTGAAAAGGCGAGACACAATTGGATGCAAAATCATGATGCATGAACTGTATGTCTTCAAAATCAATGAGATTCGTGTAATATGATGCATATGCATGCTATAATGATGTATGTGACGTTTTATGAATGTATGTTTGTCTAAGAAAATAAATCCTTGACGGGTGCCGGGAAGTCGTATCCTGGGCTGACGTTGAAGAATAGTTGCAAGAATTCCAATAGGCGAAGATAACTCCGTTGGGGAATAATCTTGGTGAATGGAGGATTCTGCGGGGAGAAAGGATACTCTAGCGGCCATGCTGGGGAGTAGTACTCTGTGGGAAGAGGGATGTCTTGCTGAATTGTTGATAGCAACCTGCTGAGGGCATCCTTGCTGTTGGAAGTATTGATGGACTTCGCTGGGGTAAGAAGACTGTATCGAGGACGCTCTTTCCGTGGCTTTTGGCTGAGGATAACCCAGTTATATCCTGTTAAGGAAATAACTCTTTAAATAAAGTCGGGCGACGCGTTCGTGCTCTGCGAGGGGAAGCTTCCAGAATCTACTGGGGATACGCTTACTGCTTGGGGAGATGTATTCCAATTTTCCTGGGGAAGCTGGGTTGGACTCTCCTGGGGAGGTATTGAACTGTATTGGTTACGTTCTTCAACAGGACCTACCCTGATACCTTGGAGGATAGAACAATCAGACTGCTCAGACCGACCTTATTGCCCCTGTTTCTTGTGGGGTGCTGATAGTTGTTGGCGGACAAACCTTCTTCTGGTAGACAGATGGCGGGACATAGTCGTACGCTTTTAATCCCTAACTTTTGCCTGGACCGCCCTTTCGGGTTTTCAGTCCACCGGGATACGCATTTTTGCCCAAGCCGCCTTTTCAGGTTTTCGACTTGCCGGGTGTACAGATTTTTTCCATTTCATCCCTTCATTTTGCCCGAACCCTTTTGGTTCGCCGGGAAGCCCTTATTTTTGCCTAGGTATGTCAACCTTGCGGGTCTTTGATTTTGCGTAGTATTTTCCGACTATGTCCATATTCTTAGAATGCAGGGAAGTGCCCCTGGCTGTTTATGTTGCCATATTACCAGAAGATGTCTGATCATGCAAGATTTGTTATTGAAATGCCCCAAGTGACTCAGGCGGAGATTTGCCCCAGGCTATTTGGCCTTTTGAGAGATTCTCTGAATCTTGATTAGACTGCCCCAGATAATGGACTATGATCATGTCTGCTCCTGGATTGGAAATACTTCTGTTCATTAGGCATTCCTCGTGCGAATTTCCCTGCTGCTCAAACAAAAAGTCATATGCGAACAAAGTTATGTTAAAAATGCAAAGCTTATGTCTGTCTTGAAGATTTTGACAATGAATTCTTTTCATAAAACAAGCGATTGTTTGTAAAACGTGATGTCAACACCGTATTTACCGTAGGCCTTAAGGAGTCAGGATACCTTTCGTAACAGTATGCTTTCGAACTAACTCATGCTTCAGCTAGGACTTTTAAGGGTTATAACGTAGCCCGGTTCACGGTTTAAGAAACAAAGGATAAAGGCTCAAATTTTATTTGTACCCACCCGCTCTTCGTGATGTTCTCCAAGCCTAAACTCAGTTGATCATGCGTTAGACCTTGCTTGAGTCTTTGCTTTGATGTTCCAGTAATGGTTCAGATGTTGATAACTTATTTTGAATGGGCAGTCATTTTTGTTTTGGTTGAGGGTTTGTGAGACCTCTTTCTTGATTTTGTTATCCCTTTCTTTTTTTGCCTGAACTGTTTCCTTTTTTGGAATTACAGTCAGCGGGATGCCCCAGTTTCATAAGTCCCCTTTGTAGGTTTTGACTTCTTGGGCTATTCATTGATGATTTTTTTTGATAATGACTGCCTGTCCTTATGATTGTTCTGAACCATCGCTGTCTTTGTTCGTTTTGTAAAGATGCACTTGGATCAACTGAGAGAACTACCCTGCCCCAGGTTATGATTAAGGGTTTTGATTTTCGAAAATAAAAACTCCTACTTCTTTGGCTCTGATGGGTTGACGAGGGATTATCATCCTTATAACTCCAGTGTTTAGGGGTTGAAACAATGCCTGTACCTCATCAGCGGGGTTTGTTCAAAAGCATACTGTAATGATCGCGGTATCGTTTTCGTCATCCTCCCTCAAGAGGCTTAGAATTTTAGATCCAGAGTTGACGTCAGAAAAAATATGAAAAGATATTTGAACATAATGAAAATAATTGTATTAATTTCCAAAACAGACATATGCGATGCATTGATAGAATAAAAGAGTTTGCTATGACATTAATTGTTTGTATAAGCAAAGAAAAATACAACTCAAAAGGTCTTCAATGATTGGGCAACGGAGCAGTGATTATGTTCGGAGTCTCAGACACTTCAAACTGAATCTCCCCGGCGTCGATCATGTCTTGAATTTTGTTCTTGAGAGGCCAGCAGTTGTCCGTAGTATGCCCCGGGCTATCAGAATGATATGCGCACCTATCATTGGGATGATAATTGGGAGCAGAAGTGTTCGGATTCCGAAGAGGAGCCCGTAAGGTGATCAACCCTGCCTTCAACAGTTGTTGCAGGGCTTGGTCCAGCGACATGTTGAGTTTGGTATACTGCCGTTTCTCCTTGCGCTGCTGCCCCTGTCCTTGTTGAGCAGGTCCGGGATTGGAGATCTGGATTGCCCCTGCCTCATGACGGCTCTTTTTACCGTGCACAGCATTGGATTCTTTCTTTCCATGATGAGGCTTTCTATCAGAAGGTGCAGCCTCTTGAATTTTCCCAGACCGGATGCCAGCTTCAATTCTTTCGCCAGTCAGGATGAGGTCGGTAAATCCAGCAGATGAGTTACCAATGAGGTAATTATAAAATGGACCAGACAAGGTCCCCAAGAACATGTCCACAAGTTCCCGATCAGTCAGAGGTGGTTGTACCCTTCCAGCAAGATCCCTCCATTTCTGCGCATATTCTTTAAAACCTTCACTTGATCCTAACGACATACCCTGGAGTTGGGTACGCGTAGGGGCAAGGTCGGCATTATATTGGTACTGCTTATAGAAAGCAGTTGCCAACTCCTCCCAGTTACGAATTTTGGTCCCATCCAGCTGATAGAACCATTCGAGGTGAGTCCCTGAAAGACTTTCCTGGAAGAAGTGGATCCACAAGTTTTTGTCTGCCGAGTACGGCTGAATCTTCCGAACATAGGACCTTAAATGCAGCTTGGGACAAGACGCCCCGTCATACTTAGTAAAGGATGGTGCTTTGAACTTCCGAGGAATAACCACACCAGTTGACAATCCCAGATCTCCGAAATCCAGCCCAGGTACCTGTTGAACCTCCATAGCCTTCAACCTATCCTCCAACTGTTTGTACTTGTCCTCAGCCGGAGGGTACTGTTCGTCGTCGAAATCTGTTTCATTGTCAGAGACCACTGGACTGGGCACCTCCCTCTCATGGTGACTGCTTTCCCTCACAGATGGGGTAGTCCTCTCAGTTTCAGTCCGCGGTGTATTCCAAGATCTGCGTCTAGGGCTGAATAAAACAGTCCTCTTCTTTTTCTTGTCCTTCTTCAAAAGTAGAGCCTTCAGGTCTTGTTGCCCCTGGGCCAAATTCATGATCAGCTCTTGGAACTGGGCATTCTGAGCCTGGAGGTCCTTGATAGTCTGCTCGGCTGATGATTCAGGATTCATGGCGATCGGCTGAAATAAACAGCGAGGGAGGGTAAGCAACCTGTCAAGGGATACCTGCAATGCAATGAGATGTATGACATGCATGTAATGTTTTCAAGGACCCCGCGGGGTAAACAGAGAAACTTTGTTAGAGTTGGAAACTGGCAACTTGATTGAAGGAACTTCCTGTTGTAGAGAGTCCTTCTTCAAGGGTCAAAGGCTCACCATATCGAGTGGGTCATAGCCCCTGACAACCTTGGCTAGAGGAAAATAAATCCTCTTTGCCCCTTGCTGGGATAATTGTTCATCATGGCCTGCATCACAAGCCCTTGAGATCCTTGGAATGGGTTAGGATGTATGCAATGGTATGCAATGGTATGATGTCATGCTATGCATGGGGTGACGTAGGTAAACCCTGCTATGAGTCCCCATTAAGGACTATAAACAGACCCTGCAAGAAATTCAGTATACTTTGTTATGAGTCCCAATTAAGGACTATAAACAAAACCTGCAAGAGATCTAGTAAACCCTGTTATGAGTCCCAGTTAAGGACTATAAACAACACCTGCAAGAAATTTGGTAAACCCTGTCATGAGTCCTAGTTAAGGACTATAAACAAGACCTGCAAGAAACTTAGTACCCTGTTATGAGTCCCAATTAAGGACTATAAACAAGACCTGCAAGAAACAAGTGTTAGGTAACAAGCACGCAGATAGTCAAGTACGAAGGCACACAAGTCACACAAAAGAGCCCTTAAGGTTTAGGCCAGCATGAGGTCTGGGTAGTACCCTCTTTCAGTTTGTTGGTTAAGACCTGTCCTATCAGAAGTAACCGGGTTCTAGAGGATCCCAATATCACTGACTACCCTCAATCAGTCATAACTCCAGCATCGCAATCTTTTCTTGCGGCCAGAACCATCACGAGAGTTTAGCCTCAATGGGCGTAGCATACTGCTACTGTTTCTATTGGCCAAGTTGGGTCATTTAAGGTTCTAAGGTCTGTTGGTGCTTAATGACTCCTTGGAAGACCCATATTCTCCCCGTTTCAACACGAGGGATATCGGTACAGACCAAGGCGCCACACCAACGTAGCCACTGCTTCACCCATGTCGGTATACGCCGGGCAGGTCCCTCACAGCTTATGCTACCTAAACAGGGTATCCCCAGATCCGGGTTAGGATCTATGTAACTCCGATGCAACCCACAATTTTAAAGCAGACAAGTCAATACAATTGAAAACACAGTTATGAACTAACCCTAAGGTACACCTCACTTTAAGTTTAAATCCCCAGCAGAGTCGCCAGTTCTGTGATCGGTGGATCTGGAACTGACTGTTTAACGCTGGTTCGCGAAATGTCGCGGAAGCAAGAGTCGCCACCGTCTTTTATTTTCTCCAAGTGGAAAGGACAAAAGCACAGAAAAATTCCTTTTAAGAGATTGCTCTCGGTTCGGGAGGTAGGTTATAGAAAGGGAAGGTGTTAGCACCCTTTCTATCCATGGTTATCCATGGGCTCTTAGATACTTGCTCAATGTGTTTTCAAAATGTTTGCTTGCTTTTCAATGTGGGTTTTAGAAAAGTTTCTTTGAAAAATTTCAGTTCGACTCGTACGTCAGAGTGTTTGAAAAGTTGTTTTGAAAGCTTTTTGAAAAGTGTCTGTGTGAAAAGATTTTGATTTGTTTTGTTTTTTAAAGAGAGCAAGTATCTACGAGAACCTACCTACCCTAAGGAATTCGTCTGTGTAAATGTCCTTTAAAGTAGTGTCATCCCACCATTGAGAGGTAGGTAGCACCACCGTTGGAGGTGTTCGGGTCAATTCGAGTTTGTAGGGACATGGTGATCACCAGAGCAATGGGAAGACACCTTAGAAGCTACCCTCATGCCAGGTTCCCGGATCATGAGGACTTACTAAGACGTCCTCTACTCGACGACCACCTTTCGAAAGGCAACAGTGAGGCGTACCCTAGGGGTGGTGTGTGCGAATTGTGTGTCATGTTTCAGTTATTTGTCTTGTCATGTTTGTTGTGTTCTACGCTTGATTTTAATTAAGACATTCATTCTTGCATGCTTTTTAACAGTTATAAATTTTGCGAGAAAAATAAATCTACGACTATTACAAATGACGCGGGTCCACATCGCCAAAATTAAACCGGACCCGATTTAGCGGAAAGTAAATAAAGTAAAGTAAAAAGTGCGAAAAATAATCGTTACAAGGCTTTGGGACATGTACATAATTATAATAAGCGACAAAGTAAAATGCGCGAAACAAAATAATTAAAGCGACGGGCGTTGGACCCTTTTGCAAAATATTAAATTAATAAGGAATTAAAATAAAGATTAAAAAATTAAATGTTTTTGGTATTTTTGTGTTTTTTAAGATTTAAAAGAAAAAGAATTAATTAAAACTAAAAAATATTGGATGTAAACCCTAAGTCTAATGTTTTTTAAGTTATTAAGAAAAAGATTGAATTTTTAACCTAAGTTAAATCTAAGTTATTTATATACATTTAATTATAAAAAAAATAAAATAAATAAATAAATAAATATTACTGTGAAAAAAAGGAAAATATGAAAAGGAATCAAAATTGTTAATTAACCTAATTCTACATTTTTATATTTATTATGAAAAGAATTAACAATAAACCCTAATTTAAATTAACTAATTAACATGCAAATTTTTATGTAAAATAATTAAGATAAAATAAATATTATATTTTTACCTTTTCTGATTTTTTTCTATATGTTTTTGTATTTTGTTAAAAAAATAATTAATTAAATAAACAGTAATAAAAATAATAATTAAAACAAGAATAAGAAATAAATAAAATAAAAGAAGAATTTAATAGTAAAGGCAAACCAGGGGGGGTAGCCCCAAATTGGAGGTGTTGATCCAAAGGTTCTGGCCCATTAACGCTTTGATCCATTGACTTTGCCAATTCGTGTGCTAGCGTGTTGACTTGGGCGTAGCACGTTCTTTGATCTGAGCCCTTTGATCAGAAGCAACTAGACGCGTGGCTGGTTGATCTGGATGGAATATGGTAGTCCTGAACGCTAGCGTTGCATAGGAATCTGTTTTGAAAAATAATATGAGAAATTGCACAGACCTGGGACTTGAACCCAGGTCTTGGAGGTTGTATGCATCACGTGTTGCCAACTGAGCCACTACGCACATGTTATTATATTATAACAAATAAATAATGAAAAGAAACATTGGTTAGTGGCCCCTAAAAAAACACAAAAGCGCGCGCTGGTTTGAATGAGCCACCCAATGGTTGCCAGCACATCATCTTCCTTATTGCTTTTTTATTTTTTCTGAAACACAAGCCTATGGAAACGGTTTTGCACGCATGGCCTTAGGGGACTTTTAGAAAAATAGCGAATAGCGCTATAAGCTCCATAAATTGTTCGCGAAGGTTAAACTTTCTTCGTCTTGATGAGCTGGTTGCAATGGTGGTACTGGGATGGCCTAATTTTGCTTGTATTGGGAAAC
Source organism: Vicia faba (assembly GCA_948472305.1). Classification (NCBI taxonomy): domain Eukaryota; kingdom Viridiplantae; phylum Streptophyta; class Magnoliopsida; order Fabales; family Fabaceae; genus Vicia; species Vicia faba. Next base: position 408,150,122 of record OX451740.1, on the reverse strand, counting down.
CCCAATTTTGAAACCTGCAAACCCTAATATTTAACCATGGCGTAATCTCGTATAGCACAGAAAAACTCAATTAAACATATCAGTTAGCTTCAAAACATTATGATAAACATGAATCAATGGACAAAATGCTGTAAAAACTTTTAAATCATGATGCACGATTTTGGAAATTTTACTATACAGTTCGAGTTCAAACTACCAATTCTTGGAGATTGGCTTGTTGTTTATGATTGGTACACGTTCAGAATTACCCAAGGAAGCTAATGGGATCAAGATTGGGGCTTGAATCGACCTCTAGAGTTGATTTCAGTTTTGAGTTTTTCAAGCAATTTTTCAAGTTTGTATATTGGCCTTCTGCGCAGCTTCTCAGTCCCTTTTTGTTGACTTTTGAAAATGACCTATAATGTTGAAATTGATAACTTTTTGTGAGGGCATTTCTTGGACTTGAAGTATTAAGATGAGTTGTAGGAAATGTCTTTCTCTTCAAAATGAGCTTTGGATGGAATTTTTCTGATAATCCATGTGAAAGTTATGCCCTGGTCAATTTCAGTTGACTTTTTCAGCTGTCCAAATATAGCAACTTTTGCATCTTGATGATTTTCTGAGCCAAATTTTGAGAATCATGATCAAGCATTGATCAAATGATGTTTGTGGCTTCAAAATGATATGTTGACCAAAAATTTGAACTTTTGACTATCAAATGACCATTTTGCCCCTACAGTTGACTGTAGTGCAATCTAGGGTTTTGACTGTGCAATTTTGAGCTGAATGCCTTGAAACTTGATATGTGGATACTTGACCCTCTTTGTAAGCATATGAGACATGATTGGGTCCTTGAAAACTTCCAATTCTTGATCAGAACACAAACCCTAGTTTTGACTGTATAGGAGACAGTTGAGCTGCACAACCCTTGGGGAATTTTGTGACTTGACTTGGCAATTTCTTGAAGAATATGGGAGGGCAAATTTTGGGGTGCAACACTATGTCATTCGCTTCATCTCATCAAGATGAAGACTACCAGACCATCGCTAAAAATTTATATAAATTGTAGTTCATGCAATTTGGAAGAGAAGTTTTGAAAAGGGATTTCAAATTTCATGGTCAAAACGTGTTTCTAGTTAAAAGCAAGTGTTGCGACTAGAACCAGGGCAATAAGAGCTTCATAATGATATCAATGTTTAAGAGGATTGATGAAGGAATCTACCTATTGAAATTAAGTTGCCGAGCTCTGAAACTAGACTTCTATGGATCAATATAGGTCACGATTCTTGAAGGTAATTGTATGGTTAGCTTCAGGGAAGATCAAGAAAGGTGAATTGATAGGAAAAAATGGATTGAAAAAGGCTTGAACATTGATTTCGAAGTTGCAAAAATGTGAGTTATAGATCAAGTTTGGCAGAGTGATTTTGGCTGTTCAAGCTTGAGAAAATGAATGGGGAATGACCCTTTATTAATAGCATAATGAATGGGATCCTTAAGCGTGTGAAATGATGAAGTTTGGAGGGAAATCGTAGGGGGTCTTCAGCATGAACAAAGTGTGACTTGTTTAGCATCAAAACTCATCCAAATTGTGCGTTTCATGATGTTAAAAGCCTTTAGAAAGTTTCTAAACATGATTAGAAGAAAAAACGCATGGAAAACTTATGATTAGAAGCCAAAACAAAGATTTCAAAATCTGACTTATGATGAAATTTCAGTTTCAAGTTACCAAATTCAAATCAATGGCATTCTCAACTCAAGGGGTCTTAAGGCATGGTTCTTGATGCTTTAGAAAGATGAGATTACAAGGTTTGAAATGGGAAAATAATGGAATCAAATGGATGTTTGAGCTGAAAGTTGAAATGAGTCAAAGTTGAGAAAAAGAAGTTGACTTTCCACACTTTGAAATATTTCAAGTTTTTCTTCAAAAGTGACCTATAACGTTTTGCAACCAAACATGGCATTCCACTTGGAATTTTCTCTTTAACAAAAAAGATGGCATAAAATAGACCTCTTGAATGACATTTTGAGACTTGAAACATTCAAAATATCCAAAAAATGAGAGAGTTATGAATTGTTGAAGTTGGCAACAAATCATGAAATGACCTATAATATTTTGTATCCTTAGGGTATCTTCCATCAATTTTCTCACTTTGAAAACAAAAGAAGTAAAAAAGTTCACATCCTCAAGATCATTATGAAAAAAGAGTGGGCTTAAGGTGATAAAAATGGACCAAGTTATGATCATTTGAAGTCACACATGGGAAGTTGGGGGTTCATATGGAGGAATTATAATCATTCTTCATCATCAAGTTTCTTCCACATGAAAACTCTTTGAAACTTTTGAAGTGATTTGTTAATAACCCTTTGAAGAGAAGGATGTTTTTAGAATCACTCAAAAATACCAAAAGATGAGCAAGATATACTTCTTTGAAGTTTAAAACCCTAGCTCCTAGATCAAGAAAATGCTTTGAGGAACTTTGACAATTTTAAACAACCTTCTTGTACCAACACTTTTGCTTTAGATAGAAGTTGTTGAGTATGATAATGAGAAATCCTAGCAACCAAAACCACTTCCATATCTTGATAATTGAGAGAAATATGCACTTGTGACCAATGGGAACAAGGCCTTGTCCAACCATGACAACTTCTTCAATCAACCCCTTGTACTTTTGAATCAATCTTGATAAATTTGAAATATGGTGAACCAAGATAAACCTTGCCATGCCATTTCTTCCAAAACAACTTCAATGGTGAGGTTTGAATTTCTCAAGCTTTATTGACTAGGGCATGGAAATAAACTCATGAACCCATGGATCAACTTGCTAAGCCACATTGCCTTTACCTACATTATTAATAAGTAAGACAAACCAACATTCATTTTATTAATTAAAAGGAAAGCCAAAACAAAACATGCATGACCACAAAAGAAAAACAAGTCAATGTGCTTGGTGATTCCACAAAGAGCAAAGCTAAATATAGGGAGGAGAACCAAAAGCCCTAATGTGATCTTGTTGTGATTGAATCCATATGGTATGATGAAGGGATCTTAGGGGCAAAAATTGGGGTACAACATGGTCCTCTTAAGAACATCATTGTTGCTAGACGTTACTGAAGGAAACTATAACTTCGTGAGATACCCCAGAATGGACATGCACATGCAAGGTTAGTATATAGTTTCATTTTTCTAACATTTCTTTTGGAAAAATAAATATGCTATGATGTAAGTGAAAATGATCTTGGGGTTACTACTTCCATGATACTGATTTCAGCTGTACTGTCTCTGCATAGTCTGTTAGTACCATGATCATAGGTTCAGAACAAAAACCAAAGAACCTCATGAACAGATTCAGATCTCAGAAAATAAATTCGGGAGCCTCATAATCTCCAACAAAAATCCAGAGCATAACCATTAGAACAGATAGTCATCGTCCGAGTATAGTCACCATCTGAACATAAGTAACTATCTGAACATAGTCACCATTTGTACCTGTGATAAAGTATTCCCGCCCCACTCACGGGTGAAGACTAGGTCAGGGTAAGGCAATGGTAACTCAAAATCACGGGTTCGCTTGAGAGTACTATCATCGTACACCTACGTGATAATGATAGCACCTTATTAAAACCTCATATAAGCATGGACGACACAGCTGTATAGGGAAATCTACATCCCCTATCCATCATGTTCCACTCTATTCCTAGGGTCCCTATGGTTATCACTTGGCCTATGTATTGGGCATTTTACCTCTTGTAACACCCACCCAACAAGAAATAGATCTAGTACAACAGTAGTATATGGAGAACAGTAAAATGAAATGAATACATATGCTCAAGTATATACAACATGAATGAATAAACAAAAAGCATAAAAAACAAACACCCAAAGAAAGGAAACAAGAGCTAGGAGCGACTCCGGGATGGACCAGCATTTGGTCGACCTGTCCCCAGTGAAGTCGCCAGCTAAAACAACCGGCTGAAAATCATCAAACAATAAAGTCTCCATCGAACGTATTTTATCCCACATGTATGGAAAGGTAAACATCGAGAAAACCTAAGAAGGGAGAAAACCTGAAAAGGGTGCTTGGATGCACAAAAAGGTTTGAATTGGTTTGTATTTTTGTTACCTTGAAAAAGGGTTTAAGTGAGATTAGCATGTTTTTTATTTTCTAAAGAAAATATTTTTAGTTTTAGATGCAAGGATGCAAAAAGGGAAAGAAAAGAGTCTAAGGGAGACTAGCCTATTTCTAACCTAATGTTATCATACAATGGTAGTCCTAAGGTTTGTATTAACAAAAGGGAAATGTCTACCTAATGTTAGCATTCATGGCTTACAACCTAAGGTCTAGCTTGCATCCGATGGGAGCAAGCATGTCCTAAGGGAACATGGTATGTACAAGGATAAAGCAAACAAGGTAATAAGCTCAAAAGAGCACACCTAGAGAGATCTTATCTAAGTTATCATGCCAAATAAATTCTAACAAAACTATCCTATATGGAACATGCAATGAGAGCGGAGTCGTGATCTCAATTTATAACTTGAGTGACTCATCGATCAGCAAGAAATAACAGAAAGCGATAAAATCCTATAGGGAGCCTGCACTGAGAGCGAAGTCGTGATCTCAATTTCTAAATTTAGTGACTCATCGATCATCAAGAAATAACAGAAAGCGATAAAATCATATAGAGAGTATGCACTGAGAGCGAAGTCGTGATCTCAGTTTCTAAATTGAGTGACTAATCGACTAGCAAGAAATAACAGAATGAGATAAAATCCTATAGGGAGCATACACTGAGAGCGATGTCGTGATCTCAATTTCTGAATTGAGTGACTCATCGATCAACAACCAAAGAAACAAACACAAGCGCAACATATATAGCAAATGAAGTGCGTAATGCCTGCTACATGTCTTTAAACAGCGACTTCGAGTGCACACTCTTTATTTCCTACTTCTCACGGTATCTAGAAAAGCGGTAAACAAATGCAGTAAAGTGCGAAGAAGTATGAAGGTAGTAGCGACGACTACCAAAGTGAGAAAGTCGTTAAGAGCAGACGAAAGCACTGGAGAAGCAGGGAGTACGCGTCGAGCAAGCTTCACCAAGAAACAAACAAAGTCAAAAACAGTATCCAACTAAGATAAAAAAAGACGCGTGTCACGAATGCAACGCGTTATCAGAAGTTCCTACATAGAGCATCATATAATATCACATGCATCAGGACAACATATAATACGATATGAATTTCTCAGGACGATGAGAAATAAGGCGTGTCGCATCAGAAGTGAACATAAGATGTATGCTTAGATCATATAACTACACGTTATGTTACATGATCGAAAGCACAAAATGTACCTTGCACAATGGACAAACGCGTTAAAATATAACATGGAAAAGAGGCCAGAAAATGCAAATAAAAACTAAAAGGAAAAGAAGTATTTTTTATGAGTTTTTGTTAGAAAAATTCTAAAAAACTAAAGAATTAGTTCCTAAATTTTTTTATTATCTTCTATTATTTTCTATAGCAAAAATATATAAACTAAAAAAAAGGGTCCTAAATGAAAATATGAGCTCAGAGGGGTGAAAAACTGGAGTCAGGGAGTATGCTAGAAGCCAGGATGTTAGGCCCAGCAAGTTGGGCACTGGTCTATTCAAAATGATGCCCATTAACAATATGTTTTTGTTTTAATCATCAAGTTACAAAAAAAATGAAACGGGCTAAGGGAATAAAATTCGGTCCAGCATCTAAAGTCCAAAAGCAATTTTATGCTTTCTCAAGACAACAGGTTTCAACAAACAATGCTATGGGCTTGGCAAGGAGGGGGTCTGATCCAACAAAGATCCACTTTGTCTTATTATTATTTTTTAAATTGATAAGGGAATTAGGGCAAAGCAACTATGACGATCCATCTTCCATGCGACTATCTTCTTCTTCTCTGAAGCCTCGCTGGCGGCGCCGTACCGATTCCTCCTCTCTTTTGTCAATTGAAGCTTACAGCGCTGCCATGGCTGTAAAACATTTAAGCCAGTTTTGCTCACTCTTCACCGTTCCATTTCAATCGTCCAATCTTCGGCTTCAACCGCTCAACCCTCGGCTCCAAGTCATCCCTGCCTCATCCTCAATCTCATTCTCCGATTTGATTCTGGTGGTTCCATCTCTGACTTGAAACAAATCTTCTCACGCTTTGTTTCATTTCAGCACCTCCATAGAGTTAAGGTTTTGCATTGTCTCCGATATCTTGGTGTTCCAAGATTGTTTCGAAATTCACACAAACACTCACAACAATGGAGAAGTACGTACAAAGCAGCAAAATTTGATTTCACACACAAACTCGATACAAGAAAATTATGGTGACGATGACTTACTTGCGGTGATCTTGAAAGAGGAAAGAACAAAAAACCAGAGAGGAGATTCCGATGTTTCTATTAGGTATCAATTTCTTCTACTTTCTTCTTCTTCTTCGTTCTCTCGCGATTTCGATTTCAATTCCCTTCGTCTTTTTGATTCCGCTTCTGAGCCATTAATGCACTACCGATTCAATGATGATGTGATGAAGGTTGATGATGTTGAAATGCTGAAGCAAATGAATATGAATGTGGTGATTGAAGAGGACGCATAGATGTCGATTGAGAAACAGTGATAGAGAAAGGAATGAAGGAGATTGCAGAGAGATAGAGAGATTTTCCTGAGATGATGCGATTCTTTTTTCCGAGAAGAGATGAAGATAATGATGATTGAGGTTTCAGAGAGAATGATGCAAGGAGATATCCTGAGAGGTGGAGGAAGAAGGTGAATCCTCTAACTGATTTTCTGTTATTCTGTTTTTTCTGAATCGTGCCTCCTCTTTTCTTCTTCTGAATTCCGTTAGGAAATCTCTTTTCTGTTATGAACTTTCTATTGGGCAGACGCTTCTTTCTATTGAGAAGTTATATGTAATCAAGGAATAGTTTGAAACTGTTAGAGATATGGATGAAATTATGTTATGATGTTAATTGTTATAGGTGATTAGGAATTTAGAAGTTAGTTATGGGAGGTGATCGAGATTCGGTTAGAGTTAGTTGGAAGAATCTGTTATATTCAGTTAGGATAGTTAAGAGGTTGTTATAAACAGTTACAGGACAGTAACAAATTGGTTTTGATTCCGGTTTTTAGGAAGGTAATTAGGAGGGTTCAGTTTTCTATTATAGGTTTTCTGTTAGCAGGGTAGTTAAATTGTTGTTTAGTTATTTTTGGCAATTTGCAGGGCTGCTCTTCTGATTTTTGTAATTAGTTGATGAGTGGGTATAAGTAAGTAGAAACTTGAAGTTTAAGTGTTTGACAAAATGTCAAAATGACTTGGACCTGAGGAACACCTTAATGCTTGTGCCATTTCACTGGATCTTCTGTTGTGCTAGAACAATGTAAAGTGTGTGATGTTTGGTGTATTTTGTACACATGTGAATAGTAATAATGATGAATGATGTAGGACTGTAAATATACAACACATGGATGATTGCCCCTGTACTGAAATGTGATGCATGTTTTTAGCTTATGCTATGCAGGCCTGATTGAAGTATGTTGAACTGAAGTAGTGTATTCAATGTTTTATACTGGACTTGTTGCATGTATTGTGAACTGATGTCACTCTTGGTTAGGCAGGTCGATGCAATGTCATGGTGATATTATTGTAATAGCATGGTGACTTGATGTGTGCATGAACATGTCAGTTGTATGCTATATTTTTAGGTTTTATGATCATGATAATGAAGGTGTGTGGTGCAGGTTCAGTGGTGCAGCTTGCCATGGTGAATGAAAAGGTGTATTGAAGATGGTTTTAACAGCAAGTTTGGTCATAGATGACGTGGATACAACATATAAACACGGTGAATAAATTCAAGACATAAGGGCATCAACCATGAATATTATATTGAGATGTTATGGAATCTTGAAGTTTGGTTTTGGCAACCTAAAGCATGAAGTTCATAAGTCTAGAAACTTAGAATTCTTATGTTTAGGACCAAATTCGTAATGTGATGTTTAGAACTTTGTATTATTTTCATTTTGAATGAAGTTGAACTAACTTTGATGGAACTTGTATAATATGCTTGAATATCTTTGAATTTGATGAAATTTCTCCCATGTTATTTCTTTTCAAATGATTTCCACGTAGTATCCACGCTATTCTGAATACTTAGCTTAAGTCCCTGAAACAAACATTGATGGAAGAATTGGGAATGAATCCCTAATTTGATGGATGATAAATGAATGATGCTTCAATACTTTTTGCACAAAGATCTTGACTCATACACCTTTAATTGATGAAAGTTCGATACACTTAGTCTTGATCACTTAGTAAGCATAACCATAAGAAGATAAAATTTGATCCCTAAGCCTCATAGGAATCCTCAAATGAATGACCCATCCCCGATTCCATGATTCTTGACTAATGCTGATGGAAATCTAGTCCTATAAGTTGAGGAGACTCCAAATCATAATTCCATTCCATGATCAAACAAAAACAAAATTTGAATGATGCTCAATTGATACACCCATGTCGAACCATACGGAAACCCATACTTAAGCCTTGAAGAAAGATTGCAACTTGATGTTGAGAAGAAAGAATATCCTTATATCTTGATGATAAAGAGGTCCAGGAAATAAAACCCTAGCTTCAAACAAATGATTGATGGAGGAATCAACTGAAACAAGCTTGTTCTAAGATCAGAGCCTTAAAGCCATACAACCACCCTAATTTCTAAATATTATCCCATTCCAAATTATTGATTGATGATGCATGATGTGTTGGATGATCTAATGAAGGTTATGTACATGCGAGATGCCTAAACCATATAAAAGTGAAAGGGTAGGAGAAATTTAGGATATTACAACTGCCCCTATTTAATCGTCTAAAACCTGAAAGTACGATTGGCACGTGCCTTTCTGACGTTCGAGGTAGAAGATGATTAAATACCAATGCCTAAAATTTGTTCTGAGAGAAAGTTTGAGTGTTTATTTATTTTTGTGGTGTATTTTGGGGAATTAAAAGAGGTATGACTAAACCAGAGGTATACTCCGATCAGGACACGACGACATCCGAGTACATTGATCAGGACACGATGATTCGTAGGGTGGCATCGATCAGGACACGATGATTGGCAAGAAGACATCGATCAGAACACAATGGCTAACAGGAATACACTGATCAGGACACGATGATTCGCATGGGAGGTATCGATCAGGAAACGATAACCAAAAGGAAGACATCGATCAGGACACGATGGCTAACATAAATGCATCGATCAGGACACAATGATTCACAAGGGAGGTATCAATCAGGAAACGATAACCAAAAGTAAGACATCGATCAGGACACGATGGCTAACATGAATACATCGATCAGGAAACGATGATTCTCAAGGGAGGTATCGATCATGACACGATAACCAAAAGTATGATATGGATGAGTATCAAGGAAATGTTAAACACGTACGAGTGTTTGCATCAATACGGATGGGTATTGAAAGAAGATACAGACAGGTATCAAGCAGAGGTTTAAACACGGACGAGTGTTTGAATTAATATGGAAGAGTATTGAAAGAAGATACAGTCGAGTATCAAAAGGTTAAACACGGACGAGTGTTTGAATCAATACGGACGAGTATTAAAGGAATTTACAGACAAGTATAAAAAGGTTAAACACAAACGAGTTTTTGAACCAATACGAACGAGTATTGAAAGAAGATACAGACGAGTATCAAAAGTTTAAACACATACGAGTGTTTGAATCAATACAGACGAGTATTGAAAGAAGATACAAACGAGTATCAAAAGGTTAAACATAAACGAGTGTTTGAATCAATACAGACGAGTATTGAAAGAAGATACAGACGAGTATCAAAAGGTTAAACATAGACGAGTGTCTGAATCAATAAATACGAGTATTGAAAGAGGATACAGACGAGTATCAAAAGGTTAAAGATGGATGAGTGTTTGAATCAATACAGACGAGCATTGAAAGAAGATATAGACGAGTATCAAAAGGTTAAACATAGACGAGTGTTTGAATCAATACAGATGAGTAATGAAAGAATATACAGACGAGTATCAAAAGGTTAAACACGGATGAGTGTTTGAATCAATACAGACGAGTATTGAAGAAGATACAGACGAGTATCAAAAGGTTAAACACAGACGAGTGTTTGAATCAATACAGATGAGTATTAAAAGAAGATACAAACGAGTATTAAAAGGTTAAACATAGACAAGTGTTTAGGAGATTGACACAGATGAATGTTTATGAGTTGACACAGATGAGTGTTAAAATACTGAATTATTTTTCAGACGTGAATTGCCTACCAGACAAGAACTGGGTTTAAATGACATGGTGTATTGATTTTATTGCGAATAGGTGGATGAGGTACTGGAAGTGTTAGCTGGGCATCATGAAGGTGAAGGTCACCAGTTGGGGATTCAGGAGCGATATCCTCTTGCGGGGACTTATTGTCGTCTTGAATTATTCAGGTCTTTCATTTAAGGTACCTGATCTGGCTTATGCTTCGTATGCATGTTTGAATTTCTTTTGCCGCAAAGATCCACTCTGATGGATCCGCTACGCGCTTTTAAAGATGCAATGTTATGCAATGATAATTATATACAATGCAAAGAAATAGACTTCATGAAGATAAGCGAAGGCTCATTGAGAATTTTTGTTCATCACTAGTGATGCCAATACATATCGGCGCTGGAAACCTGGGGTACGAAATATCACTGGGATACTGATAAGAATTTGCACTGGGGAGCTCCGAAGACCATCGGTGACTCCGCTGGAGATTGGGTTGCTGACAAAGCGAATTTTCAAGTACGCCACTGAATTCTGAATTGTACTATTGGGGAAGAGATAGTCTGGCCCGACTTCCCTACATTCTGGATCATTGAGGGGATGGTAGAACTGAATATGCCGAAGAATGGATACCGAACACCATGTGGATCTCTTCGAATACATGTCCCAAATTTACGCCATACTGGGGAATTACCTCTTGAGTCACTTCGGTATAAAAGATGGGCATGGACACCCATGCATGCCCTAGTTTAGATCTGGGAATGTCCTGTTTTACTCCACTGGGGATGCCTTGATTAACTCCACTGGGGATACACTTGCACGTGCTAAGTCAAACGATGACTCTGAACATTTTGAATTCACTTGAGGGACCAGGTTTGAAGTTGTCTGTAGCAGGTCAAGGCGGATTCGTGCGCTGGCTAGGTCATGATGACTGTTATAAATTACTACTTGCAATAAAAAAAAACTTGAAATGCATACGACATTCCCTCATGGTAATATATCAATTTAAAGTCCAGTTTTATCTCAGCTTGAGAATTTTTACTCCCCATGTTTCTAATGCAGTGTTTAATAGAGAATAAAACACATTCTACATTCGAAAAACATTTTATGATAGTAAAAGACAACTTTTTGATGAAAATAAACTTTATTTATTAGCCTGTGAATAGGCATTCGTACAAGGATGCAACTCCTATATGACGTAGTTGCGAGAAAGAAACGGAAAATACAACAGGTATACATGGCAATGAGAGGTACTCGAATTTCCATTAAAACCGGTATTGCTACAGTTCCCATATCCTTAGTTGTCTCAATGCCTCGCCTCTGAAGAGTATTAGTTGGACTGATCAATTCACTGCCAAGGTTCTACAGATGTGCACGTGTCATTCACGAAGAGAACTCAGACTACAGCCTCTCGCTTAAGATCCCTAACTTTTTCTTGGACCGCCCTCTCGGGTTTTCGATCCAACGGGATACCCATTTTTTCCTAAGTCTCCCTTTCAGGTATTCAAATTAGCGAGTTATTATTATTTTTTATTTTACCCCTAATTTTTGCCTGGACTTTCATGTCCATCAGGATGCCTATTTTTGCCTAAGTCTCCCTTCCGGGTTTTCGACTTAGCGGGCCTCTTTATGCATAGTATTTTTTGACTGAGTCTGAATTGACTGGGATTGGAACGTCTTCCCCATCCATGTCTATCGGAATTAGAGCACCTCCTGAAAAGGCTCTCTTCATGATATACGGTCCCTCGTAATTGGGAGTTTGTTTGCCCCTTGGATCGGAATGGCTTTGCACGATAACCCTCCTCAAAACCAAATCACTAGGATCAAACTTCCGAGGATGGATCATCTTGTCGAATGCTCTCTTCATCCTCTATTGGTAAAACTGGCCATGGCAAATGGCTTCCAGGCGCTTTTCATCAATCAGATTGAGTTGTTCGAATCTTGTCTGAACCCATTCCGCCTCATCAAGCTTGGTTTCCATCAGAACCCTCAAGGAAGGAATTTCTACTTAGATAGGAAGCACCACATCCGTACCATAGACAAGAGAAAATCGAGTTGCCCCTGTTGAAGTATGTAGAGACGTTATGTAGCCATGTAGAGCAAAAGGAAACAATTCATGCCAATTTTGTATGTCCTTACCATCTTCTGGACGATCTTCTTTTTGTTCTTGTTAGCGGCTTCGACTGCACCGTTCATCTTTGGTCGATGCGGAGATGAATTTTGATGTTCAATTTTGAACTCTTCACATAACTCCTTCATCATGTTTTTGTTAAGATTAGAACCATTTTCAGTGATGATTCTGTGAGGAATTCCGTAACGGCAAATGATTTCTTTCCTGATGAAGTTGGTAACGACTTGTTTGGTTACATTCTTGTAATAAGCTGCTTCCACCCATTTAGTGAAATAGTCAATAGCTACTAGAATGAACCTATGACAATTCAAGGCACTTGGTTCAATCCTCCCAATCATATCAATTCCCCAGATAGAAAACGGCCATGGGGACGTCATAACATTCAAAGGAGTTGGAGGAACATGAATTATGTCTGCATACACTTGGAATTTGTGGCACAACTTTGCATATACACAACAATCACTCTCCATCATCATCCATAAGTAACCTGCGCGTAAGATTGTCTTGGCCATAGAATGCCCGCTTGAATGAGTCCCGAAATAATCCTCATGGATTTCCTTTATGATCGACTCTGCTTCATGTGTATCCACGCATCTGAGCAGAACCGAGTCATGATTTTTCTTATACAGGACATCTCCTGATAAGAGGAACTTGGATGCTAACCTTCTAAGCGTACGCTTATCACAAATTATAGCATTTTCGGGATACTCTTGCTTCTCGAGGTACCGCTTGATGTCATAATACCACTACTTCTCATCAGACACATCCTCGGTCGAGAGACAATGAGCAGGAAAAACATGTGTTGGCTCTTTGTAATGGAGGATGCGTATATTAGGCGCCTGATTCAGAAAGCTCACCGAGAACATTGATGCTAAGGTAGTTAAAGCATCGGCCAGCGGGTTTTCGTCCCTGGGAATATTTTCAAAGGTGATTTCACCGAAAGCGAGAATTAGATGCAAGATGTAGTCTCTGTACGGAATCAAATTGGGGTGCTTCGTCTCCCAATCACCTCGTACTTGATGTATGACCAAAGCAGAGTCTCCAAAGACTTCAAGGATTTTGATTTTAAGGTCGATGGCTGCCTCTAGACCCATCACGCAGGCTTCTTATTCTGCCACGTTGTTCATACAATCGAAACATAACCGGGCCATAAATGGTGTATGAGTATTGCATGGAGAAGTAAGTATTGCCCCAATGCCATGACCTGCAGCATTCGAAGCACCGTCAAACGTAAGAGTCCATCGCTCTTCCAGATCGACCCCGTCATAATCATCAAGCTTCATAACATCTTCATCAGGGAAGTCAAATTTCATTGATTGGTACTCTTCCAACGGCTGATGAGCGAGATGATCCGCAAGAATGCTACCCTTGATAGCCTTTTGTGTAACATACTGAATGTCATATTCAGATAAAAGCATTTTCCATCGAGCCATCCTGCCCATGAGTGCTGGTTTTTCAAAGATATACTTTATCGGGTCCATCTTTAATATTAGAAAGGTCGTGCATGTCAGCATATACTGCCTCAGACGTCGAGTTGCCCAAGAAAGCACACAACAAGTTTTTTCAAGTAAAGAATACCTGGATTCACAATCGGTAAACTTTTTACTCATATAGTAAATGGCGTGCTCTTTACGTCCTGTTTCATCCTGTTGTCCAAGCATACAACCCATGGATCCTTCTAGCACCGTCAATTACATGATGAGTGGCCTCCCAAGCACTGGAGGAATTAGGATCGGTGGCTCTTGGAGATACTGTTTAATCTGTTCAAAGGCTTCCTGGAAATTATCATTCCATTGGACATCTTGATTCTTGCGCAGCAATTTAAAGATGGGTTCACAAGTAGCTGTGAGATGAGAGATGAACCTGGCTATGTAGTTCAATCACCCAAGGAACCCTCTTACTTCTTTTTCATTTTTTGGCGTTGGCATATTTTGTATTGCTTTTACTTTGTTGGGATCTACTTTAATTCCTCGCTGACTCACGATAAAACCAAGTAGTTTTCCAGATCTCACCCCGAAGGTACACTTATTCTGATTAAGCCTTAGCCTAAACTTTTGCAGACACGTAAATAACTTTTGCAGATGGACCAAGTGTTCCTCCTCGATTTATGATTTTGCAATCATATCATCAACATATACTTTGATTTCCTTATGAATCATATCATGGAAGAGTGCCACCGTGGCATGTTGATATGTTGCACCAGCATTTTTTAGGCCAAAAGGCATGACCTTATAATAGCAAGTACCCCATGGAGTAGTGAATGTCGTCTTTGTCATGTCTTCCGGGGCCATATTTATCTGATTGTATCCTGAAGAACCATTCATGAAGGAGAAAACTGAGGACTGAGTCGTATTATCAATGAATACATCGATGTGAGGTAATGGGAAGTCATCCTTTGGGCTTGCTTTATTCAAATCCTGATAGTCCACACACATGTGCACCTTTCCATCTTTCTTAGGGACGGGTACGATATTGGCAATCCAATCCGAATATTCACATACCAACAACAAGCCTGCATTCAATTGCTTTTCAACTTCTTCTTTGATCTTGAGGGACATATCTGGACGAGTTCTTCGCAATTTTTGCTTCACCAACAGACATTTTGACTTGAGTGGTAAATGATGCATGACTATATCCGTATCCAAACCAGGCATATCTTCATACGACCAGGCAAAGATGTCGGAGTACTCTTTGAGAAGCTCAATCAACTCATTCTTTACATCATCTTGCAAAGTGGCCCCTATCTTGACCTCTCTTTTCACTGTGTTGGTGCCGAGATTGATGACCTCAATAGCTTCTTAATGAGGCATGGTCGTTTTCTCTTCTTGTCTCAATAGTCTTTCTAATTCCTATGGAATTTCACAATCTTCCCCACTATCTTCATCGGCTTGGTCATTCGGATTTCCAAGGATATTAATGCAAGGAACTGTAACATCATCGTTTTTAATGGAATTCGAGGCAGACCTGCATGATTGATGAATCATGCGTCATTTTAGAATATGGATGTGAATTGGAAAATGGTTAAAGAGTTAGAAGGAAAAGCATTTCCAATTTTATTTTATGAAAATAAGAAAAGACAGATAGTAAAAATTGTATGCAAAAATGCCATTTTATTCAATTTTAAAAAACATAGAAACATGAGGGGGTCCCTTTTCAAAAGTTGTCAACAAGCTTCGGGCAAAAATATGTGACTTATTTAAAACAAAAACATTACATGTCAAAGAAAACCACTTCAGGAATATCAGTAGTAGTCCAATTTTCGATTTCTTGATCAGGTGCAATCTGGTAGATATACTGAGCCATATCCGCACCGTCTTCATCATCACCTTCCACTGCATAGATTTGTCCTTGACCATTTGGACCAACACTAACAAACACTTCTGAAAGTGACGGAACCTATTTTCCTTTGAGCACAGTTGGACCCGTACCAACACGATCTAAAAAAGAGGACCTGAACCCAAGTCTAGACTTGTCCTGCTTTTCACGCACCTCTATCACTTTGCCCCAGTCTTCATTGGGAATCCCAGACTCCACAATGGCTTTGGCATCCTTCAAGGAAACCATTGGAACTCTAGACTTCTTTGTAGTTTCCAACATGGCGGGGACTCTGTCAACACAAATGATTTCCAAGGCTTGGAAAGGGGTTTCATGAACTTCCACGTCCACTTCGACATAACGGAAGGAATGAACATTGTTGATCACGACATATTCTTCTCCATCAACGATGATGACCCTGTCTTGGATGATGATTTTTAAGCGTTGGTGCAAAGTTGAGGTTACAGCTCCTGCCATATGTATCCACGGGCGTCCCAACAGACAAGTATAAGATGAATAAATATCCATGACATAGAATGACAGGTAGAACATGTAGGGACCAATCCTAATGGGTAGGTCAACTTCCCCTTCTACAGATCTTCTGGACCCATCGAAAGCTTTGACTGTCAGCGTGCTAGGTTTCATCATAACCCCGTCCATGTTCAGCTTGAGTAGAGTATGTTTAGACATCACATTCAAAGAAGACCAAGTGTCTACCAGGACTCGAGACATCACAGTTTCTAAACATATGATGGAAATATGCAAAGCTTTATTATGAGCTCGACCCTCATGAGGAAGCTTGTCGCCACTGAAACCCAGAAATTTCAGGGTTCACATGAGAATTGTGATGAATTCTCATCAAGGCGGTTCGATGATATTTGGAGTACAGAAGGAGGGATAAGATTGATATCTTTGTAGGTGTCTGATTCAGTTGGTCAACCACCTTTAAATCACTCTTCTTGATCACCCTGATTAGCTGCTCCACTTGTTGTTCAAAAGAAGTCGCAGGAGAATCATTAACTACTTGTTTCACTTTATCTTTACAGGAATCTCTTCGATAGCTTCTTCGGGAGGTGGTGTAGTAGGAGCGAAGACTCTCCCGCTCCGGGTTATTCTGCTAGTTCCAGCAATGATGGTTATGTCCTTATTTTTAATCAGCAGACAAATAAATTTCTTTCCACAGATGTAAACAACATTATATTCCCATGGCACTGCCCTGTTATCAGATATCGGAACGGGAACTGGATTTGGAAGTGTCGATGCTTGGGTTGGCATGGGAGCAATTAAATTCTGATCTGGCACAGGGAGCGCTGGAACTTGTATAACCAATAGAACTCTTGAAGTGTTCCTCTAAGCATTGGCCGGGTAATATAGAATTTCTATAATAGAAACATCACCTTAGGAGATGACTTTCTCAACTCTAACAACCCCTTCATCCATCAATCTCTGAATGGAGTTTTTCAAATCATCACACTCATTCGGATTGGATGAGCATTTCAAACAAAAGTCATGAAGCTCTTGCAGAACTTCTTGCTGCAAAATATGCTCTCTCAAAACTGCCATTGACATCTGAACCTCTTCAACCTGAGTCACTAAGTCATGGTCATCATCAAACTCGATTGCATTGGAAGCAGTCCCATGATGGGGAGGCATAGGATTATTCTGAACATTATGGCCTATAGGAGCAAAGCTTAACTCCTTGGAATCCAAAAGATCTTGCACCTTACACTTAAAAGCTCTACAGTTTTCGATTGAATGGCTTGGAGCGCCTGAATGAAACTCACAGCGCATATTAATGTCATAACCCATTGGAAGTTCTATCGGTGGGGGAGCTAACACTCTGAGTTGTACCAACTTACCAGCTAGCAATTGTGGAAGCAATTGGGCATACGACATCAGGATTGGATCCAACTTCCTCTCGGGATACCTTTGTTGCCTTTGTTGCCTTTGTTGACCCCTTTTCCCTTGGGGCCCCTGATTCTGTTAATAGTTTCGTGGCGGCGCATACTGTTGTTGTGGAGCAGTAGCACGGGTTTGGTAATATGGAACCTGTACAAAAACTTTCCCCTTATCAACAGAGGCATTGCTTACCTCTCCTTCCTTTTTCTTGACAAAACATCCAGAATATGGTTTCTTCCCACCACCTGAGCTATTGTTACCATTCGTGCTAGATGCACCTGAGCAGTAGCAGGGGTTTGATAATAGTCCCAACCCTCTCCCCGAAAACGAATCAAAAGTACTACCAAGAATATGTTGCAAATACGGGCCTCAGAGGGTACTCATAAACAAATCTACCAGTTCCTGGTCCAGGAGAGGAGGCTGAACCCTCGCGGCCAAACTACGCCACCTCTAGGCATAATCTTTGAAAGACTCACTAGTCTTCTAATACATACTCTACAGCTGTGCACGGCTAGGTGCCATGGCGGTATTGTAATGATAATGTTTCAGGAAATCATCGACAAGCTCACCCCAAGTACTAACAAGAGTTTGCTCCAACTGCATGTACCAATCTAATGGAGCTTCAGCCAGACTGTCTTGAAAGAAATGCATAAGCAACGGCTCGTTGCTAGCATAAGCAGCCATCTTTCTGCAATAAGATCAGAGATAAGTCTCTGGGCATGTAACCCCCTTATACTTGTCGAAATCAGGTACCTTAAACTTTGGTGGAATCACAACCACTGGAACCAAACACATAGCAGCAACACTGAATCCCAGTTTCTTGGAAGTCTCCATAGCCTTCAAGCGTTCTTCCAAAGCCTTGTACATCTTAGTAGTTTCAGACAAATCAGCTGTAGAATCCTTTAGAGGGTCATCGACATTGATGACATCACGGTGGTCATCCATAATCAGTCGTTGGTTCTCTTTAGGAATCCCCCCATTGTCATTCTTGGGTCCACCATTCTCGGGGCGTAGTGGCACTGTTAACCAGATTTGTAACACTCAGTCTGATCTCTTCTTGCCCTTGGATGACCGCGTGAAGAGTTTCCATGAGTTGATTCATCTGATTTCCTATGGTGTCCATGTCTTTGCGGAGAACGGCCTGGTTCTGCTCAATCTGTTCCATAACCCTCAACTTGTTGGGTCGAGTGTGATAAGTATGTAAGGAAGTTGCCTTGTAGATTCTGATAATAAGAGGCAAAACCATCAGATAAGAATTCCTTCCAGAAAACCTGCAATTCATGAAATGCATGATATGTATGATGTATGAAATGATTGTCCATTCTAGTTTTCCACAGCTCAATTAACGTCAGTAATAATCGAGCCCCATGATGATAAGAACGACCATATAAAGAAAATATCCCGAAATAGGAGAAATTCCCACATAATTCAATAGGAGAGAGTTGCGAGAATACAAAATAAGCGATTTCGTCCAACAAGCCTGGTGGTAATCAAGACAATAATATAATAATCAGTCTAAAGGTAGGCTAACATCGTTTCTCCATCTCTATCTCACATTACTAAGGCCCAAATAAATTCATGCTCGCTTAGAATAGCAACAAGTATGTGCTCGGTAATCTTGAACAAATGAGAGTATTCTTCTAGAGTTGGAACGATCTTATAGTTCTGGAAGGTAAAACAACATAACTTATATTCGTAAAACTGAAATAGAGTCAAAGTGCTACCATGTCTTTCACTAAAAGCCTCTACATTAGGACGGGCTAAATTGTCTTTAAACTCTTCAAAGAAGGCCAAGAACATGAGCGGAAAACCTGAACGGAACTGATAAGTACTGTTGTACCCCAAAATTTTTCCTCTCATTTTATCAACATTTCTCATTACAAGGCTCTTTGAACTCAAGATCAAGCTAGGGTTTGCTCTGCTCAAGACATCTCCTTGCACTATTGACCTAAATTAGGGTTTGAGTTTGCACAGAGAATTTTGAATTTCTAATGCTCAAAGTGACTTTCATACTTCATGATGGACTCATAAGTTTGACCATACCAAGTTTCAAGCCTTGAATCAAATTTTTGCCCAATCAATTGGACAGTTGACCTAGAAATCAACTATATTGGGGAAAAAGTCAATTGTGGCCAATTTACAGTCAAACCTCGTGAATTTTGAACCACATCAACATTATGAACTCATATGAACCATTTTATCAAGTTTGGACCACAACTCCATAAGAAATTTGATCAGATCACCAAAAGGGCAAAATGGTCATTTTTAGGGTTTTGACTGTACAAAGGCAATTTTTGATTTTTGACCTAGCCAATGGAAAATTGGGTTCAACCATGGACTCAAGGACTCAATGGCATCATCTTGACCTATTCAACAAGTTCAAAATATCTCAATTGCAGTGGATTGACAGATGAATTTTTCAGTCAACTGGTCAAAATTTGACTGTACACTGAAAAGTCAAACTTTGACTTTTTGGTCAAAATCAAGTGCCAAGGGTCATTTTTCATCAAGATGTGTCAAAACATGAAACTTGTTCATCAAGAAACCCATTTTTGCAAATTAGGGTTTAAAGTTGAAAATTTTCATAACTTAGAATTTTTCTAAGTTATGAAATTTTCTTAATTTTTCCTAACTTTGCCCAACATTTTCACTATGATGAAATTGGATTCAAACAAAACATCCAACATGAAAGTTCTATTCCTCCATAAAGTATACAATTTTGATTCAAAAAGTTTTCTCAAAAGAAGCTTGGATCTCAAGTTATGATTTTTGGAACAAGGGTCCCTAAAACTTTTAACTTAGTGAAATTTTACCCTAGTTTAGGCAGGCTTTTGACCTATCTTCATGGCCATTTTTCACATAGTTCCACTTGGAATCTAAAGTTGAGTTTCAAAGATGGATTGTATAGCATGTTGCAAGCTTTCCAAAATGTCCAAGAACTCCTCAAACACATTTGTGGTTAGAGAGAATAGAAGGCTTGAAGTTGGCAAAAACTCACTTTTCATCCATGGCATATTCATGTTCATACAAGTTGCAATTTCAAGTCAGCATGCTTTGCACTAGATTACAGGCCTCTAAACCACTTCACACTCAATAATTTAATGCAAATCCATTGTTCTAAGACATTGTTTTGGTCATTAGGGCATTGAACACAAAACTAATCCCTAAGTAGAAAAAGCAAAGTTTCCATTTTTGTTTAAAATCATGCTTTATGTCAAAACTGATTTCTTAAGCATTGATCCATATCTTATGCAGCTAATCAAATCTACAAGTTGGAGGGGCCAAGGGAAAAGTATGCAAGCATAAGGATAGCCTGTACAGGCCTGTTTCAATCACTTCCCACATTTTGCTTCAAAAACAAGAAACGTGTCCAAAACATAAAGAACTTGAACATCAGCCCAAAGAAACTTGTGCAAGCATTTTGAACATCTTTCTCACACCCCTTTGAGCCAGAAACACGATTGCTTGAGCCTCTAAACATCCCCTAGCCAGAAATCACCTTCCATTGGAAAAACAGGGCAGAACCTGCAACTTGACTTCCATAGCTCAATTGGCTCGTGCGTTTTGCCCCAAGTTGGTTCAAACACCTTCCATTCAACTCATCCAAGCTATCCCAAACCTCAAACACCAATTGTAACTCCATTTACAAAGTTTTCCATTTTCATTTTGAGCTTGTGCAGGTTGAGTTCTGTAGGCTGATTCAAGCATATTCAAGGCAATCAGGGTATTGGAGAAGGTCAAGTGAAGTTCAAGCAAGCTCCCAGATATCTCAAGCCTTGTTGAAAATCTCTACATTTCCCTACACGAAGTCAGCTGAAACAGGTTTCTGTCCACTTCCTATCTCTATATTTAGGAACATTTAGCCTTAGTTTGTGAATAAGAAATGTAGTATTCATTGCCATGAAGCTGTACATATGCTAAGTTTTCATTTATATTAAGCATGCTAAGAGAATTTCATCCATGAACATACTGAAAAAACTAGGTTAGATTTTAGGGCCAGAGAAATTCTCTCTGGTTTTTGAGAGTTAGGACAAGTTGTTTATATGGTTGGATTCGTCTTGAAATGCTCTACAAGTTTGATGTTATGTGCTTTTGCAATAGAGCTCGTATACAGGATCTGGCAATTGTACAGGGCGCGCGCGTTTTCAAAATCAGAAGGTTGAAGATGAAGTTGGTTTGGGATGGGCTTGGTCCTGGCTACTTTTGACACATCCCTTTTCCTTTTTGCACAACCTGGCCCAATTTCTTGTTATTTTATATTTTTGCACTTTTATTTTCATTTTTGATTATATTTTATTATTTCCAAATATAAAAAATACTCAAAAATATTTTTATAATTTTTTCACATTTTATTTTGCATTTTATTTTTATTTTTCTAACATAAAAAGAAATTTAATTACTTTTATCTTATTTGTTAAAAAAGTTGAAAATAATATAGAAATTATACTTTTATTTTTATTCACACTGAAAATATTTCTCTAAATATATTTTTATTTTTGTATATATTTTATTTATTATACATATATATATATATATATATATATATATATATATATATATATATATATATATATATATATATATATATATATATATATATATATATATATATATATATATATATATATATATATATATATATATATATATATATATATATATATATATATATATATATATATATATATATATATATATATATATATATATATATACTTTTATGTTATTAAATACTTTAGAATAAAGATATAAAATATTATATTTTTACTTTTATTATTATTTATACTTAAAAATACTTTTTTCTAAATATATTTTATTTTTTACACATACTATTTTATTTTTATTGTATATAAATAAAATAATTAATATATTTACTTTCTTAAAGAAATTAGGATTTCCCCCTTAACCTAATAGAATTAATCTTTTATTCATTTCTTTATTTTTACATTAAATATTTTTACATACTTAGAAAAAAACTTAAACTTTTTTGCATAATTCATATTATTTGATATATTTGTTTATTTTGTTTATTTAAATATTGTCCATTTATTTATGCATTTGAATTCAATTTGGATGTAATAGTAAATTAGGATTTATATTTCCTGTCAAATACACCCCCATTCGAAGATTGTACCCCCATCCCCATAATCATGTTGTAATAGCTTAGACTTTTAATTCTCGCGCTTTATGCTTTCAATTATGCCATGATTAGAGATTAGGGTTTGTATGCAAAAATCCAAAATCAACAAGTAGCTTGACCTAATCAAAGACAAAAATGCATGAAAATCAATACACAATGCACACTTGCATCCCTAGGGTTACAATCCACTTGTTGCCTTAAAAATGGGCCATGTTATGCATGTTGGGTACTTTGGAAAAACAAAAACAAAACAAAAGATCATAGTCCCTCGATGATGCTATCTTGGTTGCCTAAACAAAAATGATCAAGTCCTCAAAAATTTGCCAAAGGTACTTGACACAATTGCTATCATGGTCTGTACGATGACCCGCGCTTGTCCCGTTTAACATCCTAATACAAGGTTATTTACCAAATGCAATGGTAAAACAACACTGTCAAAAGGGTTAAAAACATTAGGAAAGATCTTTGAGTAAATTAGTGTAGATAGCTCTTAGTTACTCGATCAAAAGCTTGCAAAACATCCTTGCTATTTTCAAACACACTTCACAACACAATTTCAAAACATTTCCCAAAACAAACTTTCAAACATTGAAATCTTTTCAAAGAGACAAAACACCTTTGTATACATTCAAACAAGAATCATTACAAAGGTTGCTACAACAATGGCCTCTTTTCAAAACATCTTTCAAAACCACACACAAAGCACCATTTCAAATAATTGAAAAGCAAAAGCAAGTGATCTAAACATGTAACTAAGAGCCCATGGATAACCATGGATGAAAATGGTGCTTGCACCTTCCCTTTTCATAATCTACTCCCTGAACCCAAGAAAACATCTCAAAGGTCTTTCATGTGCTTTTTGACCTTTCCTTAGGATAAAATAAAAAGTCGGTGGCGACTCTTGCTAAACCGAAACATTTGCAAACACAAACGCAAAACCTCAAGTCAGTTCTCCCACCGTATCACAGAACTGGCGACTCTGCTGGGGAAAACTTTAAAAGTGGAGTAACCTTAGGGTTTTAGATAACCTTTGCATGCTTATCTTGTTTGCCTTGATTGCTTTACATTTGGTCCTATTGTTTGGGCTTGAAATCCTCTACCCAGATTTGGGAAACATTGATAGGTAAATAACAATACCTTGCGGAAACTTTGCGGGGTATACGACATGGTTGAAGCAATAGCTATATTAGTGCGACATATTTTTGGGTACCGGTAGCCTTTGAGTCAATCAAAGAGAATACGGGGCCACTGAGTGATGTCATAAAGCACTAATGAACTTTTAGAACCTTACTTGACCATCTTGGCCTTATTAGGGGTAGTGAGATAACCGGCTTTGGTACAGTCCAAAGTTGGTAGATACTCGATACTACACTCATTGAGGGTTGTTTTCTTGGAATATTTCGGTCGCCAGTTAAGTGGCTAAACTGAAACAATGAACACGGAAAATAATCCGGTGATATTGAGCTCCTTAGAACCCGGTTACTATTTATAGGACAGGTTGAGCCAACTAACTTCAAGAGGGTACTTACCTATGAAACCCCATGCAAGCCTGAAACTAGGAACTTGTGTGACTTTCTTGTACATATGCTTGTGCATACATCATGAACATCATAAAGCATCATATACATCCACTAACCATTTCAAGGGTTTGGATCTTCATCTTTGTTCTTGTTTTGTAGGTCATGGAATCTCTTCGCAGGAAAACAATTCAGGTCAACCTTGTGAGAATCCCTCCTCAACTCAAGGAGCTTACTTCCAAGATTCCAGAGAATTCTCTCTTCAGTAAAAGACATGGTAGACTTCTCAACTTGGTCAACTCCAACATTGAAGAAGACATGGTGAAAGTTCTTTGACCCCTTACACAACTGTTTCACATTCCCTGATTACCAACTAGTACCTACTTTGGAGGAATTTTCTCAACTCCTGAGGATTCCTATTCTTCATCAAATACCCTACAACGGTACGGAAAGATAACCAAAGCCTGAAGATGTTGCTCAAGCCTTACACTTGCAACCATCTAATATCAAAGGTCATTGGGAAACCAGAAGTGGTGTCAAGGGTTTCTTGGCAAAGTTTCTGTTTGAGAAGGCACAAGACTGCTGGAATTCTCTAGACCTACAAGCTTTTGAGGAGATTGTAGCACTTCTCATCTATGGGTTTGTCTTGTTCCAAAACCCTGATCAACTTATAGATGTGAATGTTGTCAAAATTTTCATATCTTGGAATCCTGTGCCTACATTGCTTGGGGATATCCTACACTCATTTCACACACGTAAAATGAGGAAAAGAGGTGTTCTCACGTGCTGTACTCCTCCTCTAGAAAGGTGGTTTATTTCTCACCTTCCCTAATCAGTTTTGAAGAATGAGCAGGGTTTAAGGTGGTCACAACCGTTGATAACCCTCACATATTCTGATGTTCATTGGTGTTCTCGGTCCAGAGAAAATGTCATCATCATTGATCGTTGCGGAGAATTCCCTAATGTCCTATTACTTGGCATTAGGGGAGGCATTACCTACAACCCCTGTTTAACTCTGAGACAATTTGGGTACGCCCGGAGAGATGTCCCTCATGATATGCTGATTCCTGACTTGGTTTTTGACTTCGACAATGACGCTCAAGGACTTCGACAGAGGTTTATCCGAGCTTGGAGGATGCCCAACAAGGTGGATAGTAAGACACTGGGGCACAAAAATTCCATCCCCCTTGAGCCTTACCTCAAGTGGGTACGAACCCGCGCCCAGAGTCTTATGATGCCTTAACCTCACGTTCTATCCGTGATCAAAGAGCCTGCTATGGAAGGAGAGGCTCCATACACCCTCCTACATCCTGACATGCCAACATCATTGGAAGAATTGCAAAAGAGTTGGATACAGCTCAAGGAAGAGCGAAATACTTTTGAAGCCAGCTTCTATGCCAGTGAGAAGAAGATTTTGGAACTTACCCGCCGACTTCACGAAGTGGAGACTCTCAACAGTTACATCGCACCAAATAGGATGCGCAATGTCTTTTTACATTAAGAATTTTGTAATATTTTGCCCATGGGGCATTTATGTACTAACAAATTTCTTCTTATTAATATGACGTGTGTTCGTTTTATTTGTAACAAATTTGAATTTCTGAATCCTTGAATGCATTACATGAATAACATATCATTCATCATATACATAAACAGGTCATCACACCAGGTTTCCTTATCTTTCTGCTGTTTATTTCAGCAAGATGGATATAGAGCAGACGGTTAAAGATCTGCAAGCATAGAATTCGCAATTCCAATAACTCCTCATGACCTTAGCAAAGGGTCAGGAGGACCTTAAAGCACTATTAGAGAAAGAGAAGGAAAAAGACAAAGAGAAAAAGAAGAAAAGGGTTGGTGTGGCCACTATGGGAAGAAGATTTGAGCATCGGGCTAGGAGAGTTCTGGAATTCCCCTGGACGTCTGATGAAGGGGTTGGTAAAGGCAAAGGAGTTGCAATTCCCTCTGAGTCTGAAGCTGAAGAGGAAGAAAAAGAGGAGGAGGAAGATTACTCTGAGCAGCAATATCCCCCTGCGGACGATAAGTATAAAAATCTGGAAGAGCGGTTGGCAGCCATGGAAGTACAAAGGGTTCCCAGGCTGGATTTCGAAGAACTAGGGTTGGTTGCTGGAATCGTCATTCCTCCCAAGTTCAAAGTGCCTACATTTGCCAAATAGGACGGTTTGTCCTGTCCGAAGATGCATCTGAGATCCTAAGTCAGAAAGATCCAAACTCACTCTTCTGATAAGGATCTGTGGGTCCACATTTTTCAAGATAGTTTATCGGGTACGCAATTGGACTGGTTCTATCAACTTGAGAGATCTGATGTTCATAACTGGGAAGATTTAGCTGTTGCTTTCTACCGACAATACCAATACAACACAGATTTAGCGCCTACTCGTACTCAACTACAGAGTATGAGTATGTCCTCTAATGAAGGATTTAAGGAGTATGTCCAGAAGTGGCGAGATTTGGCTGGAAGGGTGCAGCCACCATTGTCGGATAGAGAGCTGGTCGACATGTATTTAGGGACCCTGTCAGGTCCATTCTTCAATCACTTGATCGGGAGCTCATCTGCAGGGTTCACCAAATTAATTATGACCGGGGAAAGGGTCGAAGTTGGCATTAAGAGTGGTAAAATTCAGAAGGATGCCTCAGCTTCCACTGCTATCAAGAAGACCTTCCCAGCCAAGAAGGAAGTTTCTGCTTTTCATACCCAGAGAAATCAAGGGAGAATGGAGCGCCGACCCGCAGTGGGGGCTATGATGATCCAGAACTCCTCAACCGATCAACCTCGAAGCAATCAACCAAGAACTAACTAGCAAAGGGCAGAAAGGCCACAACGGCAATTCACCCGAATCAATATGACACCGGCTCAGGTCCTCCCTCACCTGTTAAAGTTAAATCTTACCAACTTGAAAGAAGCGCCGAAAAACCCAAATACCTCTTCTCCCTATTATCTATCAAATGCAAAATGTGCATACCATTCGGACAGTGTAGGGCATGACACCAACAACTGTTGGGCCCTTAAAACAAGATCCAAGATTTAATAGATGCCAAGGAGGTAGAGTTTGATTCCCCCAAAAAACCTTATGTGATATCCGCTCCTATGCCAAAACATGGTCATAATGTCCATGCAATTGTGGAAGATCTTCATGTTACTGCTTTTGATAAGTTAATGACTCTGTTGCAAATGATTAAAATAAATCGGTTGAAAGCCGGGATTTTCCCGGGCTGTGGAAAAGATTGTTACTTTTGTTCAACCTTGCAATCCGACTGTCCGTTGTTGAAGTCAGGCATCCAATGCCTGATGGATACTCAAGAGATCCTCTTTCAGAAAACTCTTGTTGCTACTATCACTCATGTTACCCCTGTTACCTTTGTTACTCCAATCAATGACATTGCTATAATCACCATTTTCGACAATCTTTCCAAGACCTGCAAAAGGCCTGTTAAGATTACGCCTGATCCTAAGTTTGTACCGCTGAAGATTACCATGTCGGGGCCTATCCCATATAAATCCAACAAGACGATACCATGGAATTACGGAGGAGAGATCTTCTACCATGGTGTCAAGCAGATCGAATCAGCCGAAGAGAATTCCGATGAAGAAACTCCTGATATAGGGAATATTGCAGGGACAACTAAGATAACTCGTAGCAGAAGAATCTTATCTCCGGAGATTGCTCCTCCACGAGAAGTCTTCGGACCCTCAAGTGCTTTTGTGCCTATCAAGATATTTGTGCAAAGTCCAGTAATTGAAGAAATTGTAACTCCCGAAGTTGAACCCTCTGTTGTTACTGCTGATAAAGGCAAGGGGATCCAAGAGGCTCCTGTCAGGACGAAGGCTCAGACTTTGATTATCCCCGAGACCACCCAAAAGGAGATGGAGGAAATCTTAAAGATAATTAAGAGGAGCGACTATGATGTCATAGAGCAGCTGGGGCAAACCCCTTCAAAAATCTCTATGCTGGCTCTATTACTCTGCTCCGAGGCTCATGCCAAAGCCTTGATCAAATTTCTGAAGACGGCACACGTGCCTCAACAAACTTCTGCGGACCAGTTTCAAGAGTGCGTGGCTAGCCTTACAGCCGATAATGGTCTTGGCTTTTCTGATGCTGATTTGACGTCTAAGGGAAGAAAGCATAATGATGCATTGCATGTCTCAGTAGAGTGTAGAGGAACTACACTTGCTCATGTTCTGGTTGATACCGGTTCATCTTTAAATGTTCTACCAAAGAAAGCATTAGACAGATTGGGCTGTGAAGGTTTGACCCTAAAGCCCAGTAATATCATTGTTAGAGCCTTCGACGGTTCTAAGAGGATGGTTCACGGAGAAGTGGACATCCCAATTAAGGTGTGAACGGAAATTTTCAACTCTACATTTTATGTGATGGACATCCGTCCTTCATATTCATGCTTGTTGGGAAGGCCATGGATCCACAACGTTGGGGAAGTCACTTCTTCTCTACACCAGATGCTCAAATACCCAGTCCAGGGTAAGATCATAACAGTTCATGGTGAGGAGGAGTATATGATAAGCCACCTTAACTCTTTCCGCTACGTGAAGTTAGATGGTGAATTCATAGAAACGCCTTTCCAACACTTTGAAGAGGTTTCTCCTGAGGTCGCGGTAGCAAAGACAATGACTGATGTGCCTATCATTACCAAGCCTGTGTCCCGGATGTCATCCCTTAAAGATGTGGAGGCTGTAATCAAGGAAGGAGGAAGTACAGTGTGGAGGCAACTGCCAGATTTTCCACACAAGACAGACAAGTTCGGATTGGGTTTCACTGCTGCTGGCCAGAGAGCTGTGCGTCGCTCCCGGGCTGGAGGACCACCCTTAAAGATCACTCAGCATGGAATTCATACCTTAGAAGATGATGATGAAGAAGGCAACTTTGAAGATTGGATTTTCCAACCATTGAAGGAGGACTGAACAACTGGGAGGCGAAAGACTTTGTTCCCATTACTTTCATCAATCAGTAATTTATCTTTTGAACATTTTCAGTTGGTCTGTAATAACTTTTAAACAATTCGTACACTCTTTTGCCTTGTGCCTTTCCCGGGGCACATAGGTCCATTTGTAAGGGTTTTGATTCTTCATTCTCATATGCCATCATTTAATGAGTCATGGACGTTTTCATCTATAAACTTTTGTGTTCATTTTCTTTCCTTTTACATTATATTTTGTTTAAGGATAGTTATCCCATACATACACCCACACTCACAAAATGCAGGTACCCATCCACTCCGGATTCCATGGGTGACTATTCTGCTTTGGCCTTCAGTGACTCTGAAGATTTGGTCAATCATGCAGAGTATGAAGGTGATGAAGACTGTGAAGTGCCTGGAGAGTTAGCTAGACTTTTGCAACAAGAAGAAAGGGTTATTCTGCCCCATGAAGAGTTGTTAGAGACTATCAATTTGGGAACAGAGGAAGATAAGATTCTTGTTCCCATTTCTCCGGTTGAAGCCTCCCAGATTTTAATTCTCCAATAGAATTTGTCGGAGTCGTCCTCGTATCCCCACAAGTTGCCAAGGATTTTCAATCCCCAGCAGTAAGTCCAAAGGATTCCTCAGTCTTAGCCAGCAAAGGTTATGAATCTCCAACAACAGTCAAGGGATTGTTTTCCCCAGCAGCAGTCAAAGAGATTCATTGTCTCCGGTTATCAAGGATTTATTTTACTCAGTAAGACAGCTAATCAGCTTACATACGCACACATTACACTCATATATCATAAACGTTGATAGAACACATTTTATTGCATCATACATGTCATACAACATAACTTTATGTTTTAGCAAACATTTTACCCTTTTCAGGATAAGATTGAAAGCTATCTTTAAATATTCGAAGATCTCAGATACAGTATGGATACACCCCAGACACGGCGGTCATTCTATTACTCATTCAGACATCAACAATCAGATAAAGACTAGATACGCTCCAGACACGGAAGCCTTTCTATCTCTCATTCAGATTTAACTATCAACTTCAAGTTCAGATACACTCCAAACACGGAAGTCATTCTGTCACTTGTCCAGATCCCAGTTATAGTACAGATAACCTCCAGACATGGAAGTCATTCTGCTACTCATACAGATCTCAATTTCAGATACAGTCCAGATATGCGCCAGACACGGTTGCCATTCTGCCATTCATTCCCCAGCCCAGAGGTACTCCAGACACGGATGTATTTATGTCACTTATTCAGACTTCAGATTTCGGATACAATACAGATACAATCCAAACACGACAGTCATTCTGATATTCATTCAAGAATCAAATACAAGTTACAGTACGGATATGCTCTAGACACGGACGCCATTCCCTTGCTCATACGAATTCAATCTCCAGAAACAACTCAGATACGTTCCAGATACGGATACCATTCTGATGTTCATTCTACTGATATTCAACAAACATTTTTGATGGCATATCTAAGCCCATTTCCATCAAGATTCTATCATCTCCAAATGGCATCTTTAAGCCCATTCCCTCAGCAATATTTTGACGAGTGCAAATTTACGGGCACTTTAGTGTCCAATCCTCTTTTACCTTCGAGTCACGAAAGGTAAACTTGCCAATCTAACTCTTCAAGTTCAAGAAGATTGAATAGGGGAAATTTTTGTACCCAAAAATTTTCCCTCTCATTTTTTCAACATTTCTCATCACAAGGCTCTTTGAACTCAAAATCAAGCTAGGGTTTGCTCTGCTCAAGACATCTCCTTGCACTATTGACCTAAATTAGGGTTTGAGTTTGCACAGAGAATTTTGAATTTCCAATGCTCAAAGTGACTTTCATACTTCATGATGGACTCATAAGTTTGACCATACCAAGTTTCAAACCTTGAATCAAGTTTTTGCCCAGTCAATTGGACAGTTGACCTAGAAATTAGCTGTATTGGGGAAAAAGTCAATTGTGGCCAATTTACAGTCAAACCTCATGAATTTTGACCCACATCAACATTATGAACTCATATGAACCATTTTATTAAGTTTGGACCACAACTCCACAAGAAATTTGATCAGATCACCAAAAGGGCAAAATGGTCATTTTTAGGGTTTTGACTATACAAAGGCAATTTCTGATTTTTGACCTAGCCAATGGAAAATTAGGTTCAACCATGGACTCAAGGACTCAATGGCATCATCTTGACCTACTCAACAAGTTCAAAAGATCTCAGTTGTAGTGGATTGACAGATGAATTTTTCAGTCAACTGATCAAAATTTGATTGTACACTGAAAAGTCAAACTTTGACTTTTTGGTCAAAATCAAGTACCAAGGGTCATTTTTCATCAAGATGTATCAAAACATGAAACTTGTTCATCAAGAAACCCGTTTTTGCAAATTAGGGTTTAAAGTTGAAAATTTTCATAACTTAGAATTTTTCTAAGTTATGAAATTTTCCTAATTTTTCCTAACTTTGCCCAACATTTTCACCATGATGCAATTGGATTCAAACAAAACTTCCAACATGAAAGTTCTATTCCTCCACAAAGTATACAATTTTGATTCACAAAGTTTTCCAAAAGAAGCTTGGATCTCAAGTTATGATTTTTGGAACAAGGGTCCCTAAAACTTTTAACTTAGTGAAATTTTACCCTAGTTTAGGCAGGCTTTTGACCTATCTTCATGGCCATTTTTCACATAGTTCCACTTGGAATCTAAAGTTGAGTTTCAAAGATGGATTGTATAGCATGTTGCAAGCTTTCCAAAATGTCCAAGAACTCCTCAAACACATTTGTGGTTAGAGAGAATAGAAGGCTTGAAGTTGGCAAAAACTCACTTTTCATCCATGGCATATTCATGTTCATACAAGTTGCAATTTCAAGTCAGCATGCTTTGCACTAGATTACAGGCCTCTAAACCACTTCACACTCAATAATTTAATGCAAATCCATTGTTCTAAGACATTGTTTTGGTCATTAGGGCATTGAACACAAAACTAATCCCTAAGTAGAAAAAGCAAAGTTTCCATTTTTGTTTAAAATCATGCTTTATGTCAAAACTGATTTCTTGAGCATTGATCCATATCTTATGCAGCTAATCAAATCTACAAGTTGGAGGGACCAAGGGCAAAGTATGCAAGCATAAGGATAGAATGTACAGGCCTGTTTCAATCACTTCCCACATTTTGCTTCAAAAATAAGAAACTTGTCCAAAACATAAAGAACTTGAACATCAGCCCAAAGAAACTTGTGCAAGCATTTTGAACATCTTTCTCACACCCCTTTGAGCCAGAAACACGATTGCTTGAGCCTCTAAACATCCCCTAGCCAGAAATCACCTTCCATTGGCAAAACAGGGCAGAACCTGCAACTTGACTTCCATAGCTCAATTGGCTCGTGCGTTTTGCCCCAAGTTGGTTCAAACACCATTCATTCAACTCATCCAAGCTATCCAAAACCTCAAACACCAACTGTAACTCCATTTACAAAGTTTGCCATTTTCATTTCGAGCTTGTGCAGGGTGAGTTCTGTAGGCTGATTCAAGCATATTCAAGGCAAGCAGGGTATTGGAGAAGGTCAAGTGAAGTTCAAGCAAGCTCCCAGACATCTCAAGCCTTTTTGAAAAGCTCTACATTTCCCTACACGAAGTCAACTGAAATAGGTTTTTGTCCGTTTTCAAAATCATAAGGTTGAAGATGAAGTTGGTTTGGGTTGGGCTTGGTCCTGGCTACTTTTGACACCTCCCTTTTCCTTTTTGCATACCCTGGCACAATTTCTTGTTATTTTATAGTTTTGCATTTTTATTTTCATTTCTGATTATATTTTATTATTTCCAAATATAAAAAATACTCAAAAATATTTTTATAATTTTTTCACATTTTATTTTTCATTTTATTTTTATTTTTCTAACATAAAAAGCAATTTAATTACTTTTATCTTATTTGTTAAAAAACTTGAAAATAATATATAAATTATACTTTTATTTTTATTCTTTATTTTTATTCACACTGAATATATTTCTCTAAATATATTTTTATTTTTGTATATATTTTATTTATTATACATATTTAATATATATATATATATATATATATATATATATATATATATATATATATATATATATATATATATATATATATATATATATATATATATATATATATATATATATATATATATATATATATATATATATATATATATATATATATATATATATATATATATATATATATATATATATATATATATATATATATATTAAATACTTTAGAATAAAGATATAAAATATTATATTTTACTTTTATTATTATTTATACTTAAAAATACTTTTTTCTAAATATATTTTATTTTTTACACATACTATTTTATTTTTATTGTATATAAATAAAATAATTAATATATTAACTATCTTAAAGAAATTAGGGTTTGACCCTTAACCTAATAGAATTAATCTTATATTCATTTCTTTATTTTTACATTAAATATTTTTACATACTTAGAAAAAAACTTAAGTTTTTTTGCATAATTCATATTATTTGATATATTTGTTTATTTTGTTTATTTAAATATTGTCCATTTATTTATGCATTTGAATTCAATTTGGATGTAATAGTAAATTAGGATTTATATTTCCTGTCAAATACACCCTGTTGTACCCCAAAATTTGCCCTCCCATATTCTCCAAGAAATTGCCAAGTCAAGCTGCAAAATTCCCCAAGGGTTGCACAGTGCAAAGGCCTCCTATACAGTCAAAATTAGGGTTTGTGTTCTGATCAAGGAAAAGAAGTTTTCAAAGGCCCAATCAAGTCTCATATGCCTACAAATAAGGTCAAGTATCCTCATATCAAGTTTCAAGGCATTCAGCTCAAAATTGCACAGTCAAAACCCTAAATTGCACTACAGTCAACTGCAGGGGCAAAATGGTCATTTGACAGTCAAAAGTTCAAATTTTTGATCAACATATCATTTTGAAGCCACAAACATCATTTGATCAATGCTTGATCATGATTCTCAAAATTTGGCTCAGAAAATCATCAAGATGCAAAAGTTACTATATTTGGACAGTTGAAAAAGTCAACTGAAATTGACCAGGGCATAACTTTCACATGGATTATCAGAAAAATTCCATCCAAAGCTCATTTTGAAGAGAAAGACATTTCCTACAACTCATCTTCATACTTCGAGTCCAAGAAATGCTCTCACAAAAAGTTATCAATTTCAACATTATAGGTCATTTTCAAAAGTCAACAAAAAGAGACTTTAAGTCAAAGGCCATAACTTGAGATTGGTAAATCAAAATGACATGGGACCAAAGGCATTGGTTAGAGGACTCAAAGACCTTTCCAAAATGTCCAAGAACATGAGAAAAGCTTAAAATTTGAGCAAGTTATGCCTTGTAGAAGTTGGGAAATTTTTGGATATTTTGAAAAGTCAACTTTGGTTCAAA
Organism: Vicia faba; assembly: GCA_948472305.1. NCBI lineage: Eukaryota > Viridiplantae > Streptophyta > Magnoliopsida > Fabales > Fabaceae > Vicia > Vicia faba. The sequence goes on along the minus strand of OX451740.1, from coordinate 408,115,424 downwards.
TGACCTAAAATTGCTAATGGGCCCATTTTTCTTCCATGATTCATCATTCCAAGCATATGCACGACCACTTGGCCCAAAGGGAAGTATTTTCTCATTTTTTATTTATTTATTTGAATTATTATTTATATTAATTCATTTAAATTATTTAAATACATGAAAAATATCTAACTTGCCCTAACAAATCTTTTTATACATGTTTTGCCATCAAGATTTCGTGCACATGCTAATTAGGAAAGAATTGGATTGATTGGCATAATTTTGACACAAAGAATACTTGAAAAAGATTGAAAAAAGATCCTTAAAATCAAATTTCCAAAAATCATTATGGCAAGAGATTTGATTGAATTTTGTTAACCTAATGCCTTCACTACATAAGCATGATCACAAACCTAATCATAGAGAAAAAAAAGCTGCGCAGAAGAACTAAGAAAAAAACTTGGAAAATTGTTGAAAAAAGCCAAAACTGAAATCATCATTCCAGGGCGATTCAAAGCCTAATTTTCATTCCAATAGCTTGCTCAAGGTCTATTGAGCGTATTCCAATCAGAATCATCCCTCAAAACTCCAAGAACTGGTAAAACGAACACAAACTGTGTCAAGAAATTTTCAGAATCGTGCATCATGATTTGTGCATATTTTGCAATTTTTATTCATTGATTCATGTTTGTTATGAGTTTCTGAAACTAACCATGCAAATTAATTGCGTTTTTGTGCTATATACGTGATTTTTCCATTGATGCAGTCTAGGGTTTCTTGGGCTCCCAATTAGGGGTTTCCTAATAACGTAAAATTCGACCACCACAATGCCATGGATGGATTCAGGGAGTTTGGACGAACGAGAATCAACCCTCGCGCTCAATTTATGAGCGCTTGAGAGCTATTCGCTATTTTCCAATAGCATGCCTAAAACCACGCGTTTAAAACCGTTGCCTCATATCTTTGTTTTCAGGCACAGGAAGAAGATGGAGTCGTGGCAGTGTATGATACGCTAATTTGAATCTCGCGCGTTTTAACCCACTAACATCATGTTTTTATTTATTATATTTATATGTTATTACATGTTAAATGTACAAGCGATGGTTCAGTGGCAAATGCGTTGTTTGGAACGGTACATGACCTGGGTTCGAGCCCCAAGTCTTACAAGTTTCCATATTATTTTTCAAAAGCAATTCCCATGTGCTTCAAGGCTGCAGACGCATCATGTTCCTTCATCATCTATCCATACACGCGTCTAGCATATTCAGATCAAGGGCTGAGAATTGATGGACACCATGAGGATGAGTCAGCGCGCGTATACGTGTCATGCAAGGTCAACAAAAGCCATGCTCAATGGGCCAGCATTATTTGGGCTATACCTCTCATATGGGGACAGAACCCCCTAAGGTTTTGCCATTCAATTTTATTTTTTTTATTTTTTTTTATTTGTTTCAATTGTCCTTTTTTTCTTTAAATTATTAATTTTTTTTTTATAAACTATAAAATACATAAAAACTCAGAAAAGACAAAAAATGCAATAAATATTTTAGTTTAATATTTTCTTGTAAATAAATGCTTGGAATTTAATTAGTTTAAAATAGGTTGCAATTTTAATTTTTTTTTTCACAATAAAAATATAAAAAATGTAGAACTAGGTTTAATTGATAATTTTTATTTCCTTTTAATATTTCTTTTTCACAATAATAATATTTATTTTATTTATTTTTTATAATTAAATTTGCATGAAAATAATTTAGGGTTAATTTAGGTTAAAAATTTCAATATTTTTCTTAATAACTTAAAAAATAATTAGAACCAGGTTTAACATTTTATTTTAGTTTTAATTAATTCTTTTTTTATTAAATCTTAAAAAACATAAAAATACCAAAAACATTCTCTTTTAATTTAAATTTTAATTCCTCGTTAACATAAATTTTGCAAAAGGGTCCAACGCCCATATTCTTAATTGTTTAATTTCGCATTTTTTTTTCCGCTTAAATAATTATGTATCTCTCCCGAAGCTTTGTAACAATTACTTCTCGCACTTTACTTTATTTGCTTTATTTATTTTCCGTCAAATCGGGTCCGGTTTAATTTGGCGATGTGGACCCGCGCCATTTGTAATAGTTTTAGATTTACTTTTCCCGCAAATATTTTAACTGTTAACAAAGCATGCAAGAATGAATGACCCTAATAAAAACAAGCGTAGATCACCCATAACATGACAAGATAAATGCAAATGAAAACGACGCACAAATCGCACACACACCACCCCTAGGGTACGCCTCACTGTTGCCTTGCCTTCGAAAGGTGATCGTCGAGTAGAGGATGTCTTAGTAAGTCCTCATGATCCGGGAACCGGGCATGAGGGTAGCTTCTAAGGTGTCTTCCCATTGCTCTGGTGATCACCATGTCCCGAACTTCGAATTGACCCGAACACCTCCAATGGTGGTGCTACCTACCTCTCAATGGTGGGATGGCACTACTTTAAAGGACATTTACACAGACGAATTCCTTAGGGTGGGTAGGCGACTCCTGGATACTTGCTCTCTTCAAAAACAAACAAAAATCTTTTCACACCGATACTTTTCAAAAGCTTTCAAAACAATTTTTCAAACACTCTGATACAAGAGTCGAACTGAAACTTTCATAGAAACTTTTTAAAACCCACAGTTGAAAAGCAAACAAACCATTTTTGAAAACACAATGAGAAAGTATCTAAGAGCCCATGGATAACCATGGATAGAAAGGGTGCTAACACCTTCCCTTTCTATAATCTACCTCCCGAACCGAGAGCAATCTCTTTAAGGAATTTTTCTGTGCTTTTGTCCTTTCCATTTGGAGAAAATAAAAGACGGTGGCGACTCTTGCTTCCGCGACATTTCGCGAACCAGCGTTAAACAGTCAGTTCCAGATCCACCGATCACAGAACTGGCGACTCTGCTGGGGATTAAAACTTAAAGTGAGGTGTACCTTAGGGCTAGTTCATAACTGTGTTTTCACTTGTATTGATTTGCTTGCTTTACTATTGTGGGTTGCATCGGAGATACATGGATCCTAACCCGGATCTGGGGATACCCTGTTTAGGTAGCATAAGCTGTGAGGGACCTGTCCGGCGTAGACCGACACGGGTGAAACAGTGGCTACGTTGGTGTGGCACCTTGGTCTGTACCGATATCCCTTGTGTTGCAACAAGGAGAATATGGGTCTTCTAAGGAGTCATTAAGCACCAACAACCTTAGAACCTTAATTGACACAACCTGGCCTTTAGAACAGTAGCAGTATGCTACGCCCATTGAGGCTAAACTCTCGTGATGGTTCTGGCCGCAAGAAAAGATTGCGATGCTGGAGTTATGACCGATTGAGGGTAGTCAATGATATTGGGATCCTCTAAGAACCCGGTTACTTTTGATTAGGACAGGTATGAACCAACAAACTGAAAGAGGGTAGTACCTAGACCTCATGCTGGCCTGAACTTTAAGGGCTTGCCTTGTGTGACTTGTGTGCCTTACCATGTTTGCCTTTGTATCTATATGTGGTGTGCTTTATCATAACATCATAGCATCATGAGCATTGCATGCATCCTGCATAAGGACTGACCATTTCAAAGACAAGAGGGTTTCACCTTTGCTCTGTTTTGTAGGACATTATGATTCCTGTGCGAAGGAATACTATCCGGTTCAACTTTGTTCGTTCACCTGAGTTGCTTGATGAGTTGGTTAGCAGAATTCCAAATACCACTTCCTTCATTCAGAGGCATGGCTCCCTTCTCAGTCTAGTCACTGCAAAGCGGGATCAACAGTTGATGAGTGTTCTGACCCAGTTCTATGACCCTCTGTACCAGTGCTTCACCTTTCAAGACTTCCAGCTGGTCCCTACCCTGGAAGAGTTCTCTGATTTGCTTGGTATCCCTATTTTGGATCAGACTCCCTTTACTGGTTGGGAAAAGACCCTCAGGCTTGAGGATATTGCTGCAGCTCTTCCTTTGACCCATCAAGAGGTAACAGACAACTGGGTAACTAGAAGCGGAGTTAAGGGTTTCTTGGCCAAGTTTCTGATTGGTAAAGCTAACAATTTCTGGAATGACCTAGACTTTAGGGCATATGAAGATGTCTTGGCTCTCCTAATCTATGGGTTAGTCCTGTTTCCTAATCCTGACAACTTCATCAATGTCACTGCCATAAGGATCTTTATGTCTCAGAATCCTGTGCCCACTCTCTTGGGTGACATCTTGCAACAACTTCATGCCCGTACTACCCGAAGAAGAGGAACCCTATGGTGTTGTATCCCTTTGTTGGATAGGTGGTTTATTTCGCACCTCCCTAAGTTCTTACTGAAGAACCAAGAAGGAAGAGGTTGGGCTCATAGGTTAATGTCTCTCACCGATAAAGACATCATTTGGACTTGTAGAGGTTTGGATGAGATAGCTATTATTGATCGATGCGGGGAGTATCCTAATGTTCCTCTGATTGGTACCCAAGGAGGGATCTCTTACAATCCATGTCTAGCACTCCGTCAGTTTGGAAGAGCAAGAAGAGCAGGCCCCCATGAGATGTTGGTGCCTCACATCAGTTTCGAGTTTCAGGTGGATAGTGACGAGCTGCGTCGTAGGTTCATCAAGGCTTGGGATAAGGTTCATAAAGCTGACCCACAAGAGTTAGGGCCAAAGACTTCTTTACCTATGGAAGCCTACTACAAATGGGTCCGCACCCGTGCTCAGAAGTTAGGCATGCCGTATGAAGCTGTCAGACCCGTCATTCTTGAGTGTCCTGACAAAGATGGTGTTCCTCCAACTGTCCTTCCTCCTCAGATACCTACTGACTATGAGACATTGAAGAGATCTTGGTCGCAACTGCGAGAAGAGCGGGATTCTTACCGGGAAAAGTTCAACGAGCAAGAATCAAAGATCCAGAAGCTGACCAAGCAGTTGGAGAATGAGAGAGCTCTGAATGCCTACATCCGTACTGAGAAGAGGAGACCATGGGATCAATAAGGAGCCCCAGATGTGCTTTTACAGTTTTATTTCCTTTCCAGTATTTCCTTTCATGTAACGCCTAAGGGCAACTTGTTGAATAATTTCAGTTGCAAAGTTGAATCTAATGAAGTGTGTTCTTTTTTGTTTACAAAGTTGATTCCCGATTGTCTTTGAAAACATAAATCATACGCATTTCATACATCATGGGCATAGCAGGTTTTTCCTCTTTTCAGGTTGCTTACAGTTCTTCGCTGTTTATTTCAGCATCATGAATCCCGAATCTGCATCAACTGAGACATCAATCAAGGCTCTTCAGGCGCAGAATGCACAGTTTCAAGAATTAATCAAGGGTCTGGCTCAAGGCCAAGAAGAACTAAAGGCTATGCTCCTGAAGAAGGAGAAGAAGAAGAAGAGAAGAACTGTTCTGTTCAACTCGGGCCTAAGGTTTGGCAATACTCTGCAGCATGAAGAGGCTGGTTCTTCTGTTGGCAAGAGTCCTTCTCAGGCAGAAGTAAAGGTCCCTAGTCCGGTAGTCTCCGACAACGAGACATATTTTGATGAAGAGTAGTACCCTCCTGCAGACGACAGATACAAGCAACTGGAGGACAGATTGAAGGCTATGGAGGTTCAACAAGTACCAGGGCTGGATTTCAGAGATCTGGGTTTGTCAACTGGTGTGATTATTCCCCACAAGTTCAAAGCACCCTCCTTCTCTAAGTATGACGGGGCGTCTTGTCCCAAGCTGCATCTGAGGTCCTATGTTCGGAAAATTCAGCCGTACTCTGCGGATAAGAATTTATGGATCCACTTCTTCCAGGAGAGTCTTTCAGGGACTCATCTGGAATGGTTCTATCAGCTGGATGGGACCAAGGTTCGTAACTGGGAGGAGTTGGCTACTGCTTTCTATAAGCAGTATCAATATAATGCCGACCTTGCCCCTACACGTACCCAACTCCAGGGTATGTCGTTAGGTGCAAGCGAAGGTTTTAAGGAGTACGCTCAGAAGTGGAGAGACCTGGCTGGCAGGGTGCAGCCACCGTTGACTGATCGGGAGTTAGTGGACATGTTCTTGGGGACCCTATCTGGGCCATTTTTCAACCATCTCATTGGGAATTCTTCTGCTGGTTTCACTGATTTGATCTTGACTGGAGAGAGGATTGAAGCTGGGTTAAAATCTGGAAAAATTCCGAAGGGTGCATCATCCAGTTCTGAGAAGAAACCCTTCAAGAAGGAGTCTAGTGCCGTATATGGTTCCAGGAGATCAGAGAGACATGAGCACCGCCAATCTGTCAGTGCGGTAATGATTGCTAAGCCTGCTGCCGCTCCCCGGCCAAACAATCCTCAGAAGGTTGAAAGACCCCAGAGAGAATTCACCCGCTTAAGCATGACTTTGTCGCAGATCCTGCCACAGTTGCTCTCGACCAACTTAGTGACTGTCAGGGAGGCTCCTAAGTTCCCCAATACTGCATCCCCCAAGTACAATCCGAATGCTCGTTGTGCTTACCATTCAGATAGCCCGGGGCACTCTACTGATGACTGTTGGGCGTTAAAAAATAAGGTGCAAGACCTTATCGACGCAAAGGAGATACAGTTCGAAGTGCCGGCGAAGCCGAATGTAGTTACTGCTCCTATGCCTCAGCATGGGGTGAATGCTGTGGATGAAGATGTTTATGCCATTTCTGTGGATGATCTAGCCACTCCTCTAAAGATTGTCAAGAAGAACCTACTGTAGGCCGGTTTATTTCCGGGTTGTAGTGAGGGTTGCCTGTTCTGTGCTGTGTCCCCATCTGGTTGTCCCTTGCTAAAGTTAGGCATCCAAAGCTTAATGGATAGCAAGGAGATTCTATTCAAGAAGTCTGATGTTCGGTTGGTCCCAGTGGAAGAAGTTTCTGTGGTGACTATCTTCAATAATCCGATCCCGGCTCTCCCGAAGAAGCCCATTCAAATCATGACCGTTGCACCTGTTATTATCACTATTCCAGGGCCCTTGCCTTATGTATCTGATAAAGCTGTCCCTTGGCACTATGGGGCAGACGTATATGTAAATGGGATTAAACAAGAGCTCAACGCTGGCGCCAGCATTTGTGACATCACTGGCCCAGCCAAAGTGACCCGCAGTGGCAGGCTCTTCTCACCTGACATTGCACCGCCTGCTGCCCGAAGACCGCTTCTCATAACCCCCGCAAGTATACCTGTTCCTGCTGTTGATCCGATTGTTTCTCCTGCTGCCGAGTCATCCAATGCTCGGGGCAAGGGAATTGAAGTTGAGCCTGCCCAGATGGAGGCACCCGTACCTATAACTGCTGAGGCCTCCCCACAAGAGATGGAGGAGATTCTGAAGATCATAAAGAAGAGCGATTTTAATGTTGTGGAACAGTTGGGGCATACGCCCTCCAAGATCTCCATGCTCTCTTTATTGCTGTGCTCCGAGGCCCATGCTAAGGCCCTAATCTCATTCCTCAAGACGGCCCATGTGCCACATGAAACCTCTGCAGTCCAGTTCACTGATTGCGTGGCAAGTCTAACGGCAGACAATGGCTTGGGTTTCTCAGACGCTGACTTGACTGCAAAGGGAAGAGACCATAATGATGCTCTGCATGTCTCTATTGAATGCAGAGGCACTACCTTGGCACATGTGTTGGTTGATACTGGGTCATCTTTGAATGTGCTACCCAAGAAGGCTCTGGACCGTCTAGATTGTGAAGGACTGGAATTAAAACCCAGCAACATCATCGTCAGGGCCTTTGATGGTTCAAAGAGGATGGTCCATGGAGAGGTTGACATTTCGATTCGTGTGGGCTCTCAGGTGTTCGATTCCACTTTTTATGTGATGGATATCCGTCCATCTTACTCTTGTCTATTGGGTCGACCGTGGATACATAAGGCTGGGGCAGTGACCTCTACCTTGCATCAGAAGCTGAAGTACCCCGTCAGAGGAAAGATTGTCACTGTGCAAGGAGAGGAGGAATATATGGTGAGCCACCTGAACTCCTTCAGGTACATTGAGATGGATGGGGAGTTTATTGAAACCCCCTTTCAGCATTTCGAGGAGGTGTTCCCAATAGCAGCAGAAACAGAAGAAGGTGGTCCTTTGAAGATGGTTTCCCTGAAGGATGCCCGGGCTGTGGTTCAGAAGGGTGAATGTGCCGACTGGGGCAGACTTCCAGACTTTACTCAGAAGACTGATAAACTTGGGCTGGGTTTTACCACAGAAGGTCAGAGAGCTATGAGGAAAGCGAAGATCGGAAGACCTCCGGTATTTATTAAAAGTTCAGGAGTGAATGCGGTCGGGGAAGACAATGAAGTGGACGAAGCTGAGTTTAATAGCTGGATCTATCCGACGACCGAAGGCGGATTGAACAACTGGATTGCTAAGGATCATACTCCTGTTACCTTTGTGACGCAGTAATAAATTTCTTTGTTTCGTTATTTTGTAATAAACAATGATAAACTCTATGGCCCGGTGTCTTACCCGAGGCACCGTGGTTCTATTTGTGAGGGCATACAAACTGTCATTTCATATATCATGAATGAAAATCTTGGACGTATTTTCGCATTGCAAATATTGTGTTCCTTTTCTGTCTTTCTTTCCCTTTACATAATTTTCAAAAACAGCTGTATTTACACACACACTCACTCATACAGGTTTCAATCCACTCTGGATCTTACTGATAACAACTCTGCTACTGCCAATTATGACTTTGAAAATCCGATCAACTTAGCCGAAGACGAAGGTGAAGATGATTGCGAAGTGCCTGGCGAGCTTGCAAGATTGTTGCTTCAGGAAGAGAGGGCAATTCAACCCCATGAAGAGCCAGTGGAAACCATAAACTTGGGTACCGAAGCAGACAGAAAAGAGGTAAAGATTGGTGCCAACCTAGAGCTCAGCGTGAAGCAACGGTTAACCAAGATGTTACATGATTATATGGAGATCTTTGCCTGGTCCTACGAAGACATGCCCGGGTTGGATACCGATATTGTGGTCCATCACTTGCCAACTAAGGAAGACTGCCCTCCAGTTAAGCAAAAGGTCCGTCGGATGCGTCCAGAGATGTCTGAAAAGATTAAGGCCGAGGTCATGAAACAGTTTGATGCCGGGTTTCTTGCAGTGACTTCTTACCCGCAGTGGGTTGCTAATGTGGTGCCGGTACCTAAGAAGGACGGTAAGGTCAGAATGTGTGTCGACTACAGGGATCTGAACAGGGCCAGCCCCAAGGATGACTTCCCTTTACCTCACATTGATGTCCTTGTTGATAATACGGCTCAGCACAAAGTATTCTCTTTCATGGATGGCTTTTCAGGTTACAATCAGATTAAGATGGCACCTGAAGACATGGAAAAGACTACATTTGTTACTCAGTGGGGCACCTTCTGCTACAAGGTCATGCCTTTTGGGTTAAAGAACGCTGGGGCAACCTACCAACGTGCTATGGTTTCTTTATTTCATGACATGATCCATCATGAGATAGAAGTGTATGTGGACGACATGATTGCTAGGTCCCAGACTGAGGAAGAGCACCTAGATCATCTGCAGAAGTTGTTTGACCGGTTGAAACTGTACAAGCTAAGATTGAACCCAAACAAATGCACCTTCGGGGTAAGATCTGGAAAGTTGTTAGGCTTCGTGGTCAGTGACAAAGGTATTCAAGTGGACCCTGCTAAGGTCAAAGCTATTCAAGAGATGCCAGTTCCTAAAACAGAGAAGGAAGTCAGAGGCTTTTTAGGATGCCTGAATTATATTGCTCGCTTCATCTCACATCTGACTGCTACTTGTGAGCCAATCTTCAAGCTGCTGAAGAAAGATCAGGTAGTACGTTGGAACGATGAATGTCAGGCTGCTTTTGACAGAATCAAAGAGTATCTCCAAGAACCACCTATCCTTATGCCACCGGTTGAAGGGAGACCTCTGATACTATATCTAACAGTGCTTGACAATTCAATGGGGTGTGTGCTGGGGCAGCATGACGAGTCTGGCCGAAAAGAACATGCCATTTATTACCTTAGCAAAAAGTTTACCGACTGTGAGACCCGATACTCACTGCTTGAGAAAACTTGCTGCGCTTTGGTATGGGCTGCTCGCCGGCTGAGACAGTATATGCTGACTCACACTACCTTGTTGATCTCAAAGATGGATCCGATAAAGTACATATTCAAAAAGCCTGCTCTGTCTGGGAGAATAGCAAGATGGCAAATGATCTTGACGGAATACGACATTCAATACACAACCCAGAAAGCCATCAAGGGAAGTATATTGGCAGACCACCTGGCACATCAAGCTGTAGATGACTATCAATCAATGAACTTCGAGTTTCCGGATGAAAGCATCATGATTGTAACAGATTGTGAAGTGCCTGAACCGGATGAAGGACCTGAACCAGGATCCCGATGGTCTATGCACTTTGATGGAGCCTCCAATGCTTTGGGTAATGGTATCGGCGCCATAATCATATCTCCTCAAGGTACTCATACTCCACTCACTGCCCGGCTATGTTTCAACTGTACCAACAACATGGCAGAGTATGAGGCGTGCATCATGGGTCTTTAAGCTGCGATCGACCTAAGGATCAAGTTTCTAAGTGTCTTCGGAGATTCCGCTCTTGTGGTCAATCAGATCAAAGGAGAGTGGGATACGAAACATCCAAACCTGATTCCTTACAGAGAATGTGTGTTGTCCCTGATCCCCCACTTCACAGAGATAACCTTTGAGCACTTTCCAAGAGAAGAGAATCAGCTGGCAGACGTGTTAGCTACAATGTCTTCAATGTTCAAGGTCAAATGGGACAATGAGGCTCCCCAAATCATCATCTGGAAACTGGACGAACCGGCATACTGTTGTGATCTCGAAACTGAATTGGTGACTGAGAAGCCTTGGTACCACGAAGTGAAGAGATATCTGGAAGCTCAGGAATACCCTGAAGGTGCCTCTGTCAATGATAAGAAATTCCTGAGGAGGTTCGCAGCCAAGTTCTTCCTTAGCAACGACATCTTGTACAAGCGAAACCATGATTCAACCTTACTGCGTTGTGTGGATAAGACTGAAGCAGAAAGGATCATGGAAGAGCTACATGAAGGGACCTTTGGTACACATTCCAGTGGACACACTATGGCTAAGAAGATCCTACGGGCAGGATATTACTGGTCCACAATGGAAGCTGACTGCTACCAACACTCCAGGACATGCCACAAGTGCCAGATTTATGCAGACAAGGTGCATGTTCCTCCGGTTCCCCTGAATGTTCTAACTGCGCTTTGGCCGTTTGCAATGTGGGGCATAGACATGATCGGCGAGATTAAACCTACAGCATCCAATGTACATCGCTTCATCCTAGTGGCGATTGACTATTTTACAAAGTGGGTCGAAGCAGCATCCTATGCTACGGTAACCAAGACTGTTGTGGCACGGTTCATTCGACATAATCTGATCTGTCGGTACGGCGTCCCTGAGCGGATAATTACAGACAACGGTACCAATCTGAACAATAAGATGATCGCTGAGCTCTGCGAACAGTTCAAGATACAACACCACAATTCTTCTCCTTACAGACCGAAGATGAATGGGGCTATAGAAGCAGCGAATAAGAACATCAAGAAAATCGTGCAGAAGATGACCGTGACCTATAAAGATTGGCACGAGATGTTACCGTTCGCTCTACATGGGTACCGTACCTCAGCCAGGACGTCAACCGGGGCAACTCCTTTCTCTCTGGTTTATGGCATGGAGGCAGTCTTGCCAATCGAAGTACAAATTCCTTCTCTCCGGATAATGAAGGATGCAAATCTGAACGAAGATGATTGGATCCAGACACGACTTGATCAGCTCAACCTCATTGACGAAAAGAGACTTGCTGCTATCTGTCATGGTCAGACGTATCAGAAACGGATGATCAGGGCATTTAACAAAAAGGTCAGACCACAAGAATATCAAGTTGGGGATCTGGTAATCAAGAGAATCATCCTTCCTCAGAGTGATCCAAGGGGCAAATGGACCCCTACGTACGAAGGGCCATTTGTGGTTAAACATGTGTTCTCAGGAGGCGCAATGATATTAACCAACATGGATGGTGACGACCTTCCTCACCCCGCCAATGCAGATATAGTAAAAAGATACTACGCATAAAAAAGACCCGCTAGGCTGACATGCCTAGGCAAAAATTAGGGCTTCCCGTCGAACCAAAAGGGTTCGGGAAAAATGAAGGGATGAAAATGAAAAAATCTGTACACCCGGCAAGTCGAAAACCTGAAAAGGCGGCTTGGGCAAAAATGGGTATCCCGGTGGACCGAAAACCCGAAAGGGGGGTCCAGGCAAAAATTAGGGATAAAAGCGTAATACTATGTCTCATTGATCACTTTGCATCCAGAATCCGGTATCTACGTCAAGTTCAGACGGCATCGATCAGTCAGCTTCATCTTCGACCAAGGTCATCAAGTGATGAGACGCTCGGAGTTATAAAGGCAATAGCAGAGTTGAAACCCAGTGGATCATTCATATTTCACACAGCTGTTTTATTTTCTTGTACAAAATTTGTATAAACTCTTTTGTTCGGCGGCGTTCCTCTTACTAGGACGTCAGCCTCTTGTACACAAAACGCCTATTCACAGGCCATTCAAAATTAATACAAATATATTTTCAGTTAAACGTGCCCAGTGCTTTTCTTTTTCTGTTTTGTTTTGCGAAGAACGTCCAAGGTTCAATTTGTGATATATGCATTGACAATAATTTGCTAACTCATAAAATATTTGCATACGAAACAAAGGAATTAATTGCAGGTGACACTAGAAACAGGGGCAATAAAGAGTTGTCTGAGCAGTCTAATTGTTCTGTCCTTTAAGGTACCAAGGTAGGTTCAGCTAAGGAACATAACCAGATACCTTAATTCCCCAGAGAGCGGTTCAGCAAAACAATACACTCTTCTCCAAGCAAAACTATCAAAAGGAAGTTGGGTATCCTCCAGCAGATATCAACATTCCCCAGCAGCATATATTCTTAACAAGCATCCCCAGCAGTCTTGGTCTAAAGATTGTTCCCCGGCGGAATATCCACATTCAAAGGAATCACTTCCCCAACATATCAAAACTTCCCCAGGAGAGTCCAATCTGATTCCCCAGGAAAGTAGGAATTCATATCCCCAAGCAATAAGCTTATCCCCAGTAGATTCTGGAAGCTTATCCCCTCGCAGAGCACGAACGTGTCGTCCGGCTTGATTTAAAGAGTTATTTCCTTAACAGGATATAACTGGGTTATCCTCAGCCAAAAGCCACGGAAAGAGCGTCGACAAAGTCTTCCTATCCCCAGCAAACTATTATCAACACTCAGCAAGGCATCCCTCTCCCCACAGAGTATTGCTTCCCAGCATGATCGCTAGAGTATCTTTTCTCCCCGCAGAATCTTCCATTTGCCAAGTTTATTCCGCAACGAAGTCATCTTCTCTTACCGGTATTCTTGCAGTTATCATCCCCAGCGGAGGCAAAGCTTATTCTTCAACATCAGCCCAGGATATGACTTCCCGGCACCCATCAAGGATTTACTTTCCTAGACAAAAGCATACATAAAATATCACATACATCATTACAACATGCATAGACACATCATATCATACAAGTCTCATTTATATTGAGAACATCCTTGCTTGATCCATATCATGCATTGCATATGACTGACCTTTACCCTTTCAGGAAAGATCCAGTTAAGTTCTCAAGCTATATTTCAAGACCTAGACCGGTTCAGTTAAATCGCCCCAAGATTTTCCTGATGCTTATCCAGTCAAAGGCCTTCTCTGGTTCAGTCAGATCGACCCTAAGATCTCCCTGATGCTTATCCAGTTGAAGACATTTCAAGACCTAGACCGGTTCAGGTAAATCTCCCCAAGATTTTCCTGATGCTTATCCAGTCAAAGGCCTTCTCTGGTTCAGTCAGATCGACCCTAAGATCTCCCTGATGCTTATCCAGTTGAAGACATTTCAAGACCTAGACCGGTTCAGGTAAATCTCCCCAAGATTTTCCTGATGCTTATCCAGTCAAAGGCCTTCTCTGGTTCAGTCAGATCGACCCTAAGATCTCCCTGATGCTTACCCAGTTGAAGATATTTCAAGACCTTGTCCGGTTCAGTTAAATCGACCCTAAGATTTTCCTGATGCTTTTCCAGTCAAAGGCCTTCTCTGGTTCAGTCAGATCGACCCTAAGATCTCCCTGATGCTTATCCAGTTGAAGATATTTCAAGACCTTGATCGGTTCAGTTAAATCGACCCTAAGATTTTCCTGATGCTTATCCAGTCAAAGGCCTTCTCTGGTTCAGTCAGATCGACCCTAAGATCTCCCTGATGCTTATCCAGTTGAAGATATTTCAAGACCTTGTCCGGTTCAGTTAAATCGACCCTAAGATTTTCCTGATGCTTATCCAGTCAAAGGCCTTCTCTAGTTCAGTCAGATCGACCCTAAGATCTCCCTGATGCTTATCCAGTTGAAGATATTTCAAGACCTTGTCCGGTTCAGTTAAATCGCCCTAAGATTTTCCTGATGCTTATCCAGTCTAAGGCCTTCTCTGGTTCAGTCAGATCGACCCTAAGATCTCCCTGATGCTTATCCAGTTGAAGATATTTCAAGACCTTGTCCGGTTCAGTTAAATCGCCCTAAGATTTTCCTGATGCTTATCCAGTCAAAGGCCTTCTCTGGTTCAGTCAGATCGACCCTAAGATCTCCCTGATGCTTATCCAGTTGAAGATATTTCAAGACCTAGACCGGTTCAGTTAAATCGACCCCAAGATTTTCCTGATGCTTATCCAGTCAAAGGCTTTCTCTGGTTCAGTCAGATCGACCCTAAGATCTTCCTGATTCTTAGACACTCAAGATTTTTCTCTACGAGCGTTGTTGAAATTAAAGTCATCCAAGGTTCTCTTGCTATTCATGCTAAGGCAGTAACCATCCCTGGTTCATTCATCGCCGTTTGAATCTCCAGACTCAGCTCCTGTAACCAGTCAGGACACATCTATACCAAGCATCTAAAAATCAGCTTCTGCAACGTGTCAGGTACTCATTTTCTGTTTTGCAGGTATGCAGGTTCTCGCTAAGGAATCCCTACGCAATCAACATCCAGATGGCATCTATAAGCCCATCATCCTATCCAGCAATCTCCAAATGGCATCTATAAGCCCATTCCCCCATCACACCGCTAACATGTGAGCGCAAATTTCTGGGCACTCTAGTGTCCAATCATCTTCTACCCTCGGATTACGAAAGGCACGTCAGCCAATCTGCATCCTCAGGTCTAAGAAGATTGAACAGGGGCAACTGTTGTACCCCAAAATTTGCCCTCCCATATTCTCCAAGAAATTGCCAAGTCAAGCTGCAAAATTCCCCAAGGGTTGCACAGTGCAAAGGCCTCCTATACAGTCAAAACTAGGGTTTGTGTTCTGATCAAGGAAAAGAAGTTTTCAAAGGCCCAATCAAGTCTCATATGCCTACAAATAAGGTCAAGTATCCTCATATCAAGTTTCAAGGCATTCAGCTCAAAATTGCACAATCAAAACCCTAAATTGCACTACAGTCAACTACAGGGGCAAAATGGTCATTTGACAGTCAAAAGTTCAAATTTTTTATCAACATATCATTTTGAAGCCACAAACATCATTTGATCAATGCTTGATCATGATTCTCAAAATTTGGCTCAGAAAATCATCAAGATGCAAAAGTTACTATATTTGGACAGCTGAAAAAGTCAACTGAAATTGACCAGGGCATAACTTTCACATGGATTATCATAAAAATTCCATCCAAAGCTCATTTTGAAGAGAAAGACATTTCCTACAACTCATCTTCATACTTCGAGTCCAAGAAATGCTCTCACAAAAAGTTATCAATTTCAACATTATAGGTCATTTTCAAAAGTCAACAAAAAGAGACTTTAAGTCAAAGGCCATAACTTGAGATTGGTAAATCAAAATGACATGGGACCAAAGGCATTGGTTAGAGGACTCAAAGACCTTTCCAAAATGTCCAAGAACATGAGAAAAGCTTAAAATTTGAGCAAGTTATGCCTTGTAGAAGTTGGGAAATTTTTGGATATTTTGAAAAGTCAACTTTGGTTCAAATGACCTAAAATTGCTAATGGGCCCATTTTTCTTCCATGATTCATCATTCCAAGCATATGCACGACCACTTGGCCCAAAGGGAAGTATTTTCTCATTTTTTATTTATTTATTTGAATTATTATTTATATTAATTCATTTAAATTATTTAAATACATGAAAAATATCTAACTTGCCCTAACAAATCTTTTTATACATGTTTTGCCATCAAGATTTCGTGCACATGCTAATTAGGAAAGAATTGGATTGATTGGCATAATTTTGACACAAAGAATACTTGAAAAAGATTGAAAAAAGATCCTTAAAATCAAATTTCCAAAAATCATTATGGCAAGAGATTTGATTGAATTTTGTTAACCTAATGCCTTCACTACATAAGCATGATCACAAACCTAATCATAGAGAAAAAAAAGCTGCGCAGAAGAACTAAGAAAAAAACTTGGAAAATTGTTGAAAAAAGCCAAAACTGAAATCATCATTCCAGGGCGATTCAAAGCCTAATTTTCATTCCAATAGCTTGCTCAAGGTCTATTGAGCGTATTCCAATCAGAATCATCCCTCAAAACTCCAAGAACTGGTAAAACGAACACAAACTGTGTCAAGAAATTTTCAGAATCGTGCATCATGATTTGTGCATATTTTTCAATTTTTATTCATTGATTCATGTTTGTTATGAGTTTCTGAAACTAACCATGCAAATTAATTGCGTTTTTGTGCTATATACGTGATTTTTCCATTGATGCAGTCTAGGGTTTCTTGGGCTCCCAATTAGGGGTTTCCTAATAACGTAAAATTCGACCACCACAATGCCATGGATGGATTCAGGGAGTTTGGACGAACGAGAATCAACCCTCGCGCTCAATTTATGAGCGCTTGAGAGCTATTCGCTATTTTCCAATAGCATGCCTAAAACCACGCGTTTAAAACCGTTGCCTCATGTCTTTGTTTTCAGGCACAGGAAGAAGATGGAGTCGTGGCAGTGTATGATACGCTAATTTGAATCTCGCGCGTTTTAACCCACTAACATCATGTTTTTATTTATTATATTTATATGTTATTATATGTTAAATGTACAAGCGATGGTTCAGTGGCAAATGCGTTGTTTGGAACGGTACATGACCTGGGTTCGAGCCCCAGGTCTTACAAGTTTCCATATTATTTTTCAAAAGCAATTCCCATGTGCTTCAAGGCTGCAGACGCATCATGTTCCTTCATCATCTATCCATACACGCGTCTAGCATATTCAGATCAAGGGCTGAGAATTGATGGACACCATGAGGATGAGTCAGCGCGCGTATACGTGTCATGCAAGGTCAACAAAAGCCATGCTCAATGGGCCAGCATTATTTGGGCTATACCTCTCATATGGGGACAGAACCCCCTAAGGTTTTGCCATTCAATTTTATTTTTTTTATTTTTTTTATTTGTTTCAATTGTCCTTTTTTTCTTTAAATTATTATTTTTTTTTATATACTATAAAATACATAAAAACTCAGAAAAGACAAAAAATGCAATAAATATTTTAGTTTAATATTTTCTTGTAAATAAATGCTTGGAATTTAATTAGTTTAAAATAGGTTGCAATTTTAATTATTTTTTTTCACAATAAAAATATAAAAAATGTAGAACTAGGTTTAATTGATAATTTTTATTTCCTTTTAATATTTCTTTTTCACAATAATAATATTTATTTTATTTATTTTTTATAATTAAATTTGCATGAAAATAATTTAGGGTTAATTTAGGTTAAAAATTTCAATATTTTTCTTAATAACTTAAAAAATAATTAGAACCAGGTTTAACATTTTATTTTAGTTTTAATTAATTCTTTTTTTATTAAATCTTAAAAAACATAAAAATACCAAAAACATTCTCTTTTAATTTAAATTTTAATTCCTCGTTAACATAAATTTTGCAAAAGGGTCCAACGCCCATATTCTTAATTGTTTAATTTCGCATATTTTTTTTTCCGCTTAAATAATTATGTATCTCTCCCGAAGCTTTGTAACAATTACTTCTCGCACTTTACTTTATTTGCTTTATTTATTTTCCGTCAAATCGGGTCCGGTTTAATTTGGCGATGTGGACCCGCGCCATTTGTAATAGTTTTAGATTTACTTTTCCCGCAAATATTTTAACTGTTAACAAAGCATGCAAGAATGAATGACCCTAATAAAAACAAGCGTAGATCACCCATAACATGACAAGATAAATGCAAATGAAAACGACGCACAAATCGCATACACACCACCCCTAGGGTACGCCTCATTGTTGCCTTGCCTTCGAAAGGTGATCGTCGAGTAGAGGATGTCTTAGTAAGTCCTCATGATCCGGGAACCGGGCATGAGGGTAGCTTCTAAGGTGTCTTCTCATTGCTCTGGTGATCACCATGTCCCGAACACCTCCAATGGTGGTGCTACCTACCTCTCAATGGTGGGATGGCACTACTTTAAAGGACATTTACACAGACGAATTCCTTAGGGTGGGTAGGCGACTCCTGGATACTTGCTCTCTTCAAAAACAAACAAAAATCTTTTCACACCGACACTTTTCAAAAGCTTTCAAAACAATTTTTCAAACACTCTGATACAAGAGTCGAACTGAAACTTTCATAGAAACTTTTTAAAACCCACAGTTGAAAAGCAAACAAACCATTTTTGAAAACACAATGAGCAAGTATCTAAGAGCCCATGGATAACCATGGATAGAAAGGGTGCTAACACCTTCCCTTTCTATAATCTACCTCCCGAACCGAGAGCAATCTCTTTAAGGAATTTTTCTGTGCTTTTGTCCTTTCCATTTGGAGAAAATAAAAGACGGTGGCGACTCTTGCTTCCGCGACATTTCGCGAACCAGCGTTAAACAGTCAGTTCCAGATCCACCGATCACACACCCCCATTCAAAGATTGTACCCCCATCCCCATTATCATGTTGTAATAGCTTAGACTTTTAATTCTCGCGCTTTATGCTTTCAATTATGCCATGATTAGAGATTAGGGTTTGTATGCAAAAATCCAAAATCAACAAGTAGCTTGACCTAATCAAAGACAAAAATGCATGAAAATCAATACACAGTGCACACTTGCATCCCTAGGGTTACAATCCACTTGTTGCCTTAAAAATGGGCCATGTTGTGCATGTTGGGTACTTTGGCAAAACAAAAACAAAACAAAAAATCATATTCCCTCGATGATGCTATCTTGGTTGTCTAAACAAAAATGATCAAGTCCCTCAAAAATTTGCCAAAGGTACTTGACACAATTGCTATCATGGTCTGTACGATGACCCGCGCCTGTCCGGTTTAACATCCTAATACAAGGTTGTTTACTAAATGCAATGGTAAAACAACACTGTCAAAAGGGTTAAAAACATTAGGAAATATCTTTGAGTAAATTAGGGTAGATAGCTCTTAGTTACTTGATCAAAAGCTTTCAAAACATCCTTGTTATTTTCATACACACTTCACAACACAATTTCAAAACATTTCCCAAAACAAACTTTCAAACATTGAAATCTTTTCAAAGAGACAAAACACCTTTGTATACATTCAAACAAGAATAATTACAAAGGTTTCCACAACAATGGCCTCTTTTCAAAACATCTTTCAAAACCACACACAAAGCACCATTTCAAACAATTGAAAATCAAAAGCAAGTGATCTAAACAAGTAACTAAGAGCCCATGGATAACCATGGATGAAAAGGGTGCTTGCACCTTACCTTTTCATAATCTACTCCCCGAACCCAAGAAAACATCTCAAAGGTCTTTCCTGTGCTTTTTGACCTTTCCTTAGGATAAAATAAAAAGTCGGCGGCGACTCTTGCTAAACTGAAACATTTGCGAACACAAACGCAAAACCTCAAGTCAGTTCTCCCATCGTATCACAAGTACAATTGTATCTTCTGGTCCTCTTAAGAACATCAATTTTGCTAGACGTTACTGACGGAAACTATAACTTTGTGAGATACCCCATAATGGACATGCACATGCAAGGTTAGTATATAGTTTCATTTTTTTGACATTTCTTTTGGAAAAATAAATATGCTATGATGTAAGTGCAAATGATCATGGGGTTACTACTTCCATGATACTGATTTCTATTGTACTATCTCTGCATAGTCTATTAGTACCAGGATCACAAGTTCAGTACATAAAACAAAGAACCTTATGAACATATTTGGATCTCAGAAAATAAATACGAGAGCATCATAGTCACCAACAAAAATCCAGAGCATAACCATTAGAACCGATAGTCATCGTCTGAGTATAGTCACCATCTGGACATAAGTAACCATCTGAACATAGTCACCATTTGTACCTGTGATAAAGTATTCCCGCCCCACTCATGGGTGAAGACTAGGTCAGGGTAAGGCAATGGTAACTCAAAATTATGGGTTCGCTTGAGAGTACTATCATCGTACACGTATGTCATAATGATAGCACCTCATTAAAACCTCATCTGAGTGTGGACGACACATCGGTATAGGGAAATCTACATCCCCTATCCGTCGTGTTCCACTCTATTCCTAGGGTCCCTATGGTTGTCAATTGGCTTGGGTTTTGGGCCTTTTACCTCTTGTAACACCCACCCAACAAGAAAAAGATCCAGTACAACAGTAGTATATGGAAAACAGTAAAATGTAATGCATAAACATGCTCAAGTATATACAACTTGAATGAATAAACAAAAAGCATAAAAAATAAACACCTAAAGAAAGGAAACAAGAGCTAGTAGCGACTCTGGGATGGACCAGCATTTGGTCGACCTATCCCCAGTGAAGTCGCCAGCTGAAACAACCAGCTGAAAATCATCAAACAATGAAGTCTCCATCGGACGACTTTTATCCCACATGTAGGGAAAGGTAAACACCAAGAAAACCTAAGAAGGGAGAAGTCACGGTCTTGCAACCGAGAGATCGGGTAAGGGAGTCTGCTACGCGGGGGGAAGGTATTAGCACCCCACACGCCCGTAGTACTCTACGATATCCACTCTTATCATCTATCTTATGGGTGTGTTTAATCTATGCTTACTGTTTACTAAAGCTAAAGTGAGAATACATGCAAAAGAAATGAGAAAATAATGTAGGGAAAATAAGGTTGTACTCGCTTGGGCCCTACCCCAATACCTACGTATCCTTTTTGAGGAATCAGAGATACCGTAGTTTGGCTCAAATTTTTGTTTGTTTTGTGTTTTTTATGGACAATGTTATTTCCGCCTTCTGCCGCAGCTAAACCTTTGGAGTCTTATGCATTGGCAAAGAAGTAAACTAATCATGTCCTTACCTGAAAAGGGTTTTTGGAGAAAGGGTGCTTAGACGCACAAAAGGGTTTGAATTGGTTTTTATTTTTGTTTCCTTGAAAAAAATTTATGTGAGATTAGCATGTTTTTGATTTGCTAAAGAAAATATTTTTAGTTTTAGATGCAAGGATGCAAAAAGGGGAAGAAAAGAGTCTAAGGGAGACTAGCCTATTTCTAACCTAATGTTATCATACAATGGTAGTCCTAAGGTTTGGATTAATAAAAGGGGAACGTCTACCTAATGTTAGCATGCATGGCTTGCAACCTAAGGTCTAACTTACATCTGATGGGAGCAAGCATGTCCTAAGGGAACATGGTATGTACAAGGATAAATAAAACAAGCTAATAAGCTCAAAAGAGCACACCTAGAGATATCCTATCTAAGTTAGCATTCCAAATAAATTCTAACAAAACTATTCTATAGGGAACATGCAATGAGAGCAAAGTCGTGATCTCAATTTCTAAATTGAGTGACTCATCGATTAGCAAGACATAACATAAAGTGATAAAACACTATAAGGAGCATGCACTAAGAGCGAAGTCGTGATCTCAATTTCTAAATTGTGTGACTCATCAATCAGCAAGAAATAATAGAAAGCGATAAAATCCTATAGGGAGAAGGCACTGAGAGCGAAGTCGTGATCTTAATTTCTAAATTGACTGACTCATTGATCAACAAGAAATAACAGTAAGTGATAAAATCCTCTAGGGAGCATGCACTGGGAGCGAAGTCGTGATCTGAATTTCTGAATTGAGTGACTCATCTATCAACAACCAAAGAAACAAACACAAGCGCAACAGATATAGAAAATGAAGTGCGGAATGCCTGCTATAGTTCTTTAAACAACAACTTCGAGCGCAAGCTCTTTATTTCCTACTCTCATGGTATCTAGAAAAGCGGTAAACAAATGCAGTAAAGTGCGAAGAAGTATGAAGGTAGTAGCGGCGACTACCAAAGTGGGCAAGTCGTCAAGAGCAGACGAAAGCACTAAAGAAGCAGGGAGTACACGTTGAGCAAGCTTCACCAAGAAACAAACAAAGTCAGAAATAATATCCAACTAAGATAAAAAGCAAACGCGTGTTGAGAATGCAACGCGTAATTAGAAGTTCGTTCGCAAAGCATCATATAATATCACATGCATCAGGACAACACATAATACGATATGAATTTCTCAGGACGATGAGAAATAAGGCGTGTCGCATTAGAAGCGAACATAAGTCGTATGCTTCGATCACATAACTACCCGTTATGTTACATGATCGAAAGCATAAAATGTACCTTGCACAATGGACAAACGCGTCAAAATATAACATGGCAAAGCGGCACGAAAATGAGGATAAAAACTAAAAGGAAAAGAAGTATTTTTTATGAGTTTTTATGTTAGAAAAATTCAAAAAAAATAAAGAATTAATTTCTAAAAATTTCTATTATCTTCTATTATTTTCTATAGAAAAAATATAGAAACTAAAAAAAAGGGTCCTAAATGAAAATATGAGCTCATATGGGGAAAAACTGGAGTCAGGGAGTATGCTAGAAGCCAGGATGGTATGCCCAGCAAGTTAGGCACTGGCTTGTTCAAAATGATGCCCGTTAGCAATATGTTTTTGTTTTCATCATCAAGTTACAAACAAAATGAAACGGACTAAGGGAATAAAATTCGGTCCAGCATCTAAAGTCCAAAAGAAATTTTTTGCTTTCTCAAGACAATAGGTTTCAACAAACAATGCTATGGGCTTGGCAAGGAGGGGGTCCGATCCAACAAAGATCCACTCTATCTTATTAATATTATTTTTTCAATTGAAAAGGGAATTAGGGCAAAGTAATTGTGACGATCCATCTTCCACACAACTGTCTTCTTCTTCTCTGAAGCCTGGTGGTGGCGTCGTACCAATTCCTCCTCTCTTTTCTCAATTGACGCTTACAGCACCGCCATGGTTGTAAAATGTTTAAGAAGTTTTCGCTCACTCATTGCTGTTCTATTTTAATCGTCCAATCTTTGGCTTCAATCGCTCTACCCTCAACTCCGAGTCATCCCTGCCTCATCCTCAATCTCATTCTCCGATTTGATTCTGGTGGTTCCATCTCTTACTTGAAACAAATCTTCTCACGCTTCGTTTCGTTTCAGCACCTCCATAGAGTTTAGGTTTCGCATTGTCTCCGATATCTTGGTGTTCCAAGATTGTTTCGAAATTCACACAAACACTCACAACAATGGAGAAGTACGCACAAAGCAGCAAAATTTGATTTCGCACACAAACTCGATACAAGAAAATTATGGTGACGATGACTTACTTGCGGTGATCTTGAAAGAGGAAAGAACAAAAAACCATAGAGGATATTCCGATGTTGCTATTAGGTATAAATTTCTTCTACTTTCTTCTTCTTCTTCATTCTCTCGCGATTTCGATTTCAATTCCCTTCGTCTTTTTGATTCCGCTTCTGAGCCATTAATGCGCTACAGATTCAATGATGATGTGATGAAGGTTGATGATGTTGAAATGCTGAAGCAAATGAATATGAATGTGGTGATTGAAGATGACACATAGATGTCGATTGAGAAACAGTGATAGAGAAAGGAACGGAGAAGATTGCAGAGAGATAGAGAGATTTTCCTAAGATGACACGATTCTTTTTGCTGAGAAGAGATGAAGATGATGATGATTGAGGTTTCAGAGAGAATAATGCAAGGAGATATCCTGAGAGGTGGAGGAATAAGGTGAATCCTCTAATTGATTTTCTGTTATTCTGTTTTTTCTGAATCATGCCTCCTCTTTTCTTCTTCTGAATTCCATTAGGAAATCTCTTTTCTGTTATGAACTTTCTGTTGGGCAGATGCTTCTTTCTGTTGAGAAGTTATATGTAATTAAGGAATAGTTGGAAACTGTTAGAGATATGGATGAAATTCTGCTATGCTGTTAATTGTTATAGGTGATTAGGAATTTAGAAGTTAGTTATGGGAGGTGATCGAGATTCGGTTAGAGTTAGTTGGAAGAATCTGTTAGATTCAGTTAGGATAGTTAAGAGGCTGTTATAAACAGCTACAGGAGAGTAACAAATTGGTTTTGATTCCGGTTTTTGGGAGGGTAATTAGGAGGGTTCGGTTTTCTGTTATAGGTTTTCTATTAGCAAGGTAGTTAAATTCCTGTTTAGTTATTTTTGACAGTTTGCAGGGATGCTCTTCTGATTTTTGTAATTAGTTGATAATTGGATATAGGTTAGTAGAAAATTTAAGTTTAAGTGTTTGACAAAATGTCGTAATGCCTTGGACCTGAGGAACACCATGATGCTTGTGCCATTTCACTGGATCTTCTGTTGTGCTAGAACAATGTAGAGTGTGTGATGTTTGGTGTATTTTGTACACATGTGAATAGTAATAATGATGAATGATGTTGTACTGTAAATATACAACACATGGATGATTGCCCCTGTACTGAAATGTGATGCATGTTTTTAACTTATGCTATGCAGGTCTGATTGAAGTATGTTGAACTGAAGTAGTGTATTCAATGTTTTATGATGGACTTGTTGCATGTATTGTGAACTGATGTCACTCTTGGTTAGGCAGGTTGATGCAATGTCATGGTGATATTCTTGTAATAGCAGGGTGACTTGATGTGTGCATGAACATGTCAGTTGTATGCTATATTTTTAGGTTTTGTGATCATGATAATGAAGGTGTGTGGTGCAGGTTCAGTGGTGCAGCTTGGCATGGTGAATGAAAAGGTGTATTAAAGATGGTTTTAACAGCAAGTTTAGTCATAGATGATGCGGATACCACATATAAACATGGTGAAGAAATTCAAGACATAAGGGCATCAAGCATGAAGATTACTTTGAGATGTTATGGAAGCTTGAAGTTTGGTTTTGGAAACCTAAAGCATGAAGTTCATAAGTCTAGAAACTTAGAATTATTATGTTTAGGACCAAATTCATAATGTAATGTTTAGAACTTTGTATTCTTTTCATTTTGAATGAAGTTGAACGCACTTTGATGGAACTTGTATAATATGCTTGAATATCTTTGAATTTGATGAAATTTCTCCCATGTTATTTCTTTTCAAATGATTTCCACGTAGTATCCATGCTATTCTGAATACTTAGCTTATGCCCCTGAAACAAACATTGATGAAAGAATTGGGAATTAATCCCTAATTTGATGGATGATAAATGAATGATGCTTCCATACTTTTTGCACAAAGATCTTGACTCATACACCTTTAATTGATGAAAGTTAGATACACCTAGTCTTGATCACTTAGTAAGCATAACCATAAGAAGATAAAATTTGATCCCCAAGCCTCAAAGGAATCCTCAAATGAATGACCCATCCCCGATTACATGATTCTTGACTAATGCTGATGGAAATATAGTCCTATAAGTTGAGGAGACTCCAAATCATAATTCCATTCCATGCTCAAATAGAAATAACATTTGAATCATGCTCAATTGAAACACCCATCTCGAACCATATGGAAACCCTAATCTTAAGCCTTGAAGAAAGATTTCAACTTGATGTTGAGAAGAAAGAATATCCCTAAAGCTTGATGATAAAGAGGTCCAGGAAATAAAAACCTAGCTTCAAACAAATTATTGATGGAGGAATCAACTGAAACAAGATTGTGCTAAGATGAGAGCCTTAAAGCCATACAACCACCCTAATTCCTAAATATTGTTCACATGCCAAATTATTGACTGATGATGCATGATGTGTTGGATGACCTAATGAAGGTTATGTACATGCGAGATGCGTAAACTAGATAAAAGTGAAAGGGTATGACAAATTTGGGGTATTACACCTGGCTATAGTCGCAACACTTGTTTTCAACTAGAAGCACGTTTTGATCAAGAAATTTAAAATCCCTTTTCAAAAATTCTTTTAAAAATGATTGAGCTACAGTTTATATAAATTTTTCGCGAAGGTGTGGTTGTCTTCGTCATGATGAGACGAAGCGAATGGTACCGGTCTCGTGTTCCAATTTTACAGTTTGAGGAACCTAGTTTTGAGACTAGCTGGAGGCTGAAGATGACTGTTGTACCCCAAAATTTTCTCTCTCATTTCTCAAGTAATCTCTCACAAGATCTTCTTTGGTTTAAGACTGTACAAGGGTTGATCAGCTCAAGACACCTCCTCAAGCACTGATAACTGAAAATTAGGGTTTGAGTTTGCACAAGGACAAATGGAATTTTAATTCCCTATATTAATTTCATGGATCATATTTGACCCTCAAGATTGATCATGTCAAGTTTCAAGTCTTGGATCACATATTTGCTTAGTCAATTGATCAGATGACCTAAAATGAACTGTACTGGGGGAAAAGTCAATTGTGGCCAATTTACAATCAAACTTCATAATTTTTGGTCCATATCAACATTATGAACTCACATATGTAATTTTATCAAGTTTGGACCATAATTCCACAAGAAATTTGATCAGATCATCAAAAGGGCAAAATGGTCAAAATTAGGGTTTTGACTAAGGTGCAATTTCTGATTTTTGACCTAGCAAATTACATTTTGGTTTGAGACATGATCTCAAGGTATCAAATGATTTATTTTGACCTATTGTCATGGCTCAAAACATCTCTCAAGGTTAATTGGTTGACAGATGAATTTCAGTCAACTGATGAAAAGTCAATTGTACACTAAAAAGTCAAACTTTGACTTTTTGATTAAAATCAAGCTTCAAAGATTACAATTCATCAAGAAATGTCGAAATATGAAATGTGTTCATCAAGAAATCAAAAAGTCAAGATTTCATTTTGAAAAGTCAAAATTTCTAAACTTAGAAATTTTTCAAAGTGTTGAAAAATTCATATTTTTTCATAACTTTGAGCCAAATTTCAATCATGATGCAAGATGATTCAAAGGAAACTTCCAACATGAAAGTTGTAGATCTCAATGATATATAAAACATTTTAGACCACAACTTATCCTAGAAATTCATGTATTTCAAGTTATGATTTTAAGAAGACATGTACATGAAACTTGGAAACTTAGTGAAATTTTGCCCTAGTTTAGGATGGATTTTGACCTAAATTCATAGAAATTTTTCACATAGTTCCAAGATGAATATTAAAACATTTCCAACATAGGGGTTGTAGAGGATTTTATAAGCTTTCCAAAATTTCAAAGAACTAATTGAGATCAAATTTGAGCAAGGAGAATCATAGGCAAGAAGTTAAGGTTTCATTCTTGAATTACAAGTCATTTATTGATGAACATATAATTCAATTTCAATGTTAGGATGCATAATATTACTTTGCATGCCTTCTAACTTGTGTATCTATTCATCATTAATGGATTACACAAACTTTTGAGCTATATTCCAAGTGTTTTAAGCCTTATCCATTTCATATTGCCATTTTAGGAAGAAAGTGAAGAATGTCATTCTTGAAAAGCAAGCTTTATGCACAAAGTCAATTCTTGAGCCTCTAACTTGTTACCTCTGATCACACTCCATCTACAAAGTTAGAAGCAAACTTGTTTAAAGCATAACCACTCTACATTAGCAAGTACACAAGACATTCAAACTTGATTTCTCAAAAATCACATGTTATGCTTAAACATGTGATTTTGAATTCTGATCAAAGACAAGCCTCCAAACTTGTTTCTTATAAATAGAGGCACTATTTGTGAGTTAACACACGAGCATTAACAACCCTGAAACACTCCCAAACTCCCTCAAGCCAGAAATTTCTCAAAAACACCATTGTTGCATAATTTTTTACCTTGAACTTGCAACTCATATTTCCCTTGTGAGTTTCTTTGATTTTCACTTCCTAAAGCTTCCTTACATCAAATACAACTCATCCCCATCTTTATTCCAGAATTGTAACACCATTTACCATAACCTCCAGAACCAAAAAACAGAGTCTGCACATTGACTTCTCCAAGCTATTCCAGCCATCCATTGCTCAAGCTAATCATTGCATTAGCTTCCTAGGAACTTGAGGAAGCTAACCTGATCATTGCAGCACCTTGAAAGCAGCTCAAACTCATTTCACGATTTCCAGTTTTGAGGTACATTTCTTGAACTTCTATCTACTCATTTAGGCATTGTTAGGCTTGCATTTGTGAACATAAAATATATACATCATTGCCCTGAAGTTATACTTGTCCATAAATTTCATTTATTTTGATTGAGCTAGGAGAATTTTAGGATTGAATCTCTGAAAATAATTAGGTCAGAATTTGATACTTTTAGAAATTCTCATTCATCTTTGATTTATAGCTTATGATATTTTTATGGTTGGATTCGTATGGAAAAATAGAGCAACTTTCATGTATGCATATTTCATTTTTGTTGAGAAATGGTGAAGATGAAACAGGACTTAGTTTGGTTTAAGTTTATTGGTTGTTGTATAACTGACGGATGAAACAGGCCACCCCAGTGGTACAACACGCGCGCTCGTATTAGGAGGTCCTGGGTTTGAATCCCAGCGAGACCTTTTGCTCTTTTTTACATTTTTATTCCATTTTTTTGTTGTTTGAAACAGGCGCATGGGCCTCAATGTTAGGCTTTTGTTTTTTTGCTTATTTCTCACCCCTACTTTCACATTCACACACCTGGCCCAAACAATTTTTATTTTATTTTTCATTTTTTTTTATTTTCTTTTATTTTTTATTTTTTTTTATATTTTTTTATTAATATTATTGTTATCATTGTTATTTTTTTATTAATAAAACATCCAAAAATATTTTTATTTATTATTTTTATTTATTATTTTCACATTTATATTTTATTTTTCTTTACAAAGACAAAAAGAACACAAAAATATTTTCCTTAAACAAATTAATTTCTTTTCCTTAAACAATAAATATTTAGACTTAGGTTTAATTATTATATTATTTTATTTTAAATTAAAATTAACTTAGAACTTAGGTTTCTTTTAATTAATTAATTTTTCATTTTATTTTTATTAACTTAAAACCTTTTTTTCATAAAAACTCTAAAAATCATTTTTAACTTAATTTCTTTCCTAATTAATTTAAATTTAACTTTGTTTATTTTTAACTAATCATTTTCTTAATAAGGTCAAGACCTAACCCTTAAAAAAAATCAAACCAAAAAATCATTTCTTTTTCCATTTGCATTTGTACATTACATTTATTCAATTCTTGTATATTATTCAATATAGTTGTAATAGATAATTAGGTTTAATTTTCTTGCAAATCTCCATTTATAAATTTGTACACCCTCTCCCCTAATGATGTAATAGCATAGTAATTTTACTTTCCGCAATTTATCGCTTTATATAAATGCTAGTAATTAGGGTTTGTATAGAAAGACTAAAACCAACAAGTAGCAAACCCTAATTCAAGATAAACAAGCATGTAAATCAAACACATTTGCACACTTGCACCCTTAGGGTAATTCCACTTTGTTTCCTTACAAAAATGGTCATATTATGCATGTGATATGTCTTAGCAAAAAGCAATCAAAAATACAAGATCATATTCCCTCGATGACGCTATAAATGCTGCCTTTCAAAATGATCTTAGTCCCTCAAAGAGAAATGCTAAGATATCTCACAACATTGCTATCATTGTTATACGATGACCCACGCCCGTCCCTTTACATCCAAAGATAAGGCTTCTTACCAAATCAATGGTAAGATAGCAATATCAAAGGAAGGAAGAAATGAACTAAGACTTTTGAGTAGGTAGATTGTTCCTAGTTGCTTGCTCACTTTCAAATCAAACACCTTTGCTTATTTTCAAAACAAACACCAACACTTTCAAAACCTTTTCCAAACATGAAATATTTTCAAAATCTCAACACTTTGTATACGTTATTACGAACGAGAAATATTACAAAGTTTTCCTAAACGATGGCGCCTTTTCAAAATACTTTCAAAAACCACAAAAAGCACATTTTCAAACAAAAAGCAAGTGATCTATAAAGCAACTAAGATCCTATAGATAACTATGGATGAAAAGGGTGCTAACACCTTCCCTTTTCATAATCTACCCCCCGAACTCAAGAAATAATCTCAAAGGTCTTTCCTATTCTTTTCAGCCTTTCCTTTTGGATAAAAGAAAAGTCGGCGGCGACTCTTGCTAACCGCAACATTTGTGATAAAATGCAAAACACCCAAGTCAGTTATCTCACCGTATCACAAAATTGGCGACTCTGCTGGGGAATTTCTTAAAAGTGGGGTTACCTTATGGCTAGATAATCTTTACTTGATTTCATTGTTTGATTTGTTTGATTTACATTTTGGTTCCTTGTTTGGGCTTGTTCTAATCCTCTACCCAGATTTGGGATACCTTATAGGTAAGTAGCAATACATTGTGGAAACTGTACATGGTATACCGACATGTCCTAAGCAATAGCTACATTAGTGTGACACATTTGTGGGTACCAGTATCCCTTTAGTAGTCAAGGAGAATACGGGGCCGCTGTGTGGTGTCATGAAGCACTAAGTGACTTTAGAACCTTTACCTAACCAACATGGCCATTATGACATAGTGAGATAGTCGGCTTTGGTGCAGTTTGAAGTTGGTTGATACTCGATACTACACTCATTGAGGTTTGACTTTTTGGGATATTTCGGTCGCCATGAAAGAGGCTTTCACTGAAACAATGCCCGAGAAGACAGATCAATGATACTGAGATCCCTTAGAACCTGATTACTATTTCTAGGACAGGTTTGAGCCAACTAAACTTCAAGAGGGTACTTACCTATGAGACTCCATGCAAGCCTAAACCTAAGGACTTGTTTGCCTTCTTTATATATACTTACTTGTACATGACATCATAAACATCATAACATCATACTCATTCTCACTAACAATTTCAAGGATTTTTGGGATTTATCTTTGCTCTGTTTTATAGGACATGTCTTATATCTGCAGGAATACTATCCAAGTCAATTTCGTAAGAATTCCACTTCAACTCAAAGAGTTAGCATCAAGGGTCCCTTAGAATTCTCCATTCACCGAAAGACATGGTCGCCTCCTAAACTTGGTTACTTCCAACACTGATGAAGATATGATGAAGGTGCTCTTCCAATTCTTTGATCCTTTACACCATTGCTTCACTTTTCCCGATTATCGGCTTGTACCAAATTTGGAAGAATTCTCTCAACTCTTGAGGATTCCCATTCTCAATCAACTAACCTTCAACGGTATGGAAAGAGATCCAAAACCTGAAGAGATTGCCCAAGCATTACACTTGCAACAATCTGATATCACAACTAATTGGGAAACAAGGAGTGGTGTCAAAGGTTTCTTGGCCAAGTTCTTGTTTGAGAAAGCTCAAGATTGTTGGAACTCTTTGGACTTACAAGCTTTTGAAGAAATTGTGGCCCTTCTCATCTATGGGATGGTTTTGTTTCCAAACCTTGACCAACTCATAGATGTAAATGCTGTCAAAATCTTCATGTCTCGCAATTCAGTGCCTACTTTGTTGGGGGATATCCTACATTCTTTTCACTCTCGCACTATGAGGAAAAGAGGGATCCTTATGTGTTGCACTCCTCTCTTGGCAAGATGGTTTATTTCTCATCTTCCCCGATCTGTATTGAAGAACTAGCAAGGTTTGTGGTGGTCCCATAGGCTGATAACGCTCAGACGTTAAGATGTTCATTGGTGCTCTCGATCCTTGGAGAATGTTACTATCACGACTGTTGTGGGGAATTCCCTAATGTCCCTTTTCTTGGAATCAGGGGAGGTATCACCTACAACCCCTGCTTATCCTTACGACAGTTTGGTTACGCCCGAAGGGATGGCCCACATGAGATGCTCATCCAAGGGATGGTATTATACTACGAAAGTGACGATCAAAGCTACCGTCAGAGGTTTATACGCGCTTGGAAGATGGTAAGCAAAATGGATAGTAAGACGTTGGGACACAAGAATTATATTCCCCTTGAGCCTTACCTTAGGTGGGTACGATCTCGTGCTTAGAAACTTGTGATGACTTATCCCTCCATCTTACCAGTTATCATGGAACTTGTGGTTGAAGGAGATGTGCCGTACACTGTCCTCCATCTCGACATGCCAACTTCTCTTGAAGACTTGCAAAAGGGTTGGATTCAACTGAAGGAAGAATGAGATACTTTCGAAGCTCAATTCTACACTAGTGAGAAAAGAGTCTTGGAGCTTACAAAGAAGCTACATGAAGAGCAAAGTGTGAACGCCTACCTTGCACCGAAGAGGATGCGTTCAGTCTTTTTATCTTAGAAGTTTATTTTGTAAGCCCAAGAGGCATGTTGTAATCTTTTGAAATAATTAATGAAAAATGACGTTTGTTCATTCCTTTGTCTATGAAAATTTAAATTCCATAAATCCTTTAAATCATTTGCATATACATCTTCCATGCATCATAACATGACAAGCTTTCACATAACATTTTTCCTTATCTTTCTGTTGTTTATTTCAACAAGATGGATCTAGAGAAAACTGTGAAGGATCTTCAGGCACAAAACTCTAAATTCCAAGAGAATCTACTAGCCCTAGCCAAGGGGAAACAAGATATGATGGAATTGTTGGAAGTTAAGAAGAAACCTAAGAAGAAGGCCCTGGTCAACATGGGCAGAAGGTTTAAAGAGTCGGTTCGTTAGATCCTGGTAGTGGAAGACTCATCTGATGAAGACGAGAATCAGATTGGTGAGGTTAAGAGTACCCAGGCTGACTGTGTTAATGATCAAGCATATGATGATGATTATTTTGACGAGCAGTATCCACCCGCTGATGTCAAATACAAGCAGTAAGAAGATAGATTGAAGGATGTTGGGATTCAAGTTGTCCCCGATTTAGATTTTAATGATTTGGGTTTGATCTTCGGGGTTGTCATTCCCCAAAAATTCAAAATACTAGTCTTCGCAAAGTTCGATGGAGTTTCATGTCCAAAACTTCACCTGAAATCTTATATGTGCAAGATACAGCCGCACACCGCTGATAAGAAACTTTGGGTTCACTTTTTCCAAGAAAGCTTAACCAGAACGCAACTAGAATGGTTCTACCAGTTGGATGGTTCCCGCATAAACACTTGGGAAGACTTGACCACCACTTTCTACCATCAGTATAAGTATAATGCTGACTTGGCGCTGACAAGAGTTCAGTTGCAAGATATGACAATGGGGAAGAATGAAGGATTCAAAGAATATGCACAAAAGTGGAGAGACCTTGCTAGTAGGGTTCAACCACCTTTGACTGATAGGGATCATATTGACATGTTTATGGGCACTTTATCTGGTCCATTCTTTAACTTGTTGGTTGGATGTTCTTCTTTCGGCTTCACCGAGTTAATCTTAACTGGTAAAAGAGTTGAAAGCGGCATCAAAAGCGGGAAGATTCCCATGGAATCTGCCTCCACTTACATTCCTGTAAAGAAACCTTTTGCTGTAAAGAAGGAAATAAATTCTGCCTACGAGGCAAGGTCCCGTATCAAGAAGAATGATCATCCGTTTGTTAACGCTGTCCGAATCTCCAATCTAACTCCTACTCAAAGAACATATGCTAATCATCAATGTTTTAAAACTCTGAGAAGATAATTCACGAGGTTAGGCATGTCACTGTGTCAAGCCTTACAACACTTACTCAAGGCTAATTTGGTGACATTGCGCGATCCTCCTGCCAACCCAGATACCTCTTCACCAAAGTATAATCTGAATGCTAAATGTGCTTACCACTCAAGTAGCCCTAGGCATGAGACTGACCAGTGATGGGCCTTGAAGAATAAAATGTAGGATTTGATCAATAACATGACTATTGAATTTGATCCTCCTCCAACTCCAAATGTAATCACTGTGCCTATGCCAAAGCATGACAAAGATGTCAATGAAGTTAACGTTGTAGGTGATTCTGATGATGAAGTTGCATTTGAAGATTGGGTGTGTCCTACTACAACATAGATAAAGAATTGGCATGCAAAAGACTTCGTTCCCTTTTCCTTCAATGAGGAGTAATATACTTGTTATTTCTTTTCTTTCAATTCAAGAACATTTTGTCTGTAATATTTAACAATGACTTTTAAGCCATGTGCCTGGCCCGAGGCACTTTAGTCCATTTGTCAAGGGTTTTATTTATGTTCATCTAATCATATGATCATTCAATACAAATCATTGTACTCTTTTTCATTCAAATCTTTTTGTTTATTTTCTTTCTTTTCTTCAAATACATTTTTCAAAATAGCCATGTATCTTACGTGCACAAACACACACACACTTGTAGGGCCTAATCCACTCTAGATCTTGTTTCCAATGACTCTACTATTTCTAACTATGACTTTGAATGTCCAATTAACCAAGCCGAAGACGAAGGCAAGAAAGATTGTGAAATACCGGGAGAACTCGCCAGACTTCTGTTACAAGAGGGAAAAGCTATTCAGTCGCACCAAGAGTCAGTTGAAGTAATCAATCTGGGTACCGAGACGGACAAGAAAGAGGTTAAGATTAGTGCTAACTTAGAAGACAGTGTCAAGAGCAGGTTGGTTCAAATGTTGCATGATTATGTGGAAGTGTTTGCTTGGTCGTATGAAGATATGCCAGGGTTGGATACCGACATCGTAGTTCATCGTCTGCCAACAAAGGAAGATTGTCCTCCTATCAAACAAAAGGTTTGTCGCATGAGGCCTGATATGTCTGAGAAAATAAAAGCTGAAGTGATGAAACAATTTGATGCAGGGTTCCTAGCTGTGACATCCTATCCCAAATGGGTTGCCAATGTTTTTCCAGTGCCAAAGAAAGACAGAAAAGTTCGCATGTGCGTAGACTACATATGGATCTGAATAGGGAAAGCCCTAAGGATGACTTCCCTCTACCACACATCGACGTCTTGGTCAATAATACTGCTAAGCATAAAGTGTTCTCTTTCATGGATGGCTTCCTGGCTATAATCAGATAAGGACGGCTCCCGAAGACATGGAGAAGACTAATTTCGTTACACAATGGGGAACCTTTTTCTACAAGGTCATGCCGTTCAGATTGAAGAATGCAGGGGCAACATATCACAAACTGAAGAGGAACATCTCGATCACCTGTACAAGCTATTCGAAAGGTTGAAAAAGTACAAGTTGAGGTTAAACCCTAACAAGTGCACATTTGGGGTACAATCTGGAAAACTTCTAGGTTTTGTTGTCAACAATAAAGGCATTAAATTCGGTCTTGCCAAGGTGAAGGCCATCTAAGAAATGTTATTCCCCCACTCTGAAAAGGAAGTTAGAGGTTTCTTGGGTCGTCTCAATTGCATCGCCCGCTTCATATCTCACTTGACTACTACTTGTGGGCCAATCTTCAAACTCTTGAAGAAAGATCAAGTAGTCAGATGGAATGATGAATGCCAAGCTGCCTTCGACAAAATCAAAGAATATCTACAAGAAAATCCTATTCTCATGCCTCCAGTTGAAGGAAGACCCTTGATCATGTACTTGATAGTACTAGAGAACTCCATGGGGTGTGTTTTGGGCCAACATGACGAGTCTGGCCAAAAAGAGCATGTTATTTATTACCTGAGCAAAAGTTTACCGACTATGAAACCAGATATTCACTGCTCAAGAAAACATGATGCGCTCTGGCATGGGCTGCTCGCCGGCTAAGACAGTATATGTTGACTCATACCACTTTGTTGATTTCTAAGATGGACCCAATCAAGTACATCTTTGAGAAACCTTCTCTTTCCGGACGGATAGCCAGATGGAAAATGATCTTGACTAAGTACAACATTCAATACACAACATAAAAGGCCATCAAAGGAAGCGTACTAGTAGATCATTGTCCCATCAAGATGTTAATTATTATTAGTCTATGAACTTTGACTTCCCGGATGAGAACATCATGCTAGTGACCGACTGCGCGAAACCTGGACTATATGACAGACCTGAACAAGGATCCCGATGGACTATGGTCTTCGATGGGGCTTCCAACACCTTGGGTAAAGGAATTGGTGTTGTGATCATCTCTCTTGAAGGTTGCCACACTCCTTTCACTAGAAGATTATGCTTCAATTGCACGAATAATATGGCTGAATACGAAGCGTTCATTTTGGGTCTGAAGGCTGCCATTGATTTGAGGATCAAGCATTTGAACGTGTTTGAGGATTCCGCTCTTGTAATTAGCCAAGTAAAAGGAGATTGGGACACTAAACACCCTAATCTCATCCCTTTCAAGGAACTTGTTCTATCGCTAATTCCTTACTTCGAAGAAACCACCTTTGAACACTTGCCTAGGGAAGAAAATCAGTTAGTCGATGCTTTGGCCACCATGTCTTCAATGTTCAAGGTCAGATAGGACAAAGAAGCCCCTATGATTACAATTTAAAGATTCGGCGAACCTGCACACTGCTGAGCTTGATACTGACATAGAAAATCCATGGTACCATGAGGTGAAAAGATATCTTCAACTACAAGAGTATCCCGAGGGAGCATCCATCAATGACAGAAAGTTCTTATGAAGATTTGCAGCCAAATTCTTCCTAAGCAACCGAATATTGTACAAGCGCAACTATTATTCTACTCTACCTCGATGTGTGGACAAGAAGAAGGCAGATGAAGTTATGGAAGACATGCATGATGGTCTCTTTTGCACTCACTCGAGCGGACATACGATGGAAAATAAAATCCTAAGAGATGGCTACTATTGGTCAACAATGGAGACTGATTGCCATCAACATTCAAGAACTTGTCACAAATGCCAAATCTATGCTTACAAGGTCCTTGTGCCTCCTATTGTAACACCCCAATTCTACCACGACAATTTATATAGATAAATCAGAGTTATAAAATTTCAATCATGCAAACGAATCGGGACGTCACAAATTCTTCTAACATATTCATTGCATTCATCGTGGATATATAACACATTCAAAACAACGGATGAACCATCATCATAACATCTTTGTTTAAATAATTCAACAACTACACAACGGAATTCTCAATAACATC
This sequence comes from Vicia faba, assembly GCA_948472305.1. Classification (NCBI taxonomy): domain Eukaryota; kingdom Viridiplantae; phylum Streptophyta; class Magnoliopsida; order Fabales; family Fabaceae; genus Vicia; species Vicia faba. The sequence continues at coordinate 408,078,205 of OX451740.1, read as the reverse complement.
TTTAAACAACAAAACAACAACTTCGAAACATCATATATTTAATAATAATCAATTTAAAGTTCAACAACTGAAAATCAACAATCAAAAACCCTTCATTATTCACTCATATAATGTGATTCAATATTATGCAGATGCATGTGGTACCATTGGAGAAAAACTCCCATCTAAAAAATTTGACAATTAATAGAGGCATCAACAAGGCATAGCCTTCATCTCAAAATTCTCCAATATAGGCCATCTCAACGAGCATAAGCTCCATCTCAAAAAATGCAATGTATGCGACACAACCATGAATGTAATAGCAACACCCAAGTTAACAACATCACAAATCATCTCAAAAACATCTCAAATTAACATCTCAAAAACATCTCAAAATAACAAAATTTCAAATGCATCTCAACGTCTCGTCATCAACATCTCATATCATCAAAATAATTCATTAAACAACATTTATTCATCAAACGTCATTTATTCATCATAATTATCAAACACAACTTCATCAATAACATCTCACTAACAACTCAGTTGTATATTAATACCATAGTAATCCATATTGTTATTCTGTAATCTTAAATCGTTATTGTCACTAATCCTACTGTCATAATTCTAACAGCATCCTCTAAGCATCTCATATTCATCATTCTGTCCAAAACCAGCGCAATGATCAACACGAGAATTAATTCTAAATCCTAAATTGGATAATAGGATTACACTTCTCATTCTTCATTTTAATCCTCTAGAATAAAGTTCATCGCGTTAGCTATTCAATGCTTCGAACGACATCTCAAACGGCATCCTAGAACTCAAGTTACAACACTTTAAAACTGAATCTGCCAAAAATCAGGCAACATGGGTCGACACAAACCCCTTTGGATCGACGCGTACTGCCCTTAACTGCATAACATGAGTCGACGCATCCTCTCTTGGATCGACTCATCCTGGTCTCATACACATCATGTATCGACACATTCATCTCACCGATCGACTCATCCTGAGCCTTGCAACCTTCATGTATCGACACAAACCTCTTTCGTATCGACTCATCCTGAGTCGTACGGCCTTCATGTGTCGATGCATCAAGTTTGAGGTCGACACATCTTGATTCCTCCTACATAATTCCACGATTTCCTCTGCATTTTTACTACGAGATTCATGCTTTTAACCCTACAAACTTAATATAATCATGGTAAATCATCATCTAACAATATCCTATAATACTACATCGATCAAACAACATAGGGACATCATTATTCATCTAAAATTCATCAATTCTTCATCATGCATCATCATGTACAATTGATTCAAGAACAATACAACAATCACATGTAACCCCACGTATCAAACATCATGAACCCAATTATACAGTCAGAACTCCACCCTTACCTTAGATTAAAGGTCGCTCTACAATTCTCTGGTTGAATTCTCGTTCTTACCGTTTTCCACTTTTTCCAACAGCTTGCACGTTCTCCTCTCAATCCTTATTCTTTCTACTGCTTCTTTCTTTCTATTCCTTCTAAATAAGCCCACATCAAAATAATATTATACTTCTAATATTATTTCACCACTTAATAAAATAATACCTCTAATATTATTTCTCCACTTAATAAAATAATTAAATCCAATTAATTACAACATATCTTCACAAATATTCCAAAAATAATTTAATTAAATAACTAATTAAATTACGGGCGTTACAACTCTCCCATACTTAGAATATTTCCGTCCTCAAAAATTTACCTCAATCAAATAATTCAGGATAGGATTCTCGCATCTTGCTCTCCAACTCCCAAGTCATGCTTTCACCTGCAGCTCCTAGCCAAACCACTTTAACCAAGGCAATCTCTTTGCCCCTCACAGTCTTCATTTCACGATCCACGATCCGTACAGGCATCGTCTCCACCATAATATTATCCCGTACTTGCACATCGTCCATATGAATCACATGAGATAGATCTTAAATATACTTCCGCAGTTGTGACACATGAAACACATCATGCAAATTCGAAAGATTAGGCAGTAAATCCATTCTATAAGAAACATTTCCCACTCTCTCTGAAATCAGATACGGTCCAATAAAACGAGAAGTGAACTACTTAGACTTCAATGCTCGCCTAACACCAGTCACAGGTGTAACTCTCAAAAACACATGATCACCAGCTTGAAATTCTAAATCTTTCCTTCGCTTGTCATGATAACTCTTCTGTCTACTTTGGGCAGCTTTCATCTTTTCTCGAATCAACTTCACCTTCTCCGTAGTTTCAAGAAAAATTTCAGGTCCATGTACTACACTTTCTCCAGATTCATGCCAACATAAAGGAGTTCTACATCTTCGTCCATACAACGCTTCAAAAGTTGTTATCCCAATACTAGAATGGTAACTGTTATTATAAGTGAACTCTATCAACGGAAGATAAGTATCCCACGAACCTCCCTGCTCAAGAACACATGCCCTCAACAAGTCTTCCAACGATTGAATCGTCCAGTCAGTTTGACCATTTGTCTGAGGATGATACGTTGAACTCAACCTCAACTTAGAACTCAACGCTTCTTGCAAACTTTTCCAAAAATCATAAGTAAATCTTGGATCTCTATCTGACACAATGCACAAAGGAACTCCATGCAGATTCACAATTACACTAATATAAATCTCAGCCAACTTCGGCACTGGAAAACTGATGTTAATAGGAATAAAATGAGCTGACTTCATAAGCTTATCAACAATCACGCAAATCGAATCATGTCCTCTTAAAGTATTAGGCAACCCTGTCACAAAGTCCATTGAAATTCTATCACATTTCCATTCTGGAACTTCCAATGGTTGCATCAATCCTGCAGGCTTCTGATGTTCAACTTTCGACTTCTGACAAGTCAAACACACATACACAAATCGAGCCACATCACTCTTCATCCCAGGACACCAAAATAAACCTTTCAAATCTTGATACATCTTTGTAGCTCCTGGATGAATACTCAACTTACTTATATGACTCTCTTCAAGTATCACTTTCTTCATCTCAACATCATCAGGAATACAAATCCGGTTACGAAATCTCAACACTCCTTGCGCATCCAACTTGAAATCATTGTTCTCAGACTGAATGATTCCAACCATTAAATCTACCAGTTTCACATCCAACTTCTGAGCTTCTCTGATACTGTCTAGAAATTCATAATTGATCTTCAACATACCCAACATAACACTTTGCAGAGTAACTTTGCAAACTAAGCTCATATCTTTGAACTGCTCAATCAATTCCAACTCTTTAATCATCATTACTGACATATGTAAAGTCTTTCGACTCAACGCATCAGCTACTACATTCGCTTTTCCTGGATGATAATTCAACCCGAAATCATAATTGTTGAACCAAAAATTTTCCCTCTCATTTTATCAACATTTCTCATCACAAGGCCCTTGGAACTCAAGATCAAGCTAGGGTTTGCTCTGCTCAAGACACCTCCTTGCACTGTTGACCTAAATTAGGGTTTGAATTTGCACAGGGATGTTTTGACCTACAATGCCCAAATTGACTTTCATACTTCATGTTGGACTCATAAGTTTTCCCATACCAAGTTTCAAGCCTTGAATCAAATTTTTGCCCAGTCAATTGGACAGTTGACCTATAAATCCGCTGTATTGGGGAAAAAGTCAACTGTGGCCAATTGACAGTCAAACCTCATGAATTTTGACCCACATCAACATTATGAACTCATATGAACCATTTGATCAAGTTTGGATCACAATTCCACAAGAAATTTGATCAGATCACCAAAAGGGCAAAATGGTCATTTTTAGGGTTTTGATTGTACAAAGACAATTTTTGACTGTTTGACCTAGCCAATGGCAAATCAAGCTCAACCATTGACTCAAGGACTCAATGATGTTATCTTGACCCATTCAACAAGTTCAAAAGATCTCAAATGCATAGGATTGACAGATGAATTTTTCAGCCAATTGATCAAAATTTGATTGTACACTGAAAAGTCAAACTTTTCCTTTTTGGTCAAAATCAAGTGCCAAAGGTCATTTTTCATCAAGACATGTCAAATTATGAAAAAGTTTCATCAAGAAACCCAAAATTTCAAATTAGGGTTCGAAATTGAAAATTTTCATAACTTAGAAATTTTCTAAGTTATGAAATTTTCTTAATTTTTCCTAACTTTGCCCCACATTTTCACCAAGATGAAAATGGATTCAAACAAAACTTACAACATGAAAGTTGTAGTCCTCCACAAAGTCTACAACTTTTATTCACAAAGTTTTCTCAAAAGAAGCTTAGATCTCAAGTTATAATTTTTGGAACAAGGGTCCCTAAAACTTTTAACTTAGAGAAATTTTGCCCTAGTTTAGGCAGGATTTTGACCCATCTTCTTGGCCATTTTTCACATAGTTCCACTTGAGGTTCAAGTTTCATTTCAAATATGGATTGAAGTACATGTTGCAAGCTTTCCAAATTGTCCAAGAACTCCTCAAACTCCTTTGTGGTTATGGAGAATCGAATGCTTGAAGTTGGCAAAAACTCACTTTGTAAGCATGGCCAATACATGTTCATACCAAGTTGCAAATCTGACCAAACTAGGTTAGTACATAATTACAGGCCTCTAAACCAATTTACACTCAAAAATTGAATTCAAATACATTGGACATTGGCATTGTTCTGATCAAGAGAGCATTGTACAATGAACATTTCTATTTTGAGCATAAAGGTCATACTTCCATTTTCATAAAGTCCACTTTATGTCAAATTGCATTTTCTTGAGCCTTGGACTTTTTTCCTTGCAGCAAACAAGTTCCCTAATCTCAGGCATAGTACACCAACTTGAGCATGCTTGTAACTAGCCTGTACAGGCCATAGCTTGATCATTTCACATCTTTGCTTTCAAAACAAGTCAAATGGCCAAAAGCTCAGAACTCACACACCTGATAAAACAAAATCAAGAAAAGTTTTCAAACAAGTTTTTGCATACCCTTGTAAGCCAGAAGCACGAGCTTTTCACCCCTAAAGCACCCTTATACTCAAAAACCATATTTTCTTGCAAAACAGGGCAAGCTCTGCAAATCACAAGCCACAATCAAATCCCCTCGTGCGTTTTGTCCAAAATCACTTCAAACACATTCCAAACAATACACCTAAGTTGTCCAAATCATTCACAAGCTGTTGTAACTCCATTTACACACATCACCATTTTTGTTTGGAAGATTTGCAGGTTGAGTTCTGTAGCACGACTCAGGCCACTTCAAAGCAAACTAAGCATTGGGAAAGGTTCAGGGGACATCAAGCAAGCTCAAAAGAACCTCAGGCCCCATTGAAAGTTGTTGCATTGTCCAGCTCGAACTCAACTGAAACAGGTATTTCATTAACTTCTATCTCTCTATTTAGGAACATTTAGACTTAGGTTTGTGAATGAAAGATGTTGTATTCATTGCCCTGAAACCATACATGTGCTTAGTTTTCATTTATATTAATCGTGCTAGGAGAATTTCATCCATGAACTTTATGAAAAAACTAGGTTAGAAATTAGGACCAGAGAAATTCTCTCTGGTCTTTGAGAGTTAGATTTAATGTTTTATATGGTTGAAATCGTTATTTGATGCTCTACAAGTTTCATGTTTTGAGTTTTGTCAAAAAAGCATTGAAACAGGAGATACAAGTTTGAACTAGCCATGCGCGCGTTTCTGTTGGACAGAGGAAGAAGATGAAGTAGCTGGGTTGGGCCTGGCCATTTCCTACTTTTGACATCCCCTTTTCAGTTTCACACCCCCCTGGCTCATTTCTTTGTATATTTATTATTTTTGCATTTTAATTTCATTTCTGACTTTATTATTTTATTTTCAAATATAAAAAATGCATAAAAAATATTTTCATAAATTTTTACATTTATTTGGTATTTATTTTAGTTTATTTCTAGCATAAAAATGTTTAAATACTTTATATTATTTTGTTTAAACTTAAAAATAATGTAAAAAATACTTTTATTTTCATTTATTATTTTTATTCACATTTTGAAATATTTTCTTGAAATGTATACATTTTTTGTAAATAATAATTTATTTTTTACACACATTTTGAAATACTTTATTTTATTAAAAGCATAAAATAAAAAACACAAAAATAATACATTTTATTTTTATTGATATTTTATACTAAAAAAATACTTTTTTTCAATATACTTTTATTTTTTTGTACACATTGATACATTTTTGTATATAAATATTAAATAATACCATTTCTTTAAGGAATTAGGGTTTACCCTAAAAATAATTAAAATTAACTTTTTATTTATTTCTTTATATTTCTTTCCATTGAAAAATACTTTACATACCTAAAAAACCTTTTTTTGCATAATACATTTTATTTAATATTTATTTATTGTATTTATTTAAATATTGTACATTTAAGTATTATGCCTTGCAAATTCAATTTGGTTGTAATAATTTAGGATTTAATTTCTTGCCAAATAATCCCCTATTAAAATCTGTACCCCCCTCCCTATATCATGTTGTAATAGTTTAGAATTTAAATTCTCGCACCTTTAAGCTTTCAATTATGCCATGATTAGAACTAGGGTTTGTATGCAAAAATCAAAACCAACAAATAGTTTGACCTAATCAAAGACAAAAATGCATGAAAAAACAAACACAATGCACACTTTCATCCCTAGGGTTACAATCCACTTGTTGCCTTCAAAAATGGGCCATGGTATGCATGTTAAGTACTTTGGCAAAACAAAAACAAAACAAAAGATCATAGTCCCTCGATGACGCTATCTGAGTTGCCTAAACAAAATGATCAAGTCCCTTAAGAAAATTGCCAAAAATACTTGACACAATTGCTATCATGGTCCATACGATGACCCGCGCCTGTCCCGTTTAACATCCTAACACAAGGTTGTTCACCAAACACAATGGTGAAACAACACTGTCAAAAGGGTTAAAAACATAAGAAAAATCATTGAGTAAAATAGGGTAGACAACTCTTAGTTACTTGATCAAAAACTTGCAAAACATCCTTGCCATTTTTCAAACACACTTCACAACACAACTTCAAAACAATTTCAAAACAACTTTCAAAACAATGAAATATATTTTTAAAAAGACACACACCTTTGTATATATTCAAACAAGAATCATTACAAAGGTTTCCTAGACAAGGCTTCTTTTTCAAAGCATTTTCAAAAAACCACACACAAAGCACCATTTCAAACAATTGAAAAGCAAAGGCAAGTGATTTAAACAAGTAACTAAGAGCCCATGGATAACCATGGATAGAAAGGATGCTAATACCTTCCCTTTCTATAATCTACTCCCCGAACCCAAGAAAACATCTCAAAGGTCTTTCCTGTGCTTTTTGACCTTTCCTTAGGTTAAAATAAAAAGTCGGTGGCGACTCTTGCTAAACCGAAACATTTGCAAACACAAACGCAAAACCTCAAGTCAGTTCTCCCACCGTATCATAGAACTGGTGACTCTGCTGGGGAAAACATTAAAAGTGGAGTAACCTTAGGGTTTAGATCACCCTTTGCATGATTATATTGTTTGCTTTGATTGCTTTACATTTGGTTCTTTTGTTTGGGTTTGAATCCTCCACCCGGATTTGGGAAACATTCATAGGTAAATAGCAATACATTGTGGAAACTGTGCGGGGTATACCGACATGGTTGAAGCAATAGCTATATTTGTGCGACATATTTGTGAGTACTGGTAGCCATTGAGTCAATCAAAGAGAATACGGGGACGCTGAGTGATGTCATAAAGCACTAATGAACTCTTAGAACCTTACTTGACCATCTTGGCCTTTTATTAGGGGTAGTGAGATGACCGGCTTTGGTGCAGTCCGAAGTTGGTAGATACTCGATACTACACTCATTGAGGGTTGTTTTCTTGGAATATTTTGGTCGCTAGTTAAGTGGCTAAACCAAAACAATGAACATAGAAAACAATCGAGTGATATTGAGCTCCTTAGAACCCGGTTACTATTTATAGGACAAGTTTGAGCCAACTAAACTCAAGAGGGTACTTACCTATGAAACCTCATGCAAGCCTGAAACTAGGGTTTTGTGTGACTTGCTTGTACATGTGTTTGTGCATACATCATGAACATCATAAAGCATCATATGCATCCACTAACCATTTCAAGGGTTCAGATCTTCATCTTTGTTCTTGTTTTGTAGGTCATGGAATCTCTTCGCAGGAAAACAATTCAAGTCAGCCTTGTGAGAATCCCTCCTCAAATCAAGGAGCTTACATCCAGGATTCCAGAGAATTCTCTCTTCAGTGAAAGGCATGGTAGACTTCTCAACTTGGTAAACTCCAACATTAAGGAAGACTTGGTGAAAGTTCTCTTCCAGTTCTTTGACCCCCTACACGACTGTTTCACATTCCCGGATTATCAACTAGTGCCCACTTTGGAGGAATTTTCTCAACTCCTGAGAATTCCTATTCTTCATCAACTACCCTACAACGGTACGGAAAAAGAACCAAAGCCTGAAGATATTGCTCAAGCATTACACTTGCAACCATCTGACATCAAAGGACATTGGGAAACCAGAAGTGGTGTCAAGGGTTTCTTGGTAAAGTTTATGTTTGAGAAGGCACAAGACTGCTGGAACTCTCTTGATCTACAAGCCTTTGAAGAGATTGTGGCACTCTTTATCTATGGGTTGGTCCTGTTCCCAAACCCTGATCAACTTATAGATATGAGTGCTGTCAAGATTTTCATATCTCAGAATCTTGTGCCTACATTGCTTGGGGACATCCTACACTCATTTTACACACGAACAATGAGGAAAAGAGGTGTTCTCATGTGCTGTACTCCTCTCCTAGCAAGGTGGTTTATTTCTCACCTTCCACAATTAGTTTTGAAGAATGAGCAGGGTTTAAGGTGGTCACAACTATTGATGACCCTCACACATTCTGATGTACATTGGTGTTCTCGGTCCAGAAAAAATGTCATCATCATTGACCGTTGTAGGGAATTCCCTAATGTCCCACTAATTGGCATTAGGAGAGGCATTACCTACAACCCCTGTTTAGCTCTAAGACAGTTTGGATATGCTCGGAGGGATGGCCCTCATGACATGCTGATCCCTGACCTAGTTTTTGACTTCGACAACGATGCGCAAGGACTTCGACAAAGGTTCATCAAAGCTTGGAGGATACCCAACAATGTGGATAGTAAGACACTGGGGCATAAGAATTCCATCCCCCTTGAGCCTTATCTCAAGTGGGTACGAACCCGCGCCCAGAATCTTATGATGCCATACCCTCACATTCTCCCCGTGATCAAAGAGCCTGTTATGTAAGGAAAGGTTCCATACACCCTCCTACATTCGGACATGCCAACATCATGGGAAGAATTGCAAAAGAGTTGGATCCAACTCAAGGAAGAACGGAATACTTTCGAAGCCAGCTTCTATTCCAGTGAGAAGAAGGTTTTGGAGCTCAACCGCCGACTTCATGAGGAGGAAACTCTCAACACTTACATCGCGCCAAAGAGGATGCGCAATGTCTTTTTACATTAAGAATTTTGTAATATTTTGCCCATCGGGCACTTATGTACTAACAAATTTCTTCTTAATATGACGTGTGTTCTTTTTGTTTGCAAAAAATTTGAATTTCTGAATCCTTGAATGCATTACATGAATAACGCATCATTCATCATATGTATAAACAGGTCTTCACACCAGGTTTCCTTATCTTTCTGCTATTTATTTCAGCAATATGGATTTGGAGCATACGGTTAAGGATCTGCAAGCACAGAATTCTCAATTCCAGCAACTCCTCATGACCTTAGAAAAGGGTCAAGAGGACCTCAAAGTACTGTTGGAGAAAAATAAAGAGAAAAAGAAGAAAAGGCCCGGAGTAGCCACTTTTGGAAGAAGGTTTTAAAGCAATGCTAGAAAAGTTCTCGAGTTCCCCTCAACGTCTGATGAAGGGGCTGGTAAAGGAAACGGAGCTGCGAGACCTTCTGAATCTGAAGTTGAAGAGGAAGAAGAGGAAGAGGATGAAGACTACTCCGAACATCAATATCCCCCGGCGGATGATAAATATAAAAATCTTGAGGATCGTTTGGCAGCCATGGAGTTGTAAAGGGTACCTGGTTTAGATTTCGAAGAACTAGGGTTGGTCGCTGGGATCGTCATTCCTCCCAAGTTCAAGATTCCTACATTTGCTAAGTATGACGGTTTGTCCTGCCCAAAGATGCATCTAAGATCCTATGTCAGAAAGATCCAACCCCACTCATCTGATAAAGACCTCTGGGTACACTTTTTCAAGACAGTTTGTCAGGCACACAATTGTACTGGTTCTATCAACTTGAGAGATCGGATGTTCATAACTAAGAAGACTTAGCTGCTGCTTTTTACCGTCAATACCAATACAATGCTGATTTGGCACCCACTCGTACTCATCTACAGAGTATGGGTATGGCTTCTAGTGAGGGATTTAAGGAGTATGCCCAGAAGTGGCGTGATCTGGCTGGAAGGGTGCAGCCGCCATTGTCGGATAGAGAGTTGGTTGACATGTTTTTAGGGACTCTGTCTGGCCCTTTCTTCAATCATTTAATCGGGAGTTCTTCTGCAGGATTCACCGAACTAATTTTGACTGGAGAAAGGGTCGAGGCCGGTATTAAAAGTGGTAAGATTCAAAAAGATACCTTCGCGTCCACTGCTGTTAAGAAAACCTTCCCAGCTAAGAAGGAAGCTTCTGCTGTTTATTCTCAGAAAAGCCAAGGAAGAACCGAGCGTCGGCCAATTGTAGGGGCTGTGATGATTCAAAACTCCTCAACCGATCAACCTAGAAATGATCAACCAAGAGCCAACCAACAAAGAGGAGGAAAGCCCCCTAGGCAGTTCACCAAAATCAATATGACGCCAGCTCAGGTCCTCCCTCATCTGTTGAAGTTAAACCTTGCAACCTTGAAAGATCCGCCACAAAATCCGAATACAACTTCCCCGCTTTATCGCCCCAATGCAAAGTGTGCTTACCACTCTGACAGCGTAGGGCATGATACCAATAGCTGTTGGGTGCTTAAGAACAAAATCCAAGACCTGATCAACGCCAAGGAAGTAGAATTCGATGCGCCCGAAAAGCCAAATGTGATTTCTGCTCTGATGCCCAAGCACGGTCATAACGTTCATGCCGTTATGGAAGACCTTCATGTTACCAATGTTGCTGACCTTTTGACTCCCTTACCAGTGATTAAAGTGAATTTGATGAGAGTCGGGATATTCCCAGGCTGTGTAAAAGACTGCTACTTTTGTTTAAACATACGAGCTGACTGCCCAATGTTGAAATCAGGTATCCAACGCCTGATGGATACCCAAGAGATACTCTTCCAAAAGACTCCTGTTGATACCTTCACTCCTGTTACTCCTGCTACTTTTTCTACTTCAACCAATGATATTGCAATAATAACCATTTCCGACAATCTTCCCAAGGCTTGCAAAAGGCCTATCAAGATTACACCTGATCCTGAGTTTGTACCATTAAGAATCACCATGCGGGGGCCTGTCCCGTATCAATCTAACAAAACGACACCATGGAACTACGGAGGAGAAATCTTCTATCATGGTATCAAACAGATTGAAGCAGTCCAAGAGAATTCTGAAGAGGAAACCCCTGATATAGGGAACATTTCGGGAATAAGCAAGATAACCTGCAGCGGACATATTTTTCTCCGAAAATCGCTCCCCCTCGAGCAGTTTTCGGACCCTCGAAAGCTTCTGTGCCTGTTAAGCCATATGTGCAAGACTCGATAATTGAAGAATTGGATACTCCTGAAGTTAGACCATCTGTTGATAATACCGATAAGGGTAAGGGGATACTAGAAGCGCCTGTCAGGACGAAGGCTCATACTGTGGTTATCCCTGAAACCACCCAGAAAGAAATGGAAGAAATCTTGAAAAAAATCAAAAGGAGAGATTTCGACGTCGTGGAACAGCTAGGGCAGACCCCTTCCAAAATATCCATGTTGGCTCTTCTACTCTGCTCTGAGGCCCATGCTAAGGCCTTAATCAAATTTTTAAAGACGGCACATGTGCCCCAAGAAACTTCGGCTGACCAGTATCAGGAGTGCGTGGCCAGTCTTACTGCTGATAATGGTCTTGGCTTTTCCGATGCTGATTTGACTCCCAAGGGAAGGAAACACAACGACGCGCTACATGTCTCAGTTGAATGCAGGGGAACCACCCTCGCCCATGTCTTAGTTGATATTGGTTCTTCCTTAAATGTGCTGCCGAAGAAAGCATTAGACCGTTTGGACTGCGAAGGATTGACCCTCAAACCCAGTAACATCGTTGTTAGGGCCTTTGATGGGTCCAAATGAATGGTTCACAGCAAGGTTGACATTCCTATCAAAGTGGGCACAGAAGTTTTCAACTCCACCTTTTATGTGATGGAAATCCGTCCTTCATATTCGTGTTTGTTAGGAAGACCGTGGATCCATTATGTTGGGGCAGTTACCTCCTCTTTACACCAAATGCTAAAGTATCCTGTTAAAGGTAAGATTATAACGGTGCACGGCGAGGAAGAGTACATGATAAGTCACCTCAACTCCTTCCGCTATGTGGAGTTGGATGGAGAGTTCATAGAAACGCCTTTCCAACATTTTGAGGAAGTTTCTCCTGAGGTCGCAGTTGCGAAGACAATGGTTGAGGTGCCTATCGTTCCCAAGCATGTATCTAGGATGGCATCCCTCAAGGACGCATAGGTTGTAATCAAAGAGGGAAAGAGCACAGTATGGGAGAAACTGCCATATTTTCCCCATAAGAAGGATAAGTTTGGATTAGGGTTTACTGCTGCAGGACAGAAGGCTATGCGTCCCTCCAAGACTGGAGGACCACCCGTAGAAATCACCTACCATGGAATTAATGCTGTAGAAGATGAGGATGAAGAGAACAACTTTGAAGATTGGATCTTTCCAACCGTCGAAGGGGGTTTAAACAACTGGGAAGCAAAGGATTTTATTCCCATCACCTTCATCAACCAGTAAATTTATCTTTGAACAATTTCCTATTTTGGTCTGTAATAACGAAACAATTCATACACTATTTTCACCTTATGCGTTGCCCGGGGCATATAGGTCCATTTGTAAGGGTTTGATTTTCTTCATTATCATATGCCATGTTTTAATGATTCATTGGACGTTTTCATCTATAAACTTTTGTGTTCATTTTTCTTTCTTTTTGCATTTTGTTTTGTTTAAGGATGGCTATCCCTTACACACACCCACACTCACAAATGCAGGTACCCATCCACTCAGGATTCCATGGGTGACTATTCTTCTTTATCCTTCGGTAACTCTGAAGATTTGGTCAATCATGCTGAGTACGAAGTTGACGAAGATTGTGAAGTTCCGGGAGAGTTAGCCAGACTTTTGCAACAAGAAGAGAGGGCTATTCTGCCTCATGAAGAGTTGCTAGAAACCATCAACTTGGGAACAGAGGATGACAAGAAAGAGGTAAAAATAGGTGCCAACCTGGAGCCAGGTGTCAAAGAGCGTCTAGTGCAATTGTTGAACGAAAATGTTGAAATCTTCGCCTGGTCTTATGAAGACATGTCGGGACTAGACACAGATATCGTGGTTCATCGCCTCCCTACAAGAGAAGATTGTCCACCGATCAAGCAAAAGGTCCGCCGAATGAGGCCCAACATGTCTGAGAAGATCAAAGTTGAGGTAATTAAGCAATTCAACGTTGGCTTTCTGGCTGTTACTTCCTATCCACAATGGGTTGCTAACATTGTGCCCGTGCCTAAGAAGGACGGCAAGGTCAGAATGTGTATGGACTATTGGGACTTAAATAGGGCTAGCCCTAAAGATCATTTTCCCCTGCCACACATCTACATCTTGGTTGACAACACAACTCAGCACAAGGTGTTTTCCTTCATGGATGGATTCTCGGGATACAACCAGATCAAAATGGCCCCCGAGGACATGGAGAAAACTACTTTTGTCACGCAATGGGGTACCTTCTTCTACAAAGTGATGCCATTCGGACTGAAGAATGCATGGGAAACCTATCAACACGCCATGGTAGCTTTGTTTCATGATATGATACATCATGAGATCGAAGTTTACATAGACGACATGATAGCTCGATCACAGACAGAAGAAGAACACCTTGATCATTTGCAAAAGTTATTTGCCAGGTTGAAGGAATATAAGCTCAGATTAAACACAAGCAAGTTTACTTTTGGAGTTAGGTCTGGTAAACTTTTTGGATTTATTGTCAGCAACAAAGGCATTAAGGTTGATCCAGCTAAAGTAAAGGCTATACAAGAAATGTCTGCCCCTCGCACTGAAAAGGAGGTTAGAGGATTCTTGGGACGCTTAAACTATATTGCAAGGTTCATCTCTCACCTAACATCTACCTGTGAGCCAATCTTCAAGCTGTTGAAGAAAGATCAGGTGGTTGAATGGAACAATGATTGTCAAGTTTCTTTTGATATGATCAAGGAGTATTTACTAGAACCTCCTATTTTGATGCCACCCGTCGAAGGAAGACCGTTAATCATGTATCTGACTATTTTGGATAACTCAATAGGGTGCGTACTGGGCCAACATGACGAGTTTGGCCGAAAAGAGCATGCCATTTATTACCTTAGCAAAAAGTTTACCGACTGTGAGACTCAATACTCACTGCTCGAGAAAACTTGTTGCGCTTTGGTATGGGCTGCTCGTCGGCTAAGGCAGTATATGTTGACTCATACCACTCTGTTGATTTCCAAGATGGATCCGATCAAGTATATCTTCGAGAAGCCCATTTTATCTGGAAGAATCACTAGATGGAAGATGATCCTGACTGAGTATGACATCCAGTATAATACCCAAAAAGCTATAAAGGGGAGTGTACTAGCTGACCATCTAGCTCATCAAGCCGTCGAAGATTACCAATCTATGAGATTCAACTTCCCTGACGAGGACATCATGACATTGGACAATATTGAAGGTAACGGACCGTATGACGGACCTGAACAAGGATCCCGATGGACCCTGTAATTTGATGGTGCTTCAAATGCACTTGGCAACGGTATCGGGGAGGTACTCATTTCTCCGGAAGGTTTCCCTACACCCTTCACTTCCCGACTATGCTTCAGCTGTACCAACAACATGGCTGAATATGAAGCTTGCATCTTCGGTCTCAAGGCTGCTATAGACTTGGGAATCAAATCTTTGGTCGTATTTGGGGACTCGGCTTTGGTTATCAGTCAAGTCAAAGGAGAGTGAGACACCAAAAATCCTAATCTTATCCCATACAAAGAACATGTCTTGACATTGTTACCTCATTTCGAGCAGATTACCTTTGAGCATTTCCCGCGAGAAGAAAATCAGTTAGCCGATGCTTTGGCTACAATGTCTTCCATGTTTAAACTCAAGTGGGATAATGAGGCTCCCCAAATCACCATCGAGCGAATGGACGAACCTGTGCACTGTCATGAGATTAATACCGAAGAAGTAGTGGAATAACCCTGGTTTCATGAAATCAAAAGGTATCTCCAGACTAGAGAATATCCTGAAGAAGCTTCCGTCGATGACAAAAAGTTCTTAAGGAGATTTGCTGCCAAGTTCTTCCTAAGCAATGACATCCTTTATAAGCGCAGCCATGATTGTGTTCTACTTCGTTGTGTGGACAAGGTTTAAGTAGAGTTAATCATGACTGATATACATAGTGGCACATTTGGCACCCACTTGAGTGGACATACGATGACTAAGAAGATTCTAAGGGCAGGCTACTACTGGTCTACTATGGAAGCTTATTGTCATCAACATTCCCATACTTGCCATAAATGCCAATTCTACGCCGACAAGGTACATATTCCTCCTATTTCTCTCAATGTTCTGACAGCTCCTTGGCCATTCGTAGTGTGGGGCATTGACATGATTGGAGAGATCAAGCCTACGGCATCCAATGGACATCGCTTCATCCTGGTGACTATTGACTACTTTACCAAGTGGATCGAAGCAGCTTCCTATGCCTCTGTTACAAAGAATATGGTTGCCCGCTTCATCAAGAAGAACCTCATATGCCGGTATGGTATCCCCGACAGGATCATCACAGACAACGGTACAAATTTTAACAACACTATGATCACCGCTCTGTGCGAACAATTCAAAATTTATCATCACAATTCATCTCCCTATCGGCCAAAGATGAACGGTGTTGTTGAAGCTGCAAACAAAAATATCAAGAAGATTATTCAAAAGATGACAGTCACCTACAAGGACTGGCATGAGATGTTACCGTTTGCTCTGCATGGATATCGTACCACGACACGTACTTCAACAGGGGCAACTCCCTTTTCGTTGGTATATGGCATGGAAGCTATTTTACCTATGGAGGTTTAGATTCCTTCCTTAAGGATTATGAAAGATGCTAGTTTAAGTGAAGACGATTGGATTCAGACCCGGCTTGATCAATTTAACGTGATCGAAGAGAAGCGACTTACTGCTGTTTGTCATGGTCAGACGTATCAAAAACGGATGATCAAGGCCTTCAACAAGAAAGTAAGACGTCAGGTATATCGAATCGGAGATCTTGTAATCAAGCGGATCATCTTACCGCAAAGTGATCCCAAGGGCAAGTGGACTCCTACTTACGAAGGACCATTTGTGATCAAGAGCATTTTTTATGGTGGGGCAATGATCCTGACCACCATGGACGGCGACGACCTGCCTCACCCTGTGAACGCCGACATAGTCAAAAGATACTACGCATAAAACGACCCGACAAGTTGAAAACCCGAAAGGGCGACTTGGGCAAAAATGAGCATCCCGGTGAACCGAAAACCCGAAAGGGCGGTTCTGGCAAAAATTAGGGATAAAACAAAAAAAATATGTACACCCGGCAAGTTGAAAACCCGAAAGGGTGACTTGGGCAAAAAAGGGTTTCCCGATGGATCGAAAACCCGAAAGGGCAATCCAGGAAAAAGTTAGGGAATTAAAGCGTATGACTATGTCTCGTCAGATCACTTTAAGAACAATATCTTCACCAACAAGCTCCAAGCTTCTGATCAATTCAGTCATCGGCGGACGAAGCAGCGAATGGACAAGATATTCAGAGTTGTGAAGGCTATACCAGAATGGGAATCCCATAGAATTGTTACACATAGACATCTTTCTTTTTGTATAAAATTTTTTCTCAATTTTATGACAACATTCTCTTACTAGGATGTCTGTCTCCGTTGTACAAAGATACTTACAAAAGTTAATACAAAGATAGTTCAAAGTGCAGAAATTTGCTTTCCTTTCTTTCTTTTTACACTAATGTTTTATTTGAAAACGTCCGAAGTTTTGTTAAATAGGCATATGCATTTGAATATAATCACTGCTTACAAGTAAAACGAAATCGAGAAAGGATAATTACGGATAGGTTGAAGATGTAGGAAGATATCCTTGTGCTGTTCCAGAAGAAATCCCCTATAGTACATCATTCAAATCCTCAGCAAAGCTAAAGCCTTAGAGTATGTGTCCCCAACGGAGTTAAATTTCAGGATCCCCAGTGGAGCCCGAAAACCCTGAAATACATATCCCTAGCGGAGCCAGAATATTCTAAACTTATTTCCCCAGCCGGTTATCTTAAAAGTCTGAGAACCAAACATATAACTATTAACTTCTTGTCTTGACCCCAACTAGGATGATCCCCCGGTAGTTTGGCATATAACCCAAAGCTCTTGATTTCATCGGCCGAGTAAACATTCTCCCCACAAAGTTATCTCCCAGCAGATCGAAGATTCTCGGTCTCATTTCTCCAAGCAGAAGCCTCCCAGGTTTTAACTCCCCAGTAGAGATTTTCGGAGTTTTCCTTATTTCCCAGGAAAGTCATGAAGGATTCTCATTCCCCGCAGAAGTTGTCAAAGACTTTTAATCCCCAAGCAGTCAGCAAGGATTTCTCATCTTCAACAATCAAGACTTTTCAATCCCCAGCAGCAGTCAAGAATTTATTCGCCCCGACAGTGGTCAAGGATGTTATTATCTCCAGCTATCTGGGACTTATTTTCCTCAGCAAGACATATCTCCAGCTTACATGTTCATACATTATAGTCATATATCATAGACAGTTGATGAAATACATCTTACAGCATCATACAACACAATATCATTTATTCTGAGAGCATCATTTGCTTGATACATATCATGCATTGCATACAACTAACCTTTTCCTTTCAGGAAGGATCCTCACAAAAAAAATTTCAAGCAACAAAACTTTTACTTCAGTTGAATTACGGACGAGTTCCTAAATCTCAGCAAAGTATTTCATCAGTTGAATTACGGGCAGGTTCCTAAATCTCAACATGAATGTTTTCTCAGTCGAATTACGGGCAGATTCCTAAATCTCGACAAAACTTTTACTTCAGTTGAATTACGAACGAATTCCTAAATCTCAGCAAAGTATTTCCTCAGTTGAATTAAAGGAAGGTTCCTAAATCTCAACATGAATGTTTTCTCAGTCGAATTACGTGCAGATTCCTAAATCTCGACAAAACTTTTACTTCAGTTGAATTACGGACGAATTCCTAAATCTCAGCAAAGTATTTCCTCAGTTGAATTACGGGTAGGTTCCTAAATCTCAGCATGGATGTTTTCTCAGTCGAATTACGGGCAGGTTCCTAAATCTCGACAAAAATTTTACTTCAGTTGAATTATGGAAGAGTTCCTAAATCTCAGCAAAGTATTTCCTCAGTTGAATTACGGGCAGGTTCCTAAATCTCAGCATGGATGTTTTCTCAGTCGAATTACGGGTAGATTCCTAAATCTCGACAAAACTTTTACTTCAATTGAATTACAGACGAATTCCTAAATCTCACCAAAGTATTTCCTCAGTTGAATTACGGGCAGGTTCCTAAATCTCAGCATGGATGTTTTCTCAGTCGAATTACGGACAAGTTCCTAAATCTCGACAAAACTTTTACTTCAGTTGAATTACGGGCAGGTTCCTAAATCTCGACAAAACTTTTACTTCAGTTGAGTTACGGACGAGTTTCTAAATCTCAGCAAAGTATTTCCTCAGTTGAATTACGGACGAGTTCCTAAATTTCAACAGAGACGACCCACCAGCGAAATGACGGACGACAAAGCTCTTCAAATTCTACTACTCTCAACAAGGATCAGCTTTTTCCAGCAGGATCCCCATCAACAACAGATATACAAGCTCTCGCTAAGGAATCTCTTACGCAATAGAAACTCCTTAAGATGGCATCCTTAAGCCCATCCCCTCGCCAGCCATCTCTAAATGGCATCTTTAAGCCCATTCCCTCTGTTACAATTTGACGAGTGCAAATTTACGGGCACTCTAGTGTCCAATCCTCTTTTACCTTTGAGTCACGAAAGGCAAGCCTGCCAATCTAACTCTTCAGGTTCAAGAAGATTGAACAGGGGCAGCTGTTGTACCCCAAAATTTTCCCTCTCATTTTATCAACATTTCTCATCACAAGGCCCTTGGAACTCAAGATCAAGCTAGGGTTTGCTCTGCTCAAGACACCTCCTTGCACTGTTGACCTAAATTAGGGTTTGAATTAGCACAGGGATGTTTTGACCTACAATGCCAAAATTGACTTTCATACTTCATGTTGGACTCATAAGTTTGCCCATACCAAGTTTCAAGCCTTGAATCAAATTTTTGCCCAGTCAATTGGACAATTGACCTAGAAATCAATTGTATTGGGGAAAAAGTCAACTGTGGTCAATTGACAGTCAAGCCTCATGAATTTTGACCAACATCAACATTATGAACTCATATGAACCATTTGATCAAGTTTGGATCACAATTCCACAAGAAATTTTATCAGATCACCAAAAGGGCAAAATGGTCATTTTTAGGGTTTTGACTGTACAAAGACAATTTTTGACTGTTTGACCTAGCCAATGGCAAATCAAGCTCAACCATGGACTCAAGGACTCAAGGACTCAATGACATCATCTTTACCCATTCAACAAGTTCAAAAGATCTCAAATGCATAGGATTGACAGATGAATTTTTCAGCCAACTGATCAAAATTTGACTGTACACTGAAAAGTCAAACTTTAACTTTTTTGTCAAAATCAAGTGCCAAGGGTCATTTTTCATCAAGACATGTCAAATTATGAAACTTGTTCATCAAGAAACCCAAAATTGAAAATTAGGGTTTGAAATTGAAAATTTTCATAACTTAGAAATTTTCTAAGTTATGAAATTTTCTTAATTTTTCCTAAATTTGCACCACATTTTCAACAACATGCAAAGGGATTCAAACAAAACTTAAAACATGAAAGTTGTAGTCCTACACAAAGTATACAACTTTGGTTCACAAAGTTTTCTCAAAAGAAGCTTAGATCTCAAGTTATGATTTTTGGAACAAGGGTCCCTAAAACTTTTAACTTAGAGAAATTTTGCCCTAGTTTAGGCAGGATTTTGACCCATCTTCTTGGCTATTTTTTACATAGTTCCACTTGGAGTTTCAATTTGCATTTCAAAGATGGATTGAATTAAATGTTGCACGCTTTCCAAATTGTCCAAGAACTCCTCAAACACCTTTGTGGTTAGGGAGAATCGAATGCTTGAAGTTGGCAAAAACTCACTTTGTAACCATGGCCAATACATGTTGATACCAAGTTGCAAATCTGACCAAACTAGCTTAGTACATAATTACAGGCCTCTAAACCAGTTTACACTAAAAAATTGAATACAAATACATCGGACATTGGCATTGTTCTGATCAAGAGAGCATTATACAATGAACATTTATATTTTGAGCATAAAGGTCATACTTCCATTTTCATAAAGGCCACTTTATGTCAAATTGCATTTTCTTGAGCCTTGGAATTTTTTCCTTGCAGCAAACAAGTTCCCTAATCTCAGGCATATTACACCAACTTGAGCATGCTTGTAACTAGCCTGTACAGGCCATAGCTTGGTCACTTCACATATTTGCTTTCAAAACAAGTCAAATGGCCAAAAGCTCAGAACTCACACACCTGATAAAACCAAATCAAGAAAAGTTTTCAAACAAGTTTTTGCATACCCTTGTAAGCCAGAAGCACGAGCTTTTCACCCCTAAAGCACCCTTATACTCAAAAACCATATTTTCTTGCAAAACAGGGCCAGTTCTGCAAATCACAAGCCACTATCAAATCCCCTCGTGCGTTTTATCCAAAATCACTTCAAACACATTCCAAACAATACACCTAAGTTGTCCAAATCATTCACAAGCTGCTGTAACTCCATTTACACACATCACCATTTTTGTTTGGAAGCTTTGCAGGTTGAGTTCTGTAGCACGACTCAGGCCACTTCAAAGCAAACTAAGCATTGGGAAAGGTTCAGGGGACATCAAGCAAGCTCAAAAGAACCTCAGGCCCCATTGAAATGTGCTGCATTGTCCAGCTCGAACTCAACTGAAACAGGTATTTCATGAACTTTTATCTCTCTATTTAGGAACATTTAGACTTAGGTTTATGAATCAAAGATGTTGTATCCATTGCCCTGAAACTATACATGTGCTTAGTTTTCATTTATATTAATCGTTCTAGGAGAATTTCATCCATGAACTTTCTGAAAAAACTAGATTAGAAATTAGGGCCAGAGAAATTCTCTCTGGTCTTTGAGAGTTAGATTTAATGTTTTATATGGTTGAAATCGTTGTTTGATGCTCTACAAGTTTCATGTTTTGAGTTTTGTCAAAAAAATACTGAAACAGGAGATACAAGTTTGAACTGGCCATGCGCGTGTTTCTGTTGGACAGAGGAAGAAGATGAAGTAGCTGGGCTGGGCCTGGCTATTTCCTACTTTTGACACCCCTTTTTCAGTTTCACACCCCACTGGCCCATTTCTTTGTATATTTATTATTTTTGCATTTTAATTTCATTTCTGACTTTATTATTTTATTTTCAAATATAAAAAATGTATAAAAAATATTTTCATAAATTTTTACATTTATTTGTTATTTATTTTAGTTTATTTCTAGCATAAAAATGTTTAAATACTTTATATTATTTTTTTTAAACTTAAAAATAATGTAAAAAATATTTTTATTTTCATTTATTATTTTTATTCACATTTTGAAATATTTTCTTGAAATATATACATTTTTTGTAAATAATAATTTATTTTTTACACACTTAATATATATATATATATATATATATATATATATATATATATATATATATATATATATATATATATATATATATATATATATATATATATATATATATATATATATATATATATATATATATATATATATATATATATATATATATATATATACTTTATTTTATTAAAAGCATAGAATAAAAAACACAAAAATAATACATTTTATTTTTATTGATATTTTATACTAAAAAAATACTTTTTTTCAATATACTTTTATTTTTTGTACACATTGATACATTTTTGTATATAAATATTAAATAATACCATTTCTTTAAGGAATTAGGGTTTACCCTAAAAATAATTAAAATTAACTTTTTTTATTTCTTTACATTTCTTTCCATTGAAAAATACTTTACATACCTAAAAAACCTTTTTTTGCATAATACATTTTATTTAATATTTATTTATTGTATTTATTTAAATATTGTACATTTAAGTATTATGCCTTGCAAATTCAATTTGGTTGTAATAATTTAGGATTTAATTTCTTGCCAAATAATCCTCTATTCAAATTTGTACCCCCTCTCTATATCATGTTGTAATAGTTTAGTATTTAAATTCTCGAACCTTTAAGCTTTCAATTATGCCATGATTAGAACTAGGGTTTGTATGCAAAAATCAAAACCAACAAATAGTTTGACCTAATCAAAGACAAAAATGCATGAAAAAAAAAACACAATGCACACTTGCATCCCTAGGGTTACAATCCACTTGTTGCCTTCAAAAATGGGCCATGGTATGCATGTTAAGTACTTTGGCAAAACAAAAATAAAACAAAAGATCATAGTCCCTCGATGACGCTATCTGAGTTGCCTAAACAAAATGATCAAGTACCTTAAGAAAATTTCCAAAAATACTTGACATAATTGCTATCATGGTCCATACGATGACTCGCGCCTGTCCCGTTTAACATCCTAACACAAGGTTGTTCACCAAACACAATGGTGAAACAACACTGTCAAAAGGGTTAAAAACATAAGAAAAATCTTTGAGTAAAATAGGGTAGACAACTCTTATTTACTTGATCAAAAACTTGCAAAACATCCTTGCCATTTTTAAAACACACTTCACAACACAACTTCAAAACAATTTCAAAACAACTTTCAAAACATTGAAATATCTTTTCAAGAAGACACGCACCTTTTTAAATATTCAAACAAGAATCATTACAAAGGTTTCCTAGACAAGGCTTCTTTTTCAAAGCATTTTCAAAAAACCACACACAAAGCACCATTTCAAACAATTGAAAAGGAAAGGCAAGTGATTTAAACAAGTAACTAAGAGCCCATGGATAACCATGGATAGAAAGGGTGTTAATACCTTCCCTTTCTATAATCTTCTCCCTGAACCCAAGAAAACATCTCAAAGGTCTTTCCTGTGCTTTTTGACCTTTGCTTAGGATAAAATAAAAAGTCGGTGGCGACTCTTGCTAAACCGAAACATTTGCGAACACAAATGTAAAACCTCAAGTCAGTTCTCCCACCGTATCACAATAATCCTTTAACAATTCCAACCATCTTCATTGCCTCATATTCAGCCCTTTCTGATCAAACAAATACTTTAAGCTCTTATGGTTACTAAACACTTCAAATCTAGAACCATAAAGATAATGCCTTCAAATCTTCAACACAAAGACAACAGCAGCAAGCTCTAAATCATGCGTAAGATATTTTTTCTCATTTGTCCTCAATTGCCTTGACGCATAAGTAACTAACTTACCATTCTGCATAAGCACACCTCCTAAACTCATCTTAGAAGCATCACAATACACCACAAAAGACTCTCCTGGATTAGGCAACATCAAAATTGAAGCCGACTTCAACCTCTTCTTCAATTTCGTAAAACTTTCTTTGCATTGAACATCCCATACAAATGCTCTACCTTTACAAGTCAACTTAGTCAACAAAAGTGACAACTTAGAAAACCCTTCAATAAACCTTCTATAATAACCACCTAATCCAAAGAAGCTTCTAATCTCAATAGCTGACTTTGGAGTTTCCCATTGCAACACAGCATCAACCTTCGATGGATCTACAGCAATGCCACAACCTGAAATAACATGACCAAGAAAACTAACCTCTTTTAACCAAAATTCACACTTGGACAACTTTGCATACAACTTCTTCTCTTTCAAAACTTGCAATACTACTCTTAAATGTTCAGCATGCTCTTCTTCTGACTTAGAGTAAATCAAAATATCATCAATGAACACCACTACGAATCGATCCAAATAAGTATGAAAGATACGATTCATATATTCCACGAATACTCCTGACGCATTAGTAACACCGAAAGGCATCACCGAATACTCGTAATGTCCATAACGCGTTCTGAAAGTCGTCTTCTGAATATCTTCATCCTTCACTTTAATCTGATGGTAACCCAACCTCAAATCAATCTTACTAAACACACGAGCATCCACCAATTGGTCCATAAAGTCATCTATTCTTGTAAGCGGATACTTATTCTTAATCGTCACTTTATTCAACTGTCTATAATCAACACAAAGCCTCATACTTCCATCTTTCTTCTTTACTAACAACACTGGAGCTCCCCACAGTGATACACTTGGTCTTACAAACTTCTTCTCAAGTAACTCTTCCAATTGCTTCTTTAATTATGACAACTCAAACATAGACATCTTGTATGGTGCCATAGACACAGGTCTGGTACCAGGTACAAGATCAATTGCAAATTCAACTTCCCTCTCCAGAGGTACATCAGGAATCTGATCAGGGAAAACTTCAGGAAATTCACACACCACCTGCAATTCCTCAATTATAGCTTGAGTCTCTACAGATAGTGACGCCATCAACGAGAACATTTGTGCTTCCTCTTGCATCAACTTCCTCAACTGTTTGGCAGACAACATACCATCTTCCTCTTCTTCAGGAGTAGAAAACTTCACAGACTTGTTGTAACAGTTAATATGAACACATTTATGCTCTAACCAGTTCATACCCAAAATTACATCCAAACCTCTTAAAGGTAAACAAACCAAATCCACAACAAAGTCTCTGTCGAAAATCGACAAGGGACACTTAGCACACACGAAAGAAGTAGTCACCGACCCCTTAGATAGAGTATCAACGACCATTTCTCCATTCAAAGAAGACAACATAAGACCGAATCTTTTAACACAATCAGCAGCAATAAAATAATGCGTAGCACCAGTATCAATAATAGTAATTAAAGGAGTTCTATTAATGAAACATGTACCTCTAATAAGTCTGTCCTCGATAGCTGTCTGGTCCTCCACTAAAGCAAACACCTTTCCACTTGATTGAGCCCTCTTAGGTTTCGGACACTGGATACCAATGTGCCCTTCCTCTCTACAATTGAAACAAATCACATTCTTGTGTTCACACTCAGAGACGACATGTCCGTTCTTACCAAAACGGTAACATCTCTTCAATTCAGCAGTGCATACATTACTCTTGTGCCCAGGTTTCCCATACTTTAAGCAAATCACACCAGTAGGAGCATCTCCCCCACTAGTCCTCTGACCATGAGCAACTTTCTGTTTACCGTTACCAGCTGGGGAATCATAAGGCTTACCACGATTATGTTGGTGCTTACCCCTCTTCTCATTGATAATCTTGTAATGAGCATTATTATCCTCCTCATAAATCCTGCAACTATCAACCAAATCAGCAAAGACATAGATCTTCTGGTATCCAACTGCCTTCTTAATCTCCGGGCGCAACCCATTCTCAAACTTGATACACTTCAAAAATTCAGCATTTTCCTCGGTGTAATGCGGATAAAACTTAGCCAATTCAGCAAACTTGGCAGCATACTCAACAACTGACATACTCCCTTGCTTCAGCTCAAGAAACTCAATTTCCTTCTTACCACAGACATCTTCAGGAAAGTAATTTCTCAAAAATTCTCTATGGAACACAGCCCAAGTGACATTCTCAATTGCAGCTTCTAACATCTGACAAGTCTCTAGCCACCAGTCATCAGCCTCGACTGCTAGCATATGAGTCCCATAACGAACCTTCTATGCTGGAGTGCAGTCCATCGCGCGAAAGATTCTCTCAATCTCTTTCAACCACTCCAATGCTCCGTCAGGAGCATACTTTCCATTGAACGTAGGTGGATACTCTCTCTGGAAAGTCACCAAGCTACGAGATCCAGCATTCCCGTCAGCATTCGGCTGATTTTCCATCGCATGAGCCATTGCTTCTAAAGCAGCAGCAAGTGCAGCATCATTTCTTCCAGCCATCTTAACTTCTCACTACAACACAAACAACTGTTAGAACTCAATATAACAATACTCGATTGTTAGACAACTAAGACTCGACGACAAGGTCGGACCAACCTTTTACTCTGATACCAACTTTGTAACACCCCAATTCTACCCCGGCAATTTATATAGATAAATCAGAGTTATAAAATTTCAATCATGCAAACGAATCGGGACGTCACAAATTCTTCTAACAAATTTATTGCATTCATCGTGGATATATAACACATTCAAAACGTCGAATGAACCATCATCATAATATCTTTGTTTGAATAATTCAACAACTACATAGCGGAATTCTCAATAACATCTTTAAACAACAAAACAGAAACTCCGAAACATCACATATTTAATAATAATCAATTTAAAGTTCAACAACTGAAAATCAACAATCAAAATACACTTCATTATTCACTCATATAATGCAACTCAATATTATGCAAATGCATGTGGTACCATTGGAGCAGAACTCCCATCTCAAAAAATTTCCAATTAATAGAGGCATCAACAAGGCATAGCCTTCATCTCAAAATTCGCCAATACAGGCCATCTCAACGAGCATAAGCTCCATCTCAAAAAATGCAATGTATGCAACACAACCATGAATGTAATAGCAACACCCAAGTTAACAACATCACAAATCATCTCAAAAACATCTCAAATTAACATCTCAAAATAACAACATTTCAAATGCATCTCAACGTCTTGTCATCAACATCTCATATCATCAAAATAATTCATTAAACAACATTTATTCATCAAACGTCATTTATTCATCATAATTATCAAACACAACTTCATTAATAACATCTCACTAACAACTCAGCTGTATATTAATACCACAGTAATCCATATTGTTATTCTGTAATCTTACATCGTTACTGTCACTAATTGTAATGTCATAATATTAACAGCAGCCTCTAAGCATCTCATATTCATCATTCTGTTCAAAACCAGCGCAACGATCAACACGGGAAATAATTCTAAATCCTAAATTTGCTACTAGGATTACACTTCTCATTCTTCATTTTAATACTCTAGAATAAAGTTCATCGCGTTAGCTATTCAACGCTTCGAACGGCATCTCAAACGGCATCCTAGAACTCAAGTTACAACACTTTAAAAATGAATCTGCCAAAAATCAGGCAACATGGGTCGACGCAAAACCCTTTGGATCGACGCGTACTGCCCTTAACTACACAACATGAGTCGATGCATCCTCTCTTGGATCGGCTCATCCTGGTCTCATACACAGCATGTATCGACACATGCATCTCACCGATCGACTCATCTTGAGTCTTGCAACCTTCATGTATCAACGCAAGCCTCTTTTGTATCGACTCATCCTGAGTTTTACGGCCTTCATGTATCGACGCATCAAGATTGAGGTTGACACATCCTGATTCCTCCTGCATAATTCCATGATTTCCTCTGCATTTTTACTACGGGATTCATGTTTTTAACCCTACAAACTTAATATAATCATGGTAAATCATCACCTAACAATATCCTATAATACTATATCGATCAAACAACATAGGGACATCATTATTCATCTAAAATTCATCAATTCTTCATCATGCATCATCATGTACAATTGATTCAAGAACAATACAACAATCACCTATAACCCCACGTATCAAATGTCATGAACCCAATTATACAGTCAGAACCCCACCCTTACCTTGGATTTAAGGTCACTCTACAATTCTCTGGTTGATATCTCGTTCTTGTCGTTTTCCACTTTTTCCAGCAGCATGCACGTTCTCCTCCCAATCCTTATTCTTTCTACTGCTTCTTTTTTTCTATTCCTTCTAAATAAGCCCACATCAAAATAATATTATACTTCTAATATTATTTCACCACTTAATAAAATAATACCTCTAATATTATTTCTCCACTTAATAAAATAATTAAATCCAATTAATTACAACATATCTTCACAAATATTCCAAAAATAATTTAATTAAATAATTAATTAAATTACGGGCGTTACACCTATCCCTTTGAACGTCATGACTGCTCCATAGCCATTTGCAATATGGGGCATTGACATGATTGGAGAGATCAAGCCCACCGGTTCCAACGAACATCGCTTCATTCTTGTCGCTATTGACTATTTTACCAAATGGGTCAAAGCCGACTCGTTTTCCTCAAGCACCAAGAATGTGGTAGCCAGGTTCATCAAACATAACCTCATCTGCCGCTATGGTATCCCCGAAAGGATCATCACCGACAATGGGACTAAACTCAACAATGCTATGATTACCGAGCTTTACACTCAGTTCAAGATCAAGCATCACAATTCTTCTCCATATAGACCAAAAATGAATTGCAAAGTCGAAGCGGCCAACAAAAACATTAAGAAGATTGTGCAGAAGATGGTAGTAACCTATAAGGATTGGCATGAGATTTTACCATTTGCTCTACATGGCTACTACACTTCAGCTAGAACATCAACTGGGGAAACTCCTTTTGCTCTAGTATATGGCATGGAAGTTTTTTTACCAGTGGAAGTTCAAATTCCCTCACTAAGGATTATGAATCAGGCAGGCTTAGGCGAAGACGAGTGGATTCAAACAAGATTAGATCAGTTGAACTTTATCGACGAAAAGCGATTGGTTGTTGTTTGTCATGGTCAGACATACCAAATACGTATGATCAAGGCTTTCAACAAAAAGATCAAGCCTCGAGTATATCAAGCTGGTGACTTGGTGATAAAGCGTATTATTCTACCACAAGGCGACCCCAGAGGCAAATGGACTCCCACCTACGAAGGACTATTTGTTGTCAAGAGAGTGTTCTCTAGCGGTGCCATGATGCTGACCACCATGGATGGTGAAGACTTCCCACATCTTATAAACACGGACATAGTTAAAAAATACTACGCGTAAGAGACCCGCTAGGTTGACACACCTAGGAAAAATAAGGGCATCCCGGCAAACCAAAAGATTTGGGAAAAATTAGGGATATATGCAAAATATTGTACACCCGGCAAGTTGAAAACCCGAAAGGGCGACTTGGGCAAAAATGGGTATCCTGGTGGGCTGAAAACCCGAAAGGGCGGTCCAGGAAAAAGTTAAGGATTGAAAGCGTATGACTATGTCCTGTGGAATCACCACAGTCAACTTTATCACCAAGGTCCGAGTTCAAACGGTCCAAGATCAATCCAATCAACTTTGGTCAACGGCAAGGGGCATTCGAAGACATTGGGGCAATAGTAGAGTTGGAATGCAATGAGATCATTTCACATGGCTATTTGTTTTTGTTTTCAATTCTTGTTTTCCTTTCGACGATTTCCTCTTGCTAGGATTTCCGTCTCTTTGTACAAAAAACTCATATTGATGGGCAAAATATCAATACAAATATACTTTGAAGTCCAAAATTTCTGATTTTTGAATGCAAAGTTGTCCAATGACTAAAATTGAAGGAACATATGCATATGAACATAATTAAAACTATTTGGCACATGTGTCCTGCTAAGCAGCAACAAGCATCCCTTTAATGTATATGGAATATCCCCATAGTTATTTCATTAACTTTATCCCCACAAGACGACTACAATAAACCTTCCTCAACATAGTTACCCACAAAGTCTCTTTGCACTGGTTAATTTCCATCCAGAGTCTCAATCTCTTGGCAGCTCTCTCCCCAGCTAAGTTGATCCTACAAGTAGAAGCCTTGTGGATCTCTTCTTCAAAGAACTCACCTCATCAGCAGTTCATCAAGTATTCATTAACAAGGTTTATTTCCCCAACAGGGTTTATTTCCCCAACAAACAACATACAGCAATCAGCAAATTCCCCCAGCAAATTCTATCTTCCCCAGCTGAGTCTGTTATCCCCAACTGAGTATATCCTCCCCAAGCTGAGTTTGTCCTCCCCGACTGAGTCCATACTCCCCAGCTTGAGTTTGCCTTTCAGACTACTACAAATCATAGGGCCACAACCCCTAATCCCCAGTAAATTCGTCAATAAAACCTTTATTTCCTCCAAAAAGATACTATAAAGCCTGGACCCGACCAGATATTAGTACAAATTTCAAGCTACTATGAAGCATGGACCCAACCAGATAATATCAGCTTCTCAAGTCACTATAGAGCCTAGATCCGACCAGATAATAGTGTAACCTTTCAACTAACTATGAAGACTGGAACCGACCAGATAATAGTTAACTTCGAAAGATACTCTGAAACCTGGACCCGACCAGATAATAGTTTAACTCTTCAAAGATATAGAAGAACATGGACTCAACCAAACCAGGGTTTAACTTTTTTTCCCTAGTAGAGTTTGCCTCTACCCTAACAAGTTATTGTGAAGCCTGGATCCGACCAGATAGCAATTCCCCTCAGAAATTTATTGTGAAACCTGGAATCCGATCAGATAATAACTAAATTCCAAGAAAGATACTGAAAAACCTAGACCCGACCAGATACCAGTTCAACTCTATCTCTTTAGATAAGTTTATTGTGAAGCCTGGACCCGACCAGATAACAATTAACTTCATCCACCTCAAAAACTGTAACGCCTGGATCCGACCAAATATCAGTTCAACTTCGTCTATTCAAGAAAGGTATTGTGAAGCCTGGAATCTAACCAGATAACAACTATCTATAATTCATAGCAAGATACTATGAAGCCTGGAGCCGACCAGAAAATAGTATAACTTTCGGAAAAAAATTAAAACTATGAAGCCTGGATCCGACCAGATAGTAGTTACCACTTCAAGATACTAGGAAGCCTGGATCCGACTAGATATTAGTTCAACTTCATCCTTTCTAAGCAAGTTACTGCAAAGCCTGGAATTCGACCAGATAACAGTTAACTTCCTTATCCCCAGTAAGTTATTGCAAAGCCTAGAATCCGACCAGATAATAGCCTAACTTCACTTTCCCCAAGAAATTTTCTGCGAAGCCTGGAATCCGACCAGATAACAGTCAATTTATTTCTCCCCCAGTAAGTTACCGTGAATCCTGGAATCCAACCATATAGTAGTTGACTTCCTCATCCTCAACAAGTTGTAGCCTGAATCTGACGATATAACAGCTAACATGCAAAAGATATTCCCCAATGGAAGCATCCTTTCAATAAAGTTTGAAGATATGTATACTCTTCATCCCCAACAAAGATCCGGGATTCAACATCCCAGGAAATCCTCAACAGTAGTCATGGATTTATTTTCCCAGAGAAAAATGCATCCCACATTCTTACATCATAGCATATACATATAAAATTCATTTAGCATGATCTCATGCATACATATGCATTTAACTAACCCTTTTTCCACATGTGAAACATCAAGTTTTAGTATAAATCGACCAAAGATTGGTGCTGGTACTTCTTCCAGTGTTTACCATCATTCCTCCAAATGGCATATATAAGCCCTTTCCCAATCCATCTTCGAGTGAAAATTTCTGGGCACTCTAGTGTTCAATCATCTTCCACCTTCAAGTCACGAATGGCGGATCCGCCAATATAACTCTTCAAGTTTAAGAAGATTTAATAGGGGCAGCTGTTGTACCCCAAAATTTTCCCTATCACTTCTCATGTAGTCTCTCACAAGATCTCCTTTGGTTCAAGACTGCACAAGGGTTGATCAGCTCAAGACACCTCCTCAAGCACTGATAACTGAAAATTAGGGTTTGAGTTTGCACAAGGAGAAATGAACTTTTAATGCCCCATATGAATTTTATGGATAATTTTTTACCCTCAAGATTGCTCATGTCAAGTTTCAAGTCTTGGATCACATTTTTGCTCAGTTAATTGATCAGATGACCTAAAATCAACTATATTGGGGGAAAAGTTAACTATGGCCAATTTACAGTAAAACTTTATAGTTTTTGGTCCATATCAACATTATGAACTCATATATGTCATTTGATCAAGTTTGGACCATAATTCCACAAGAAATGTGATTAGATCATAAAATGGTCAAAATTAGGGTTTTGACTAAGAAGGTGCAATTTCAAATTTTTGACCTAGAAAATGACTTTTTGGTTTGAGACATGATCTCAAGGTTTAAATTGCTTCATTTTTACCTAATGTCATGGCTCAAAACATCTCCCAAGGTCAATTGGATGACAGATGAATTTCAGTCAATTGATGAAAAGTCAATTGTACACTGAAAAGTCAAACTTTGACTTTTTAATCAAAATCAAGCTTCAAAGATTAAAATTCATCAATACATGTCAAAATATGAAACTTGTTCATCAATAAATCAAAAATTCAAGATTTCATTTTGAAAAGTAAAAATTTCTAAACATCGAATTTTTTCTAAGTGTTGAAAAATTCATATTTTTTCATAACTTTGAGCCAAATTTCAACCATGATGCAAGATGATTCAAAGGAAACTTCCAACATCAAAGTTGTAGATCTCAATGAGATATAAAACATTGTAGAAAACAACTTCTCCTATAAATTCATGGATTTCAAGTTATGATTTTAAGAAGACATGTTCATGAAACTTGGAAACTTAGTGAAATTTTGCCCTAGTTTAGGCAGGATTTTGACCTAACTTCATGGAAATTTTTCACATAGTTCCAACATGAATATTAAAAAAAGTCCAATATAGAGGTTGTAGAGGATGTTAAAAGCTTTCCAAAATGTCCAAGAACTCAATGAGATCATACTTGAGCAAGGAGAATTGAAGGCAAGAAGTTAGGGTTTCATTCTTGAATTACAAGTCATTTCTTGATGAACACATAATTCAATTTCAATGTTAGCATGCATAATCTTACTTTGAAAGCCTTCTAACTTGTGTATCTATTCATCATTAATGGATTACACAAACTTTTGAGCTATAATCCAAGTGGTTTAAGCTTTATCCAATTCATATTTCCATTTTGGGAAGAAAGTGAAGAATGTCATTCATGAAAAGCATGCTTTCTACACAAAGTCAATTCTTGAGCCTCTAACTTGTTCCCTCTGATCACACTCCATCTACAAAGTCATAAGCAAACTTGTTTAAAGCATAACCACTCTACATTAGCAAGTACACAAGACATTGAAACTTGATTTCTCAAAAATCACATGTTATGCTTAAACATGTGATTTTGAATTCTGATCAAAGACAAGCCTCCAAACTTGTTGCTTATAAATAGAGGCACTATTTGTGAGTTAACACACGAGCATTAACACCCTGAAACACTCCCAAACTCCCTCAAGCCAGAAATTGCTCAAAAACACCATTGTTGCACAATTTTTGACCTTGAACTTGCAACTCATATTTCCCTCGTGCGTTTCTTGGCTTTTCACTTTCTAAAGCTTCCTTACATCAAATACAACTCATCCCCATCCTTATTCCAGAATTGTAACACCATTTACCATAACCTCCAGAACCAAAAAACAGAGTCAGCACATTGACTTCTCCAAGCCATTCCAGTCATCCATTGCTCAAGCTAATCATTGCATTAGCTTCCTGGGAACTTGAGGAAGCTAACCTAATCATTGCAGCACCTTGAAAGCATCTCAAACTCATTTCACGATTTCCAGTTTTGAGGTACATTTCTTGAACTTCTATCTTCTCATTTAGGCATTGTTAGGCTTGCATTTATGAAGATAAAATGTAGACATCATTGCCATAAAGCTGTACATGTCCATAGATTTCATTTAATTTGTTTGAGATAGGAGAATTTTAGGATTGAATCTCAGAAAATAAATAGGTCAGAATTTGGTACTTTTAGAAATTCTCATTCATCTTTGATTTATAGTTTATGATATTTATATGGTTGGATTCGTATGAAAAAAATGGAGAAACTTTCGTGTTTGCATATTTCATTTTTGTTGAGAAATGGTGAAGTTACAGATGTTTAGCCTGGAGGTTGAAGATGAAGTTATAACATGGACTTAGTTTGTTTTAAGTTTATTGATTGTTGTATAACTGACGGATGAAACAGGCCACCCCAGTGCTACAAGAAGCTCGCGTGTATTAGGAGGTCCTGGGTTCGAACCCCAGCGAGACCTTTTGCTCTTTTTTACATTTTTCTTCCATTTTGTTGTTGTTTGAAACAGGCACATGGGCCTCAATGCTGGGCTTTTGTTTTTTTGCTTATTTCTCACCCCTACTTTCACATTCACACACCTGGCCCAAACCATTTTTATTTTATTTTTCATGTTTATTTATTTTCTTTTATATTTTATATTATTTTTTTAAATTTTTTTATTACTATTATTATTATCATTATTATCATTTTTTATTAATAAAAAATCCAAAAATATTTTTATTTATTATTTTCACATTTATATTTTATTTTTCTTTACAAAGACAAAAAGAACACAAAAATATTTTTCTTAAACAAATTAATTTCTTTTCCTTAAACAATAAATATTTAGACTTAGGTTTAATTATTATATTATTTTCTTTTAAATTAAAATTAACTTAGAACTTAGGTTTCTTTTAATTAATTAATTTTTCATTTTATTTTTATTAACTTAAAACCTTTTTTTCATAAAAACCCTAAAAATCATTTTAAACTTAATTTCTTTCCTAATTATTTTAAATTGAATTTTGTTTATTTTTAACTAATCATTTTCTTAATTAGGTCAAGACCTAACCCTTAACAAAAATCAAACCAAAAAATCATTTCTTTTTCCATTTGCATTTGTACATTACATTTATTCAATTCTTGTATATTATTCAATATAGTTGTAATAGACAATTAGGTTTAATTTTCTTGCAAATCTCCATTTATAAATTTGTACACCTCCCCTAATGATGTAATAGCGTAGTAATTTTACTTTCCGCAATTTATCGCTTTATATAAATGCTAGTAATTAGGGTTTGTATAGAAAGACTAAAACCAACAAGTAGCAAACCCTAATTCAAGATAAACAAGCATGTAAATCAAACACATTTACACACTTGCACCCTTAGGGTAATTCCACTTTGTTGCCTTACAAAAATGGCCATGTTATGCATGTGAGATGTCTTAGCAAAAAGCAATCAAAAATACAAGATCATAGTCCCTCGATGACGCTATCAATGTTGCCTTTCAAAATGATCTTAGTCCCTCAAAGAGAAATGCTAAGATATCTTACAGCATTGTTATCATGGCTATACAATGACCCACGCCCGTCCCTTTATATATAAAGATAAGGTTTCTTACCAAGTCAATGGTAAGATAGCAATAACAAAGGAAGGAAGAAATGAACACAGACTTTTGAGTAGGTAGATTGTTCCTAGTTGCTTGTTCACTTTCAAATTAAATACCCTTGCTTATTTTCAAAACAAACACCAACACTTTCAAAACACTTTCAAAACCTTTTCCAAACATGAAATATTTTCAAAAGCTCAACACTTTGTATACGTTCTTACGAACGAGAACTATTACAAAGTTTGCCTAAACTATGGCGCCTTTTCAAAATACTTTCAAAAACCACACAAAGTACATTTTCAAACAAAAAGCAAGTGATCTAGAAAGAACCTAAGATCCCATACATAACTATATATGAAAATGGTGCTAACACCTTCCCTTTTCATAATCTACCCTCCGAACTCAAGAAATAATCTCAAAGGTCTTTTCTGTTCTTTTCAGCCTTTCCTTTTGGATAAAAGAAAAGTCGGTGGCGACTATTGCTAACCGCAACATTTGTAATAAAACACAAAACACCCAAGTCAGTTCTTCCACCGTATCACATTGACCAATGTGTCATCCTTCAGCCAATGAAAGCGTGTCATTAGGAATTTTCAAAAATCTGATTTATATTTGATTCAATGCTTTATTCAGTAATGACCTTGATATGCGCAGCGCGCCAGATCCCTTGGATTTGATTACTAACGCGTTTTGACTCTCATACATTGGTCCACATTTTTTTGAATTTATTTTATTTTCTGATTTTTATATTTAAATTGTTTTAACTTCAAAAATTCATAAAAAATTCATTTTAACTCAAAAAAATCCGAAAATATTATGGAAAATACTTTTGATTTTTCTCTTTCTGGTATTTATTTTTTGACAATTTTATTTTTTGTTTTGGTATTTTTTATAATTTTTCACTTAGTTTGAGTTATTTTAAATGTTTATAAATACTTTTCTTCATTTTTAAATTCTGAAGAAAAAAATAGGGAAGGATCCAATGACATTTTGACAAATATTGGTGACCTCATTTATTTTTTATTCCTGACTTTGTTATTTTTTTAACATTTTTGGTTTATTTTACTTATTTCTTTCAATTTTAAAAATAGTTTCTGACTTTAAAAAATTATCAAAAATTTTATAAAAATATTTGAGTTCATTCCTGATTTTTCTATGATCTTAATTATTTTTTCTTGATTAATTTGAATATATAGTTACTATTTTTCCCTCTTATTTCCATTTTAACATCATCAAATCCATGGTGTTGAGTCTAACTCTATAAAAATGGATAACTGAATTTAATAATAATTTGATTAAATTTTTTGGTTCAAACATGGTTTATTCATTTCCTCTTCCCTCTTCATCTTATCCCATTCTTATTGAACCAAATGTTATTGGGACATGATTGACATATCATGTCTCAAAACATAAGGTGCATAGATTGCTATTGACCGACCTCAAAATAGGTGCGACTTCTATATAAGTCCACTAACGATTGCTTAACTTAGCGCTAAACTTTGTCTCGATTTGAGAAAATGATCATTCGTGGCCCAAACCTATGTTTGCAAGCCCAAGTATGTTAATTTGAACCCTTTGATCTAATAACTTTGAAATCTATTGTTAGGAGGCTTTGGTTCTACCAATCCTCTAATGGAACTTCATCAATTTTGGTCAAAATGGACCACTTAAACATCATTGATCATTAAGTGTTATCTTTAGAATTCTTAAATGGACTATATACTTGACAAAAAGCAAATGCAACTTGTTATTGAGAGGCTTTGGTTCTACCAATCTTCTAATGAGTTCCAAATGCAAGTTTCAAGATGATCATCCAACTAACCACTAATATTTTAACAATTGACTTTACTTTATGCTTTTATTTTATGCTCTTCACTTTATGTACCATTTACTTTAGCATTTACATTTCATGTTATTTTTCATCTTTGCTCACTTGAGCATTTACTTTTATGTCTTTTTATTTTGCTCACTTGAGCTTTTCACTATCTTTTTGAAGATACCTAATAACCAACTTAAACCCTAAAAAACTTTAATGTTACTTGGACTACTTGGTTACTATCCTTGGCATTATGGAGATTGTGATCTTCTTGGACTTAGGATTAGAAGTTGTAGCCTATCTTGGGACCTTGTGACCTGAATTGTTATTTTTTCTGGAGCTCTTGGGGTTTACCCCAAGACACTGGGTTGCTTGTTCATTTTATATGCAGGTTATTATGGTTACATGTTTTGTCTGTAATTTGGAATTCATCTGTGTACAACTGTTACTCTGCCCAATTTTTTGTGAACACTTAATGCAAATTAAAGCTTGGTATTCTTAAGAGGTTTATTAATTTTTTGCTTGGTTTCAAATCCAAAGGATGGAATTCTACATTGACTCATTATTTCAATGTTGGCTTCTTGTTGGTTAGATGGTGCTTTTCCCTAGCTTTTACCTTTATGCTTCAGGACAGTTTCCTCATCTCCTCCCATCTTCTTTAATTTCAAAAATCTTCTCTCTCCTTTTGAAAACTCTTATTGTTTTAAAATTTGAATCACTTTCATAATAAACTTGGACTTAGGTCCATGCATTTTCAAAACCATTTTCTTAATCAAATTTCAATCAACTTAAAAATACCTAAACATTTATGTGAGAAGACTAAAAGTCAATCAATCTCATTCAAACTATTTTTCCATTTTGGCTGTTATCTTTAAAACTTTTCTCAAAAGATTAGACTCTTGTTAATCCTTGTAGTGATGCAAACAACTATACTTCTACAATATGTAGTGAAGTGAGATATTTTTCTACTTAGGTGTTGAGTGAGGCATTTTTTATTTTAAAATCCAAGCCATATCCTCCACTTTGAGATGACGCAAATTCTCCTTTCTCATAATTGTGGGTAGTAAGTATGTTTTCCACACGGACAATGACAATGACGTCTTGTCTCTTAAAATAAACCAACACACTTGTGTTTTAAATTTTTTAAATAGGAACTACGTGTACCCTGATCCCCTATTGCACGGAGGTGGTACATAGGAACTAAAGATTTGCAACCGCGACGGGTGCAAAAATCATTAAAAAAATACTTCTTTCCTCATCTCCACAATCTATTTTATATATAAAACATTTTATAGCCAAAATATACATATTTTACAAAGAGGTTCCTGCAGAGTACCGTAGATGTTTATGGTGCTAATACCTTCCCTTTGCATAACCAACCCCCTTAACAAGAATATTTCCCCCCGATTTTGGGTTATTTGCTCTTTTCACATTCCTTTGGAAACAATAAAGCACGGTGGCGATTTTTATTTTGATCTGTACAAGTCGAGTCAATCCAATGGCTTAGTCTTAACATTTCTACCACTACAATTATGATGACATGTTCGAACAATTAATCATACACAAACAAAACACACAAGGCCTAAGGTTTAAGCTTGTAAGGAGTTTATAGTTAATTACCCTTATGAAGTTTTTAGGTGGTTCAACTTGTCCTAAAAGAAGTAACCGGGTTCTAGGAACCTCAATATCATTGATCTTTCTCCCAGGCATTGTTTTAGCACAAGCATCTGATTTGCGACTAAAATATCCCGAGAGTCTGATCTCAACGAGTGTAGCATCGAGTATCAACCAACTTCAGTTTGCACCAAAGTCGACTATCTCACTACTTTCTAATGGCTAAGTTGTATCAACTAAGGTTCTATGGTTAGTTAGTGCTTTATGACAGCACGCAGCAGCCCAACAT
The DNA here is from genome assembly GCA_948472305.1 of Vicia faba. Lineage (NCBI taxonomy): Eukaryota > Viridiplantae > Streptophyta > Magnoliopsida > Fabales > Fabaceae > Vicia > Vicia faba. Next base: position 408,039,009 of record OX451740.1, on the reverse strand, counting down.
TCTCCTTAACTTAACTCAAGGGACACCAACACCAACCAATGTGTCACACTAATGTATCCATTTCTTCAACCGTATCGATATACGCTATACAATTTTCACGATCTATTGCTAATTACCTAAAATTCCCAGATCCGGGTATAGGATCTATACAAGAAAAAACCCAAGCATATCCCGAAATATAAAGCATACAAGGAAAACAAGTAAAGCAATAAAGGTGATCTAGCTCTTAAGGTAACCCCACTTTTATTTTCCCTAGCATAGTCGCCAATTCTGTAATACGGTGGGAGAACTGACTTTTGGTTTTAGGTTTTATCGAAATTGTCACGGATAGCAAGAGTCACCACCGACTTTTATTTTATCCAACAAAGGAAAGGGTTAAAATAACAGGAAAGACCTTTGAGAATTTTGGTTATGAAAAAGGGGGTAGGTTATGAAAAGGGAAGGTATTAGCACCCTTTTCATCCGTAGTTATCTACGGGCTCTTAATCGCTAGCTCACTTTTGAAAATTCTTAGTGAATGTGTAAGTTTAAAAATATTTTGAAAATGCCTAAGTTTGGCAACTTTGTAATGATTCTTGTATCAGTTGAGAACTCATGCAAAGTATTTGTTTTGAAAATATTTTAGAAGAGAAGTGTATTGTGTGAAAAATGTTTTGAAATGTTCGCGAGCAAGCGATTAAGAACTATTTACCTACTCAAAAGTCTTTTGTTCTTTTCCTCCTACTTTAGATAGTGTTATCCTATCATTGGTTAGTAGGAAGCCATATCGTTGGATGTTTTGAGGGATAGGCGCGGGTCATCATACAGTCATAAAGGAAACATATAGGGATACCTTTAGCAATTCGAAGGGACTATCATCATGTATTCATAGGCAACATCGAGGGACAAGATCATTTACCGAAGGCAGCATCGAAGGGTCATCGAGGGGCTATGATCTTTATGATGATTTTTTTAACCGAGGGTCTTTGCTAATGGTATACCTACGTTCGAGGGACATGAATATTTTTCATCTGAGGAAACAAGTGAGGGTCACCCTAGAGGTGCGTGTGTTCAAAGTGTGTTGAGATTCAAGTATTTTAATCTTGGATTTATAGTTATCTAGTGTAACGCCCGTTAATTTAATTAAATTATTTTGGATTATTTGTTGAAGTTGTGAGATGTGTGGATTGTTGGTATAAGTTGTTAAATTTTTATTAATTAATTAATTAGTTGATTATTAATAATAAAAATAATAATGTTGGAATTAATGGAATAATATAAGATTTTGTTGTTGGTCCTATTTTATATGGTGGCATGTGGTACTAAGGGGGTGTGAGAATTAAGCCCAAGAGAAATAATTCTATTATTATTGAGTTTGGTTATAATAATATAAATTAGATATGACAATAAGGAGAATAGGTTTTGTCAAGAGGAAGAAGAATAAGGGTTGGAAGAGAGAAAGAGAACATGAAAGTTGCAGAAAATAAGGAGAAGAGCAAAACATAATTCAATCGGAAAAGTTATAGAGCAACCTTCAATCTAAGGTAAGGGTGGGGTTCTGACTTTATAATAGGGTTTATGTTGAGTAGTGTGTGAGATTAGATGTGAAAAGTTGTCTTGTTTATGATTTGAATGTATATGTTGTTGTATGATGAAGATCAATGATTTACATATGAGTAATGATTCCCTAATGTTGTATATTTGATATAGAAACATAGGATTATTATAATTGATGATTACCTATGATTAGAGGATGTTTCTAGGGCCTAAGGAAGGGAAATCGCAGTGAAAACGCAGTGAAATCGCAGAAAATATTCATGACAGAACATTATGCGTCGACCTCAAAGGCCATGCGTCGATACATGCATATTTTTGGACTCAGGATGAGTCGATACGAAGAAGCATGCGTCGATACATAAGGTGTTGCAGACTCGGTATGAGTCAATACAAAGGGATTACGCGTCGACACATGCAGGAATTTTAACCCAGTACGCGTCGACTCAAAACATTATGCTTCGACTCATGTAGTCTGATTTTTGACAGATTCTTCCAAGGTTGTAACTTGAGTTTTCGGACTCCGTTTGAGGTGTCGTTCGAAGCGTTGGATAGCTAACGTAATGAAATTCATTCTTAAGGATTAAAATGAAGGATAAGAATAAGAATCATAGTACCCAAATTAGGATTAGAGTTAGCTTCCCGCGTAAATCGCTATGATGATTTTGTGAAGTATAATGAGGATAAGATGATTATAGATTATTGCTTAGTTCATAATAGTAAGATAAATGATGATAATGATGTAGTATTGCAGAATAATAATATGTAGAAGTTTGGTAATTAGAGATACGCCTTAGATGATTAATTAATTAGGGGGCATTATCATGTTGTAGGCCTATGGCCAACATTGAGGGATTGTTGATTTGTCGTTGTATTGTTGTTATGGCTGAGTTGCTATGGAATTATGTTGATGAATTAGGTAGATGAATTATGTAAATAAATTATGTTGATGAATTACGTTGATGAATTACATTGATGAATTACATTTATGAATTATGTTGATGAATTATGTAGATGAATTACGTAGATGAATTAGGTTGATAAATTACGTTGATGAATTATGTTGATGAATTCTGTTAATGAATGATGTTGAGATACCTCTAAAAATTGGCAGCTATTGAGAAGTAGGCTTCTGGCCAATGATGTTGTTGTATTGAGATGTAGGCTTCTGGCCAACGATGTTGTTGTATTGAGATGTAGGCTTCTGGCCAACAATGTTGTTGTGTTGAAATGTTGTTAATTGTGGTTGTTATTACTACATTCATGATTGTGTCGCATAAATTGCATATCAAGATGGAGTTGATGCTTGTTAAGATGACTTGTATTGGCGAATATTAAGATGAAGGCTTATGCCTTGTTGATGCCTCTATTTATTGGAAATTATTTTGAGATTGGAGTTCTACTCCAATGGTACCACATGCATTTGCATAGTATTGAGTTGAATTATATGATGGCATAAAGAAGTTGTGTATTGATGCGGTAATGATATATTGTTGATGTTTTGTTGTAATTAATGTTGTTTGTAAGTTGTGAAGTGGTGATGTTGTATGATCTGATCTAATATATTATTCATCATACGTTTTATTATATTGTTAGATATCTCACCCATTCTGTTTGAATGTTGCCCTCTGTTGGTAACGTGCAAGTAATCCAGAATGATAGTTGTTACCTCGTTAGTTCGGGTCGGTGTTGTCGCTCTTACATAGCACTTGGGGGGATGAACGATTGATGTTTAGTTGTTGATTATTATTTCAGTTGCTGAATTTTTAAGTTAATTACATGAAATAATTGTTGTCTTGAGGTTATTTTAGTTGAAGAAAAGATGTTAAGTGAATTGAAGTTAAATATGTATATTCTACTGCTTATCAATAAAAGTTGTTCAATTTTGAAGAATAAACAGATTGTTATCGGTTCATTTGAGTTAAGTGTTATGTATCTGTTTTTATGTGATTAAATGAAGTTTGATTTCAAGTCGAAAAATGTAGCATCCTATTTATGCTGAACTCTGATTTTCTTATTATCCGTCGGGGAGAAATGGGGTGTTAGAATAGTGGTATCAGAGCAGGTCGGTCCGTCCGACCAAGTTGTCTAATGTTGTTTGTTTCTTAGTGCGCGACAACTGTGTGAAACACTGTTGGTACTTGTTTGCCTTAATTGCAGGAAGTTGGTTGAAGATAAGTGGGGGAGAAGCTTTGCTTCTCGGATATGTTCAATTGAAAGGTGTTGGTTCGGTGTGCTGTCAACGACGACAATGCAAGAATTGTTGGAGTCTTGTTGTTCCTGAATTTGAAGGTGATTTGGATTCAAGGTCTTGTTGTTAGTCGAGATAGAGCGCCTCGAGAGAAATTGATCAGACATTGTTGGTGCTTACTTCTCGAAGAATGAAGAGCGATGTAATATTTGTTGATTTATGAAGCAAGTGTAAGATGTCGATGTTTGAACAATGATGGAGTAATAAAGTTGATGTAACTTTTATGTTGGGATCATATAAGTGATTGTCGGAAGTATTTTACGTTGATAAGTAGTTGTGAATCGTGAGTCTAAGTCAAAACTTGAAGAAGTGAGTAGCATTGCGAAAAGAATTGTTGCCCTGCTGTTTTGGAACCTGAACTTTGGCGAATGGATGCATCTCTCGAGTTATAAGAAGTTTGGAAGCATGAGATATGTTAAGAGTTGTTTGGAATATGTCTAAATTGAAGACAAATGAGTTTCGGAGTGGAATTTCCGTAAGCAAATCGCAGGAAACTGCAGAATTATGGTGGGACTTCAAAAATTCATAACTAGAGTTCCGAGCATCCGATTTCAGTTTCGTTTGAATCGTTGGAAAGCTAACGAAATGAGCTTCATTTTAAAAATGGTTCCAGTAGCTTTAATGGATTCATTTATCATATGATTATATTGGAAGTAAGTACAGTTTGTTGTTAAGCTTGTCTTTGGGACTAGACTTGTTCTTCAGTGTTGTACGGGACGTCAGCGTCCGAGTTGGGTGAATTAATGAGAAATTAGAAGATTTATTTAAAGTAATTTCTGAAATAAAATGTATTATTTGGAAATCTTTGGTGTTATTAATTAGAATAAAAGATGATAGTGCAAAGTTGTGTGGAATTTACGGTGTTGAAAATGAGAATGATTTATGCTAAGTTGTCAGGATGTATGTTATAGTTTTGGGAGAAGGGTTCTCTTGAGTAATTTTATTTCCAAGTAAAAGTGTATGTAGATCCAAGGTGGATGCATTTCTAAGTTGGAGAAAGACGGAGTCTGTTATAGAGGTTAGTAGCTTATTGAGCTTAGATGATTACTATCGTAATTGTTTGAGGTGTAGATATATATGAATGTTGTTAGATAAGATGATAATGTTGAGAGTGTGATTGGAATGAGTTTGAGAGGTGGAGATGCATGTATGTTTGATTTTGTGAAATTAGGAAGAGGATTAAGTGTTTAAGAATGTTATTAGAATCCTTCATGTAGATAAAGACTCAGACTAGAGTGGAAGGATTTGTAATGTATTGATATGCCAACAGATCTCGAGTTAGAAAATGATTGATCATCGTAGGATGGTGGGTGAATGAGGATTAAACATGTTGTGTTTTAGAAAACTTGAATACGAGTTTTAAGGAAACGCTATTATAGTTTGGTAATGATGATTTATACTCCATTATGGTTGTCAGCTATCTATTGACAAATTGAGGAACTGATCACCCTTAATCTCTTGTTGATAGTAGACGAGATCGTGTTGGATGGTGTATACTTGTCTTGCTACCTCAATAGTGTGTAAGTGGTTAATTTTATATTAGGAGGTAGTCACTCACCAGTTTGTGTGAGGAAATAGAGGAATTGCTAGGAAGAGTTGTGACGTATTGAGCAATTCGGAGTAGCGGGTTGATATGCGAGCTAACGTTACAAAGTGAAATACTGAGAATATCAAGTGCACAATGGTTTTATGGTGGATGTTGAGGAAAGTCTAAAACCGGAATGAGACTTGTAATCTCTATAGTTGGCATAAACTTTAATGAGGACAATGACTTAAGATGGATTATCAGATTTGCGCAGCTGAAGCGTATGTGGCGCAGTTGCTATGAGTATACGATTCTACATGCTTGATTTAGTAGATTGTTGATGTAGGGATTATGTGCCAAGGTGTTGTGATACCTCGGAGATATTTTCTTATGTATGAGGATATTAATGTGGTTGTTAGTTGATGGTAGGTTGTGTGTATGTCTGTTAAGTTATACTGTTAAGTTGACATTATAATGATTTTGTTTCCGTTGCCGTAATGTTGTTGTTGGTTACCATAAAGGATGAATAATACTCCATAATATGACGAGGTTGATTATGTTGGCTATGTTGATGTCACTGTAAGGGTGATACGACGATGTGAATAAAGTTGTGATAATTGACATACATACTTATATATGGGAATGGAATTGTGTGTGTGTGTGTGTGTTTTGGTGTTGAAGATGTTGTTAAGATGATAATGTGATGTTGTATATCCAAGTATAAGTGTGTTACTACTTTAAAATATTGATATGTCAAGATATTGTTAAAGCGGTTGATAAGTTGTTAACGATTATGTCGCGGAGGTGTTGAATGATTAGCCTGTGTGTATTAGATTTAAATCATTTTGAGTTATTGTTATGTCGATAAAGTAGTGGCCGAAGTATTGCCAGACGCAACTTGGAGATCAGAGAATGAGATGCAAAATTCGCGTTAAGACTGGTAGTATCGAGTAGATTTTTTAGGACGGAAATATTCTAAATGGGGAAGAGTTGTAACGCCCGTTAATTTAATTAAATTATTTTGGATTATTTGTGGAAGTTGTGAGATGTGTGGATTGTTTGTATAAGTTGTTATATTATTATTAATTAATTAATTAGTTGATTAATAATAATAATAATAATATTGGAATTAATGGAATAATATAAGATTATGTTGCTGGGCCTATTTTATATGGTGGTATGTGGTACTAAGGGGGTGTGAGAATTAAGCCCAAGAGAAATAATTCTATTATTATTGAGTTTGGTTATAATAATAGAAATTAGATGTGACAGTAAGGAGAATATGTTTTGTCAAGAGGAAGAAGAATAAGGGTTGGAAGAGAGAAAGAGAACGTGAAAGTTGCAGAAAAGAAGGAGAAGAGCAAAACAGAATTCAATCGGAAAAGTTATAGAGAAACCTTCAATCCAAGGTAATGGTGGGTTTATGACTCTATAATAGGGTTTATGATGAGTAGTATGTGGGATTAGATGTGAAAAGTTGTCTTGTTTATGATTTGAATGTATATGTTGTTGTATGATGAAGATCAATGATTTAGAGATGAGTAATGATGCCCTAATGTTGTATATTTAATGTAGAAACATAGGATTATTATAATTGATGATTACCTATAATTAGAGGATGTTTCTAGGGCCTAAGGCAGGGAAATCGCAGTGAAAACACAGTGAAATCGCATAAAATATTCATGACAGAACAATATGCGTCGACCTCAAAGGCCATGCATCGATACATGCAGGTTTTGGACTCAAGATGAGTTGATACGAAGAAGCATGCGTCGATACATGCGGTGATGCAGACTCAGTATGAGTCGATACAAAGGGATTACGCATCGACTCATGCAGGAATTTTAACCCAGTACGCGTCGACTCAAAACATTATGAGTCGACTCATGTAGTCTGATATTTGACAGATTCTTCCAAAGGCTGTAACTTGAGTTTCCGGACTCCGTTTGAGGTACTGTTCAAAGTGTTGGATAGATAACACGATGAACTTAATTCTTAAGTATTAAAATGAAGGATAAGAAGAATAATCCTATTACCTAAATTAGGATTAGAGTTAGCTTCCCGCGTAAATCGCTATGATGATTTTGTGAAGTATAATGAGGATAAGATGATTATAGATTATTGCTTGGTTCATAATAGTAAGATAAATGGTGATAATGATGTAGTATTGCAGAATAATAATATGTAGAAGTTTGGTAATTAGAGATAAGCCTTAGATGATTAATTAATTAGGGGGCATTATCATGTTGTATGCCTATGGCTAACGTTGAGGGATTATTGATATGTCGTTGTATTATTGTTATGGCTGAGTTGTTTTGGAATTATGTTGATGAATTATGTTGATGAATTAGGTAGATGAATTATGTAGAAGAATTACGTTGATGAATTACGTTGATAAATTACATTGATGAATCATGTTGATGAATTATGTAGATGAATTACGTAGATGCATTATGTTGATGAATTACGTTGATGAATTATGTTGATGAATTATGTTGATGAATGATGTTGAGATGCCTCTAATAATTGGCAGCTATTAATATGTAGGCTTTTAGCCAACGATGTTGTTGTATTGAGATGTAGGTTTCTGGCCAACGATGTTGTTGTGTTGAAATGTTGTTAATTGTGGTTGTTATTACTACATTCATGATTGTGTCGCATACATTGCATATCAAGATGGAGCTGATGCTCGTTAAGATGGAATGTATTGGCGAATATTAAGATGAATGTTTATGCCTTGTTGATGCCTCTATTAATTGGCAATTATTTTGAGATGGGAGTTCTGCTCCAATAGTATCACATGCATTTGCATAGTATTGAGTCGCATTATATGATGGCATAAAGAAGTTGTGTATTGATGCGGTAATGATATAATTTTGATGTTTTGTTGTAATTAATGTTGTTTATAAGTTGTAAAATGGTGATGTTGTTTGATCTGATCTAATATATTATTTATCATACATTTTATTATATTGTTAGATATCTCACCCCTTCTGTTTGAATGTTGCCCTTTGTTGGTAACGTGAAGATAATCCAGAATGATAGTTGTTACCTTGTTAGTTCGAGTCGGTGTTGTTGCTCTGATACGTAGCACTCGGGGGGATGAACGCTTGATGTTTAGTTGTTGATTATTATTTCAGTTGCTGAATTTTTAAGTTGATTACATGAAATAATTGTTGTCTTGAGGTTGTTTTAGTTGAAGAAAAGATGTTAAGTGAATTGAAGTTGAATATGTATATTCTGATGCTTATCAATAAAAGTTGTTCGATTTTGAAGAATAAATCAGATTGTTATAGGTTCATCCGAGTTAAGTGTGATGTATTTGTTTGTATGCGATTAAATGAAGCTTGATTTCAAGTCGAAAAATGTAGCATCCTATTTATGCTGAACTCTGATTTTCTTATTATCCGCCAGGTAGAAAGGGGGTATTACATCTAGCGTTTGATTTTAGTATTTTCCATATAATCCTATTAGTAACAGTTAAATATATACATACATTAATACATAAGTGTAGACAATAAAAATGCGGGAAATAAAATCTACAATATTACAATGCTTCAGGGATGGGGAGTACAAACTATTAAACAGTGGGAAAATTAAAGTAAACCATAATTTATCTATTACATCGCTTAACAGTTACATAATTATAAAATAACAATGCGAAAAATAAATAAGCACGCAGAGATTATGAAAAATGGGAAAATATTAAAACCTAAAAAAGTTCTAAGTGTTGGAAAAGTATTTTTGGTGTTTTGTTTAGAAAATTATTTTAAAGTGTAAAATAATAATAAACCCTAATTCTAAACAATATACAAATTAATTGATAAGGTAAAACCTAAGTCTAAATTAATTTTAATTAATTAAAAAAGTTTTAAAAAACTCTAATTAGTAAAAAAACAACCCTAACCCTAATTTGGGTTTGATTTAATTTATTAAAAGGTTTTGAATTAAGAAAATATGAAAAGAATTTAAAAAGAAGAAAAATAAAAGGTTAATAAAATAGAAATTGGAAAAAAAAGCATGGGGTGGTGTAGCGGTAGCAATGTTTAAGACTAAGCCATTGGATTGACTAGAGTTGTACAAATCAAAATAGAAATCGCCATCGCGCTTTATTGTTTCCAAAGGAATGGGAAAAGAGCGAGTAACCCCAAAAGGGGGAAAGATTCAAGGTAAGGGGGGTGGTTATGCAAAGGGAAGGTATTAGCACCCTAAACATCTACGGTACTCCGCGGGAACCTCTTTGTAAAATCTGTATATTTTGGCTATAAAATGTTGTATGTAAAATAGATGGTGGAGGTGAGAATAGAAGTATTTTTTATGATTTTTGCACCCACCGCGGTTGCGAACCTTTAGTGCCTATAAATGTGTTGGTTGATTTTATGAGATAAGAAATCATCGTCATTGTCCGTGTGGAAAACATACTTACTTCCCACAATCATGAGAAAGGAGCATTTGCATCATCTCAAAGTGGAGGATATGACTTGGATTTTAAAATCAATAATAGCTCACTCAACACCCAAGTGGAAAATATCTCACTTTACTTTATATTATAGAAGTATAGTTGTTTGCATCACTACAAGGATTGACAAGAATCCAATATTTTGAGAAAAGTCTAAGATGAAAGCTAAGATGGAAAAATGGTTTGAATGAGAATGATTGATTTTTAGTCTTCTCACAAAAAAATTGAGGTATTATTAATGTTGATTGAAGTTTATTTTTGAAGAAAAAGTTTTGAAAATGCATGGACCTAAGTCCAAGTTTATTATGAAAGTGGTTCAAGTTTTAAAAAAAAAAACAAGAAGAGTTTTCAAAAGGAGGGAGAAGATTTTTGAAATTAAAGAAGATGGGAGGAGAAGATTTTTTAAATTAAAGAAGATGGGAGGAGAAGAGGAGACTATCCTAAAGCATAAGGTAAAAGCTAGGGATAAGAACCATTTAACCAACAAAAATCCAATATTTGACATTATGAGCCAAGATATAATTCTCATTCTTTGGATTGAAACCAAGCAAGCAAAGATATTAGACCTCTTGAGAGAACCAAACTTCAAGTGTATTAAGTCTTCACAAAAAATGGGTAGAGTAACGACTGTATACGGGTGAATTCCAGACTACAAACAAAGAATGTAATCACAATAACCTGCACACAAAACAAATAAACAACCCAATGTCTTGAGGTAAACCTCAAGAACTCCAGACAAAATATCAATTAAGGTCATAAGATCTCCAACATAGGTCATGGTTTCTATTCCTAAGTCCAAGAAGTCCAATACTCCATAATGCCAAGGATATTAACCAAATAGTCCAACTATCATTAAAGATTTTTTGTCAAGTATATGCACCATTTGTTTTGAGACATGATATAGAGATCATACTCCAATAACACTTAGTGCAATAAGAAAGGGACAAGATGAAGAGGGGTGGGAAAAGAATATACAAACCACATTTGAATTAAATTTAAATCAAACTATTATTAAAATCATTCATCCATTTTTAATGGAGTTAGACTCAACACCATGGATCCAATGATGTTAATAAAGTTCATGATCAAAATTCAACTCAAGTCAGCCAAAAAATAATCACAAAATAATATTTCATTTAATATATACATTAAAAAGGTTTTTTAAAAATGTTTTAAAATTGAAATAAGAAAGAAAAATATAAACTATATTCAAATTAATCAAGAAAAATTGAGTAAGGCTATAGAAAAATCATAAAAGGATTCAAATATTTTTATAAATTTTTTTGGCAATTTTTAAAAGTCAGGAACTATTTTAAAACTAACTAAAATTGTTCAAACAAAAATTAAATAGGTCAAAAATATTAAACATCAATATAAAATTCCATAAAATTTTCAAAAAGTCAGAAATATGCAAAATGATATTTAGAAAAAATTTCAGAACTAAAAAAAATCAGAAAGCATTTTTAAAGTAATTAAAAGGAAGAAAATAATGCAAAAAAAAAATAAAAAATATCAAATGTAAAAATAAAAATATGAAAAAATGGTCATGAGATCAGAAATAGTTCAAAGTATATTTGTGAATTTTTTTATAATTTTTAGATAGAAAATAAAAGAGTTATGAATTTTTGAAAATTAAATCAATTAAAATATAAAATAAGAAAATAAAATAAATCCAAAAAGATATGGGCCATCAGATCATAGTCAAAACGCGTTAGTAAGCTAATCCAATGGATCAGACGCGATGTGCTTGATATAGACCTTAGTGGGATGTGTAGGGAATCAGAAAAAGGGCAACCAATGAAATTAAAATGTTTGGCACGCTATCATTGGCTGAGACGAGATATGTCATCATCTTTAACCTCCAGCCACCCTGCAATGGATATTTTGTGAGATCCTTCAAACGGTAAAATTAGGATCCCATAGCAGTATCATTGGATTCGTCTCTTCAAGACGATCCTAACACCACCATCGTGCCAATTTATATAAAGTATACGGAGAGATATGAATCAAAAACCCAGAAAATAGCGAGCACCTTCAATTTGAGATTTATCTCTCAATTCTCAATGGTTTTAACAATTGTAAGAAGCACTAGAATCATGAGAAGGAGTAGAACAGGTTAGTGCTTTATTTGGATCCAAATGATGGAGAATTCTACCTTTTCGAAGTTCAAGAAAGAAGCTCAGAAATTAGACTTCTATAGCTTGGATTATAGCTCGTTTTGCTTGGTTTAAGTGCTGGAGAGTTTGCATGATGCTTAAGGAAGATGAATGTGCAAAGAATTTTAGAGGAAAAGGCTGGAATCTTAGAAACTGATTTCAAAAATTTCAAGCTCGTGTGAGGTTTTGACAAAGTGTATTTGGCTTTCAAAGCTTGAGGAAATGAATGGGGGATGACCCTCTATTTATAGGGAATCAAATGGAATGTTCAAGCATATGAAATGATGAAGTTTGGAGGGAAATCGTGTGAACCTGATGCACGAGCAAAGTGTGATCTGATTTCCATCAAAACTCATCCAATCCTTGCGTTTTAAGGCTCTAATCCAATTTGGAAAATTGGTTAAGAATGTTTAGATCACAAACACATTCTAATTTGATGTTTAGAGGCCAAAACATACATTTCAAATTCTGACTTATGAAAAAAATTCAGTTCCAAGTAACCAAGTTCAATCCAATGGCATTCTCAGCTCAATGGGTCTTAAGGCATGATTCTTGATGCTTTAGAAATATTAGGTTACAAGATTTTCAATGGAAAAATAATGAAATCAAATGGATGCTTGAGATGAAAGTTTCATTGAGTCAAAGTTGGGGAAAAAGGTTGACTTTCCATACTTAGAAATATTTTAAATTTTTCTTCAAAGGTGACCTATAATGTTTTGCATCCAAACATGGTCTTCTACTTGTAATTTGCTCATGACCAAAAAAGATGGCATGAAATAGACCTCTTAAATGACAGTTTGAAACTTGAACCATTCAAATTCTCCAAAAACTGAGAGAGTTGTGAATTGTTGAAGTTGGCAAAAAATTATGAAATGACCTATAATCCTTTGTATCCTTAGGGAATCTTCCATCCATTTTCTCACTTTTCACATAAAAGAAGGCATAAAGTTGACATCTCCAAGATCATTGTGGAAAGATAGTGGGCTCAAGGTGATAAAAATTGACCAAGTTATGATCATTTGAAGTCACACATGAGAAATTGGGGGTTCATCTGGAGGACTTGTAATCTTTCTTCATCATAAAGCTTCTTCAATAGGAAAACTACTTGAAAATTTTGAAGTGATTTATTGATAACCCTTTGAAGGGATGTATGTCTTTGGAATCACTCAAAAATACCAAAATATGAGCAAGATATGCTTCTTTAAAGTCCAAAACCCTAGCTCCTAGATCAAGAAAATGCCTTGAGGAACTTTGACAATTTTGAACAAACTTCTTGTACCAACACAAGTTCTTTGTAAATAGAACTATTTGAGGATGAAAATGAGAACTCATATTCACCAAAACCACTTCCATATCTTTAGAATTGAGAGAAATATGCATTTGTGACCAATGGGAACAAGGCCTTGTCCAACCATGACAACTTCTCGAATCAATCCCTTGTACTTTTGAACCAAATTTGATAATATTGAAATGTGATGAACCAAAATAACCTTGCCATGCCATTTCCTCCAAAACAAATCCAATGGTGAGGTTTGAACTTCTCAAGCTTTATTGACTAAGGCGTGGAAATAACCTCATGAACCCATGGAGCAACTTGTTGAATCTCACTGCGTTTACCTACATAAGTAATAAGAAAGACAAACCAACATTGCATTTTATTAATTAAAAGAAGAAATCAAGACAAAAATATTCATGATCACAAAAGAACACAAGTTAAGGTGCTTGGTGATTCCTCAAAGAGAAAATCTAAAGGTAGGGAGGAGAACCAAAAGCCCTAATGTGATCTTGTTGTGATTGATTCAATATGGTATAATGAAGGGATCTTATGGGCAAAAATTGGGGTACAATAGGTGGGTGTTGAACCCATGCCCCTGAAGTCTCTCAGGAAAGCATCTCTCCACTGCGCCAATGATTGGTTGTTGTCTGGGAATTGGCCTCTATTCAATACATATTGTACATGCGTGAATTCCTGAAAAATAAGAAAAAATGCCAAAACCATGGATTGAACCCACTCCCTGAGTGTCCATCACGCCTTAACACGCGCGCTTTAACCATTGGAGTGGTGATACATCCAATGCTTGAAACACAAACAATTAAATATGTAATAAACCCAAATTTAATTTTTTATTTTAAAACACGGTCAAAATAGGTGGGGACCTTTTATTTTGAACCAGCGAATCAGAAGACAAACAGATACCACGCAAGTCTTCAGGAAAGTCAGACCACCCCTCACGGTGGTCAACTCTTTCTTCTCCGATTGGTTCAAAACTCAAACCTGCGAAAGAACAAAAATCAAAGCCTTAAATTAACCTTAACCCCCCCTAAATCAAGGTCTGCGAATTCAATGGTGCTATCAGTTTTTTCTGTAATGGTCTGGAAGTACTGATACAGAGACACATAAACGTTTTGTCCTAACCATGGAAAAAATCAATTATCATATTATAGTTTCAATTTTTTGGTCCAGACTTGTTCTAAACATTAATATATGAAGATCCATGTGGTTAGAAACAATCAACAACACGAGAATTTAAAAAAATATGAATGATGAAAAAAATGCAAACAAAGATGGTGGATAATACGATTCAGGCATGGGAAATCATTGAAACTTACCCATACTTACCCTATAGATGTTCAGGAAATGATTTCAAGGCTTAGTTTAGATTGAAATCACTTGGATCTTACAACTCGAATGCTTTCACTTTTTTTTAGAAATTTTGTGATTCAAACTCTATTTCCTTGAGGCAGCTTGCATGTGTCTTTGTGATATATGAGGCTTGTGTACTTATAGAGAAATGGAAAGCAGCCACCAAATATGGAACAAAAAAAAAGGAATTCATAGTTGTTGTACCCCCAAATGTTTCCTCCCTTTTCTTCAAGACATTTCTCATAAAAGATCTCAAATGCTCAAGGATTCTGAAAGAGTTGATCAGACAAGCTCACCTCCTAAGCATTGGGTCCAAATTAGGGTTTTGGTTTTCACAAGGAAAATTGGATTTCTAATTCCTCAAATGACTTTAATGGTTCATTATAGGTCTCCAAGGACACTCATACCAAATTTCAAGTCTTGCATCACAAATTGGCTCAATCAGTTGCTTAGATGACTGAAAATCAGTTGTATTGGGTAAAAAGTCAATTGTGGCTAGAGTACAATCAAAATTCAATTTTTTTGGTCCACATCAACATTTTGAAGTCATATTCATCAATTGAATAATGGTTGATCATAATTCCTCAAGAAAAGCACTCAAATCATCAAAGGGGCAAAATTCTCAAAATTAGGGTTTTTACTGAGAATGACTGATTGTTGACTTTTGACCTAGTACATGACCTAATGGATAGAAGCATGATCTTAAATATTTAAACACAATATCTTGACCTAATTTCATGGCTCAAATCATCTGAAAGATTAAGTGATTGATAGTTGAAAATTTGAATCAACTGATGAAAAGTCAGCTAACACACAAAAGGTCAAACTTTGACTTTTTGGTCAACATTGAATTTCAAAGATCAAGATTCATCAAGACATTAAAAATATCAAACATAATGATAAATAATCAAGAAATTTAAGAAAAGTCAACAAAAGTCAAGATTTCCAATACTTAGAAAAATTCTAAGTAATTTTGACCTTGATAATTTCACTACTTCATGACTATTTTTCACTATGATGCAAGATATTTCAAGGAAAACTTTCAACATGAAAGTTGTAGATCATGATGAATTCTACCACTTTTTCCTTAAGGGTTGATGTCCAAAAAATGCTTGGATTAAGAGATGTAGGCCCATGAAGTCATGATATTGTTAACAAAACACTTAGTTAAAATTTTAACAACTTTGGTCAGATTTTTGTCCCAACTTCTGGGTAATTTTCACCAAGTTCCTGGTTGATTGAAACAAAGTGGTCAACATGAAGGTTGTAGAAAATGTTTCAAGATTTTCAAAATGTCAAAGAACTTGAAGATATTATTTTTTAGCTAAGAGATTCGAATAGATTAAGTTGAGCATTCATTCTTGAATTACAAGACATTTTCATGAAGAACACATGATCAAATTTCAAACATATGCTGCATAATGTTGCTTTATAGGATTATAACTTGAAAATCACTCCATAATTTAATGTTTACACAATTTATTGAGCTATGATCCAAGTGGTTAAGATATTGTCCAAACCATTTTGCCATTAAGGGAAGAAAGCCAAGACTTCCATTTTGGAAAAGTAACTTTAATCACAAAGTCCACTCTCCTTGAGCCTTGCACTTGTTTCTTCTGAACATACACAATGTCAAATCCAGAAGCAACAGATCTAAATCCTACAGCCATTTCAGACCATGCTTGTACTATGCATTGTAACAATGTATTTCAAGTTTCTTCAAAACTAAGTTTCAAAACCACAACTTGTCATCAAGGGATAACGAGACACCTTTGAATCTATATTCTATGCAAGCAAGAAGAAAGTGTTTGAGCTCACAAAGCAACATCATAAGGATCAAATCCTGAATGCCTACATCGACACGAAAAGGAAACGCCCATGGGAGACTTGAGCTCTTTGTTTTAGGAGTTCATTTTATTGCTTATTTGATACCTTTTTTCTTTTTTATTGTAAGCCCAAGGGGCAATTGTAATTTTTGAACCTATTAATACAATTTTTGTTTTTATTTCCCTTTTGGCTAGAAAATTTAAATCTTATGAGGTCCTTAAAAACATTGCATTCACATATCATGTATCCTTTCATAAGCAGGTTTTTCGATATAGGTTTCCTCATCTATTTACTGTTTATTTCAGTATAAGATGGCTCTCGAGCTAACCGTCAAAGATATGCAAACTCAACATGCACAGTTCCAAGAGACTCTCCTGAACTTAGCCAAAGGACAACAAGAGATGATGGCGCTTCTCGTCACAAAGAAGAAGACTAAGGAATAAGTTGTTATCAACATGGGAAGGAGGTTCAAAGGTCCTGCTCGACTAGCTCAATCTAAAGATGTCTCCTCCGAGGAAGAAGACAATAAATATGAGGATGTTAAAAGCACTAGGGTCGGGGGTGGAAATAACCAGATTTCTGAGGATGAAGACTACTCCGAAGAGCAGTACCCACCGGTGGATGACAAATACAAATAGCTAGTAGACCGACTCAAGGTTGTGGAGATCCAAACAGTGCCTAGTTTGGAGTTTGGAGACTTAGGTTTGGTCCTTGGGGTGGTCATTCCTCACAAATTCAAGGTTCCTATCTTTGCAAAATATAAGGGAGTCTCTTTTCCAAAACTCCATTTAAGGTCATATGTCCGTATGATTCAACCACACACCGTCGATAGGAATTTTTGGATTCACTTCTTCCTAGAAATCTCATCCGAAACTTGGAAAGTGAATTTTTGTAGCTGAAGTAGTGAGCTTTGTCGGGGATTGAGCTTCTGCATCCAGAGAAATAAACTCTGTTTGGGGTATGAAATTTACTGACCCGCTCGCGATTACGAAATTCGGCTGGGCGATATAGCTGTCAGGTTTCTGAATGACCCTGGCTGGGGAGGTTACGTCCTGTTTCGGGAAAGCCGACATCAATGCTTTTGAATACTTTTACTCTGTGGGGAGTGTATGTACTGCTGATTATGCTCTAAAGTTGTCTCTGTCCCAGTACCTGTTGGGCAGAATAACTGTCGGGTGTTGACACTTCTTGTTTTTGCCTCTATTTCTGGAATTACTAGTAATTGTCTTTTGTTTCTTATGTAAATATTTATGAGCAGCAATCATATTCAAATGCATATGTAAAAAAATAAATCATTGGACATTCTTGCAAAACAAAACAGAAAAATAAAAACATCTCGAAGTTTCTTGTGAAAATGATTTTGTATTGATTTTTGAAGTTGGCCTGTAATAGGCGTTTTTGTACAAGGAGGCTGACGTTCTAGTAAGAGAACGCCGCCATAAAAATAGAAGCTATACAAATTTGTGTAAAAGAAAACAGCTATGTGAAACAACCCCATTGGGTTCCAACTCTGCTATTTCCCCTATATCTTCGAGTGTCTCATCACTTTGCTGTTTGTCCGAAGTTGATTGGGTTGATTGGTGTCGTCCGAGCTTGATAGTCGATACTGAAGTCTGGTCGCAAGATGATCCAATGAGACATAGTGATACGCTTTATATCCCTAACTTTTTCCTAGACTTCCCTTTCGGGTTTTCAGTCCACAGGATACCCCTTTTTTCCCAAGCCGCCCTTTCATGTTTTCGACTTGCCGGGTGTACATATTTTTTCATTTTCATCCCTTATTTTTGCCCGAACCCTTTTGGTTCGCCGGGAAGCCCTTATTTTTGCCTAGGCCAATCAACCTAGCGGGTCTTTTAGTTAGGAGTAATATCTTTTCACTATGTCTGCATTGACAGGGTGAGGAAGATCGTCACCGTCCATGGTGGTTAGAATCATAGCTCCACCCGAGAAAATGTTCTTAACCACAAATGGCCCTTCATATGTGGGAGTCCATTTGCCCGTGGGATCACCTTGCGGCAGTATGATGCGCTTGATCACTAAATATCCAACTTGATATTCTTGACGTCTGACTTTCTTGTTAAAAGCCTTGATCATTCGCTTTTGATACGTCTGACCATGACAGATAGCAGTAAGTATCTTCTCATCGATTAGATTTAGCTGATCAAGTCGAGTTTGGATCCAATCGTCTTCATTCAAACCCGCGTCCTTCATAATCCTGAGAAAAGGTATCTAGACTTCGATGGGTAAGACTGCCTCCATACCATATACCAGATAGTAGGGTGTTTCCCCTATCGACGTCTGTGTTGATGTACGGTATCCATGAAGAGAAAATGATAACATCTCATGCAAGTCTTTGTATGTCACCATCATCTTCTGTACAATTTTCTTGATGTTCTTGTTAGCCGCTTCAACAACTCCATTCATCTTCGACCGGTAGGGAGAAGAATCATGATGTTGTATCTTGAACTGTTTACAGAGATCGGTGATCATTGTGTTATTGAGTTTCATACCATTGTCAATAATAATTCTCTCTGGCATACCATATAGACAAATCATATTATGTCGGATAAACCGCGCCACGACGTTCTTGGTTACTGTAGCAAAAGGGGCTTCCTTAACCCACTCCGTGAAGAAATTAATGGCTACTAGGATGAAGTGATGCCCATTGGAAGAAGTAGGCCTGATTTCTCCGATCATGTTGATGCCCCACATTACAAAGGGCCACAGAGCGGTCAATACGTTTAAGGGGACCGGAGGCACATGCACCTTATCAGCGTAGATTTGGCACTTATGACAAGTTCGAGAATGATGATAACAATTGGCTTCCATAGTGGACCAGTAATATCCTTCCCGTAGGATCTTCTTAGCCATGGTGTGTCCATTGGAATGGGTTCCGAAGGTGCTTTCATGTAGATCTGTCATGATCCTCTCTGCTTCGCTCTTGTCTACACACCGTAGTAATGTGAGTCATGATTTCGCTTGTAGAGGATTCCATTACTGAGGAAGAACTTTAAAGAGAACCTTCTCAGAAACTTCTTATCATTTACAGATGCCCCTTAGGGATACTCTTGAGCCTCGAGATACCTTTTGACTTTGGGAGACCAGGGTTTGTCTTCCACCTCATCAGTATTAATCTCACAACAGTATGATGGTTCATCCAACTTCTCAATGGTGATTTGGGGAGCTTCATTGTCCCACATAACTTTTAACATAGAAGACATGGTAGCTAGCGCGTCTGCTAACTGGGTCTCCTTTCGCGGGAAATGTTCAAAAGTTACTTCCTTAAAGTGTGAGAGCAATGTCAGTACGAGCTCTTTGTATGGGATGAGATTCAGATGCTTCATATCCCATTTGCCTTTGATCTGACTTGTTACCAAGGCTGAATCCCCGAAAATGTCCAAGAACTTGATCCTAAGGTTAATAGCGGCCTTGAGACCCATGATACAAGCTTCATACTCTGCCATGTTGTTAGTGCAGTTGAAACATAGTCGGGAAGTGAAAGGGGTATGACAGCCCTCAGGAGATATGATTACAGCACCGATGCCATTACTCAGTGTGTTCGAAGCTCCGTCAAAAACCATAGTCCAGCGGGATCCCTCTTCGGGTCCTTCATTCGGTCCAGGTTCTTCATAGTTAGTTACCAGCATAATATTATCATCCGGGAACTCAAAATTCATGGACTGGTAGTCATCCACGGCCTGATGAGCCAAATGATCAGCCAACACACTCCCCTTGATTGATTTCTAGGTTGTATATTGTATATCGTACTCAGTTAAGATCATCTGCCATCTTGTTGTTCTTTCGGAGAGAGAGGGTTTCTAGAAGATGTATTTGATCGGATCCATCTTAGATATCAACAAATTAGTGTGGGTCAGCATATACTGTCTTAGTCGGCGAGCAGCCCATGCCAAAGCACAACAAGTTTTCCTGAGCAGTGAGTATCTTATCTCACAGTCAGTAAACTTTTTGCTAAGGTAGTATATCACGTGCTCTTTTTGACCAGACTCGTCATGCTTCCCCAACACACACCCCATTGAATTGTCTAGAACTATTAAGTACAATATCAAAGGTCTTCCTTCAACCAGAGGCATCAGAATCGGTGGTTCCTGTTGGTATTCTTTGATTCTTTCGAAAGCTGTCTAGCATTCATCATTCCACTTTACAACTTGATCTTTCTTCAGAAGCTTGAAGATGGGCTCACAAGTAGCAGTCGGATGTGAAATGAACCTGGCGATATAACTCAAGCGTCCCAAGAAACCTCTAACTTCCTTCTCTGTACGGGGAGCTGGCATTTCTTGTATGGCATTTACCTTTGCAGGATCTACTTGGATGCCTTTGTCACTGACAATGAAACCCAGAAGTTTACCAGACCTTACCCCGAAGGTGCACTTGTTCGGATTCAACCTCATCTTGTATATCTTCAAATTTTCAAACAACTTTTGTAGATGATCAAGGTGCTCTACCTCAGTTTGAGACCTGGATATCATGTCATCAACATAAACTTTGATCTCATGATGAATCATATCGTGGAACAAAGAAACCATGGCGTGTTGATAAGTTGCCCCAGCATTCTTTAACCTGAAATGCATCACCTTGTAATAGAAGGTGCCCCACTGTGTGAAGAAGGTTGTCTTCTCCATGTCTTCAGGAGCCATCTTGATCTTATTGTAGCCAGAGAAATCATCCATGAAGGAGAAGATTTTATGATGCGCGGTGTTGTCAACCAGAAAATGAATGTGAGGAAATGGGAAGTCATCCTTGGGGCTTGCCCTGTTTAGATCTCTGTAATCCATGCACATCTGTACCTTACCATCTTTCTTAGGTACCGGAACAACGTTATCGACCCACTGTGGATAAGAAGTGACAGTTAAGAACCCTGCGTCGAACTGCTTCTTAACCTCTGCCTTGATCTTCTCTGAAATTTTAGGGTGCATACGATGGACCTTCTATTTAACCGGAGGATAGTCTTCTTTGGTCGGCAGACAATGAACCACAATATCAGTGTCAAAACCCGGCATGTCTTCGTATGACCAGGCGAAGATTTCAACATAGTCATGTAACATTTGTGTCAACCGCTGTTTCACCTTAACTCCCAGATTTGCACCGATCTTGACTTCTTTTCTGTCTATCTTTGTGCCTAGATTTATTGTCTCAACTGGCTCTTCATGAGGCTGTATAGCCCTTTCTTCCTACTGTAATAGCCTAGCAAGTTCTCCATGCACCTCACAATCATCCTCACCTTCGTCTTCGGCTTGGTTGATCGGATTTTCGAAGTCATAACGGATAGGAGCAAAGCTGTTATCAATGGGATCCAGAGCGGATAGGGATCTGCAGTATGATACGTGAGTGTGTGTAAGAGCATAGCTGTTTTGATAAAGTGAAAACGGAAAAGAAAAACAAAGATCGCAAAATTTGTATGCAAGGAACATCCAATGTTTTATTGATGATATATGAAATGACAAATAATATCCCTCACAAACAAATCCAATGTGCCTCGGGCAAGGCACAAGGCTGTAGAGTTTTAAATTGTTTATTACAAATCTCAAAACAAGTAAGACAATTACTGCGGAATAAAAGAAACTGGTGTAAAGTCCCTAGCCGTCCAGTTACTCGGTCCACCGTTGGTAGTTGGGTAGATCCAGCTGTCAATATCTGAGTATTCCTCGCTGTCTTCAATGGCATTAATTCCCCAATTAATGATGCGTAGGGGAGGTCCTCCAGCCCGAGCGCGTTGAATAGCCCTTTGAGCTCCTGAAGTAAAGCCCAAACCAAAGTTGTCAGTTTTGTGAGTAATATCAGGGAGCTGTCCCCAGTTGGTACACCCACCTTCTTCAACAACTGCTCTGGCGTCTTTTGAGGGAAGCCATCTTCAAAGGAAACTTGTTGGTAGTAGTTTCAGCCGATGCCAAGATTTGGGGAACCTCTTCAAAGTTCTAGCAAGGAGTCTCTATGAATTCCCCGTCCATCTCTACGTACCTGAAGGAATTGAGGTGGCTCACCATATACTCCTCCTCACCACGCACAATGACAATCTTCCCTTTTACTGGGTACTTCAGCATTTGGTGTAGTGTAGAAGTAACTTCCCCAGCTTCATGGATCCAAGGACGACCCAACAAACAAGAGTATGATGATCGGATGTCCATTACATAGAAAGTGGACTCAAAAGTCTGGGAACCTACTTTGACGGGGATGTCCACTTCCCCATGCAACATTCTCTTCGACCCATCAAAAGCCCTCACCACAATGTTACTAGGCTTTAAGGTCAAACCCTCACAGTCCAACCGATCCAAAGCCTTCTTTGGAAGAACATCCAGCGAAGACCCAGTATCTACCAGCACATGAGCCATAGTGGTGCCCCTGCATTCAATCGAGACATGCAGAGCATCTTTATGCTTCCTCCCCTTTGTTGTCAAGTCTGCATCTGAAAAACTCAGCCCATTGTCAGTAGTCAGGCAGGCCACACAATCTTTGAATTGATCAGTTGAGGTCTCTTGTGGCACATGCGCAGTTTTGAGGAATGCCATCAAAGCCTTCGCATGGGCCTCAGAGCATAATAGCAGGGACAACATGGATATATTTGAGGGGGTCTGCCCCAGCTGTTTGACCACATTGTAGTCGCTCTTTTTGATTACTTTCAGTATTTCCTCTATATCTTGATTAGAGGTTTCCACGACAATTTTTCTAGGAGCGTCCGTCTGGGAAGGCTCACCTATAACTTCTTTGCCTCGGGTCCTAGATGACTCAACGGCGGGAGTGATAATTGGAGTAAGCACAGGAGTAGTAGTTGATGTACCAAAAGGAGTAGCAGATGGAATAACAATAGGCCTATTAACAGTCTTTGGGGTAATCTCGGGAGAGAAAACCCTTCCACTTCGGGTAACCTTGCTGGTCCCGAAAATGTTACTGACATTAGGATCAGCCTCTTAATTTTTCAGATCTTGTTTGATGGCATGATAGTACACATCGGCACCATAATGCCAGGGGACATCTTTGTCCAAGGCATACGGGACAAGACCAAGAATGGTGATTATTAGCGGAGCGACTTTAGAACAGATGTAATCCTAACTGGTCTTCTCGAGGAGACCTTGGAAGGATTGGAGGAAATGGTTATAATAGCAACCTCTTCAAATGGAACAACGAGAATTAAAGCTTTCTCGAACAAAATTTCTTTGTTGTCTATCAGGCGCTGAACACCTGACTTCAGCAAATGGCAACCAGAAGGCAGAAATGAACACATGTGGCAACCTTCACCACAACCTAGAAATAAACCGGCCGACAACAAATTCTTCTTAACCGTCATAAGAGAAGTAGAAACTTCATCCACCAGGGTCACAAATAGATCAGTATCAACAACATTAACAATACGACCGTGCTTAGGCATGGGAGCAGTTATGACATTGGGCTTTTCCGGAGCATCAAACTCAATTTATTTGGCTTCGATCAGACCCTGTACCTTATTTCTCAGAGCCAACAGTCATTGGTGTCGTGGCCAGGACTCTCAGAATGATAGGCACACTGAGCATTTGGGTTATATCAGGGAGATGTGGTGTTCGGACTTGGGAGCCTCTTTCAAGGTCTCCAAGTTGGATCTCAGCAAATGGGGTAGAACTTCATCCAACTTCATGTTGATCCGAGTAAACTTCCGTTGTGGTCTTTCCGCCCTTTGTTGATTGTTGCGTAATGGAGCAACTACGGGCCTAGGTATCATCACGGCACTTACTGTCTGACGGTGTTCAGCTCTGTTTTGGCCTCTTGGGCTATAGATGGAACTGGCTTCCTTCTTACCAGTAAAAGGCTTCTTTACCGAACTTGAAGAGGCATCCTTCTGTATTTTACCGCTCTGAATCCCAGCTTCTACCCTCTCTCCAGTTAGAATCAGCTCGGTGAAACCAGCTGACGAGCTACTGATCAAATGATTAAAGAATGGACCAGATAGTGTCCCCAGAAACATATCGACCAACTCCCTATCAGACAACGGGGGTTGAACTCTTCCAGCCAAGTCTCTCCACTTCTGGGCATAGTCCTTAAAGCCTTCACTTGCACCCATGGACATACTCTGGAGTTGAGTACGGGTAGGAGAAAGGTCGGCATTGTATTGATACTTCTTATAAAAAGTAGCATCCAGATCTTCCCAATTTCGAACATTGGCTCTCTCTAGTTGGTAGAAACCTTCAAGCTGAGTCCCTGATAGACTATCTTGAAAGAAGTGAACCCACAAATTTCTATCAGCGGTGTGGGGATGGATTTTTCTAACGTAGGAATGGAGATGATGTTTTGGGCAAGACACCCCATCGTACTTAGAAAAAATTGGAGCCTTGAACTTCTGCGGGATGACCACTCCCAGAACCAATCTCAATTATTCGAAATCCAACCCAGGTATCCTCTGGACCTCCATAGCACTCAGACGGTCTTCTAACTGCTTGTATCTATCCTCAGTAGGAGGATACTGCTCATCATTATAGTCTGTGTCATTGTCAGAAACTTCAAGATTGGGGTCCTTCTCCCTTGTCTCTTCTTCTTGATTCTCCCCTAATTTGGATGAAGAGGTCAGATCGACTTGCTGCTTCAATAGCCCCCTAAACCTTCTGCCCATATTCAGAATATCGGCGACCTTCTTCTTTTTCTTTTTCTCCTTCAAGATGAGGTCCTTCAGATCCTCCTTCCCTTTCGCCAGATTTATGAACATCTGTTGGAACTGGGCATTTTGTGCCTGAAGATCCTTGATGCTTTGTTCGGAAGACATTTCTATTGAAATAAACAACGAAGAAGATGAGAAACCTATAATGGTACTTGTATATGCAGTGGATGACATGCGTATGCAATGATTTCAAAGACTTTGGGAAATTTAAATTTGCGAACCAAAATGAAACAAAGATTTTATTAGTAGAATTCAAAGTTCAAATGCCCTTTTTGGCGTTATAATTAAAACAATTCTAAAAAACTAGAAAAATCAAATTTCCCATGGATGCTTCCTATTCGTGCCGAGATAGACATTAAGGCTTCTCTCCTCATGAAGCTGCTTTATGAGCTCTAAAACCCTCCTCTTCTGGGCATAGAACTGATCCCTGTAAGTATCCCACTCTTTCTTCAACTGAATCCAAGACCTCTGTAGTTCTCCAAGATCAGTGGGCATATCAGGATAGAGAACTGTGTAAGGAATACCCCTTAAGTAGTGGGTTCCATAATCACTGGTAAAACAGCCATGTAGGGCATCATAATTTTCTGGGCGCGAGCTCGTACCCATTGGAGATAAGGTTCCATAGGAATGGAAGCCTTTGGCCCTAAAGCCTTGGCACCAGATCTGTTTACCATGCTCCGAGCTTGTATGAACCTCTAGCAATACCCTTGAACATCATCCTCATAGTTAAATACAATGCCCTAGATAAGTAACTGATGGGGACCATCCCTTCGAGCATAACCAAATTATCACAGAGATAAACAAGGATTGTAGGTTATGCCTCCTCTGATGCCAAGCAATGGGACATTAGGGTACTCCCCACAGCGGTCAATAATAGAAGTATCTCCCATAGCTCGGGAATACCAGAGAATATTCGTGTGAGCGAGTGACATTATCTTTTGCGACCAACTTAAACCTTCTTCATTCTTCAGTACGGACTTAGGGAGGTGAGAAATAAACCACCTCGACAGCAATGGCATGCAGCACATAAGAACCCCTCATATTTTCATGGTACGACTATGGAGAGCGTGCAAAATATCTCCGAGCAAGGTAGGCACGGGGTTGCGAGAGAGGAAGATCTTGATAGCATTCACATCTATGAGAAAGTATGGATTAGGGAACAATACTAACCCATAGATTAGAAGGTCCAAGACCTCCTCAAAAGCCTGGAAGTCCATATCATCCCAAAATAGTCGGGCTTTGTCTATTAGGAACTTGGATAGAAAACCCTTGACTCCGCTTCTTGTTTCCCAATTGGATACCACGTCGGCCCGTTTCAGATGCAAGGTCGAGGAAATGACTTTTGGATTGGGAACCTCTTCTAAACCTGTGAAAGGAAACTGTTCAAGAATGGGTATGTCCAACAGCTGAGAGAATTCTTCCATGGTAGGCACTAACTGATAATATGGGAAGGTGAAGTAGTGGTGCTTGGGATCAAAGAACTGAAAGAGTACACTCATCATCTTTTCATCAAAGTTTTAAGTAACCAGGTTGAGAAGTCGACCATGTCTCTTAGTAAACGCAGAAGTTTCAGGAACCCTGGATACTAGCTCCTTAAGCTGGGGAGGTATTCTCACAAAGCTGATTTAGATAGTGTTTCTACGAGCGGAAGCCATGATCTGCAAAATAGAACAAAGATAAATTTCCTTGGTCCTTGAAATCATTAGTGTAATAAGAATGGATTCTATGTTATGATGCATGATGTTATGTTTAAACATAATAAATCACACACAAGCAAAGCACACAATAGACCTTAGGTTCAAAGGCTTGCATGAGATTAAAGGTAAGTACCCTCTTGAATTTTAGATGGTTTCGGACCTGTCTTAGAAAAGTAACTGGGTTCTAAAGATTCTCAATATCACTGATCATCCTTTATCGGGCATTGTTTCAGCTCAGGCAATCTTTTCTTGCGGCCGAAATATCCCGAAAGTATGATCTCAATGAGCGTAGCATCGAGTATCAACCAATCCTCAGCTTTATACCGAGGCCAGCTATCTCACTACTTTCTAATGGCCAAGTTTGTTCAACTAAGGTTCTAAGGTCCATTAGTGCTTCACGACACCACGCGGCAGCCCCGTATTCTCCTCGTTTCAACACGAAGGATACCGGTACCAACCAAAGTGTCACACCAACACAACCATCACTTAAACCATATCGGTCTATGCCGTACAGTCTCCACGATCTATTATTGTTTACCTAAAGAGTGTCCCCAGATTCGGGTGTAGGATCTTCAATAATACCCAAGCAAAAACACTTAAAGATAAAGCAGGAAAAACAAACAAGAAAGCAATTTTAAAAATGACCTAGATCCTAAGGTGTACCCCATTTTTTAATTACAGTCCCCAACAGAGTCTCCAGTTCTGTGATACCGTGGTAGAATTGACCATTAATACTGGTTTGCATTTTTATTCTCAGATGTCGCGGTAAGTAAGAGTCTCCACCGACTTTTATTTCATCCAACAAAGGAAAAGGAAAAAGAACAGAAAAAACCTTTTTCGAGATGTTTCTGAGTATGGGGGGTAGATTATAGAAAGGGAAGGTGTTAGAAACCTTTCTATCCATGGTTTTCCATGGGCTCTTAGGTACTTGCTCATTATTCAAATTGCTTGTGTGTGCTTGTTTTGAAAAAGTTTTACTTCGTGATAACCCTTGTATCGGTCCTCAAGAGTGTGACGAAGTTGTTTTGAAAACTGATTTGAAAAGTGTTTGTAAAATTTGTTTGTTTGAGCAAGTACCTATGAACTAATCTACCTACTCGGAAAAAAGTCTGTTCATTTTCCTTTAGACAGTGCTATCCTATTATTAAGGAATAGGTAGCACCGTCGTTGGAGTTTAAAAGGGACGTTCGAAGGGACGAAATGGTCTCTGAAGGCAACAAGTAAAGATACCTTAGCATTTCGAAGGGACTATCGGCATAAGATCAATTCATAGGCAACTCGAGGGACAATTAGGGACTATGATCTTTATGACGATTTTGAATCGCGGGTCATTGCTAAGGTACCCCTACGTTCAAGGGACATGACCAATATTTCCGAGGCAACCAAGTGGGGCAAACCCTAGGAGTGAGCATGTGCAAGTGTATTTTTTTCAGTTAGTTATCTTTGCATAATTAGGGTTTTCTACTGTTTAATTTCAATTTGTCTTTCCATGCAATCCTATACATACATCTAAGCAGTTTATAGTTTGCGGAAATTAAAATGCGAGAAATTAGAGTCCTAGCTATTACATGGTTTTGGGCAGATACATAATTATTTTGACTGAAAATAAAATGCAGAATTAAAACCCTATTTAAATCTATTACAAACTCGAAGCATATACAAATAATAATAAATAAAAAAAGAAAATCCAAAGCGCGCGGAAAATTATATGCAAGAAATAATTCGGCGACGTAAAAATCTAATTTAAGAAAAATATTTATGTTGTTTTTAAGGAAAAGTTAGGTTAAGTATAAAATTAAATCCTAATTCTAATTATTTTGAATTATAATAAAAGACATTAAATTACCCTAATTAATCTAATTAATTAATTAGTACAATTTTTATGAAAAAATATTTTTTATGTTTTTATGATTTTTTTTATTAAATAAAAAAATATGATTTTTTTGGTGTTATTAAAAAGATATAATTAATAAATAAAAAGAATTAAAGAATGGGAAATAAAAAAGGGCTTGGGCCTGCATAAGCACCCAGGGGGGGGGGGTGTTTTGGAATTTTCAAGGCCCATTATGGCTGAGCCCAGTTTGCGCCAGATCTTGTGCTTCCCTCCTCTGATGATGCATGGTAGGTCTTCAGTGTTGGAACAAGAGATTTTCATGATGATGGATCTCAGGGCTGAGATCTGGGGTGTACGATGGACGTTTGATCATGCGTTACACTGGAATCTGCATGAGATGTTAAGAAAATAAGAAAACGTTGGACCTGGGATCGAACCCAGGTCCCTTGCTTCACATGTCCTTATCCCCTGTCATTTGCGATATGTTGATTAGTTGTCAATATAATACAACCAAAATATAATATGTAAAAAAGGTTGGTTGGTTGAACAAAACAAAACGCACGCGGTTATTCAAATGGGCCAGTGGGGTGGTGACAAGTCACCGTCTTCTTCCCTGTCCGTCGTTTTAGATCTCTTATCTATACCTACGGACAAAACTCCATAGCTATACACATGCAAGCTTCAAAAATCCATACCACGCATGATAAATTAATTCTAAAGACACCAATCAACTCGTCTTGATCTCACGATCATCATGGCATCAATTTCTTGGCATAATTTTACCTGTAACGAAAAACCCCAAAATGGACCTTGAAACCCTAACAATGGCAAGTGGTCAAACACGCATCAAAATAAACAATTAATCATTCAAACATGCTCTAAATGATCATATAAACATGAATTCATACTCAAAATTCATTTATAATGCATATATTGGCAAAATTGAATTCAAGAACAAGAACCAAACAGTGATGTTGTAGATGCTTGTTCTGGACGTCTTGAGGCATGCAAATGATCCAGTTAGCTTCCAAATGTGCCCAAGAATTGATTGCAAGTTTCAAAACTTATTGAATCCCTCTGCAAAGGTCAAACCTATTTCCACTTTTTGTGAAAAATTTTGAAGTTCTTGTGTCAATTTCATGCGGCCAACCCCTGTCCTCTTGCCTTGTTTTTGTTCATTATATGTAGTATGAAGAATTAGGGTAACAATTTTGGATCCAATCTTGAGAATTGATGGATAAAATATTTGATCTTTAAGCCATACTCTTTCATTCCAAACTTGACCAAATCATGCCTTTTTTGACTTGATCCAATTTGGCTTGATTAAGCCATCATAATTATATTTGATTTCCATCAAAATCAGATCATCAAAATAATCTTTGACATTTTTTGTTATTTATTTTATTTAATGTGATTTCTAATAAATAAAAATCAAAATAAAATAAATAAATAGAACAAATAAGATATGGATGCTGATTTGGGTCATGGACCATGTCTTTAACAAGATACAAACCTAAAATGCTAGGCCTTTTTGGCAAAAAAAACATTTTTGAGCACATTTGACTTTTGGCAATTTTCCAAAAATGGTCAACTTTGACAATGCATAACTCTTTCAAATTTAGCCCTAGATAGGTGTTCTTGGACTTTTTAGAAATCTTAGGATGTCCCCTAAACAACCCTTTTGGTCTCATTTCAGTCGAGTCTTCCATGTTTATGTAAGAAGCTTTGACCCAAAAAAGTGTTTTTGTTGACTTTTCAAAAGGACCTATAATGTAGAAATCCATATCTTTTTATGAGTGAATTTCTTGAACTTGAGGGCTTAAGATGAGTTGTAGGAAATTGAATTCCCTTCAAAATGACACTTGGATAAGAAATTTCTGATACAGTATGAGAAAGTTATGCTTGGTCAATGTTTGGTTGACTTTTCCTAAGAAACCCTAATTTAGCAACTTTTGAGTTTTGATGAATTAGGAGCATTCCTTGAGGAATCATGATCAACCCTTGATCAAATGATGAATACCACTTCAAAATGTTGTTGTTGACCAAAAATATTGAAGTTTGACTGTATGTGTTCATATGCACATGCTCATTCAATTTTAGTCATTGGACGTTTTTGTAAGCAAAACAGTAAAAATAAAAAGTTTGAACTTTAAAGTATATTTGTATTGATAATTTGCCTATAAACATGTGATTTTGTAAAAAGAGACGGAAATCCTAGTAAGAGGAAGTCGTCGTAAAATGAAAGAGTGAAAACAAGTGTATATAGCCATGTGTAAGTGATCTTATTGGGTTCCAACTCTGCTATTGCCCTTATGTCTTTGAGCATCTCTTTTCTTGCCGTCGGAAGAAATTGATTGCACTAATGTTGTATCTTTTAAACTTTCGATCTTGATAATAAAACTGACATGTAAGTGATCCAACGGGACATAGTCGTACGCTTTTAATCCCTAATTTTTCCTGGACCGCCTTTTCAAGTTTTTAGCCCACCAGGATACCCTTTTTTGCCCAAGCCTCCCTTTCAGGTTTTCGACTTGTCGGGTGTACAATATTTTGTATATATCCCTTATTTTTCCCGAAACCTTTTGTCACGCCGGGATGCCCTTATTTTTTCCTAGGTATGTCAACCTAGCGGGTCATTCTTACGCATAGTATTTATTTACTATGTCTGCATTCACAGGGTGCGGGAAATCCTCGCCATCCATAATGGTTAGCATCATAGCGTCGCCCGAGAATGCTTTCTTAACCAAAAATTTCCCTTCATAAGTGGGAGTACATTTTCCCTTGGGATCGCCTTGTGGTAGAATGATGTGCTTTATTACCAAGTAACCATCCTGGTATACCCGATACTTGATCTTTTTGTTGAAAGCTTTGATCATGCGCTTCTGGTACATCTGACCATGACAGACAGCAGCCAGCCTCTTCTCGTCAATCAAATTCAGCTGATCCAACCTTGTCCAAATCCATTTGTCTTTATCGAGGTCTGGTTCTTTCATAATATTTAGAGAAGGAATCTCAACTTCGACAGACAGGACCGCTTCCATGCCATAGACCAAAGAGAAAGGGGTTGCCCCAGTTGAGGTTCATGCCGAAGTACGATAGCCTTGAAGAGCAAACGGTAACATCTCATGTTAGTCTTTATAGGTCACCACCATCTTTTGTACAATCTTCTTTATATTCTTGTTGGCAGCTTCCACTGTGCCATTCATCTTAGGTATGTATGGAGAAGAGTTGTGATGCTTGATATTGATATGCGTGCAAAGTTCAGTGATCATGGCATTGTTAAGGTTAGTGCCATTGTTAGTGATAATTCTCTCAGGGATACCATAACAGCAAATAAGGTTATGTTTTATGAACCGGTCATTCTTGGTAAATGAGGCAAACAAAGTTGTTTCAACCCACTTGGTAAAGTAGTTGATGGCGACAAGAATGAAACGGTGTCCATTAGAGGCAGTAGGTTTGATTTCTTCAATCATGTCAATGCCCAACATTGCAAATGGCCAGGGAGAGGTCATGGCATTCAAAGGAATTGGAGGAACATAGACCTTATCCATGGTTGACCAATAATAACCAACTCTCAGAATCTTCTTGGCCATAGTATGTCCGCTAGAATGAGTACCAAAGATACCTTCGTGCATATCCTCCATGATCTTCTCTGATTCCTTCTTGTCCATACAACGGAGCAAAATTGAATCATGGTTGCGCTTGTATAAGATCTCATTGCTCAGGAAGAACTTGGCTGAGAACCTCTGCAGAAATTTCTTGTCATTGACTGACATCCCTTCAGGATACTCTTGAGCTTCAATATATCTTTTCACCTCGTGAAACCAAGGCTTCCCCTCTACACCATCAGTTTCAATCTCATAGCAGTGTGCTGGTTCATTAAATCTTTTGATAGTAATTCTGGGAGCTTCGTTGTCCCATCTGAACTTGAACATAGAACACATGGTAGCTAAAGCATCTACGAACTAATTTTCTTCCCTCGGAATATGCTCAAAGGTAACCTCTTAAAAGTATGGGATCAAGGTTAGCACAAGATCTTTGCAAGGGATAAGGTTTGGATGTTTTGTATCCCACTCTCGTTTAACTTGACTGATGACCAAAGCTGAGTCTCCATATACACTTAAGAATTTTATTATTAGGTCAATAGCAACTTTAAGACCCAAGATGCACGCCTCGTACTCAACCATATTGTTGGTACAATCAAAGCAAAACCTGGCAGTGAAAGGAGTATGGCAACCTTCGGGAGAAATGATCACGGCCCCAATTCCATTACCCAATGCGTTGGAAGCTCCATAAAAAACCATAGTCCATCGGGATCCTTGTTCAGGTCCTTCATACGGTCCAGGCTTTTCACAATCCACAATCAGCATGATATTCTCGTCCGGTAATTCAAAGTTCATAGATTGGTAATCGTCCACAGCTTGATGTGCCAAATGATCTTCCAATACACTTCCTCTTATTTCTTTTTGTGTAGTGTACTGGATATCGTATTTAGTTAAGATCATTTGCCATCGAGCTATCCTTCCAGAGAGAGTTGGCTTCTCAAAGATATACTTGATTAGATCTATCTTAGAGATAAATAGAGTGGTTTGAGTCAACATATATTGTCTTAGTCGGTTAGAAGCCCATGCCAAAGCACAACAAGTTTTCTCGAGAAGTGAATATCTTGTTTCACAGTTGGTAAACTTTTTGCTAAGGTAGTATATTCCATACTCTTTTCGACAAGACTCGTCATGCTGCCCCAGCACATACCCCATTGAATTCTCTAAAATGGTTAAGTACATGATCAGAGGTTTTCCTTCAACTGGTGGCATCAAAATTGTTGGTTCTTCCAAGTATTCCATGATCTTGTAAAAAGCTAATTGGCAGCAGTCATTCCATCTTACCACTTGATCTTTCTTCAGCAGCTTGAAAAGTGGTTCACAAGTAGCAGTCAGGTGAGAGATGAATCGAGCAATGTAGTTAAGTCGTCCTAGAAAACCTCTAACCTCCCTCCCAGTTATGAACATCAGATCTCTCAAGTTGATAGAACCAGTCCAATTGCGTACCCGACAAACTATCTTGAAAAAAGTGGACCC
Source organism: Vicia faba (assembly GCA_948472305.1). NCBI lineage: Eukaryota > Viridiplantae > Streptophyta > Magnoliopsida > Fabales > Fabaceae > Vicia > Vicia faba. The sequence continues at coordinate 408,005,367 of OX451740.1, read as the reverse complement.
ACAGATCCTTATCAGAAGAGTGAGGTTGGATCTTTCTGATGTAGGACCGCGGATGCATCTTCGGACAGGACAACCCGTCGTATTTAGAAAATGTAGGCACTTTGAACTTGGGAGGAATGACGATCCCAGCAACCAACCTTAGTTCTTCGAAATCCAGCCCAGGTACCCTTTGTACCTCCATGGCTGCCAACCGATCCTCAAGATTCTTATACTTATCGTCCGCCGGAGGATACTGCTGTTCGGAGTAATCTTCATCCTCTTCCTCTTCTTCTTCTTCAGCTTCAGACTCGGAGGGCATTGCAACTCCCTTTCCCTTACCAACCCCTTCGTCAGACGTCGAGGGGAAATCCAGAACTCTCCTAGCCTGATTTTTAAATCTTCTTCCCATAGTTGCCACACCAATTATTTTATTTTTCTTCTTTTCCTTTTCCTTCTCTCTCTCTCTAACAGTGCTTTAAGGTCCTCTTGACCCTTTTCCAAGGTCATGAGGAGTTGTTGTAATTGTGAATTATGTGCTTGCAAATCTTTGACCGTCTGCTCTATATCCATCTTACTGAAATAAACAGTAGAAAGATAAGGAAACCTGGTGTGAAGACCTGTTTATGCATATGATGAAAGATATGTTATTCATGTAATGCATTCAAGGATTCAAAAATTCAAATTTGTTGCAAACAAAAAGAACACACATCATATTAATAAGAAGAAATTTGTTAGTACATAAGTGCCCCATGGGAAAAATATTACAAAATTCTTAATGTAAAAAGACATTGCGCATCCTCTTTGGTGCGATGTAGGTGTTAAGAGTCTCCTCTTAGTGAATTCGGCGGGTAAGTTCCAAAACCTTCTTCTCACTGGCATAGAAGCTGGCTTCAAAAGTGTTATGTTCTTCCTTGAGCTGTATCCAACTCTTTTGTAATTATTCCAATGATGTTGGCATGTCTGGATGTAGGAGGGTGTATGGAACCTCTCCTTCCATAACAGGCTCTTTGATCATGGGGAGAATGTGGGGGTAAGGCATCATAAGACTCTGGGTGCGGGTTCGTACCCACTTAAGATAAGGCTCAAGGGAGATGGAATTCTTATGCCCCAGTGTCTTACTATCCACTTTGTTGGGCATCCTCCAAGCTCGGATAAACTTTTGTCGAAGTCCTTGAACGTTGTTGTCAAAGTCAAAAACCAAGTCTGGAATTAGCATGTCATGAGGGTCATCCCTCCAGGCATACTCAAATTGTCTCAGAGCTAAACAGGGGTTGTAGGTAATGCCTCCCCTAATGCCAAGTAGTAGGACATTAGGGAATTCCCCACAACGATCAATGATGATGACATTTTCTCTGGACCGAGAACACCAATGAACATCAGAATGTGTAAGAGTCATCAATCATTGTGACCACCTCAATCCTTGCTCATTCTTCAAGACTGATTGGGGAAGGTGAGAAATAAACCACCTTGCTAGAAGAGGAGTACAACACATGAGAACACCTTTTTTCCTCATTGTTTGTGTGTAAAATGAGTGTAGGATGTCCCCAAGAAATGTAGGCACTGGATTCCGAGATATGAAAATTTTGACAGCATTCACATCTATAAGCTTATCAGGGTTTGGGAACAAGACCAACCCATAGATGAGGAGTGCTACAATCTCTTCAAAAGCTTGTAGATCTAGAGAATTCCAGCAGTCTTGTGCCTTCTCAAATAGAAACTTTGCCAAGAAACCCTTGACACCACTTCTGGTTTCCCAATGACCTTTGATATCAGATGGTTGCAAGTGTAAAGCTTGAGCAACATCTTCAGGCTTTGGTTCTCTTTCCGTACCATTGTAGGGTAGTTGATGAAGAATAGGAATCCTCAGGAGTTGAGAAAATTACTCCAAAGTAGGTACTAGTTGGTAATCAGGGAATGTAAAGCAATGGTGTAGGGGGTCAAAGAACTGGAAGAGAACTTTCACCATGTCTTCTTCAATGTTGGAGTTGACCAAGTTGAAAAGTCTACCATGTCTTTCACTGAAGGGATAATTCTCAGGAATCTTGGAAGTAAGCTCCTTGAGCTGAGGAGGGGTCCTCACAAGGTTGACTTGAATTTTTTTCCTGCGAAGAGATTCCATTTCCTACAAAACAAGAACAAAGATGAATATCCAAACCCTTAAAATGGTTAGTGGATGCATATGATGCTTTATGATGTTCATGATGTATGCACAAGTATATGTACAAGCAAGTCACACAAGTTCCTAGTTTCAGGCTTGCACGGGGTTTCATAGGTAAGTACCCTCTTGAAGTTAGTTGGCTCAACCTGTCCTATAAATAGTAACCGGGTTCTAAGGAGCTCAATATCACTGGATTATTTTCTGTGTTCATTGTTTCAGTTTAGCCACTTAACTAGCGACCAAAATATTCCAAGAAAACAACCCTCAATTAGTGTAGTATCGAGTATCTACCAACTTCGGACTGCACCAAAGCCGGTCATCTCACTACCCCTAATAAGGCTAAGATGGTCAAGTAAGGTTCTAAGAGTTCATTAGTGCTTCATGACATCACTCAGCGGCCCCGTATTCTCTTTGATTGACTCAAAGGCTACCGGTACCCACAAATATGTCGCACTAATATAGCTATTGCTTCAACCATGTCGGTATACCCCACACAGTTTCCACAACGTATTGCTATTTACCTATGAATGTTTTCCAAAAATCTGGGTGGAGGATTCAAAACCCAAACAAGAGAACCAAATGTAAAACAATCAAAGCAAACAAGATAAGCATGCAAAGGTGATCTAAACCCTAAGGTTACTCCACTTTTAGAGATATTCCCCAGCAAAGTCGCCAATTCTATGATACGGTGGGAGAACTGACTTGAGGTTTTGTGTTTGTGTTCGCAAATGTTTTGGTTTAGCAAGAGTCACCGCCGACTTTTTATTTTATCCTAAGGAAAGGTCAAAAAGCACAGGAAAGACCTTTGAGATGTTTTCTTGGGTTCGGGGAGTAGATTATGAAAAGGGAAGGTGCAAGCACCCTTTTCATCCATGGTTATCCATGGGCTCTTAGTTACTTGTTTAGATCACTTGCTTTGCTTTTCCAATTGTTTGAAATGGTGCTTTGTGTGTGGTTTTGAAAATGTTTTGAAAAGAGACCATCGTTGTGGCAACCTTTGTAATGATTCTTGTTTGAATATATACAAAGGTGTTTGTCTTTTGAAAAGATTTTTCAATGTTTGAAAGTTTGATTTGGGAAATGTTTGAAATTGTGCTGTGAGGTGTGTTTGAAAATAGCAAGGACGTTTTGCAAGTTTTGATCAAGTAACTAAGAGTTATCTACCCTATTTTACTCAAAGGTATTTCCTATATGTTTTTAACCCTTTTTGACAGTGTTGTTTTACCATTGCATTTGGTAAACAACCTTGTATTAGGATGTTAAACGGGACAGGCGCGGGTCATTGTATAGACCATGATAGCAATTGTGTTAAGTATTTTTAGCATTTTTTTGAGGAACTAGATCATTTTGTATAGGCAACCAAGATAGAATCATCGAGGGACTATGATCTTTTGTTTTGTTTTTGTTTTGCCAAAGTACCCAACATGCATAACATGGCCCATTTTTAAGGCAACAAGTGGACGTAACCCTAGGGGTGCAAGTGTGCATTGTGTATTGATTTTCATGCATTTTTGTCTTTGTATTAGGTCAAGCTACTTGTTAATTTTGGATTTTTTGCATACAAACCCTAATCTCTAATCATGGTATAATTGAAAGCAAAAATGCGTAAAATAAATCTACCACTATATTACAACATGATTACGGGGATGGGAATACAATTTTTGAATGGGGATTATTTTGCAAGAAATTAAAACCCTAGTTTTACTATTACATCCAAATTGAATCAAAGGCATAAATAACAAATGAATAATATTTAAGCAAACAAATTAAATAAATATACAAAATAATATGAATATGCAAAAAAGGTTTTTGTGTATTTTGATGTATGTAAATTAAAAAAAAAAAGATTATTATTTTTTTATTAAGGGTAAACCCTAATTTTCTTTTAAGAATGCAAATATATTAAATACACTATTTATATACAATAAAATAAAATAATGTATATACAAAAAATAAAATATATTTAGAAAAAGTATTATTTAAGTATAAATAATAATAAGAATAAAAGTATAATATTTTTATGTTTTAATTCTAAAATATCTATTAAAAATAAAAGTATGTATATATTAATTATATTAAATATGTACAATAAAAATAAAAATAAAAAATATATACAAGACAAAAATATATTTAGAACAATATTTTTTAGTGTAAATAAAATAAAGAATAAAAATAAAAGTATAATGTTATTATTTATTATTTTCAAATTTTCAATAAATAAAAGTATATACTAATTAAATTATTTTATGTCTAAAAAAAACAATAAAATAATAAAAATAAATGTGAGAAATTATGAAAATATTTTTGGATATTTTTATGTTTGGAAAATATGAAATAAAAATCAGAAATGATAAATAAATACAAAAATATAAAATATAAAGAAATTGGGCCAGGGGGTGCATTCAGTAAAAGGGGGGTGTCAACAGTGAGCCAGGACCAAGCCCAGCCCACCACACTTCATTTTCAACCTCTGTTCTTCAAAAACGCGCGCGCCTGGATTCCAACACGAATAACCTGTATATGTGCTCTAATGCAAAAACACATAACATCAAAGTTGTAAAGCTTTCCAAGGTGAATTCAACCATATAAAAAACTTGTCCTAACTCTCAAATACCAGAGAGAATTTCTTTGGCCCTAAAATCTAACCTAATTTTTTCAGGAAATTCATGGATCAAATTCTCTTAGCATGCTTAACTAAAATGAAAACTGAGCATATGTACAACTTCATGGCTATGAATAATACATTTCTTATTCACAAACCTAAGTCTAAATGTTCCTAAATAGAGAGATAGGAAGTTGATAAAAACCTGTTTCAGCTGACTTCGTGTATGGCAATGTGGAGCTTTTCAACAAGGCCTGGGATGTTTGGGAGCTTGCTTGAACTTCACTTGACCTTCTCCAATGTATAGCTTGCCTTGAATGTGCTTGAACAATCCTACATAACTCAACCTGCACAAGCTGAAATTAAAAATGGCAAACCATGTAAATGGAGTTACAGTCAGTGTTTAAGGGTTGGGATAGCTTGGATAGGTTGTATGGAAGGTGTTTGAACAGGTTTGGGGCAAAACGCACGAGCAAATTATGCTATGGAAATCAAACTGCAGATATTGCCCTGTTTTGCCAATGAGATGTGATTTTTGCTATGGAAGGTTTGAAGGCTCAAAGGATCGTGTTTCTGGCTCAAGGGGATGTGAGAAAGTTGTCTTAAAAGCTTGCACAAGTTGGTTTTTGCAGATGTTCAAGTTCTAGTGTTTTGGACATATTTCTTGTATTTTAAGCCAAAATGAACAATGATGTAATACAAGCCTGTACAGGCTATCTATCAGCCTGCTTCTTCTGATCTTGGCCCCTCAAGTTGGTGGATATGCTTTGCTGCACAAGATTTGGCTCTATGCTCAAGGATTGTGGTTTTGACATAAAGCAAACTTTGCAAAAATGGTAATGTACCTTTTACCATTTAGGGATTAATCTTGTATGCAATGCCCTAATGACCAAAACAATGCCTTAAACCAATGGATTTGCATTAAATTATTGAGTTTGAAATTGTTTTGAGGCCTGTAATCTAGTGCAAAGCAAGCTGATTTGAATTTGCAACTTGTATCAATATGAACATGCCATGGATGAAAAATGAGTTTTTGCCAACTTCAAGCCTTCGATTCTCCCTAACCACAAATGTGTTTGGAGAGTTCTTGGACTTTTTAGAAATCTTTTAACATGCTCTATAATCCATCTTTGAAATGCAACTTGAGATTCCAATAGGAACTATGTGAAAAATGGTCATGAAGATGGGTCAAAATCCTGCCTAAACTAGGGCAAAATTTCACAAAGTTAAAAGTTTCATGGACCCTTGTTCCGAAAATCATAACTTGAAATCCAAGCTTCTTTTAGGAAAACTTTGTGAGTCAAAGTTGTATACTTTGTGGATGACTTTTCATGTTGGAAGTTTTGTTTGAATCCAATTACATCATGGTGAAAATATTGGGCTAAGTTAGGAAAAATTAAGAAAATTTCATAACTTAGAAAAATTCTAAGTTATGAAATTTTTCAATCTTAAACCCTAATTTGCAAAATTGGGTTTCTTGATGAACAAGTTTCATGTTTTGACATATCTTGATGAAAAATTACCCTTGGCACTTGATTTTGACCAAAAAGTCAAAGTTTGACTTTTTAGTGTACAGTCAAATTTTGATCAGTTGACTAAAAAATTCATCTGTCAATCCAATGCAATTGAGATCTTTTGAACTTTGTGAATAGGTCAAGATGATGCGATTGAGTCCTTGAATCCATGCTTGACCTCAATTTGCCATTGGCTAGGTCAAAAATCAGAAATTGCCCTTGTGTAGTCAAAACCCTAAAAATGACCATTTTGCCATTTTGGTGATCTGATCAAATTTCTTATGGAGTTGTGGTCCAAACTTGATCAAATGGTTCATATAAGTTTATAATGTTGATGTGGGTCAAATTTTATGAGGTTTGACTGTAAATTGGCCACAGTTGACTTTTTCCCCAATACAGCTGATTTTGAGGTCAACTGTCCAATTGACTGGGTAAAAATTTGATTCAAGGCTTGAAACTTGGTATGGACAAACTTATGAGTCCAACATGAAGTCTGAAAGTCACTTTGAGTATTGAAAGTCCAAAAATCTCTGTGCAAACTCAAACCCTAATTTAGGTCATTAGTGCAAGGAGATGCCTTAAGTAGTGCAAAACCATAATCCTGTCTGGAGTTCAAGGAGCCTTGTGAGGGGAAATCTTGATAAAATAAGAGGGAAAATTTTGGGGTACAACACAATACATCTCCTAGCGAATGATGACGATCATTCTTGACACGACTCCTTTATCCATACACAACATTAGTTTCCTTCTTACCAACAAATGGTTTCTTTACAGCATTAGAAGTTGAGGCTATTGTGATCTTTCCACTTTTGATTCCGCTTTCCACTCGCTCGCCAGTCAAAATCAATTCAGTGAACCCAGATGATGAAATCCCAATTAGCAAATTGAAGACTGGACCAGTCAAGGTGCCCATGAACATGTCCAATAATTCTATGTCAGTCAACGAGGGTTGCACTCTTCCAGCCAAGTCCCTCCATTTTTGAGCATACTCTATACAGCCCTTCGCTCGAGCAGATAGTCATATTTTGTAATTGCATGCGAGTTGGTGCAAGATAAGCATTGTATTGGTATTGTAGGTAGAAGGTAGCAGCCAAATACTCCCATGCGTGGATATTATCCCCCTCAAGTTTATAGAACCAATCCAATTGTGTCCCAGATAAGCTCTCTTGGAAGAAATGAACCCATAACTTCCTATCGGCGGTGCGTGGTTGAATCTTGCAAATATAAGACCTGAGATGCATCTTTGGACAGGAGACCCCGTCATACTTGACGAAGACATGGATCTTGAACTTTTGGGGAATGACCACCCCAGGGACTAGACCTAAATATCCAAAGTCCAAACTAGGCACTGTTTGGATCCCCACAGCCTTAAGTTGGTCTTCCAACTGTTTGTATTTCTTATCTGTCGGTGGATACTTCTCTTTGGAGTAGTCTTCATCCTCAGTAACTTGGTTATTTCCACCCCTAGCTCTAGTGCTTTTAACTTCCTCTTCTTGATTGTCTTCTTCCTCAGAAGAAGCCTCTTCTATTTGAGCCAGTCGGGCGGGTCCCTTGAACCTTCTTCCCATGTTGAGAATAACAACCCTCTTCTTGGTCTTCTTGTTGGTGGTAAGGAGTGCCATCATCTCTTGCTGACCTTTAGCTAGGTTGAGGAGAGTCTCTTGGAATTGTGTGTGTTGAGTTTGCAGATCTTTGACGGTTTAGTCTAGAGCCATCTTATACTGAAATAAATAGTAAAAAGATGAGGAGACCTTTATCGAAAAACCTTCTTATGATATGATGCATGCTATGTGGATGCAATGTTTTTAAGGACCTCAAGAGATTTAAATTTTCTAGCCAAAAAGGAAACAAACACAACAATTGTATTAATAAGTTCAAATATTACAACTGCCCCTTGGGCTTACAATGAAAAAGCAAAAAGGTCTCAAGGAGACAACAAAATATACTCCTAAAACAAAAGACTCAAGTCTCCCATGGGCGGTTCTTCTTTGGTGCAATGTATGCATTAAGGCTTCGCTCCTCGTTATGTTGTCTTGTGAGCTCTAACACCTTCTTCTCGTTTGCATAAAATCGAGCTTCAAAAGTGTCTCATTCCCCCTTGAGTTGAGTCCATGATCTCTGTAATTATTCAATATCGGTAGGAATGTTAGGATAGAGAATGGTATAAGGAATGTCCCCTTTGGTAACATGCTCCACAACTATTGGTAGGATAACTGGATGTGGCATCATGATACTTTGAGCACGGGCTCGTACCCATTTGAGATAAGGCTTAAGAGGGATGGAATTCTTACGCCCCAAAGTCTTACTATCAACTTTTCTTACCATGCCCCAAGCATGTACAAACCTTTGATGATAACCTTGAATATCGTTCTCATGGTCGAATATGATACCTTGAATGAGTGCGTCATGGGGACCATCCCTTCGGGAATAGCCCAATTGTCGTAGAGATAGAGAAGGGTTATAAGTAATACCTCCCCTAATACCCATGAGTGGTACATTAGGGAACTCGCCACAATGGTAAATAATATTAATGTCTTCTTTAGAACGAGAGCACCAATGGATATTTGTATGAGAAAGTGACATTAACCTTTGAGACCATCTCAAGCCTTGCTCGTTCTTAAATACTGATAGAGAAATGTGAGAAATAAACCACCTAGATAGCAACGAAATGCAACATATAAGAGCCCCTCTCTTACTCATGGTGCGAGTGTAAAGACAATGTAGAATGTCTCCAAGCAAAGTGGGAACGGGATTACGAGTAAGGAAAATTTTGACGGTATTCACATTTATGAATTGGTCAGGGTTAGGAAAAAGCACTAACCCATAGATTAGAAGAGCCAAGATCTCCTCAAAATCTTGTAAATCCATAGCATCCCAAAATAGTTGAGCCTTCTCTATTAGGAATTTATCCAAAAAGCCTTTGTCCCCACTTCTTGTCTCCCAATTAGCTACAACGTTAGAACTCTTAAAGAAAAATCATTTTTTGTTGTTTTTGATTATTTTTGAGAAAAATAAGGTTTTAATTAAATAAATACAAACCTAATTACTAATTAATTTAATATTAAGAAAAATAATTAATTTTGACCTATTTTTATATTTTTATATTTTTGGTTATTTTAAGAAAAGAAAATAAAAATTAAATTAAACAAAACCCTAATTTTCTAATTTATTTTAAGTTATTTACAAAAGGTTAAAATTACCCTAAAATTAAATTAAACTAATTAAATTAATTTTGATAAAAATAAAATGAAAAGCCTAAATTCTAATTTGATGAAAATTGATTTTATGAGTTTTTTTGTAAAAAAAGAATTAATTTTTGTGTGAGAAAATAATTTAAACAAAAATAAGTAAATAAAAGAAAATATATAAAAGAAAAAAGAGAGAATTGGGCCTGGTGTTAGTGGCAAGAAGGGGGTGTCAAAAGCAGTTCTGAGCCCAATAGGCCTCAGTCCACGTTTGACTTCTCAGATCCCATGCACTGGCTTGACTAGGGTGTATCATGGTCCTCCAAAGGATGGCCCTTGGATCTAGCTTGATGGTGGCCTGGATGATGAGATCTTGATAGTGCATGGTGGATGTCTTGGAAGCTTGTGCACCTGATCATATAAAATAATATAGCATTGAACGAATATGGGGGACCTGGGAATCGAACCCAGGCCCTTTGGCAATTTCTAACGCCTCCTGACCAACTGAGCCAGCGTGCTTTATTGTACAAAAGATAGCAAACTAACATTATAATGAAAAAATAAATTAATATATCAAACAGGCGCGAATTTTTGAATGGGCCAGTCAGGTCACGCCACACCATCATCTTCTACCTCCTTTTGTTGCTAAACGTTTGGAGACTTTTACATATGGACAAAAGGGCGTAGGTACAGCCCTGTGATTTTCCAAAACTCTCTGCAAGCATGATAAATGTGTAACAATGGTACAGGTCAGTTCGTCTTGTCCTTGTGAACACCATGGTACCCCTATTTTGGGCCAATTTTACCTGCATGAGAAAACCCTAAAACGAGCAAGGAAAACCTAGCAATGGTGGATCTCAGTATGTACATCAAAAACTCAATTGAGTATAACCAGAATATTGCAAATACATTAACAAACACATATATGTCATTGAAACATGCTAATGCTGCATAAATTTCAAGAATGGATTTTGAGTTTGAAGGGCAAACTGTGGGTCTGTAGTTTGAGTTTCTGGCCGTATGGATGCTTGCAAACGATTGTATCTGCTTCAAAGAAGGTCCAGGATACGAATAGTGATCTTGGAATGGCCTGAATTTCCTTCTAACTGCAAGAATGATTTCACACTTTTTAATGACTTTTTTGAATCTGGTTATGCTCTCTCACGCCTCCAACCCTTATGCTTTTGCTTTGGATTTGTTCAATATATATCATAGAATCAATTAGGGTAAAAACTTGTATCAAATCTTGGCCATTTATGAAGATTTGATCATTGAATCACTCTTGCATCAAATCTTTCCAAAACAAGCAAATTCCCATCTTTTTCTGTCCAAACAAGCCTTGCACGGTTTGATCTCATTGCTAGCTATTCATGGACCTGAAATATGCACAAAATCTCAAGCTTTGATTAGTTTTGATATTTTCATGACTTTATTTTGATTTAAATTGATTTAATTGAAATAAAAATCAAAATAAATGACAAAAATAAAATAAAGACAAGTGGAAAGGATCATGGGTCGTGGATCATGTTACAAACTCAATACAAGCACAAAAAGTTGGGCCCATTTGACAAAATTTGCAATTTTGGCCATTTTTGACTTTTGGCAATTTTGCAAAAATGGTCAACTTCACCAATGCATAACTCCTTCAATTTTGACCCTAGAGATGTGTTCTTGGACTTTTTAGAAATATCAAGATGTCCCCTAAGCAACCCTTTTGGTCTCATCTTAATTTAGTCTTCCATGTTCATGTATGAGGCTTTGGCAAAAAAGTTGTTTTTGTTAACTTTTCAAAATGACCTATAATGTCCAAATTCATAACTTCTTGTGAGTGCATATTTTGAACTTGGGAGATGAAGATTAATTTTATATAATTTCATCCTCTTAAAAATGAGATTCGGATGGGTCATTTCTGATAAAGTATGAGAAAGTTATGCTTGGTCAAAGTTGAGTTGACTTTTCCTACAAAACCCTAATTTGGCAACTTTTGGGTTTTGATGAATTGTGAGCAATCCTTGAGGAATAATGATAAACCCTTGATCAAATGATGAATAATACTTCAAAATGAGTATGTTGACCAAAAATCTTGAAGTTTGACTGTATGTAGGACACAGTTAACTTTTTCCCTAGAATAGTCGATTTTTAGGCCTTTGAGCAATTGACTGAGCAAACTTCCTCTGCAAGGCTTGAAACTTGACATGGATGATCTTGAGAACATATTAGGACAATGGTGAGAATTTGGGATCCCTAGGACTCAAGTACCTTGATGCAAACTGAAACCCTAATTTGAGGTAGACTGCCTTAGGAGAGAGTTTGTCTGGTCAACTCTTGGACTTCTTTGAGCAATTTGAGGACCTCATTTGAAATGTATTGAGAAATATGGGAGGGAAAATTTTGGGTTACAACAGGATGATAGTAAGGAGAGTTTGTGTTAGGGTTCTTTAGAGCTTCTTTCAATGTCACTAGATTGGATCTTAACAAATGTGGCAATACTTAAGATAGTGTCATATTATTTCGGGTGAATTGTCTGACTAGTCTTTCCATTCTTGGTTGGTTGTTTCTTTGCTGATCAGGTGCATGTTTAGGAATCATAATAGCCCCCACCATAGGACAGCATTCATCTTTATCTTGATTTCTCTGAGGATATACAGCAACCACTTCTTTCTTTCCGATGAATGGCTTCCTTACAGCAGTAGAGGATGCATCTTTTTGAATCTTTCCATTCTTTATCCTGACTTCTACCCTTTCTCCGGTCAATATCAATTCAGTAAAACCTGTTGATGAACTCCCAATTAAGTGATTGAAGAAGGGACCAGACAAGGTGCCCAAAAACATGTTTATTAACTTTATTTCAGATAAGGGAGGTTGAACTCTTCCGGCCAAGTCCCTCCATTTTTGTGCATAGTCCTTGAAGCCTTCACTTAAAACCATGGCCATACTCTGGAGTTGAGTACGGGTAGGCGCAAGATCAGTGTTGTATTGGTATTGTTTGTAAAAAGTTGCGGTAAGATCTTCCCAGTTATGAACATTGGCTCTTTCTAAATGATAAAACCAATCAAGTTAAGTTCCAGACAGATAGTCTTGGAAGAAGTGTACCTATAAATCTTTGTCAGCGGTATGGGGCTGGATTTTCCTCACATAGGACTGGAGATGCATTTTGGGGCATGAGACTCCGTCATATTTAGATAACACGGGTGCTTTGAATTTTGGAGGAATGACAATTCCCGACACCAGTCCCAACTCCTCAAAGTCCAATCCAGGAACTTTTTGGATTTCCACTGCACTCAACCATTCTTCTAGATGCTTATACTTGTCGTCGGCTGGAGGGTATTGTTCTTCAGAATAGTCTTTTTCTTCCTCTTCCTCTTCTGAATCTGACTGGACAACTATTTCCTTGCCCTTCCCATCTTGATTGTCTTTCTCACCGATGTCGTTGCAAAGTCTAAGACCCTTCTTGTCTTCCCTTGGAATCTTCTTCCCATGTTTAGAACTCTGGTTATCTTCTTCGTCTTCTTTTTCTTCTCCTCAACCAGCAAGGTCTTCAACTTTTCTTGTCCTTTGGCTAGAGTTAAGAACAACTGTTGAAACTGTGCATTCTGAGCTTGGAGGTCCTTCACCGTTTGCTCGAGATCCATCTTACTGAAATAAATAGTAGAGAGATGAGGAGACTTGTTGCAAGAAACCAGCTTATGTTATGATAAATGGTAAATGCATATGCAATGATTTCAAGGATTTTAATATTCAAATTTGTTTTACACAAAAAGGAAACACACGTTATATTAATAAATTAAAGCTTTGAGTACATCAATGCCTTCTTGGGCAAAATAATACAAAAACTCTAAGATAAAAAGGTAGTACGCATCCTTTTTGGTGCGATGTAGGCATTCAAGTTCCTCTCCTCATGAAGTAGCCTAGTGAGTTCCAAAACCTTCTTCTCGCTTGTGTAGAATTGGGCTTCGAAGGTATCTCGCTCCCCCCTTGAGTTGTATCCAATCTCTTTGTAGGTCTTCAAGAGAGGTGGGCATGTCAGGATGTAGGATTGTGTACGGAACATCTCCTTCCATGACAGGCTCAATGATTACCGGGAGAATGGAAGGATAAGGCATCATCAGACTTTGAGCATGAGTTCATACTCATTTGAGGTAAGTCTCAAGAGGGATGGAATTCTTATGTCCCAATGTCTTGCTATCTACGTTGTTCAACATCCTCCAAGCTCGGATATATCTTTGGCGAAGACCTTGATCGTTGTTCTTGTAGTCAAATACCAAACCTTGAATCAGCATCTCGTGCGGGTCATCCCTTCGGGCGTAACCAAACTGTCTTAAGGCTAAGCAGGGGTTGCAGGTGATACCTCCCCTAATCCCAAGTAAAGGGACATTAGGGAATTCTCCACAACGGTCGACAATAGTAACACTCTCTGTGGATCAGGAGCACTAATGAATGTCTGAATGTTTGAGCGTCATCAACCTTTGTGACCACCTTGAACCTTGCTCGTTCTTAATACAGATTGGGGAAGATGTGAAATAAACCATCTTTCCAAGAGAGGGGTACAATACATAAGGACACCTTTATTCCTCATAGTGCGAGTGTGAAAAGAATGTAGGATGTCCCCTAGCAATGTAGGCACCGGCTTGCGGGATATGAAGATTTTGACGGTGTTCACATTTATGAGTTGGTTACGATTTGGAAACAAAACCATTCCATAGATGAGGAGAGACACAATTTCCTCAAAGGCTGGCAAATCCAAGGAGTTCCAACAGTTTTGGGCTTTCTCGAACAAGAACTTTGTTAGAAAACCTTTGACACCACTCCTTGTTTCCCAATAAGTTGTGATATCAGATGAGTGCAAGTGTAGAGCTTGAGCAATCTCTTTTGGCTTTGGGTCTCTTTCTGTACCGTTGAAAGGTAGTTGCTTGAGAATGGGAATCCTCAAGAGTCGGGAGAATTCTTCTAAAGTAGGCACAAGTTGATAATCGGGAAATGTGAAGCAATGGTGTAAAGGATCAAAGAACTAAAAGAGCACCTTCATCATGTCCTCATCTGTGTTGGAGGTGACCAAGTTAAGTAGGCGACCATGTCTCTCGGTGAATGGAGAGTTTTCTGGAATCCTTGAAGCTAGTTCCTTAAGTTATAGAGGGATCCTTACAAGGTTGACTTGAATAGTTTTCCTGTGAAGAGAATCCATATCCTACAAAACAGAACAAAGATAAATCCCAAGATCCTTGAAATGGTTAGTGAATGTATGATGTTCATGATGTTATGTACAAGTATGTATATACAAACAAAGCAAACAAGTCCTTAGGTTTAGGCTTGCATGGGGTCTCATAAGTAAGTACCCTCTTGAAGTTTAGTTGGCTTAAACCTGTCATAGTAATAGTAACCGGGTTCTAAGGAGCTCAATATCACTGGTCTGTTTCTTTGGTCATTATTTCAGCATAAGCCTCTTTAATGGCGACCGAAATATCCCAAGAAACCAAACCTTAATGAGTGTAGTATCGAGTATCTACCAATGCACCAAAGCCGGTCATCTCACTACATCCTAAAGGCCAAGTTGGTCAAGTAAAGGTTCTAAAAGTTCATTAGTGCTTCATGACATCACTCAGCGGCCCTGTATTCTCTTTTATTAACTCAAAGGCTACCGGTAGCCACAAATATGTCGCACTAACATAGCTATTTCTTAGACCATGTCGGTATACCCCTCACAGTTTTCGCAACGTATTACTACTTACCTATAATGTAACCCAAATTCGGGTAGAGGATTCAAACCCAAACAAAGAACCATAATGTAAAGCATACAAGTCAAACAATGAAAGCAAGTAGATGTGATCTAACCCTAAGGTAACCCCACTTTTAGAATCTTCCCCAGCAGAGTCGCCAGTTCTGTGATACGGTGGGAGAACTGACTTGGGTGTTTTGCGTTTGGTCGCAAATGTTGCGGTTAGCAAGAGTCGCCACCGACTTTTCTTTTATCCAAAAGGAAAGGTGAAAAAGCACAGGAAAGACCTTTGAGATGTTTTCTTGAGTTCGGGGGGTAGATTATGACAAGGGAAGGTATTAGCACCCTTTTCATCCATGGTTTTCCATGGGCTCTTAGTTACTTGTTAGATCACTTGCTTTTGTTTGAAATTGTGCTTTGTGTAGTTTTTTGAAAGTATTTTGTAAAGAGGCCATTATTTAGGCAATCTTTGTAATGATCCTTGTTTGTAAGAATGTATATAGAGATGTTTGATCTTTTAAAAATGTTTTCAAGTTTATAAGATGTTTGAAAGTGTAGATGTTTGTTTTAAAAATAGCAAGGATGTTTTGTTTGAAATTGAGAAAGTAATTAGGAGCATTCTACCTACTCAAAAGTCTTTCATGTTCATTTCCTTTTTTTCTTTGACATTGTTATCTTACCATTGATTTGGTAAGTAACCCTATCTTTGGATGTAAACGGGACGGGCGTGCGTCATCGTATAACCATGATTAGCAATATTGCAAGGTATCTTAGAATTCTCCTTTAGGGACTAAGATCATTTGAAAGGCAACATGGATAGCGTCATCAAGGGATTATGATCTTGTATTTTGCTTGTTTTTTGCTAAGATACCTCACATGCGTAATATGGCTATTTAGTAAGGCAACTATGATACGGTGGGAGAACTGACTATTTTTTGTGGAATGCTGGTTTGCGTTTTGCGTTTGTATTCACAAAATGTTGTGGTAAGCAAGAGTCGCCACCGACTTTTATTTTATCCAACAAGGAAAGGAAAAAAGCACAGAAAAATTCGTTTTTCGAGATTTTCTAGGTACGGGGGGTAGATTATAGAAAGGGAAGGTATTAGCACCCTTTCTATCCGTGGTTATCCACGGGCTCTTAGGTACTTGCTCATTGTTTTCAAAAGTTGTTTTCTTTGTGCTTGTGGCTTTTGAAAAAGGTTTTGTTTTGAAACTTCGATTTAACTCTTGCTTCTGTCCTCAAGAGCGTATGAAGTGTTTTTTTGAAAACTTTGTTCGAAAAGTGTAAGTGTGAAGAGTTTTTGTTTTTGAAAGAGAAAGTATCTAAGAACCATCTACCTACTCGAAAAAAAGGAATCGTTCTATGCTAATGTTGTGATACGGTGGGAGAACTGACTTGAGGTTTTGCGTTTGTGTTTGCAAATGTTTCGGTTTAGCAAGAGTCGCCACCGACTTTTTATTTTATCCAAAGGAAAGGTCAAAAAGCACAGGAAAGACCTTTGATATGTTTTCTTGGGTTCGAGGAGTAGATTATGAAAAGGGAAGGTGAAAGCACCCTTTTCATCCATGGTTATCCATGGGCTCTTAGTTACTTGTTTAGATCACTTGCTTTTGCTTTTCAATTGTTTGAAATGGTACTTTGTGTGTGGTTTTGAAAGATGTTTTGAAAAGAGGCCATCATTGTGGAAACCTTTGTAATGATTCTTGTTTGAATGTATACAAAGATGTATTGTCTTTTTGAAAATATTTCAATGTTTGAAAGTTTGATTTGGGAAATATTTTGAAATTTTGTTTTGAAATGTGTTTGAAAATAGCAAGGATGTTTTTGCAAGCTTTGATCAACTAACTAAGAACTTCCTACCATAATTTACTCAAAGATCTTTGCCTAATGTTTTTAACCCTTTTGACAGTGTTATTTCACCATTGCATTTGGTGAACAACCTTGTGTTAGGATGTTAAACGGGACAGGCGCGGGTAATCGTATAGACCATGATAGCAATTGTGGTAAGTATCTTTGGCAAATTTTTGAGGGACTTGATCATTATGTTTAGGCAACCAAGATAGCATCATCGAGGGACTATGATCTTTTGTTTTGTTTTTGTTTTGCCAAAGTACCCAACATGCATAACATGGCCCATTTTTAAGGCAACAAGTGGATTGTAACCCTAGGGGTGCAAGTGTGTATTGTGTTTGATTTTCATGCATTTTTGTCTTTGATTAGGTCAAGCTACTTGTTGATTTGGATTTTTGCATACAAACCCTAATTCTCTAATCATGGCATAATTGAAAGCGTAAAGTGCGAGAATTAAAAGTCTAAGCTATTACAACATGATTATGGGGATGGGGGTACAATCTTTGAATGGGGGTATTTGACAAGAAATATAAACCCTAATTTACTATTACATCCAAATTGAATTCAAATGCATAAATAATAAATGGACAATATTTAAATAAACAAAATAAATAAATATATCAAATAATATGAATTATGCAAAAAAAGGTTTTTGTTTATTTATGTATGTAAAAATATTTAATGTAAAAAGAAACAAAGAAATAAATAAAAAGATTAATTTTATTTGGTTAAGGGTAAAACCCTAATTTTCTTTAAGAAAGTAAATATATTAATTATTTTATTTATATACAATAAAAATAAAATAGTATATGTGAAAAAATAAAATATGTTTAGAAAAAAGTATTTATTAAGTATATTTGATAATAAAAATAAAAGTGTAATATTTTATATTTTTATTCTAAATATATATATATATATATATATATATATATATATATATATATATATATATATATATATATATATATATATATATATATATATATATATATATATATATATATATATATATATATATATATATATATATATATATATATATATATATATATATATATGTACAATAAATAAAATATATACAAAAATAAATTATATTTAGAATAATATTTTCAGTGAATAAAAATAATAAAAATGAAAAATTAAAGTATAATTTATATATTATTTTCAAGTTTTAATAAATAAGATAAAAGTAATTAAATTGCTTTTTATGTTAGAAAAATAAAAATAAAATGCAAAATAAATGTGAAAAAATTACAAAATTATTTTTGAGCATTTTTTATATTTGGAAATAAATATATAAAATCAGAAATGAAAATAAAAATGCAAAAATATAAAATAACAAGAAATTGGGCCAAGGGGTGCAAAAAGGAAAAAGGGAGGTGCCAATAGTGAGCCAAGCCAAGCTCAGCCCACCACTTCATCTTCAACCTCTGGCTTTTGAAAACGCGCGCGCGCCCTGTACAACTACCAGATCTTGTATACGAGCTCTATTGTAAAAACACACAACATCAAACTTGTAGAGCATTTCAAGACGATTCCAACCATATAAACAACTTGTCTTGACTCTCAAAGACCAGAGAGAATTTCTCTGGCCCTAAAATCTAACCTAGTTTTTTTAGTATGTTCATGGATGTAATTATCTTAACATGCTTAATATAAATGAAAACTGAGAATATGTACAGCTTCATGGAAATGAATACTACATTTCTTATTCACAAACCTAAGGCTAAATGTTCCTAAATAGAGAGATAGGAAGTGGACAAAAACCTATTTCAACTGACTTCGTGTAGGGCAATGTAGAGATTTTCAACAAGGCTTGAGATGTCTGGGAGCTTGCTTGGACTTCACTTGACCTTCTCCAATACCTAGCTTGCCTTGAATGTCCTTGAATCAGCCTATAGAACTCAACCTGCACAAGCTCAAAATGAAAATGGCAAACTCTAAGTTATGAAATTTTTCAATTTCAAACCCTAATTTGCAAAAATGGGTTTCTTGGTGAACAAGTTTCATGTTTTGACACATCTTGCTGAAAAATGACCCTTGGCACTTGATTTTGACCAAAAAGTCAAAGTTTGACTTTTCAGTGTACAGTCAAATTTTGATCGATTGACTGAAAAATTCATCTGTCAATCCAATGCAATTGAGGTATTTTGATCTTGTTGAATAGGTCAAGATGATTCCATTGAGTCCTTGAGTCTATTGTTGAGCCTAATTTTCAATTGGCTAGGTCAAAAGGTCAGAAATTGCCTTTGTGCAGTTAAAACCCTAAAAATGACCATTTTGCCCTTTTGGTGATCTGATCAAATTTCTTGTGAAGTTGTGGTCCAAACTTTATCAAATGATTCATGTGAGTTCATAATGTTGATGTGGGTCAAAATTCATGAGGTTTGACTATAAATTGGCCACAATTGACTTTTCCCCCAATACAGCTGATTTCTAGGTCAACTGTCCAATTGACTGGGCAAAAATTTGATTCAAGGCTTGAAACTTGGTATGGACAAACTTATGAGTCCAAAATAAAATATGAAAGTCACTTTGAGCATTATAAGTCCAAAAATCCCTGTCCAAACTAAAACCCTAATTTTAGGTCATCAGTGCAAGGAGATGTCTTGAGCACAGCAAAACCCTAATCCTGTTTGGAGTTCAAGGAGCTTTGTGAGGGGAAATCTGGATAAAATGAGAGGGAAAATTTTGGGGTACAACAAATGTCCTTTAGACAATGCTATCCTACTATTGATGAGTAGGTAGCACCGTCGTTGGAGATTGAGGGTCAATTCGAATGCGGGACTTACGGTCACCAAAGCAATGTTAGGACGCCTTAGCGGTAACCCTAATGTCTTAGATCATTTGTTTGAGGAAACAATATCCGAGGCAACCGTTTCGAGGCAACTGTGATATTTTGGACAAGAGGACGACCTCTAAAGTGACCTATACTCAATAACCGCGTACGAAGGCAACCAAGTTGGGTGTCCCGTAGGAGTGCGCATGTGCGAGTGTGTCGTTTTCAGTTATTTTATCTTTGTACATGTTAAGGGTGATCTAAGTTGATTTTAGGTTAAAATATTCAGTCTTGTCATGCCATCCTATTATCAAACATCTAACAATTATATTTTGCGGGAAAAAAATGCGGAATTTAAATTACAAGGCGTCGGGTATTTACATCGCCAAACACAAACCCCTTTGAAAAATAAATAAAGCGATAAAAAATAAATAAAGGTCCTATTAACTATTACAAACCAGAGGCAAGTACATTAATATGATAAAAATAAACAATGCGTGCAGGAAATTAAATCGAGCGCAAATTAGGGTTTTGACCCTTTAAAGAAGACTTTTTTTTTGGTTTTTATTTTAAGAAATAAATTAATCTAAATTAATTACTAAATTAATTAATTAATTAATTAAATGAAAAAAATTATTTTTGGGTTTTTTTATTTTAAGAAAGAAAAATAAAATAATTAAGTTAGTAATTAAAACCTAATCAAGTCTAATTTAATTTTAATTATTTACAAAAAAAATGTTAAAGTTATTCTAATTAAAATCTAAATTAGTTTAATTAGTGTTTATTAATAAAAATAGAAATTAAAATTGGATTAAATATAAAAAATATTTTTGTGATTTTTATTTTATAAAAGAAAGAATTTTGTGATTGGTTAGTAAATTAAACAAAAAAAGAATAAAACAATTAATAAAAATAAAATAAATGAGAGAAAGGGGGTATGGGCCTGAAATTGGTGGTGTGATTGGAAATTGGGAGGCCCAAAAGCGCTGGCCCTGGTTGACTTTTGATGATCCGGTGAGCATGCTTAGACTTGACTCCATGGTGGACCTTCAGATCTTGGCCACCAGATCTGACCAATGGCCATCTGGCTACTGAATGAACGAGGGAGCATGGTGTTCTGCGCGCTTGAATATGCACAGGAGTACCTGAAGAGGAAAAATATAGAGAAAGTGGGGGACCTGGGATTCGAACCCAGGTCCTGAAAGTGATTGCTTGTTGGCCTTGCCACTACGCTGCCTTGATTCATTTGTAAGTATAACACAAAGAAAATATGATATAATGAAAACAAATTATATGCCAGCAAAGCAAAAAAGGCGCGCTTGGTTTTGAATGGGCCATTGGGAGAACGACATCTCATCGTCTCCTACCTCCAAATCCTGCAAATATTACCTACGGATTTGGATCTGCGGCTAAATGCGCAACCTTGTTCTAAAATCCTCCCTAGGTCACATAAATCAATTCCAAGGACATGGTTGGGTTCGTCTTGGCTTCCTGATCAACGCCATGCCCTTCTTGAGTCCTGATTTTACCTGAAATAGAAAACCCCAAAAACAAACGAAGAACCCTAGTTATGGTGGTTCTTCGTTCAGGCCAGATAAAAGCAATTGGATAATGCCAAATGTTTGCAAATGTCATGTAGATTCAAAATATGATGTTGATTCATGAAAAAGATGCATAAATTTAGAGTTGCAAAATCAAGAACAGGGGTGTATTTCGTGATACTTACAGTGCGTTGAGGTGTGTGAGAACGCTTGCTTTTGGTCCAGATCGCTTGTGTGAACACCCAGGAAAAGATTGGGACAGGTCTCAGCCTCTGAAAGTGCCTCTAGCTATGGTTTCGATCTCAAGATTTTTGGTGCTTTTTTAAATTTTTGTTCTACCTCCTTCTGCAATTTTCAACCTTTATTTCGATTCCTATAGCTTGCTTATGTACTATGGAGTGTATTAGGGTAAGAATTACGGATTGAATCTTCCCATATCAATGCTTTGGAATTTGATTTGATCTTCTCTTTACAACTTGCCAAATTTGCCCAAATCTCAATCTTTTTGCACATGAATTGCTTGATTCAATTTTGATGATGTTAATGATGATAATCTAATCCTGAAACAGCCAAAAGATCTCATGTAATCAAAGTTTTGGATTTTAAATGATTTAATTTGATTTAAAATGAATAAATTCAATAAAAAAATCAAATAAAATAATAAAAATGAAATATTAGCTCATGGCTGAAGCTAGGACACGTGGGAAAGGATTCAAGCTCAAATCAAGTGGAAAATAATGGGCCCATTTGACAAAATTTGAAGTTTTGGGGATAGTTGACTTTTTGCAATTTTGCAAAAATGTCCAACTTCAACAATGCATAACTTCTTCAATTTTAAACTTTTGGAAGTGTTCTTGGACTTTTTAGAAATATTGAGATGTCCTCTAACCAAACCTTTTAGTATCATATCATTTTGATATTCCATGCTCAAGTTATAAGCTTTGGAAAAAAAGGTGTTTTTGTTGACTTTCAAAAATGACCTATAATGTCCAAATTTATAACTTCTTGTGAGTGCATTTTTTGATCTTGAGGTGTGAATATGGATTGTAGGAAATTGCATCCTATTCAAAATGATCTTTGGATGTGTCATTTCTCATAAAGTATGAGAAAGTTATGCTTGGTCAAAGTTGAGTTGACTTTTCCTACAAAACCCTAATTTAGCAACTTTTGAGTCTTGATGAATTTTGAGCAATCCTTGATGAATCATGATCAACCCTTGATCAAATGATGAAATATCCTTCAAAATGAGAATATTGACAAAAAATCTTGAAGTTTGACTGTTTGTAGGCCACAGTTGACTTTTGCCCTAGCACAATTGACTTTTGGACCTTTTGAGCAATTGACTGAGCAAACTTCCTCTGCAAGGCTTGAAACTTGACATGGATGACCTTGAGAACATATTAGGGCATTGGGAAGCATTTGAGGTCATTTGGACTCAAGGAACTTGATGCAACACCAAACCCTAATTTGGGGTAGACTGCCTTAGGAGAGGGCTTGTCTGACCAACTCTTGAGCTACCTTGAGCCACTTGGAGATTTTTATTGCAATGTTTTGAGAAATATGAGAGGGAAAATTTTGGGGTACAACAACTGCCCCTGTTCAATCTTCTTAAACCTGAGGATGTAGATTGGCTTTCGTGCCTTTCGTTATCCGAAGGTGGAATATGATTGAACACTAGAGTGCCCAAAAATTTGCACTCGTATGAAGTGGTATCAGCCTTGTGATGTCGGGAATGGGCTTACAGATGCCATTTGGAGATTGTTGGCAGGAGGATGGGCTTGAAGATGCCATCTGCAGGAGTCTCGATCGCATAAGAGATTCCTTAGCGAGATCTTGCATAGCTGTTGTTGTGGAAGATTCCGCTGGGGAAGCCTGATCTTTGTTGAGATTTAAGAACTTACCTGTACTTCAACTGAGAGAACATCTATGCTGAGTTTTAAGAACTTGTCTGTAATTCAACTGGGGGAACTCTGTCGAGATTTAGAACCTTATCTGTAATTCAATCGAGGATAATTCAGTTGAGATTTAAGAACCGGTCAGTACTTCGATTGAGGAAAATTGTCGAGATTTAGAACCTTATATGTAATTAAATCGAGACTAATTCAGTTGAGATTTAAGAACTGCTCAATACTTCGACTGAGGAGAATTTCCAAGATTTAGAACCTTATCTGTAATTCAACCGATACTAATTCAGTTGAGATTTAAGAACCGGTCAGTACTTCGACTAAGGGAAACATCTTCATCAAGATCTAGAACTGTCTGTACTTCAACGGAGGATAATTCTGTTGAGATTTAAGAACTTGTCCACACTTCGATGGAGGAAAATTGTCGAGATTTAGAACCTTATCTGTAATTCAACCGAGAATAATTCAGTTGAGATTTAAGAACCGGTCAGTACTTCGAGTGAGGGAAACATCTTCGTCGAGATCTAGGAACTGTCTGTACTTCAACGGAGAATAATTTTGTTGAGATTTAAGAACTCATCCACACTTCGAAGGAGGAAAATTGTCGAGATTTAGAACCTTATCTGTAATTCAACCGAGAATAATTCAGTTGAGATTTAAGAACTGGTCAGTACTTTGACTGAGGAGAAACATTTTCATCGAGATCTAGGAACTGTTTGTAGTTCAACGGAGAATAATTCTGTTGAGATTTAAGAACTCGTCCACACTTCGACGGAGGAAAATTGTCAAGATTTAGAACCTTATTTGTAATTAAACTGAGAATAATTCAGTTGAGATTTAAGAACCGGTCAGTACTTCAACTGAGGAGAAACATTTTCATCGAGATCTAGGAACTGTTTGTACTTCAACAGAGAATAATTCTGTTGAGATTTAAGAACTCGTCCACACTTCGACGGAGGAAAATTGTCGAGATTTAGAACCTTATCTGTAATTCAACCGAGACTAATTCAGTTGAGATTTAAGAACCAGTCAGTAATTCGACATAGCTGAGAACTTAATTGCATCCTTCCTAAAAGGTAAAGGTCAATCGTATGCAATGCATGATATATATCAAGCAATGATGTTCTCAAAATAAATGAGATTGTGTTGTATGATGCGCATATGCATGTATCATGATGTATGTAAATGTAATGTTTTGGCTGGGGAAAATAAATCCCGTATAGTTGCTAGAGAAAAGAGTTAAATTCTTCGTTTCTGTTGAGGATGGCGAATGAAGGTGATTGTGAGAATAAACCTTCAGGAGAGGATAACTCCGTTGGGGAATAAACTTGATGAGGAGAGTACTCTGTGGAGAAGAGATGCTTTGTTGGGGATTCCACTGATAAATTCCGCTGAGGATGAATTACCGTTGCTGGTGATACTGAATCCTGTTGGGGATTGACTCCTGGTTTGTGAAAGGAAAGAACTCCTTTGGGGATGATCTTTCAGTTGCGACTTCGTTGGTAATAACCTTTTAGACTCTTATGGGGATAATCCTTTGAGCTCTGCTGGGGACAATCTTCCAAAGTCTACTGGGGATGATTCTCCAAAATCCACTGGGGAAGCTTTTTTCAGACTGCGCTGGGAAAAATTTCAGACTCCACTGGGGGATATCTTGTATTCTGCCGGGGAATATTCTTATACTCCGTTGGGGAACATTAAGACCTACCAGGGATATTAAGCCTTTTCAGTGTTGATGGTAGATAAACTCTGCTTGGGAGAATATTACCGATTCATTCACAGTTGTAAGTCTTAGCTGGGGAGAGCTATCCTTATTGTCTTACTCTGCGGGGAGTGAAAGTACCTTAACTCTATTCTTTCAGCTGAATCTACCTTTGTACCAAGTGGATAAAGTATCCGTACAGCTTGGACAAATCTTATTGCCCCTGTTTCTGATATTACGAGTAATCGTCTTTTGTTTCGCATGTAAATATTCATGAGCAGCAATTAATGTCAAATGCATATATCAAAAATGAACATTGGACGTTCCTTGCAAAAAAAACAGAAAAAAGGAAAGACAGTTGAAATTTCTTTGAAAATGAATTGTATTGATTTTTGAAGTTTGTCCTATAAATAGGCATTTTGTACAAGAGGCTGACGTCCTAGTAAGAGAACGCCGCCGAATAATAGAATTTACACAATTTGTGAAAACCTAAGCAAAACAGCTATGTGAATAATCCCACTGGGTTCCCACTCTGCTATTGCCTTTATGTCCTCGAGCATCTCATCACTTTGCTACTTGGTTGAAGGTAGATCAGATTGATTAGTGTCGTTCGAGCTTGATAGTCGATACTGAAGTCTGGATACAAGGTGATCCAATGAGACATAGTCTTACGCCTTAATCCCTAACTTTTGCCTGGACCGCCCTTTCGGGTTTTCAGTCCACCGGGATACCCTTTTTTGCCCAAGCCGCCTTTTCAGGTTTTCGACTTGCCAGGTGTACAGATTTTTTTCATTTTCATCCCTTATTTTTGCCCGAACCCTTTTGGTTCGCCGGGAAGCCCTTATTTTTGCCTAGGCCAGTCGACCTAGTGGTTCTTTGTTTATGCGTAGTATCTTTTCACTATGTATGCATTGACGGGGTGAGGAAGGTCGTCACCATCCATGGTGGTTAGAATCATAGCTCCTCTTGAGAAAATGTTCTTAACCATAAATGGCCCTTCGTACGTAGGGGTCCATTTGCCCATGGGATCACCTTGAGGTAAGATAATGCGCTTGATTACCAGATCCCCAACTTGATACTCTTGTCATCTAACTTTCTTGTTAAATGCCTTGATCATCCGTTTTTGATACGTTTGACCATGACAAATAGCAGTAAGTCTTTTTTCATCTATTAAGTTCAGCTGATCAAGCCGGGTCTAAATCCAGTCATCTTCGCTCAAACCTGCATCCTTCATAATCCGAAGAGAGGGTATCTGAACTTCAATGGGCAAGACTGCCTCCATGCCATATACCAAGGAATAGGGTGTTTCCCCTATTGACGTCCGTGCTGAGGTGAGATATCCATGAAGAGCAAATGGTAACATCTCATGCCAATCTTTGTATATCACCGTCATCTTCTACACAATTTTCTTAATGTTCTTATTTGCCGCTTCTACAGCCCCATTCATCTTCGGCCGGTAGGGAGAAGAGTTGGGATGCTGTATCTTGAACTGCTTGCAGAGTTCGGTGATCATATTATTATTAAGATTTGTACCATTTTATGTAATGATCCTCTCTGGTACACCATATCGACAAATCAGATTGTTCCGAATGAATCGCGCCACGACGTTCTTGGTTACGGTAGAAAAGGAAGCTGCTTCAACCCACTTTGTAAAGTAATCAATGGCTACTAGGATGAAACAATGCCCGTTGGATGTTGTAGGTATGATCTCGCTGATCATGTTAATGCCCCACATTGCAAAAGGCCAAGGTGTCGTCAAGATGTTCAGAGGTACTGGAGGTATATGCACCTTCAGCATAGACTTGGCACTTGTGACAGGTCCAAGAATGATGATAACAATCGGCTTCCATTGTGAACCAATAATATCCTTCCCGTAGGATTTTCTTTGCCATGGTTTGTCCACTGGAATGAGTCCCGAAAGTACCTTCATGTAACTCTACCATAATTCTTTCTGCTTTGTTCTTATCCACACATCGCAGCAAGGTCGAATCATGGTTACGCTTGTAAAGAATGCCATTGCTGATGAAGAATTTCGCCGCGAACCTCCTCGGAAACTTCTTGTCATTAACATATGCACCCTCAGGGTATTCTTGAGCCTCAAGATACCTCTTCACCTCATGAAACCAGGGTTTATCGGTTGCCTCTTCAGTCTCAATATCACAGCAATGTGCAGGTTCGTCCAACCTTTCAATGGTAATTCGGGGAGCTTCATTGTCCCAATTGACTTTGAACATGGAAGACATTGTAGCTAGCGCGTCCGCTAACTGATTCTCCTCTCTAGGGAAGTGTTCAAAGGTTATATTCTCGAAGTGTGGAAGCAACGTCAACACATACTCCTTGTAAGGAATAAGATTAGGGTGTTTTGTATCCCACTCACCATTGATCTGACTGATCACGAGAGCGGAATCTCCGAAAACACTTATAAACTTAATCCTTAGGTCAATAGCTGCTCGAAGACCCATGATGCACGCTTCATACTCTGCCATATTGTTGGTGCAGTTGAAACATAGTCGGCCGGTGAATGGAGTATGAGACCCTTTAGGAGATATGATCACGGCGCCAATGCCATTACCCAAAGCGTTTGAAGCTCCATCAAAATATATAGACCATCGGGATCCCTCCTCAGGTCCTTCATCCGGTCCAGGTGTCTCGCAGTCGGTTACTATCATGATATTCTCATCCAGAAATTCAAAGTTCATAGACTGGTAATCATCCACTGCCTGATGTGCCGAATGGTATGCCAACACACTTCCCTTGATTGCCTTTTGAGTCGTATATTAGATGTCATACTCAGTCAAGATCATCTTCCATCTTGCTATTCTTCCGGACAAAGCAGGCTTCTCGAAGATATACTTGATTGGATCCATCTTTGATATCAATAGAGTAGTGTGAGTCAGCATATGCTGTCTCAGATGGAGAGCAGCCCATGCCAAAGCGCAGCAAGTTTTCTCGAGCAACGAGTATCGGGTCTCGCAGTCGGTAAACTTTTTGCTAAGGTAATAAATAGCATGCTCTTTTTGGCCAGACTTGTCATGCTGACCCAGCACACACCCCATTAAGTTATCGAGTACTGTCAAGTATAATATCAAAGGTCTCCCTTCAATTGGAGGCATCAGAATAGGTGGCTCTTGGAGATATTCTTTGATCCTTTTGAAAGCGGCCTGACATTCATCATTCCATCTTATCACTTGATCTTTCTTCAGTAATTTGAAGATTGGCTCACAAGTAGCAGTCAGGTGCGAGATGAATCGGGAAATATAGTTCAAACGTCCCAGAAAGCCTCTGACTTCTTTTTTTGTTTGGGGAGCTGGCATTTCTTGTATAGCCTTCACCTTTGTAGGATCCACTTGAATACCTTTATCACTTACGACAAAACCCAGCAGCTTACCAGATCTCACCCCGAAGGTGCACTTGTTCGGGTTTAACCTTAACTTGTACAACTTCAACCTGTCAAATAGCTTCTGAAGGTGGTCCAGATGCTCTTCTTTAGTCTGGGATCTCACAATCATGTCATCAACGTATACTTCAATCTCATGATGGATTATATCATGGAACAAGGCGACCATGGCACGCTGATACGTTGTCCCAGCATTCTTCAATCCAAAAGGAATAACCTTGTAGCAAAAGGAACCCCATTGAGTAACAAAAGTCGTCTTCTCCATGTCTTCGGGAGCCATTTTAATCCGATTATAACTGGAGAAACCGTCCATAAAGGAGAATACTTTATGATGTGTGGTGTTATCAACCAGAACGTCGATATGAGACAGAGGGAAATCATCCTTGGGACTTTCCCTGTTCAGATCCCTATAGTCAACACACATATGAACTTTACCATCCTTTTTCGGCACAGGAACCACGTTGGCCACCCACTGAGGGTAAGAAGTAACTGCTAGAAAACCAGCATCAAACTGCTTCATCACCTCAGCCATATTGTTGGACATCTTTAGGCGCATTCGGCGAACCTTCTGCTTTACTGGAGGACAGTCTTCCTTGGTAGGCAATCGGTGAACCATAATATCGGTATCCAACCCAGGCATATCTTCATAAGACCAGGCAAAGATCTCCATGTAGTCACGCAGCATCTGAATCAACCATTGCTTAACACTAGCTTCCAGATTTGCACCGATCTTGACCTCTTTCTTGTCTACCTCTGTACCCAGATTTATTGTTTCCACTGGCTCTCCATGCGGCTGTATGGCCCTCTCTTCCTGAAGTAAGAGTCTAGCAAGTTCACCAGGCACTTCACAATCATCTTCACCTTTGTCTTCGGCTAAGTTTATCGGACTTTCGAAGTCATAACCGGTAGTAGCAGAGTCGTTATCAGTGAGATCCAGAGTGGATGTAGACCTGTATATGTGAGTGTGTGTAAAATAGCCGTTTTGCAATATATAATAAAAGAAAAACAAGGAGCGCAAAATTTGAAATGCAAGAAACGTCCAATGCTTTTATTAATGATATATGTAGATGACACACATAAAGCCCTCACAAACAAAACCACGGTGCCCCGGGTAAGACATCGGGCCGCAAAGTTTAAAACATTGTCTGTTACAAATACAAATAAAAGTCTCATTACTGGGTAATATAAGAAACTGGCATGGAATCCTTCGTTGTCCAATTGCTCAAACCACCATCAGTAGTAGGATAGATCCAATTTCAATATCAAACTCTTCATCATCATCTTCCCCAATAGCATTCACTCTCGCGTCATGTTTGGGCATAGGTGCCGTTATAACATTAGGCTTTCCAGGCGCTTCGAACTTAATTTCTTTAGCCTCAATCAGGTCCTGTACCTTATTCTTCAAGACCCAGTAGTTATCTATATCATGCCCCGGGCTGTCAGAGTGAAAAGCACAGCGGGCATTCGGATCGTACATTGGTGATGTGGTGTTAGGACTCTTCGGGGCCTCCTTCGGAATCACCAAGTTGGTCTTTAATAACTGTGGCAGAATTTGGGATAAAGTCATGTTGAGCTGAGTGAATTGTCTTTGTGGCCTCTCGGCCCTTGGCTGATTGTTGTGCTGATGAGCAACAGCAGGTCTTGATATAACCACCGCATTGACTGCTTGGCGGCGGTCAGGCCTATTATGGCCTTTTGAACTGTAAACAGCACTGGATTCCTTCTTAAAAGGCTTCTTCTCGGTGCCTGATGAAGCACCCTTATGTATCTTGCCAGATTTGATACCAGCCTCAATTATTTCCCCTGTCATAATCAGCTCTGTAAATCCGGACGATGAACTTCCAATCATATGGTTGAAATACGGACCAGACAGGGTCCCCAGAAACATATCCACTAGCTCCCTATCAGCTAAGGGAGGTTGCACTCTACCAGCAAGGTCCCTCCACTTCTGAGCATAAGCTTTGAAACCTTCACCCGCACCCATATACATACCCTGGAGTTGTGTACGCGTGGGAGCGAGGTCGGCATTGTATTGGTACTGCTTATAGAACGCAGCAGCCAAGTCTTCCTAATTATAGATACTAGCTCCTTCCAGCTGGTAAAACCACCCAAGATGGGTCCCTGAGAGACTGTCTTGAAATAAGTGGATCCAGATATTCTTGTCAGCGGTGTACGACTGAATCTTCCTTACATATAAACGGAGGTGCAGCTTCGGACAAGAAACTCCGTCGTATTTAGCAAAAGCTGGTGCTTTGAATTTGTGGGGAATCACCACCCCAGACGACATACCTAGATCACCAAAGTCCAACCCAGGGACTTCCTGAATTTCCATAGCGCTTAGCCGGTCTTCAAGCTGTTTATACCTATCCTCAGCCGGAGGATACTGGTCTTCGTCAAAGTCAGTCTCGTGGTCAGATACCACAGGGCTAGGCACCCTCCTTTCTTCTTGGTTTTCTCCCCCTTTAGATGAGTGGGATAAATTGACTTCGTCTCGCATCCTATTTCCAAACCTGTGCCCCATATTCAAGAGGACCGTCTTCTTCTTATCCTTTAAAGTAAGGGTCTTCAGATCTTGCTGACCCTTAGCCAAATTCATGAACAACTCCTGGAACTGGGCGTTTTTGAGCCTGCAGAGCCTTGATTGCTTGTTCAGTTGATGTTTCAGAAGACATGATGCTGAAATAAACAGCGAAGAAGATGAGAAAAACCTGTAAGGGTACCTGTTATGAAATGCATGGGAATGATATGCGCATGATATGATTTCAAAGACTTTAGAGATTCAAATTCGTAAACCAAAAATAAAACACACTTTTATTAGATAAACTTTGAATTCAATTGTCCAACAGATGCCCTTAAGGCGTTACAAGAAAGAAAAACTGGAAAGTAAATCAAAGCTAGAAATAATCAAAAAGACAATCAGTGCTCCCATGGTCGTTTCTTGTCGGTGCGGACATAATCATTGAGGATTCGCTCGTTCTCCAACTGCCGTGTCAACTTCTGGATCTTTCGCTCTTTCTCGTGATACTTTTCTCTATAAGTATCCCATTCTTCCCTCAGCTGCATCCAGGACCTCTTCAATGCCCCAATGTTAGTAGGCATGTAAGGGTGTAGGATGGTAGGAGGAACCCCTTCTTCATCAGCAACTTCAACAATCACAGGTAAGACAGCTTCGTAGGGCATTCCCAGCTTTTAGGCACGTATGCGAACCCATCGGAAATATGGTTCCATTGGTAGAGAAGTCTTTGCACCCAGCTCATGTGGATCAGACCTGTGTACCCTATCCCAGGCTCTTATGAATCTGCGGAGTTGCTCGTCACTATCCCCTTGGAAATCAAAGATAATACTTGGCATTAGCAACTCATGAGGTTCTTCCCTTCTAGCTCGCCCGAACTGAAGTAAGGCCAAACATGGATTATAGGTGATCCCTCCATGGGTTCCTATCAGTAGAACATTGGGGTACTCCCCATAACGATCAATAATGGCCACATCCTCCATACCCTTGATAGTCCAAATGATGTCATTATGAGAGAGAGACATAATCATGTAGGCCTAGCCCATGCCTTCCTTGTTCTTCAAAACTGATTTGGGGAGGTGAGAAATAAACCACCTCGCCAGCAATGGAGCATAACTCATAAGGGTTCCCCATTTCCGAGCAGTACGGGCATAAAGAGAGTGTAAAATGTCACCCAAGAGAGTGGGTACCGGATTATGGGAAATGAAAATCTTCACCGCATTCATGTCAACAAAAGCATCTGAGTTTGGAAACAGAACCAGACCATAAATAAGAAGAGTCAGGAAGTCCTCGAACGCCTGAAAGTCTAAACTGTCCCAAAACTGATTAGCCTTACCAACCAAAAACTTAGTCAAGAAGCCCTTAGTTCCACTACGAGTTTCCCAATTAGACATTACCTCAGCCTTTGTCAGATGGAGGGCTGAAGCAATTTCTTCCGGCCTAAGGATCTTCTCCCAACCTGTGAATGGGGTCTGCTCCAGAATAGAGATACCAAGTAGATCAGAGAACTCCTCCAAGGTAGGGACCAACTGGTAGTCCAGAAAAGTAAAGTAATGGTACAGTGGATCAAAGAACTAGACTAAGACACTCATCATATGTTCATCCATCTTGGAGGTGACTAAACTAAGAAGGTGCCCATGTCTTCTGATAAAGGAAGAAGTATTTGGCATCTTTGCAACCAATTCCTTAAGCTGAGTGGGAACCTAGACAAAGTTGATCCGAATAGTGTTTCTACGCATGGGTGCCATGACCTACAAAACAGAACAAAAATGAATCCCTCCTGTCTTTGAAATAGGTTAGTCCAATGCAAGATGCATGCAATGTCATGATGTCATGATGTCATGATGGAAAACACACCACAAGTATCCACAAATAGCAAACATGGTAAGGGAAAGCAAGTCACACAGAGAGCCCTTAGATTTCAGGCTGGCAAGGAGTTTAGGTATTACCCTCTTTCAGTTCAGTTGGTTCAAACCTGTCCTAAAAACAGTAACCGGGTTCTAGAGGATCTCAATATCACTGACTACCCTTGATCGGTCATAATTACAGTTTAGTAACCTTTTATAGCAGCCGGAATCATCGCGAGAGTTTAGTCTCAATGAGTGTAGCATACTGCTATTGTTCTATGGCCAAGTTGGTCAATTTAAAGGTTCTAAGGTCAGTTGGTGCTTAATGACCCCTTAGCAGACCCATATTCTCCTCGTTGTGCCACAAGGGATATCGGTACATACTAAAGTGCCACACCAACGTAGTTACTGCTTCAACCGTATCGGTCTACGCCCTACAGTTCCCTCACAGTTTATTGCTACTTACCTAAAGGGTATCCCCCAGATCCGGGTTAGGATCTATAGTAACTCTGATTCAACCCACAAAGATAAAGCATACAAGTCAAGCAATTGAAAACATCATGAACTATTCCTAAGGTACACCCCACTGATAAAGATGTCCCCAGCAGAGTCGCCAGTTCTGTGATACGGTGGGAGAACTGACTGTTTTTTTTGGAATGCTGGTTTGCGTTTTGCGTTTGTATTCGCAAAATGTTGCGGTAAGCAAGATTCGCCACCGACTTTTATTTTATCCAACAAGGAAAGGAAAAAAGCACAGAAAAATTCCTTTTTCGAGATTTTCTAGGTACGGGGGGTAGATTATAGAAAGGGAAGGTATTAGCACCCTTTCTATCCGTGGTTATCCACGGGCTCTTAGGTACTTGCTCATTGTTTTCAAAAGTTGTTTTCTTTGTGCTTGTGGGTTTTGAAAACGTTTTTATTTTGAAACTTCGATTTAACTCTTGCTTCTGTCCTCAAGAGCGTATGAAGTGTTTTTTTTTGAAAACTTTGTTCAAAAAGTGTAAGTGTGAAGAGTTTTTGTTTTTGAAAGAGCAAGTATCTAAGAACCATCTACCTACTCGAAAAAAAAGGAATCGTTCTATGCTAATGTCCTTTAGACAATTCTATCCTACTATTGATGAGTAGGTAGCACCGTCGTTGGAGTTTAAGGGTCAATTCGAATGCGGGATTTACGGTCACCAAAGCAATGTTAGGACGCCTTAGCGGTAACCCTAATGTCTTAGATCATTTGTTTGAGGCAACAATATCCGAGGCAACCGTTTCGAGGCAACTGTGATCTTTTAGACAAGAGGGCGACCTCTAAAGTGACCTATACTCAATGATCGCGTACGAAGGCAACCAAGTGGGGTGTACCCTAGGAGTGCGCATGTGCGAGTGTGTCATTTTCAGTTATTTTATCTTTGTACATGTTAAGGGTGATCTAAGTTGATTTTAGGTTAAAACATTCAGTCTTGTCATATCATCCTATTATCAAACATCTAACAGTTATATTTTGCGGGAAATAAAATGTGGAATTTAAATTACAAGGCGTCGGGTATTTACATCGCCAAACACAAACCCCTTTGAAAAATAAAGCGATAAAAAATAAATAAAGGTCCTATTAACTATTACAAACCGGAGGCAAGTACATTAATATGATAAAAATAAACAACGCGTGCAGGAAATTAAATCGAGCGCAAATTAGGGTTTTGACCCTTTAAAGAAGACATCTTTTTTTTGTTTTTATTTTAAGAAATAAATTAATCTAAATTAATTACTAAATTAATAAATTAATTAATTAAATGAAAAAAATTAATTTTGGGTTTTTGTTATTTTAAGAAAGAAAAATAAAATAGTTAAGTTAGTAATTAAAACCTAATCAAGTCTAATTTAATTTTAATTATTTACAAAAAAATGTTAAAGTTATTCTAATTAAAATCTAAATTAGTTTAATTAGTGTTTATTAATAAAAATAGAAATTAAAATTGGATTAAATATAAAAAAATATTTTTGTGATTTTTATTTTATAAAAGAAAGAATTTTGTGATTGGTTAGTAAATTAAACAAAAAAATAATAAAACAATTAATAAAAATAAAATAAATGAGAGAAAGGGGGGTATGGGCCTGAAATTGGTGGTGTGATTGGCAATTGGGAGGCCCAAAAGCGCTGGCCCTGGTTGACTTTTGATGATCCGGTGAGCATGCTTAGACTTGACTCTATGGTGGACCTTCAGATCTTGGCCACCAGATCTGGTCAATGGCCATCTGGCTACTGAATGAACGAGGGAGCATGGTGTTCTGCACGCTTGAATATGCACAGGAGTACCTGAAGAGGAAAAATATAGAGAAAGTGGGGGACCTGGGATTCGAACCCAGGTCCTGAAAGTGATTGCTTGTTGGCCTTGCCACTACGCTGCCTTGATTCATTTGTAAGTATAACACAAAGAAAATATGATATAATGAAAATAAATTATATGCCAACAAAGCAAAAAAGGCGTGCTTGGTTTTGAATGGGCCATTGGGAGAATGACAGCTCATCGTCTCCTACCTCCAAATCCTACAAATATTACCTGCGGATTTGGATCTGCAGCTAAATGCGCAAGCTTGTTCTAAAATCCTCCCTAGGTCACATAAATCAATTCCAAGGACATGGTTGGGTTCGTCTTGGCTTCCTGATCAACGCCATGCCCTTCTTGAGTCCTGATTTTACCTGAAATAGAAAACCCCAAAAACAAACGAAGAACCATAGCTATGGTGGTTCTTCGTTCAGGCCAGATAAAAGCAATTGGATAATGCCAAACATTTGCAAATGTCATGTAGATTCAAAATATGGTGTTGATTCATGAAAAAGATGCATAGATTTAGAGTTGCAAAATCAAGAACAAGGGTGTATTTCGTGATACTTACAGTGTGTTGTGGTGTGTGAGAACGCTTGCTTTTGGTCCAGATCGCTTGTGTGAACACCCAGGAAGAGATTGGGACAGGTCTCAGCCTCTGAAAGTGCCTCTAGCTATGGTTTCGATCTCAAGATTTTTGGTGCTTTTTTCAATTTATGTTCTGCCTCCTTCTGCAATTGTCAACCTTTATTTCGATTCCTCTAGCTTTCTTATGTACTATGGAGTGTATTAGGGTAAGAATTATGGATTGAATCTTCCCAATATCAATGCTTTGGAATTTGATTTGATCTTCTCTTTACAACTTGCCAAATTTGCCCAAATCTCAATCTTTTTGCACATGAATTGCTTGATTCGATTTTGATGATGTTAATGATGATAATCAAATCCTGAAATAGCCAAAAGATCTCATGTAATCAAAGTTTTGGATTTTAAATGATTTAATTTAATTTAAAATGAATAAATTCAATAAAAAATTAAATAAAATAATAAAAATTAAATATGAGCTCATGGCTTAAGCTAGGACACGTGGGAAATTATGCAAGCTCAAATCACGTGGAAAAGAATGGGCCCATTTGACAAAATTTGAAGTTTTGGGGATAGTTGACTTTTGGCAATTTTGCAAAAATGTCCAACTTCAACAATGCATAACTTCTTCAATTTTGAACTTTTGGAAGTGTTCTTGGACTTTTTAGAAAGCTTGAGATGTCCTCTAACCAACCCTTATTGTATCATCGCATTTTGATATTCCATTCTCAAGTTATAAGCTTTGGCAAAAAAGGTGTTTTGTTGACTTTCAAAAATGACCTATAATGTCCAAATTTATAACTTCTTGTGAGTGCATTTTTTGATCTTGGGGTGTGAATATGGATTGTAGGAAATTTCATCCTCTTCAAAATGAGCTTTGGATGGGTCATTTCTAATAAAGTATGAGAAAGTTATGCTTGGTCAAAGTTGAGTTGACTTTTCCTACAAAACCCTAATTTAGCAACTTTTGAGTCTTGATGAATTTTGAGCAATCCTTGATGAATCATGATCAACCCTTTATCAAATGATGAAATATCCTTCAAAATGAGAATATTGACAAAAAATCTTGAAGTTTGACTGTTTGTAGGCCACAGTTGACTTTTGCCCTAGTACAGTCGACTTTTGGACCTTTTGAGCAATTGACTGAGCAAACTTCCTCTGCAAGGCTTGAAACTTGACATGGATGACCTTGAGAACATATTAGGGCATTGGGAATAATTTGAGATCATTTGGACTCAAGGACCTTGATGCAACACCAAACCCTAATTTGGGGTAGATTGCCTTAGGAGAGGGTTTGTCTGACCAACTCTTGAGCTACCTTGAGCCACTTGGAGATTTTTCTTGCAATGTTTTAAGAAATATGAGAGGGAAAATTTTGGGGTACAACAACAACCAAGTGGGTTTACCCTAGGGGTGCTCGTGTGCAAGTTTATTGTTTTC
The DNA here is from genome assembly GCA_948472305.1 of Vicia faba. Classification (NCBI taxonomy): domain Eukaryota; kingdom Viridiplantae; phylum Streptophyta; class Magnoliopsida; order Fabales; family Fabaceae; genus Vicia; species Vicia faba. Next base: position 407,968,342 of record OX451740.1, on the reverse strand, counting down.
ATGCTTGCTTTTATCTTGAATTAGGGTTTTCTAAGTATCGGTTTCAGTCTTTCCATACAAACCCTAGTTACTACCATTTGTATATAAAAGCGATAAATTGCAGAATTTAAAGTTACTACGCTATTACAATATTTGGGGGAGGGGGTGTACAAATTGAATGGGGATTGCAAAAATATAAACCTAGTTAGTCTATTACAACCATATTGAATTGGTATCAATGTACAAAGATTTAAATGAATATAATGTACAAGATGAATAAATGTACAAAAATGCAAAAATGTAAAGAAAATGGATCTTTGTTTGATTTTCATAAGAGAAAGGGAAATTGTCTTAACCTAATTAAATAAATAAAATGATTAATTAAACTTGAATTTATTTAAGAAAAGATTTTAAATAAAACCCTAGTTCTATTAATTACTCAAAAGAAAATAAGCTTAAGAAAAGTATTTTTAGTATTTTTATCTTGAAAATATTTATAACATTATAAAATATTTTTGGCCCTTTTTGTATATAAATAAATATATTTTTATAGGTGTAAAAAGAAAAAAAAAATATTAACCTAGTTTTAATTTAATTTACAAGATGATTGTAAAAAAAAAAATAAAGTATAGTTAATAAAAACATTTTTTGTGAGAAAAATAAAATAAACTAAGTTAAAATAAAAAACTAATTTTTTTTTGTATTTTTTAAGATTTTTTAGTATTTAGAAAATATATTAAGAAAATAAAAATGAAATAAAAAAAGAAAATAAATAAATTTGGGTCAGGGTGCAAATATCCTGCAGGGGGTTAGTACGCAAAAATAAAATAAAAATAAAATAGGCCCAACAAAGCCCAAGCGCCTGCAAAAATCAGAATGGTGCAAAAATATGGAAAAAAACACAAAAGGGTACCACTTGGGCTCGAACCCAGGTCCCAAAGGTTACAGGCGCGCGCTTCTATTACTGGGATGGCTATACATTTGTTAACATAAGCAAATCAATAAATATACAAGGCAAAACACGCCCTGATGACTTCATCTTCAACCTCCAGGAAGACCAACTGTAACTTGCTCATTTCTCATCAAAAATGAAAACTGTAAACATGAAACTTGTAGCAAATTTTCTCACGGTTTCAGAAATGTAAAGAATTAAAACTATAGATCAAAGATAAGCATGAATTTTAACGGCTCTAATTTGAACCCTAAAAATCTCAGAAATTTCAGTTTCAAAATTCTCTAAGCTTAAGCAAAATTAACAGAAGCTATGGACATGGTTAGCTTCAGGGTAATGATATCTATATGTTTTATTCACAAATAAACCATTGATGATGCCTGTATGAAGAGTTCAAAGTTAAGAAAACTTACCTCAAAACTGGAAATCGTGTTTTAACTTTGAGCTTGTTTCAAGTGACGGTGATGATCAGGTTAGCTTCCTTGAGGTCCCAGGAAGCTAATGCAATGATTAGCTTGAGCAATGGATGGATGAAATGGTTTGGAGAAGTCAATGTGCAGAGCTCTATTTTTGGAAATGGAGGATGGTGTTAATGGTGTTACAGTTCTATAACAGGGTGTGGGATCAACTTTATGTGATGATTAGAAACTTTAGAAACCAAAAGGCCAGGAAACGCACGAGTAGATTATGAGTTTCAAGTTTTTGGTCAGTTTGTGTGAAAATGGAAGTGTGAAGTGTGATTCTGAGTTCTAGGTGTTTTCAAGGCTTGAGCATTCGTGTATTTTGTGCAAATAGTTTGTGTATCTATAAGCAAAAAGATTGGAGTGCATTGGCAAGTCAGAAGTACAAGTTCTTAGCTTTTGGCTAGGTTACTTGATATTGAAGAAAAGAGGGAAACAAGTTTCAAGAGGAGGTACAAGCATGGGATAGGTGATTGTAAGTGTCTTAAACCATTTCTCATGAATTATAGGACTTGTTTGATCAGAAGAGAACAAGTGCAAGGCTCAAGAACAAGTTTTGTACAAAAAGTCACTTTAACAAAATGACAATGTAACCGTTCTTCCAAAAATGGATATAAAGCATGTCCATGCATTGAATGCTTGAAGTGAGACCTCTAACAGCTGTGTAAACCATTAATTATGGAGTGCCTAACAAGTTTGAGGCCTGCAAAGTAGAGTTAATGCAGCTCAACTTTGAATTTGAATTTTGTTCATCACTAAAATGACTTGTAATTAAAGTGATAAAACCCTAACTTCATCTCTTCGATTCTCCCTACTCAAGAATGATCTCAAGGAGTTATTTGAAATTCTAGAAATCTTGAAATGTACTCTAAAACCCATATTTGAATTGCTTTTGAAGATTCCCCTTGGAACTATATGAAAAAGTGCCATGAAGTTGGGTTAAAATCCTGACCAAATTAGGGCAAAATTTCACTAAGTGTTTTGTTTCATGACCACATGTTCTTAAAATTATAACTTGGTATCCAAGCACTTTTGGAAGAAGTTGTGTGAATAAAAGTTGTAGATATCATGAAAATATACAACTTTTATGTTGTAAATTTCTCTTGAATCACTTTGCATCATGGTGAAACATTTGCTCAAAGTTATGAAAAAATAAGAAATTTTCAACACTTAGAAAAATTTCTAAGTTTAGAAATTTTGACTTTTCAAAATGAAACCTTGAATTTTTTATTTATTGATGAATAAGTTTCATATTTTGACATGTTTTGATGAATTGTGATCTTTAGCATTTGAATTTGACCAAAAAGTCAAAGTTTGACTTTTCAGTATACAGTTGACTTTTGATCAGTTGACTGAAAATTCATCTGTCAATCCTTTGAACTTGAGTAATGTTTTGGGCCATGTTATTAGGTCAAAATGATGCAATTGGAATCTTGAGATCATTCCTTAAACCAATTGATCATTTGCTAGGTCAAAAATCAGATATTGCCCTTTCCCAATCAAAACCCTAATTTTGACCATTTTGCCCTTTTGGAGATTTGATCAAATTTCTTGGGGAATTGTGGTCCAAACTTAATGAAATGATACATATGGGTTTAAAATGTTGATGTGGATAAAAAATTATGAAGTTTGACTGTAAATTGGCCATAGTTGACCTTTTCCCCAATACAACTGATTTCAGGTCAACTGCTCAATTGACTGAGCAAAAGTGTGATCCAAGGCTTGAAACTTGACATGAGTAATCTTAGGGGTCCATAATGATCCATGAAAGTCATATGGGGTATTGGAAGTTCAAATATCCTTGTGAAATCTCAAACCCTAATTTTGGTCATCAGTGTTTAAGGAGGTGTCTTGAGCTGATCAAACCCTAATGCAGTCTTGAGTCCAAGGAGATCTAGTGAGAAAATTCTTGATAAATGAGAGGGAAAATTTTGGGGTACAACAGCTTCCCCTATTCAATCTTCTTAAGCATGAAGAGTTAGATTGGCGAGTTTTTCCATTCGTGACTCGAAGGTGGAAGATGATTGGACACTAGATTGCCCAGAAATTTGCACTTGGTGATGTGATGGTAGAGGGAATAGGCTTAAAGATTCCATTTAGAGAAGTGATAGAAAGTTGTTGGAGATGGGCTTGTAGATGCCATCCAAAAGTGATTGCTGAATCTGAAAGAGAATCTGAATGAGTATCAGAATGGCGTCTGTGTCTGGAGCGTATCTGAACTGTATCTGAGAGTTGAAATTTTGAATGAGCATCAGAATGGCATCCGTGTCTGGAGCGTATCTGTACTGTATCTGAGAAAGAAATTGAATGAGTATCAGAATGGCATCTATGTCTGGAGTGTATCTGAACTGTATCTGAAAGCTGAATTTGAATGAGTATCAGAATGGCATCCGTGTCTGAAGTGTATATGAACTGTATCTGAAAGCTGAATTTGAATGAGTATTAGAATGGCATTCGTGCCTGGAGTGTATCTGAACTACATCTTAATGAGTATCAGAATGGCATCCGTGTTTGGAGCGTATCTAAATTGTATCTAAAAGAGAGTCTGAATGAGTATCAGAAGGGCATTCGTGTTTGAAGCGTATTTGAACTGTATCTGAGAGCTGTATTTGAATGAGTATCAGAATGGCATCCATGTCTGAAGTGTATCTGAACTGTATCTGAAAACTTTGAACATTGTTAATGGTATCTGTTGATTAATCTTATCCTGAAAAGGGTAAAATGTTAGCTAATATGCAATGTTATGTTGTATGAAATGCATGGTATAATGCATTTGTGTTATCAATGTTTATGATATAAGGATGCAATGTATGCGCATGCAAGCTAATCTGCCACACTGCTGTTGGATTGGGGAAAATGAATCCCTAACTACTGCTGAGGATATGGAGTGTAAGTCTTCATGTTGTGAAGTTGAAGTGTTGATGAATTTCCGCTTAGAGAAACAAACTCTGTTGTAAGGGAAATGTCGTGTACTTCTTGTAAAATCCTGTTGAGGAATCCAGAGAAATTTGGCGACTTCTACCGGGGATAGATAAATTGGAAGTTTTGTTCCGCTGGGGATTAAACTGCACACTGTGGGGAATTTTATGGAGATAAACTTAGAGATATTTCCCTATCTCATAAAGCCATCAGCGATTGTCTTTTATTTTGTTTATTTGTAAACAGTAATTATGTTCAAATGCATATGTTCAAAAATGAATCATTGGACGTTTTTTTTGTAAAAAAAACACAAGAGTAAAGAAAAAACAGATAGTTTTGCACTTTCAAAGGGATATCTTTGTATTGACTTTGAGTAATTATTTTTGTATAATGAGACAAACATTCTAGTAAGAGAATTATGTCGTAAAAATGAAAATTTTGATACAAAGAAAAGATAGCTATGTGCAATAATCCCATGGGGTTCCCATTCTGCTATAGTTTTCGTGTCTCTGAGCGTCTTGTCTATTTGTTGCCTCGTCTGAAGATGGTTGAATAGATCAGAACCTCTGAGTTTGTCAGTTGAGGCCAAAGGTTGTCCGTAAGGTGATCCAATGGGACATAGTCATACGCTTTAATTCCCTAACTTTTGCCTGGACCGCCCTTTTGGGTTTTCAGTCCGCCGGGATGCCCTTGTTTTGCCTAGGTGTGTCAACCTAGCGGGTCTCTTATGCGTAGAATCTTTTGACTATGTTTGCGTTCGCATGGTGCGGCAGGTTGTCGCCATCCATGGTGGTCAAGATCATCGCTCTGCCAGAGAATATGTTTTTGATTACAAATGGTCCTTCGTATGTATGAGTCCATTTGCCCCTGGGATCACCTTGCGGCAATATGATATGTTTGATCACCAGATCCCCAACTTGATACAATTGGAATCTGGCCTTTTTATTGAAAGCCTTGATCATCCGTTTTTGATACATTTAACCATGGTAGATAGCAGTAAGCCTTTTCTCATCAATCAAGTTTAGTTGATCAAGTCGAGTCTGGATCTAATCTTCTTCATTCAGCCCTGCATCCTTCATAATTCTTGAAGAGGGGATCTGTACCTCAATAGGCAAGACAACGTCCATGCCGTAAACCAGAGAGTAGGGTGTTGCCCCGGTTGATGTGCGCACTGTGGTACGATACCTGTGGAGAGAAAATGGTAGCATCTCGTGCCAGTCTTTGTATGTGACTGTCATTTTCTGTATGATATTTTTAATGTTCTTATTTGCAGCTTCGACAACACCATTCATCTTTGGCCGGTAAGGGGAAGAATTGTGATGATGGATCTTGAATTGATCGCACAGGGCGGTGATCATAGTATTATTCCGATTCGTACCATTGTCTGTAATGATCCTCTCTGGGATACCGTAACGACAGATGAGATTCTGCTTGATGATTCGGGCGAGAACATTCTTGATAACGGAAGCAAAAGAAGCTGCCTCCACCCACTTTAAAAAATAGTTGATGGCCACTAAGATGAAGCGGTGTCCATTGGAGGTTGTTGGCTTGATTTCCCCAATCATATCAATTTCCCACATAACAAAGGGCCAAGGAGTCGTCAAGACATTCAGAGGAACCGGAGGTACATGCACCTTATCAATAAAAATCGGACACTTGTGGCAAGTTTGAGAGTGTTTATAGCAATCTGCTTCCATGGTAGATGTTGTACCCCAAAATTTTCCCTCTCACTTTATCAAGATTTCCCCTCACAAGACTCTTTGAACTCAAGATCAAGCTAGGGTTTACTCTGCTCAAGACATCTCCTTGCACTGTTGACCTAAATTTGGGTTTGAGTTTGCACAAGGAATTTTGGACTTCTAATGCTCAATGTGACTTTCATACTTCATGTTGGACTTATAAGTTTGCTCATACCAAGTTTCAGGCTTTGAATCAAACTTTTGCCCAGTTAATTGGACAGTTGACCTAAAAATCAGCTATATTGGGGAAAAAGTCAATTGTGGCCAATTTACAGTCAAACCTCATAAATTTTGATCCACATCAACATTATAAGCTCATATGAACCATTTTATCAAGTTTGGACCATAACTCCTCAAGAAATTTGATCAGATCTTCAAAAGGGCAAAACGGTCATTTTTAGGGTTTTGACTGCAGAAGGGCAATTTCTGACTTTTCACCTAGCCAATGGAAAATTTGGTTCAAGCATGGGTTCAAGGACTCAATGGCATCATCTTGACCTATTCACAAGGTTCAAAAGATCTCAATTGCATGGGATTAACAGATAAATTTTCCAGTCAACTGATTAAAAATCAACTGTACACTGAAAAGTCAAACTTTGACTTTTTAGTCAAAATCAAGTGCCAAGGGTCATTTTTCATCAAGATGTGTCAAAACATGAAATTTGTTCATCAAGAAACCCAATTTTGCAAATTAGAGTTTAAGATTGAAAATTTTCATAACTTAGAATTTTTCTAAGTTATGAAATTTTCTTAATTTTTCCCAACTTTGCCCAACATTTTCACCATGATGCAACTGGATTCAAACAAAACTTCCAACATTAAAGTTGTAGTCCTCCACAAAATCTACAACTTATATTCACAAATTTTTCTCAAAATAAGCTTGGATCTCAAGTTATGATTTTTGGAACAAGGGTCCATGAAACTTTTAACTTAGTGAAATTTTGCCCTAGTTTGGGCAGGATTTTGACCTATCTTCATGACCATTTTTCACATAGTTCCACTTGTAATCTCAAAATGCATTTCAAATATGGATTATAGATCATGTTACAATATTTCCAAAATGTCCAAGAACTCTCCAAAATCATTTGTGGTTAGGGAGAATCGAAGGTTTGAATTTGCAAAAAAACTCACTTTGATCCATGGCATGTTTCATGTTGCTACAAGTTGCAATTTTCATCCAGCATTGTTTGTACTTGATTACAAGTCCCTAAAACCTTTCATAATCAATAATTAAATGCAAATCCATTGGTTTGAAGCTTTGTTCTGATCATTAGAGGATTACACAAGAGATTAATCCAAAAATAGCAAAAAGGCAACATTGCCATTTTTGTCAAATTTGCTTTATGTCAAATTGCATTCTTGAGCCTTGAACCAAATCTTGTACAGCAAACCAAATCTACAAAATTGGGGCTAAGATCACACAATGTATGCATGGTTAGAGCTAGCCTGTACAGGCCTGCTCTTTGTCACTTCTCATTTTTTGCTTCATAACCAAGAAACTTGCCAAAATCACATAACTTGCATATCTGTTATAACCAACTCTTGCAAGAATTTGAGACAAGTTTTTACACTTTTCCTTGAGCCAGAAACATGAGTTATTGAACCCTCAAACCTTCCAAAACACAAAATCACCTTCCTCTTGCAAAACAAGGCAGCTTCTGCACTTTGAGTTCCATCTCACAAACCCCTTGTACGTTTTGCCCCAAACCTGTTCCAACACCCTCCATACAATCCATCTGAACTATCCCAACCATTAGCCATTGACTGTAACTCCATTTGCAAGCTTCACCATTTATGTTTTCAGCTTGTGCAGGTTGACTTCTACAAGCTTGTTCAAGCACATCCAAAGCAAACTAAGCATTGAGGAAGGACAGAGGACTTCAAGCAAGCACCCAAGCATCTCAGGCCTCACTGAAAAGCTCCACATTGCCATACATGAGTTCATCTGTAATAGGTATTTGGCAACTTTCTATCTCTCTATTTAGGAATCATTAGGCTTAGGTTTGTGAATAAAAAATGTAGTACTCATAGCCCTTAAGCTGTACATATGCTCGGATTTTTATTTAAGTTAAGTGTGTTGAGAGAATTTGATTCATGAACTTTCTGAAAAAGTTAGGTTAGAATTTAGGGCCAGAGAAATTCTCTTTGGTCTTTGAGAGTTAGATTGAGTTCTTTACATGGTTGGGATCATCTTGAAAAATGCTATAACTTTTGTGTTATGAGTTTTTGCATTAGAGCACGTATGCAGGAGTTGGATATTTGAATCAGGCGCGCGTATTTTGTTTGACAAAGGTTGAAGATGAAGCTGATCTAGGCTGGGCCTTGAATTGGATTTCTTTTTGCACCCCCTGCCTTGCTGACTGCACCCCCTGGCCCATTTCTTTATATTTTGTATTTTCTATTTATTTTTCATTTCTGATTTTATTCTATTTTTTCTAAACATAAAAACTTACCAAAAATATTTTTATAAATTTTCACATTTATTTTTATATTTTATTTTATTTTTCTAACATGAAAATAATTATTAATTAGTATATACTTTTATTTTCTTTAATAAAAACTTGAAAAAAATACATAAAAAATATTATATTTTTATTATTATTATTTACATATTTAAATAATATTTTTCTAATATATTTTCATTTTTTGACATTTGTACATATTTCATTATTTTATTTTATTGTATATAAACAATATAATTAATATATATATTTTTCTTAAAGAAAATTAGGGTTTTTACCCTTGACAAAAATAATCTTTTATTTCTATTTTTTTAATACATTAAATCTTTTATTTTCACACACATAAAAAATAAACCAAAAACATTTTTTACATATTTATAATATTTTGCACACTTATATTTAAATTGCTTATTTAATTATTTTTTATTTATTATTTAATGCAAAGAATTCAATTTGGATGTAATAGTAAATATTATGGTTTTAATTTCTTGAAAAATAATCCCCCCATTCAAAAATTGTATCACCCTCCCCATATCAATGTTGTAATAGCCTAGATTACTTTTACGCACTTATGCTTTCAAATATGTCATGATAGAGATTAGGGTTTGTATGCAATATCCCAAATCAAAACAAATAGTTTGACCTAAAAAACAAGACATAAATGCATGAAAATGATAACACCATACACACTTGCACCCCTAGGGTTTCATCCACTTGTTGCCTTTAAAATGGCCATGTTATGCATGTTGCGTATCTTGGAAAAACAAAAATAAAACAAAAAGATCATAGTCCCTCGATGACGCTATCTTGGTTGCCTATACAAAAATGATCTAGTCCCTCAAAAAATTGCTAAAGATACTTAGCACAATTGCTATCATGGTCAATACGATGACCCGCGCCTGTCCCGTTTAACATCCTAATACAAGGTTGTTTACCAAATGCAATGGTAAAAAAACACTTTCAAAAGGGTTAAAAATGTGTAGGAAAGATATTTGAGTAGATAGGGTAGACAACTTTTAGTTACTTGATCAAAACTTGCAAAAACATCCTTGCTATTTTCAAACACACCTCACAACACAATTTCAAAACAATTTCCCAAAAAAAACTTTCAAACATTGAAAAATCTTTTCAAAAGACAATACCCCATTTGTATACATTCAAACAAGAATCATTACAAAGGTTGCCACAACGATGGCCTCTTTTCAAAACATTTTCAAAACCACACACAAAGCACCATTTCAAACAATTGGAAAAGCAAAGCAAGTGATCTAAACAAGTAACTAAGATCCCATATATAACCATGGATGAAAAGGGTGCTTGCACCTTCCCTTTTCATAATCTACCCCCCGAACCCAAGAAAACATCTCAAAGGTCTTTCCTGTGCTTTTTGACCTTTCCTTTGGATAAAATAAAAAGTTGGTGGCGACTCTTGCTAAACCGAAACATTTGCAAACACAAACGCAAAACCTTAAGTTAGTTCTCCCACCGTATCACAGTAGACCAGTAATATCCTGCCCGTAGGATTTTCTTTGTCATTGTATGCCCACTGGAATGGGTGCCAAAAGTGCCTTCATGTAACTCAACCATGATCCTTTCAGCTTCAACCTTGTCTACGCACTGAAGTAACACAGATTCATGGTTGAGTTTATAAAGAATGCCATTACTAAGGAATAATTTAGCAGAGAATCTCCTTAAGAACGTCTTATTGTTTACTGAAGCTCCTTTTGGATATTCTTGGGTTTCGAGATACCTCTTGACTTCGTGAAACCAAGGCTGGTCCACTACTTCTTCAGTATTAATATCGTGACAGTGTACTGGTTCATCCCTTCATCCAATGGTGATCTGGGGAGCCTCATTATCCCATTTAAGTTTAAACATAGATGACATTGTGGCTAGTGCGTCTGCTAGATGATTTTCTTCTCGCGGGAAGTGCTCGAAGGTAATCTTCTCAAAATGTGGGAGCAATGTCAAAACATGTTCTTTAACAAGAACATAATGAAGATTATACAGAAGATGGCGGTGACATACAAAGACTGGCATGAGATGCTACCATTCGCTCTTCATGGGTACCGTACCTCAGCACGGACATCGGCAAGAGCAACACCCTACTCTCTGGTATATGGCATGGAGGCAGTCCTACCCATTGAGGTTCAAATTCCTTCCCTAAGGATTATGAGAGATGCAGGCCTAAACGAAGACAACTGGGTCCAAACCCGAATTGATCAGTTAAATCTAATCGATGAAAAGAGACTTACTGTTATCTGCCATGGTCAGACGTATCAAAAGCGGATGATCATGGCTTTTAACAAGAAAGTCAAGCGTCAAGAATATCGAGTCGGAGATCTAGTGATCAAGCGCATCATACTGCCACAAGGTGACCCCAGGGGCAAATGGACTCCCACATACGAAGGGCCATTTGTGGTTAAGAACATCTTCTCAGGTGGAGCCATGATTCTGACCACGATAGACGGTGACGACCTTCCTCATCCTATTAACACAGACATAGTGAAAAGATACTACGCATAATCAAAGACCCGCTAGGTCGACCGGCCTAGGAAAAAATAAGGGCTTCCCGGTGAACCAAAAGGGTTCGTGAAAAAATAAGGGATGAAAATGAAAAAATTTGTACACCCGGCAAGTCGAAAACCTGAAAGGGCGATTTGGGCAAAATGGGTATCCCGGTGGGCCGATAATCCGAAAGGGCGGTCCAGGCAAAAGTTAGGGATGAAAAGCGTATCACTATGTCCCATTGGATCACCCTGCAATCTGACCTCAGTATCAACTGTCAAACTCAAATGGCATCCATCAATCTAATCAGCTTCAGATAAACAGCAAAGTGAGGAGACGCTCGAAGACATAGTGGCGATAGCAGATTTGAAACCCAATGGGATTGTTGCACATAGTTGTTTTCTTTCTATTGTACATAATATTGTATACCTTTCATTTTTATGGCAGCACTCTCTTACTAGAGCGTCAGCTTCCTTGTACAAAAGCACCTGTTATAGGCCAACTTCAAAATTAATACAAGTCATTTTTACTAAACTATTTGTTTTTCTTTTTCTGTTTTGTTTTTGCAAGAACGTCCAATGATTTATTCTTGACATATGCATTTGAATATGATTGTTGTTTACAAATATTTGCATGAAGAGGCCAAAGAAATTTACTCGTAACTCCGGAAACAGGGGGCAAAAATAAGAAATATCAAAATCGACAGTTACCATGTCCAGCAGGTACCAGGGCAGAGACAGTTTTGGAGCACAGTCATCAATACATATGACCCTGTAACATCTATACTCCCCACGGAATAGAAGTAATCAAAGCATCAATAACAGTCCTCTCGAAACGGGAAGTAATCTCCCTATCTGAGGGTCATCCAGAAACCTGACACCCATGTCCCCCAGTTGGATTTCATAATCACGAGTGGATCATCACAAATTTATGACTCCCCAAACATGGTTTATTTCTCTGAATACAGAAGCTCCATCCCCGACAGAGTCCATTACTTCAACTTTTGGAAATCCACCTTTCAAGTGGTACCCCTCAGAGTTATTCTCGAGCAGAGTCTCTCCCCGACAGAATGTTCGTAAGTAAGGAGCAAATTCCCAGCACAATCACTTCCATTCATCATCCCCAGTGGAAGTAGAAGAACCACTTTTTTCTACAACGGTCAGGAATTCACTTTCCAGTACTCTCCAGCAGCAGTCAGGGATTTATTTTCCCAGACTCAGATATGTCATAATAGCATTTCGTTTTCATACATCATGACATGCACATACATATCACATACGGCATAATCTCGCTTATTTTGAGAACGTCATCTCACAATGCATTTCATGCATCGCATATAACTAACCCTGTTATCTTTTCAGGAAAGACAGTTATCACCAACAATTCCAGCAATTATACATGTCATATCTGCAGGCGACCAAGGGAAAATCAGTTCCCAAAACAAAACGGGTCAACTAATCTACACGATCAAACGAAGTAACCCTACTATCCAGTTCCTTCTCACAGCCCTACTACCCAGGCTTTCATTTCTAAGTAACCCTACTATTCAGGTTCCTTCTCACAGCCCTACTACCCAGACTTTCATTTCGAAGTAACCCTACTATCCAAGTTCCTTCTCACAACCCTACTACCCAGGCTTTCATTTCGAAGTAACCCTACTATCCAGGTTCCTTCTCACAACCCTACTACCCAGGCTTTCATTTTGAAGTAACCCTACTATCCAGGTTCCTTCTTACAGCCCTACTAGTCAAGCTTTCATTTCGAAGTAACCCTACTATCCAGGTTCCTTCTCACAGCCCTACTACTCAAGCTTTCATTTCAAAGTAACCCTACTATCCAGGTTCCTTCTCACAGCCCTACTACCCAGGCTTTCATTTCTAAGTAACCCTACTATCCAGGTTCCTTCTCACAGCCCTACTACCCAGGCTTTCATTTCGAAGTAACCCTACTGTGATACGGTGGCAGAACCGGACTATTTTAGGAAAATGTTGGTTTGTGTTTTTCGTTTGTGTTTGCAAAATGTCGCGGTAAGCAAGAGTCTCCACCGACTTTTATTTTATCCAACTGGAAAGGAAAAAAGTATAAAAAATTTCCTTTTTCGAGATTTTGAGTACGGGGGGTAGATTATAGAAAGGGAAGGTATTAGCACCCTTTCTATCTGTAGTTTTCTACGGGCTCTTAGGTATTTGCTCATCATTTTAAAAATTGCTTACGTGTTTGTGTGTTTTTGAAAAGTTTTTGTTTTACTTCGTTTTAACACTTGTATCAGTCCTCAAGAGTGTTACGAAGTGTTTTTGAAAACTTTGTTTGAAAATAGTGTAAGTGTGAAAAAAATTTATTTTGAGCAAGTACCTACTAGCATCTACCTACTCGAAAAAAGAATGTTTATGTTCTTGTTTCCTTTAAACAACGCTATCCCACTATTAATGAGTGGGTAGCACCGTCGTTGGAGTTGTAAGGGTCAATTCGAAAGGGACGTACGATCACTAAAGTGATGTTAGGACGTCTTAGTAATAACCCTAGTGTCTTAAGATCATATTCGAGGCAACCTTTCCGAGGCAACATTTCTGAGGCCATATTTACGAACGAGACATTTAATCTTTGTTTAGACAAGAGGGCGGCCACTAAAACACCCTATACTTAATGATCATTTATCGAAGGCAACCGAAGTGAGAGTATACCCTAGGAGTGTGCATGTGCGAGTGATTTGATTTCAGTTATTATCTTTGCACATTAGGGTTTGCTTGTCATTTTAAATTAACATACAGTCTTGTCATGCAATCCTATTATCATACATCTAACAGTTAATATTTGCGAAAATTAAAATGCGAGAAATAAAACTACGTTATTACAAGGCTTTGGGGAGGGGGATTAATTACATAGCCAAAAACCCGTAAAACGATAAATAAAAGAAAATCCTAATTAAACTATTACATACCATGAGCAGTTACATTAATATTTGCAAAAATAATAAATGCGCGCGATGAATCGAGAACGAGAGAAATTAGGGTTTTGAACCCGTCTAAACCTAATTGAAAGAAAAATCATATTTTTGTTGTTTTTGATTATTTGAGGAAATAAGGTTTTAATTGAATAAATACAAACCTAATTACTAATTAATTTAAATTAAGAAAAATAATTATTTGACCTATTTTTGTATTTTCATTTAGTTTGAGAAAAGCAATAAAAATTAAATCAAACAGACCCTAATTTTCTAATTTATTTTAAATTATTTACAAAAAGGTTAGAATTTCCCTAAAATTAAATTTGACTAATTATTAAATTAAATTTGATAAAAATAAAACCTAAATCTAAATTTGTGAAATTGATTTTATGATTTTGTAAAAAAAGAATTTAATTTTGTGTTAGAAAATAATTTAAACAAAATAAATAAATAAAAGAAAAATATAAAAGAAAAAGAGATGGGCCTGGTTTAGTAGCAATGGAGGGGGGTGTTAATCTGACTTCTAGGCCCAACAATTTCTTTCAAATCCTGTGCATTGGCTTGACTCATGCCCATGATAGGCCCTCATGTGAGAAGCCTTGGATTTGGCTTTCTATGGATCCAATGGTTGAAAGCTAATGACTCATGGTGGTCCCTTGTATGCATGTGTGTCTGATTATGCAAGAAAAAATATCATGAAATAATATGGGGACCTGGGGATCGAACCCAGGACCTTTGACTTTTCTAAACGCATGATGACCATCTGAGCTGGCTTGTTCATTTGCATGGTTAATGACAAACAATCATTATATTGGAAAAACAAAATAATATATTAAAACGCGCGAATTTTGAACAGGCAAATCAGGGAGTGCCACGCCACCCTTCTTCTTCCTCCCTCCGTTGGTAAAAGTTTTGACTTTTACCTACAGTCATCTGGGTGTAGGTATAAGCATGTGTTTCTCCAAAATCTTATGCAAGCATCATAAATCAATACCAGTGGTGCCAATCAACTCGTTGCAACCTCACGAGCATCATGGTACCACTTTCCATGGCCAATTGTTCCTGCAAGCAAAATCCCTAAAAACGAAACCTAAACCCTAATCATGGCAACTTTCTGTATGGTTAACAAAAATGCAATTAAGTATTATCATTAGCTTGCAAATGGTTTAAGGGTTCAGAATATATAAACAAATCATGCTACGAATGCCAGGATTATGATATACGATTTCAAAAAAAACATGGAGGTCGTGGGATACTTACAGCACGTATCTGGGCACGAAAATGCTTGCTAATGATTGGAATAGAGTCCTTGGATGTCCAGCAAACAAGTGGTGTGCCTGGAATAGCTTGAGGAAGCCTGGAACTAGGAAATAAGATTACCACTTTTCTATGAAATTTTGATATTTGTTCTTCTCTTTTCACGCCTCCAATCCTCTCTTTTTTGATCTGCACTTGTCCTATATGTACCCTAGAATGAATTAGGTTACAAACTTGCTTCAAATCTTTCTCAATTAAGATGATTGAATCATGATTTGATTCTTATGTAAATCTTTCCAAATCAAGCCAGATTCAATCTTTTTGTGTCCAAATGAAGCTTGCACGATTTGATTCTCTTTCCAGCTGTATAAGAGACCTAAACATGCACAAAATCTCAAGCTTTGATTAGTTTTGATATTTTCATGATTTTATTTTGATTTTATTTAATTTAATTGAAATAAAAATTAAAATAAATGATAAAAATAAAATAAAGACAAGTGGGAAGTATCATGGGTCTTGGATCATGTTACAAACTCAATACAAGCACAAAAAGTTGGGCCCATTTGACAAAAATTGCAATTTGAGACACATTTGACTTTTGGCAATTTTGCAAAAAAGGTCAACTTTACCAATGCATAACTCCTTCAATTTTTACCCTAGAGATGTGTTCTTGGACTTTTTAGAAATCTTAAAATGTCCTATAAGCAACCCTTTTTGTCTCATCTCAATTGAGTCTTCCATGTTCATGTATGAGGCTTTGGAAAAAAGGTGTTTTTGTTGACTTTTCAAAATGAACTATAATGTCCAAATTCATAACTTATCATGAGTGCATATTTTGAACTTGGGAGATGAATATGAATTGTATGTAATTGCATCATATTCAAAATGAGGTTTGGATGGATCATTTATGATAAAGTATGAGAAAGTTATGCTTGGTCAAAGTTGAGTTGACTTTTCCTGCAAAACCCTAATTTGGCAACTTTTGGGTTTTGATGAATTGTGAGCAATTCTTGAGGAATCATGATCAACCCTTGATCAAATGATGAACAATACTTCAAAATTATAATGTTGACCAAAAATCTTGAAGTTTGACTGTATGTAGGCCACAGTTGACTTTTGCCCTAGCACAGTCGATTTTCAGGTCTTTGAGCAATTGACTGAGCAAACTTCCTCTGCAAGGCTTGAAACTTGACATGGGTGATCTTGAGAACATATTAGGGCAATGGTGATAATTTGGGATCTTTTGGACTCAAGTACCTTGATGCAAACTGAAACCCTAATTTTGAGGTAGACTGCCTTAGGAGAGAGTTTGTCTGGTCAACTCTTAGACTTCCTTGGGAAATTTGAAGACCTTACTTGAAATGTATTGAGAAATATGGGAGGGAAAATTTTGGGGTACAACAGCTGCCCCTGTTCAATATTCATAAACCTGAGGGTGTAGATTGGCTTGCTCGCCTTTCGTGATCTGAAGGTGGAAGATGATTGAACACTAGAGTGCCCAGAAATGTGCACTCGCATGAAGTGGTACTAGCCTTGCGATTTCGGGAATGGGCTTATAGATTCCATTTGGAAGTTGATGGAAAATGGGCTTAAAGATGCCATCAGAAGAAGTGTCGACCGCATAAGAGATTTTTTTGCGAGAGCCCGTATACATGTTGTTGAGGAGGATTTCGTTGGGGAATGCTGGTCTCTGTATTGAGAGAAATAGAATTTTAGGAGCTTCAGTCGTCCATTATTCTACTGGGGAATCATCTCTTAGTCGAGGAGGTGGAAAATGAACTGCTATCTGGTCGTGCTCCAGGTTTCACAGTGATTTGCTGAGAAAAATAAGACTGATTGTTATCTGGTCGTTCTCCAGGCTTTGCAATTTCTCAATTCTTATCTGGTCGTACTCTAGGCTTCAGAAGGAATTAAGTTGTTATCCGATCGCATCCGGGCTTCAAATTGAATTTAAGGCATACTAATATTCGATCGATTCTGGTCTTCTTAGTAATTGGTCAGGTAAACTGCTATTTAGTCGAAACCCAAGCTTCACAGTGTCTTATACTGTTATCTAGTCGATTCCAGGCTTCAATCCTTTGCCGCTATCTGGTCGTAATCCAGGCTTCGCAACTTATTACTTCTTATCTGGTCATGTTCCAGGTTTCAGAAGAAATCAAGTGGTTATTTGGTCGCATCCGGGCTTCCATTTGATTTTAAGGCCTATTAATATATGGTCGATTTCTGGGCTTCATAGTAATTGGACGGGTAGACTGCTATTTGGTCGAAATCCAAGCTTCGCAATGTCCCTTACTGTTATCTGGTCGTAGTCCCAGGCTTCAGTGTCTTTTTCCGCTATCTGGTCGTAATCCAGGCTTCATGGTGTCTTATACCATTATCAGGTCGAATCCAAGCTTCATGGTGTCCTGTACTGCTATCTGGTCGATTTCCAGGCTTCACAATACCTTGTTAATCTGTTTTCCGGTCGATTTACGGGTTTCACCGCTTGTGCTTATGATATACCACTATCTGGTCGATTCTATGCTTCATGGTGTCTTTGTACTGCTATCTGGTCGATTTTCAGGCTTCATAGTAACTTGCATTTCTATCTGGTCGTTCTCCAGGCTTCACAATAACTTGTTGGGGTTTCAACTATTTTCTGGTCGATTTTCGGGCTTCATAGCTTGAATTTAAGATAAACCACTATCTGGTCGATTCCAGGCTTCATGGTGTTTTGGAGAAATCAAGATATTATCCGTTCGGATCCGGGCTTCATAGCTTGAACTGGAATAGAAATCTTAGCACCGATTTGACTGAACCAGAGAAAACTTGTGAGAATTTGATTGTATCTTTCCCTGAAAGGTAAAGAGTTAGTCGTATGTAATGTCATGATGTATGAAATGTATTGAGCAAAGATGTTCTCAAAATAAATGAGATTGTGTTGTATGATGCATATGTGCATGCCATGATGTATGGATATGTAATGTTCTTGTGATGTTCTCCTGCTGGGGAGAATAAATCCTGGACTATTGTTGGAGAGTACAAAGAGTTGAGTTCTTCGTTCTCGCTGGGGGTAACGACCGAAGATGAATTGAGAGTAAATTGGCGGGAGAATAACTCTGCTGGAGAATAAACTGGCGAGAGAATGACTCTGTGGGGAAGAGATACTCTGCCAGAAGATCTGCTGATTTGGAGAAGTAACCTCGGCTGGGGATGAATTACCGTTGCTGGCGATAATGAACCCTGTTGGGGATTGAGTTTCTGCTTGTGGAAGAAATAAACTCCACTGGGGATAATCTTCTAGTGTTGGTGATAGATAAACTCTGCTTAGGGAGAATTAACACCAATGTTTTTTGATACCTTTTACTCTGAGAGGGGAGTGTATGCACTTTTAGTCATTTTCTCCAGCTGGCTCTATCCCTATACCTGGTGGGTAGAGCAACTGTAAGGTTTGGGCCCTTCTTGTTTGCCCCTGTTCCTGGAATTACGAGTAATTGTCTTTTGTTTCGCATGTAAATATTTATGAGCAACAATTATTTTCAAATGCATATATCAAAAATGAATCATTGGACGTTCTTGCAAAACAAAACAGAAAAAAATTTGGAATTTTATTGTAAAATGAATTGTATTGATTCTTGAAATTAGCATGTAATAGGCGTTTTGTACAAGAGGTTGACGTCCTAGTAAGAGAACGCCGCTGAAAGAACATAATTTATATAATTTATGTAAAAGAAAGAAAAATAGCTATGTGAACAATCCCATTGGGTTCCAACTCTGCTATTGCCTTTATATCTTCGAGCGTCTCATCACTTTGCTACTTGATTGAAGGTGGATCAGATTGATCGGCGTCGTCCGAGCTTGACAGTCGATATCGAAGTCTAGTTGCAAGATGATCCAATGAGACATAGTGTTACGCTTTGATCCCTAATTTTTTCCTGGACCTCCCTTTCGGGTTTTCAGTCCACCGGGATACCCTTTTTTTCCCAAGCCGCCTTTTCAGGTTTTCGACTTGCCGGGTGTACAGATTTTTTATTTTGATCCCTTACTTTTTCCCGAACCCTTTTGGTTCACCGGGAAGCCCTTATTTTTGCCTAGGCCAGTCAACCTAGCGGGTCTTTGATTATGCGTAGTATTTTTTCACTATGTCTGCATTGACAGGGTGAGGAAGGTCGTCACCGTCCATGGGGGTTAGAATCATAGCTCCTCCCGAGAAAATGTTCTTAACCACAAATGGACCTTCGTATGTGGGGGTCCATTTTCCCCTGGGATCACTTTGTGGTAGTATGATGCGTTTGATTACTAGATCCCCGACTTGATATTCTCGTCGTCTGACTTTCTTGTTAAAAGCCTTGATCATCCGCTTTTGATACGTCTGACCATGACAAATAGCAGTAAGTCTCTTCTCGTTGATTAAATTCAGCTGATCAAGCCGGGTTTGGATCCATTCATCTTCGCTCAAACCTGCATCCTTCATAATCCGGAGAGAGGGTATCTGGACCTCAATGGGTAAGACTGCCTCCATGCCATACACCAAAGAGTAGGGTGTTGCCCCGGTTGACGTCCGCACTGAGGTACGGTACCCATGAAGAGTGAATGGTAAATCCTCATGCCAGTCTTTGTAGGTCACCATCATCTTCTGCACAATCTTCTTGATGTTATTATTAGTTGCTTCAACAGCTCCATTCATCTTCGGCCAGTAAGGAGAAGAGTTATGATGATGTATCTTAAACTGTTTGCAGAGCTCGGTGTTCATCGTATTGTTGAGATTTGTACCGTTGTCCGTAATGATTATCTCCGGTACACCATATCAATAGATCAGATTGTGTCGGATGAACCGCGCCACGACGTTCTTGGTTACTGTAGCGAAGGAAGCTGCCTCAACCCACTTCCTGAAATAATCAATAGGCACCAGAATGAAATGATGCCCGTTGGACGCAGTAGGTCTGATCTCGCCAATCATATCGATGCCCCACATTGCGAAAGGCCAAGGATCCGTCAAGACATTCAGAGGAACTGGAGGTACATGCACCTTATCAGCATAGACTTGGCACTTGTGATAGGTCTGAGAATGCTGATAGCAATTGGCTTCCATAGTTGACCAATAGTATCCTGCCCATAGGATCTTCTTTGCCATGGTATGTCCACTGGAATGAGTTCCAAAGGTACCTTCATGTAACTCTGCCATGATCCTTTTTGCCTCGCTTTTGTCCATACATCGTAGTAAGGTTGAATCATGGTTACGCTTGTAGAGGATACCATTACTGATGAAGAACTTCGCAGCGAATCTCCTCAGAAACTTCTTATCATTAACAGATGCACCCTCAGGGTACTCTTGAGCCTCAAGATACCTCTTTACCTCGTGAAACCAGGGTTTATCTGCTACCTCTTCAGTCTCAATATCACAGCAATGTGCGGGTTCATCCAACCTCTCAATGGTAATTTGGGGAGCTTCATTGTCCCACCTGACTTTGAACATAGAAGACGTGGTAGTTAGCGCGTCCTCTAACTGGTTCTCTTCTACGGGAAGTGTTCAAAGGTTATCTCCTCCAAGTGTGGGAGCAACGTCAGTACATACTCTTTGTAAGGAATAAGATTTGGGTGCTTCGTATCCCACTCACCTTCGATCTGGCTGATCACTAGAGCGGAATCTCCGAATACACTCAAGAACTTAATCCTCAGGTCGATAGCAGCTCGAAGGCCCAAGATACATGCTTCATACTCCGCCATATTATTGGTGCATTTAAAACATAATCGGGTAGTGAATGGAGTATGACAGCCCTCAGGAGATATGATCATAGCGCAAATGCCATTACCCAACGCGTTTGAGGCTCCATCAAAATACATAGACCATCGGGATCCTTCTTCAGGTCCTTCATCCGGTCCAGGTTCTTCACAGTCGGTCACCAACATGATGTTCTCATCCGGGAACTCGAAATTCATGGATTGGTAATCATCCATGGCCTGATGCGCCAAATGATCCGCCAACACACTCCCCTTGATTGCTTTTTGGGTTGTGTATTAGATATCATACTCAGCTAAGATCATCTTCCATCTTTCTATTCTTCCGGACAAGGCAGGCTTTTCGAAGATATACTTGATTGGATCCATCTTTGATATCAATAGGGTAGTGTGAGTCAGCATATACTATCTCAGCCGGCGAGCAGCCCATGCCAAAGCACAGCAAGTTTTCTTGAGCAACGAGTATCGGGTCTCGCAGTCGGTAAACTTTTTGCTAAGGTAGTAAATAGCGTGCTCTTTTTGGCCAGACTCGTCATGCTGCCCCAACACACACCCCATTGAATTGTCGAGTACTGTCAAGTATAAGATCAAAGGTCTTCCTTCAACTGGAGGCATCAGAATAGGTGGCTCTTTGAGGTATTCCTTGATCCTTTCGAAAGCGGTCTGACATTCATCATTCCATTTTACCACTTGATCTTTCTTCAGCTGCTTGAATATTGGCTCACAAGTAGCAGTCAAGTGTGAAATGAATCGAGCAATGCAGTTCAGACGTCCCAAAAAGCCTCTGACTTCCTTTTCCGTTCGGGGAGCTGGCATCTCCTGTATAGCCTTCACCTTTGCAGGATCCACTTGAATACCTTTATCACTAACAACGAAACCCAGCAGCTTACCAGACCTTACCCCGAAGGTGCACTTGTTCGGGTTCAGCCTCAACTTGTACATCTTCAGTCTGTCGAACAGTTTCTGGAGATGGTCAAGGTGTTCTTCCTCCGTCTGGGACCTTGCAATCATGTCATCAACGTAAACCTCAATCTCATGGTGAATCATGTCGTGGAACAAAGCGACCATGGCGCGCTGATATGTTGCCCCAGCATTCTTCAACCCGAAAGGCATTACCTTATAACAGAAGGTGCCCCACTATGTAACGAAGGTTGTCTTCTCCATGTCCTCGGGAGCCATCTTAATCTGATTGTAACCAGAAAAACCATCCATAAAGGAGAAGACCTTATGTTGCACCGTATTGTCGACCAGAACATCGATGTGAGGAAGTGGGAAATCATCTTTGGGGATCGCCCTATTCAGATCTCTATAGTCCACACACATTCATACCTTACCATCCTTCTTCAGCACCGGAACAATGTTGGCAACCCACTGCGGATAAGAAGTAACAGCTAGAAATCCGACGTCAAACTGTTTCATGACTTCAGCTTTGATTTTCTCAGACATCTCAGGACGCATACGTCGAACCTTCTGCTTTACCGGAGGACAGTCTTCTTTAGTTGGCAGGCGGTGTACCACAATATTAGTGTCTAAACCAGGCATATATTCATAAGACCAAGCGAAGATCTCAACATAGTCGCGTAGCATCTGTATCAACCGCTGCTTGACACTAGGCTCCAGATTTGCACCTATCTTGATCTCTTTCTTGTCTTCCTCTGTACCCAAATTCACTGATTCCACTGGCTCTTCATGAGGGTGTATGGCCCTCTCTTCCTGTAGTAACAGTCTAGCAAGTTCTTCGGGCACCTCACAATCATCTCACCTCCGTCCTCGACTTGGTTGATCGGATTTTCAAAGTCATAACTGGAAATAGCAGAGTCGTTATCAATGGAATCCAGAGTGGATGTGGATTTGCATTATGATATGTGAGTGTGTGTAAGACAATCACTGTTTTGATAAAGTGCGAAATAGAAAAGAAAAAAATGGAGCGTAAAATTTCTAATGCAAGAAAACGTCCAATGCTTTATTGGTGATATATGAAAATGGAAAATAATAAGCCCTCACGAACAAAGCCAAGGTGCCTCGGGCAAGACACCGGGCCGTAAAGTTTCAAATTGTTTGTTACAAATCTCAAAATAAAAGTCAATTACTGTGTAATAAAAGAAATAGGTATGAAGTCTTTCGTCGTCCAGTTGTTCAAGCCCCCATTGGTTGTAGGGTAGATCCAGTTGTTGATATCTGAACCTTCATCATCATCTTCAATTGCATTCACTCCCTGATTACTGATATGCAGAGGAGGTCTTCCAATCCGCACGCGCCGAACATCCCTTTGAGCCTCTGCAGTAAAGCCCAAACCAAACTTGTCATTTTTGTGTGTGAAATCAGGGAGTTGACCCCAATTTGCACACCTACCTTTTTAAATTACAGCCCTGGCATCCCTAAGGGAAGCCATCTTCATCGGAGGTTTGTCAGTAGCAATTTCAGTTGACGCCAGAGTCCGGGGGACCTCTTCAAAGTTCTGACAAGGGGTTTCGATGAATTCCCCGTCCATCTCCACAAAGCGAAAGAAATTAATATGACTCACCATGTACTCCTCTTCACCTTGTACCGTAACAATCTTCCCCTTTACTGGATATTTCAACATCTGATGGAGCGTGGAAGTTACTGCCCCAGCCTTATGAATCCAAGGGCGACCCAGTAAGAAAGAATAAGATGGTCGAATATCCATCACATAGAAAGTAGATGCAAAAGTCTGGGAGCCAACTTTAACAGGGACGTCCACCTCCCCGTGCACCATCCTTTTTGACCCACCAAAAGCCCTAACCACGATATTGCTCGGCTTCAGAATCAAACCTTCACAGTCCAGTCGGTCTAATGCTTTCTTTGGAAAAACATTCAATGGGGACCCAGTATCCACCAGTACATAGGCCAAAGTAGTGCCCTTGCACTCGATTGAGACATGCAGAGCATCATTGTGATTTCTTCCTTTAGCAGTCAGATCTGCATCTGAGAAACCCAACCTGTTGTCGGCAGTCAAACTAGCTACGCAATCTTTGAATTGATCGGCAAAAGTTTCCTGTGGCACATGCGCAGTTTTGAGGAAAGCAATTAAAGCCTTTGCATGGGCTTCGAAACACAATAACAAGGACAACATGGAGATTTTTGACAGGGTCTGCCCCAGCTGCTTGACGATGTTGTAGTCGCTCTTCTTGATAATATTCAGAATTTCCTCTATCTCCTGCTTAGAGGTTTCTACAATGATCTTTTTAGGTTCCTCCGTCCGGGCAGGCTCACCTGTAATTTCTTTGCCCCGAGTCACAGATGGTTCGGCGACAGGGGTGATAACCGGAATAGGAACTGGGATAGTAGCTGATGTACTAGCAGATGGAATGACAACAGGTTTGTGGACAGTCGGAGGGGAAATCTCGGGAGAAAAGAGTCTTCCACTTCTGGTGACCTTGCTAGCCCCGACAATTTTGCTGATATCAGCATCAACTTCTTCACTCTCTAAGTCTTACTTAACTCCATGGTAATACACATCAGCCCCATAGTTCTAAGGGACAGCCTTATCAGAAGTGTATGGGATAGGGCCCGGGATAGAAATGATTAACGGAGCGATTCTTGGAAAGGATGTAATCTTAACAGGCTTTCTCTAGGAAGCCTTGGAAGGATTGGCGGAAATGGTTATGATGGCAACATCTTCAATTAGAACTAACGGAATCAAAGTCTTTTCGAACAGGATCTCTTTGTTATCCATCAGGCGTTGAACACCTGATTTCAATAAGTGACAACCAGCAGGCAGAACTGGACACATGTGGCAACCTTCGCCACAACCCGGAAATAAATCGGCCAACAATAGGTTCTTCTTAACTATCATCAAAGGAGTAGAAATTTCTTCCACGGAGGTTACGAATAAATCATCGTCTATAGCATTCACTCCATGACCATGTTTGGGCATAAGAGCAGTTATGACGTTGGGTTTCTCCGGAGCGTCAAACTCAATCTCTTTGGCTTCGATCAAATCCTGCACCTTATTCTTCAAGGCCCAACAATTGTTTTTATCATGGCCTGGGCCATCGGAGTGATAGGCGCAGCGGGCATTCGGGTTATACAGTGGAGATATGGTGTTGGGATTCTTCGGGGCTTCCCTCAGAGTTACCAGGTTGGTCTTCAATAATTGTGGTAGAATTTGAGACAAGGTCATATTGAGCCGAGTGAACTGTCTTTGTGGTCTTTCCACCCTTTGTTGATTGTTGCGTTGTGGAGCAATTGTGGGTCTTGATATCACTACCGCATTCATTTCTTGATGGTGTTCAGGTCTGCTTTGGCCCCTCGAGCCGTAAACTGCACTAGCTTCTTTCTTACCGGTGAAAGGCTTCTTTACTGCACTTGACGACGTATCCTTCTTTATCTTACCACTTCGGATACTAGCTTCTACTCTCTCCTCAGTCAAGATCAACTTAGTAAACCCAAATTATGAACTGTCAATCAGATGATTGAAAAGTGGACCAGACAACGTCCCTAGAAACATGTCAACCAACTCCCTTTCAGACAAAGGGGGTTGGACTCTTCCATCCAAATCTCTCCACTTCTGAGCATAGTCCTTAAAACCTTAACTTGCACCCATAGACATACCCTGAAGCTAAGTAAGAGTGGGAGCAAGGTCAGCGTTATACTTATACTTCCTGTAGAAAGCAGCAGCAAGGTCCTCCCAGTTTCGTACATTAGCTCCTTCCAATTGATAAAACCATTCAAGCTGAGTCCCTGACAGACTATCTTGAAAGAAATTCACCCACAAATTTTTATCAGTGTAAGGTTGGATTTTTCTGACGTACGAGCGGAGATGGAGTTTGGGACAGGATACTCCATCGTACTTGGTGAAAAACGGAGCTTTGAACTTATGAGGGATCACCACCCCAGACGCCAGTCCCAAATCTTCGAAATCCAAACCAGGGATCTTCTGAATCTCCATAGAGCTCAGTCGGTCTTCAAGTTGTTTGTACCTATCCTCAGCTGGAGGATATTGTTCCTCATCATAATCTGTATCATTATCAAAAACTGCAGGACTGGGGCCCTTTTCTTCTTCTTGGTCCTCCCCTCCCTTGGATGAAAAGGACAGGTCAGCTTGCTGTTTTAACCTATCCCCAAACTTTTTGCCCATACTCAAAAGAACGACCTTCTTCTTCTTCTTCTCTTTCTCTTTCAGAATGAGAGCTTTCAAGTCCTCTTGCCCTTTATCCAAGCTCAAGAACATCTCTTGAAATTGGGCATTTTGTGCCTGAAGATCTTTGATAGCTTGATCGGAAGACATTTCTGCTGAAATAAACAACGAAGAAGATGAGAAACCTGTAATGGTACATGTAATGGTGTGCATGATATTGGGATGCGTATGTAATGATTTCAAAGACTTTGGGAGATTTAAACTTGCAAATCAAGAAATAAACAAACTTTATTATATTAAACTTGTAAAAAGGTTCAACAATGCCTTTAAGGCGTTTACAAAGAAGTAAATGAAAAATAAATCTAAACTAGAAAAAGCAAAAATTAGAAATCCCATGGACGCTTCCCCTTCGTGCTGATGTAGTCATTGATCGTTCTTTCATTCTGAAGTTGCCTGATGAGCTTCAATATCTTCCTTTCTTGCTCATGGTACTTCTCTCGGTAGGTATCCCTCTCCTCTTTCATTTGAATCCAAGACCTCTTCAATGCCCCAAGTTCAGTGGGCATGTAGGGATAAAGGACTGTATAAGGAATGCCCTCTTCATTGGTGGGCTCTACAATTACTGGAAACACAGATTCATAAGGCATCCCAAGCTTCTGAGCACGAGCTCGGACCCACTGGAGATAAGGCTGCATAGGGAGAGAAGTCCTTGGTCCTAGCTCTTGAGGTTCATATATGTTCACCATGCCCCAAGATCGTATAAACCTTCGGCGATGCTCGTCAACGTCTTCCTTGTAGTCAAAGGCAATATCTGTAAGAAGTAGCTCACGAGGACCGTCTCTCCGAGCCCAACCTAATTGTCGCAAAGCTAAACAAGGACTGTAGGTTATACCCCCTCTGATTCCGAGCAATGGGACATTAGGGTATCCCCCACATCGATCAATGACAACAATGTTTTCCATAGCCCTAGAACTCCAAAAGAATGTCTGTACGGGCAAGGGATATTATCCTATAAGACCATCCTACACCTTCCTTATTCTTCAACACATACTTGGGGAGGTGCGAAATAAACCACCTCGCCAGCAGCGGCATGCAACACATGAGAGTCCCTCTTCTTCGCACAGTACGAGTATAGAGGGCATGCAAGATATCACCCAGAAGAGTAGGTACAGGATTGCGAGACAGGAAGATCTTAACCGCATTCACATCTATGAAGGAATTTGGATTCGGGAAAAGAACCAAACCGTAGATAAGGAGAGCCAAGATATCTTCGAAAGCCTGAAAGTCTAAGTTATCCCATAATAGTTGAGCTTGATCCATCAGAAACTTGGCTAAGAAACCTTCAACCCCGCTTCGTGTTTCCCAATTAGATACTACATCAGCCCGTTTCAAATGTAGAGTTGAAGCAATGTATTCTGGTCTAGGAGTCTCTTCCAAACCTGTGAAGGGCGTCTGCTCAAGGATGGATATGCCCAATAAGTGAGAAAACTCTTCCATAGTGGGAACTAGTTGATAATCCAGGAAAGTGAAGCAATGATGCACCGGATCGAAGAACTGGAAAAGCACACTCATCATCTACTCATCAAACTTTGAGGTAACCAATCAAAGAAGCTGA
The DNA here is from genome assembly GCA_948472305.1 of Vicia faba. NCBI lineage: Eukaryota > Viridiplantae > Streptophyta > Magnoliopsida > Fabales > Fabaceae > Vicia > Vicia faba. Next base: position 407,940,687 of record OX451740.1, on the reverse strand, counting down.
CCATGTCTCCTAATGAATGAAGAAGTATCAGAAACTCTCGAGGATAAATCTTTGAGTTGAGAAGGTATTTGTACAAAGTTAACTCGGATGGTGTTTCTGCGCATGGAAGCCATAATCTGTAAAACAAAACAAAGATAAATCCCCTCGGTCTTTGAAATGGTTAGTATAATGGAGTATGCATGATATGTTATGATGCATGATGTCATGATAAAACAAACAACAAGTATAGAAGATAACAGACATGGTAAAGGCAAACAAGTCACACAAAAGCCCTTAAGTTTAAGGCTTGCATGGGGTCTAGGTATTACCCTCTTGAATTTCAATTGTTTTAAACCTGTCCTAGCAATAATAACCGGGTTCTAGAGGTTCTCAATATCACTGACCATCCTCCATCGGTCATGGTTTTAGCTCACGCAATCTTTTCTTGCGTCCAGAACTATCTCGAGAGTATGGTCTCAATGAGTGTAGCATCGAGTATCAACCAGTTCTCAACTTTACACCGAGGCCGGCTATCTCACTACTTCCTACTGGCCAAGTTGGTCAATTATGGGTTCTAAGGTCAGTTGATGCTTAACGACACACATAGCAGCCACGTATTCTCCTCGTTTCTCCACAAGGGATACTGGTACCAACCAATGTGCCACATCAACGTAGCTACTGCTTCAACCGTATCGGTCTACGCCGTATAGTTCCCTCACAGTTTATTGCTACTTACATAAAAGGTGTCCCCCAGATCCGGGTTAGGATCTATAGTAACTCCCAATACAAAACCCTTAAAAGCAAAGCAAACAAAACAAACAAGAGAAGAAATATGATGAACTAGATCCTAAGGTATACCCCACTTATAACTCCCCAGCAGAGTCGCCAGTTTTGTGATACGGTGGCAGAACCGGACTGTTTTAGGAAAATGCTGGTTTGTGTTTTGCGCTTGTGTTTGAAAAATGTCGCGGTAAGCAAGAGTCGCCACCGAATTTTATTTTATCCAACTGGAAAGGAAAAACGCACAGAAAAATTCCTTTTTCGAGATTTTGAGTACGGGGGGTAGATTATAGAAAGGGAAGGTATTAGCACCCTTTATATCCGTAGTTTTCTACGGGCTCTTAGGTACTTGCTCATCATTTTAAAAATTTCTCCTACGTTTGTGTGTTTTTGAAAAGTTATTGTTTTACTTCATTTTAACCCTTGTATCAGTCCTCAAGAGTGTTACGAAGTGTTTTTGAAAACTTTGTTTGAAAAAAGTGTAAGTGTGAAAAAAGTTTATTTTGAGCAAGTACCTACTAGCATCTACCTACTCGAAAAAAGAATGGTTTTGTTCTTGTTTCCTTTAGACAGCGCTATCCCACTATTAATGAGTGGGTAGCACCATCGTTGGAGTTGTAAGGGTCAATTCAAAAGGGACGTACGATCACTAAAGCGATGTTAGGACGTCTTAGTAATAACCCTAGTGTCTTAAGATCATATTCGAGGCAACATTCCCGGGGCAACCTTTCCGAGGCAACATTTCTGAGGCCACATTTCTGAACGGGACATTTGATCTTTGTTTATACAAGAGGGCGACCACTAAAACACCCTATACTTAATGATCGTTTACCGAAGGCAACCGAAGTGAGAGTATACCCTAGGAGTGCGCATGTGCGAGTGATTTGATTTCAGTTATTATCTTTGCACATTAGGGTTTGCTAGTCATTTTAAATTAACATACAGTCTTGTCATGCAATCTTATTATCATACATCTAACAGTTAATATTTGCGAAAATTAAAATGCGAGAAATAAAACTACACTATTACAAGGCTTCGGGGAGGGGGATTAATTACATAGCCAAAAACCCATAAAACGATAAATAAAAGAAAATCCTGATTAAACTATTACATACCATGAGCAGTTGCATTAATATTTGCAAAACTAATAAATGCGCGCGATGAATCAAGAACGAGAGAAATTAGGGTTTTGACCCCGTCTAAACCTAATTGAAAGAAAAATCATATTTTTATTGTTTTTGATTATTTGAGGAAATAAGGTTTTAATTGAATAAATACAAAACTAATTACTAATTAATTTAAATTAAGAAAAATAATTAATTTGACCTATTTTTGTATTTTCATTTAATTTGAGAAAAGCAATAAAAATTAAATCAAACAAACCCTAATTTTCTAATTTATTTTAAATTATTTACAAAAAGGTTAGAATTTCCCTAAAATTAAGTTTGAGTAATTATTAAATTAAATTTGATAAAAATAAAACCTAAATCTAAATTTGTGAAATTGATTTTATGGTTTTGTAAAAAAAGAATTTAATTTTGTGTTAGAAAATAATTTAAACAAAATAAATAAATAAAATAAAAATATAAAAGAAAAAGAGATGGGCCTGGTTTAGTAGCAATGGAGGGGGGTGTTAATCTGACTTCTAGGCCCAATAATTTCTGGCCCTCATTGACTTTTTCAAATCCTTTGCATTGGCTTGACTCATGCCCATGATAGGCCCTCATGTGAGAAGCCTTGGATTTGGCTTGCTATGGATCCAATGGTTGAAAGCTGATGACTCATGGTGGTCTCCTTGTATGCACGTGTGCCTGATTATGCAAGAAAAAATATCATGAAATAATATGGGGACCTGGGGATCGAACCCATGCCCTTTGGCTTTTCCAAACGCCTGATTACCATCTGAGTTGGCTTGTTCATTTGTATGGTTAATGACAAACAATCATTATATTGGAAAAAAGAAAATAATATATTAAAATGCGCGAATTTTGAATAGGCAAATCAGGGAGTGCCACGCCACCCTTCTTTTTCCTCCCTCCGTTGGTAAAAGTTCTGACTTTTACCTACAGTCATCTGGGCGTAGGTATAAGCTTGTGTTTCTACAAAATCTTATGCAAGCATCATAAATCAATACCAGTGGTACCAATCAACTCGTTGCAACCTCACGAGCATCATGGAACCACTTTCCATGGCCAATTATTCCTGCAAGCAAAATCCCTAAAAACGAAACATAAACCCTAATCATGGCAACTTTCTGTATGGTTAACAAAAATGAAATTAAGTATTATCATTAGCTTGCAAATGGTTCAAGGGTTCAGAATATATAAACAAATCATGCTAAGAATGCCAATATTATGATATACGATTTCAAAAAAAGCACGGAGGTCGTAGGATACTTAAAGCGCGTATCTGGGCATGAAAATGCTTGCTAATGATTGGAATAGAGTCCTTGGATGTCCAGCAAACAAGTGGTGTGCCTGGAATAGCTTGAGGAAGCCTGGAACTAGGAAATCAGATTACCACTTTTCTATGAAATTTTGAGATTTGTTCTTCTCTTTTCACGCCTCCAATCCTCTCTTTTTTGATCTGCACTTGTCCTATATGTACCCTAGAATGAATTAGGTTACAAACTTGCTTCAAATCTTTCTCAATTAAGATGATTGAATCATGATTTGGTTCTTATGTAAATCTTTCCAAGTCAAGCCAAATTCAATCTTTTTATGCCCAAATGAAGCTTGCACGATTTGATTCTCTTTCCATTTGTATAAGAGACCTAAACATGCACAAAATATCAAGCTTTGATTAGTTTTGATATTTTCATGATTTTATTTTGATTTTATTTAATTTAATTGAAATAAAAATCAAAATAAATGATAAAAATAAAATAAATACAAGTGGGAAGGATCATGGGTCGTGGATCATGTTACAAACTCAATACAAGCACAAAAGGTTGGGCCCATTTGACAAAAATTTCAATTTGAGACACATTTGACTTTTGGCAATTTTGCAAAAAAAGGTCAACTTTACCAATGCATAACTCCTTCAATTTTAATCCTAGATATGTGTTCTTGGACTTTTTAGAAAGCTTAAATTGTCCTCTAAAAAATCCTTTTGGTATCATCTCAATTGAGTCTCCCATGTTCATGTATGAAGCTTTGACAAAAAAGGTGTTTTTGTTGACTTTTCAAAATAACCTATAATGTCCAAATTCATAACTTATCATGAGTGCATATTTTGAACTTGGGAGCTGAAGCTGAATTGTAGGTAATCACATCCTCTTCAAAATGAGCTTTGGATGGGTCATTTTTGATAAAATATGAGAAAGTTATGCTTGGTCAAAGTTGAGTTGACTTTTCCTGCAAAACCCTAATTTAGCAACTTTTGGGTTTTGATGAATTGTGAGCAATTATTGAGGAATCATGATCAACCCTTGATCAAATGATGAACAATACTTCAAAATGAGAATTTTGACCAAAAATATTGAAGTTTGACTGTATGTATGCCACAGTTGACTTTTGCCCTAGCACTGTCGATTTTCAGGCCTTTGAGCAATTGATTGAGCAAACTTCCTCTGCAAGGCTTGAAACTTGACATGGGTGATCTTGAGAACATATTAGGGAAATGGTGAGCATTTGGGATCTTTTGGACTCAAGTACCTTGATGCAAACTGAAACCCTAATTTTGAGGTAGACTGTCTTAGGAGAGAGTTTGTCTGGTCAACTTTTTGACTTCCTTGGGCAATTTGAAGACCTTACTTGAAATGTATTGAGAAATATGGGAGGGAAAATTTTAGGGTACAACACCTACTATCCAGGTTCCTTCTCACAACCCTACTACCCATGCTTTCATTTCAAAGTAACCCTACTATCCAGGTTCCTTCTCACAGCCCTACTACCCAGGCTTTCATTTCGAAGTAACCCTACTATCCAAGTTCCTTCTCACAGCCCTACTACCCAGGCTTTCATTTCAAAGTAATCCTACTATCCAGGTTCCTTCTCCCTTATCTCCAAACAACAGGTTACAACATTGTAAATCCTGGACCCGATCAAATATAGTCGATTTCACATTTCCCCAGCGAGTTGTTGTACAGCCTGGACCCTGACCAGGTATACAATCTACTTTCACCTCTTCAATCAAGAGTTAATTCCCAAGTAGAGTAATGGACAACCAAAATTTCCCAGACTTTACTTCCCAGTGCATAAAACAACATTCCCCAGCAAAGTCCCCATTGACAACAAGTATAGGAATTTTCACCCAGGAATCTCTCATGCAACTAATCTTTTATGGATGGCATCTTTAAGCCCATCTCCTATGATTTCTCGTCGCCTTCCAAATAGCATTTGTAAGCCCATTCCCGACATCACCAATCAGTATTACCTCATGCGAGTGCAAATTTCTGGGCACTCTAGTGTTCAATCATCTTCTGCCTTCAGATCACGAAGGGCAGATCAGCCAATCTACATCCTCATGCTTAAGAAGATTGAACAGGGGCAACTGTTGTACCCCAAAATTTGCCCTCCCATTTCTCAGAGATTCATCCTGGACTCTCAGTTTTGTTTCTATCAAGTTCCAAGTCTTAAATCATCACTTTTTAAGGAAATCATCCATAAGGGCAAAATGGTCAAAAGTACATTGAAAAAGTCAAACTTTGACTTTTAAATCAAAATCAAGTTCCAAGAATCATATTCCGTTAAGGCATGAAATTGTTTCGTCAAAAATCAGAAGTCAGAAGTTACTTTGAAAAAATTAAATTTTCTAAACATTTAGAAAATTTTCTAAGTGTCTAGAGAATGTGATACTTCAGAACTTCTGAGCCAGCCTCTATGCAAGTGCCGTCAGAAGTTGCAAACACGGTCCAGAACATAACGCTTCCATCAGAACATGCAGAAGCATTTCTCTTTGGTCAGAACATAATGCTTCAGTCAAAACATGATTCTTCAGCATATGGAGTCTATGTTCAACGCTCCGGTCAGAAGATGCCCCTTCAGCAGTTGGAGGTTATGCTTCTGATATTCTGCGATCAGAACATCACCAAAACCTCGCTTAAGTAACCTGCTGCCCTGCTATGGCACAGTCCTGCAACCAGCTACCACAACACTCCAAGGTGCTACTGATCCAGTCCACGCCTGCGTTTTTCTTACACCAAATTAGCCTACGAGAACTGTGATTTAAAAACAAAGGGGCAGTATTCCAAAAATGTTTAAAAACTCATTTGTTTTCCCCCCAAAACCACAGTAAATCCATCTATAAAAAGTTTGTTCCATCACACGTTCAAAGCGTTGGTTTTTCGAGAGAGAGAATCACCAAAAGAAAGAAAAAAAGCCTTGAATCCTTGCAAAATTCCAAGAATCTGAAAAGCTGTAAACACCAAAATACCAAAACCTTAGCATTTGATTCTAGCATCAAAACTCCATTGTTCCTTGACTAAAACCATCCCCACAGTTACTGATTCACATACCAGAAGTTATTCTAACTTGTGTATTCCTACTGCCATACACCCTCCATTCACCTCCACCTCAAGGAAGTCAGAATATCACCCCTTGGCTGTTCCAGAAGTTGAAAACTTCCATCCTGTAGAGTACGTGAAGAAGTTGCTCAGAACATCACCAGAGTTCAGGACCAACCTCCAGTTTACAGAATCTTTTCCATCTTCAAGAAATGACTAAGTTGCAGATGTTCTGACTAGCATGGAAAGAGAGACCAAGTTCTACCAATGGTATCAGAACTTCTGAAATCTACTTTGTTATTAATGGTATCAGAACTTCTGAAACCTACCTGTTTCCAGTGGTATCAGAACTTCTGAAAGCTAATGTGCTCCCAGTGGACTCAGAACTTCTGACTCTACTTTTTTTTCACTAACAGGATTTCTGTTTTGCAGTGCGCCAGAGTCAGAACTTCTGACCTCCCTTAATCAGCAATACGCTGATTCTTTGTTTTTTTCCTTTTTTCTCATTATTTTTGCTATCACTTTCTATTTTATTAATCAACAAACACCAAAAACATTTTTTCATGCTTTAATTTATTTCTTAAAACAAAAGACCAAAAAATATTTTCTTAAACAAAAATTATTTCTTTTCTTAAATAAATAAGCAATTTACGTTTCTTGCACATTCTGATCCATTTCGATATGGTTGTAATAGTAACTTAGGATTTAATTTTATTTGCAACCCCCATTCATAAATATGTACCCCCATCCCCCTAAAGCGATGTAATAGCTTAGATTTTATTTTTCGCATTTTACTTGTTTTTCATATATTGCTATTAAATAGGATGTATGGCAAGACATGAAAACAACAAAATAGACAACCCTAATCAAGATTAAAATGCATGCAATCGAACACACTATTCACACATGCATCCTTAGGGTAATCCCATTTCGTTGCCTATCGGAAAAATAGTCATGTCCCTCGAACATGGGCATTTTAGCAAAGACCCTCGATAAAAGATCGTAGTCCCTCAATGACTTCCGATGTTGCCTTTGGTAAACGATCTAGTCCCTAAAAAGACATTGCTAAAACATTCCATGAGTTGCCTTCTATGACTATAAAAACATCCCCGCACTCGTCCATTCACATCAAACGATGAGGCTTCTTACCAAATCAATGGTAAGATAGCCACATCTAGAGGAGAAGGAAAAGCACACTTAAGACCTTTCGAGTAGGTAAGTTCGCTCTTAGTTGCTCGCTTGCTCACAACAAAACATCTTATACACCATGTGATACGATGGCAGAACTGACTGTTAATACTGGTTTGCATTTTTTGTTCGCAAAATGTCGCGGTAAGCAAGAGTCGCCATCGAATTTTATTTTATCCAACCGGAAAGGAAAAAAGCACAGAAAAATTCCTTTTTCGAGATATTCTGAGTACGGGGGGTAGATTATAGAAAGGGAAGGTGTTAGCATCCTTTCTATCCATGGTTTTCCATGGGCTCTTAGGCACTTTCTCATCTTTTTAAAAATTGCTTCTGTGTTCGTGTGATTTGAAAAGTTTTTTGTTTTACTTTGATTTAACCCTTGCTTTTGTCTTCAAGAGTGTTACGAAGTTGTTTTGAAAACTTTGTTTGAAAAGAGTGTAAGTGTGGAAAAAGTTTGTTTTGATTTTGAGCAAGTACCTACTAGCATCTACCTACTCGAAAAAAGAATGTTTTTGTTCTTGTTTCCTTTAGACAATGCTATCCTACTATTAGTGAGTAGGTAGCATCGTCGTTGGAGTTTGTAAGGGTCAATTCAAAAGGGACGTAATGGTCATTGAAGGTAACATGTAAGGATACCTTAGCATTTCGAAGGGACTGTCATCATATATTCTTAGGCAACATCGAGGGACAAGATCATATACCATAGGCAACTTCGAGGGACGTTAAGGGACTATGATCTTTATGATGACTTTTAGATTGAGGGTCTTTTGCTAAGGGTATCCCTATGTTCGAGGGACATGACCATTGTTTTCCGAGGCAACCAAGTGAGGCATACCCTAAGAGTGAGCATGTGCATGTGTTTGATTTCAGTTATTTAATCTTTTAACAATTAATGTGATCTACTGTTTTAATTTTCAATTAGTCTTTCCATACAATCCCATTAACATACATCTAAGCAGTTTATAGTTTGCGAAAATAAAATGCAGAAAGTTTAAAGTCCTGGCTATTACAAGGCTTTTGCAGATACATAATTGTTTTGGACTGAAAATAAAAATGTGGAATTTAAACCCTAATTACTATTACAACCCGGAAGTAATTACATAATTAGAAGAAAAAAATGCGAGAAAAGATAAATCTACGCTATTACATTGATAATGCGACGTATACAATTTTTCTAGAAATTAAAATGTAAAAGAATAAATAAAAAGAAATTAAAGAAAAAATTAAAACTTAAAATTCTAAGTTAATGTTTTTGGTGTTTTTTGTAGAAAATAATTTTAAGTTAATTAAAAAACCTAATTCTAACTAATTTTAATTAAAAAAGTTAATTAACTTAATTTATTAATAAATGAAAAAAAAGCCAAAAATTCAGTTACTAACTAAAACAAAAACCTAATCCTAATTTGTTTGAATTATAAAAAAGGTTAGTTTTGAAAGAAAAAATGGTTAATTAAAAAAATCCTAAAACCTAATTAATTTTAATAATAAAAAAAAGGTTCTCAAAAAGATTTTATGTCTAATGATTAATAAAAAAGATTAAGTTTGCCAAAAATAGATAGGGGAAGAAACATCAATGAAAAATAGGGTTGGAAAATAAATATAATGCAAATGTCATGGGTGGTTGTTGAATCAAAAATAAATTTAAAACCTAAAATTAAATTAAAGAAAGACCTAAAATTAATTATTCGAGTTTATTATAAAAAATCAAAGGTTTGTGAAAAATGTTAAGTTTTATGAAAAAAAATTTAAACAGAAAGAATAAAAATAGGTAAAAGGATAAATAGAAAGGAATAAAATCAAAACCAATAAGGGTGGTTGTTGAACCAATGCCCTTAACCTTCTCAGGATATCTGCCTTGTCATGCATTGGTGCCATGCGTTGGTTGTTCTGTTTTGGCCATTTGTATTTTGGCCTCAACGTTCTGTAATGAACCTGTATGGGATCCTATCTAAATCTGCAGTGTTGAATCTCATGAATACATTAAATAAATTACTATATATCATGAAATACAAATAAAGTCAATATATGAAAAAAAATTAATGTTAAAACCGATATGGCATGTATGAATGATTATACCCTTTTGATCATGGAGATCAAACCAGCCTTACCCTTACTAGAGAAGTAGTGAGATGAATGCTTTTATGCCCTTTTGATCATGGAGATCAAGCGAGCATTACCTTTAATGGAGAAGTAGTGAGATGTGAGTTTTTAACAGGGATGGCTTGTTTGTAGTGAGATGGAGGTTTGTAATAAGGATTTCAAGGTTTTAGAGTTCTTGAAAGAATTTGATATTCTGACAGTGTTGTGGCAAAAGCTTTTTTTTATCTTCCCTGTTTGTGTGAAAAGAATGAGATTATATAATGGAATTTAGAGAGGAAAAAATGGGCTTTGAATGTGCAATTGGACCTCCAATGTTCACTTGAGTCCGTCATATTCCAGGCTAAATTGTAGGGGCTTAAGTGCAATTTTTGAAGTTGAAATGTGAAAACAAAATGTAGCCGACATCGAGAACTAACTCCTGTCCAAAAATAGGCTCAATCGGATAAACGGTGAATTAGTTATGAATTTTTGAAGTTTTAGCTCAGACAAACTTATTTTGGGCTCCAGTGTCGACTCTGACATGTTCTTCAATAAAAAACTGGTATTGATCGGAGCATAATTCGGTCTCGACTTTTGAAGAAAAGTTGTAGAACTTTGAGTCAGTGACCTTGTGTAAAAAGATGGGCCTAATCCGATAAAAATTGACCGAGTTATGAATTTTCGAAGTTTCGACCCAGATGAAATAATATTCAGCATTCAGGATTTTTGGCGCGTCACACGCACTCTGGGTAAAAAATGAAGGCCTTTTGGATATCGTTCGAACTCGGTACCTCTTGTGAAAATGTAGCCAACTCAATTTGTGAAATTTTGGCGCTGGAACCAGCTCGATATGATGAAAATCGACCAAGTTATGATTTTCTGAACATGACGCAAATAAATTTCTGTCACAAATTTTATGTATGAAAATACTTGATAAATCCGTATTTTTGAAGACCTTCTGATCGAAATTGGCTTCCATCCATGAGATATGAAAATGTAGATTACGTCAATACGGAATTTTGGCCACTGGAACGGGTTCAAAACGAGCCACGATCTTCAAATTATGAATTTTTTAGCACGTAAAAACTGCACTTTCAGCACACTTTTTCATCATATTTCTTCGAGAAAAGTCACCCATTTGGATACCTTCTTTAAAGAATTGACTCTTGAGCTGAACCTGAATTTGAGAATATGTTATCAGAGATATCTTGGCGAAATAACACCTGAATATGACGTGCCGGGTTGGACTTGTGAATCTTTGAACCCTGAATCGTTGCAAAACGGCGAACCGATCTTCAGCACGGAAAATACTCTGAGAATATCCATTGACGAAATAAACGTCACTTGTAACCTGAAGAAGCTTGATAAATATATCTTTATTCCATAACCATAAAACCAATAATATGCGTGTATGAAAAGAGGGCAAATTTTGGAGTACAACAGCTGCCCATGTTCAATCTTCTTAAACCTGAAGATTTAGATTGGCTCGTCTGCCTTTCGTGATCTGAAGGTGGAAGATGATTGAACACTAGAGTGTCCCAGAAATTTGCACTCGTCTGTAATGATGCTTGGCTATGTAGGTAGTATCGGGAATGGGCTTACAGATGCCATTTGGAGGAGATGACGGGAGGTCACCGGAGATGGGCTTAAAGATGCCATCTAGAGGATGTTGATTTCCCGAGATATTCCTTTGATGAGAATTCCTGTTCCTATCGTTGAGGAGGAATCTGTTGAGGAATGTTGGTCTCTGTCTCGGGAGAAATAGAATTTTAGGAGCTTCAGTCGTCCGTTATTCTACTGGGGAATCATCTCTTAGTCGGGGAGGTGAAAATGAACTGTTATCTGGTTGTGTATAGGCTGCATCACGACCTACTGGGGAAAGGTGAAATCAATCGTGTTTGATCAGGTCCAGGTCTTATAGTGTTATGGACTGCTATCTGGAGATAAGAGAAAAGAAACCTGGATGGTAAGGTTATGAGAAGGAACCTGGATCGTAGGACTTATGGGAAGGAACCTGGATAAGGTTGCTTCGTGAGGAGTTTGGATAAAACTGCATCTGAACCGAGAAGGAACGTGGGTAAGGTTGTTTTGTGAGGAGTTTGGGTAAAACTGCATCTGAACCGAGAAGGAACCTGGGTAAGGTTGCTTTGCTAGGAGTTTGGGTAAAACTACATCTGAACTGAGAAGGAACCAGGGTAAGGTTGCTTTGCGAGGAGTTTGGGTAAAACTGCATCTGAACCGAGAAGGAACCTGGGTGAGGTTGCTTTGTGAGGAGTTTGGGTAAAACTGCATCTAAATTGAGAAGGAACCTGGGTAAGGTTGCTTTATGAAGAGTTTGGGTAAAACTGCATCTGAGCTGAGAAGGAACCTGGGTAAGGTTGCTTTGCGAGGAGTTTGGGTAAAACTACATCTAAACTGAGAAGGAACCTAGGTAAGGTTGCTCTTTGAGGAGTTTGGGTAAAACTACATCTGAACCGAGAAGGAACCTGGGTAAGGTTGCTTCAGGATGAGTCTGGGTAAAACTACATTGGGAAATTGTAAGGAGGAACCTGGGTAAGGTTGCTTCAGGATGAGTCGGGGTGAAACTACATCGGGAAATTGTAAGGAGGAACCTGGGTAAGGTTGCTTCAGGATGAGTCTGGGTGAAACTACATCAGGACCAAGAAGGAACCTGGGTAAGGTTACTTTGTGATAAGTTCGTGTAAAACTTCGGAATGAACCGGGGTAAGGTTACTTTGAGATAAGTTTGTGTAAAACTTCAGGAGGAACCTGGGTAAGGTTACTTCGGGATAAGTTTGTGTAAAACTTCAGGAGGAACCTGGGTAAGGTTACTTTGTGATAAGTTCGTGTAAAACTTCAGAATGAACCGGGGTAAGGTTACTTTGAGATAAGTTTGTGTAAAACTTCAGGAGGAACCTGGGTAAGGTTACTTTGTGATAAGTTCGTGTAAAACTTCAGGAGGAACCTGGGTAAGGTCACCTTGTGATAAGTTCGTGTAAAACTTCAAGAGGAACCTGGGTAAGGTTACTTTGGGATGAGTTCGTGTAAAACTTCATTCAGAAATATATGAGAAAGGACCTGTGTAATATTTTTCAGGATAAACCCGTGTGAAGCTGCATTTAGGAGAAACCCGTGTAAGATTTCTTCGTGACGAACCCGTGTAAAGCTTCATTTGGTCACGCAGATAATTATTCTGTTTAGTTTCCGGAGTTAATCTTGAACTTGCTGGAAGTTTTTGATGATAACCATCTTTCCTGAAAAGGTACGTGATTAATCGTATATGATGCATGACATGCATTGTATGATGATGTTCTCAAAATAAATGAGATTATGTTGTATGCAATATGTATGCGCACGTCATGATATATGAACATGAAATGCTATTGTGGCACATCCGAGTTTGGGAAAATAAATCCCTGACTGTTGTTGGAGAATAAAGAGTTTCGCTCGCTGGGGATAACAACCGAAGATGATTTGAGAATAACTTGGCCGGAGAATAATTCCGCTGGAGAATAAACTGGCGAGAAAAAAATGACTCTGTAGGGAAGAGATACTCTGTCAGAAGATCCGCTGATTTGGAGCAATAACCTCGGTTGGGGATGAATTACCTTTGTTGGCGATCATGAACTCTGTCGAGGATAAAAATTTTGTATGTGGAAGAAATAAACTCCACCGAGGATGGTCTTCCATTGTTGGTGAAAGATGAACTCTGCTTTGGGAGAATTAACACCACTGCTTTTGGATATTTCTTACTCTGCGAGGAGTGTAGATATTACTGGGACGCGTGCTGAGGATATGACAATAACTTCGCATCAAGACTTTTCTGCCCCTGTACCTGCTAGATAAAGTGCCTGCGGAGGCCTTGTGGATTGAGTGTCATCTCAACTTATGAGGTGCTTGGTAACTACCGATCGGAATGATAAGTCTTCTACTGATAGGAAAGTGACAAGATAACGGGACATAGTCGTACGCTTTAATCCCTAACTTTTGCCTGGACTGTCTTTTTAGATTTTCAGTCCATCGGGATACCCTTTTTTGCCCAAGCCGCCTTCTCAGGTTTTCGACTTGCCGGGTGTACAAATCTTTTTTTTTTGTTTTTATCCCTAATTTTTGCCCGAACCTTTTGGTTTGCCGGGACGCCCTTGTTTTGCCTAGGTGTGTCAACCTAGCGGGTCTTTGTTCAGGCGCAGTATTTTTTGACTATGTCCACGCTCTCAGGGTGTAGGGAGTTGTCACTGTCAGTAGTGTTGTGTTACCACACTACCAGAAGATGTTTGTTTGATCATACAAGATTCGTTGCTGGAATTCATGTCCAATACCCCAAGTGATTCAGATGGAGATCTGCCCCTGGCTATTTGGCATCTTTGAGAGATTCTTTGAATCTTGACTTGACTGCCCCAGATGATGGACAATGATCATGCTGTTCCCCTTGGTTGGAAGTGTTTTTTCCACTTGAGGTGATCCTTTTTATTGAGAAGGTTATTGTTCACTAGATATTCGTCATGCGAATTTCTCTGCTGTTGAACAAATAGTCATATGCAAACAATGTTATTTTAAGAATAAAAAGCTTACGTCTATCTTGAAGTTTTGAAAATGCGTTTTTCAATAAAAACAAGCAAATTTTATAAAATGTGATGTCAACTCAGGATTTATAGCAAGTCCTACAGGAGTCAGGATACGTTTTGTAACAGTATGCTTTCGAACTAACCCATGCTTCAGCTAGGACTTTTAAGGGTTATAATGTGGCCTAGTTCACGGTTCAAGAAACAAAGGATAAAGGCTCAAAATTTTATTTGTACCCACCCGTTCGTCGTGATGTTCTTCGATCCTAAACTCAACTAATTATGCATTTAGAACCCCAGTTGAGTTCTGGAATATTGTCCTTGATGTTTCGGTGATGGTTCGGATACTGACAGTTTATTTTGAATAGGCAGTCATTTTTATTGAGGGTTTGTAGGACCTCTTTCTTTTTTATTTTATTATCCCTGTCTTTTTCCTGAACTGTTTCTTTTTGTGATTACAGTCAGCGGGATGCCCTGGTTTTTTCTTAAGTCTCCTTCATAGGTTTTAACTTAATGGGCTTTTATTTCGAGAGATAATGACTGCCTGCTTGGACGATTATAGGGAACTGTGATGCGGTGGGAGAACTGACTTGAGGTTTTGCGTTTGTGTTCGCAAATGTTTCGGTTTAGTAAGAGTCGCCACCGACTTTTTATTTTATCCAAAGGAAAGGTCAAAAAGCACAGGAAAGACCTTTGAGATGTTTTCTTGGGTTCGGGGGGTAGATTATGAAAAGGGAATGTGCTAGCACCCTTTTCATCCTTGGTTTTCCATGGGCTCTTAGTTACTTGTTTAGATCACTTGCTTTTGCTTTTCAATTGTTTGAAATGGTGCTTTGGTGTGTGGTTTTGAAAGTATTTTGAAAAGAGGCTTTTATCTAGGCAACCTTTGTAATGATTCTTGTTTGAATGTATACAAAGGTGTTTGTCTTTTGAAAAATGTTTCAATGTTTGAAAGTTTGGTTTAGGGAAAATGTTTTGAAATTGTGTGTTTGTTTGAAAATAGCAAGGATGGTTTGCAAGTTTGATCAAGTAACTAAGAGTTGTCTACCCTACTCAAAGATCTTTCCTACACATTTTTAACCTTTTGACATTGTTGTTTTACCATTGTATTTGGTAAACAACCTTGTATTTGGATGTTAAACGGGACGGGCGTGGGTCATCGTATGACCATGATAGCAATGGTGCTAAGTATCTTAGCAAGTTTTTTTGAGGGTCTAGATCATTTTTGTATAGGCAACCAAGATAGCGTCATCGAGGGACTATGATCTTTTGTTTTTGATTGATTTTGCCAAGATACCTAGCATGCATACCATGGCCATTTTTAAGGCAACAAGTGAATGAAACCCTAGGGGTGCTTGTGTGCATTGTGTTGTCCTTTTTCATGCATTTTTGTCTTGTATTTAGTCATGCTATTTGTTTGATTTTTGGTCTTTGCATACAAAACCCTAATTTACTATCATGGCATATTAAAGCGATAAAATGCGTAAAGTAAATCTAAGACTATTACAACATTATTATGGGAAGGGGTACAAGTTTGAATAAGGGGATATTGCTCAAAAAATAAACCCTAAAACTATTATTACAACCAAATTGAAATATTGCACACATAAATAAATAGGCAAATATTTAAATATGCAAATAAATGTAAATATGCACAAAGGATGTTTTTGTATTTATTTTATGTATGTAAAATAAATTATTTATGTATTAAAAAATAAGAAAATAAAAATGATTATTATTGGAAAGGATGAAAACCCTAATTTTTGGTTTTAAAAGAAAATATATTATATTATTTATTTATTCATTTTTATGTACAAGGAAATAATAAGAATAATATATACAAAATATTAAAAAATAAAAGATGTGAGAAAATATTATTTTATATGTATAATATAATAAAATAAAAATATGTAAGTATTTTAATATTATTTACAAATTTATTTAAGAAAATAAAAGTATTGTTATTTAATAAACTATTTTTATGTCCAAAAAATAATAAAAATAATCAAATAAAAATGCAAAAATTAAGAAAATATTTTTGGTGATTTTTAATATTTAGAAAAAATAAATAAAGTCAGAAAATATAAAAGAAATGAAAAATATACAAAAAATAAAGAAATGGGCCAAGGGGGTGCAAAAAGCAGAATGGGGGTGTCAAAAGTAGAAGCAAGCCAGGCCCAACCCAACTCACTTCGTCCCTGTCCTTGGAACAAAAACGCGCGCCCTGTTCTTCAAATTTGTATCTCCTGCATACGTGCTTAAAAACAAAATCTTGCAACATGAAAGTTATAGCTCATCATCACACGATTCTAATGATATAAAAAACTTGATCTAACTCTCAAAGACCAGAGAGAATTTCATTGGCCCTAAATTCTGACCTAGTTTTTTCTGCATGTTCATCATCCAAATTATCCTAGCTCAGTTAATATAAATACAAGTTATGCATATGTATAGTTCAAGGACATTAAGGGCTACATTTTTGCTTCACAAACCTAAGCCTAATGATTCCTAAATAAGGAGATAGAAGTTTGAAAATTACCTGTTTCAGTCGAGTTTGAATATGGCAACGTAGGAGTTTTGGATGAGGCCTGAAGGTCGTGTTAGCTTGCCTGAAGTTCACTCAACCTTTCCCAATGCTTGGCTTGCCTTGAACTTGCCTGAATGTGCTTGTAGAACTCAACCTGCAAAGCTTCAAAGTGAAAATGGTGAAGTGTGAAAATGGAGTTACAGTGGCTGGACAGGTGCTTGGATAGTTTAGGTGTATTGTTTAGAATGTGTTTGAAATGATTCCAAGCAAAACGCACGAGGGAATATGGATTTGGCCAAGATTCTGCAGTGGTTGCCCTGTTTGGGCAGAAAATGGGTTTTTTTGTGCTTAAGGGTGTTTGAGATGCTATGAGCTCGTGTTTCTGGCTTGGTATATTATGCTGAAGTTGTTTGAAATGTGCACAAGACTTGGTTTTAACAGATATAAGAGATATGCTGACTTTTGCAAGTTACTTGCTTTTGAAGCAAAAGTTGAAATGACAAAGCTTAAGGGTTGTACTTGCTAGCTCAAGGCCTGCACATAGTTGGTGAACTTTTCCTGATATTTGTGGAGTTGGTTTGCAGCAAAAGGCTAGGTCCATGGCTCAAGATAAACAAAGTTACATAAAGTTAACTTTATCAAAGTAGCAACGTTATCTTTTTGCCATTTTTGAATTAAACCTTTGTACAAAGCTTCCAAGACAAAAACAATGCCATTAACCATTGTATTTGCATTCAATTTTTGAGTGTAGAAGAGATTAGAACCTGTAAACCAAGTACAAGCATGCTTAGGACAGATTTGCAAGTTGTAACATGGTGCAAAATGCCTTGGACAAAAGTGATGATTTGCCATTTTCAATCCTTTGATTCTCCCTAACCAAAAATGATCTTGGAGATTACTTGGAAATTTTGGAAAGCTTGTAACATTTTCTACAATCCATCTTTGAAATTAATTTTGAGATTCCACTTGGAACTATGTGAAAAGTTGCCATGAAGATAGGTCTTTACTAAGTTAAAGTTTCATGGACCCCTATTCACAAAATCATAACTTGATATCCAAGCATCTTTTTGGAAAACTTTGTGAATCAAAGTTGTAGATTTTTTTGAGGAATAAAACTTTCATGTTGGAAGTTTTCTTTGAATCCAATTGCATCATGGTGAAAAAGTTGGGCAAAGTTGGGGAAAAAATAAGAAATTTTCATAACTTAGAAAATTTCTAAGTTATGAAAATTTTCCATTTTAAACCCTAATTTTCAAAATTAGGTTTCTTGGTGAACAAGTTTCATGTTTTGACACATCTTGATGAAAAATTACCCTTGGCACTTGGTTTTGACCAAAAAGTCAAAGTTTGACTTTTTAGTGTACAGTTGATTTTTGATCAGTTGACTGGAAAATTCATCTGTCAATCCAATGCATTTGAGATCTTTTGAACCTTGTGATTAGGTCAAGATGGTGCCATTGAGTCCTTGAAACCATGCTTGAACCCAATTTGCCATTGGCTAGGTGAAAAATCAGAAATTGCCCTTCTGCAGTCAAAACCCTAAAAATGACCATTTTGCCCTTTTGATGATCTGATCAATTTTCTTGAGGAGTTGTGGTCCAAACTTGATCAAATGGCTCATATGAGTCTATAATGTTGATGTGGATAAAAAATTATGAGGTTTGACTGTAAATTGGCCACAATTGACTTTTTCCCCAATATAGTTGATTTTTAGGTCAACTGTCCAATTGACTGGGCAAAAATTTGATTCAAGGCTTGAAACTTGGTATGAGAAAACTTAGAGGTCCAACATAAAGCATGAAAGTCACATGAGGCATTGGAAGTCCAAAAATCCTTGTGCAAACTCAAACCCTAATTTCAGGTCATCAGTGCAAGGAGATGTCTTGAGATGAGCAAACCCTAATCCTGTCTGGAGTCCAAAGAGTCTTGTGAGGGGAAATCTTGATAAAATGAGAGGGAAAATTTTGGGGTACAACAGCTGCCCCTGTTCAATCTTCTTGAACCTGAAGAGTTAGATTGGCGAGTTTGTCGTTCGTGACTCGAAGGTAAAAGATAATTGGACACTAGAGTGCCCGTAAATTTGCAATCGTCAAAATGTAGTTGAGGGAATGGGCTTAAAGATTCCATTTGGAGAGGTGACAGGATCTTGTCAAAGATGGGCTTAAAGATGCCATCCAAAATTGTTTGTTGTAAATCAGGAGAATGAACATCAGAATGGTATCCGTATCTGGAACGTATTTGAGTTGTATCTGGAGATTGGATCTGTATGAGCAATGGAATGGCGTCCGTGTATGGAGCGTATCCGAGCTGTAACTGTATTTGAATCTAAATGAATAACAGAATGACTTTCGTGTTTGGAGTGTATATGTATTGTATCTGAATCTGGAATCTGAATGAGCGACAGAATGGCATCAAAGCCTAGAGCATCTCTGGGCTGGGGAAAAAGTCAGAATAAGTGACAGAATGGCAACCGTGTATGGAGCGTATCTGGACTGTATCTTGAGGTTGAGATCTGTATGAGTAGAAGAATGACTTCTGTGTCTGGAATGTATCTAAACTGTAACTGGGATCTGAATAAGTGACAGAATGACTTCCGTGTCTGGAGTGTATCCGTACTTAAAATTGATAGTTGAATCTGAATGAGAAATAGATTGGCTTCCGTGTCTGGAGCGTATCTGATCTGTATCTGATTGTTGAAGTCTGAATGAGTGACAGAATGGCGTCCGTGTCGGGAGTGTATATGAACTGTATCTTGACTTGAAATTCTGAATGAGTAATAGAATGACTTTCGTGTCTGGAGCGTATCTTTAATGTATCATGAATAAGAGATCTGAATGAGTAGCAGAATGACTTTCGTGTCTTGAATGTATCTGAACTGTATCTGAAATCTCTGAATATTTTGTTAAAGATAGCTTTTAATCTTATCCTGAAAAGGGTAAAATGTTAGCTGAAACACAAAGTTATGTTGCATGAAATGTATGACGCAATAAATGTGTTTTATCAATGTTTATGATATATGAATGTAATGTATGCGCATGTAAGCTGATTTGCTGTAATGCTAAGGAAAATAAATCCTTGATAGCTGGAGATAATAAAATCTTTGACTGCTGTCAGGGAAAATAAATCCTTGACCGCTGTTGGAGACTCGAAATCTTTGATTGTTGAGGATGAGAAATCCTTGGACCACTGTTGGGGATAGAAAATCCTTGGCAACTCACGGGGATTATCAAAACTTTGACAACTTCTGTGGGGAACTAAGAATCCTTTACGACTTTCCTGGGGATATAGGGATCCTTCAAGTCTTTGGAGTTGGAGGATGATAAACATTCTGTTTGTGAGAATAATGTCAAGTGTTGTTTGAGAAACCTGCTTGGGGAATCCCGAGAACTTTGATGACTATGGCTGGTGTTTACACAATGGGTATCCTTACTCGGATGGGGAATAAGGGAACTCTGGTGATCTCTACCGGGGATCGAATAAAGGAAAACCTTGATCTGTTGGAAAATAAGGAAGACTCTGATGGCTTCTGGGGGAACTAAGAATGAGAATCTTCAATCTGTTGGGGAATTTGAATCCTTGGGGACTTCAAGCTGAGGAGTCAGGAATGAGAATCTTCGATCTGCAGGGGGTTAAAAATTCTGACAAATTCATGCTGGGGAGTAATGAAAACTCTGGAAACTTCATCGGGGAATCAAGAATGAGAATCTTTATTCTGTGGGGAGTGAAAAACTCTGTGGGGAGTAGCTATACTGCTGGAGAGTAAGCTATCCTGCTGGAGGGTAAATTCAAGACTCTGGGGGAAAAGGCTTATTCATGTTTGGAAAAAAAGTTCAAGAGTTTGGGTTGTATGCCACTTTACTGGGGAGTTATCATAAGTTGGGGATAAAGGCTAATTGTTATCCGGTTGCTTCTCAGACTTTAAGACAACTTGCTGGGGAATCTGGGGAAAACTGAATGGTTTCCGCTGTAGATTGATAGTTGGAAATTTGACTCCGTTGGGGAAGAAGGTTTCATCTTCACTGAGGGTTTGTAGTTCAAAGTTTTGGCTCCGCTGGGGATTGGGAGTTTGAAGTTTTAACTCTGATGGGAATTAAGGATTTGAAATTGTAACTCCGCTGGGGAGATGTATTTCAAGGTTTTAGCTCCGCTGGGGATCTAGATGATGTACTGCAGGGGATTTCTCCTGGAATAGCCTAAAGACGTTTTCCTATACTTTTAACCTGTCAGTAATTATTCTTTCTCATTTCGTTTATTTGTAAACAGTGATTATATTCAAATGCATATGCTCATTTAATAAATCATTGGACGTTTTCAAATAAAACACAAGTGTAAAAAAGAAGAAAAGGCAAATAGTTTTCTGCACTTTGAAGTATCTTTGTATTAACTTTGTGTAAATTTTTTGTACAAAGGAGACAGACATCCTAGTAAGAGAATGTTGTCATAAAAAAATGAGAAAAATTTATACAAAGAAAGATGGCTATGTGTAAAAATTCCATGGGGTTCCCATTCTGCTATAGCCTTCGTAACTCTGAATATATTGTCCATTCGTTGCTTCGTCCGAAGATGATTAAATTGATCAGAAGCCTGGAGCTTGTCTATGAAGAGATTGTCCTTAAAGTGATCCGACGAGACATAGTCATACGCTTTAATTCCCTAACTTTTTCCTGGACCGCCCTTTCGGGTTTTCGATCCACCGGGAAACCCTTTTTTTCCCAAGTCTCCCTTTCGGGTTTTCAACTTGCCGGGTGTACAGATTTTTTTTGTTTATCCCTAATTTTTGCCTGAATCGCCCTTTCGGGTTTTCGATTCACCAGGATGCCCTTTTTTTGCCCAAGTCGCCCTTTCAGGTTTTCAACTTGTCGGGTCATTTATGCGTAGTATCTTTTGACTATGTCTGCATTCGCAGGGTGCGGCAGGTCGTCACCGTCCATGGTGGTTAAAATCATTGCCCCACCAGAAAAGATGTTCTTGATTACAAATGGTCCTTCGTAAGTAGGAGTCCATTTGCCCCTGGGATCACTTTGCGGCAAGATGATCCGCTTGATTACAAGATCCCCGACTTGATATACTTGGCGTCTGACTTTCTTGTTGAAAGCCTTGATCATCCGTTTTTGATACGTCTGACCATGGCAAACATCAGTAAGTCACTTTTCATCAATCAAGTTAAGTTGATCAAGCCGGGTTTGAATCCAATCGTCTTCACTTAAACCAGCATCCTTCATGATTCTCAAGGAGGGAATCTGAACCTCTATAGGTAAAACAGCTTCCATGCCATATACCAAAGAATAGGGTGTTGCCCCAGTTGATGTACGTGCCGTGGTACGGTACCTGTGCAGAGCGAACGGTAACATCTCATGCCAGTCCTTGTAGGTGACTGTCATCTTTTGTATGATCTTCTTGATATTTTTGTTTGCAGCTTCGACAACAATGTTCATCTTTGGCCGATAAGGAGATGAATTATGATGTTGAATCTGGAACTGCTCGCACAAGGCGATGATCATAGTATTGTTCAAGTTTGTACCATTATCAGTGATGATCCTTTCGGGGATACCATATCGGCATATGAGGTTCTGCTTGATGAAGCGGGCAAAAACATTCTTTGTGACGGATGCGAAGGAAGCTGCTTCGACCCATTTGGTAAAGTAGTCAATGGCCACCAGGATGAAACGGTGTCCATTGGATGTTGTAGGCTTGATCTCTCCAATCATGTCGATTCCCCACATCGCGAATGGCCAAGGAGCTGTTAAGACATTGAGAGGAACTGGAGGTATATGGACCTTGTCCGTGTAGATTTGACATTTGTGACATGTCCTGGAATGTTGATGGCAGTCAGCTTCCATGGTAGACCAGTAATAGCCTACCCTTAGAATCTTCTTAGCCATTGTATGTCCGCTAGAGTGAGTGGCAAAGGTACCATTGTGCAGTTCAGCCATGATCTGCTCAGCTTCAACCTTGTCCACACAACGGAGTAGGATGCAATCATGATTGCACTTGTAAAGGATACCATTGCTCAGAAAGAACTTGGCAGAGAATCTCCTTAAGAACTTTTTGTCGTTGACTGAAGCTCCTTCAGGGTATTCTTGCGCCTAGAGATACCTTTTGACTTCATGAAACCAAGGTCGGCCCACTACTTCTTCGGTATTAATCTCGTGACAATGTACAGGTTCGTCCATCCGCTCAATGGTGATTTGGGGAGCCTCATTATCCCAGTTAAGTTTAAACATGGATGACATTGTAGCTAGAGCATCTTCTAACTGGTTCTCTTCTCGCGGGAAGTGCTCGAAGGTAATCTGTTCAAAATGTGGTAACAATGTCAAGACATGTTCTTTGTAAGGGATGAGGTTTGGATGTTTAGTATCCCACTCTCCTTTGATCTGACTGATGACCAGAGTTGAGTCCCCAAATACAATCAAAGATTTGATTCCCAAGTCAATAGCGGCCTTGAGACCAAAGATACAAGCTTCATACTCGGCCATGTTGTTGGTACAGCTGAAGCAGAGTCTGGAGGTGAAAGGTGTATGGCAACCTTCTGGAGAGATAAGCACAGCACCGATACCGTTTCCAAGTACATTGGAGGCACCATCAAAGTATAGGGTCCATCGGGATCCTTGTTCAGGTCCGTCATATAGTCTGTTTTCTTCAATGTTGTCCAATGTCATGATATCCTCGTCGGGGAAGTCGAACCTCATGGATTGGTAATCTTCGACAGCTTGATGGGCCAGATGATCGGCTAGCACACTCCCCTTTATAGCTTTTTGGGTTGTGTATTGTATATCGTATTCCGTCAGGATCATCTACCATCTAGCGATTCTTCCAGATAGAGCAGGCTTCTCAAAGATGTACTTAATCGGATCCATCTTAGAGATCAGCAAAGTGGTATGAGTTAACATATACTGCCTTAGCCGGCGAGCAGCCCATACCAAAGCGCATCAAGTTTTCTCGAGCAGTGAGTATCGGGTCTCATTATCGGTAAACTTTTTGCTAAGGTAATAAATGGCATGCTCTTTTCGGCCAGACTCGTCATGTTGGCCCAATATGCACCCCATTGAATTCTCTAGGACAGTCAGATACATGATTAGCGGCCTTCCTTCAATGGATGGAATCAAGATAGGAGGTTCTAGAAAATACTCCTTGATTTTATCGAAAGCAATTTGACAGTCATCATTCCATTTAACCACCTGATCTTTCTTCAACAGCTTGAAGATTGGCTCACACGTAGATGTTGGGTGAGAAAGGAACCTTGCAATTTAGTTTAGGCGTTCCAAGAAACCTCTAACCTCCTTCTCAGTGCGAGGGGCAGGCATTTCTTGTATAGCTTTGAATTTGGCAGGATCAACCTCGATGCCTTTGTTGCTGACAATGAAACCCAAGAGTTTACCAGACCTGACTCCGAAAGTGTACTTGTTAGGGTTCAGTCTGAGCTTGTATTCTTTCAACCTGACAAACAACTTTTGTAGATGGTTGAGGTGTTCTTCTTCAGTTTGTGAACGGGATATCATGTCGTCTACGTAGACTTCTATCTCATGATGTATCATATCATGAAACAAAGCCACCATGGCGCGTTGATAGGTTGCCCCGGCATTCTTCAGTCCGAATGGCATCACTTTGTAATAGAACGTACCCTACTGTGTAACAAAAGTAGTTTTCTCCATGTCCTCAGGGGCCATTTTGATCTGGTTATAACCTGAGAATCCGTCCATGAAAGAAAATACCTTGTGTTGAGTTGTATTGTCAACCAAGATGTCAATGTGCGGTAGTGGAAAGTCATTTTTAGGGCTAGCCCTATTTAAGTCTCTATAATCCATGCACATTCTCACTTTGTCGTCCTTCTTAGGCACGGGCACAATGTTAGCAACCCATTGTGGATAGGAAGTAATAGCAAGAAATCCGGCATTGAACTGCTTCATAACTTCTGCTTTGATCTTTTCAAACATGTCGAGCCTCATGCGGCGAACTTTCTGTTTAACTGGTGGACAGTCTTCTCTTGTGGATAGACGATGTACCACAATGTCTGTATCAAGTCCCGGCATGTCTTCGTAAGACCAGGCGAAGATCTCAACATATTCATTCAGCAGCTGAACTAAGCGCTCATTGACACTTGGCTCTAGGTTGGCACCCACTCTAACTTCTTTTTTGTCTTCCTCAGTACCCAAGTTTATTGTCTCTAACAACTCCTCGTGAGGTAGAATGGCCCTTTCTTCCTGTTGTAGCAGTCTATCCAATTCTCCCGGCACTTCACAATCTTCCTCACCTTCGTATTCGACATGGTAGACCAGATCTTCAGATTCACTGAAGGCCATAGCATAATTGTTACCCATGGAATCCGGAATGGAAGGGTACCTGCATTTGTGAGTGTGGGTGTGTGTAAGGGATAGCCACCTTTAAACAAATAAAATGTAAAAAGAAAGACAATAAACACAAAAGTTTATATGAAAACGTCCATGATTCATTAAAATGGCATATGAAGATGAAAAATCAAACCCTTACAAATGGACCTATGTGCCTCGGGTAAGGCACAAGGTTAAAAGTGTATGAATTGTTCAAGAATTATTACAAACCAACAGAAATGTTTGAAAGATAAATTACTGATTAATGAAAGTAATGGGAATAAAGTCCTTTGCCTCCCAGTTGCTCAGTCCTCCATCCACAGTAGGGAAAACCCAGTCTTCCAAGTTTCTCTCCTCTTCATTATCCTCCAAAGCATTGACTCCATGATGGGTGATCCTCACTGGTGGCCCTCCAGCCCGGGAGCGACGTACATCCTTTTGAGAAGAAGCAGTGAAACCCAAACCGAACTTATCAGATTTGAAAGGAAAGTTCGGGAGCTGCCCCCAGATTGTGCTTCCTCCTTCTTCAATCACAGCCTTTGCATCTTTGAGAGACGACATCTGAGGCATAGGTCTGGTAATCATGGGTACATAAGACACTGTCTTGGTTGCCGCAACCTCCTGAGCTACCTCTTCAAAATGCTGAAAGGGGGTTTCGATGAATTCACCATCCAATTCCACATAGTGGAAAGAATTTAGATGGCTTATCATGTATTCCTCTTCACCGTGAACAGTTACAATTTTCCCCTGGACAGGGTATTTGAGCTTCTGATGCAGAGTTGAAGTGACGGCCCCAGCATGGTGAATTCAAGGTCTTCCCAACAAGCAAGAATAGCAAGGACGGATGTCCATCACGTAAAATGTGGAGTTGAAGGTTTCAGTTCCCACTTTAATCGGGATGTCCACCTCCCCGTGGACCATCCTTTTAGAACCATCAAAGGCTCTGACAATGATATTGATGGGCTTCAAAGTTAAACCTTCATAATCCAGCCTATCCAATGCCTTCTTCGGTAGGACGTTCAGCGATGAACCAGTGTCTACCAGAACGTGTGCTAGAGTAGTCTCTCTGCATTCCACCGAGACATGCAAAGCGTCATTATGTTTTCTCCCTTTAGATGTTAGATCAGCATTGGAGAATCCTAGACCATTGTCAGCTGTCAGACTAGCTACACATTCCTGGAACTGATCCGCGGAGGTTTCCTGGGGCACATGGGTCGTCTTCAAAAATCTGATCAGGGCTTTAGCGTGAGCTTCTGAACAAAGCAGCAGGGCCAACATAGAGATTTTTGAAGGGGTTTACCCCAGTTGTTCCATAATATTATAATCGCTTTTCTTGATTATTTTCAAAATCTCTTCCATTTCTTTTTGAGAGGTTTCAAGGATGACCAACGGCTGAGCCCTCGTCCTGACAGGCTCTTCTTGGATCCCTTTCCCTCTATCATCAGCAGCGGCAGAGGGGACAACCACAGGAGTTACAATTTCTTCAATAATTGGAGTTCTCGCATATATGTTGACCGGTACAGGGGTGACCTTATGAGTAGCTGAGGGTCCGAAGATTGCCTTTGGAGGGGTAATCTTCGGAGAGAAAATTCTTCCACTGCGGGTGATTTTACTCGTTCCGGCAATGTTTCCAATGTCGGAAGTCTCTTCATCAGAACTTTCTTCAGTTAATTCAATTTGTTTAACACCATGGTAAAAGATATCTCCCTCATAGTTCCACGGTATTGATTTGTTGGACTTGTACGTGACAGGCCCCGACATGGTTATCTTCAAAGGTACAATCTTCGGATCAAATGTAATCTTAACAGGTCTTTTGGAGACCTTGGAAAGATTGGCGGATATGGTAATTATTGAAATATCATTGACAGGAGTCGGTGTAACAGGAGTCTTTTCAAAAAGGATTTCTTGGTTATCCATTAGGCGTTGGATGCCTAACTTCAACAACGGACAGTCGGTTGGTAAGGATGAACAAAGGCAGCAATCTTCTTCACAACCTGGGAAAATCCCAGCCTTCAGCAAATTCAACTTGATTATCAGTAGCGGAGTCATCAAATCATCAACAGTAGCAACAAAAAGATCTTCTTCAACAGCATGGGCATTGTGGCCATGCTTTGGCATTGGAGCAGAGATCACATTTGGCTTTTCAGGGGCGTCGAATTCAACTTCTTTAGCATCTATCAAGTCCTGAATCTTATTTTTGAGGGGCCAACAATTGTTGGTGTCGTGTCCCAGGCTGTCTGAATGATAAGCACACTTGGCATTTGAATGGTAGTAAGGAGAAGATGTATTCGGATTCTTCGGTGCCTCTTTCAAACTTGTAAGATTTAACTTCAAGAGATGAGGGAGAACCTGAGCAGGTGTCATGTTTATCCAGGTGAATTTCCGTGCAGGCCTTTCCACCCTTGCTTGGTTGGTTCTGGGTTGATTGTTTCTAGGCTGATCAGCTGCAGACTTCTGAATCATTACGGCCCCCACCGCTGGCCAGCGCTCAACTCTTCCTTAACCTCTTTGAGAGTAGACAGCTGAGACTTCTTTCTTTGCTGGAAAAGTCTTTTTGATGGCAGCGGAAGCAGACGCGTCCTTTTGAATTTTCCCGCTCTTGATTTTGGCTTCAACTCTCTCACCAGTTAGAATCAACTCGGTGAACCCCGCAGACGAACTTCCAATCAGGTGATTGAAAAAGGGGCCTGACAGTGTACCCAAGAACATATCTACTAGCTCCCTCTCAGATAGAGGTGGTTGCACTCGTCCCGCCAAGTCTCTCCATTTCTGGGCATACTCTTTGAAACCTTTATTTGAGACCATGCCCATACTCTGTAATTGAGTACGGGTTGGTGCTAAGTCTGCATTATATTGATATTGTCTATAGAAGGCAGCCGCCAAATCCTCCCAATTATGCATATCAGACCTCTCTAGCTAGTAGAACCAATCTAACTGCGTCCCTGAAAGATTGTCCTGGAAGAAATGGACCCACAGATCCTTGTCAGAAGAATGAGGTTGAATTTTTCTGACGTAAGATCGCAGATGCATCTTAGGACAAGACAAACCATCGTACTTAGCAAATAGAGGCACCTTAAACTTAGGGGGAATCACAATTCCAGCAACCAGCCCTAACTCTTCAAAGTCCAGCCCAGGCACCCTCTGTATCTCCATGGCTGCCAGACGCTCTTCCAGATTCTTGTACTTGTCATCTGCAGGAGGGTGCTGCTGTTCAGAATAGTCTTCATCCTCTTCCTCCTCTTCTTCCTCAGACTCGGATGGCACTGCAGCTCCCTTTCCTTTTCCTACCCCTTCATCAGATGTTGAGGGGAAATCCAGGACCCTTCTAGCTTAACCTTCAAATCTTCTACCCATGGTAGCCACACCAACCCTCTTCTTTTTATTTTTCTCTTTTTCCTTTTCCAGCAAGGTTTTGAGCTCCTCCTGACCCTTAGCCAAGGTCATGAGTAGCTGTTGGAATTGTGAATTCTGCACTTGTAAGTCTTTGACCGTCTGCTCTATATCCATCTTGTTGAAATAAACAGCAGAGAGATAAGGAAACCTGGTGTGAAGACCTGCTTATGCATATGATGAATGATATGTATTCATGTAATGCATTCAAGGATTCAGAAATTCAAATTTTTTTTAAACAAAAAGGAACACACGTCATATTAATAAGATAGAATTTGTTAGTACATCAATGCCCCATGGGCAAAATAATACAAAATTCTAATGTAAAAAGACGTTGTGCATCCTCTTTGGTGCAATGTAGGTGTTGAGATTCTACTCTTCATGAAGTTGACGAGTAAGTTCTAAAACTTTCTTCTCACTGGCGTAGAATTGGGCTTCAAAAGTATCGCGTTCTCCCTTGAGCTGTATCCAACTCCTTTGCAAATCTTCTAGTGATGTTGGCATGCCAGGATGTAGAAGGGTGTATGGAACCTCTCCTTCCATAACAGGCTCTTTGATCACAGGAAGCATGTAGAGGTAAGGCATCATAATACTTTGGGCGCGGGTTCGTACCCACTTGAGGTAAGGCTCAAGGGAGATGGAATTCTTGTGTCCCAAGGTCTTACTGTCCACCTTGTTGGGCATCCTCCAAGCTCGGATAAACCTTTATCGAAGTCCTTGATCGTCGTTCTCGAAGTCAAAAACCAAGTCTAGAATCAGCATGTCATGTGGGCCATCCCTTCGGGAATACCCAAATTGTCTCAGAGCCAAGCAGGGGTTGTAGGTGATGCCTCCCCTAATTCCAAGTAGAGGTACATTAGGGAATTCCCCATAATGATCAATGATGATAACATTTTCTCTGGATCGAGAACACCAATGAACATCTAAATGTGTAAGAGTTATCAATCGTTGTGACCACCTCAAACCTTGCTCATTCTTCAAGACTGATTGGGGAAGATGAGAAATAAACCATCTTGCCAGTAGAGGAGTGCAACACATGAGAACGCCTCTTTTCCTTATTGTTCAAGTGTGAAAAGAGTGGAGGATATCCCCAAGCAATGTAGGTACCGGGTTGCGAGCCATGAAAATTTTGACAGCAATCACATCTATAAGCTGGTCAGGATTAGGGAACAAGACCATCCCATAGATGAGAAGAGTTACAATCTCCTCAAAAGCTTGTAAGTCCAATGAATTCCAGCAGCTTTGGGCTTTCTCAAACAGAAACTTTGACAAGAAACCTTTGACACCACTTCTAGTTTCCCAATGGCCTATGATATCAGATGGTTGCAAGTGTAGGGCTTGAGCAATATCTTTAGGCTTTAGATCTATTTCCGTACCGTTGTAGGGTAGTTGATGGAGAATAGGAATCCTCAAGAGTTGAGAAAATTCCTCCAAAGTAGGCACAAGTTGGTAGTCAGGAAATGTGAAGCAATGATGTATGGGGTCAAAGAACTGGAAGAGAACTTTCAGCATATCCTTCTCAGTGTTGACAGTGACTAAGTTGAGAAGACGACCATGCCTCTCGGTGAATGGAGAATTCTCAAGAATCCTTGAAGCTAGCTCCTTGAGTTGAGGAGGAATTCTTACAAGGTTGACTTGGATAGTTTTCCTGCGAAGTGATTCCATTACCTACAAAACAGGAACAAAGATGAAGATCCAAATCCTTGAAATGGTTAGTGGATGCATATGATGCTTCATGATGTCCATAATGTTATGCACAAGTATATATATGTACAAACAAATCACACAAAATCCTAGTTTCAGGCTTGCATGGGGTTTCATAGGTAAGTACCCTCTTGAAGTTTAGTTGGCTCAACCTGTCCTAGAAATAGTAACCGGGTTCTAAGGAGCTCAATATCACTGGATTATTTTCTGTGTTCATTGTTTCAGTTTAGCCACTTTACTGGCAACCGAAATATTCCAAGAAAACAACCCTCAATGAGTGTAGTATCGAGTATCTACCAACTTCGGACTGCACCAAAGCCGGTCATCTCACTACTCCTAAAAAGGCCAAGTTGGTCAAGTAAAGGTTCTAAAAGTCCATTAGTGCTTCATGACATCACTCAGCGGTCCCGTATTCTCTTTGATTAACTCAAAGGCTACCGGTACCCACAAATATGTCGCACTAATATAGCTATTGCTTCAACCATGTCGGTATACCCCGCACAGTTTCCACAATGTATTGATGTTTACCTATGAATGTTTCCCAAATCCGGGTAGAGGATTCAAACCCAAACAATAGAACCAAATGTAAAGCAATCAAGTCAAACAAGATAAGCATATAAAGGTGATCTAAAACCCTAAGGTAACCCCACTTTCACCTGTCCCCAGCAGAGTCGCCAGTTCTGTGATGCGGTGGGAGAACTGACTTGAGGTTTTGTGTTTGTGTTCGCAAATGTTTCGGTTTAGCAAGAGTCGCCACCGACTTTTTATTTTATCCAAAGGAAAGGTCAAAAAGCACAGGAAAGACCTTTGAGATGTTTTCTTGGGTTCGGGGGGTAGATTATGAAAAGGGAAGGTGCTAGCACCCTTTTCATCCATGGTTTTCCATGGGCTCTTAGTTACTTGTTTAGATCACTTGATTTTGCTTTTCAATTGTTTGAAATGGTGCTTTGGTGTGTGGTTTTGAAAGTATTTTGAAAAGAGGCCTTTGTCTAGGCAACCTTTGTAATGATTCTTGTTTGAATGTATACAAAGGTGTTTGTCTTTTGAAAAATGTTTCAATGTTTGAAAGTTTGGTTTGGGGAAAATGTTTTGAAATTTTGTATTTGTTTGAAAATAGCAAGGATGGTTTGCAAGTTTGATCAAGTAACTAGGAGTCGTCTACCCTACTCAAAGATCTTTCCTACACATTTTTAACCTTTTGACATTATTGTTTTACCATTGTATTTGGTAAACAACCTTGTATTTGGATGTTAAACGGGACGGGCGTGGGTCATCGTATGACCATGATAGCAATGGTGCTAAGTATCTTAGCAAGTTTTTTTTAGGGTCTAGATCATTTTTGTATAGACAACCATGATAGCGTCATCGAGGGACTATGATCTTTTATTTTTGATTTATTTTGCCAAGATACCTAGCATGCATACCATGGCCATTTTTAAGGCAACAAGTGGATGAAACCCTAGGGGTGCTTGTATGCATTGTGTTATCCTTTTTTATGCATTTTTGTCTTGTATTTAGTCATGCTATTTGTTTGATTTTTGGTCTTTGCATACAAAACCCTAATTTACAATCATGGCATATTAAAGCGATAAAATGCGTAAAGTAAATCTAAGAGTATTACAACATTATTATGGGGAGGGGGTACAAGTTTGAATAAGGGGATATTGCTCAAAAAATAAATCCTAAAACTATTATTACAACCAAATTGAAATATTGCACAAATAAATAAATAGGCAAATATTTAAATATGCAAATAAATGTAAATATGCACAAAGGATGTTTTTGTATTTATTTTATGTATGTAAAATAAATTATTTATGTATTAAAAAATAATAAAATAAAAATGATTATTTTTGGAAAGGGTGAAAACCCTAATTTTTGGTTTTAAAAGAAAATATATTATATTATTTATTTATTCATTTTTATATACAAGGAAATAATAAAAATAATATATATAAAATATTAAAAAATAAAATATGTGAGGAAATATTATTTTATATGTATAATATAATAAAATAAAAATATGTAAGTATTTTAATATTATTTACAAATTTATTTAAGAAAATAAAAGTATTGTTATTTAATAAACTATTTTTATGTCCAAAAAATAATATAAAATAATAAAATAAAAATGCAAAAATTAAGAAAATATTTTTGGTGATTTTTAATATTTAGAAAAAATAAATAAAGTCATAAAATATAAAAGAAATGAAAAATATGCAAAAAAATAAAGAAATGGGCCAAGGGGGTGCAAAAAGCAGAATGGGGGGTGTCAAAAGTAGAAGCAAGCCAGGCCCAGCCCAACTCACTTCGTCCATGTCCTTGGAACAAAAACGCGCGCCCTGTTCTTCAAATTTGTATCTCCTGCATACGTGCTTAAAAACAAAATCTTGCAACATGAAAGTTATAGCTCATCATCACACGATTCTAATGATATAAAAAACGTGATCTAACTCTCAAAGACCAGAGAGAATTTCATTGGCCCTAAATTCTGACCTAGTTTTTTCTGCATGTTCATCATCCAAATTCTCCTAGCTCAGTTAATATAAATACAAGCTATGCATATGTACAGTTCAAGGACATTAAGGGCTACATTTTTGCTTCACAAACCTAAGCCTAATGATTCCTAAATAAGGAGATAGAAGTTTGAAAATTACCTGTTTCAGTCAAGTTCGAATATGGCAATGTAGGAGTTTTGGATGAGGCCGAAAGGTCGTGTTAGCTTGCCTGAAGTTCACTCAACCTTTCCCAATGCTTGGCTTGCCTTGAACTTGCCTGAATGTGCTTGTAGAACTCAACCTGCAAAGCTTCAAAGTGAAAATGGTGAAGTGTGAAAATGGAGTTACAGTGGATGGACAGGTGCTTGGATAGTTTAGGTGTATTGTTTAGAATGTGTTTGAAATGATTCCAATCAAAATGCACGAGGGGATATGGATTTGGCCAAGATTTTGCAGTGGTTGCCCTGTTTGGGCAGAAAATGGGTTTTTTGTGCTTAAGGGTGTTTGAGATGCTATGAGCTCGTGTTTATGGCTTGGTATATTATGCTTAAGTTGTTTGAAATATGCACAAGACTTGGTTTTAACAGATACAAGAGATATGCTGACTTTTGCAAGTTACTTGCTTTTGAAGCAAAAGTTGAAATGACAAAGCTTAAGGGTTGTACTTGCTAGCTCAAGGCCTGCACATAGTTGGTGAACTTTGCCTGATATTTGTGGAGTTGGTTTGCAGCAAAAGGCTAGGTCCATGGCTCAAGATAAACAAAGTTACATAAAGTGAACTTTATCAAAGTAGCAATGTTATCTTTTTGCCATTTTTGGATTAAACCTTTGTACAAAGCTTCCAAGACAAAAACAATGCCACGTCCAATGGGCTATTCACGAGGGCTTCGTCAGAAGCCGCATCAAGGGTCGTCCTTATGGAATAAAGGAGACCATTATAGAATGTATGGATTATCATCCACTTCTCAAGCCCGTGGAAAGGTCAAAGTCTCAATAGATCTTTGAAACTCTCCCAAGCTTCAAACAAAGATTCACCTTTCTCTTGTCTGAAATTATTTATTTCGCCCCTCAGCGGAAAGTACCACGCAAGAAAAGTTACTTTCAATTGTGCCAAAGAAGTAATGGAATTGAAGGGAAAACTTTGGAGCCAAGCTCGTGCACGGTCTCTTAGTGAGAAAGGGAATAATCTCAAATGGATAGTGTTTTGATCAAAACCATTAGCCTTGATGGTGCCATAGTTGTAAACAAAGATAAATGCAAATTTAGGTTATCTGAAGGTAACCCGACAAATTGGTTTTATTGAACCATGCCTATTAATGAGGGCTTAATCTCAAAATCGTTCGCCTCGATAGGCGGATGCACAATACTACAGTGTGGTTCCTTTTCTGTAGGAACCACGTAGTCCTTCAATGGTTTTAAATCGACAATGGGGGAAGCCATTATAAGCTATCTTTGAACTCGGTGTCTTTCTCGTAAAAGATGCTCGGGATCGTCAACGGGTTCGAATGAAATGTCAGCAGAACGCGTTCTTCGCATAAATAGAAAAATAAAACTCTAGTCTCTACAGTGATCCAATAGAACTTCAATATCAATGCAATTGGTCCCCGACAATGGCACCAAAAACTTGATACGCCGCAAGTGCATGGCTAATGTCAGAGTAGTAAAAAAGTATCTAATCCACAAGGACCAATGGTTGATTACCGAATTCTATTAAACCTTTGTAAATCTAGAGTGACAGAATATTTAGAGGTGGTTTACTTAAGTGAAAAATCACTTAGGTGAAAAACAACTTATTTCCAAAAGCACTTTTGAAAATAACTTAACTGTGAATAACTTGAAGATATTATAAAACAAACAGGATTTAGGGTCATTATCCCTTACTCTAACATTTCTATATGGTCAAACTAATCATGCTGCAAGGAATTTCGACGCGAATTATAGAAAAATAGATTTTATAGATAACACCTGCTTTCGCCAGCGTGTTATCTTGATTTCGATAAATAATTTGTCAACTTTCTCTTGTTCGAAGTCATTTATCGAAACCTCGATGTTATTGCATAATCTATTACGATGGGGCTTTTCTCAATCTCTTTCGAGTACTTTCCTATCATCGGATTCAATTGTTTAAAAATTTGTTTTCGGGTATTGATACAAGTCCTTTCGGAACATTATCGAAACCTGAGAACTTTTTACTTTCGTAACAAAGGGAGATAAAAACTCAGATTCTTAAAATAATCATTTGTTTAATTCCTTGCATCACAATAGTATAATCATATAGATAATCATGAGTAGGTCTCATGAATCTTAATCCCTAAAAGACTACTCACTTATGGTGAGGGATAAATTAACTGAAGTGATTTCTAGATTCATAAATAACATGATGAAAACAACTATAATGATTAAAGTATGCAATAGAATAATAAAAGTAGAATAAAAACTTGAATAGAATTTGGAATTGCAATAAGGGTTACTTGCTCCAAGGGAGATTTTTACAGAGAGAGTAACTTTGCAGAAGAAAATAATTCTACGATAAAACTTAAAAATATCATTTCAATCCCTCTTAAGGGATTTTATACTGTTACAATATGAAACATCCCATAAAACTAAATAAGTGTCAGATACCAAAATCAGGGACAAGAATCTCCCGAAAAAGGAAAGAAAATAAGACAGTGCCCCTCCTGTTACGGGTCGTAACAAGCGTTACTGGTGCCCGTAACAGGCCCCAAGCTCTTGCACTTTGCGTGCAACTTGGAAGCTTCAGTCAACCATCCTGTTACGGGCTATAATATGCATTACGAGTGCCCATAACAGGCCCCTGTATTTTGTATTGGGCATGAAACAAAGGTCAATCAGCATGGGCTCCGTTATAGGCCGTAACACGCGTTACGAGTTGTAGCACGCGTTACGGGAGCCTGTAACAGAGCTCTGATTTTTGTACTGGAGAAATTTGGACTTTGCTCTTTTCTTTGATTTTCATCTGAAACGATTCCCTTTTCTTTCGATACGACCATAAGGACCTGAAAATGACATAAACATGATACCAAGGCATAAAATCCAGAAAAATAGAAGAAATATAAACAAAATACGATAAAAGTGTGATTAAATCAAAAGTATAAAATGGTATAAAACACACTTATCAATGTCCGCGAGAAGAAAGAAATTGAATTTCTAGAACTGAAACAGGGAGAATTGTTAGTGACTGAATATGCTGCCAAGCTCGTGGAATTGGCGAACTATTATCCTAATTACATCAAGACGACTGCTGAGTTTTCAAAGTGCGTAAATTTTGAAAAAGGGTTGCGCTCATAAATCAAGAAGGTAATTGAGTATCAGCGGATCCTTAAATTTCCGGATTTGGTGAATAGTTGCAAAATTTATGAAGAGGATAGTAAGGCTCACTACAAAATCGTAACTGAAAGAAGAAGTAGACAATAACAGAATCGTGGGAAGCCTTACAATGCTCCAAATGACAAAGGAAAATAGAAGGTTACTGATGGTAGGAGAACAACTGGTGGAGGTGCTTTTACTGACATTGTGTGTTACAGATGTGGGAAGCTAGGTCATCAAAGTAATGCATGTATTGGAGAAGTGAATAGGTGTTTTCGGTGTGGTAAGACTAGGAATGAGGTAGATGACCGCAGACACAAGGCATTGATATGTTTCAACTGTGGTGAGGAAGGACACATCAATACTTAGTGCTAGAAACCGAAGAAAGCTCAAATTGGTGGGAAAGTTTTTGCTTTAGCTGGAACTCAGAAATCTAGGGGAGACCATTTGATTAGAGGTATTTGCTTAATTAATAGTACTCATTTAATTACTATTATCGATACTGGGGATACTCATGGTTTTATTATTGTTGACTATGTGAAAAAGTTTTGTCTTGTGTTATCTGCTATGAAGGAGATGATGGTTGTCGATACTCCAGCTAAGGGATCTGAGACCACTTCTCTTGTACGTTCGAAGTTCCCTTTGTCAATATTCGACAAAGACTTTATTGTAGACTTAGTTTGTTTACCGTTGAGTGGTCTAGACATAATTCTAGGTATGAACCGGTTGGAATACAATTATGTTCATATTAACTGTTACAACAAATCTGTGCAGTTTTCTACTCCTGATGAGGAAGAGGAAGATGGATTCTTATCTACTAGACAGTTGAATGAATTAATGCAAGATGAAACTCTGGGGTTTTCTTTGATGGCGTCCTTATCTATTGAGAATCAGACTGTTATTGATGAGTTGCAAGTGGTGCGTGAATTTCCTGAAGTTTTCTGAGATGATATTATAGACGTGCCACCAAAGAGAGAAGTAGAGTTTTCTATTGATCTTATTCTGGGTACCAAACTTGTTTCTATGGTACCCTATCGAATGTCAACATTTGAATTGGCAGAATTGAAGAGACAACAAGAAGACTTACTTGGGGAGCTCTGGTGTTGCTTGTAAAGAAGAAAGATGGCAGTATGAGAATGTGAATTGATTATCGACAGTTGAATAATATGACAATAAAAAACAAGTATCCACTTCCAGGAATAGATGACTTGATGGATCAATTGATGGGTGCGCGTGTGTTTAACAAGATTGATTTAAGATTGGGATATCACCAAATTCGAGTAAAGGATGAGGTCATTCAGAAGATGACTTTCAAAACTCGGTATGGACATTACGAATATTCAGTGATGCCCTTCGGTGTTACTAATGCGCCGAGAGTGTTTATGGAGTATAAGAATCGTATCTTTCGCACTTATTTGGATGGGTTTGTGGTAATATTCATTGACGATATCTTAATATATTCCAAATGAGAAGAAGATCATATTGAACATCTACGGATTGTATTGCAATTGTTAAAAGAGAAAAAGTTATATGCGAAGTTGTCAAAGTGCGAGTTTTGGTTAGAGAAACTTAGTTTTCTTGGTCATGTCATTTCTGGTCGTGGAATTATTGTAGACTCATCCAAGGTAGATGCAATATTGTAGTGGGAAACTCCAAAGTCAATTACTAAAATTAGATGCTTTTTGGGTTTGGTTGATTATTATAGAAGATTCATTGAAGGTTTTTCTAAGTTGGCACTTCCGTTGACTCAACTGACTTGTAAAGGAAAATCATTTGTATGGGATATCCAGTGTGAAGAAAGTTTTACCGAGCTAAAGGAAAGATTGACGACAGCTCCGATTTTGATATTACCCAATCCTGAAGAATCGTTTATTTTATATTGTGATGCTTCTAAATTTGGTTTAGGTGGTGTGCTCATGCAGAATGATAAAGTAGTGGCCTACGCGTCAAGGCAATTGAGGATTCATGAAAGGAATTACCCTACTCACGATCTTGAATTAGTTGCAGTGGTGTCTGTACTAAAGATTTGGAGGCATTACCTTTATGGTTCCATATTTGAAGTGTTTAGTGATCATAAAAGCTTAAAATATTTGTTTGATTGGAAGGAATTGAATATGAGGCATCGCAGGTGGTTAAAAATGATGAAAGATTACAAATTTGGCTTAAACTATCATCCAGGTAAGGCTAATGTTGTGACAGATGCTTTAAGTCGGAAGTCATAACAAATGTATTCCATGATGGTTAAGGAATTAGAGTTGATCGAGCAATTCAGAGACATGAGTTTAGTATGTGAAGTGACACCGCAGAGTGTGATGTTGGGAATGTTGAAGATCAACAATGATTTCATGAATAATATTAAAGAAGCTCAAAAATTGGATGTCAAATTGGTAGATTTGATGGTTGGAAGCAATCATTCTGAAGATGGCGAATTCAAGGTAGACGCACAGGGTGTGTTGAGATTCTAGAATAGAATTTGTATTCCTGACGACTCTGAGATGAAAAAGATGATCCTGGAAGAAAGCCATAGAAGTAGATTGAGTATTCATCCAGGTGCGACTAAGATGTATCAAGACTTGAGGAAGTTATTTTGGTGGCCCGGATTGAAACATGATGTGGTGCAGTTTGTGTATGTTTGTTTGGCTTGTCAGAAGTCGAAAGTCGAGCATCAGAAGCCTGCAGGGTTGTTGGAACCGTTAGATGTTCCAGAATGGAAATGAGATAGTATATCCATGGACTTTATGACAGGATTGTCAAACCCTCCAAGAGGATATGATGGGATTTTGGTGATTGTGGATAGGCTAAATAAGTCAGCTCATTTTATTTCAATGGATATTAGTTTTTCGGTACCAAGGTTAGCAGAGATTTATATTCGTGTAATTGTGAAGCTACACGGTGTTCCGTTAAGTGTTGTATCCGATAGAGACCCAAGGTTTACTTCTGATTTCTAGAAGAGTCTGCGGGATGTGTTGGGTTATAAATTGAGATAGAGTTCTGCGTATCACCCACAAACAAATGGTCAGACAGAGACAACTATTCAATTGTTAGAGGATTTGTTGAGAGCTTGTGTTCTTGAGCAGGGAGATACATGGGACAATTAACTTCCACTGATTGAGTTCACTTATAACAATAGTTTTTATTTTAGTATTGATATGATACCTTTTAAGGCATTGTATGGTCGGAGATGAAGAACGCCTTTGTGTTGGTACGAATCTGGTGAAAGTGTGATGCTCGGACCAGAAATTGTACGAGAGACTACGGAAAAATTGAAGTTAATTCGAAAAAAGATGAAAGCTTCGTAGAGTAGATGAAAAAGTTACCATGAAAAGCAAAGAAGGACCTTGAGTTTCAAGAAGGACATCATGTCTTTTTGAGAGTCACCCCAGTGACCGGTGTTGGGCGAATATTGAAATCAAAGAAATTTACTCCTCGATTTATTGGCCCGTATCAGATTTCGGATAAAGTGGGAATTGTTGCTTATAGGGTGGCCTTACCACCTAACCTTTAGAATTTGCATGATGTGTTCCATGTGTTGCAACTTCAGAAATATATTTAAGATCCATCTCATGTAATTTTGACGGATGACATTAAAGTGAGGGATAATCTTACGGTAGAGACTTTACCAGTGAGGATCGAAGACCGTGAAATAAAGAAGCTGAGAGGCAAGGAAATTCCTCTAGTGAAAGTAGTTTGGGAAGGAGCAGCTGGAGAAAGTATGATGTGGGAGTTAGAGAGCAAGATGTGGGAGTCTTATTCAGAATTGTTCACATAAGGTAATTTCCGGGGACAAAAATATTATAAGTGGGGGAAGAGTTGTAACGTTCCATTTAAATATTTAGTCACTATTTATTGATTCTGAATTAGTTTGGTATTATTCAGATGGATTTATTTTTTTGGGTGAAATATTGATAATAATGGAATTGAGGGGCAATACTATTACTATTAATATTATAGTTATTATTAATATTATTATTAATATTGTTATTAATATTATTATTAATATTAATATTATTATTATTATTAGTTAGTATTAGTAATAATAAAATACAATTAGAAGACGGTTAGACCTATTAA
Source organism: Vicia faba (assembly GCA_948472305.1). Taxonomy (NCBI): domain Eukaryota; kingdom Viridiplantae; phylum Streptophyta; class Magnoliopsida; order Fabales; family Fabaceae; genus Vicia; species Vicia faba. The sequence goes on along the minus strand of OX451740.1, from coordinate 407,900,809 downwards.
GAATATTACTGTCAGGTAGAAACAAAGAAGAGAAAAGAAGGGAAGAACTAGGGCAAGGGTAAATTCTCCATTGTTGAAGAATCAAATATGAAAATTAAGGTAAAGGGGTGAATGGGTTCTCTAAATGGTCATATTAAAATGAGAGAGTAGTGAGGGTTCCTTTCCCTCTTTAGGTTTTTCATGAATGAATTGATGAATGTCTCATTAGTTTGATTTATGTATTTCTATGTGACTTTTGTATGGAATTCATAATTTAATTGATGCTATGAACATGTTGCTATTGTTGATTTTGTTGTTGTTGTGTTGTTCACGAAATCCCAGATCTGGAAAATTATAGATCTAGGAATGTGACGAAAATTGAAGAATTGGATGTAGAAACTCACTACAACATTTAGGCTCTCCAGCAACAATTGAAAAACGTTGCCAGAACTCTGAAAATCGTTGCCTAAAACAATAGGGGACGTTTTCTAGGCGTCTCCTGTGCGAGCGTTGCCTATTGTTTGAGGCGATGTTTTTTTTATGTTTTTTGGGAACGCTTTTAAAAAACGTCGCCTATAGTAAAGGAATAGGGGACGATTATTTACGGCCTCTGAGACAACGTTTTTTAAGCGTTGCGTTGCCAAATTCGGCTACAATTAACAATCGTTGCCTTAAACCTGAATCAGGAAGGTCGTTTTTGAAGTGTAGCCATAGCTTATAGGTTGTTGTTTTATAGTGTCCACATAAAATATACAATTTTGCAATTATTATCAAAATAATATAGTCAATAATAATTGGATTCAAAAATAATATTGATTATATAACTTAAACCATACATCCATAAAAGTTGTAATATAATAAAATCGAGTTCAAACTTTAATTCAAGATATAGTATATAGAGTACACAAAATGTCTAACGTAACAATATTACTTTTAATACTTTGAAGTATGACCCTAGTAAAATAACTAAAAACATAGTTCAGCAAAAGAACAAAAATCATATTTCAAGTTTAATGCTTTCAACTACAAGCCAAAAAAAAGACATCATCCAACTCATTCAAGTTTGTCTTCTAGGAATAAAGCATCCAGATCGTCCTCTTGAAATTCGTTAGATATGTCATCCTCCATAAATTCTTCATCTACGTCGTCCTCTTGAAATTCACTATCTATATCCTCCTCTTGAAATTCATCATCTAGATCTATGTCGTCCTCTTGAAATTCGTCATCTACGTCGTCCTCTTGAATTTTATCATTTAGGTCGTCCTCTTGAATTTTATCATTTATGTCGTCCTCTTGAATTTCATCATTTATATCATCCTTTTCAACATCTTCATTGATACATTGCTGCATAAGAAAATAAAATAAAACACATTAACCACAAGTATTTTTGGTCCAAAACACATTAACCATAAGTATTTTTGGTCCAAAGGACAACTAAAGCAACCAATTATGCCAGTAATTACATAAAAAGTCACAACACACTTAATATAAAAAATAAATGAGAGAAAAAGCTACAAAAGATATTATGAATTTACATATCCTGATTCCTCGATGCATGTCAATGGCCGAGATGGATGAAAGGTCAGGTTTTTCTGCCATGCAAAAACCCAAACGCTGGAATTGAGCTGGTATGCCAAACATAGTAGCTAGATTTTTCTACATAGTAACAATAAGACAGGAAAATCAAACCATACACTATAAATTACATAATTAAAGGCATAAAAACCTGGAAGATTCAGATGAAAATTTTTACTCTTTCCAACTAAAGCATCTGATTTTTATATAATTATATATTTAAAGTTTTTAGTGCAACATATCAAAATTTTCACACCACTATTGACCAAATCAAAAGATATATGATATTAAACTATGATATATCTAATGGATCTAATAAATGGGGTGAATTTCATATAAATAATTAAATAATAATGTGGCTGATAAAGATGGTGATGATGATACCTTAAAATAATTAAATGATGTAACCTTTGTAACATGGAAACTTTTCACCTTGTCAAGGGCCACAAGATCAAAAGTTATATCCTTTCCAATTTGTTTTTCTAGGTCTTCATATTTCACCACCTAAGTATTATATGTTATGGTTATTGGATATGAAAACATGATTATATTTTTTCCCTTTTTCTTTCAAAATGATAATTAATAATTAAAACATATAAGAGAACTTACATTAGAATATTAAGTGGAAGATTTAAATATTTGTACAAAATAAAAAGAGCTAAGATCAATCTCCAATAGAATAACCTCAGCATTCAGACTCTCTTTTTGAATATTCTCTCTCACTTCTCTCCCTCTCCGGAAATACCAAGATTTTTGTCGCTTTCAGCGTCATATGCAAGGATAACCTGCTTGAATGCATAAATGAGTTATTTAAAAGATAGTACAACTAACCAACTTGTACATAAACATATTACCATTAGCATAATAAAATTTAGAACCAAATCCTCACCATATGATACAGGCTGCGCAAATCATGAGTTAAGAGAAATTGGCGGAGTTGATTCATTTCACCACTTCAGTTAGCAATGATGTGTCTAACAGAAGCTTGAAGCACTTTAGATCCAATTGTGCAGCTGATTCATTTTCAACCAAAATTGAATCATTGTAAATTGCAGAAAAATATGCTACTTGGTGTAGTTGATGACTTAAATCTGCATAAAATAGAATACTAATAAACTATCTACTAAGATCTAACGGTATATTAGTGTTGTTTCCAAAATATAATTGTTTAATAAATAAACAAAACATTCATAATTTTTTAACAAAGTTGTAATGAGTTTCGGTTCCTACTCAAAGAAAGATAGGAATATCGTGTTGTGGTGGTTGCTTAAAAATTGTACTGACTTGTGAGATTTTTTCTGGAACAATGCTACTTGAGTACTCTTTTCCAACCAAACTCCCCATCTTTAAGAAATAACTATTCCTACAAAAATGAGGTTTTGATGTCAAATTCCTATATCATATACAATACAACATTGTAAGATTCACAAGCCAAAAACAAATTATAGCTACAATATGATAACATTTCCACTCAGTTCTAACAGTAACGATGTTACTAATAGCCGATTGCAAATTTTCCAGCAAATCCAATATGAGATATAAGCGAAAATGAATATACATGCAAAGCATTCTTTAATATCTAAGAATTGATTTTGAACCATGATAACTTGTTGAAGTCAAGCAATTAAAATGCAGTGTGATCCCAAGTCCAAACACCATTTTTAAGGCATTAATTTCAAATAAGATAGTTCTCAGTATAAAAGAAATTATAAAAAAAATTGTAATTTGATATACGACGAGATGTGAACATGAGCAGTACAACTCTTCCATGACTTTTTACGAACATAAGTTGTTGAAATCGGCATCATCATTAGTTATTGAAAACAACCAATAAATCATGCAAAATAGCACTCACTAAGCACAAGTTTTGAGTTTTGAGTTTCTTACCTTTCCACCAGAAGAACTACTTTCCATGAAATCATGTTTGAAGTTGCTAATAGCAGCATTCAACCAATGTGGAGCTTTAGCAGCAACAGAAGACCTTAAGAACAAAATTCCGTCAATTTTGGATAAGTAAAATCGAGGGGCGAAGGAAATATTTCGGGCAAGTAGAAGCGGAGATGGTTCAACATAGATAAATACTTAGGATACCGAAACTTAGGATTCCGAAACTCATCAAAGCTTCTCGATTAAAATAACTAAAATAATTATCTATATTCAATGACATACGCATACAAGCTTAAAAAAATGTTTAATGAAACACTAAAAAGATAGCTATCATAACAAAGGCAAAGAAATTACCATAACACATCTTATTAGAAAGCAGGTGAAACAGATGGCTGTAACAGATCCGACCTGTAATACACATCCCGTGTTCCGTAAATACAAGTAATATTGAAATGACAATGCATTTTGTTATATGTTTGTAACAGAACAGAAGATGAAAAAGTAGAAAGGGGTTATAGACCCAAACTACAACATTTAATATAGAGTTGCTAATCAGAAAACGGGCAGGCTAGACAAAGCTGATTACACAAATGCATGACTCATTCCTGCCCATCATTTGCTTGAAGATTCAGCAGTGAGTCATATTTTGAATTTCACAGAGGAAAAACTAGACATGAGATAAAGAAACGGGTAACGGAGGTAAAGGGTTCACATGGTTTATCCTATAAGTATGACGATGAACAAAGGCAAGAGAGAAACATGTTATGGGATTGGAGAATTTAGATAGTGGTCTTCTCGTTCACGGTCCCAACAGACAGTTAAGTAGCTATCTTTCATTTTGAGTTAACTGGAAGTGATTTTGGACTTACTACAAATGCAAGAAATTAAGCCCCTTTCTATCAAATAGACACACTGAGAAGAAAGAGCTCATACCTCATGAAGTTTCTTTCTTCTCCCTTTAGATTCAATTGGGAAATGCCTCAGCATGCAAAATAATCTAAAAACATTTAATAAGTACAAGGCAGAAATAAGAAAGACTGTCCAGGTTAACCATCTATCACCACAAAGTAAATGAAAGAGAAGCTGCAGCGATATTTCATAGATCATTGCAACTTCCAAGTAGACAAGACGCAGAAGATTCACCTTCCTCCATATAGCAAACTTCCTCATATGTGACATGTTCGATGGAGTTCTCCCCTTTAACTCGACCTTCCTCATTCGTAGTTGACAATACCCTGGATACTACACGTTCCCCTGTTTTCACAAAGTACAAATCTAGGTCAACCAAACAATTAGAATAGACAGTAATTAAAAAGCAACAAACAGAACCCCGAAAGAAAATGGTAGGGGAAAATTATCGAGTATGGCTCATCGGTTGTTCATTATTTCCGTTTATTGTTTCTTTACTCTTTCTAACAAAAATAATCAAACCAAAGGAAGAACCGAGAACATACCTCGAAGCAAATTATTACTGTTTGAAGAGTTATCTGAATATACAATCCCAACCGGTTCCTTAACGATGGTAGATTGTTGTTTGTTGCAATTGTTCGTAAGGGTGGAAATCGATGGTGGAGGGATTCGTGAGCGGAAGATAGAAGAAAGGGGGTTACAGTGATGTGTGAAGGGTAACGACGCTGTGAGTAGAAGGGGAAACGAAAGGGAGTATGTTGATTCGTGTTAGGTTTTGATGGGGAGTGATGGTATGATGTGTTGTTATTGTTTGTTGTGTAGAAGAAGAGAAATGATTAAGAAGAGGGGTGGTTACTGTTTTTGTTGATTGGGTGTTAGGAAGAGAGAAGAGGGAGATTGGTGTGGATTACTCAGTTGTGGGTTCTTGTTGTGTGATAACAAAGAAAAAAGATTCTATTAAAAATAGAAAAATTCTTGTTTAATTGAAATATATATAAGTTTTAGACTAATAAATATATATATATATATATATATATATATATATATATATATATATATATATATATATATATATATATATATATATATATATATATATATATATATATATATATATATATATATAATTTTTTATTTTCTGTTTAATTGAAATTTTTTATTTTTAAATTCCTGTGTTAGAAAAAAAAAATTATATATATTAATAATGTTTAGAGAAAAATATTTGTTTTTTAGTGTATAAGTTTTAGAGAGAAGATTGCCACCAAAAATTTGATAATTCTAAAAAAAATTATACAACATTTCAGAAATGTAGCCTTTTATTAGAACTAATGTAACAATCTAAAAATGTCCCCAAAAATATTTTAGGGGACAATTGTCAAACATTGCTAAAGAAATAATATTTTAACGCTCTAAAATCGTCCCCAAAAGCAGTTAAGGGCACAATTAACAACCGTTGGCAAAAAAATAAAAGAGTATCGCTCCATAAACGTCCCCAAAAATATTTTAGGCGACGATTATCAAGGGTTGCAAACATATTTTTGACAACAATCGTAAATCATTGCCTATATGAATTTAAGGCAACAATTTCTACATGTTACCTAAAAAAGTGTTGCCAGAGACAACAAATGTTGTAGTGACTGTTGTAGATTCATAGGATGATGAAATTAGATGAAGACTTTATGTTGTTAGGAGTAGAAACACTATTTTGGACCCAAAATCGGAGGTTGAAAGTACTCAAAACGAGTAGAAAACGAACTGGTGCGATTGTAGAAAATTTTGTGTAGCAGACTGGCCATACACGTATGATACGCATATGGGGGACGTCCCAGAGGGCCATACACGTATGGTATGTGCCCTGTCCCCGAGCCATCATGGTCAACTTCCTGAATGCATATGGAACGCGTATGAGAAGAAGGTCATACGCGTATGGACTAGCCAGTACGCGTATGGAGATCTGGGAGGGGTTTTGAAGGGGAAAATCCCCTCTGGTCATACGCGTATGTGATTGGGCGTTGGAGTGAAATGCGCATGATACGCGTATGAGATGGACGAGGGAGAATTCGAACGCGTATGTACACGTATGGGCAGGCTAATGTGCAGAAAATCCAGTTTTCACGATTTCTTTCCTGTTTTCGCGTGCAGTGCAGTTCCCTTTGATTCTTAAGGACTAGTATGATTTAGGTAGGTATAGGAAGGCTAGTAATAGTGGGAAATAGGAATAACACATGAGACTTTGTTGAATTGCTTAATTTTATTTCATGATGATAATGACGTTGTAACACCCCGTTTTTGATTAAATGTTAATTCGGTTATTTGAAATAAAAATATTCATAATGATAAAATACTATTTTGAGTAATATTAATTTGGTGTGTAGTAATATTTGACTTTGTTTGATTAATTGGCATGATTAGGTTTATATAGAATAAATATTATTTAATGTAATATTGTTTAATAGGGTTATATATTATAATTTGAATTAAATAATTGTTGGGGCCAAATTACAATTTTAGAAAGATAGAGGGAGGAAAGTTAGTAGTAGAAAGGGGGTTTTATAAAATAGAAAAGGAGAGTTAGTAAGAGAAGGAAGAAAAGGGGAGAAAGAAGAAAGAAAAGAGGAGAAGAGGAGAAAGAGAGCTAGGCTTGGAGTTGCAACATCTCCATCATCTTGTTTCAAGAAAACCCACACCAAGGTAAGGGGTTTGATTCTCTATCTCATATTGTTAGGTTTTTGTATGATATATTTTGGAATTAGGGGTAAAAATTGATAGTTGATTTTTTAGGGTTTTGTTGGTTGATTGTTAGAATGGTTTAGAAAAGTTGGATTAGGAGTATGGTTTGTGGGTGTATTAAGTGCTAGCTTGTGGAAATTAAGAGTATTGAAATGGGAAAGAAAACCATGGTAGTTGAATGGGAAAAACTCAAAAGAGTGGAGTTTTCACGCAGGCCTCACAACACGGGCCGTGTTGCAGCACACGGGTGCCCGTGTTGCTGCTCTGACTTGGCATTTCTTGGCTCGTTCTGGTGGCCTCTCAACACGGGCCGTGTTGCAGCACACGGGTGCCCGTGTTGATGCGTTTGTAGCCTCCAAAATTCTAATTTTCACACTTCCTTTAGAACCCGTTTGTGTTCCGATTTCGGTAGATTCGTCGACGGAGCAAGTTGCTCTGAATCCAAAGAAAATTGACGTGCTAGTGTAATCCGACGTGTAGCTTGACGTAGTGAAGTTCGTCTTGCGAAATTTCGACTTTTAAGAATCGACCCGATTTTAGTGCGAATGAAATAAGTTGAGTTTAATGCCGAATCTAACCGTTCGAGTTACATTCCGGTGACTCGATCGCGATGAGAAACATTGAGAATAATGCCGGTTCATTGATAATGACTTTATGTTGAAATATACTTTCCGATTTGGAATTGTTGATAGTTGATGGTTTATGTTTTGGTTGAGTAAGTAATCTTGTTTGTATACATTTTACTTGACGTTGAGATTGATAAATTATATGTATGCATGCATGTACAATAGTTGATGTTCCATTGGTTGGATTTGATGGCATGTGTATGTTAAGATCATTGTGAGTCTTAATTGCATGCATTGGTTATATTGTACATTGCATGGCATGGTGGTCTTGAAACAGATACGGTGGAACTTTGGGTCCACAATATCTAGACGGTGACCCTATTGTGGGAAAAGACGTAGTGACCTTGATCCGGAAGGGAAACATAGGTGGTGGAACTTTGGGTCCACAATATCTAGACGGTGACCCTATTGTGGGAAAAGACGTAGTGACCTTGATCCGGAAGGGAAACATAGGTGGTGGAACTTTGGGTCCACAATATCTAGACGGTGACCCTATTGTGGGAAAAGACGTAGTGACCTTGATCCGGAAGGGAAACATAGGTGGTGGAACTTTGGGTCCACAATATCTAGACGGTGACCCTATTGTGGGAAAAGACGTAGTGACCTTGATCCGGAAGGGAAACATAGGTGGTGGAACTTTGGGTCCACGAGTCGGTACCCGCATTTGCATACGTTGAGTCGTGTTGTGAGTCACATGTATAATTGTGCATGATATGTATGTGTGTTGATATGTTTGATTATGTGCCAATATTGTTGTTGTTTGAATTATGGTTATGTGCCAAGGATGTGAGTATTCGGATAATCGGTTTACATGGTTAATGTGTTGGAAATGGATTCCTTGAGTAAGGATGCTACAGGTGATAAAATGAACATGATCATTATGTATTGCTTTATTTATTGCCATTTCATTTACTTAAAATTACCTGTTATATGATTATTGGAATTCTTACCCTTTTGTTGGCCAATGCTTTTGATGGCATTGTGCAGGTACCGAGGACGGTAGCGCGAGACGCTAGCTAACAGATGCATTGGATTGCAATCTGTTTTATTTTGATTAGAGTCGAGTCGATGCTCTGGTAGTAACACATGGGGGGGGGGAATTTATTTAGTGTCGAACTCGATTATTTTGTATTTGGATTATGATGTATATAATCCTTATTCGTGTATATGATGTTTTGTATATGTGAGATTTGATAACATATGCTTATGTGAATTATGATGGCTTGATACCTTGAATTATGTTTTGATTCCTCCATAAATGGAGATGATGTGAAATTATGAAACTCCGTTGCGTTTGCACGAGAGAATGAAGTAAATATTTATAGTATGTTTGTTTTGTGTTGGAATGCTTATACTTTCAAACATACCCTGTCTGTTTTTCCTTAAAAACTTTGGAATGTGATGTGTGTTGTGGCATCCCTTCCGTGCAATTTTATTTCTCTGATTTTAATCTTTACCTTTAATTTGGGTATTTAGAAGGGGTGTTACAGACGTGGTGGCCCTGTTGGTGAATGTAGAAGGCTTATGCATCGTTGTCACATAGCTGTGTTGTTGCATGATAATAATGCGTATATTTCATTGGGGGGCTTATGCTCTGTTGTTGGCCTATAATGGCGTCGTGTTGAGGGTTTATGCTCTGGTGTTGTCTAATTGGCACTATGTTAGGGGCTTATGCCATGATGGTACCACATGCATTTAGTTAATGTTGGTCTCATTGCATTGTATTATTTTGAGTTGATGGTGTATTATGTGAATGGTGGATTATGTTGCGAAGTATGGTGTAATGTATGAATTGTGTGATTACTATCATAATAACACAACTTCACAAATAATCCAAAAATAATTTAATTAAATAATTAATTAAAATACGGGCGTTACAGAAGTTGAACGCGTATGTACACGTATGGGTAGGCTGATATCTAGAAAATTCAGTTTTCGCGATTTCTTTCATGTTTTCGCGTGCAGTGCAATTCCCTTTGATTCTTAAGGACTAGTATGACTTAGGTAGGTATAGGAAGGCTAGTAATAGTGGGAAATGGGAATAACATATGAGACTTTGTTGAATTGCTTAATTTCATTTCATGATGATAATGACGTGGCGACCTTATTGGTGAATGTATAAGGCTTATGTCTTGTTGTCACATAGTTGTGTTGCTGCATGATAATAATGCATACATTTCATTGGTGGGGGCTTATGCCATGTTGTTGGCCTGTAATGGCGTCATATTGAGGGCTTATGTCCTGGTGTTGTCCAATTGACACTATGTTAGGGGCTTATGCCCTGATGGTACCACATGTATTTAGTTAATGTTGGTCTCATTGCATTGCATTATTTTGTGTTGATGGTGTATTATGTAAATGGTGGATTATGTTGCGAAGTATAGTGTAATGTGTGAATTGTGTGATTACTATTCCTTAACATGTGATATTCACCGTATATTTATTGAATGAAATTCTCACCCCTTTTGTGTTGTTGTGTATGTGCTCCTTGGAGTGAGTGTTACATGATCGAATCTTAGAAGTCGTTCTGGTACGTAACACGGAAATTCGGAATTTTATTATGTTTTTGCATTATTTCATTTGTTATGTATCTTTCATTATACTTATATTAGACCATATATTTATGGAGTTTTATTTGTTGTTGAAGTTGTACTGATATGAAATTGAATTAATTTGATTATTTCGCTGCTGAATCGATTATTTTAAATGAATGAAATAATAAAATGAGAATTTTTTTTATTAATAACCATGTATTAAAAAAATATTTCGTAAATAACCGGGTTTCGGAAAAAATTACGCAAATAACCATGTTTGAGATGGCTCCACAAAGGAGGAGCCATCTCAATTGGCGCATGCACCTCCTTTTTTAAGGGAGGCGCCATCTCACTTGGCGCCTAAGTGCTTAGGGCATGCCCTAAGCCAAGTGAGATGGCGCCTATGTACAAAATTAGGGCAAAAAATATTTTTTTTTATTTTCTTTCCTGTGCGTTGCCTATTAGACAGAGATCCACAAAATGGATTTTTTATTTAAAAAAAAAATTTACATTCAACTGTTTTACATTAAAAGAATAGTAAAAAAAATGGATACAAAAAATACTGGGAAAAAAAAAGATACATCAGTGATCCCCCGGAACCCGGTAATGACCCCCGGTTCCGCATCCCCGTCCTCGCCTTTCTCTTGCTGGGTGCCGTCGCGTTTCCTGCTGCGGCAAGGTCGATGGCCCAGCAAATTCAATGCGATCCGAATCCATAAAATTAGTAAGATCTCCATATCTCGAAGATCCGCTCTGGTACAGTCGGTTACCCATGCCCTCAAAGTTTGGTCGTGTTGGCGGTGGGTGGGGTTCCATGGTTGGTCGGTAGCATTGGTCGTCTGAGTATGGGGGGTAGAAAGGAAACGGATCTTGGGGTGTTTGGTATTGTGGATGTTGGGTTGTTTGGTGATATGGTGGTTGATGGTAGGTTTGGTCGGCTTGGTCATAATCTTCTGACATTCCCATATCAGGGCTAAGGCTGGATGTTGAGGGCGCCATATTGGGATATGTGGAAGACTGAAATTGTGTCTGGGGTATGTGGGTGTGCTGGTATTGGGGTTGGTATTGTGGTTGGATTTGAGGCATATCCGGGTATTGGTAGTTTGGTGGTGATTGTGGTTGGTAGTACGACATTTGATTGTAGTTGTGTTGTGGTGGGGAATGTGGTTGTGTGTTTGTTGGTCTGTTTCTTCTTGGGGGTTGGTTTGAGGTTGATGGATTTTGGGTTTGTTGATGGGGAATCGAGGGTTGTGCCCATTGTGTGTGTGGGTCAACCAAGTACCTCGGATGAGACACGTGCATTTCTGGGTTACTAATCGACCTGTACCACGACATATATTGATCAGTGTGTCACATGTTACCTTGAGTAAGGAAAATCGGGGATTGCAAGATGTAGCGGTGACGCCTTTGCCACATTTTACACCATTCCGGAGCGAAGTCTTTCCAGTTGGTAAGACCCCATTGGGCGTCGACCCTTTTTAGATGCCAGGGGGACAAATCTGTTGGATCACTTGGTATCTCTTGATGCATTCCAAACTGCATCTTCACACAGTCGCTGTGGTGCATCTCCACAATGTTGAACCGAATGAGTGCAGTCTTTGCAGTCCAAGTTGCTGCATCCTCTGGGTTTGGAGAATGGCCCAAACCCAAATATGGTCTCCAGACGAACTGCGATAAAATTTAAATCAGGTTAGCGCAAAAGTAATGTATATATAATTAAAATGAACAAAAGTGAAAAGCTACGACGTACGTCATCTGGGCCTAAGTGATCCAACAGATTTCGGTAGAGTGCGACATTGAATCTTGGATTCTTGCCGTAATCCATACCCATCACGCAGTACCTAAAGGAAATGAGAAACATGTTATTTTTAGCATATATTTTGGAAAGAGCAGAATATTTATAAATGCTATAACTTAATGACTTACTTTGTTGCGTACGGGAAACCAAAAGTGTTGTTGTTGATGGGGTTTAAGGACTCCATCCTCCACCAACCCCAGGCTTGTAGTAAAAATGCGCACCCATAAAATGTACATTTTTCCTTGACTGCGTTTTTGCACAAGGAACTGTACAGGTGGGCTAATACTGCAGAACCCCAACTATATTTTCTAGTTTTTTCAAATTTTGTTAGTAAATGTAAGTACATGAAATTTACACTATTTCTCGTACTTTCGGGAAATAAAAATGTACCAAAAAGTATCATAAGATACGTTCTGGCTTTTACTACTCGGTCATTCTCTGAGGAATTTTCATTTAATTCCATACTTGCATAATGTCGTTTCAGGTCAGTGAGTAGTATTCCCTGCCCTCTTGCTCCACCACCTTCTACCATATCCCTACCCAACAGTTCTTCACACTGTGAGTTGGGTTGTTGAACCGACCCGTTCACCGCTTTACCGTCGATAGGGAGGCCCAGTAGCATGTACACATCCTCGAGAGTGATGGTACATTCACCTATTGGTAGGTGAAATGTATGGGTCTCCGGTCTCCACCTTTCCAACATTGCAAGAATGAATTTTGAGTCAATGGTGCAGTTGGAGATCTTTATTACATGTCCAAAACCTGCATATTCCAGATAAGGGACGATAAATGGGTCCGGAGCCAGGTAGTTGTGCGAACGGATTCTGAATCTTTTTGTATCCTGAGATCATAATTAAACAAGTGTAAGATTAATTAAGATGAACAACACGTTATTTGAAGTATGAAAAATGTATAACCAAAGAAGAGACTTATAAATGCAGCAATGTTTTCCCTTGTGCCTCTGTGAGTATCGCCCATTGTTAGAAGAGCCATTGTTCAGAATGCTTGTGAGTATGAAAGACTTAGGAAGAAATAGAGAGTATGATAGACTTAAGAAATATTTCGTAGCAAAGAGTGAGAGTTGTGTGGGTGTGAGAGATGTTTCATAAGGTATGTATTTATAGGCAAATAAGTTTGATGTAGTGGTTGCTTGTGCTTGCATGCATGCGAAGTGTCACATTTGCATGCTTAGGGTGTTACACATATGCATGCATGCATTTACAAAAAATGTAAGGTGTCACTCTTGCAGGCTAGGTGGCAGCCCATGCATGTATCACGATTGGACAGTAAGGGAGGCGCCATCTGACTTGGCGAAAGAGTACAAAAATTAATGGTGTCGCCACCCCATTTGGCGAATAAGAGGTGTCACTTCTTACAGCATTGGCTCAGGCTACGTGACAGCCTTTGGGATTCCTTTCTTTGTTGCATGCAAGGCCATTGGAGTTGATGGGTGAAGTCTTACACAAAACATTTATGTGTGCAGAATAGGGCCAGGATAAGTGGCAGGCTAGGTGGCTTCATAAGCCCATGCATGTATCACGATTGGACAGTAAGGGAGGCGCCATCTGACTTGGCGAAAGAGTACAAAAATGAATGGTGTCGCCACCCCATTTGGCGAATAAGAGGTGTCACTTCTTACAGCATTGGCTCAGGCTACGTGACAGCCTTTGGGATTCCTTTCTTTGTTGCATGCAGAATAGGGCCAGGATAGGTGGCAGGCTATGGGGTTTCATTATTGCATGTAATATTATTGGCAGCCTTGGGGGGTTGCATCCCTTACTTAATTGAAATTTTTTGCCTTACGTTGAACATAACATTCATTCACATAATCTGTAAAATTTTCCAACCTTCGAATCAGTCATCAAACCTTCAAACATTCCAGCATTCATACCTTCATACAATCAATAAACCTAAAACATTCCAACCTTCAAACCTTAAAATAATTCTACACAATGGCCTCTTCACCATAATTTGTTGTCAAAGCACATTTCAACGGTGAGACATACATGTGTCCCACAGTTGGGTTTTTGTTTAGAAACACCGACAACGTTTGATTTCTCTTAAACGGGAAAGCAAATTTCTCGTACTTTAAGAAAAGATTGGAGGCCAAACTTGAACGAGACCCGGTATCCCAGATATTTTATCAGAGTCCAGTCTTTTTTGGAAACAACCAAGTTATTTTTTATAAGGTTGAAGTTCAAGATGACGAGGATTTCCAGAACATGATTTCCAGCCATGTCTATTCTGGAAACGACTCTATTGAGTTGTACGTTTTGCTTCAAGAGCCTCCGGTGACACAGGAGGTAGAGCCTCCGGTGACACAGGAGGTTGATCCTTTGGAGAATGAGCAAGATGAGGTGGATGCAGTTGATCATGAAGAAGAAGATAACGAGTTAGAGTTTGATGAAATGGTGAACGACGATTCTGACGATGATGGCATCCCAAGTATTCCTACTGACAAAATCTACACACCACCTATGCACATGACAAACTTCAACATGGGCGGAGATGAACCTTCTACGGACTTGTTTTTCCAACCGTATATGCAGTCGGATGAAAATTTAAAAGAGAAGGACAAGTTTCGTAACAGAGAGGAATGCATAAGGGCCATCAAAAAATTTCACATGCTCAACTCGGTTGATTATAAGGTGGATCGTGTAAACCCGAAAAGGTACAAGATCAAGTGTGTCCACCCTGACTGTATGTTCAAGCTGACCGCATCATACAGACTAAGGGGTGACTGCTGGGTCATAGGTTCCATGACTACCCATACTTGTGTAAGTTCCACTCAATCACAAGACCACCAAAAACTCAACCATGATCTAATCTGTCAAGAAATCCTACCCCTGGTCAGCAACGACCCTTCTTTGAAGGTGAAAATAATCATCTCCCACATCACCACGGTTTTTAACTACACTCCGTCTTACCGTAAGTCGTGGTTAGCAAAGACTAAGGCGATTGAAAGGGTATACGGAAACTGGGAGGAGTCATACCGAGAACTTCCCCGCTACCTAAATGCACTCAAGACATATTCTCCAGGTAGTGTTTATGTTCTGGAAACATTGCCAGCGTACGCCCAAGATGGTAGTCTACTGCATGGCAACGGAATATTCAGTCGCGTGTTTTGGGCATTTCAACCATGCATCACAGGGTTTGCATCATGCAAACCAATTCTACAAATTGACGGGACTTGGTTGTATGGGAAGTACAAATGCACGCTTTTGATGGCAGTTGCACAAGATGACAACAATAACATTTTCCCCGTTGCGTTTGCCCTTGTCGAGGGGGAGACCGGTGGTGCTTGGAGCTTTTTCCTGAAAAATCTTCGTACACACGTGGCTCCTCAACCATATCTCTGTTTGATCTCGGACAGACATGCCTCCATTGAAAGTGCCTATAATAATCCAGCAAATGGTTGGCATGACCCTCCTTCTACGCATGTCTATTGCGTCAGGCATATCGTCCAGAATTTCTCGAGGGAGGTCAAGGACAAAACATTGAGGAAAGCGGTGATGAATGCGGGATACGCACTGACACAACCCACATTCAAATATTACCGCAACGAGATCCGTTTGTCTAACCCAGAAGCCGGTACGTGGATCGACAATATACCGGTCGAAAAGTGGACTAGGTCATACGACAATGGCCAAAGATGGGGGCATATGACAACAAATCTTATTGAATCAATGAATGGGGTATTCAAGGGCATACGAAACCTCCCAATCACTGCCTTGGTGAAATCCACGTATTTTAGGATGGCTGCGTTATTTGCCAAAAGAGGTGAAATATGGTATGCGGTCTTGCAATCAGGACAACTATGGAGTGAAAGCTGTATGAAATACATTAAGGCTGAAAGTGCTAAAGCCAACACTCACATGGTTACACGGTTTGACCGCCATAGCCACAACTTCATTGTGAAAGAGACAATCGACCACAATGAAGGCCTGGCAAGACAAGAATACAGGGTCATTTTACCTTCTCAATGGTGCGATTGTGGCAGGTTTCAAGCTTTTCGTATGCCTTGCTCTCATGTCATTTTCGCTTGTGCTCATACCCATCAAGACGCGCTTCAACTGCTCTCAAACGTTTATAAATCTGAAACGTTGCTCACTGTTTACAACAACAACTTTCCTTTGGTGGCAAAACCGGACTATTGGCCCGAATACAACGGCGATATAGTTTGGCACAATGACCAAATGCGAAGGAACAAGAAGTGTCGTCCCAAAAGCAGGCGCATCACAACAGAAATGGACGATCTTGACAGGTTGGAAAGAAAGTGTGGTTTATGCCGTCAGGTCGGACACAATCGCAAAAACTGTCCGAATCGGGCGTCTGGCTCGACCACATAAATTTTGTAATACAATAAATTTTTTCAATATTTGTGTTGTAAACATTATGGGTTTTCCGTTAATAAAACTGTTAACACAATTTAAGAAATTCAATATAGGAAATTACATTAGGGTTTTCGCGTACAACAATGATTAACGATATTTAATCTAGGAAATTACAACTGTTAACACAATTTCATCTGACCCATGCATCATCAGCATTACATCACTGTCTGTTTTGACTTCCTCCAACCACACATTAGGTCTTCCTGTCGCATGCGAGGTTGTTGTTCGTTTTCGCTGGATCCTTCGAATTTTTTCCCCCTCCGCGATGTCTCCATCTAGCCACCGCATCAACTCCCGCTTCAGACGCTCCATGGAGTGAATGTGCCAGAATTTCATTTTCATCGCAGGTTTCGTGGCGAGAATATAACGTAACCATCTCTGCTAAAAATCATAGGCGACGTCATTACGTAAATAACGGAGTACAAAATAAAAATACAGTGCGAGAAAGTGTGAGAAATTTCAAAGAAACAGACGAATTATTTATAAAACAGTAAAAAACCCTAGTTTTGCCCTAGGCGCCAAGTGAGATGGCGCCTCCTCTCATTTTTAAGGAGCATGCGCCATCTCACTTGGCTAAAAGACAAGGGAGGCGCCAAGTGAGATGGCGCCTAGGGCAAAACCCTATGTGCATGCGCCAATTGAGATGGCTCCTCCTTTGTGGAGCCATCTGAAACATGATTATTTGCGTAATTTTTTCCGAAACCCAATTATTTGTGAAATATTTTTTTAATACATGGTTATTAATAAAAAAAATTCATAAAATGACTTTATAAATTTTTGAATTATGTGACGCATCCAATGATTTCCATTTATGCATATTATATATTATATGTTAGGAAATTAGAGCAAACATTTTCCGGTCTTCATTCTTAATTTTTTTATAAAATCTATAATAACATCAAGTATATCTCAGCAAAATCGAACTTAAAAACATCTTTCTATGTCTACACGAGTTTGTATTAAGTTCAGTGGGAGAGAGAAATACCATATAAACTACGTTCATGTCAAAGATAAAGAGGGCGACTAATTTTTGTATGGAGTTTATTATGGTTTGTCTTTGTCTCACTTCTTTGAGCATTAAACCTCTGAATGTGCTCTAAAGTCTATCTTCACCTTCCCTATAAAAGGTAGGAAAATTTAGAGTTCAAAAGATCTATGTGTTGAGAGTGGGATTTGAACCCACGCCCTTTCGGACCAGAACCTTAATCTGGCGCCTTAGACCAACTCGGCCATCTCAACTTGTTGTTGATGTTTACGATAATTTTAGTGTAGCAGATTCTAACATAGGAAGAAATACCAAAATCAGACCTAAAATGGGGCTTGTACCATGTTTTTGTTGACCTAAAATCTGCAGTTTATTGTTGTTTCCCTTTTTCAACATTGCAATGGATGATGAAGATGCCCTGAAGTTAGTCTTTGATGTTTCCAACTCCAATACCTTACAAAACTCCCTAGATATTCTCATTCAAACCGCCAAGTCCGATTCTGGACGTACCCACCTCGCTTCCAAAAGAATTCTCCCTGCACTTCTCACCATACTACACTCACAAACCCTTCTTATAGATCACCATATTTTATCTTTGTGTTTCAAGCTTCTCAGAAACTTGTGTGCTGGCGAACTTGTGAATCAGAATTTGTTTCTTGAGTTTGATGGACTTGTTATTGTTGTTTCGAGGATTTTGAGGTTGGAGGTTGGTTCTGATCGGATGTTGGTCCGGTGGGGTTTGCAGGTTTTGGCAAATGTTTGTTTGGCTGGGAAACGGCATCAGAGGGCTGTTTGGGAAGAATTGTTTCCAGTTGGTTTTGTGTCGCTTGCGAGACTCGGATGTAAGGAGGTTTTTGATCCGTTGTGTATGGTGATTTATACGTGTTGTGATGGAAATCCAGAATGGTTTCCAGAGCTTTATGGTGATAGTGGTTGGCCTGTAGTGGTGGAATTAGTGAGAACTGCTTCTTCTGGTTAGTTTCTAGTTTATGTCTGTTCTTGTGTGCTTTTTTATATGTTTGTTTCATCTATGCTGTTGTTTAGGATCATTCTTATGTTGTAACTTTGATTTTAGTTGTGTATGTGTTTATTTGCTTTCCTTATAAATGAATCACGGACACCACAATGATACGTTAACATATACATATGTGCTATAATTTGAAAAATGATGGAAAAAATCAAAGTCATCTCTTAACGTTGGTTACTCTCTAATTGTCCTTGTCCGGAAAATCGGTGGAAGCTCGGGATAGTTGGTGTTGGTGAATTTGGAGAATTTCAGGTTCTTTGTTTGCCTGGTTTTGAGTCATGGTGGGTTTTGTTATATGTAGTACGGACACCTTTGAAAAAAAGGTGTGTATGTGTCTGTGTCGGTGTCCGCACCAACACCGACGCTTCTGATTATGTTTAATTTATATATATTTTTTTAAATTATTACTGATGTCACCGTCAATATCGTGTTTCCGGTGTCCATGCGTCATAGGTTTTGCCTAATTCCTTTGTTAGTATTGGTGTAGTGGTTTTTTACTGTTGCTGTTGTTGCAAACTGCTTCTCTATGTTGCTATGATGTCATGACTTATGAGTTGCTTCCATAATTTGCTATGCTGCCATCATGATTCATGACATATGTTCGTATTTATTTCTTATGGTTTTTAAGCAGTAACACTGACTTGTACTTCTTCTATTGAAACCAGCTAGTTTTGGTGAGGATTGGATAAAGTTGATTCTCTCAAGAATTTGTCTTGAAGAATCTCAACTTCCTGTATTGTTTTCTAAATTACGGTTAAAGGATATTCACGAGGGTGAAGATAGTGAGTCAAAAGATGATCAGTTTTCATCTGAACAAGCGTTTCTTCTGCAAATCCTATCAGAATTTTTGAATGAGCAAATCGAAGATGTTACTGTTTCGAATGATGTTGCGTTGTTTGTTTATGGAATATTCAAGAAATCTACGAGGGTTCTTGAGCATGCAGTGAGAGGCAAGTCTAGTCTTCCGAGTGGCGTTACCGCAGTGGACGTTCTTGGCTACTCGCTTACTATACTGAGGGACATCTGTGCTAATGATAGTGCGAGAGGTAATGAAGAGGATGTTGTCGATGTGTTATTGTCTTATGGTCTAATTGAGTTGCTTTTGATTGTGCTCGGGGACCTTGAACCTCCAGCAATAATCAGAAAAGGAATCAAACAATCTGAGAATCAAGATGGTGCTAGTTCTTCCTCAAAACCATGCCCTTACAAGGGCTTTAGGAGAGACATAGTTGCACTTATTGGCAATTGTGTGTATAGAAGGAAGCATGCACAAGACAAACTGCGGGATAGGAGTGGAGTTCTATTGCTATTGCAGCAATGTGTTACCGATGAAGATAATCCTTTCCTGAGAGAATGGGGCATATGGTCTGTCAGGAATATGTTGGAGGGCAATGAGGAGAATCAAAAGGTAGTTTCTGAATTGCAGCTGCAGGGATCTGTTGATATTCCCGAAATTTCTGCACTTGGTCTTCGAGTTGAGGTTGATCAAAATACTCGGCGTGCAAAGCTTGTAAATGTCTCATGAAGTAATACTACTTTTTTTTTTTAATTCTGAAGAATTTTCATTCAATTAAGGATGTCTTTATTGTCTTAAATATTTGGACTTTAAAGGTAATGATG
This sequence comes from Vicia faba, assembly GCA_948472305.1. Lineage (NCBI taxonomy): Eukaryota > Viridiplantae > Streptophyta > Magnoliopsida > Fabales > Fabaceae > Vicia > Vicia faba. Next base: position 407,880,745 of record OX451740.1, on the reverse strand, counting down.
TAAAGCTCTATTGTTAAAAGCGGCTGGAGCGGCCGCTATAGCGGCGTGATGCGGAAATTCCTGCCAGGCCGCTTCTGGTGGTACCGGTACAACGCAAAATGAAGAAGCGGCTTGAGCGGCCGCGAAATCGGGTCTTGGAGCGGTTTGGATGTGCCGTTTTTCTTGTTTTTGCAAACTGGGTCGGGTCGAGTAAAAAAATTAGGTTAAAAACGTTAAAAAAAACCCTAAATTTTGTATTCGCATGGTTTGCTCTCCCTCGCACATCATCATCTCCCCGCAGCTCTCCATCGCCCATCACCATCATCGATCTCCGTCTTTCCCTTTTCTCCATCCCACATCATCAACTCTGCTTCAGGTATTTTGGTTTTGTACCATCATATCTTTATTTCTGTTTCTTTTATTTTGTTTTTTCTTCTGTTATGTGATTTCTGCCTCTACCAACAACCATGACAACTCCTCCTACTAATTCTACTCAACCATACTCAACCATCATCAGCCATGATAGCTCGTTTCTTTTATTGGAATGGAATTGATTTCGATGTTGCAAATTCAAAAAGTTTCAAAATGATGGTTGAAGCTATTGGTATGTATGGTGTAGATTTGAAGTACAATCAAATGTTGCAAGACTTGGTTATAAAGTATAATCAAACTTTGAAAGAGCAGTTTGAAAGTGATGTTTTGATTGATCCTATGGTCATGGATGGTGATATTGATACCAATAATCCATGGTTGTGTGGAGATGAAGATGAAGAGGAGGAAGATGAAGATGAAGAGGAGGAAGATGATGAAGTTATAGATGCTTAATTGTCTGTTTTCTTGAATTTTATTATTATTCGGAAGTATGTTTCAATGTTTTGCTTAAGACTTATGCTATTATGTATTTGGAAGTATTTTATTGCTAAGACTTAATGAAATTTGAGTTTATTTTGGATATTTGCTAGTATATTTTCAGCATGTAAGGTCATTAAAATATTTAGTTTTTAGTGTCTGCGTCGCCGAAATAGCGCCCGCTCTGCTACCGCTTCCGCGCCGCTCTCATTTTTAGGTTGATTACGTCACGCCGCTTTCTGAGATTAACAACATAGATGTAAAGAAGAAAGTGTAGCATCCCAATTTATAGATGCTAACTGTCTCATCCGATTTTTTTTTACTCTTGGGCTCTGTTTGGTAAAATTAGCTGGTAGCTGGTAAGCTAACATGAGTGTTTGGTAAATTACTTGTTTCATTAGCTGATAGATACAAAATGATATAAAAAGTCATTTTAGTTAATAAGGATAATAATATATTTTTATTAAAATAATAAAGGTATAAATGGAAGAAAAAACCACAAGCTAAAAGCTACAAACTCAAAAGCTACTTCAAATAACTTTTGGAAAAAAAAACTAAAAGTTAGTAAAAAAACTACAAGTTAAAAGTTAAAATCGAGTTATTAAACATGACTTTTTTATTAATATGAGCTGAAAAGCTAAAAACTCTTTTTCGAGTCTTACTAAACAAACTCTTGATTATATTCATTTGAAATGTTCTGTCTTTTCAAATACTAAACTCCATAAATATTTAACATTTCCAGTACTTATAACCATTTTGTGAATGCAGCTTTTTCATTTTGTTAGATTTCCTTGGGTGAATTTATATTCAAGAACCTTTCTAGGATCTAACAATAGAATCCGATTGCAGTTGATAATTGTGTTCAATCTATGTGCTATGATGAGCATTGTCCAGGAATGGAATTCTTGTCTGATAGTTTTCTGTATAAGAGCATCTGTTTTAACACCGCCAGCATTATTGTTGAAAGTAGTTGCCAAATTTGCCCAAGAAACATATTCCCCAAATTAAAAGCATTGATATCAATGTGTCCTGTGTTTGTCCTTTGGACGAGATTCGTTTGAAAGAATACCATTGGAGCGCGTATATGCAATCTTTTCGTAGCACATTTCAACAACTACTTGAATGTTCCTTACTCCTTAATCATGCCTTCACTATCAAGAATAATTTTATCCACCTGAGGGACAAAATGAAGCTGGTTGGTGACAAGAACCCTGTTCTTTTCTTGCAGCCCTTTGTACTACAGTTCCTGAAAACTTTTTGAGCAATATGAGCATCAAGAGCACTCAAATATATATGCAAGTCTTGCAACAATTTATGTTCCTGTTAAGTCTTGCGACAAGTTATCAACATCGGACAGAGGAGGCAAAATAATTAAAATGAAAGACAATCTCCAAAATCTTGCAACAGAACATAACCTTACCAAGTTGGCAAGGCAACTATGTCCACATATTTGGTAGCACCATGAATTACAAGACAAATAGCATTCCACTTTAAGTATACATACACAAAAACAACACTTTCTCAAGGGAAAGGAAAAAGAATAACCTCTAGGTTATTTGAGTTAATCCTAAGAAAGTAAAAAGAATAACCTGTAAAGGTGTTGGACTATACACTGTATGTGTTGTTTCTGTAACTATCAAGCTTTTCAAAATTGTTTATTTTCTTCTAGTTGTAATTTACAAACATTTCATCCTCTATTTTGTAATTTACATTAATTCATTAAATGGTAAGATTCTCCTTCATGGCAAGAAAAGATCCAACAATTTTCCCTCCTACATCAGGAAACTCTTCTTGACCGGGAAGTGATCTGACTTTCCCCTTTCGATCAACATCTACAGGGTATTTTAGAAGATGCCCTCTCATCTCTGATAATTCACTTGCTGCAAATTGTTTCCAGTTCATTTCACCAATTGCTCTAACTTTTCGTACGCATTCAAGGCTCTCAGGTTGCAAGAAGCAGTCGTCAAGTGTTCCAGTATGTTCTGCCCAAAGTGACATCCTATATCCATGTATCTACATGGTATAGTTTCCAAAGAATTTCTGTCAGATTTAGAATACATGTTGACGAATTCAAACATATATGCAGGAAAACAAAAATCAAAGAGACGCCAATGAAAACTGTAAGGCCAAATCATTAACATAAATGGCAGTGACTTATCTCCTAACTCGTTGACATTGGAATTTAATGGAAAATTCAAACAGATATTTTCACACGACTAATAAATATTTAATGATGTTTTGCAACTTCATCTTTTCTACTCGAGTGCCAAAAGTGAAACATGAAATTGGTTGTTTGGCAAAGAAGGCAAATGTTAGTAGTCAGTGATGTAAATAAGTATTCTTACTTGTCCAAGTGGATAGGAATATTTTCTCGCCCAGGTATGATGAGGTTGGTATGCTCCCATTGCAATCTCGCTGTCCCTTGTTCCTTCCATAGAGCGTTGGTTAATGTTCGCAGATCCCACAATCACATATTCATCATCAACTATCATGCCTTTTGAATGAACATAAATCATGAAACGTCGGCTATTTCGACTATTTGCCTGGAAAGAAAGCACCACCATACAAAACAATTACTAGTTGATTCACTCAATAGTAGACAGTTTATCAGTCCGCACCCCTAAAATATGGGGTGTTTACCGGAAGCACACGTCTGTGTTTTTCCATATTTGGGCATATATGGGGGCGGATTGAGAAACTGTCAAAACAAAATCATGATTTCATGAAGAGTGTCAGGAATTTTTGCTTAGGTGTTAGTGACATACTTGTGGACTATTTGCTGGGGGAGGATTTCCTGATACATTGACATTTTCGTACATATTTATGACCTCTCGATTACCAAGACAGAAAAAGTTCAAATAGTCTTGTGGAGAGAATGCTGCTTCAAGCCCAACCTCAACTAAAGCCTTGTAAATTGTTTCATACATCATTTGCATTGTTTTATTCTGCAAAAATTTTAAAAATAATTCCAGGTTAACATATGCATAATCCTGACCAAGATTTTGACATTCATATTGGGATTTCAATTTGAACCATACCTGCCAGAATAGAATCCTTTGCGTGGCATTACCTGTTGGAACACCTTCAGGCCACATTGGAATAACTATATAAACGGCAAACCTCTCATTTGCTCTAATCTTTTCTGCTATCTTTAGAGCAATTTCCATCGGAATTAAATTATTAGCACCTGCCATAACAAAATTTAGCATAAATTAACCATACTGGACTATTTATCCATACCAAAACTCATATTTTTACAAAACGTTAGTATAGCACCAAATGCAATTAGTGAAAATATAAGCAGCTTTTGTATGCAAAAGAGGAATATCATACCAAGGTCTTTATGTTGACTCCAATTGTAAGAAGACCCAATGAAATATTGATTCTCGATATAAATGTAATGCTGTGCAGCACGAATAGCCTTCACGTATGCTGTATGTATGCTCATGTCAATCAGCGCATTCTTCCCACATACAAGGTTCTGTAAATATGCAATAGTAATTTACCTTCTCATACACAATTTGATTGATGTTTGGTGAATTGAAATTAAACATGAAAAATAAAAACCGAAACAAAAAGCTTTTGTTTACCTTGCCAGTTGCCTCTCTTGGGTCTTTTGGAAATCCCTTAACTGAATTTGAATCAATTGAACGAAATATCTAATATTCCAAAGTAAATAGAAGCAATAATTTCATTTTTGAGAAAAAGAGGAAATAATTACTTCTAGAAAATATATTAAATAATAATTACTTCTAGAAAATCAAAACATCTATTATGTATGAAATAGGTAATTACCTGAACATGCCATGATTCAGGATCATCGTCACCACTAGGAGTGTCGTTAATGCCAATAACGTCGGGAATTCTTTCCAGTCTAAGTAAAGCGTCATCATATGAAATTTTCAACTTCTTTATCCCTTGTGGTTTTGAGGCTTTTAACCAGCGCTCCTCAAAGTTAGTTAAGACATCATAAGCTGCCGGACCATCAATTTTAGTATGCAAATCATGCCATGGCTCCCTTGGACAACCACCAGTGTTACCCTGTCATGAAATAAAACCTCAATTCATTCATTTTGTTTCTATTTTTTCACAAGTTCTTCCATTAATCCCATGTTTATCAGATGATTGATAGATAACTATAATTAGTCTTCATCATGCTACAAAGTGGAGTCTGAAATCATAGATTACCGTGTACGTTGGGTTGTGATAGTCATCCTTATGTATTGTTTGTAATGTCTTAAAGAGAGGATGGTGAGGAGTATCATATCGGCCATCACATAAATCAAGTCCACCAACAAACGCTACAATTTTTCTTCTGTTGTTTCCAGCATCAGCATCCACAATTACAGTTTTCTGATGATGTGTATATATAGTTCCAACTTCCTGACATGAAGACATACAGATTCAATTGTTAAGCATATAATTATTTTGACGGTAATGATACTAAAAATGCACGATGAACATTTTCAATTGTTAAATATAAATGACAATTTACAGGTCCAAATCCCTATAATGCAAGGTTTTAAAGAATGACTGAATAACAACTAAAACCAACGTTTCAGCAAAATTTGTTGACAAATGAGCATAATTAATAATATATATTTCAATCAATGTTGTCAATTACGAATTGTTAAAATTCCGCTATGCAATAGATCTATAACACCACTATAGGTGCTATTTGAAAACATTTTGTATAAATAGCGTATCATAGAACAATACGGTATGTCCAAATCCTGCTATGCTATAGCGGTATAGCGCCAATATAGCTGCTACTTGACAACACTGATAAATCAGTAAAGTAGCTGTCAAATCTAACCTTTTGCTTGACCCAGCTATGGCGTTTTCCAGCACTGCGAGGACAGAGCAGCACATTCACTGATGAGTGCTTGAAAAATCGTCTAGTTTCCTCATCATGAGTTGCCATGACACCATCCTTAATATATAGCCAAAGAGTATCACGTAATTAGAACCAAAAGGGAAAATCATACATAGTATAGTTATTATGTTAATAAAAAACTAAAATAAGCACTCAATCATATAGATCTTACACGAAATAAAGTAAACCTTAGTGGTCATACTAGGAACAAGTATATTGTATTACTTACTGTTTTATAACCTAAAATACTTCTTGATGTAGGATCGTCCCAAATAAGGAGAAGCACTCTTACTCCTTCCTGTGACTTTGCCCTCAGAAGATCACCCAATGTGTAATCGGATGCATAACCGACATCTCTTACCAATCTAACTTTGTGCCACACTGACCATCCTGTAATATAAATCAAGCGGCGAGCTTGTCTTATGGCATCGAACATGTCATGCCAACACTTTCCATGCACATAAAACATCCCACTATCAAGCAACACATTCGGGAGGCTACCATCTGGAACATGAGCATCTTGATATAGAGTAACATTTCCACCTTTCCTCAAAGGAAAATAAGTAGCCGGAACACCTATATATTCAGGCCCTGCTCCAACTCCTTTGTGATAAAAGCTCAGTTGCTCCATTGGGATGTACTGAATGGATAGGCTCAGTACAGCACCTTGCTTACATGGTTTCCCGTTATTGTTCAGAATAGGGTAAGTTCCCTCAACTTGTTCCCCTGAGTATATTTGTTCCACTGGAATTGCCACAATACCAATGAGCTGGGAACCCACAACATCACTGTCTTTAACAACAAAGTGCACTTCAGCAGCATTATGCGCGACAGGAACATAGAAATGTTGAGTCCAAACAGGATTTTCACTGTTGCTAATGACAAAAGTCCTTCCAATCACAGCATTTGAAACTGAAATTGAAACATAAGGATCGCTTGTAATCTTCTTATTCATCGTTCCTTCAATTTTATTGCTCACACCACCAGGTAATTTACCAAACATATCCCCCAATGTTCTATGGAACATGTCCATATTTGGAAGATTTTTGGCATCATGAACCCATATATCTAAATTTCCATGAAGGAGCAAAACTTTCAAAGACCCTTTATTCAGCACCGGAACAACCTGCAAGCTCTGACTATGCATTGAGTCATTAAATGAGCCAGAATAATCCGAAAGCCTACCCGAGTTCACCCGGTTCGAATATGAGGATCCCCAACCCGAGAAGGAGTTATTAGAATGTCCATAAAAATCCTCTTTTTTCTGTTGATTCTTCGGTACAGAAACTGAATGCATAAAAGGCTGTGCAGCAGGAGCAGGAGGCGAAGCAGGAGCAGTTGATTGGTTATCAGACAACTTAACATTGTTCATTAGTTCATCCAAACGCGGATAAGAAGGTTTGGAATTATCACCACCACTACTTTGCAATCCTCCACCACCACCACCACCACCACCAAGTGCGGTTGAACTTGATGTGTCATGCCAGTAATGACCAGAGAAGCTATTATGACGCGAATGGACATCAGGACGTTCTTCATGAGGAGCATTGTGTGGATAATAATAACGATGCGACGCTGATCCATGTTGTAATAAGCTAGCATGGTGTGAAAGGGAAGGTCGAGGAGGATTATGAGTCCCAGGAGCAACATGGTATGGATAAGAAGGATAAGAGGGTGGAGCTGAGGGTGAGGGTACTAATTGATGAGGAGGGGGAGGGTATGGATACTCATAAGGGGCAGGGGCATTAGAATTGGATGATGGTGATGACGATAATGGGGGCGATCTAGCATATGAATAGTTCAAGGAATGTGAAGAAACATAAGGATATGGATAAGGAGGAGCATGAGCATGTGCATCAGGAGGTGGATATGGTTGATGAGCATGTGCATCAGGAGGTGGATATGGTTGATGAGCATGTGCATATGGATCAGGAGGTGGATATTGTTGATGAGCATGTGCATATGGATCAGGAACTGAAGCTTGAGGTGGATATGGTTGATGAGGATTATGGCTACGGTTAGGGTTAGGGTTAGGATTAGGGGGATACATATAAGGGTTTGGATACCGATACGGGGAAGATGAACCATAGTTATTATCCATCAAATCAAACACTATTCTCAATTCTCAACAATGATGATAATATGTAGTAATAAAAAACTGAAATTTTGATCTTCAACACAAAAGGGTCATACAATAAATCAAAATAGGAAGAATCAATCAAGAATCATCGTGCAATTTGGATTAGAATTGATGGAAAAGAAATTATACTGGAAAAATTGTGTTTGACTTTGATTAGATAGAAAAGGTAGAATAAATGGGAAATTTGGAAGATTGAAATGAAGGAAATTGAGGTAAAAGATGACAATTTTACCTATGAATTTGTGATGATGATGAAAATTTGAGAGGTTGGTGAAATTGAAAGAGGAAGAAGCGTTTGTCTTCCAAATCACGCTATCTGAAGTTGACGCTGTCTACAATATCAACATGGAATACTTCGATTGACACGTTACTTTAATTATTTTACCTTTGTTAATGTTTCTTCGGTTAATAAAAAACTTTATATTTGTTTAAAAAATATTAGAATTTTTGTTTTGGAATAATCAGATATTAAAAAAAAAATCGCAAATAACTATGTTTTGGAGAAAATTACGCAAATAATCATGTTTCAGAAAATCCCACAAGGGAGGAGTCAATCCAGTTGGCGCATCCACTCTCCAATTTGCTCTAGGCGTCATCCCACTTGGCGTCACCTCTCTCTCTTTTAGTCAAGTGAAATGGCGCATGCACTTTAAAAGTGAGAGGAGGCGCAATCTCATTTGACTATTAGGGCAAAATATAATTTTTATAAATAATTTGTCTGTTTCTCCGTCATTCCTCACACTTTCTCGCATTGTTCTCTTATTTTTTACTATGTTATTTGCGTCATGACATCGCCCATGATTTTTACCAGAGATGGTTACGTTATTTTCTCCGCCACAAAACCTTCGATGAAAATGAAATTCTGGCATATTCACTCCATGAAGCGTCTGAAGAGGGAGTTGATGCGATGGCTAGAGGGAGACATCGAGGAGGGGGAACAAATTAGAAGGATCCGGCGAAGACGAACAACAATCTCACTTACGACAGGAAGACCTAATTTTTGGTTGGAGGAAGTCAAAACAGACAGCGACGTAATGTTGATGATGCATGGGTCAGATGAAATTGTTTTAACGGTTGTAATTTCGTAGACGGTTTATCGTGTTTTATTTCTTGTTCGTGCAATGTGTATTGTAACAAATAATGTTAACGAAAAACCCTAATGTTTACAACTTAATAAAGGAAAGATTTTTTGTAATACAATTTTTATGTGGTTGAGCCAGTAGTCCAATTCGGATAATTTTTGCGATTGTGTCCGACCTGACGACATAAACCACACTTTCTTTTCAGCTTGTCAATGAAGTCCATTTTCGATTGTGATGCGCTTACTTTTGGGACGACCCTTTTTATTCCTTCACATTTGGTCATTGTGCCATACTATTTCGCTGTCGTATACAGGCCAATAATCAGGTTTTGCTACCAAAGGGAAGTTGTTGTATATGTTGAGCAAGGTTTCAGATTTGTAAATGGGAGACAGAAGTTGTAGCACGTCTTGATGAGTATAGGCACATGCAACAATGACATGAGAGCAAGGCATACTAAAGGCTTGAAACTTGCCACAATCGCACCAACGAGAATGTAGTATAACCCTATACTCTTGTCTTGGCAGGCCCTCATTGTGGTCGATTGTCTCTTTGACAATGAAGTTGTGGCTGTGTCGTTCAAACCATATAACCAGATGGGTGTTGGCTTTGGCACTTTCTGCCTTAATGTACTTCATGCAGCTTTCACTCCATAGTTGTCCAGATTGCAACACAATATTCCACATTTCACCTCTTTTGGCAAACAACGAAGCCATCCTAAAATATGTTGATTTAACCAAAGCAGTGACTGGGAGGTTTCATATGCCTTTGAATACCCCGTTCATCGATTCAATTATATTTATTGTCATGTGGCCCCATCTTTGTCCATTGTCATATGACCTAGTCCATTTTTCTACCGGGATATTATCGATCCACCTACCTGCATCTGGATTTGAAAAACGAATCTCGTTGCGATAATATTTGAACGTAGGTTGTGTCAATGCATATCTCGCGTTCATAACCGCTTTCTTAAGAGCTTTGTCTTTGATCTCCCTTGTGAAATTTTGGACGGTATGTCTAATGCAATAGACATGCGTAGAAGGAGGGTCATGTCAACCGTTTACAGGATTGTTGTATGCATTTTCAATGGATGCATGTCTATCAGAGATCAAACAGAGATCTGGTTGAGGAGCCACATGTGTTCGGAGATTCTTGAGAAAAAAGCTCCAAGCACCACCAGTCTCCCCCTCGACTAGGGTAAAGGCAATTGGGAAAATATTGTTGTTGCCATCTTGTGCAACTACCATCAGTAGCGTGCCTTTGTATTTCCCATACAACCAAGTCCCATCAATTTGTATAATTGGTTTGCATGACGCAGACCCTGTGATGCAAGGTTGAAAATGCAAACCCTGTGATGCAAGGTTGAAAAGCCCAAAACACTCAACTGAATATTCCATTTCCGTTGAGTTGACTACCTGTTTCCAGTGATTTCTGGTAAACAACCGCTAGTCTTCCAAACTATCGAATAATCTTTCTGACTGTTATTCAATTCCTTTGGTAACTCACAGGATCGACTAGATTGATCCTAGGATTCCTTGGTCATTAGGGTAACTCTCATGATCGAACAGATATTCATGGTTGATATTTGAGTGTTGTATAGGTGTTTGGCTTATTTCGATTTCTCTCTTAAAGGTCTAGAGATGTAACCAAAATGTGCGTGTACGAAACTAAGTTGCATGAATAAATGTTAATTGTAAAGACATGTAAAATTGCATAAAAGGCAAGTAAATGGTTTCGAATTATAAAAACAGTTAATGTAAAGGATTTCTGGAACGTAAAAGGTTTGAAATATGAAGAAAGCGTTTAATGCAAGAAATCTGTAAATGACTTTAAGTAAAAATAGGCGTTCGAAGGATAAAGCTTGAAGGTAAAGGCATGGAAAGTATGACAGTTTTCTGAAATGTAAAGTGCTTGAAATGTGAAGAAAGCATTGAAATGTAAAACTTTAATGAAGAGATTTCGAAGTGAAAAGACTGTAAATGAGAAAACTTATAAATGTTATTTGACAGAAAGATAAAGGAAAGTGCTGGAAATGGTAAAAGGTTTTCATTAAATCATAAATATATGATGCTATCATACGTACATTGCTCTTGCATTCGTTTCCCTTGCCATGTGGTAGTTTGAATGTTACTGAGTATTTAGTACAATAGATATGACACACGAAATCCTAATACTAAGACTTCTATTTATACTAATTCGACCATAACGGTCTTGCTATAGGATTATGCCACGTTCAGAACATGCAGAGCAATGCCTCTTTCTTCTTTCCACGTGTCTCCAAATGCTCCAGCACATAAATTTCAAACTTCGAATGTCCCGCTTCCATTTGAATTTCAAATGCTTTGGTACTTCTCCGTTTTGAACGCACTTCCCAGACACAGCCTTGTTGTTATTTCGAGACTTCTTTAGATACGTTCCCATAATTGCCACTCGAAGCTCCAGCTTTGACATGCTTATTCGAAACACTGCTTCTGCTACTTCGAAACATGACGCTTTGCTTCATTTCGATCGAAACGTTTAGTTCATTTGGCTTCTAATAATATTATCAAAATCTTCAGCCAACAAATTGCCCCTTTAAAATATGTATTTCGATTTCTCTGAGAAATACCTATTTTAAACATCTACACAAGATTTTGATGTGACCTTCGAATCATCGTAACATTTAATGCATTTGACTCCAGTCACGTCAATCATAGCGCTTTTTGGATTCCTTAACCGCCTGGAGCCACTTCACAGTATGGTGCAGTTACAAACAATGATTATCTTTAAATCACGCCTATTACCCATGTTAACTTTACGCCACCTCTTCATCACACCAACCCATGATTTCCACGTATCACACCCTTATTCAGTGGATGCTTAAACTTCCCCATTATAAAACATCACCAACTTAATCTTTTTCTTTTCTTTTCACACTCTGAATCTTTTACCCTCCTTCTCTCGTCAAAAAACCCAAGCTTTCAACATCCTTCAAAAATGTCTTCTTCTACTTCATCCCAACTCAAGAAAGTCTCCAAGAAGAAAGGAAAAACTGCAGGAACTACCATGGAAAGTAAGATTATCACTCACCAAGGTCAATCCGTTCTTGCCCCTCAGATGATTTCAAAGGAAAAAGAAATGCTGTATGCGTCACAGGTACTCATTCCTACCACCGTTGCTGGTAAGAAGTTAGCTTTAAATGGCCCTCTTACGGTTTTTGAAATATTAAAAGACACCAGGACGATTTTCCCAGTTTGTTATAGTTTTAAACCCTTGTTTAACAAAATGGACGCCCCTAAGGCAATAGAATCTTCTAGTTCAAATACCATAGAAAACCCAACTGTTCCTCCTAAGGACCCCTTTGTATTGGATTATGTAAAAAGTAATTTTAAGCCATTTCGATCTTGCCCCACCTCTGATACTGCTTATCAAAATTGGTTCAAGAAAGTAGAAGCTAAGAAATCCCAGCAATGGGAAGAATTAGGTATCTATAACATGATTAAGCTATCGAAGCCTGGTTTCACCTACAGCCACCCTCTGCTATTCGCGTACCTCTATTTCTGGGACAGTACCTATAACACTTTCCATCTCCCAGGTGGAATGATCACCCCAACCTTCTTCGACATAGCGGCCATCACTGGGCTATCGCCAGTAGGAGAAACTTATATCCCCGACAACAAAGAACATTCAAGCATAATTGACTTCGAAGTCAAGCTAGCAAGTTTTTCCAAGTTTATCAGTCATTACCATGCTGAGGGGGACAATGTGTCTGACGTAGAACACATTGCTTTCTTAACCCTATGGCTGTCAAGATACGTTTTCTGCAGTAGATCCCTACAGGTAGCTAGTAGGTTCATTCCTCTAGCTAGGGACTTGCATGAAAATCGAAAAGTGTGCTTAAGTGAACTGCTCTTAGTTGACCTTTATGAAAGCCTGAGGTCAGCTGTTTCGAGCCTCAAATCCCATACCTCCAAGAATATTCGGTTGGCTGGCCCTTTTTGGTTACTTCAACTATGGCTAAATGCCATGTTCGAACCCTCCTTGTCAACCGCCAACACCATTGATGAACAAGATCCTGAGATAAATGATAGGATAGTCGAAGGCACTAGGCTTCGAAGATTAACTCCAAATGACGACAAAGATGACTTCAAAGTCCAATTCTTGAAGTACATCATGATATTCTCCAAAAGGCACAAGTTCGAAGAGAGCATGGCGCCTTTTGCTTCGAGGGCTCATGGACCTTCTTGGTTCACCATGGCTCTCTCAGAAGCTATCAAGAGCAAGGAGATTCAGAATGTATGGAGAGCTTTTTTGCTACCTAGACTCATTTCTTCAAGAATAACTCCAGCCAAGAACCAGATTTTTCTTTTTGCTTACCAACCAAATTTTGTTTCGAGACAGTTTGCCTTATGCCAACTGATTCCTGAACCTTTATTTCAAACTGAGAGTGCCATCACTTCTGGACGAACTTTCAAGGCACGGGAAGCCAAAATACAGCAAGAACAATATCAAGGCTTTGCCCAGTTTGAGCTGATAACCTTCGAACCTACCCATCTCACAGCTAAAGGGTTTCTGGAATGGTGGACCAAGTTTTATCAAACTTATATGTTCGATACACTTACAATTCAACAGAAACTAATTGATGCCTTTGATGTGCAGGTACCAGCAAAGAAAGGTATGTTTACTCATGCCAAAGAGATTAAAGCTTTCCAAAATTATTTTGAAACTACTTATGACCCCACGCGCTTGGACTCCACTGTGCATCAAGCGGCTGAGACCTTGAAGGAAAAATTTAAACAAAAAGTTTCTAAGTTAAAACTTCCTTCAGGGTTGTCACCTGAGGATAGGTATAGGTTGGCATTTGAAATGCATCCACCTAAATTTCCCAGATTACCTACCTCAGAACTGGCTCTGGCTTGGTTTCCCCCATATCCTTGGTGGTTCACTTGCAAAGAGATGTTCAAACATCTTCAAAGGAAACCAAAGCCATCTGAGACTGTGACATGGGCTCGACACTGGCTTCATGATTTCCCAGGACACCTTCGATACGACCTTTCTGCCATGTCAATTAAATCTGATCAAGGCACAGGTGCGAATGCTTGGGAAAATCCCAAACGTCTTTTATTTTCCATATCTTTAACCTTTGCTTTAATTGTTTCGATTTTCAGCCATCAGGATAAAGACAACTGCCTCGAATTCGAAAGAAGGGAGTGCCTCTCAAGCCTCCATCGAAACTACTGACAAAGTGACTCCACCCGAAACAACCACTATTGCTGCAACCACAACAACAACAACAATGCCAACAACAACCAGTGTTCCAACTCCAACGGTAATCACTTAGCCTTGATGTTTCGAATTCACTCATGTTTTATGGTTTGCATCTAACTCTTCGTTTAAATCCTTTCAGACCAACAAGCTTCCTCCTACTACTCCCAAGAAGCGGAAATCAAGCACCACTAGGGAAGATCCCAAGGCTGGAGGAAACTTAACAACTGCTTCGAAGAAGAAGCCAAAGAAAGATATTTCGAAAAGTACCGTTCCAACTAGTGTCTCTGGACTTGATTCCAGGGATGCTGCTCCCTCACCCAAATCCAAAAACCCACCTTCGACCTCCAACACAATGTTGGAACGTATAGCTAGTAACCTCTCCTCCGAGAGTCCACAGGTAAATTGAACCTTTAAATCTTTTTGACAATAATAACTTCTTATTACCTTGGTGAATGTTTTTTAACATTCTGTTGCTCCTTGCAGAACATCTTGAATCCAGCTTCCACTACTTCGAACTCACCATCCAAAGCTGCTGCTCCACTCAACTCCTCTCCTCAAGGAGATTCCAGCAACCTTGTTCAGAATAAAGGTTCGTCTAATATGGCGGTTCTGACTGGAACTTCTGAACAACAGGATGATCAAGGTACCTCCATTCCTCTGAAAGAGACAAACGAAACACCACTTCAAACATCTGCAGAGGATTTGCAAAGAGCTTCTCTTCAAAAGTCCCCTCTTGAAACTCTTCAAGAGGACCCAAAGGACACTCAAACTGAAGGAGAGAAAGCTGATTCTGGGCAAAGAGACGAAGAATCTGCAGACGAAGAGTCTGAGGAGGAGAATGCCAATGACGGTTCGACTGTTGGGACGGAGTCTAACGCAAATAGCAGTGAAAGGGAAGGCATCGAAGTGGTGGACTTGGATGAGGATGAAGAAGACCAAGAGCACGAAACGAATGAAGGGGATGGTAATGCAACCAACAAACCCATGGAGGTTGAAATGCACGTGGCTCCCTTACGTGTGGAACTCCCTCAATCCTCTTTGTCTCGAATGACTGACGAGGAACTGGCACTTCTGAGACGAAATGACCCTATTGGGTACATGAAGGCAAAGTTGGCTCAGAGGGACGTCCCACTTGCTAGGGCTGGCACAAGTTCGACCAGCTATCCTCTTCCCACAGATGAAAGAATTGTACTTCTTAATAAAATTAGGAAAACAATTCTCAATGTGGATATATTCGAAGTGCTCAAGCAAGATAGTACTGCTTGCTATACTATGAAGGAGCTGCTTACAAAGGTCAATCTTTCTACCTGCTCCTTGCCAGTTAGTACTCTCTTGTTCGATCTTCAGGCTTTGCTGGACAACGTAACTGGTTACCTTCTCCAAGACGAATCTGCTGCCAAGAAGGTTCAAGAGAAACGCATTGCCATGGATGCTGCTTATGAACAAGCTTCGAAACTCTCTCAAGAAGCTGAGGATCAAGCTATGCATCTGAAGCAGGCGAAAACTGATTATGAGGCTCGAGCTGAGTCCATACTTCTTTGGGAAAGGCAGATTCTGGAACTTCAACAGAAGGTTAAGGAGGCTAAAGAACAACAAATAGCCTTCGAAACCAATACTGCTGGTAACCAATTCGAAGAGCTTCTCAACCAGGGGCTTGCAGAAATGGAGACTGCAGAACAACTTAAAGGAGAAGTGGCAACCTTGGAAGGAGCCAGGCGTTTCGCTCAGCAGAAGCTTGAATCATTTCGAAGCACTTTCAATCGATTGAAAAATAACTCTTATTTCTAGATTTTGATGTTTATTTGACTACAATTTTGGTTTCTTATATGTAATATTTGAACAACGCCATTTTGGCATTTTATCTTGCCCTTTTGGCCTTTTATAACATCTTGGTTACGTTGTTACTATTCGAATCTCCTGCAGGCGTGACTTATATTTCTTTAAATATTTCCCATTAACCTTTAGGATACGTTTATCATCCACCAGTTCTTCGATTTCGTATGCATTGTTTGAGAATACTTTTAATATTCGAAAAGGTCCTTCCCAATGAGGTGACCATTTACCTAATGCTTTATTTTTCTTGTCCATAGGCAATATGACTCTCCAAACTAAGTCATTAATAATGAATACTTTTTTCTTCACCCTTTTATTGTATGTTCTGGCCACTCTTTCTTTTTGTCTCATCAAAATTTCCAATGCATGTAATCTAATTTCGTCCAACTCAACTAACTCATTCATCATCATTTCCCAATATAATGCAGCTGGGATTTCGTTTTGTCTCTGAATTCGAACTGATTGTAGATGAATTTCTACTGGCAACACTGCATCATGACCAAATGTGAGTTGGAAATGCGTAGTGTTAGTAGCTTCCTTAGGAGATGTTCTACAAGCCCATAATATTTAGTCCAGAGTTTTGTGCCAGTTTCTTGGCTTTTTGCCAATATGCTTCTTGATTAATCCTATTATTACTTTATTTGCTGCTTCGACTTGACCGTTTGCTTGAGCATAATATGGCGTTGATGTTAGCAATCTAAACCCTATTTCTTGGGCAAATCCTTGCATCTTTCTACCAGTAAACACAGAGCCTTGGTCTGTGGTTATACTCTCTGGCAATCCGAACCTATAGATAATGTGCTTTTGTATAAATTCAATAATAGCCTCTTGATCAGCAACTATCAGTGGTATAGCTTCGATCCATTTGGTAAAATAATCTATTCCCACCAAGATGTATTTCTGTCCTTTGGACGAAGCAGGATTTATTTCTCCTATCAAATCCAATGCCCATCCTCTAAATGGCCATGGTTTGATGATCGAATGCAACTCACTTGCAGGGGTATGTTGAATCCCTGCATGTTTCTGACATTCCTCACATCCTTTAGCAAAGTCTATGCAATCTTTGAGCATGCTAGGCCAATACAAGCCGTATCGAAATAACAACCATTTCATTTTATGGCCTGCTTGATGTGCCCCACATGCCCCATTATGGACTTCTGACAATGCTAAATATGCCTCACTTTCTCCTAGGCATTTCAATAATACACCCTCTTGGGTCTTTTTAAACAATTTGTTCCCCATGAGGAGATATGACAATGCTCTGTATTTTGTCTTTCTATCCACGTTTAGAGTTGGGTCTGCTAAATAACTCTTCAGTGGACTTCGCCAATCTGCATCTGACAAAGTATTTATGGCTAATATTTCGAATCCCTGTTTCTCATCATATCCCAATTTCATACTTTCCAGATCCGATGGTGTGAATCTAGTAGCCATAACTCTACCCCTTAATTCAACTAAATCCTTAAAGTTCTTGGTAGACACTTTATAACCCGAAGCCAACTGCGCTAAGTCATTTGCTTCTTGGTTCTCTATTCTTGGTATGTGTTGAATATCCATGTATTCAAATGTCCTCAATAGCCTATTGACTATGACGAAGTATACCATTAAGTTTTCCTTTATGCACTTATATTCCTTTGTGATTTGTTTGACCACTAATTCAGAGTCTCCTTTAATTTCGACTCTGGTTGCCCCCAATTCCAACAAAGCTTCAAGTCCAACAATGAGCGCTTCATACTCAGCTTCGTTGTTCGAGCAACGAGGACCATCTAATTTATACTTGAATTTTGTTGGAATTCCTTCAGGAGAAATCAGAAGGACTCCAATGCCACTTCCATTCCTGTGGGTTGAACCATCAAAGTACAATTTCCATGGTTGCATTTCGACGTAACTCATGACATTCTGCTCAACCAACGAATGGTCCACAATGAAGTCAGAAATCACTTGACCTTTCATAGCTTTTAAAGGCATGAAAGTCAAAGAATATTCTGTTAAGGCTAAATCCCATTTACCAACTCTGCTATGCATTATTGGTTTTGAAAGCATATGTTTAATAACATCGAAATGAGATGAAACATAAACATCAACAGGTTTTATATAATACTTGAGTTTCATACAAGAGAAATACAAACAGAGACATAGCTTTTCTAAATTGCTATATCTGGTCTCTGCATCATTTAGCACTCTACTTAAATAGTATATGGCTCTTTCGATGTCATTGCTATCTTCTTGTGCTAGCATACTACCTATACTAACTTCAGAGGCAGATATGTACAATCTCATGGGCTTCCCCTATGAAGGTGGAGACAAAATAGGAGGCTGAGAAAGGTATTCTTTTATCCTGTCAAATGCCTCCTGGTGAGCTTCGTTCCATTCGAAGGCTTGGCCTTGCTTTAGACGAAGTAACAGAGAGAAAGCTTGGGTTCTTCCACTCAGGTTCGAAATGAATCTTCTGAGGAAGATAATTTTCCCTAGCAGAGATTGCAATTCCCTTTTTGACGTAGGTGCTTTCGTCTCCATTATGGCTTTGGTTTTGTTCTGGTTGATTTCAATCCCTTTCATGTGAACCACAAAACCAAGAAAATCTCCAGTCTGCACAAAAAATGCACATTTAAGGGGATTCATCTTTAAGCCATGTTTTCTCATTCGCTCGAATGATTGGCTCAAATGATGCAAATGTGTTTCTGCAGATATAGATTTGATGACTATATCATCAATATACACCTGCATGAAGGTTTCAATGAAATCATGAAAAATTGAATTCATTGCCCTTTGATAAGTTGCCCCAGCGTTCTTTAAACCAAAAGGCATCACCACCCATTCGTAGGTGCCTAAGGCTCCTGGGCAACGAAATGCTGTCTTTGCAACATCTTCTTCAGCAATGAAAATCTGATTATACCCAGAGTATCCATCTAACATACTCAAGTATTCGTACCATGCAGCAGAATCTACTAGCATTTCTGCCACAAGCATGGAATATTCATCTTTAGGGGTTACAGTGTTTAAATCCCTAAAATCTATGCAAATTCTTAAAGAACCATTTTTCTTAATAACAGGTACTATGTTTGCTAACCATTCGACGTACCTTGTTGTTCTGATGAATTTGCAATGCAGCAACCTTTCGATCTCAGCTTTAATTCTTGTGAGAACCGCTGGTGCGAATCTTCTGGGAGTTTGTTTGATGGGCCTCTTGCCATCTTTGATTGGCAGTCTGTGTTCGACCAACTCCCTCTTTAAACCAGGCATCTCGTCATAATCCCATGCGAAGTAATCTTTATTATCCTTGAGGACTTCGATTACTTCCTTCTTGAGGCCTGGGCTAAGTTTTGCACTTATGTAGGTTATTCTTTTCGTTTTTTCATCCCCTAAGTTGACTTCTTCGAGTGGATCTTGTGCCAACATTTTGGCACTTGAGTTTATGGGGTTCCTTTCGAAGCCTAAGGGTTCTTTATCATAGATGGCATCCAACCTTTGATCCATCTCAAACTCTTCGAAGGGTGAGCATTTCGAGCCATCCCCACTTACTTCGTTCATCTTTATAGTTGATTTATTTATTTCATCCTCTAAGGCCGCTTTTGATTCATTCTCAGCCATATAGGCCGAAATCCTTTCGAAAAAAGTGGACTCAGTCATGGGTAAGGTTGTCGAAGTCCCAGCCTGCTGGCCGTTTTTGTATAGTGCTTTCGACTCCCTCTTCTTCACTGATTATTGTTCTATCCCAGTAAAGGCCATCATGGCGAAGGGTCATGTAGTAGTGGGCGTTTCTGGTTTCATTAATCTCATCATTTGGAACACACGGAGCAATCTTTGCTAGATTTTTATCATAATCCCTCTTGTCAACTAAATTGACCGTTGACATAAAGTAACTCTGGTCTGCTTCGATGTTTTCCACGATTCCATCATCTCTCCACAGAACTAGTCGCTGGTGCATTGACGAAGGAACTGCCCCCACGCCATGGATCCACTCCCTTCCCAGCAATAAGTTATAGTTGGCCTTGACTTCGATCACCATAAACATGGTGGGCCTACAGCTTGAGCCTATTGTCAATTCCAACTGGACCACTCCCAGTGTTTTGCCCACTTTTCCCTCATAATTGGACAGAACCATATTATGGGGCTTGATGTCTCCTTCGCGGACCTCTAATCTTTTTAGCATGAAATGGGGTATCAAATTGACTGCAGCACCCCCATCCACTAGAACTTTGTTCACACCATGGACACCAACTTTCGCCCGAATAAAAAGTGGCTTGAGATGGTTCTTCATAGCAGGTTCTGGACGTTCGAAGAACGCATTTTGTTCCTCAACAGCCCTATTGTCCATCACATAGTAGCACACAGGCCTATGTTTCATCAAATCTGTGGTGTCTTCCTCCTCATATTCATCGATTTCGGTTTCCTGCCCAAATTCACAGGGAAGCATAGACACCACGTTACAGTTCAGGTTGAATGAAGACTCCCCCTCCGATTCGAAGTTATCTGTTATCATATCTTCGTCCTCTTCTGGGCCTGGAGTGTATTCCTTTGGTTCATCGTGTTGTACTTCAGAGAAAAGCCTCCTATTGACTGGAGGTTTGTCTTCAGTTTGATTTTTTGGTTTGTTGGTGCTAGATTCACCTTGGTTCTTTGTTGAAGTAACCCCTTTGTTTGCCACAGCTTCCCTCTCAGCCTTTCGAATCCTTTGCTGTCTGCGCCACTGGGATCTTGACACGGGGTTCCTTCCTTTGTAATTTTCTAATCTCACCTCCTCCCTTTTTGCTGTGTTGAATTGCCTTCTGTATGTCACAGCATGGCATGCATTTCGTTCGGCGTTTCTCCATCTATCTTTGCCTTTGTCATTTCTGACCTGTAACCATCTATCGGTTGGCACTTCAGCAGGGAGTTTGAAAGTCACTCTTCGAGCAGCCTTGGGGTGAGGGCTATCAAGCCTTCGCTGTTTGTGTCTGCTGTCGAAACGTGGGCCCATCTGGACAGTTTCTTGATGGTTCCAACAAGGGGCGAAGGGAATTGTTTTGAAGGCTCTGGCCATGCTTTGGTCATACACAACAGAACACCTTGGGCAAATCAAGCACTTGGTTGCCCCTTTGTAGCAGCGAAACACAAATTCCAGCAAACTTTCTCCAGCCTTGGGATAACACCTAAAAAGCTGGTTATCCTGGCGCCAATTGTTGCCAGTTCGAGTCCTCTGTACCCTTTCGAAATTCGCAGCGATTCTTTGATTGCAGAGGATGCTGCACCTAGGGCACAATATCATGCCTGAATCTCCTTTGTGGCATGTCATGAGGTAATCCTTGAGACTAGCATCTGCAGTGTGATTATCCTCCATTCTATACTTTTCTTTTTCTAAGTATTTTTCTACTTCCTCCATCTCAGAGCGAGGCCTTTCCATATCCACCATATTTATCTGAACATCTTCCCCCTTAGCCTCATCATCGCCCCATCCTGTGGGCTTTATATCCTTAATCTGAACCTTCGAACTCTCTGGGGCAGAATATTTGACCAAATAGTCAAATTTTCCACTGGGTTCCTCTAGAGTGTCCCATATTTCCTTCTGAGGGGAAATTGGCTTCGTGATTTAGACTTTCTCCAATTCCAGCCTCAAGCCTTCAGTGACTTGTGTTAGTTCTTGGTTTTGATTTCCCTGGCCTTCAGTAGCCTGGGTTTCTCTTGCAACAGCTACAGGTGCGGCAATCGAAGTCTCTGGCGTATTCTGGATGTCTTCAGTGACCTCCTTATTGACTTCGACCATCACCCGGTTTTCAGTTTCAGTACCCTTCTCTCCTGTTAGGCCGTCGCTTTGATAAGTTTCCACCATGTTGATCTCTCCGATGCATGCAGGCTCGGAGTAGTTGGTGTCTGCGACGTCCAAGGGATCTTCGTCCACTTTCATCTTCACCTTATCAGCAAACTTTAGTCTGCCATCTTTGATTGCATTTTGAATTAGGTCCCTGAAAAGAAAACATTGTGAGGTTTTGTGGCCTAGGAAACTATGATATTTGCAAAATCCTCTCTTCTTTCTCTGATCCAAAGGAGGTATTTTGACATTTGATGGCACAATTAGTTGGCCATCTTTGACAAGTAAGTCAAAAATCTCGTCACATTTAGTGACATCGAAGGTATAAACCTTCTTTGGGAATTTGTCACTTTTCTCATTTTCAACAATCTCTTTCCCTTTTGTGGGAACCAATAATTTGCAGGAATAAGGCGGAGCCTGTTTTAATTCAGCGAGGTCAATTTCGACCTCTTCGAATTTGAATTCAGGATATTCTTCTGCTTCCTCAGTCCCAACATAGGAAATCCTTTCTTTCTTGCTATTCTTAAAGACTCTGGCTTTTTCGGCCTTTAGCCTTTCAACCTGTCGAACCCTATCGGCTAACTGAGCCATATCCCTCAAATATTGAGTGTCTAGTTTCTTTCGAATAGAGTAATCCAAGCCACCAGCGGCCATTTCGACTAACTCATGTTCAGGCACTACTGTGTAACATCTGGATTTCAAAAGCCTAAATCTATTCAGATAATCATCTATGGGTTCGGTGAACTTTCTCTTAACACTGGCCAATTCCTTCAAGCTTATTTTCGACCGTCCCATGTAAAATTGTTCATGGAATAATCTCTCCAAGAGAGCCCAAGTATCAATGGACCTAGGAGGCAAAGTGGTAAACCATGTGAAGGCGTTTTTAGTCAAGGAACTTGGGAAGTATTTGATCCTGAGATCTTCATTATTGGCTATATCTCCCGCTTCGGTTAGATATCTCGCTATGTGTTCGACTGTTGACTCATTGGTATCCCCAGCGAACTTTGTAAATTTAGGGACTTTATATCCCCTTGGTAAATCAGTATGCATTATGCAATCCAATATAGGAGAAGCATAATTTGGCCTTCTCATTCCTGTGTTGAGGCCATTCTGGGCCATGACTCTCTCTATCATGGTGGTTAGATTGTTTTCTGCCAAGATGTTATCGTTTCGAATTCTATGAACGACAACATCGGCATCTTGATTTCGACCAACCAAGACAACTCCCCTAGGTTGTTCTTCTCGAAACTCTGGGGCTTCTAGCCTTTCGACCCTTGCCCCTGGTTCCATAATTTCTCTTTGTGGGCCTGGGATTATTGGGGCTTCTAACCTTGGTGCCCTGGCCCCTACGTTAACTTCTTCTCTGGGTGGTCTATAAATTGGGTCGTTAGCAATTTGTTCTATAACAGGCATGTTTGCTCGAAATCCCGCCTGATTCTGCCTACGCCTTTCTGGGGGAGCAAAGAAATCTTCTATTCGACTCATGTTGTCAGCGTTTTCCCTGTTTGTCACAGTCATATTTTGCACTATTGGGGCAAATATCTCCTGCATGGTTTGTGCTAACACCCCTATCATATTATGGTTACTGTCATCCATCAATTGCCTAAAAGCCAACTGGTTTTCTGTGGTTAAAATAGGCATTGTGCTATAACCCACTGACCCTTGGTTATTTGTCATAAACTGATTCGCCCCAGACACAGACCCTAGTTGTGGGGATGAATTCGATGTGGAATTGTGTAAACCTGCCATAAAAGATGTTGGCATTCCATAAGAGGAATTTTTGGTTCTATTTCCATCGAAACCGGGTGGTCTAGTCAATGGAGTGGCGAAATGGGATTGTGTCCCTGATGGTGGAACGAATCCCCCAGGGTAACCAATGGTTCCAGTATTTCCTAAGATCGAACTATTAGTTGATACGCCACTTACTCCATTGGTGGCTATATTACTGGTTGAAGATGCAACAAACTGTGCATTCAAAGGGATCACATTAGATGTTCCGATCGAAGTGGACACATTAGTGCCTGTTGTATGTGGGGTATTTTGTTCCCCTTATTGATTGTCAGAATTAGACATTTTGTCCAAACGTTTTCTTCTGGATAAAGGTTGGTTGCTGTTGGTTATTTTACCACTTCTCAGGTTCATAAAACAACAAACTTCTTAGGTTCCAACGTTTTTATAATGGTTATGTCTCAACAATCTTTATTTCTAATATCCAATTATTGGTCCCACCGGGTGTGCCAATTTGTTTCCAGTGATTTCTGGTAAACAACCGCTAGTCTTCCAAACTATCGAATAATCTTTCTGACTGTTATTCAATTCCTCTAGTAACTCACAGGATCGACTAGATTGATCCTAGGATTCCTTGGTCATTAGGGTAACTCTCATGATCGAACAGATATTCATGGTTGATATTTGAGTGTTGTATAGGTGTTTGGCTTATTTCGATTTCTCTCTTAAAGGTCTAGAGATGTAATCAAAATGTGTGTGTACGAAACTAAGTTGCATGAATAAATGTTAATTGTAAAGACATGTAAAATTGCATAAAAGGCAAGTAAATGGTTTCGAATTATAAAAACAGTTAATGTAAAGGATTTCTGGAACGTAAAAGGTTTGAAATATGAAGAAAGCGTTTAATGCAAGAAATCTGTAAATGACTTTAAGTAAAAATAGGCGTTCGAAGGATAAAGCTTGAAGGTAAAGGCATGGAAAGTATGACAGTTTTCTGAAATGTAAAGTGCTTGAAATGTGAAGAAAGCATTGAAATGTAAAACTTTAATGAAGAGATTTCGAAGTGAAAAGACTGTAAATGAGAAAACTTATAAATGTTATTTGACAGAAAGATAAAGGAAAGTGCTGGAAATGGTAAAAGGTTTTCATTAAATCATAAATATATGGTGCTATCATACGTACATTGCTCTTGCATTCGTTTCCCTTGCCATGTGGTAGTTTGAATGTTACTGAGTATTTAGTACAATAGATATGACACACGAAATCCTAATACTAAGACTTCTATTTATACTAATTCGACCATAACGGTCTTGCTATAGGATTATGCCACGTTCAGAACATGCAGAACAATGCCTCTTTCTTCTTTCCACGTGTCTCCAAATGCTCCAGCACATAAATTTCAAACTTCGAATGTCCCGCTTCCATTTGAATTTCAAATGCTTTGGTACTTCTCCGTTTCGAATGCACTTCCCAGACACAACCTTGTTGTTATTTCGAGACTTCTTTAGATACGTTCCCATAATTGCCACTCGAAGCTCCAGCTTTGACATGCTTATTCGAAACACTGCTTCTGCTACTTCGAAACATGACGCTTTGCTTCATTTCGATCGAAACGTTTAGTTCATTTGGCTTCTAATGATATTATCAAAATCTTCAGCCAACACTACCATCTGGGGCGTACGCTGGCACTGTTTCCAGAATGTAAACAGTACCCGGAGAATAAGTCTGGAGTGCATTCAGGTAGCGAGGAAGTTCTTGGTATGACTCCTCCCAGTTTCCATATACCTTTTCAATCACCTTGGTCTTTGCTAACCAAACCTTTCAGTAAGACGGAGAATAGTTAAATACTGTAGTGATGTGGGAGATTATGGTTTTTACCTTCAATGATGGATTGTTGCTGACGAGTGGTAGGATTTCTTGACATATGAGATTATAATTTAGTTTCCGATGATCATGTGATTGAGTAGAACTGACACACGTATGGGTAGACATAGAACCTATGACCCAACAATCACCTTTTAATCTGTATGATGCAATGAGCTTGAACATACAATATGGGTGGACACACCTTTCAAAGCAAAAAATGTTGTTTCTGCCTCTAGGCCATTAAAACTTCTGCACATAGATTTATTTGGACCAGTGAAAATTGCGCCTGTTAGTGGCAAGAAGTATGGGTTAGTGATCGTAGATGACTATAGTAGATAGACATGGGTAAAGTTATTAAGATACAAGGACGAGTCACATTTTGTGTTTGTTGCTTTCTGTAACCAAGTTCAGAAGGCCTGTAAAGCAAGATTATGCAGCATAGCATGCAAATTGGATTACGTGTTCTTCACCAAAATGACTTGTAATTCAAGAATGGATGCCCAACTCCATGCCTTTGAATCTCCTAGCTCAAGTATGATAAATTCATGCTCTTGGATGTTTTGGAAAGCTTGAAACATTGTCTACAACTTTCATGCTAACCACTTTGGCTAAATCAAATCGGAACTTGATGAAAATTGGCCAAGAAGTTGGGACAAAAATCTGACCAAACTTATTGAAAATTTCTCTAAGTGTTTATACAAAAATGTCATGACTTCATGAGCCTATATCTTCAAATCTAAGCATTTTTTGGATATCAACCCTATAATACAAAGTTGTAGATTTCATAAAGATCTACAACTTTCATGTTGAAAGTTCTCTTTGAATCATCTTGCATCTTGGTGAAAAAATGTCATGAAGTAATGAAATTATCAAGTGTAAAAACAAATAGAAAATTTCTAAGTATTGAAAACTTTGACTTTTTGTGGACTTTCTTGGATTTCTTGATTATTGATGATCAAGTTTGATATTTTTGAATGTCTTGATGAATTTTGATCTTTGGAATGTAATGTTGACCAAAAAGTCAAAGTTTTACTTTTTGTGTATCAGTTGACTTTTCATCAGTTAATCAAAAATTCAACTATCAATCTTTTGATCTTGAGAAATGATTTGAGTCATGAAATTAGGTCAACATGTTATATTTTAGTCTTTGAGATTATGTTTCAAACCATTAGATTATGTATTAGGTCAAAAGTCAATGATCAGACAACTTCAGTAAAAACCCTAATTTGTGGTCTCAGTGCTTAGGAGGTGGGCTTGTCTGATCAAAACCTTGAGAACCCTTGAGAAATGTCTTGAGAAAAGAGAGGGAAAATTTTGGGGTACAATAAACAGTGACTACTTCTTTGGTTTGTTTGAACTATCCTCTGTTGGTTTTTTATAGAGATTTTGGTGTTTATCTTATTTGCTTTCCGTTAAGGGATCTTGATGTTATATTGGGGATGAACTGGTTGGAGTTCAATCATGTTTATATAAATTGTTATAACAAAACAATATGGTTTCTTGCTCCTTTTGTGGAAGAAGAAGCTAGTTTCTTATTTTCCAGAGGGGTGAAGGAATTGTTGTAGGATGAAGCATAAATGTTTGCTTTATTTGCATATTTATCTGTTAAGAGTCAAGATGTGATTGATGAATTACCAATGGCGAGAGAATTTTTAGATGTGTTTCCATATGATATGTCAAATGTTCTACCAGAGCAAGGGGCAGAGTTCTCTATTGATCTTGTCCCTGGTATCAGACATGTTTCTATTGAACCATACAGGATTTCGGCATCAGAATTAGTAGAGTTCAAAAAGAAATTAGAGGATTCACTGGAAAAGAAATTTATGAGACCAATTGTGTCACCTCGGGGAGCTCATATGTTTTTGCTAAAGAAGAAATATGGTAGTGTGAGGTTGTGCGTGGATTATAGAAAACTAAATAAAGTAACAATCAAGAACAAGTATCCACTTCCAAGAATAAATTATTTAATGGACCAATTGGTAGGTGCATGTATTTTCACCAAAATTAACTTAAGGTGGGGTTACCATCAGATTCAGGTGAAAAATGAAGATATTTAGAAGATGGCTTTTAGAACTCAATATGGACTTTATGAATATATGGTGATGCCTTTTGGGGTTTCCGATGTACCTAGAGTGTTTATGGAATATATGAATTGTATATTTTATACTTATCTAGATCAGTTCGTGGTAGTTTTCATTGATGATATTTTGTTCTATTCCAAGTCGAATGAAGATCATGCTGAGCATTTGCGGATTGAGTTGCAAGTGTTGAAAGAAAATAAGTTGTATGCAAAGTTGTCAAAGTGTGAGTTCTGGTTGCAAGAGGTTAGGTTTCTTGGGCATGTTATTTCAGGTAATGGTATCATTGTGGATCCATCCAAAGTAGATGCAGTACTACAATGGGAGGCTCCTAAGTCAGTTACTAAGATTAGAAGCTTTTTGGGCTTGGCTGGTTACTACGGTAAGTTTATTGAAGGTTTTTCTAATTTGGCACTTCTGTTAACCCAGATGACTTGTAAAGGCAAAACGTTTGTTTGGGATGTTCATTGTGAGGAAAGTTTCATAGAACTGGAGAAGAAGTTGACTATGGCTCCAGTTCTGATTTTACGTGATCCTAATGAACCATTCGTAAGTATTATGATGCATCTAAGATTGGTTTAGGCGATGTGTTAATGCGAGATGGTAAAGGAGTGGCGTATGTTTCACGTAAACGGAAGGTTTATAATAGAAATTATTATACTCATTATTTAGAGTTGGTTGTAGTGGTGTTTGTTTTAAATATTAGGAGGAATTATCTTTATGGTTCTAGATTTGAGGTATTCAGCAATCACAAAAGTTTAAAGTACCTGTTTGACCAGAAGGAATTGAATATGAGGCAATGAAGGTGGATAAAGTTTCTAAAGGATTATGATTTTGGCTTGAACTATCATCTTGGTAAAGATATTATCGTGGTTGATGCTTTAAGTCAAAAGTCCTTGCATGTGTCTGCTTTGATGGTTAGAGAGTTAGATCTTATCGAGCAGTTTCATAGATTTGAGTTTGGTCTGTGAGCTAACACCGTAGAGCACGATGTTAAGTATGCTAA
Organism: Vicia faba; assembly: GCA_948472305.1. Taxonomy (NCBI): domain Eukaryota; kingdom Viridiplantae; phylum Streptophyta; class Magnoliopsida; order Fabales; family Fabaceae; genus Vicia; species Vicia faba. The sequence goes on along the minus strand of OX451740.1, from coordinate 407,852,276 downwards.
AGGTAAACAATGATTTTCTTGTTAATATAAAAGAGAGTCAGAAGTTAGATGTGAAGTTGGTGGATTTGAGAGTTGTGAGTAATCAGAATGAAGAGAGTGATTTTAAAGTAGATGAGCATGGTGCATTGAGATTCCGAGGTAAAATTTGTATACCTGATAATTCTGAGTTAAAAAAGATGATCCTAGAAGAGGGTCATAGAAGCAACTTGAGTATTCACCCAGGATTTACTAAGATGTATCAGGATCTGAAAAATATATTTTGGTGGTCAGGACTAAAGCATGATGTGGCGCAATTCGTGTATGCATGTTTGACTTGCCAGAAGTCACCAGAAGCCTTCAGGAATGATGCAACCGTTAGACATTCCAGAATGGAAATGAGATAGCATTTTGATGGACTTTGTGACAGGGTTACCAAATAATCCTAGAGGGCATGATGAAATTTGGATGGTGGTTGATAGACTGACGAAGTCGGCACATTTTATACCGATTAACATCAGTTTTCCTTTGTAGAAGTTTGCATATATCTATGTCAGTGTGATTGTGAAGTTAAATGGAGTTTCATTGCATATTATTTCTGACAGAGACCCGAGTTTTACATTAGTATTTTGGGAGAGTTTGCAAGGGGCTTTGAGTTCTAAGCTGAGGTTAAGTTATGCCTATCATCCACAAACGGATGGTCAGAAGAGAGAACTGTTCAGTCTTTGGAGGATTTGTTGAGAGCTTGTGTCCTTGAGCAACATGGTGCTTGGGATAGTCATCTTCCGCTGATAGAGTTCACTTACAATAATAATTTATATTATAGCATTGGAATGACACCATTTGAGGCATTGTATGGTCGGAGGTGTATGACACCTCTATATTGGCATGAATCTGGTGAAAATGTGGCGTCTGGACCTGAGATTGTTCAGCAGACTACTAAAAAGCTGAAGTTAATTCGAGAAAAGATGAAAGCTTAGTAGAGTAGAAATAAGAGTTACCATGATAAGAGAAGTAAGGATATTGAGTTTCAATAAGGATACCGTGTATTTTTTATAGTCACTTCGATGATTGGTGTCGGCGTGCTTTGAAATCGAAGAAGCTTACTCCTCGGTTTATCAGTTTGTATCAGATTTCTAATAGGGTTAAAAATGTTGCTTATAGGGTGGCCTTGCCACCTAACCTTTTGAATTTTCATGATGTAGTCCATGTTTCACAACTTTATAAGTATGTTCTAGATCCGTCCCATGTGATTCTGATGGATGATGTGCAAGTAAGGGATAACCTTACAGTTGAAACCTTCTTGTGAGGATCAAAGACTACAAATTAAAAAAGATGAGAGGCAAATAGATCGCTCTCGTGAAAGTGGTTTAGGGAGGCACTATCGGAGAGAATATGACGTGGGAATTAGAGAGTAGGATGGGAGGCGTATTCAAAGTTGTTCGCATTAGGTAGATTTTCAAGGACGAAAATATTCTAAGTGGGAGAAAGTTATAACGCTCCAATTTATTTAATTAATTTCTGAAAATAAATTGTGTGATGATATGTGTTGGTTGATGTTTTGATGTGTTAGGGAAACCGTATGTGTAAGGTTGTAGCCTTAGAATCATGAGATTTAAGGTGTTAGGGGTGTTTGGGTAATAATGTAGAGATTAGGGGGGGTAGAAGTAAAACTAATTAGTAATAATTAATTAAAATTATTTTATTTATTTTAAATAATGGTAAGGATAATATTATTTAAATAAATATTTAGTTGGAATATTTTTTAATTTAATTAGTTGGGATAATTAATAAGAATGTTATTATAATAAGAAAAGAGGGAAATAGAGAGAAAGGTCGACAGAACGCGTAAAAGAGGAAAAAGAGAAGAGAAGAGGAATAGAGCTATGGCTTAAGGGAAGTAGAAAGATTCCATTAGAGAAGCTTGAGTTTCTTCAATCTAATGTAAGGGTGAGATTTCCTCTTATTTAAGGGATTATACGATAACATATGGGTGGGTACTTAGTCTCTTTAAGATTATTTTATATTCTCTATGTGTTGAACAATTTGGTGTATAATGATGTGACTGTATGGTATGTTTGGATGAATTGGGTGTTGTTGAATGATGTGAATGTTGTGTGTTGTTGTGAATCATAATGTAGAGCTTGGGTACATGATATCTTTCAAAAAAATTGGGTTTTTGAATGTGTTTGAGATTGTTTTCGTACAACTGAAATTACATAAAATTGTTTTTGTAGCTATGGTAACCGGTTACGGATGTAACTGGTTACACCTGAGATAGCTTTTGTAAAAATGAAAATTTCGTGGGCATAATCGGTTACGTGTTTTGGTGTAACTGGTTACACTGTTAAACAAAAGCGTGAACTAGTATTTTTTGGAGGGGGTGTGATTGGTTACCATTTTAGTGTAACCGGTTACCACTGAAAGACTTGCGTACCTACTGTTCTGGGCTTGGCGCAACCGGTTACATATTTTGGTGTAACCGGTTACCACTATCGTGTGCTGAAAAATAAATAAATTCATAACTTGAGCTTCAGGTGTCCGATTGAGGTTCCGTTTGAAGTGTTAGGAAGCTGAAATGATGTACTTTCATTTGAAAATAGTTTCAATTTATGGAAATGATTTAAATAATGTGTAATGGTGTTGTATGGTGTGTAGTTGTATGGTGTGTAGTTGTATGTTGTGGTGTGATGTTGGTGTATGAATTCTATTATGATATGTGATATGTTGTTATAATGCTAATGTTGAATGCATGTAACCTTTGTTTTTGTGTTTGGTGGGTGGTGTTGGTATAGTACATTGATTAAGGTGAATATCATTGTACATATTTGTTGTTGTTGCATGTCATTGATGAAACATGAATAGTGTTTGGACGGTGGTTCTTTTTTGGTGAGTCTCAATCCTATGATGGGGATTGGGTGCACGTAGCTGGTTCCAGACAAGAATCGGTGAAGTGTTACCTATGGAGATGGTAACAATTTTTTGTGTGCTCTGATCCTATGGTGGGGATCGGGGGCGAGATGAACTTGAGAGTTCATGATTAGTTCCACATGCATTGAGTCATGGAGTTGAGTCTCTTTGCATTTCATATATAATTTATTATAATGTTTGGATGACATGGAGTGTGCTTGTGTAATGTATTACTATATTGGATTGTATGGTGTGTGGACTTGTTGAATGGGTGATTTGTAAGAATAAGATTTGGTTTTGCATGTAATCTCTTAGTTTTGATGATAACAATACATATATTTTATATGTAACAATTTTGGTTTCTACTAGTTCTTTAAGTGTGCATATAAAACATTTAAGTTGATTCAATATATTTGTCTCAAGAATCATCAGATATGTGTTTAGATCGCATCATAAAGACTATCATTTAAAGTTCTGAAGATACATTAGCAATTCTGATGAATATTAAATGTTCTCCAAAAACGAATCACGTGTACTTCTCCAGATAAGTTGTTACTTCAGAAGTCTAGTGTGTCCAGAAAAGATCTACAGTGAAGATCAGATAAAGCTTTTGCTTCAATGATTAAAAAAACAAGATGAAGTGCTTCTCAGATAAAGCTTTTGCTTCAATGCTCAGATATCAAGAAACTATTTTTCAGATAAGTTGTTGCTACACATCTGAAGACTAGGTTCTGGTTCTGAAGACTCTGATACCTTTGGGAACACAACAAAGAAATATCTGCAGAAATATTCATCTATTTATATCATAATCATTCCATCATAAGATTGAAGAACAAATACATGATCTCTTCTACGGTCTCTTGCTACTTCAGAATCAGAAGTATCTCAAAAAGAAGAAAAGGTCAAAAACTTATGCTAGAAGCAAACAAGTACAACAGTACAACACCTTTCCCATTATTTATGAAAAACACAGTGTACGAAAGAAGTTTATGTGTGCTCACTGTTTCCCATGTTATCACACTACCATTGTAGCAGAAGGTTTGATGAAAGTGACGTTTTGATTTATTCCAACAATTTACTTTCTAAAGTCTATTCTAAAGGAAACTATTTTTTTGTCATAACATTAGAACAAGATTTAAGTCTTCAAAGACCAAGTGGTAAATATTTTTGTGACGAGACTTCTGAAGATCACCAAGGTTCTGATAAACATAGCTACAACACTTAAGATCTGAAGGTTCTATTGAAAGCTTAATCCTTCCAATACATGCTTCATCAATTGCTATCAGAAGCCTCTGAAATTGGAAAAATTCAATTTCGTTAATCATAAGAAGTGTTAACGGTCAAATCCACAGTATCACCTCTATCTTGGTTTAACGACAAAAAAGACAATACCTTTGTACTACTATGTCCACCAATATGATACTATCCGTTGGGGATATATTGTTGTAACTATAAAGACTATCTTGCCCTCCAACATCTCTTTTCTCTGACGACTATTTAAGAAGATTATTGTATCAACAAAAGATATACACGAAGATGTGAGAAAAGAAAAGAGATAAAGAAAGAGAAGTCATGAAAGAAGAGTGACAAACAAAAGAACTTCATACTGCAAAACAACAAGAGAAGCTACTATACAAAGGAAATCAAAGTGAGAAATATTCTTCAAAACAAAAAGAGTTGTTGCCTTATACTTGTGTTAACATTTATTCTCAATCATTATTGTAAACACAAAAGAGTTGTTGTTCATATTCTTGTGTAACCACTTAAACTTCATTGCGATGTTAAATCTGCTTTTATAGAAGCACTCTTGTAAAAGCTATTTAGTTGTAATTGTTTCCTCAAGTGGCTAGAGTGAATAGTCAGAATACTTAAGAGGGCTAAGTGTGTTTCTACCACTTAGAGATTGTTTAAAGTTTTCTCAAGTGGCTAGAGTGAATAGTCAGAATACTTGAGAGGGATAAGTGTATTTCTACCACTTAGAGGTTGTTTAAAGTTTCCTCAAGTGGTTAGAGTGAATAGTCAGAATACTTGAGAGGGCTAAGTGTGTTTCTACCACTTAGAGGTTGTTTAAATTTTAATCAAGTGGATAGAGTAAATAGTCAGAATATTTGAGAAGGCTAAATGTGTTTCTACCACTTAGAGGTTGTTGTAATCTTTCTAGATTATTGGATTAAGTCCTTTTCTAAGACAAAATCACCTTGACGGGTGGACAAGATTAGCCTTTTCTAAGGTAAACTTGTATAAACTAAACATGTCATTTATCTCTTCATTGTTTTAGATATCTCACATCATTAGAATGAATACTTTCTAAAGGGAAAAGTTTTGATAAACACATTTCAAACTCCCATTTCTTGTGTTTTTTTCTACCTTTATGATTATGTGAGATAATTATATGCTTACTTATTATTATGCATTTCTTTATATAATTGTGAATCTCACCTCTTATGTTTGAATGTTGTCTCCACATAGATAACATGCAGATACTCAAGAGTAGAGGCGTGGAAGTTAGTGGAAGAGGTTGCTCTTCTTTATGCATTTGTCGAGTCGGCGTCTGCTTTGATATGTAATACTGGAGATCGATGCTCGTTTTGTTTATGTTGGAAGGAAATTATATGTATACCTCAGTTGTTGGATAATTTTTATATTTGATAATTCTTTATGAGTATTGTTGTTATAACTCAAGGAGGAATAAAACTATTTGTTCTTGATGTTTTTCCGTTGCTAATAAAATATTGGAGTTCAGATTTGAATATCTTTTGAATAATGTTTTAATTTATAAATATGTGTGTCACATATCCTATTGTATGAGCAGGTTGTTGATGAAAGTAGCATCCTAATTGCTTAATTGTTTTTAATTACTCTGATTTTATTTATAAATTACTCAGGAGAATTAGGGTGTTACAACAAACGTCATTTCATTTTGAAAGTTAAAGGACCAACATACCACTTTTTAAAGTTAATGAACCAAACTGAATCCTAAGGTAGAGTTAAGAGACGAAAAATGATATTTTACCTTTATTTTTTTTTATGTTTGAGAACTCATTAACCAATTTATAAACTCTATTAACTACTTTATATATAACATTAACTAAAATTGATTTACGACACAAGACTTAATTTTTAAAGTCAAGACACTAATAACTAAACTATAAACTATATTAATCAATTTATAACATTAAATTAACCAATTTTAATTTCTCACTTAAGACTACTTTTTAATATCAGAATATTTATTAACCAAATTATAAAGTCTCTTAACCAAATATTTCCATATTATTAACCAAAGTTATTTTGGTGAGAGAGAAAAAAATTAAGTATGTCACTCTTTTAACATATTTATGAATAGTGACATGTAGTGTAGGAATTGGTTGTCAATATCATGTCTCTTCTTTTTATTCATGCTAAAATCCTACCACCATATAGTAAAACTCATTTTTCAAGTGTGAAGCATTTTTAGCCCTACTTAGTTTCTTCAATAATATGATAAGGTAACTTTATGGTAGAAATTAATTAATTTTGTAAGATTCTAGAATAAATTTCCCTCATGAATAAAAACAAAATTCATAAAATGATAAATAGAAATTGTATAATATAAATGAATCAATCCAAACAACAATGAAAACAATAAATTACCCTTATGATACTACTTACTTCTTGCACATAATTTTCAACAATAATGTAATGTAAAAATGAAACAAAGTTCATTCTATCACTATTGCCATGTTACTGCAATAGGACTTCTAACTTTATATTTACCAGAAACCCAAATGAGTGATCCAAATGATGAACTACCAACAACTCTTGTTTTTCCAACTGCTAAAAATGTAACTTTATAGCTTAATTTCTGTCCCAATTTTTCAAACTTCAATTTCCTTGGTTCAACATTAACAACAACTCCATTAGGGTCTTCAACTTTAGCTTCATAATAACCACTTTCTGATTTTCCAACATTTGTAACAACTCTTTTATATGTCACATTCTGCACTGTTCTGCTAAACAAAACAGAAAATGAAGGATAATTCATGTCACCGACTTGAACAACATGTTTTTGAGAGCATGTGAAGTTAGTTTTTGTCAATATAGCAATCTCTGAAGATGTAAAGTTAAGGCTGCAAAAGTAATTCAAATAGTCATTGGTGTTCATATCATAGACTAATCCAGGATCAGAGGCACTTTCGGGATTAACATGTCCTGAACCAAATGCAAAAGGGTTAGCAGAAGATGAGTTGTTATTTGAAGCAAGATCGGAAATGGGGAGATTTTTGTTGTTCAATGTGTAAGCTGTTGTCATAAGAGATGACTTGATCATTGCAGGTGACCAGTCTTTATGAACTGATTTAATCAATGCTGCGATGCCGCTAACGTGAGGACAAGACATTGAAGTACCTGAAATTATGTTGAATAAGACTCTTCTTTTGTCTGATTTGATCATGCTTGGACTTGTTTTTGTTGGCCATGAAGCTAAGATGTTAACACCAGGTGCAGTTATGTCTGGTTTGATGACATCCAGTCCTACGATACTCGGTCCTCTAGAAGAAAATGCTGCCATGATTGGTGCAATGTTGCCATATCTTGTTCCTAGGAATGAAATTGAAGCTGTTGGTTTTTTAGTAGTGTTGAGGTAGATTCTTATGGCTTTACCTGCTGAAGCACCTAATGAAGTACCTGGTAAGACGTGAGCGTCGGCGAGAAGCTCTTCGCCTTGATTTTCGGAGTTGAGTAGTATCATTCCGTATCCGCCTGATTTTTTTACTACCTCGCCTTTTTCGGTTCTACCATTAATTCCTCTTTCACAGACAACGATTTTTCCGAAAACAAGTGTTTTATCAAGTGAACCTTTTGTGCAAAACATTGCCTCTCTCTTTTTACCTGCTGTTATTCCATGCACAAGAGGAAATTGTTGGTTGGTTTGGTTTTTTGTTTGATACAATGATGTGCCTTCAAATGTTTTTGAGTTACCAAGTTTCACCTGTGTTGGAAAAGTTCTGTCAATGTAGCTAGCAGCAACTGTCATGATCCACGGTGCGCCGTTTCCCACTGTTGATGCAAAAGGGCCTGAGTTGCCTGCTGAGCAAGAAACAAAAACGCCGTTTTTCATTGCTCCGAATGAAGCTATAGCAATACTGTCATTATAAAATGGTTTTGGAATACTTCCTAAAGATAGTGAAAGTACATCAACACCGTCCGAAACTGCTTGGTCCATGGCTGCTAATAGGTCGGAATTCGCGCAGCCAGAAAGCCAGCAAACTTTATAAGCCGCGATTCTTGATGTACGCCTCATTCCAGTGGCTGAACCTTTAGCAAATCCAAAAATGTTTGCATTTTGAAGAGAGTTACCGGCTGCGGTTGACGCAGTGTGTGTTCCATGCCCTTGAGTGTCTCTAGCAGAAAGATAATCGGTTGTTTCGTTGATTTTTCCGATGAATTTTTCGTACCCTTTGAAATAGTATCTTGCCCCAATAAGCTTCTTGTTACAATTTGAGGATGTGAATTTTGTGCCTTGTTGACAGACACCTTTCCATTTACGAGGGATCGGGGAAAAGCCCGAGTCGTTGAAACTGATGTGTTCGGGCCATATTCCCGAATCAAGGACACCGATGATCACATCGGAGGCCAAACTCGGAGCACTCCAAAGTCCTTTTCCATTTGTTAGGCCAAGAAAATTTGGAGTATGTGTCGTATCGAGTGTTGATAGTTCATCTGGCATGGCTGAAAGGAAACCATCAATTTGGCTTAAGTGTTTAAGTTGTTTCTCAGAAAGTGTGGCTGCAAAACCAAACATGTTGGTTTCATAAGCATATAGAAGCTGAGGTGGTAGAACATCTTCTAGCTCTTCTCCCTCCATTGAAGCTTGAGTAATGAAATCAATGATTGATTCAGACCATGCTTTTGTGCTATCTTGAGAATGAATTGAGCCTTCAATTTTGGTCTTGTCCATGTGGACTATATAGGTTTGTTGCGCCCCGAGCGCGATTGAATTCGTCGCCATAAGAGCCAGGAATAAAAATACTCTCCTAAACTTCATGATGCCTACAAAAAAAAATGAAGAGAACAATTCATGGCCAGTATTAGGATCTATATACATATGATTAAGAAACTTCTAATGCAAGAAAAATAAAATAGGAAAAAGTACAACAAGCATTTTTCAATTAGGTTTATAAATCCATCACAAACTTACTTAGCAACCGAATTAGAGACCAATTTAGCGAACAATTTGAAAAGTTAGTCACTAAACCGCTCATAACACTCAAATATTCTAAAAGGAAAATTTTTCAGTCGATACGAGTTAATAGTTAATCTTAGAATATTAACTAAGTACTCTAAGAAGTTAATTTTTCTTGTTACATGTATAACATACTAGTTGCATAACTATACAAACAACCTATGTAAAACAATGAGATAGAAAGACAAATATTTTTTTGAAGTAGTGGTTAGTACCTATGTTTTTACTAGGATAAGGAATAATGCTAATAAACTCATAACATAAAATCTTATTATATAAGCTCTAAAAGTGACTACTTTTTATATATATGCTCATTGCTTTTAAAGAAAAATAGTTGTTACCTTCGCTTTACTTTTCTTCTACTTCAAGACTACATTTTCAGAACCCTTTTTAAGTTTCATTTATGACATTCATTGTAACAGTATAGAATGGTAACAGATAAAGGAACTTTCATATGACAGTGTTGCACATCTATTACAAGTTAGTTGAATCACGTGGAAGTTTGTTTCAAACTAATAGATGTAGGGCCAAAGAGCTTAGAAGAGTTGTGGATTGAATTTTTTATTTATTTTTTATTTTGTCATTAAAATGTTCACATTTCCTTCATATTATGGTTTTCAATGTCAAATGTTACAGCTAGTTATAGTGTTCACATTATTGCTAATGTTTTATGAGGTTTCTAAGGAAATTAAATGTGTCAGCTATGAAAGACGCGTTGTTGTTAAGGAACCACCAGTTTGAGAGACATTAAGGCATGGGTGCCACCAACTTTTTTATTTTTAGTACTCATTGAGATTTTGAGACTGTGTCTGTTCATATACTATGATCATTACATTGTAACTTGCAATATCTCAAACATATGTGTACTTTGAGTCTAACTTAAGGCACTCTTCTTTTCTCTGTATATGCTTTTTCTCAGTCCATAATGGCCTAGAATTGGAATATCATGATAAACAATTAGTTTGGTTGCTCCCTAGATGTGGATGGTGTTGGCATTATAGTTCTTGAATATTAAAATTACTAAAAATATTTCTAGGTGTGTTTTCTATTAGTATTTCTAAATGATGAGTGTCACTAAAAAAACATATTTGAGGAATATCTTATTTAACAAAACATAAATTTTAACCAACAAATTTTTTTCAATATTAATAAACCAAGTATTTTTTACATGCAACTTAAAAATCATTTGAGTTTGGTAAATTATAAATCTATAATGGAAAACAAAACTCTCCTAAAAAAAGTTAAAGTTGTTGCATTTTTAAGTTTGTATTCAAACACATAATGTTAGGTTGATTGTATTGTGATTGATAGTATTTTGATAAAAAAGTGAAATATAGCAAGATGTTGGACAAGATGTCTTGACATACTTGTACGACATCGTGTCGAGTTGTTGTTTCGCATTCTCAGAAGATTTTTTTCGCATTCTCGGAAGATTTGATTTACGTATACTGCGATTGAAATTATGCTTATCTCAAGAGGCATACTTAGGGAAGATTCTCGACAAGTTTGGTATGTCGAATTCAAAACCTGTTGTGACTCCAACAAATCCCCAATTCAAGCTGAGTATAGATCAGTGTCTCGGTACTGAGGTTGAAAGAGCTTATATGAATAACATCTCATATGCTAACATAGTGGGTTCTTTGATGTATGTTATGGTTTGTACTAGACCCGACATAGCATGTGCAGTAAGTCTTGTAAGCAGGTACATGGCGAATCCTAGAAAGACTCACTGACAAGCATTGAAATGGATTCTAAGGTACATAAATGGGTCTCTGAATAAAGTTTTAATTTATAGTGGAACCTTACGTGAAGATAGTAAAACAGTAATCGAAGGTTATGTCGACTCTGATTATGCAGGTTGTATGGATTCCAGAAAATCTATTTCTAGATATGTTTTCACTATGTTTTGCACAACAATAAGTTGGAAAGCAACACTTCAGAAGGTTGTTGCTTTATCAACCACTGCAGAATATATCGCCCTCACTGAAACTATGAAAGAAACAGTGTGGCTTGAAGGTTTTGCTAAGGACATGAAACTTCAAGGTCAAGTTATCACTGTTAAATGTGATAGTCAAAGTGCAATACACATGTCGAAGAATTCAGCCTATCATGAACAAATCAAGCACATTGATGTGAGGCTGCATTTTGTCAGAGGGATAATCAAGCATGGAGAATTCCAAGTGCTGAAAATTTTGACAGATCATAATGTTGCTGATATGATCACAAAGATATTGCCCAATTGCAAGTTTTTCCACTGTATGTAGTTGATAAAGCTGCATGAAGAAAGCTAGTTTGTTCTCTGCTAATAGAGTTTGTTCCAAGGTAGAGAGATTTGTAAGATATTGGATCGAATTCTATTGGGTCAAAGAGTAGCTTCTTGTTCGACAGGATTTATGCATGTCATTGAAGTATGTTCACATGCGGTGTGAAGACCCACATACTGTAGTCGAAGTGTGCTCTAGTATGTGGGTGTCGAAATGTTAGAGTTGTTAGTAATTCAAATTGGGCATGTTTGTTATGTCAAATTATTTAAGTTAGCTTGTACCATACGTTAGCTTGTAATGGGTATTTGTGAAAAAGCCCATTAGTTCAGTATGTTAGGTTTATTATAAATAGCATACTAGTCTCTCATCATTGCATACTGCAAATCCTAATTTAGGGTGATAGAGGTTATTTGTTATTCTTGAGTACTTGTAATCTGATTTAAAGAGAAAGTAAAGAATAGCAGTTATAATCAATCCTTGTTGTTCTTCGTGTTTTTCATTCTTTTCTATCCTTGAGGGTTTTTTGTCTTGAAAACCCGTGTTATATTCTGTTTCAAAGGTATCGTGTTTCATAACATCTAATAAATGCTAAGATAATATGAAATTAGAGCTTAAATTGCTTAAGCAAAATTGTATAAGAGATCTTGTAGAATCACCTGAAAGATGGAATAAAGTTGGGTGTAAGTAGGTATTTAAGACTAAACTTGACTCTTATGGTAATATCAAATGTTACAAGGTCCGACTTGTTGCCAAATGTTTTACTCAAAAAGATGACAATTAACTATGAGGAAAACTTTTTACCGGTTTTCAAGAAAGATTCACTCATAATTATTATGGCACTTCTGACTCATTATGATCTCGAGTAGCATAAAATGTGCATAAATACTATTTTTCTGAATGAGAATTTAGAGGAAAAATAAACACATGGTGTGTAAACATAAGAATTTAATATATGGTGTTAAGAAAGCTTTTCGCAAATGGTATCTCAAGTTAAATGATACTATTACGACCTTTAGATTTAAGAAAAACATGGTTGATCGATTATATATCTAAAGGCCAGTTAGAGTAAGGTTATCATTCTAGTTTTATATGTTGATGATATTTTTCTCGCAACTAATAATTTTGATTTATTACTTGAGACTAATAAATTTCTCTCTAACAAATTTGAAACGAAAAATATGGGTAAGGCAAGTTATGTGATTGAAATAAAAGTATTTGTGATAGATATCACAGATTTTTAGGTTTGTCTTAGTAGACATAATATCAATAAAAATTTAGAGAGATTTAGAATGGATAATGTTAAATATTTCTCGCTCTAATATATAAAGGATATACATTAAGTTTTATACAATGTCCAAAGAATGAATTGGAATAGAAACATAAAGAAAGTATTTAGATGTTTGCAAGGGACTAATGATCACATGCTTACTTATGTGAAATCTGACTATCTTTAAGTGGTTGGATGTTCATATTCAAATTTTATCGGCTGTATAGTTACAAGAAAGCCAACATTTGGTTATGCGTATCTTTTGGATGGAGGGTCAAGATCATGGAAAGTGTGGGGGATACTGTAATTATTGCATCCACTATGGAGGTTGGATTTGTGACATGCTTTGAGACAAAATTTCAGGCTAATTGGCTACAAGACTTTATTTCAGGACTTGGAGTTGTCGACAATATTTCTAAGCCGTTGAAAATTTATTGTGATAATTTTGCAGCAGTATTTTTCTCTAAAAAACTATAAGTATTCTAATAGTGCTAATCATATGTAATTTAAGTACTTTTTTTCGTTAAATAACAGATTAAAAAATAAAGAGTGTTAATTTATCATATTAGCATAAATCTTAAGATTGTTGACCCTTTGATGAAAGAGTTGCCACCTAAAGTATTTGGTGACCATATCGAAAATATGAATATTATGAATGCTAATGAATTATGATGTTTTATTGATGTATATGACGCTCTAAGTTCATTTATGTAATGTTATTTGTTTTATTTTCTACTTATGTATCCATACAATTAATGATGATGAGAACAAATTTGTTATTAATAATGACATTATTGTTGAACCCATTAAACATTTCTCAAATTAGGATCATATTGAGAAAAAATGTCAATATAATAGTCCATGAAAAGAAATATGTCGATTAAATTATATATATATATATATATATATATATATATATATATATATATATATATATATATATATATATATATATATATATAACCATCATGACTCTTATTGACTTATATCTAATATAAATATATAAAAGTTAAAGTATCTGGAAACTCCACAAATACCCTTTTGAATTTATGTTTAAATTTTTCTGATTCTAAGATTACAAATGTCTAATTGCACCCTTATTTCAATATTATGCATTTGACAATTAATGTTGTTGATGCGTCACTCTTATATTTTTTTATACTGACTTTTATTTTATTTTAATGTATAATTCAGTATTTAACGCTCTAAAATATATATTTATTGGAACAACTTTTCATTTCACAAATATTGAACATATTCACTCTCTAAATTATCTCAAAAGTCACTTTAAAATATGAAGAGTCATTTGAACATATCGGGAAACCAAACTCCATTATTGTGTTACAACTTTTTTATGTGCTTGCTTTGAACCCATACGAAAGATTTGGAAGAACCCATACCCTAAACCCTACAACCATTACGCTCTGCAAACAAGAGCCTCACTCTCTTCACCCTACTTCTCTTCTTCAACATAGTCACTGATTCCTTTTTTATTTCCATCTTAATCCTTCACTCTTAGATTCACGCTCACACTCTCACTCTCAATTAAAATCACAACAACGACCTCTTTCTTTTTCGAAATCACTATTTCATCGACACCTTTATCGCGAACCACCACCATTGGAGCCACCACTGTCGAAAATAAGACATATACCTCTGTCACCAACATATCACTATTAATTATCGTCAGCCATACACATCAAGGCCCCTCCACTAAAATGCAAGGATATTGTTGTGAAAGCTACAAATAGATCTAAAACCACAAATCATTTACAATTTTTATTTTCCCTTTTTATCGTTTCAGCACACGAGTATAAGTTTTTCGTATTTTATTATTTCTGCATATAAGTAGAAGTTTGCAATTTAAATGTGAATCTAATATCTATCTTGATTTGTAAGAGTTTTATGATTTTCTTTATAGGTTTCTTTGTTGGTGTCTCACAAAAAGGTCTTTGTTTATGCAGTTGGAAAGAGCTTATCATGATGGACCGCTCAATCTCCGTTGTAAACACGCATTAACACCACGATTCTCTATTCGACCAATTTGCTAATCTTCAACCAATTCATCCGTAAAGCAATCACATGACATAATTTTTCTCATCTTGAACATGGTAAGTTGAACATCATGATACCCTTTTGAGTGTATTTTGCTTTTACAGTTTTGTAACTATAAATCCTTCTTATTTTTTTACTGAATTTGATTGTAGTTTTAGGGTGATTTTATACATTATTGTTGACTCTAACCAAACTGTTAAGCAATTTAGAGGCTAAAATTTTTTCTATCGGGTTCTATGTAATTCCATAATTCTAACTTGTTTGTTGCATTATACCTGTTTGTATTTTTGCTTCAAAGATGTTGTATTATAAGAATATAAAAAAACTTTGTTGATTGTTATGATAGTGCAGTCATGTGCATTATGAATATGTTTAAGTTTCTAATATTGCACGAAAGTTAATTTGAGAGTGGATGAAATGGAAGTTCATAGGTATAACGTATACATAAATTTTTATCATAAAAACGCTTATGCTAAAAGAATTTAATTAACAAATACATTTTTTAAGAGTTTTGATTTTCTCTCTTTCACAGTACTCTATGAAATAACTAATAAATTATAACAATTTAGATGATGTGACTGCTCATTATAGTGTGAGTTTGACTGAGATAAGGTATACAATTTTTTTTCTTTTCAAGGCATGTTACACGGATTGCTGATGTCAAAGACGATGCTTTGGAGAAATTGTATGATCAATTGTTAGAGGATTGCAAGTTTTCATCCCATCTTACTAAAAACCATTATGTTCTTGTCATTTTTTGTGTGAGGTATTTATTTCTATTGTTTTAGTAATTGTCTCAGATTTTACATTTTTGGATGGAGGTATTGATGCTTAGTTCATTGCATCATCCTAATGTTGTCTCTTTCTTAGGTATTGTTCATGATGATGACAATGTTTTTATTTTCTTATTTCAAAATTTAAATGTGATTTTTTACCTTTTGGAGAAGAGTGTCGTGTCAGATTGGATTATATGTTATCTATTTTTATTCGTCATGTATAATGCTCATGATGATTTAGAATTAGACATTGAAAATGACCATATAGATACTTCTAACATTGAGCCTACAAAAGTTGAGGCAATTGCTAGGGGGTTGCAGTTTTTTATCCCATCTTACTGAAAACTATTATGTTCTTATCAATTTTTGTTTGAGGTCTTTATTTTCCCACATACTTTGATTTGATGGTTGGTTGATAATTTCTTTCAGGCTATTAGAAATGATGATTTGAAGAAGATCTGTGAATTTGGTTCTGGAACTTATGGGGTTGTATATCATAGAAAAAATTATTCAAAAACTCAGTCATACTATTGAAGAAGAGACACAAAGGTATTGTTTATTTTTCAAGAAGTCAAAAAAATGCTTGGGTGCTGCACTGAGAATTCAGGTGAGATGGTTTTTAAGTTTTCTGAAGGCTGAAGCTTTATTATTTAAAATGTTTCTCTATATTGTTAGCGATTTAATTATATAAATTTTAATCTAAGTTTTGCATTTAATTTATTGTATTTTATACACTACTTCTATTACACTGATAAAGAGATGTGACTATAATTTGTTGGAATTTTTTCCATGTGAGTATTTTCTAACATGTTTGTATGGATTTTCTTGAACAAAAAATCCTTGCATACCTTGCTAATAAGATGCCATTAAAGTTCTAATAGAGAAAGTGATATTTGATGAATTTAACATCTACTGCCATGTCACTTATGTACTTCCATTATTTTAATTCTTTTTTTGTTATATTTTTTGTTGATTAGTTTTCAGTTTCATTTTTTAATTTAGTATGAAATGTTTCCAAATATGAAGTGTCCAATGGCTCAATACATAAACAACCTTAACAATTTAATATTAGAACAATTAGACAATGATAGTTTTTAAAGAAACTGGTTTTAGTTAGATGGCAATTATCTCTTAACAATCACACTGTAAAAACAAGTTTTAGATGATATAGTACTTTTGTTGAAATGATGAAATTTGTTTGGATTTTCTTTGGTCTCCTGTGAAAGATTGTTGGAAATGCAACAAAGCTTTATGAACAAGGTTTAAAAAAAGGACATTTGTTCAAAAACTGAAATGAATTGTTTTTAATAAAGAAGCTAGGATTCCTACTTACATATATCAGTAGTTTTTTTGTAATGAACCTTCATTTGATTTTCTCTTTTCTCAAAGAACCTTCATTTGGATGTCCAACTACTTAGTTTAACACTCTTACAAGTTTTTGGATCTTTTAGTGTTGAAGTATGATAGCTTATGTATCTATTCTACTAAGAGTACTTTCTCGCAGTGATTCGTCATGACGATTACTATGGACCAAATGTATTTTTTTTGTTTCATCTCCTTCATATTTGCCATATGTTGTAGTTGGATGATGGTGTCTGATTCGTTTGACCTTTTTCCAGTCTATACAAAGGTGGATGCAATACCGGTTCCAGATATAGAAATTGGTGCATGTTTTTCTTTGGCTGATATTGCATTTGATATCTTTACTGCAAGTGTTGATGTAAGTTATCAAATAATTACTTTTTTTCCATGGTGTTAAATCACCAAAATTTAATAAGAGAGAATGTTGATTATGTTGTTATCATTATTGAAATTATTTAGTATCAACAACTTAATACTTATTGTAGGGAGATGAATGTCAATAACTTTAGGAAAACGTTTCCTTTTCCGATTGCAAGCTAATTGATTTCTTACCCTTCACATGTGATGGACACAACCGGGTTTCCACGTTTCTCTTACTCATTTTATCATTACTTCTTAATTTTCAACATTGATTTGTGATTATATAATTAAATTTTAAATTGACGTTTGATTTGTTCGGTGTATGCCTTTGATTTCCTACTATAGCGGTTGCAGCTCTATCAAAAAACACTTCCAAGAACTGTGCAATTTTTCATTGAACATCTTAGAAGGGGTTCCATTAAATATCACCTTTGATGCAATTTTAGGTTCCTCAAATTAAGTGAAACAATATTTTATCAACCTTCTCATGTACTCTAATTTTAGTTGTTCAAATTACCTTTTGTGTATTAAGTTATTTTAAATTGTATTGTAGCAACTGATAGGCGAATTCTTTATGATAAGAGGTGTCTCCATATCTTAACTCTCAAGTAGCTATAATATATGTGTTTTGTTTTATAGATTGAGAATCAAGATATGGGTTGCAAAGACTGATGAGATTTTAAACCAGATATAGATTTTGGTTGGTGATTAAAGCTGCAATGTTGTTTGATATTTTGGTTTCATAGGTTTGCAATTGGAGTTTGTTGTTTAATGCAGGTGAAATATTTAACGAGATAGTTTGTTGTTTTATGCAATTGGAATCATTGTTATCTGCATATATTATTATTGTGTTTAGAGGATGATATTGATAATTGCTAAGTGTTGATAGGTTTTGCCATGTTTTATTACATTTCTCTTAATTTATTCAGTTAATTAAAACATGTTTGAGTCATTAATGGCACATCACATACCGAGCAAGGCAGAGAAATTTGCATTATCGTAAACTATAACTAAAATTTTATTCCAATTGAAAAATGAATATGTACTTTATAAATGATGGTATGATAGACGTGTAATATGAATGCAGACGGGACCCGTGCGATAACACGAATTTCTTACTAGATTTTAATTATGATGAATGATGAAACCAATACATGTAAGGTTCATTAATGTGCATTATAATTGATGCATTGTTAAGTCACATGAATCAAGTGAGAGAATATAACAATCTAATATATATATATATATATATATATATATATATATATATATATATATATATATATATATATATATATATATATATATATATATATATATATATATATATATATATATATATATATATATATATATATATATATATATATATATATATATATATATATATATATATATATATATATATATATATATATATATATGACTCATGTGAAGAGATATTATTTAAATAACATGAAATAGTGTTGTTCAAATAATATGAAAATATATTATTCAAAAAGGTAAAATTACACTAGATGTCTTTTAAGTTATTTTTTTTGTAACATGTTGATCCTTTATTTTATTTTTTTTTAACAACTTGGTCCTTTAGAGTGATTTTTACATCTTTTATTTTTCATATTTTAGACTAGGTCCGGCCATGTGTCTGTGCAACAGGAGCCACATCACATGGCCTCAACTTTATGGGGGGATCCAAATAAATATATATGTTATAGTTAATATAAATTTAGTTTATGTAAAATACAATTGATTTATGCAAAAAGTGTAATGGTTGAAAATGAGTGTTGTGTTTAGAAGTAAAAAGGTTAACCATTCAAACAAGTATATTTTCTAATGCGCATATTTATTTGCAAAATCCTTTTAACCTATGAAAAATGAACATCTTTAGAAGTAGGCGTGTCGCGGTGTCTGACATGTGTCAGTGTCCAACACTTGTATGACACCCTCCAGACACGTGTTGGATTTTGAGTGCGCCTAAGACGGAGCTGAATAAAGTGGATTGTAGATTTTTATTCTTTTATGTGATGATGTTCATATTTTCTTGTCTGTATATGAATACAAAACCGGTAAATACAAAAAATAAAGAACACAAGATATTTATACTGGCTCCCCTTACACTTTGAGAGTACTCCAGTCCCCTTACTAACATGTAAGAGATTTTACTATAGTTAGAAATATCGTACAACCTATCCACATCCAAATGTGATGCTTACTATCTAACTTATTGGGAGATCAAAGGATTTAACTATCCTTTAAGATCCAACCAAGTACATGAAGAAAAATCCTCTTCAATATAACACTTGTTTCCAACAATCCTGAAAACAAGGTAACCAATACAAAGTAAAAAGAGAAAAATCCTCTCATAATACTCTCTTGCTTCCAATAATCATGGACAACAAAGTAATACAACAATCACTTTGAAAAAATTATTAGAAACAACTTCTTGAAGTACATATGAAAGTTGATAATCAATGCCAATACAAAGTATTGGTCTCTTCTCTTTTAAGACAATAATTCAATGAATATATTACACAAGTGCTCAATGCATATGATGAACCTTTTTTAATAATGTATTTTAAATTGTAAGAGTAAAAGTTTCATGCAAAATATTAATCCACGCACTTGTTTTAAAATGAGAAACAAAATGTTAAATTGTATGTTGTGATTGTTGTTATTTTGTGTGTTTTTGTACTTCAGAAATATTTGAATTATATACATGTATTGCATCCTTTCAAAAAATTCTAAATGAATGTAGAAGTGCAATGGTTCATGGACAAATACAACAAACAAACAACATTCAAAATATTATTGTTTTTCAAATTTGTTTCAGCGGTAACCGGTTACCAGAATGCAGTAACCGGTTACCCATGCAGGCAACATTATAATTTTTGAAATGCTAAATCCTGTAATGGTTACCAGAAACTTGTAACCAGTTTCACCACTGTATAAAAAAGTGAAATAACCTTTTTAATAGCTTGGAAATGCAATGCTAGTGAAATTAAAAGCCATGAAACATGTATGGATAATGTTAGACATATTTTGAGCACTATAGTAACATACTATATTGAATTGGAGTCTTGTACCATAATAAAGATCAAATACCAAAGTCTTATTTAGGAGTAACTTAGCACGTAGGCCAAAAGTCCTTGACAAACACTTGTTATGTGAAACGCTTTAGATTGCTTGAAAATTCAATATGCTCCCCCTATTAATGATAACTTCCTCTTGATCAATACTTCTCCTTGATCAATAGAGTATGTTGACAATTTCTGCAAGAAATAGAGACAAAGCATACACATATATCTTCTCCCCCTTTGTCATTATCAAAAAAGGAATGGAAAAAGAAATAAAATAATATCATAATCAAAATAGAAGAATAGCATGATATTAGTTGACTTATCCTTTAGAAGATTTTGTCTTAATCCTTAATTATGAAGTACTTCTTAATTGGATATGAAAGTTAGTGCTTATCTTTTCTTTTCCAAGAATCTTTCATTTGATGTTGTCCTCATATGTGACACATCCTTTGACCTATTAGATTTGAAAATTTTCTTATACCTCTCATCATATGCTTGGATCAAACACTTATTAAGATATCAAAGATTTTGAAGTGGTCTTCAAGCAAACCTACAAAACAAGTTAAATTTTACTAGGTACCCAAAGTGATTTTGGTCCTTCATGGTTAGTTCCTTTCTTGACCCACACATAATGTTTACTAGTAGCATTAAAATTTATTGCATGACAAGCATTATGTGTGTGACCAATAATACCACAACATAAACAAGTAGGAAGAAAGTTGTCTATAATATAATTTTTATTTTTAGAAACTATTTTCTTAGGATAAAAATTTCTAACCTTTTCTTCCTCTTCACCACTGGAATAATGTAATGCCATAAAAGAAATATTTGCATATTCTCCATTTTCCGAATCAGATGAAGAACTTGTACACTTTCTTCAATGTAAACCTTGTTGGATTTTGAGAATTTTCTTCCCTTGTAAGCATTTTTCTTGGACAACTTTGGGCACTCCATCTTTATGTGCCCCATTTTCTATATTCATAGCATTTGACTTTGTGTAGTGACGAAGAATCTTCTTTCTTTTTGAAAAGTTTTTTGTTTTTCGCAAAGTTTGAAGATTTATCATTATTAGCGAAAAACTTACCGAGCCTTTTTACAAGATCCATGAATTCTTCTGAATAATCTTCGTAAAGTTATTCCCTTGAGTTAACTTTCAATGCAACGCCTTTGAAATCCTCATCTTGAATCTCATGTTGTTCTAGCTTTCCAAGTTCGATTTCATGTCCTTGAAGTTTGCCGAACAATTCCACGGATGTCATTTTTGAAAGTCTTTTCTTTTCTGATATAGACGTCACTTTTGGTTGCCATTCCCTGGACAATGATCTAAGCACTTTAAGATTTAATTCATCATTAGTAAAAGTCTTACCAAGTGCCATCAAATGGTTCGTCAGATGAGCGAATCTCTTTTGCAAGTCGAGAATTGTCTCTCGGGGTTGCATTCTTAAAAGTTTATACTATTGGCTTAAAGTATTCAATCTTGACCTCTTAACTTCAACGGTTCCTTCATGAGTTTTGTAACACTCGAGGCCAAAAAGGCGAGGAGTGGTTGCACCGCATGTAACACCCGAGGCCTAAGAGGGAAAAGGTGGTTGCCACATCGAAATGAGAGGGATCCTGAGGCTATGCATGTATGGGACTGCATGGTTGAAGGAAGGCTTATAAGGATTATTTGGTACTACCTATACCAACAAGATGCATCTTCTTTTCGATAGCTCATTCATAAGAACTCCATAGTTAAGCATGCTTAACTTGGAGCAATTCTGGGATGGGTGACCTTCTGGGAAGTTTCCCAGAAAGCATGTGAGTGGGGATAAAACACACTGAAAAGACCCGTGTTGGTTTGTGGGGTCAATCAGTAATCCTGAAGGCAGTCTGGGATGTTACAAGTTTCAACTAAAGTATCCCAAATTTTCTTTGTTGTTGTGAATGTCAAAACACGAAAGAATTCATCCATGCAAAGTGTACATTGAAGAAGATTAATTGCTTTCTTATCATAAAGGACCTTTTTCTTATCATCGTCATCCCATGATATTTTAGGCTTTGATGTTCCAACACCATTGACAACAATTATAGGAACAAATGGACCATTTTGGACGGTATCCCATATTTCTTCTTCTTGTGCTTCTAGATGAGCCTTTATGCGAATTTTCCAAAAGTTAAAGTATTCACCACAAAACAATGGAGGCTTGTTGTTGTTACCACCATCTTTGAAAGTTTGTTATGCGGAATCCATTTTAGATCGAATAGGAACAAGTTACCTTAACTTGCTCTGATGCCAAATGTTGGATTTTGAATGCGCCTAAGACGGAGCTGAATAAAGTGTGTAAGATAATTTAGGCCGTGCTTTTCATTCATGTGATAGTCATTTATATACACAGTACAAACATGTGGTTATGATTCTAATAATCATTGGTAATCAATACTAATAATAATCTTTCTATATTTACATATCTAATACACCCCCGTAGTCGAAACTAGAGGTGAACGAATGTTGAGACTATCACGAAAGTCATCAAAGAGTTGCAACGGAAGTCCCTTTGTGAAGATGTCAACAATCTGAAAACGCGAGGGAATGTGAAGAACGCGTACTTGACCGCAAGCAACTTTCTCACGCACGAAATGTATATCCATTTCAATATGTTTGGTGCGTTGATGTTGAACAGGATTGTCGGAAAGATAAACCGCGCTGATGTTGTCACAATATACCAGAGTAGCTTTTGTGACAGGACAACATAGTTCCAAGAGTAAGTTGCGTAACCAACATGATTCAGACACAACATTAGCTACGCCTCTATATTCGCTTCGGCACTTGAACGAGACAAGGTATGTTGGCGTTTTGCGGACCATGAGATCAAGTTGTCATCGAGATAAACACAGTAGCCGGAGGTAGATCTTCTTGTGTCAGGACAACCGGCCCAATCTGCATCTGTGTAAGAAATGAGCTTGTCGACAGATGAAGGGTACAGATGAAGGCCGAGATCTACGGTACCATTAATGTAACGAATAATGCGTTTCAAGGCAGACATGTGTTGAGTTTTTGGATCATGCATAAATAAACATACCTGCTGAACTGCATATGAGATGTCTGGTCGAGTGAATGTTAAGTATTGCAATGCTCCGGCAAGGCTACGATATTCGGTTGGATCATGGTAAGGGTTACCGGATGAACCACTGAGTTTCGCCTTTGTGTCTACTGGTGTGGGGGATGGTTTGCAGGAGGACATACCAGCTCGTTCGATAATTTCTTCTGCATATTTCTTTTGAGAAAGAAAAAGGCCTTCGGGATGTTTGGTGACAGAAATACCCAGAAAATAACTTAAAGGCCCCAGATCCTTCATGGAGAATTCGGAACTCAATTGTGCCATGATAGATTCTCTAAGAGTGTCAGATGATGCAGTAAGAATAATGTCATCCACATACAAAATAATATAAGCTATATCATTGCCATGATGATATATAAAAAGAGAGTGGTCAGAAATACTGTGAGAGAAGCCCATTGTAGCTACATAATCAGTAAAGCGCTGGTACCAGGCGCGAGGTGCTTGTTTGAGACCATATAGAGATTTCTTCAATAAACATACATGATCAGGAAATTGAGAATGACGAAATCCAGGAGGTTGATGCATGTATACGGTTTCATGAAGGTTCCCATGCAAGAAAGCATTTTTAACATCTAATTGATGAAGACACCATGATTTAGATAAAGCAACACTTAGAACCGTTCGAATGGTAGCCGGTTTGACCACCGGGCTGAATGTGTCACCACAATCAATACCTGTTTGTTGATTTGCACCATTACCTACAAGGCGAGCTTTGTATATCTCAAGAGATCCGTCAGATTTCTTTTTATGCCTGAAAATCCACAAACTTCGAATAACATTAGCATTAGACGGACGAGGAACTAAGTCCCACGTCTTATTTTCAATAAGAGCATCATATTCGTCTTTCATGGCCATTTTCCAATTTTGATCATTTAATGCATCAATGGGATTTGTAGGTAGAGGGGATATGGAGGTTGAGGTTGATGTATGGAGATTGAAGAGTTTGCGAGGTTTGACGATACCGTGTTGGGCTCTGGTTGTCATTTGAGGGGAGAGGGGTTGATTTTGTTGTGAAGGTGGAGGAGTCGGAAGTGATGTAGTGGATGGGGATGAGACGATATTTGGTAATGATGGGTTTAGAGGTGATGTTGTGGATGGGGCTGATGTTATGGTTGGTGAGGTGGGAGCACTATAGGAATAGGATGGAAGGAATGGTGTGTCGTTATCCAAAAAATTATAACCAACCGTTGTAGGAACATTTGGATTAGAAAACGGAAGCTTAGTTTCATCAAAAATGACATGCCGGGAAATAAATATTTTACGGCTAGATAAATCATAGCATTTATATCCTCTATGATTTGAGGGATATCCTAAGAAGACACAAGGTGTAGACCGAGCTTGTAACTTATTTCTATATGATGAAGGGATGAGAGGATAGCAAAGACATCCAAAGACACGAAGGTGAGTATAGGCCGGATCTTTTTGGTAGAGTATTTTAGTGGGTGATTGAATGGAAAGATTTTTATTTGGAAGGATATTATGTAGGTAAGTGGCCATGTGTAGTGCATGATGCCACATTGATGGAGGTAAAGAGGCATGGGGCGAGAAGGGTACGGATGATGTTATTTATGGTACGAATTTTTCTTTCGGCTTTTCCATTTTGTGAGGAGGTGTGAGGACACGAAAATCTAAAAGATATTCCATTTTTTTTACAAAAATTATGAAACATAGTGTTATCATATTCTTTACCATTGTCACATTGGAAACATTTAATTTTTCTTTCAAATTGTGTTTCAATGTGAGTTCTAAATTGAAGAAAAATGGAATGAACCTGAGATTTTGTATGAATTGGAAAAGTCCATAAAAAATTTGTGTAATCGTCAAGAAATAACACATAGTAATGATGACCTTCTGAACTAAGAATTGGTGAAGTCCAGAGGTCGCTGTGCACAATATCAAAAGGCATAAAAGCACGAGACACAGAGCTATAAAAGGGAAATTTTATTTGTTTTCCAAGAGGGCATGAATTACAAAAGTAATTGTTCCGAGACTTATTACATTGGAGAAAGTTGTCTCTGTGTAGAGAACTTAAGATAGTAGCTCCTGGATGTCCTAAACGGTTGTGCCATAATTCTGTGGATATTGCGGCAAAGGTGGATGGTGGTAAGGTTTTATTAGGTGGTCTTGTGGCAATGGGATAGAGGTCACCAGAACTGTTACATCTCATTAACAGTATTCCTGTCTGAAAATCCTTCACAGAAAAACTAAAAGGATCAAATTCAACCGACACATCATTATCTATGGTAAATTTACAAACAGAGATAAGATTTTTTATGAGTTTTGGTGCATGTAAAACATTAGGTAATTTTAGTAAATGAAGGGAATTTGGTAATGATGCATGTCCACAACCAATTACAGGAATATTTTGACCACTATCGACAGTAATATTATTACTCATATTGAAATAGGACGAGAGATTACCTCCGTTGGCCGTCATATGCGAGGTTGCTCCGGTGTCCATGTACCACTGATCATCAGGAGTAGAAAGTGAGAGAGTATGCATGGAAGCTTGAATATCTGTTGGAGCATATGAGGAGGTTAGCGCTGTGTTGGCGACATAAGCTTGATTTGGAGCATATGAGGAGGTTGGCGCTGTGTTGGCGACATAAGCTTGATGAGATGGCTTGGGACCAAGGATGCCGGGTTGTTCCTTTGGATTTCTTGCTGTTGGATACGGACAAGGTGGTGTAGCCCATGGTTGCCATGGCGGGGAGCTCCATTGTTGATATTGATTTGGGTATGGCGGATAAGCCCACTGCTGATGCGGGTAATATGGTGAAGGCCATTGCTGTTGCGGAGCACGACCTCCGCCACGTCCATTGTTTCGCCCTCGGCCTCGTCCACGCTGTCCTCTGCCATTGTTTCGGCCACCACAATTGTGGTTACTGTTGTTACCGCGGTTAGGACGGGATGCCG
Organism: Vicia faba; assembly: GCA_948472305.1. Lineage (NCBI taxonomy): Eukaryota > Viridiplantae > Streptophyta > Magnoliopsida > Fabales > Fabaceae > Vicia > Vicia faba. The sequence goes on along the minus strand of OX451740.1, from coordinate 407,825,989 downwards.
ATGAATTAACTGATGCGTTATTGTGAGACGCCATGAAAGATGAATTTTCGACTGAGCTTGACACCTTTTTCTGCAGTGCTGTTTCTTCCAAAATGATCATGGAACGAGCTTTATAGAACTGAGGAAGTGAATCAGCATGACGAATTTGAGATCCCACAGTAGCATATGCATCGGTTAGTCCCGAAATGAGTTGAAGAACTAAACGTTCATTCGATACAGGGGCACCAACATTAGCGAGTTGATCAGAGAGAGATTTGAGATGCTGACAGTAGGAGGAAGCATCAGAGAATTGCTCCATATGATTTTGCGAAAATTCTTGCTCTAGGTAGAGAGCCCTAGAATTCTTGTTATCATAAAAGATGTCAAATAAGCGATTCCACGCGATTTCAGCGGTGGAATTATGTTCGATGATAGTGTTGAGAAGATCATCGGAGATTGTTCCATATACCCACTGCAAAACGACGGCGTCGAGACGAAGCCATAACTGTGGATCGGTAGTTTTGAGAGAGGGATCTGCGGCTGGTTCAGAGGGATTGATATGGTCAATTACTTGAAAAACTCGAGCATGAATTTTGAAAAGTTTTGACCACGTGTTATACGTGCCCTTTTCAATGCTCAGAGTAATCTTGATGAAATTAGTAATATTTGGGACAGTGAGAGCAGGGTGAATCGGTGTAGGAGTGGTAGGTGGTGGAGGAGGGTCGGTATGATCGGATGATTTCGGGGAAGAGTTGTTGTTAGAGGAATCAGAAGTGGTAGTCATGGCTGTTTCGCGGTAGTTGAAGAGAAAAAGAATGAGGGATAGAAAGGAAGAAGGTTTACGACTGATTTTAGGGTTTGGAACAAACCAAGATTGATACCATGTAAGATAATTTAGGCCGTGCTTTTCATTCATGTGATAGTCATTTATATACACAGTACAAATATGTGGTTATGATTCTAATAATCATTGGTAATCAATACTAATAATAATCTTTCTATATTTACATATCTAATAAAGTGGATTGTAGATTTTTATTCTTTTATGTGATGATGTTCTTATTTTCTTGTTTGTGTATGAATATGAAAACAGTAAATACAGAAAGTAAAGAACACAAGAGATTTATACTGGTTCCCCTCACACTTTGAGAGTACTCCAGTCCCCTTACCAACATATAAGAGATTTCACTATATTAGAATTATCGTACAGACTATCCACATCTAAATGTGATGCTTACTATCTAACCTATAGGGAGATCAAAGACTTTAACTATCCTTTAAGATCCAACCAAGTACATGAAGAACAATCCTCTTTAATGTACACACTTGTTTCCAACAATCCTGAAAACAAGATAACCAATACAAAGTAAAAAGAGAACAATCTCCCCTTAATACTCTCTTGCTTCCAACAATCCTGGACAACAAGGTTATACCACAATCACTTTGAAAAATGATTAGAAATAACTTCTTGAAGTAGATAATATCAATACAAAGTATTGATCTCTTCTCTTTCAAGATAATAATTCAATGAATATATTACACAAGTGCTCATTGCATATGATGAAACTTTTCTAATGATGTATTTGAAAATGTAAGAGTAAAAGTTTCATGCAAAATATTAATCCATGCACTTGTTTGATAATGAGAAACAAAATGTTGAATTGTATGTTGTGATTGTTGTTATTTTGTGTGTTTTTGTACTTCAGAAATATTTGAATTATATACATGTATTGGACCCTTTCAAAAGGTTCTAAATGAATGTAGAAGCACAATAGTTCATAGACAAATGCAACAAACAAACAACATTCAAAATAATCTTGTTTTTCAAATTCGTTTTAGCGGTAACCGGTTACCAGAATGCAGTAACTGGTTACCCATGTAGGTAACATTATAATTTTTGAAATGCTGAAGCCTGTAATCGGTTATCAGAAACCTGTAACCGGTTACCACTATATGAAAAAGTGAAATAACATTTTTAATGGCTTGGAAATGTAATGCTAGTGATATTAAAAGTCATGAAACATGTACGCATAATGTTAGACATATTTTAAACACTATAGTAACATACTATATTGAATTGGAGTCTTGTACCACAATGAAGATCAAATACCAAAGTCTTTTTTAGGAGTAACTTAGAATGCAAGCCAAAAGTCCATTTTGAGTAGATACTTTTTCTTCTTCTTTTTGATAATGCCTTTTGTCTTGATCGTGATGTCTGTAATCATCAAAACATAAACTTGCTGAAACTTAACTCTACAACACGTGTCTGAAAAGTCAAACAAGTGTCGGAAAAGTCAGACAAGTGTCCCCAAGAAAATTGTTCTTTTTCTTTACTTCAACATATTTTTAATCGGTGTTCGATATTCATGTGACATTCATACAACATGTGTTTGATATTTCAGACAAGTTTTCTTTAAAAAATTGTGTTTTTCTTTTCCTCAATACACTATACATTTTCTAGACAAATCTCACGCACGATTAAAAGGATTAAACATGTATTAAAACAATGTTATCAATGAAGAATTAAAAGACATTAATTTTGATTAGAATACTTTTAACTCTTTTGATATTAGATGAATAAATAAAACTCAAATATTATAATCTATATAGCGGTGACGATGTCTTAGATTTTTGACATATCGGTGTCGGAGTGTCTGCGGTCGTGTCATGTCACAGTGTCCGTGTCGGAGTCTATGCTTCATAACTTTTAACTTCTCTTATTTTACCATCTTTTCAAATGAGATATATTATACACAATGAGCTTTGTTTTATTATTATTTTCTTTTGTTTTCAATAAAAATATATATTATTATTAAAAATTCTTTTCTTATATTTTATTTTACAATAATATATTACAAAATTAATAAATGTATTATTAATTTTAATTAAGTCATTATGATTAAATAAATTATTACATTTAAAAGTTTGTTTAAATAATTTAATCTAATATAATATTTATAAAATTTTGTAATTTTGTCCCAAATTTAATTTCTTTCAGGCTAATAACTCCTAATAAAATCTTTATATATATTTTAAAGAGAAATATTAATATATATTTTATATTTTATTTTATAAGAAGTCTATTTAAAATATTAGATTTGAGCCTCTCAATTGTTTAGGTCGATCCTGTTTTAGATATTTAGAAATTTGTGATTATTGTATTTTTAGTTGTACTTAATCATTTTCATAACACTCAAAATAATTGCATTCACAATTAACACTTTCATTCTATTAGAAAAAGAGTAATGATGCGTACGTTTCATAACTTAAAGTACCAAGTTGTTAAAAAAATAAAGGACTCCTAATATAATTTTGTCATTCAATTAATATGAAGTGGTATTATTCAAATAAAATGAAAACGTGTTATTCAAAATAAAGTGAAAATATATTATTATGAATGAGCATGAATAACATTTATAAAGAAAATGTGTTATTGTGAATGAGGTACGAATAACATCTATAAATAGTGATGATTTGACGAGACTCAAACACAAGAATTAAACATAAAATAAAATTTTAAAATTATATATTAACCAAAACGTTAAGTTATTGGGTTTATGCTTTTTTTCACTTAAAAAATATTCAACATCATTTTTTTCACGCAATATAGAAAATGAAAACATTTTTCAAAACTATGCAAATACAACTTTATGGCTTGTAAATAACTATAGGACTTCTAACAATGTAACGTGGACTTCTCCATATAAGTGAAGCTGATAGAATCTCCATACTTGCAATAGATTTTACTTTCACAACCACTTCAAAGCTCCTCTTGTGCATCTTTGTATCAAAACTAAGAAAACTAGGCTTCACTGTGATTTCAACTCCTTTTGGCGATCTAATAGTAGAGTTGTAGATAATCGGAACAGGACCTACATTCGTAACCGTTCTTCTAAAAACGGTTGCGTGTTTCTTGCTTTCCAAGCTAAGTTGCATGGTTGGATAGTTTATAGCATCATGGCCAAGTCCAGGAAGTATAGACGAACAATTTATACGAGAACCAACTAGGGCCGATAAACTTGAATCTTTGTAACCTTCGTGGCACAGAAATTGGATATAACCGAAGTCATCCATGTCGTAGATTAGACCAGGAGAAACTGCTCTTGTTGGGTTTAGTTGACCAGAACCAAACGCAAATTCTGCTTCGTTGTTAATTCTTTTACTCATAGGTTTCGCTTCACAAAGATTGTTTAAACAAGTTAGTCGTGTCAGAGTTGCGCGAATTGTGAGTATAAGAAACAAAAACGTTAATCTCACCGGTCGTGATAATAGCGGATCTGATTGCAGCAGGAGTCCAATTGGGATGAAATGACTTCACATATGCTGCTACTCCGGCTACATGCGGACATGCCATGGAAGTTCCGGATATTATAGAAAATTCTGAAAATTGTTTATCTCCTGTCAAACCAGTGAGTGATTTTCTAAGAGTATAAGACGCTAAGATGTCGATTCCAGGAGCTGCTAAGTCAGGCTGCATCGTATAACTTCATTAAATACTATGGTTTCGATTATATAAAAAGTTCGATAACTTGCAATTATATATTAGTTAGTACCTTGAGGATATGTTTGGATCCTGGATTCGGTCCTCGAGATGAGAATGTAGCAGTAAATGGAGCTTGCACTTTTTCTTCACGACTCTTGTATATTACTGCCGATGGCGATCTTAGTTGAACAAGAAATTCATAAGCTCTTCTCATAAGCTATTTTAGAAAGTTTATGGACATATCATAAGCTGTTATTAAAAGAACAATCAAGAGCATGTTTTTGTACCTTGTGGATTTGATATAATTGGTAACAGTTTCACCTATGCTATGGTTGACAATAGTAGCAGGAGCCATGGAAATTTGAGCAACGTCGGGATAACTGTCGTATTCTATTACAGCGCCAATGCCTCCGATTTCTCTCACATTAGCTTCAGTCCCCCATGATCCTACGCAGTAAACAAGCTTTCCCTTCACCTTATCTTCCTGTAAGGAGCCTGAGAAGCATGATCTGAAAATTGCATTAAATTGTTCTTTGTTATTTTTCAACAGTTAACAAGGTGTTATTATGGAAAACATAAGGAAAATTACTTGGCATCTTCCTTGCTTTTCGAGTCTTTCGCAGCATCAATCCCGTTAATAATAGTGTACTGGTTTTGTTTTGGATTGAAACAACTAATTCCTATTCCCTGCATATCAACATAGTTGAATGCACACATATGTTAAATTCATCATGAAAAACATCTTAACCATATGTCTGTGTCTATGCTCATTGTCCTGTTTGGTGTCTGTGTCTGTGCTTCATAGACTAACTATCTCAAATTTTGTTTTATTAATCATATTTAGTCCAAGAACTAAACTTACAGAAACATTTTTTCCGCTCCCCAATTGTACAGTGCTCTTGAAAGTTCTATCGATGCCGCTAGCAGCTACTGTGACAATCCATGGTGCAGTGTTTGTCACAGTTGCCATACTTGGACCATCATTTCCAGCTGATGCAACGGTGATTATACCTTTCCTCATGGCATGAAACGCGCCGATTGATATAGGGTCATGAACATAATCAAAACTTCCTCCGCCTATGGAAATTGATATGACATCGACACCATCATGTATAGCAGCATCAAATGCAGCAAGTATGTCCATGTCTGCACATCCACTTGATGACCAACAGACTTTGTAAATTGCCAACCTAGCTGATGGCACGGCACCGTGCGAAGTTCCATTGGCCAATCCAAAGAGACTTGCATTTGGCACTAAATCACCTGCTGCTGTTGATGCAGTGTGAGTTCCGTGACCGTCAACGTCTATCGGTGATAATATGTCGGATGGATCAGGGTTTTTATCAGCCTTGAAGTATTTGGCTCCTATGATCTTGCTTCAGGTTTTCCATTAAGAGTTTTCGTGCAGAAAGAATACATTAGGAACTAAATAGTTTATGATAAAAATATGGCTGATCGATCGATCAATACAATACTATGTATATTTGAATTCAGAATCAATCGATCAATACAATACTATGTATATTTGAATTCAGAATCACCCTTTAGTTCTGAGTTTTATAGATCTAATCTTTTTGTTAACATGTTAAGATTCTTTATGTAAAATTGGTAACTTATTCACCAAGAAACAAAGACAATTTACTTGTTGCAGCCTGAGAAATTAGCATAGTGGCCACAAGTTCCTTTCCATCTTGCTGGTGGAGGACCTAATCCATCATCTTTGAAGCTTTTTGACTCCGGCGTGATCCCTACGCGCAATTTTTGAAGTAAAGTACCGTTTGTACAAATATTGTATTATTCTCATATTTAAGTACTAGAATATCCATAGAAGAAAATGAAGCTAGGATAAACCTGTGTCCAAAAGACCAACAACGATGTCGCGTTCTAATTTCAATCTTCTCTTAGCAGTGAGAGGCAAACCAATGAAGTTCCACGATCTTGTTGTGTGTAGCTTACGATACCGATTTTTAAACACCAAAACAACTTCATTCATGTCTATAATACATACGAAAAATAATTTGAAAAGGCAACAATATATATATATCGTTCAAACAAATACCGAAGCTAGAGAAAAATGATTCATACCAGATAACTTTTCGGCTTCATGTTGAGACAGTTTTGCAGCAAATGCGTTGAAGCTCTCAGTGTAACTATATACAATGGACTCTTCGGCTTCACGATAGCTAAGTAAAAAAAGAAAGAAAAATACAAATGGCTTCATCAAAAAGAATAACAGAGAAAGAAATGTTTGACTGAGTTAACAAGGTTACCTTCCCTTGACAGAAGATAGAACATTTAAATGAGTCTTAATCGCAACGTCTCGGCTTATAGGTTTCGCTCCCAAGAAAACAATGTAAAAGTTCTGTAGACAAGGCAGGTGATATGGCAAAGTTCATATAGAAAACTAAAAGTAAATCTTAATTCTTAAGCTAATATGGAATGAAAATGGAGGAAGAAATTCAATGCCTTTTGATCAACTCCATGAACCGAAGAACCAATGCTTAGCGAGACGAGTAGAAACAATTGAAGGCAAAGAAAAGGAAACAATTTGGTATGTTTCTGTAAAACCATATTTAGTAGTGATTTTAAAATGGCAATAAAATAAGAACCTAAGAAGAAGTTTATATAGTATTTTGAAAGTTATCAAATGTTGCATATGAAAGATTGAGTAGCAAGAAATGTTGATGACAAGTAGAAGAATTATAGAAGTTTTAATGTTGCAACTTTCAAAACAACACATCAATCACATTACTATCAAGTATAGTAGAGATATTGCTTTAAAACAAAGAGCACTTCACATTATGAATACCCTATTCCTTGAATTCCAATGCAAGCGTTTTAGCCGTACAATTTACTGATTATTTTGGCTTAATAATAAGCTTAACTTCAAGCTAAATCCAAATTAAACACTCATTAGGAAATTAAATATTAATTAAATTATTTTCTATTTAGTTTTTATAACAACACTTGGATGTGATGCTAGATGGTAAGGGATTTGATCTCTCCTAATTAAAGGTTTTAGGTTTGAGTGTAGAGGATATCATGTTGATATTTCTTTTGCTCATTAAAAAGTTTGAAGCAACTTTTGCAAACAGCACGTGCAACCTTAAACCCTAATGTCCCTCTTCAAACACATCACCCGCCAAAACTCATCCACCGCGCTCTTCCTTACGCGCCACCTCTCCTCCGCCGCCACCGCCACCGCATCCAAACTCCACGAACGTTACACTTTCGAACCACCACCTTCCCTCTCATCCTCTTCTCAAAACCCCAATGAACCACCAACTAAACCCCACAGAAAAAAAACCAAACCCAGATACCAACCGCCGTCATCCCTCGATCGAACCGGTAAAAAACCGATTCGTTCGAGCCTACCTTTCGATTTCCGGTTCAGTTACACGGAGAGCAGCCAAACGGTGAGGCCAATCGGACTTCGAGAACCGAAATACTCTCCGTTTGGACCGGACCGGATCGACCGGCCGTGGACCGGGGTTTGCGCACCGGCGGTGGATCCAAAGGTGAAGGAGTTAGATGGAGATGAAGACCCGAAGTTGGAAGAGGAGAGGAAGAAGAAGAGAGAGTATGTTCAAGGGGATTCCCTTACCAATGCTGAAAGGAAAGCCCTAGTTTTGCAATGTGAAAGAGGGAAAACTAAGCGCCAAGTTAATATGGGTAACAAAAAATTTAACAACTTTGTTCTTTTTCGGGATAAGCAGATTAATTAAGCACTTATCATATAATTGCTTATATACTTGTTGTCATAAGCTGTTTTTATAAGTTCTCTCAATCAATCTCAGAAGTACTTATGCCAGTAATGCTTTGAAAGTATGTTGCTTTTATGTTAATGTTTCAATCTGTTTAATAACTATTTGTAATCAATGTTTCGAATTGTTGTTGCATTGTGATTCTTGACATTCGAGAGAAATTTGATCAAATTGTAGCTAACGTGGTCTTAGTTGTGGTTGTAAACACATCAAAATCGTTGATATTGCCCCCCTATATCATGATTGTAGTCCTTGTCGACCTTTCTGTTAAAGTGCTGATTATAATAATCTCTATAGCACTGACACCTCTGAAAAAAGGAGTGTCTGTGTTTGTGTCGACCACCGACACGACACCGACACTTGTGATTATGTTTAATTTATTCATTTTTTCAAATTATTATCGGTGTTCAAGTGTTAGTGTTGTGTATCTGTTCGTGCTTCATATGTAATAGTTGGTCAACTTTTATCATTTCAAAATAAAGTGGGGATCCTTAGTGTGCATGCGTGTGTGTGTGTTTATGTGAGGTTTGTAACTCTGTTCATGATTGACTTTGATTTGGTTGCAGGGCGGGATGGTTTAACTCACAACATGTTGATTGAAATTCATAACCATTGGAAATATACGGAAGCTGTTAGGATCAAATGCATGGGTGTTCCTACTGTCGATATGAAAAATATTTGCGCGCAGCTTGAGGTTTACACCGAGTACCAACTATTTATACTCTTTTCGATTCTTTCACGTCTAACTGTGGACTACCTTTTTGGATTTATGTATCATTCTTTTGTCTAAACTCAACCCATCCAATAACACAAGCATAAGCGATTCCCGTGTTCTTGTTGCAGGACAAGACATTTGGAAAGGTCATTTTCAGACACGGAGGTACACTTATATTATACAGAGGTAGGAATTATAATCCGAGAAAGAGGCCTGTAATTCCTATCATGTTGTGGAAACCTCATGAGCCTGTATATCCGAGATTGATTAAGACAGCAATTGACGGCTTAAGTATTGAGGAAACAAAAGCAATGAGGAAGAGAGGATTGGCTGTTCCCGCTTTAACAAAACTTGGTATGCTGGTTATAGTTACTATAATTATTTCAGTTGCGAATTTACGTTATTAAATGTTATTGACTTGTAACTGAATTGCAGCAAAAAATGGCTATTATGCCCATTTGGTATCCATGGTCAGAGATGCTTTCCTCGCGTGTGAATTGGTTCGGATAGACTGCCAGGGTCTCGAGAGGAGTGATTACAAGAAAATAGGCTGCAAACTTAGGGTAAAGCCAAATCTCTTTTGCTTTTTGAGGAAAATATGTCAAATTATATGACACATGATGAGTGACTCAAACTAAGGGGGTGAAGTTTAGCATACCCTTTTAGTAATGTGAAGTAAATAATGATAATAGTAGTAATCGCAATAGAGCAATGGTGGCATTCTGTTCTAGCTTTCCAATTTTTTAAGACATACATGATTTCTGGTTTTCAAGTTCTGTTTCGCAGGGCTTGGTGCTCTAAGTTGCTGTTTTTCAACTATCTTGTGTATTGATGCAGGACCTAGTCCCTTGCATTCTGGTGACTTTTGATAAAGAACAGATTGTCATTTGGAGGGGGAAGGATTATAAGCACTTGAAGGATGAATACTTTCTTAAGGATCGAGAATCATTTGAAGATGGTGATGGTGGCGGTGACTTGCTCACGGATGAGGATGAAGAGCTTAATGACACTAACTTATGAGCTTAAAAAATACCAAAAGTGAATGTAATTGTAACACATGTACATTTATAAAATTATACTGTTGTGATATTTTCACTATATATAGGGCATGTTTGGATTAGAATAGTTTGAACAAGTAGTTTGATTTGACTAGAAAAATGGAATATTTTAACATGCAAGTGATTTGCATTGTTGATTTTTTATTAGAAAATCAGTTTTGTTCGATTTATTCTTAAACAAAACTTGGGAGCATATTCTTAAGTTTGGTGCACTTACTTATGAGCATATTCTTAAGTTTGGTGCATTCACTTAAAATGTTTATAACTAGTTATAATTTTCTTAAATCAAGTAGTTATAACCGCAATAAGAGTATTTTAAGTGAAGAACAACCCCAAACGCGCTCAGATAAATGCAAAATGCATTTAGGTGTTGGTCGTTGTTTTTTGTGTTGTCAATTTTTTGTAATCATGTGAGGTTTTAAAGAAATGAAGTGGTAGGTAAAGTTGGTCCCCCAATATAATAATTTGGGCTTTTCTTGGTTTATATTATAGTTTTGGCTTTGACTGATTAAAAGATGAAGCTACTTTTGAAAACGAAGTTACTTTTTTCACCCTAAGTAGTGGAAAACGAATTCGGAAATGTCTCTACGTAGAGTCGTTAAAATGGATTAACTCATGAGTTAGCTTGTCAAGCCCGAAAAATTATAGGGTTTAAGCTTTAAAATTAGAGTCTATTTTTTTAAGGATTTTTTTAAACATTTTACCTGTCACTCCTATATTATATCCGACACCATCCTAATTTTTTAAATATCAAAAATGCCCCTTTTAATATTTACCTCAAAAAAATTATATTTGTAAAAATAATTACTATTGATGTAAGGGTGAAAATCAAAATTTCCAGTTCGCATAACGAAATTTAGGGTATCAAAATTGCGCGTTTTATTAGAAATTCTTTGCGTTTTCCAAAATTTCCGATGGCGATTTATCGGGCATTTCAAAATTTTTAGGACAATTTATCAAAAATTTCAAAATTTTCAGAGGATACCAAGAAACTTAAGAAATTTACCGGAAATTTACAAGATTCTGCTAATGGAATGTGAGGGAGGAAGAATAAATTAATTATGGGTTGTGAAAGAGGAAGAAATTACAAAAAAATACATCTGAAACCACTAATTCTTCTGATGAAATTTATAGCTTAAATGTCTGTTTAGGCTGAGATCTGTTCCAAGTGGTATCGGTTGGAAGGTGGTGGTTAGATGCGGGATGCACAATCATAGACTAGATAAAGATTTGGAAGGGCATATCATATTGGGCCGTCTAAAAGATTATGAAAGAAAGTTTGTGAATGATATGACGAAGTACAATATGACTCATCGGTATATAATTTCTGCTTTGAAAGACAAAGATCCAGAAAACCTCATGAGTGTGTCAGGCTTATAAAGCTAGAGCTACATGCCGAGCAGGCAAGAGAGGTGCATTGAGAAAAATGAAGATGTTGTTGAGTCTTATTCATCAAGAGAGAAGATATATGTGTAGGACAAGAAATATGGATAACTCATTGTAGCTTATATCTTCTAGATACATCCTAATTTTGTGAAGTTGTTGAATATGTTTCATCTGGTGTTAATATTTGATTACACATACAAGACAAATAGATAAGAACTCTATTATTCACATCCTAAAATATGTTATAGATGTTTGATTATGTATTTTAATCGTGCATGTATCAGATATCACTGTTTGAGATTATTGGTGTTATGTCAACGAAGTTGACGTTTTCAGTTGCCTTTGCCTATTTGGAACATGAAAGAGAGGAGAATTTCAAATGGGCACCAGAGATACTGAAAGAGTTATTCTCTTTAGAGAAATTGCTACCGAAGGTTGTGGTGACATACCGAGAACTTGCATTGATGAGCACCGAAGATGCTGAAAGAGTCATTTGTTGTGTACGTTCCATGTTTCAAAAAACGTGAGCATGAAATGTAAATAGCACGTGAAATCAGAAAGACAAGAACATGTCATGAATCAATGGAACAATATCATGTATTCAAATATAGAACATGAGTTTGATGTACACTTCAAGCACTTTGAAAGTGTTTGTGATGATATTCCTTTATTTATTAAGTATGTGAATGAAACATGGTTAACACCTTATAAAGAAATATTTGTTCCTGCATGGACTAACAGAGTCACTCATTTAGGGAACACAAGAATAAACAGGTGCACGAATCATGACAGTTTGATGTTATTATTATTTAGGGTTAAATATATTTTTGATCATTATAAATATCTCAAATTTCATTTTTAATCCCTATTAAAAAAATGACAAATTTTGTTCCATAAAAAAATTTTGTTCATCCAGATTTAGTCCCTGCTATTTTCTAAAATTTTAAAAACTGTTTAATTATCCTTAAACTTTTAAATTTTTGAATAATATTTTTCATATGTGTTTAGAATACTATAAAATGTTTCTTTATCAAATTTTAGAATTTTTTAAAATGAGAAGAATTAAATATGATTTTTTTTTTAAATTTCAAAAGATATTGATGAAAATAATGAAAATCTCGACTGAGAAATCAAATTTTTAATCTCTTTTTTTCCAAGAAACTTTTTATAACGTTCTAAACATATCTGCAAAATAATCATTCAAAAATACACATTGGTTTAACAACATGGACTAAAACTATGCGCATAATAATTTTTTAGAGACTAAAACATGTCATTATTTTAATAAGGACTAAAAATGAAATTTGAGATATTTATAGGGACCAAAAACATATTTAACCCTATTATTTATGTTTTTGTTTCAAAAACAACTCGAAACATGTTTTTCTATTTATGAATTTTAGGGTAGAGTCTGCTTATTGGAGACTAAAAAGCATGTTGACTACAAGTTGGGGTGTTGTGAACACCATGTTGAAGTTGTAGCTAGGTTCCATCAAAGTGTCGTTTCAAAAAATTATTGTCAATATTGAGCATCAGTATAACACTCCATTATATGCTAAGTTACACGGTTTTGTCTCAAGACAATGTATACAACCCATTGAAATGGAACTAAAAAGGGTAAAATTTGTTGGTTAAAGCCAAAATATATGTGGTTGCTTCATTAGAACAACACATGGGTTACCGTGTACGTGTTAGCTTACAAGTTTCCGAATTCTCGACAACCATGTTCCTTTAGACTCAATTCATGTATTATGGATAAAATTGCACATTGCAAAACATGAGGTAAATCATGATGAGAGTAATACAATATGAGATTTAGAAGAAGAGTGTGAAGAGTTGAAGAGATATTTCAGTACTTTGGATATTGTTGGTTAGAGCTGTTGAAGAAAAAAGTTTGCGATCTAACACATTCATCCACAACTTCAATGTGTCCATTGTCGGTGAAGTACAAGTCAAAGAGGAGAGTTAAGAAGAGTAGAAAGTGTCAAGAGAGTGATGTGTATCGTGATCCTATCCAGTGGGAGTATATTGAGGATTCGAGGAGAGTCAGACTACAAAGAGATCATGCACAAAACCAACTGGAAGTCAACCATCAAGTATGTTGATTGGTTTCCAACCGTCCACCAAATTTTTAAGAGATCTTTACTTGTCATTGTTTCTTGCTTTCTTTTATCCATACATCGATGACATTATTGATGTTGATAATGATGGAAATTATGGTTTCCATTGTATTTCATCTTTATTAGGATGGGACAAAGAGTTATGATCTTTGATTCAGATGAAGTTAGATTCTAAAGTTCATCAACATTCTCAATTGTTTTCCAACTTGTTCTATGACACTGTCTATATAATTATGAATTTGTTACGAGTAGAACACTTGGGTGTGCAGGGTAGGATAAATGGATGATGATTCCTGATATGGGTTACCCTATTGCTTCTAGATATAGTGTCGTATTTTTTTCCCTTTCCATGACGCTTAACATCACTTTTTCCCCTTATCATAGCTCCACCCATTTATACGAGTAGGCATATAATCATTGTTGTTGGTTTTATCAATTACAATTATTGAGTTCAGGTAAAGTTGAAATATGATTGTTCATTGCCTCCTGTCACTAACTGTTGGAGACAGAATTATACTGATGATGGAAAAGCATGAGAATCAGCATATGCGGGTCGCTTTAGAAACTGGAGAAATCTGTGTAGCAAGTCATTGTAGTTTGTTTTTTGTGCATATATGTATGACATTTATTTTATATATATATATATATATATATATATATATATATATATATATATATATATATATATATATATATATATATATATATATATATATATATATATATATATAAAGTCGAGTAGCTATTTTACCGATTCTATTTTCCAAGAAAAAGGGGGAAAAATAAACTGCAGTGTTATCGGAAATTTCAAAATTTTCGGTATACTGTAACTACTCATCGAAAATTTGGAATTTAAGATATCAGAAATTTTAAAATTCTGGTATCCCCCATGCTAAAAATCAGTAAATTAAATGAAATTTCCAATGGTTTACGAAATTTCTGGTATATACCTATAAATTAAAAAAAATCTAGTATTCATGTTAGGGCATTAACGTAAAAGTGCCAAAAAATGGGGGGAGGGGGGGTGTCAGGTATAAGTGTGGGTGTGACAAGTTAAATTCTCGACTTTTTTAGCTCGATCCTAAAAAGGCCGCTACCCATTACGACTAACCTGTATAGACTCCGGATAGTCCGTTAGGCCCGCTTAACTATAAATTTTAAAAAATTATATTAATATTTATATTGTCTCGCTTCAAAACAACACACTAATTTCTCTCGGCTCACTAAATTTATATATTTTAAATATTATACATAATATAGTCAAATTATTATTTAATTGTTTTGTGTTTTATTTCACAATGTCCTTATATTCTATTAATTTCTCTTATGTTAAATACTTGAATATTATTTTATACAATTTTGACATGTATTATATTAAAAAATATACTAAAGAATTTATAAAAATTAATATAATACTTAAGAATATTCTATATTTAGAATAATATAATTTTTTATTATATTTATAATAAATATTATGAGGTTTTATTTTAATTTTTGTATAAAAGATGATAATAAAGTTCGTTTAGGGTCGGGTAGCCCGAAGCCCGTACTGGGTCGGACTCGAGTAGTAATATTTAAGTCCATATTACAACAAGATTTTTTAGTCCGACTGTAAAAAGCTCGAGGCCTGTCTGGGTTGACATGTTTAGGTTGGATAGTTCGTCTTGGCAGCTCTATCTCAACGAATTCGAAAGTGAATTTTCGGACGCATCAATTTACACCAAATCCATGCGTAAACAAACCACATATCTAGTTTTGCTAGAGTTTTGTCCCGAGATGCATTTATGTATTCGCCTTATGTGCATCTCAACCGTTCCTAATTTAGACAATCTTATTTTGACATAATTTTTTCGGAGATGCATCTTCGTATTCACCTTATATGCACCCCAATCATTTGTAACTGAGACACTCTCATTTTTGGAATAATTTAGTCCAACGGTGTATCTCTGTATCAAATACGGATATACACTTCTGTGTTCACCCTATACATAGTAAATTTTTACTTTATTTTAGGAAAACACCTATGTAATAGACCTAGGGGTGGAAAATGGGCCCGGTCTGTTGGGCATGCCTATTTTTCTCGCACTTTAGTATGGAGCGCATGCCAAGGGTTTAGGCTCACGTCCTCTAATGTGTATGTTCTATCCCACCCCATTTTTTATGCGGGCACAAACGTTAGCATACTCTTTTTTTGTATTTTTAGGTTTAAAAAGTATAGTGCATGCGATAATACTATCCACAACAAAGTAACAAACAATAATAATATCTATAATTCCTAATATAAATACAATACTACTACGTATATAAAATCCCTCCTATTTTTTTGATGCCTCCTGTACTGCAATGTCGTTCGTGCCTCACTAAGAATGGCATCTACAATGGTCCTCCCATAAGTGCCTTATGAAAATTCTCCTATGTCTATACCCTCTTACGCAAGATCCATAATACGATGATGTATATGCAACACATCAACTACTTGATGTGCCCTAGCCTGCTTCTGTTCCAATATCTCCTTATGAGTTGGCCTAAGTGGCTCTCCCTCAACACCGAGTGTCATATAAGGATGTGACACTTTGAAATACCACTAGACATAGTTGTATGCATAACTCCAGTCGTGCTTCAGCCAATACCAGATGATTAATGAAATAATCATACATGGCATCTACTTCTTTATAGACCATAGTAGAAGGAGCAGATTCAGAGGGGTCTCTTGGAAAAATCTGTATATACCCAAATTGGCGCATGGCTCGCTTAGGCAGACATGGATACATTAAGTGTGACCCACAAGCTAATCATCCAAAGTAGAATATTATGTCATCCAAGGGAAGTGTTTGACAGTGAAGGTAGTACAATTAGAAGTGTATATCATATGTTATTATGCGGTCAAGATACACTCTAAATGGTCAAATAGCCGATTCCCTATAACTGGGAAGAATGCACAAGCATGTGGAATATCCTCAGTGTAGTGACCAACATATGACCAACCAGAGATGCATGGAAAGTATGGAGGATCCATGTATGAAATGGTATAGATGAATTATTATTAATGTGTAAAAAGAGTAACACATTGTGTTATGAAAGTGGTATAGAAATAGTAAAGATGCAAATATATTACTGTAAACAATGTGCAACTAGCTTTCATCTGTTTGGTCTTCCAAAGACAAACTTCAGCTAACTTAGAGTATAGGTAGACAAAAAAAGTGCCCCACCAATTATACTCATGAATCTGCTACAAGTCAACAAAGTATTTGAGGTAAACCATATCCACGTAATAGGCATTCTTGTCCACAAATATGGATGTTCCAATCAAGTACAATAGGTATGTCCTTAATGCATATGCTCTATGCTCCATAACATGTTCACCATCACCATCGACCTACTCTACTGTAGTCAGCTGATATGCATACAATCTCTCTAAGTCTCCAAATCTAGCATGATACCCTCGAGTGTTATCTATCTCCTTTAGAGCATCACCTAGTTCAGCTCCTAAATACTCTACCATCATCTCCTATGCATTATCTCTGGTAATCCAGGAGTGTCTAATAATCTTCCATTTATCAAAAGATGAAACAAGCATGACATGTTTTCTAGTGAGATGGACATCTCACCATGTGAAAGATGAAAAAATGACGTCTCAGAGTGCCATATTTCAACAAACGCTGACATCATACCATGGTTAATAGTAGAATACCAGTCATGCATAAATCTCGTAGACCCGATAACTGTATTGCATTGCGAAACCACTGCTCATCAGACTGATGCACCCTCTCAATCTTCCAACCATGGTTGATGAATTTTAAAGTATCACAATACTGTAGAAAAATAAATCATCATCATAAAGTTCGAATATCATAACTGTCATACCTCAAATTTGTCCGCCTGTTTTTCAAAGTCCACTCATCTAATCTCCAAAATTCAGAGGGGCTAATTTGACTTTTTAGAAAATTAAGTTTATTTATTTTATCATTTCTTGTTTTACACTAACCTTTAGTTATTTTCTAATATTAGTTTATTTTTTATTGCCATCCATTATTTATTTTAAATACAATTTTAAAATTCATTTAGTTTAAATACTATTATAATTTCTGGTTTTTATTTATTATCTTAATTTTTTTTGTATTTACTATTTACTTATTTTATTTTCCGAGGTTGAATAAGTCAACCAGAAAATCTATTTTTTCATCTCATTTTATTATTATTATTATTATTATTATTATTATTATTATTATTATTATTATTATTATTATTATTATTATTATTATTATTATTATTATTATTATTATTATTATTATTATTATTATTATTATTATTATTATTATTATTATTATTATTATTATTATTATTTATTTATTTATTTATTTATTTTTTACATTTTTGTATATTGGGTTGATTAAGTCAACATGTATTGTATTTTCCTTTTTTTTTGTTTTTTATTTATTCATTTATTTGGAATTTGTTGACTAAGTCAACTAAGGGTTTTGAAATCCTAATCTCATCAACGATGCCTCAATTCCAAATCAAACAAGTTCTAGAGCCCATAAAATCTTTTTGAATCAAATCTTACCAGAGTTTATTTTTATTACAAATAAGAATGAATATACATGGAATTCGGACTAAGTACATCAACAATGTTACAAACCTTAATTGAATCAATCTTAGCAAATCCGATCAATCTAATTACATTAAGAACTTCCTAATCTAGTTTAATTCTAAAGCCTATAAATTGAACCCTAAAACTAATTTGAAGGGGACGAATCTTGAAACTCTTTCGCTGAAGCAGTGAAGTTGTGTAATCCCTAAACAATCACTA
This sequence comes from Vicia faba, assembly GCA_948472305.1. Lineage (NCBI taxonomy): Eukaryota > Viridiplantae > Streptophyta > Magnoliopsida > Fabales > Fabaceae > Vicia > Vicia faba. The sequence continues at coordinate 407,807,674 of OX451740.1, read as the reverse complement.
AAGCTCTTTGACTTGAGAAGGATTAGGTTTCATCACTGAAACCCTAACCCCCTTCTGAGCTAAGCCTTCAATCGATTAATGCGAACAGTGAGAGAAAAAGATTATAAGGGAGCAACAGACAGACCTAAGGAATAAATTACAAGAAGATTCACGGTAGGAGAGCTAAACCGAGAAACTTAACTTATGTGTGATGATCACATGTGATCCTTGTTTGATTTTGTGTTTAAAGGTTTGGAATTAGGGTTTGAATCAAACTGGGTAGGTTAGATCAGATTCTGGAAAATTTGGGAGTTTTGTTTGAAGGTTCCAATGATTACTCATCCGAAACCTGGTTTCTACGGTGGCCCTAGTGGAGGTTGAAGGATTAGGGTACTAAGGGTTAGGTTTATGATGCATTAGGGTTAGGGTTCTAGTTGTTTTTTTGGGAAATTTGGTGAAGGTTTAGGGTAAGGTTTCATCTCCATCTAGGTCTGATGAAGATGACTTACAATTCTTAGGTTTTTCTGATGATGTTGTTGAAGATTTGAAGTTTTCGGTTGCCACTCAATCGGAAACAGGAGGTTCATGGTGGTTCCTAGGGAGGACTAAGGCTGAAGTCTGGGATGGGTTGAGTTTCTGATTATGCTTCAATCGGAAACTGGAAATGGTGGTGATTTCTGATCGCTTGAATCCTAGAGAGAGGTCAAAGTGTTTGGCTATAGATAGAGAGAGAGAGAGAGATGTAGAGAAAATGAGAGGAAGAGAGAGAGAGAGAGAAAGAAAATGAGAAAATGAGCTCGCTTCGGAGCCCCTTCACTTAAATACTCCCTCTGTGCATTCGATGATGAAGGACGCGTGGCCCCTCACTGGCCACACGATCTAATTACTTTGACCCAACTCTGTGTACGTCCTCCCATGGAAGACCTAGTCAATGAGTGCATCTTAGTCGTTCCTTTGGCTTACTCAGGATCAACGTTCCAAGATCAACTCTTGTGTAGCCTTATGATCCAGATCACTGGGTTTACAATCCATTAACACACTGAAACCATCTTTGATATCCCATACGCTGCTCAACAGGCCTTTGCGCCTCAGCGGGCTAAGCCCAATTCTATCCACACCCCTCCTTTTACTTACCTATTTAAAAAATACACCCACTTGATAAAAATATTTCTTTTCTCATTTTCTTTATTTCTTAATCTTTTCTTTTGCATTTAATTTAATTACTTATTTATTTAGGATTAAAATTGAAATTCTGGTATATCAGACTTCATATGTCCTATGACATGTTGAGATATCTGAATCCGAACAAATAACAATGGCAAGGTATAAACATACAAAAACAGTACTGAAAAGTAAGAAACACACCAGAATACTTAACCCAATTCAGAGCAACTCTCCTACACTGGGGGCATACCAAGCCAGGGATAAAGTCCATTATAATAGTATCAATTTAAAGGTAAACTCCCCCGTTTACAAATTCTCACTTAATCACTACCCATGATATACTTTTTACCTAAGACTCACCTAGGTATGAGGCCCTCCTCAACTCCCTCATCAATCACAGACAGCGATTGGATTAATAACAGGAAGACACACTTCCATGATGCAAAACTAGAAGACACACTTCCATGACAATACCTAGCCAAGACTCTTGACTAAGAACAATAATTATAGTTTCTTAAAAGCTTTATCCAAGAACAATAATCAATTCTATGCTTAAAATCTTAGGAGAGATAACAGAACCTTACAACTAGAGGAACATAGTCCAACTCACATGTCGAGTGGATCACACATAGAAACTCTCCTTGAGAGTGGCTTACAGATTCCACCCTAATAATATTACATATTCGGCTAGTCACTTCTTCTAGGTTATAATACTTTTATTTATAACCTTTTTCCCAACTGGATTTGTGCTTCAAATCACAACATATACAACTCAGTAGAAACTTCTGCTACAAAATAGGCCTCAAATCATATTCTTCCTAATTTATCTCCATAATTAGAAAGTGCATATTGTTCTTAATTCCAGCTTGAATCTTCCATACCCATAAAACAACGCCATATAAGATAGCATAATATTCCCAGAATATTCTGTATCTGTTAAATCTTGAACTGAACCAACTATCCAGCCCAACACATGCGTGTGTTAGAACAAGATTTGGTTCTGCAATATTAACTCTGAGTTTTGATGATAACAAATGAGTATATCTGTGTGAAATTTTTTGTTATACTAATGTTTGTTATTGTCGAGTACTTAACAAACAAGTTCTGCTTCTAATGAATGGCGTGGCCAAGACATTAGAAGAGAATTAGTTATGCCACTACGCTACACAAGTTCTGTTGAACAGTAGAAAGACACTCGAGAAGGCTCTAAAGTGTAAGCTCTAATATTTATCTAAAGAAACCAGTCAGAAGATCTAAAGACAAAAGTTGCTACTTAAGTCCAGATGCTGAAGACTCATGTTTCTAAAGACAACGAGTTCTAAAGAAACCGTCAGAAGATATGAAGGCAACAATTTCTACTTAAGTCCATATGCTAAAGACTCAAGTTTCTAAAGACCCAAATTTAAAAAGATAAGGGTTCTAAAGACCAAGTGCTGAAGATGCAGTTCTAAATACTTGAAGATCTAAAGACCCAAGGCTCCAAGAAATAGGTTCTCACAACCAAGTGCCGAAGACTATGAAGATGCAGTTATGAAGACTCTAAATACTTGAAGTTATGATGACCTTATGTTATGATCTCGCATATAAATTCATGCTTGCAGAAGCCTTTGAAGTGCAGAAGGAAAGAAGATAACATTAACGAGGTACAAATAGTACATGGTACAATCAACTCTTTTTTCCACTACCATGAAAGGACAGACGCATCGCACGATCTTGTCCCCAACGTTACTGTTCAAGCTGCCAATGTTTCTGGAAATCCCAAGAGTACCCCTCAACGGATATATTATTTTATTGGCTATATAAAGACTTGAAGGCTAAGAGAGAAAGCTTGTAATCAACAAAATATTCACGCGCAAACGATGTTCATAGTTTTCACATTCTTAAATCATTATTCTTAAAATAGTTTACATATTCAGCTTTTTAGAAGCGACATTCTTGTAAACAAAACTTATATTCAAACAGTTGTTTGATATTCCTTAAGGGATCAGGTAGGTCTCTATTCTTGATAAGTCTAGGACTTGCGAGTTTTAGAGGTTGTTAGTCACTTGCGGGTAGCTTGTGCATTGTAATAATCAGGTTGATTATTGTTTGATATTCCTGTAGGGACCGGGTAGGTCTGTAACCTTAAGAAGTCTTTGACTTGCAAGTCTTAGAAGTTGTTAGAGTCACTTGCAGGTAGCTTGTGTAAGTTGTAATCAATTTATTATAGTGAATTAAGTCCTCGATTGAGTGAGGTGAAATCACCTTGGCGGGTGGACTAGACTAGCTTGATAATTTTCAAGTGAAGATTAAAAGGATTTTAACTTAAAGGGGAATTAATTTTTAAGAAAAGTTTTTGGTTTTAAAACCCAATTCAAACCCCCCATTCTTGTGTTTTTCACACCTTCAATTGGCATCAGAGCTCCAGTTCTGAGGAGAATAAAGTTTGAATTTTTATCAACACTTAACAGTGTCCAGTACCGATTAAATGTGTATGAAAAACCAATGGATACATTTACTTCCACTGTTGATAATATGGATAATGGTAGAGATTACTATAGTTCAAAACCTCTTATGTTTGATGGGGAGAAATTTGACTATTGGAAGGATAGAATAAAAAGTTATTTTTTGGCATATGACTTGGATCTATGGGATTTGGTAGTTGATGGTTACACTCATCCAGTAGATGATAAAGGTCATAAGATTGCAAGAAGTGAAATGAAAGAAGCACAAAAGAAAATTTGTAGAAATCTCTACAAAGCAAGAACAATTCTTCTAAGTGCTATTTCATATAATGAATTTGAGAAAATCACAGATAGAGAGACTGCAAAGTCTATCTTTGATTCTCTTCAGATGACACATGAAGGAAACACACAAGTAAAAGAAACAAAGGCTCTGGCCTTAATTCAAAAATATGAAGTCTTCAAGATGGAAGACGACGAATCTGTGGAAATGATGTTTTCAAGATTTCAAACTCTTGAGGTAGGACTAAAGGTTCTAAATAAAGGTCACTCTACTTCAAATCACGTTAAAAAGATTATCATAAGTCTGCCTATCAAATGGAGACCAATGGTAAATGCTTTAAAATTGGCAAAGGATCTGAACAACACCTCTCTTGAGGAGCTGATTAGCTCTTTAAGAATTTATGAAATAGAGCAGGAACAAGATGAACCACATAAGAGGATAAAATAAATTGCTCTAAAATGTACTTCTGGGAAATCCAAGGTGTTGTACCCTAAAATTTTCCCTATCATTTTACTCAACACATGCCCATTGAGGTCCTTAACTTGCTCAAGGATGCCCAAGAGTTGACCAGACAAACTTTCTCCTAAGGCAATGTACCTCAAACTAGGGTTTCCATTTTCATCAAGATGTGTGAACTCCAAAGGTCCAAAATTCCTTCCATGGTCCTAAAATGTTCTCAAGATCATCCATGTCAAGTTTCATGCCTTGCACAAGAAGTTTGCTCAGTCAATTGCCCAGATGCCTGAAAATCAACTATACTAGGTCAAAAGTCAACTGTGGCCCCACATACAGTCAAACTTCAAGATTTTTGGTCAACATCAACATTTTGAAGTGATATCCATCATTTGATCAAGGGTTGATCATGATTCCTCAAGGAATTCCCCAAATTCATCAAAACCCAAAAGTTGCTAAATTAGGGTTTCTCAAGAAAAGTCAACCAAACTTTGACCAGTCATAACTTCTTCATACTTTATCAGAAATTTTCCATCCAAGTCTCATTTTGAATAGGATGCAACTCCCTAAAATTCATCTTCATACCTCAAGTTCAAAATATGCACTCATCAAAAGATATGAATTTCTACATTATAGGTCCTTCTGAAAAGTCAACAAAAACACTTTTTGGGTCAAAGCTTCTTACATGAACATGGAAGATTCAATTGATATGAAACCAAAAGAGTTGTTTAGGGGAAATCCTAAGCTTTCTAAAAAGTCAAAGAACACCTCTCTAGGGTTAAAATCAGAGGAGATATGCATTGTCAAAGTTGACCATTTTTGCAAAATTGCCAAAAAGTCAAATATGCTCAAAAGTGCATTTTTTGTCAAATGGGCCTAACTTTTCATGCTTGCATCTTGCTTGTGACATGGTCCACGACCCAAATCAGCATCCATACTTTATTTTCTTTATTTATTTATTTATTTTGATTTTTTATTATTTAAAAATTAAATTAAATCAAATAAATTGCAAAAAATATAAAAAGATTGGTGTTGATCTGATTTTTGTAGGAATCAAATCCAATCAAGCTAGGATATCATATCCAAATCAGATCAAGGGAAATTGAAGCAAAATTAGCATGATTATGGTTGTTTTGGAAAGATATTATACAAGGCAAAACTAAATCAAATCTCCATGAATAAAAAAGATTTAAGCTGTTTTTTGTTGCCCTAATTCGTTCTAGTACAAATACAGAACATAACCAAGCCAAGAAAATAAGGTTTGCAGGTCGTGAAAGCATCAAACAAAAACTGAAAAATTGACAAAAAGTGGTGGATCGATTTCAAGCTTAGAGGGCAATTCAAAGCATTTGAAAGCTACCAATCGTTTCCTGGACCTTCACAGAAGCTAACACGATCAATTTCAAGCCTTCCCAAGCCCAAAAACAGGACATACGAGTCTCACGGTTTGGTTCATCTTTTGAATCTGAATTTGATAATTTACGCATGATTAATCACTTTCAAGCAAAGCATTGTGTTTGTACTGAAATTTGGAATGTTTTGGTTTAAGTAATTTTGCATTTTGCTGCATGTATATGTGTTTGCCATTGTTAGGGTTTTCATGGCCGTTTTAGGGTTTTTCTCTACAGGTTAAATTGGCCCATGAAAAGGGTACTATGATGCTCGTGAGATCAAGACAGATTGATCTATGTACTCACAATTGATTTATCATGCTTGTTGTGAATTTTTGAAAGTTATAGGGTTATAGCCATGGAAGGTGTCCGTAGGTAAACGTTGCAAACCTAAAATTACGGACATGGGAAGAAGAAGATACGTGGCTGATAACCATTGGCCGGTTTGAATGGTTGGCGTGCGTTTTGTTTGTTTTTGAGTATCCACGTTTTCTTTATATATTATTTATTGTTATTATCATATTAACAATTGAACATTGTAGCCTAGTTGGTTAAGCGCGTATGTTGAGTGGGAGGACCTGGGTTCGATCCTAGGTTCCAACGTTTTCTCTATTTTCTTAATGTTTGACAACAGGTCCCATGCATACACACTTCCAAGCGCCTACCCTGCAACCAAGAATCCAGCCAATGGATCGTTCATACTCCAGATCCAACGCTCAATCAAAGGGAGGTCCATGATGCACCCTCCAAGTATGGCTACATTGGATCCCACACAAGGATTGGGCTGACCAGGAATTTGGGCCTGAACAATTCAACATACACCCCTCTTTCAGCTTATAACACAGGCCCAATTTCAATTTCTTTCTTTTATTTTGTTTCTTTTATTTTAATTATTCACTAATTATTTTCTTTACAAAAATAACCCAAAAAATCATTTTTTTATTTAATCAAAAAATCATAAAGAACATCAAAAATTATTTTTTCATAAAATATTTTATTTTCTTAATTAATTAGTTTAATTAAAATTAGGGCAATTTAATTCTTTTTATATAATCTAAAATAATTAGAAATTAGGGTTTAATTTGTACATAACCTAATTTTTTCTCAAAAACTAACCTAAATATTTTTTCAATTAGATTTTTTAGGTTTCCTAAATTATTCTCGCATTTAATTCGCCGCGCGCATTTTTTAATTTCCTTTTATTATTATTGTAACTGTTTCGAGGTTGTAATAGATTAATTAGGGTTTTAAATTCCGCATCTTTATTTTCAGTCAAAATAATTTTGTATCTGCAAAAGCCCTGTAATAGCTAGGACTTTAACTTTCTCGCTTTAATTTCTGCAAACTATAAACTGCTTAGATGAATGTTAATAGGATTGTATGGAAAGACTAACTGAAAATTAATACGGTAGAAAACCCTAATTATGCAAAGATAAATTAACTGAAAACATACACTCGCACATGCTCACTCCTAGGGTTTACTCCACTCCGGTTGCCTTCGGTAAACGGTCATGAAGTATAGGGTTTGTTAGTGGTTGTCCTCTAGCCCCGAAAGATCTAAAATGACCCATTCGGATATTGCCTCGGAAAAAGGTCTTTAAAGCTTTAGGATGACTACTAACATTTCCTAACATTGCTTTTGTGATCGTACATGTCCCTTCGAATGTCCCTGAAAAACTCCAACGACAATGCTACCTATTTCTCAATAATGGGATAGCATTGTCTAAAAGGAAAACGAACCGACTTTTTTCGAGTAGGTAGATTAGTTCTTAAATACTTGCTCAAACAAACAAAAACTTTTTGACACCAACACTTTCCAAACAAAGTTTTCAAAAACAACTTCGTAACACTCTTGAGGATATAAACAAGGGTTAAAACGAAGTAAAACAAAACTTTTCAAAACAAGCAAACATAAACACATGAAAGCAATTTCAAAAAATGAGCAAGTACCTAAGAGCCCATGGAAAACCATGGATAGAAAGGGTGCTAACACCTTCCCTTTCTATAATCTACCCCCCGTACTCAGAAACATCTCAAAAAAGGTTTTTTTTCGTTTCTTTTTCCTTTTCCCGATTGGATAAAATAAAAGTCGGTGGCGACTCTTGCTTACTGCGACATTTGCGAACAAAAAAACGCAAACCAGTATTAACAGTCGGTTCTGCCACCGTATCACAGAACTGGTGACTCTGCTGGGGATAAGAATATAAAGTGGGGTAAACCTTAGGATCTAGGTCATATTTAATTGTTTTCTCTTGATTGTCTTGCTTGCTTTATATTTATGGGAACTGTTTGGGTTATTTAATCCTACACCCGGATCGGGGAACACCTTTTAGGTAAGTAGCAATAAACTGTGAGGAAGCTGTGCTGGGGTATACCGACACGGTTGAAGCAGTAACTACGTTGATGTGGCACTTTGGTTGGTACCCGTAACCCTTGAGTCAATCAGGGAGATGTACGGGGCCGCCGCGTGGTGTCATAAAACATCAACTGACCTTAGAACCTTTAATTGCACAACTTGGCCAGTAGGACGTAGTGAGATGGCTGACTTTGGTGTATGCCCAAGGTCGACAGATACTCGATGCTACACTCATTGAGGTTTGACTCTTGAGTTTTGTTTGGTTGAGAGTCAATCTCCTATTGAACGAAGCTGGGGGAAAGATCGGTGATATTGAGATCCCTTTAGAACCCGACTACATATTTATAGGACAGGTTGAACCAATCCAGCTTCAAGAGGGTATGACATTAAAACTCATGCAGGCCTTAAACCTAAGGACTCGGCATGATTTGTCTGTGTTTTCTATACCTGTGATTTATCATGACAACATAAACATCATACCATATCATATCATACTAATTGTTTCAAGGGTTTCTAGGGCTCATCTTTGCTCTGTTTTGTAGGACATGGCATCCGCCCGTAGGAACACTATACAGATCAACCTTGTGAAAGTGTCTCTCCAACTAAAATACCTGGCATTACGAGTTCTTAAAAGTTATCATTTCACTAAAAAGCATGGTCAGTTTCTCAACTTGGTCACTGCAAAACCTGATGAAGAATTATTAAAAGTGCTGTTTCAGTTCTTCGATCCTGTGCACCATTATTTCACCTTCCCGGATTACCAGTTAGTACCTACTATGGAGGAATTTTCTCAGTTGTTGGAGGTACCTATTCTTGACCAGTTACCTTTCAATGGTATGGAAGAACATCCAAAGCCTGAAGAGATTGCTAAAGCTCTATCCTTACAACGGTCCGACATAGTGACAAATTGGGAAGCCAGAGGGAGTGTTCAAGGAATTCCGGTTAAATTTCTGTTCGAGAAGGCTTACTATTTTTGGGATACCCTGGATCTACAAGCTTTTGAAGAGATTTTGGCGCTCCTTGTCTACGGGATGGTACTGTTCCCTAATGCAGATTAACTCGTAGATGTAAGCACAATCAAGGTTTTTCTGTCTCATAATCTAGTACCTATATTACTCGGGGATATCCTACACTCTCTACATGCTCGGACTCTAAAAAGAAGGGGGACCCTCCAGTGTTTCACTCCTCTATTGACTAGGTGGTTTATTTCGCACCTACCTAGATCTACTTTGAAGAATGAACAGGGTAAAAGATGGTCTCATCGACTAATGTCCCTTATGCATTCAGACATTCATTGGTGTTCACGGTTCTCGGAAGATGTTACTATCATCGATCACCATGGTGATTTCCCTAATGTCCCTCTCTTAGGCATTTGGGGAGGAATCACTTATAACCCTTGCTTAGCATTACAACAGTTTGGTTATGCAAGAAGGGATGGTCCTCATGATACCCTTATTCAAGGAATCGCCTTCAACAATGAGAATGATGTTCAGGGTTACCGCAAAAGGTTCATACAAGCTTGGAGTATGGTACATAGGGTTGACAGCAAGATGCTTGTGCATAAGAATTCCATACCTCTCGAGCCTTATCTCAGATGGGTACGAGCCCGCGCTCAAACTCTTATGATGCCTTATCCCGCTATCCGACCTATGATTATGGAACCAGTTGCCGAGGGAGACACTCCTCATCTTGTTCTTCATCCAGACATGCCAACTGATCATGAAGAGTTACAAAAGTCATGGGTTCAGCTTAAAGAGGAGCGGGATACGTTTGAAGCCCAATTCTACGCCAACAAGAAGAAGGTCTTGGAACTCACTAGGATACTTCATGAAGAGAGGAGTATCAACGCCTACATCGCACCAAAGAGGATGCGCCCATGGGAAACCTAGTCTTCTTTTTGTTTTATTTTGCTTAATTGTACTCTCAAAATACATTCTTCGTAACGATTCAAGTTTACTAATACAATTTGCGTTTGTTACTTTTTTTTAAAGAAAATTTGAGCCTTTAAGAACCCTTGAAAACATTGCATACATATCATACATATCATTGCATAACCGGATTCATAACAGGTTTCTCATCTCCTCTGCTGTTTATTTCAGCAATGGCTCTTGAACAAACTGTGAAAGATCTTCAGACTCAGAACATGCAGTTCCAGCAAATGATTGTGGCTCTGGCCAAAGGACAGGAAGAGCTGAAGGCTCTGATTGTTAAGAAGAACACTAAGAAGCCCAAGAAGACAACTGGTTTAGTAAATATGGGCACAAGGTTTAGAGGGCCTCCAAGACGGGTTATTGATTTAGCTTCTTCATCTAAAGAGGGAGAGAATCAAGAGGGTGAAGCCAGTGAAGAGGACCCTAGTCCTAAAGAGTTTGACAATAAAACTGATTATAATGAGGAGCAGTACCCTCTGACTGATGAAAGGTATAAGCAGCTAGAAGAGCGTTTGAGTGCTAGTGAAATCCAGAAGGTTCCTGGGCTAGATTTTGAAGAGTTGGGTCTGGTCTCCGGGGTTGTCATCCCCCCAAAATTCAAGGCACCGATATTTTCTAAGTATGATGGGATCTCTTGTCCTAAAATGCATCTCCGTTCCTATGTGAGGAAGATACAACCTCATACTGCCGACAAAGACTTGTGGGTTCACTTCTTCCAAGACAGTCTGTCTGGAACACAACTGGATCGGTTCTATCAGCTGGAAAGAGCCAATGTTCGTAACTAGAAAGACCTTGCTGCTGCATTTTATAAGCAATATCAGTATAATGCAGACCTCGCTCCCACCCGTACACAACTCCAAAACCTGTCTATGGGTTCGAACGAGGGTTTCAAGGATTATGCTCAGAAGTGGAGAGATTTGGCTGGAAGAGTTCAACCTCCCTTGGCTGACAGGGAGCTCGTGGATATGTTTCTGGGAACTTTGACTGGGCCATTCTTCAACTATCTGATTGGAAGTTCATCGGCGGGTTTTATTGAACTGATCTTAACAGGAGAAAGAGTGGAAGCTGGAATCCGAAGTGGAAAAATTCAGAAGGATGCCTCTTCTAGTGCGGAAAGGAAGCCGTTTGCAGGTAAAAAGGAAGTCAGTGCCGTCTATAACCAAAGGAATCAGAATAGAACCGAGCACCGTCCGGCAATAGGGGATGTTATGATTCCCAAACCTGCACCTGCTCAGCAAAGAAACAATCTGCCAAGAGCAAAAAGACCAGCTAGACAGTTCACTCAGATCAACATGACGTTGTCTCAGGTTTTACCTCAGTTGCTGAAGTCCAATCTGTTTACTCTGAGGGAAGCTCCGAGGAACCCTAACACCACCTCTCCTTACTATAAACCAAATGCTCGTTGTGCTTATTATTCAAAAAGTCATGGCCATGACACCAATGACTGTTGGGCTTTAAAGAACAAAGTGTAGGATCTGATTGATGCTAAGGAGATTGAATTTGGTCCCCCGGAGACTCCCAACATTATCAATGCTCCTATGTCGAAACATGGTCAGGGTGTTAATGCCGTTGTAGAAGATGTGTTTGTAACTTCTATGGAAGAATTGGTGACCTCACTCATGACTATCAAAGGGAATTTGCTGAAGGCCGGTTTATTTCCGGGATATGATGAAGGCTGCCACCTTTGTTCATTTCTACCGACTGGTTGCCCTTTGTTTAAGGCATGTGTTCGGCGCCTGATGAATGACAAAGAGATTCTGTTTGAGAAGACTCCTGTTCCGACTATTTCCTGTGAAGATGTTGCTATCATAACCATTTCCGCCAATCCTCCCAGGGCCTCCACTAAGAGACCTGTCAGGATTACATCAATTTCGAAGGTGACTCCGTTGATCATAACCATGCCTGGACCAATCCCATACTCCTCGGACAAAGCTGTTCCTTGGAACTATGGGGCCGACGTCTATTACCACGGCGTAAAGCAGGATATGCTAGCCATTGAAGACAAGATTGCTGAAAATGCTGATTCTGACATCGTCAATATTACCGGAACCAGTAAAATAACAAGAAGTAGAAGAGTGTTCTCCCATGAAATTTCTCCCCCGAAGACTGTTACTGGACCTGTGATTATTCCTGCCGTGGTTCCACCCAAGACTACTACTGCAATTCCAGTAATCACTCCTGTTGACCCTCCCATAACCGAGTCGGCCGAGACTCGAGGCAAAGATATACTGATTGAGCCTGTCCTGACAAAGGCCAATTCAGTAACTATACCAGAAGCTTCCAAAAAAGAAATGGAAGAAATTTTGAAGATAATAAAGAAGAGCGACTACAACATGGTCGAGCAGCTGGAGCAGACCCCATCCAAAATTTATATGTTGGCTCTGTTGTTGTGTTCCGAGGCCCATGTGAAGGCTTTGGTTAAGTTTCTGAAGACGACTCACGTTCCACAAGAGACATCTGCTGATCACTTTGAAGATTGTGTGGCTAGTATGACTGCTGATAATGGTTTGGGTTTTTCCGATGCGGACCTGACACCAAAAGGGAGGAAGCATAATGATGCTCTTCATGTTTCCGTTGAATGCAGGGGCACGAATCTGGCCCATGTTTTGGTAGATATTGGCTCCTCGTTGAATGTGCTACCTAAAAAAGCTCTGGACAGATTGGACTGCGAAGGCTTGACCTTGAAGCCTAGCAATATAGTAGTGAGAGCTTTTGATGGTTCGAAGAGGATGGTGCACGGGGAAGTGGATGTCCCTATCAAAGTTGGTTCCCAGACCTTCGACTCCACTTTCTACGTAATGGATATCAAACCATCATATTATTTCTTGTTGGGACGCCCTTGGATACATGGGGCTGGGGTTGTTTCTTCTACCCTCCACCAAATGTTGAAGTACCCAGTAAGAGGAAAGATTGTCACTGTGCATGGTGGAGAGGAGTATATGATCAGTCACTTGAACTCCTTCAGGTACGTGGAAATGGATGGCGAGTTCATCGAGACTCCTTTCTAGAACTTTGAAGAGGTACCTCAGATTATGGCTACAGCAGAAACTACCGACGATCCTCCAAAGGTCACCAAATCTCCCTCGAAGATGGCTTCTCTCAAGGATGCACGAGCAGTGGTTGAAGAAGGTGGGTCTACCATTTGGGGTCATCTCCCGGTTATTCATTACAAGTCTGACAAATCTGGTTTGGGCTTTACTACAGGTGCTCAAAGGGCTGTTCGTCGTGCTCGGGCTGGAGGACCTCCCCTACGCATCAACAATCCTGGGGTCAATGAGCTTGAAGACACTGATGGTGATTTCAACATTGACAACTGGATCTTCCCGACTACCAACGATGGACTCAGTAACTAGACTGCCAAGGACTTTGTACCAATTACTTTTGTTCAAGAGTAATTGTCTTTCTGATTTTTCAGATATGTAATTTACAAACAATATAAACTCTATAGCCATGTGTCTTATCCGGGGCATAATGGTTCTATTTATGAGGGTTATCATGTTTCATTTTCATATGACATCAATAAAGCATTGGACGTTTGCATACAAATTTTGCGCTCTCTGTCTTTCTTTTCTTTTATTCTGTCTATACAACTATGCTCTTACACACACTCACGTATCCAAATGCAGATCCATATCCACTATGGATCCCATTGATAACAGTTCTGCTACTACTCATTATGACTTTGAAAATCCGATCAACCAAGCCGAGGAAGAAGGTGAGGAAGATTGTGAGGTACCCAGAGAACTTGCTAGACTATTACAGCAGGAAGAAAGGGCCATACAGCCTCATTAAGAGCCAGTTGAGACAGTGAACTTGGGTATAGAGGAAGACAGAAAAGAGGTTAAGATAGGTGCAAATCTAGAGCTTAGTGTCAAACAGCGGTTGGTACAGATGTTGCATGAGTATGTTGAAATCTTCGCCTGGTCATATGAAGACATGCCAGGACTAGACACGGATATAGTGGTTCATCGTCTGCCGACTAAAGAAGACTGCCCTCTGGTAAAGAAAAAGGACCGTCATATGCGCCCTGAGATGTCAGAGAAGATTAAAGCATAGGTTATAAAGCAGTTCAACATAGGGTTCTTAGCTGTCACCTCCTATCCGCAATGGGTTGCTAATGTGGTTCCAGTACCTAAGAAAGATGGTAAAGTACGAATGTGTATGGATTAAAGAGACCTGAATAGGGCAAGCCCCAAGGATGGCTTCCCGCTTCCCCACATCGATGTTCTGGTTGACAACACCGTACAACACAAAGTATTTTCCTTCATGGACGGTTTCTCTGGCTACAATCAGATCAATATGGCACCTGAAGACACGAAGAAGACAACCTTTGTTACACAGTGGGGAACTTTCTGCTACAAGGTGATGTCGTTTGGCTTGAAGAATGCTGGGGAAACTTATTAGCAAGCTATGGTAGCTCTGTTCCATGACATGATTCACCATGAGATAGAGGTTTACGTTGATGACATGATAGCCAGGTCTCAAACTGAGGAAGAACATCTTGATCATCTATAAAAGCTGTTTGATAGGTTGAAGACGTACAAGCTGAGGTTAAATCCGAACAAGTGCACCTTCGGGGTAAGGTCTGGTAAGCTTCTAGGATTCATCGTCAGTGACAAAGGTATTCAAGTAGACCCTACAAAGATGAAGTCCATACAAGAGATGCTGGCTCCCTGTACTGAGAAGGAAGTTAGAGGCTTCTTGGGATGCCTAAATTACATTGCCCGATTCATTTCACATCTGACTGCTACTTGTGATCCAATCTTCAAGCTTCTGAAGAAAGATCAAGTGGTAAAGTGGAATGACGAATGCCAGGTAGCCTTTGACAGAATCAAACAATACCTCCAAGAACCTCCTATTCTGATGCCTCCGACTGAAGGAAAACCTTTGATAATGTTCCTAACAGTGCTAGATAATTCAATAGGGTGTGTGCCGGGGAAGCATGACGAGTCTGGTCGAAAAGAGCACGCGATATACTAGCTTAGCAAAAAGTTTACCAACTGTGAAACACGATACTCACTACTCGAGAAAACTTGCTATGCTTTGGCATGGGCTGCTCGCCGACTGAGACAGTATATGTTGACCCACACTACTTTGTTGATATCTAAGATGGATCCGATCAAGTATATTTTCGAGAAGCCCGCTCTTTCCGGAAGAATAGCAAGATGGAAAATGATCTTAACTGAGTACGACATCCAATACACAACCCAAAAGGAAATCAAGGGAAGTGTGTTAGCTGATCATTTGGCACATCAAGCAGTGGATGACTACTAGTCCATGAATTTTGAGTTCCCGGATGAGAACATCATGTTAGTAACCGACTGTGAAGAACCTGGACTGGATGAAGGACCCGAGGAAGGATCCCGATGGTCTATGTTTTTTGATGGAGCCTCAAACGCACTGGGTAACGGCATTGGCGCTGTAATCATATCTCCCGAGGGCTGTCATACTCCATTCACTGCCCGATTATGTTTCAATTGTACCAACAACATGGCAGAGTATGAAGCGTGTATCATGGGTCTTAGAGCTGCTATTGACCTAAGGATCAAGTTCTTGAGTGTATTCGGGGATTCTGCTTTGGTGATAAGTTAGATCAAAGGCAAGTGGGATACGAAACGCCCAAACCTTATCCCTTATAGAGAACATGTACTAACCCTGCTGCCGCATTTTGAAGAGATCACCTTTGAACATTTCCAACTAGAAGAGAATCAGTTAGCGGACGCGCTAACTGTTATGTCGTCAATGTTCAAGGTCAGGTGGGACAATGAAGCTCCCCAAATCACTATTGAGAGTTTGGATGAACCGGCATACTGCCGTGAGATCGATACTGAGGAGGTAGCCGACAAACCTTGGTTTCATGAGGTGAAAAGGTATCTTGAGGCTCAAGAATACCCCGAAGGGACATCTGTTAATGACAAGAAATTTCTGAGAAGGTTTGCTGCAAAGTTCTTCCTCAGTAATGGAATCCTCTATAAGCGCAATCATGACTCTACCTTACTGCGGTGTGTAGACAAGAACGAAGCAGAGAGGATCATGGCAGACCTACACGAAGGTACCTTTGGCACTCATTCTAGTGGACATACCATGGAAAAGAAGATCCTACGGGCAGAATACTACTGGTCCACTATGGAAGCCGACTGTTATCAACATTCTCGAACCTGTCACAAGTTCCAAATCTATGTTGATAAGGTGCATGTACCTTCAATTCCCTTGAACGTATTGACAGCTCCCTTGCCCTTTGCAATGTGGGGCATTGACAGATCGGCGAGATCAAACCTACCACGTCCAACAAGCATCGCTTCATCCTAGTGGCCATTGATTACTTCACGAAGTGGGTTGAGGCTGCCTCCTTTGCTACGGTTACCAAGAATGTGGTGGCACAGTTCATCAAGCATAACTTGGTTTGTCATTATGGTATCCCTGAGAGAATCATCACATATAATGGTACTAATCTCAACAACTCGATGATCACCGAACTCTGTAAACAATCCAAGATTCAGAATCACAACTTTTCTCCTTACCGGCCGAAGATGAATGGGGCTGTTGAAGCTGCTAATAAGAATATTAAAAAGATCATACAAAAGATGACGGTGACATACAAAGACTGGCACGAGATGTTACCATTTGCTCTTCACGGGTACCGTACTTTAGCACGTACGTCGACAGGGGAAACACCTTATTCTCTGGTATATGGCATGGAGGCTGTCCTACCCATAGAGGTCCAGATCCCTTCTCTACGAATTATAAAGGATGCGGGTTTGAGCAAAGACGATTGGATCCAGACTCGACTTGATCAAATGAACTTAGTCGACGAGAAAACACTTACTGTTGTCTGCCATGGTCAAATTTATCAGAAACGGATGATCAAGGCCTTCAACAAGAAAGTCAGACAACAAGTGTATCAAGTAGGGGATATGGTAATCAAGCGCATCATACTGCCGTAAGGTGATCCCAGGGGCAAATGGACTCCCACCTATGAGGGACCATTTATAGTCAAGAACATATTTTCTGGTGGAGCCATGATTCTGACCACCATGGATGGTGACGACCTTCCACACCCTGTCAATGCGGACATAGTGAAAAGATACTATGCATAATAAAGACCCGCTAGGTTGACATACCTAGGCAAAAATAAGGGCATCCCAGCGAACATAAAGGGTTCGGGCAAAAATTAGGGATAAAAAATGGAAACATTTGTACACCTGGCAAGTCGAAAACCTGAAAAGGCGGCTTGGGCAAAAAAGGGTATCCCGGTGGACTCAAAACCCGAAAGGGAGGTCCATGAAAAATTAGGGATTAAAGCGTATCACTATATCCCACTGGATCACCTTGCGATCAGACCTCAGTAATCAGATATCAAGCTCAAATGGTACCGATCAATCCAATCAGCTTCGGACAAGCAGCAAAGTGATGAGATGCTCGAAGACATAGGGGAAATAGAAGAATTGAAACCCAATGGGATCACTACACATAGCTGTTTTATTTTTGTACACAATTCTGTAATAATTTCCATTTTTACAGCGGCGTTCTTTTACTAGAGTGTTAGCCTCCTTGTAAAAAACGCCTGTTATAGGCAAATTTCAAATCCATACAAAGTGTCTTTTGAGTACAAAACTCTGTTTTTTTTTGTTTTCGGTTTTGTTTTGCAAAAAACGTCCAATGTTTTATTCTTGACATATGCATTTGAATATGACTACTGTTCACAAATATCTGCATATAAAACAAAAAGACAGTTACTAAGAACTCAAAGAAACTGGTACAAAACCTAAATACCGACAGTTACCCCGTCCATCACGGTACAAGGGGGAAGAGACAGTTGGAAGTGAAGTCACTATCACATACAAGCCAGTGATACCTATATTCCCCACTGAGCCGAGACAACCAAGGTCTGACCTCTGTATCCCCAAGCAGGAATTTCTTCCCTAGTAGGCTCTTTCAGAAAGCTGATATCTGCATTCCCCAACCGAGTTTTATAACCATGAGCAGTTCATAAAGCCATCTCCCAAGCAGAGTTTATTTCTCTGACAACGGAAGCTCAATATCCAACATAGCTCTTCTCTCCAGCAATGGAAGTTCATCCCCAGCTGAGTTTATTTCTCCAAATCAACAGATCTTCCAACAGAGTATCTCCCTTCCCCACAAAGTCATTCCCCCGCAGGATTATTCTCAGACAGAGTCTCTCCCGGCAGAATATTCTCAAGCAGAATGGATGTAAATCTCCAGCTAATCATCTTCGGTCACTATCCCCAGCAGAAACGAAGAACTCAACTCCTTATACTCTCCAGCAGCAGTCCATGATTTATTGTCCCCAACTAGAGAATATCACAATAGCATTGCATATCCATACATCATGGCATGTGCATACATATTTTACAGCACAATCTCATTTATTTTGAGAACATCATTATTCAATACATTTCATACATCATGACATTACATACGACTAAATCTTTACTTGTTAGGGAAAGATGCAATCAAATTCTCACAAGTTCTCTCTGGTTCAATCAAACCGACACCAAGGTTTCTATTCCAGTTGAAGATATTCCAACACTTTTCAAGATTTTCTCTGGTTCAGTCAAACCGAAACTAAGATTTCTATTCTAGTTGAAGATGTTCTAAGACTTTCGCCTGGGTCAGCCGAATCACCGCTAAGATTCCCCTGATTTCTATGCTAGTCAAAGTTAATCCGAGACCTCTGCTGGGTTCAGTCAAATCGATACTAAGATTTCTCTCTCAGTTGAAGACAACTTGAGACCTTTCCCTGGTTCAGTCAAATCGATACTAAGATTTCTATTCCAATTAATTCAAGCTATGAAGATCGGAAATGAAGCCCGAAAATGGACCAGATAATATCTTAATTTCTACAAAATACTACGAAGCCTGGAATCGACCAGATAGTGGTATATCTCAAATTCAAGCTATGAAGCCCGAAAATTGACCGGATAATATCTTGATTTCTCCAAAATACTACGAAGCCTGGCGCACGACCAGATAACGGTATAAGACGCTGTGAAGATTGGAGCACGACCAGATAGCGGCAAGAAACACTGTGAAACCTGGAGCACAACCAGATAACAGTATGAGGTACTACGAAGCTTGGAATTTGACCAGATAGCAGTTTACTTGGCCAATTACTATGAAGCCCGGAAACGACCGGATATTAGTATGCCTTAAATTCAAGTTGAAACCCGGATGCAACCGGATAACCACTTAATTTCTTCTGAAGACTGGAACACGACCAAATAAGAATTGAGAAATTGCAAAGCCTGGAGCACAACCAAATAGCAAGTGTAATCTCATCTCCCCAGTAAGTCACTGTGAAACCTGGAGCACGACCAGATAACAGTCAGTCTTATTATCCTTAGCAAATCACTGTAAAGCCTGGAGCACGACCAGATAGCAGTTCACTTTTATCTCCTCGACTAAGAGATGATTCCCCAATAGAGTAACAGACAACTGATGCTCCTAAAATACTATTTCTCCCAAGACAGAGACCAAGATTCCTCAGCAGATTCCTCCTCAACGACAGGAACAAGAATTCCCATCAAAGGAATATCTCAGGAAATCAACATCCTCTAGATGGCATCTTTAAGCCCATCTCTGGTGACCTTCCATCATCTCCTCCAAATGGAATCTGTAAGCCCATTGTCGATACTACCTACACAGTCCAACACCATCTCAGACGAGTGTAAATTTCTGGGCACTTTAGTGTTCAATCATCTTCCACCTTCAGATTACGAAAGGCAGACATCCAATCTACATCCTCAGGTTTAAGAAGATTGAACAGGGGAAACTGTTGTACTCCAAAATTTTCCCTCTCATTTTACTCAACACATACCCATTGAGGTCCTCAACTTGCTCAAGGATACCCAAGAGTTGACCAGACAAACTCTCTCCTAAGGCAATGTACCTCAAACTAGGGTTTCCATTTTCATCAAGATGTGTGAACTCTAAAGGTCCCAAATTCCTTCCATGGTCCTAATATGTTCTCAAGATCATCCATGTCAAGTTTCATGCCTTGCACAAGAAGTTTGCTCAATCAATTGCCCAAATGCCTGAAAATCAACTGTACTAGGTCAAAAGTCAACTGTGGCCCATATACAGTCAAACTTCAAGATTTTTGGTCAACATAAACATTTTGAAGTGATATCAATCATTTTATCAAGGTTTGATCATGATTCCTCAAGGAATGCCCCAAATTCATCAAAACCTAAAAGTTGCTAAATTAGGGTTTCTTAGGAAAAGTCAACCAAACTTTGACCAAGCATAACTTCTTCATACTTTATCAGAAATTTTCCATCCAAGGCTCATTTTGAAGAGGATGCAATTCCCTACAATTAATCTTCATCCCTAAAGTTCAAAATATGCACTCATAAAAATATAGAATTTCTACATTATAGGTCCTTTTGAAAAGTCAACAAAAACACCTTTTGGGTCAAAGCTTCTTACATGAACATGGAAGACCTAATTGAGATGAAACCAAAAGGGTTGTTTAGGGGACATCCTAAGCTTTAAAAAAGTCCAAGAACACACATCTAGGGTTAAAATTGGAGGAGATATGCATTGTAAAAGTTGACCATTTTTGCAAAATTGCCAAAAAGTCAAATATGCTCAAAAGTGCATTTTTTGTCAAATGGACCTAACTTTTCATGCTTGCATCTTGCTTGTGACATGGTCCACGACCCAAATCAGCATCCATACTTTATTTTCTTTCTTTATTTATTTATTTTGATTTTTTATTATTTAAAAGTTAAATTAAATCAAATAAATTGCAAAAAATATAAAAAGATTGGTGTTGATATGATTTTTGTAGGAATCAAATCCAATCAAGCTAGCATATCTTATCCAAATCATATCAAGGGAAATTGAAGCAAAAATAGCATGATTATGGTTGTTTTGGAAAGATATTATACAAGGCAAAAATAAATCAAATATCCATGAATCAAAAAGATTTAAGCTGTTTTTGTTGCCCTAATTCGTTCTAGTACAAATACAGAACATAACCAAGCCAAGAAAACAAGGTTTGCAGGTCGTGAAAGCATCAAACAAAAACTGAAAATTTGATAAAAAGTGGTTGATAGCTTTCAAGCTTAGAGGTAAATTCAAAGCATTTCAAAGTTACCAATCGTTTCCTGGACCTTCCCAGAAGCTAACACGATCAATTTCAAGCCTTCCCAAGCCCAGAAACAGGACATACGAGTCTCACGGTTTGGTTCATCTTTTGAATCTGAATTTGATAATTTACGCATGATTAATCACTTTCAAGCATAGCATTGTGTTTGTACTGACATTTGGAATGTTTTGGTTTAAGTAATTTTGCATTTTGATGCCTGTATACATGTTTGCCATTGTTAGGGTTTTCATGGCCGTTTTAGGGTTTTTCTCTACAGGTCAAATTGACCCATGAAAAGGGTACTATGATGCTCGTGAGATCAAGACGGGTTGATCTATGTACTCACAATTGATTTATCTTGCTTGTTGTGAATTTTTGAAAGTTACAAGGTTATAGCCATGGAAGGTGTCCGTAGGTAAAAGTTGCAAACCTAAAACGACAGACAGGGGAAGAAGAAGATACATGGCTGATAACTATTGGCCGGTTTGAATGGTTGGCGCGCATTTTCTTTGTTTATGAGTATCCACGTTTTCTTTAGATATTATTTATTGTTATTATCATATTAACAATTGAACATTGTAGCCCAGTTGGTTAAGCGCGCGTATGTTAAGTGGGAGGACCTGGGTTCGATCCCAGGTCCCAACGTTTTCTCTATTTTCTTAATGTTTGACAACAGGTCCCATGCATACATACTTCTAGGCGCCTACGATGCAACCCAAAATCCATCCAATGGATCGTTCATACTCCAGATCCAACGCTCAATCAAAGGGAGGTCCATGATGCACCCTCCAAGTATGGCTACATTTGATCCCACGCAAGGATTGGGCTGACCAGGAATTTGGGCCTGAACAATTCAACATACACCCCTCTTTCAGCTTATAACACAGGCCCAATTTCTTTCTTTTATTTTGTTTCTTTTATTTTAATTATTCACTAATTATTTTCTTTACAAAAATAACCCAAAAAATCGTTTTTTATTTAATCAAAAAATCATAAAAAACATCAAAAATTATTTTTTCATAAAATATTTTATTTCCTTAATTAATTAGTTTAATTAAAATTAGGGAAATTTAATTCTTTTTATATAATCTAAAATAATTAGAAATTAGTGTTTAATTTGTACATAACCTAATTTTTTCTCAAAAACTAACCTAAATATTTTTCAATTAGATTTTTTAGGTTTCCTAAATTATTTCCGCATTTAATTCGCCGCGCGCATTTTTTAGTTTCCTTTTATTATTATTGTAACTGTTTCGAGGTTGTAATAGATTAATTAGGATTGTAAATTCCGCATCTTTATTTTCATTTAAAATAATTATGCATCTGCAAAAGCCCTGTAATAGCTAGGACTTTAACTTTCTCGCTTTAATTTTCGCAAACTATAAACTGCTTAGATGAATGTTAATAGGATTGTATGGAAAGACTAACTGAAAATTAATACGGTAGAAAACCCTAATTATGCAAAGATAAGTTAACTGAAAACATACACTCGCACATGCTCACTCCTAGGGTTTACTCCACTCCGGTTGCCTTCGATAAACAGTCATGAAGTATAGGGTTTGTTAGTGGTTGTCCTCTAGCCCCGAAAGATCTAAAATGACCCATTCGGATGTTGCATCGGAAAAAGGTCTTTAAATCTTTAGGATGACTACTAACATTTTCTAACATTGCTTTTGTGATCGTACATGTCCCTTCGAATGTCCCTGAAAAACTCCAACGACGATGCTACCTATTTCTCAATAATGGGATAGCATTGTCTAAAAGGAAAACGAACAGACTTTTTTCGAGTAGGTAGATTAGTTCTTAAATACTTGCTCAAACAAACAAAAACTTTTTCACACCAACACTTTCCAAACAAAGTTTTTAAAAACAACTTCGTAACACTCTTGAGGACAGAAACAAGGGTTAAAACGAAGTAAAACAAAACTTTTCAAAACAAGCAAACATAAACACATGAAAGCAATTTTAAAAAATGAGCAAGTACCTAAGAGCCCATGGAAAACCATGGATAGAAAGGGTGCTAACACCTCCCTTTTCTATAATCTATCCCCCGTACTCAGAAGCATCTCGAAAAAGGTTTTTTCTGTTCTTTTTCCTTTTCCCGATTAGATAAAATAAAAGTTGATGGCGACTCTTGCTTACCACGACATTTGCGAACAAAAAAACGCAAACCAGTATTAACAGTCGGTTCTGCCACCGTATAACACAAGTCTTATCAAGCTAAGGAAGAATCCGAAGAAGATTTAGATGATGATGGACTCTCTCTGGTATCCAAACGAATAAGTCAAATCTGGAAGCACTTGTAAAGCAAGTTTAGAGGTCAAAGAAGGACATATGGAAGAGGTGAATCCACTTCCGGTAAGAGGAATGCTTCTGGAAAAGAAGTCACTTTCTTTGAATGCAACGAGCCTGGAAATTACAAAAATGATTGTCCAAAGCTTGAGAAAGACAAGAAGCCTAAGAAGGCTTACAAATCTAAAAAGGGTATCATGGCAACATGGGTTGATTCAAAATAAGAAGATGAAGATTCTGATGAAGAGCATGTAAACATGGCATTCATGGCCAGGACCAGCAAGGGAGAAGCAGCATCAGAAGACGAAGTGACACTCAACTATGAGTGAGACTCTAATGACGACAAAGAGGTACTTTCTTTCTTATCTCGTTCTGAACTTGAAATTGGTTTTTCTGAATTAATGAAAAGGTATCAATCTCTTTTAAGTAAACACAAAATCTTGAAAAAGAGTTTTGTAGCAACTTTTGAGAACACTACTATAAATGAGTGAAATTTTTTTGACTTAAATGAAAAATGATTTGTTTTAGAAAAATCAAATATCGCTCTGAAGTAAAGTGTCTAAATTAGAAGAAGAGATTTTCTCTAACACATCTATTATTGATGAAGTAATCGGATACGATAGAGATTTTCAACACTTCCTTTCTAAAAGCATAAATAGAAGCAAGATGGATTCAATAATCTATGGTGTTAGTAGAAATGGAAGCAGAGGCTTGGGATATTTAGGACCATCAAAGAAAATTGATAAGACTCTGAATGTCAAACCAAAACCTCTTTCTGAACATTCCATGCTTGTTGGCACGCATTTGAAATGTCCATAACAAGAAGATTCCGATACTACTGTGGCACAAACACAGACACAGAAGGAAACTTCTAAAGAAAAGTATCATGCACAAATTTCACATGATTATCCTGTTGCACAAAAGTTCAAAGGTGTCAGAACCTTTGTAACTTCTAACAAGAGAGAACCCATAAAGTGAGTACCTACGGATCAAATAATCTACACTGCACATTTCCTTGATGGTGCCACTGAAATACCAGTCATGGTACCTAGACAGTGGATGCTCATGAAACATGACGGGAGAAAGGCATATGTTCCAAGATTTGGAACTTAAGTATGGAGGCGTTGTTGGGTTATGAGGAAATCAGAAGGGAAAAATCATCGGCTCTGGAACAATTGGTAATGGTAAATTACCTTATATTAATAATTTTATTTTAGTCGAAGATCTGATGCATAACTTATTGTCAATCAGTCAATTTAGTGACAATGGTTATGACACCATTTTTAATCAAACATCATGTAAAGCTGTTAGTCAGAAGGATGGCTCAGTTCTGCTCAACAGAAAGAGGAAGAAAAATATTTACAAAATAAGATTATCATATTTGAAAAATCAAAATGTAAAATGTCTTTTGACTGTTCAAGAAGATCAATGGGCCTGGTATCGACGTCTGGGTCATGTTAGCTTGAGAAAGATTTCTCAACTAAATAAACTTGGATTAGTCAGAGGCTTGTCCAATCTGAAATATACTTCAGAAGCCCTTTGTGAAACTTGTCAGAAAAGAAAATTTTCAAAAACCTCCTTCAAAGATAAAAAGATTGTTTCTACTTCTAGGCCATTAGAACTTCTTCACATTGACTTATTTGGACTAGTGAAAACTGCTTCTGTCAATGGTAAGAAATATGGACTTGTCATCGTTGATGATTATAGCAGATGAACATGGGTAAAATTCTTGAAACACAAGGGTGAGTCATACTATGTATTTACTTCCTTCCGTTCCCAAGTGAAAAATGAAAAAGATTGCAAAATAGTCAGAGTTCGAAGTGATCATGGGAGAGGATATGAAAATAAATATTTTGAATTTTTTTTTGATTTAAATGGCATAGTACTGTTGGCTGAAGATTTTGATAATGTTATTTAGAATTTAAAATTGGTTAAGAGTTCTGATCGAAATGGAATTAAACACCATATTTCAAAGTTGCAGAAGCAGTGTTTCGAATGAGTGTGTCAAAGCTTGAAGCTTCGAACGGTGATCATGGAAAATATCCAAAGGGGTCTCGAAACAACAGCGAGGCTAGGTTTGGGAAGAGCGTTCGAAATGGAGAAACACTAAAGCATTTAAAATTCAAATGGAAGCGGGACTTTCAAAGTTTGAAAGTTTTGTGTTGGAGCATTTGGGGACACGTGGAAAGATGAAAGAAGCATTGTCTTGCATGTTCGAAACGTGGCATGATCCTATAGCGAGACCGTTAGGGTCGAATTAGTATAAATAGAAGTCTTAGTATTAGGATTTCAGGGTGTCATATCTGTTATACAAAATACTCAATAACATTCAAACTACCACATGGAAAGGGAAACGAATGCAAGAGAGATGTATGTATGATAGCACCATGTATTTCTAATTTAATGAAAGCCTTTTTACCATTTCCAGTATTTTCCTCTTTTCTTTTTATCGAATAACATTTACAAGTTTCTTTATTTATTGTCTTTTCATTTCAAAGCCTTTTCCTCAAAGTTTTACTCTTTAATGCTTTCTTTATATTTCGAGCACTTTATATTTCAGAGAACTGTTACGCTTTCAATACCTTTACTTTCAAGTATTGTTTTTTCAAACGCATCCTTTTACTTAAAATTGCATTAAACGCTTTCTTCACGTTTTAAACTTCTACATTCCAGAAACCTTTTATGTTAAATGCTTTGCAAGTCGAAACCATTTACTTCATTTTTTATACAGTTTTATATGTCTCTTCAATCAGCATTACAATTAGCATTTATTCGTATAACCTAGTTTTCATGTACATTTTGACCACAATTTTAAACTCTTAGAGAGAGGGATCGAAATAAACCAAACACTTGTACAATAGCAACCATGAATAATTGTTCGATTGTGAGAGTAACTTTAATATCCAAGGAGTCCTAGGATCAATCTAGTCGATCCTGTGAGTTACCAGAGAGATTGAGTAGCGTTAATAAAGACTATTCGATAGTTTGGAAGACTAGCGGTTGTTTACCAGAAATCACTGGAAACAAATTGGCACACCTGGTGGGACCAATAGTTGGATATCAGAATTAAGGATTGTCGAGACATAGCCATCCCAAAAACGTAGGAACCATAGGAAATTTTCTGTTTTATGAACCTGAGAAGTGGTAAGATAACCAACAGCAACCAACCTTTATCCAGAAGAAAACGTTTGGACAAAATGTCTAATTCGGACAATCAACAAGGAAACCAAGGTGACCCACATGCAACAGGCACTAACGCGTCCATTTCGAGCGGAACATCCAATGTAATCCCTTCGAATGCACAATCTGTTGCATCTTCAACCAGTAATATAGCCACCACTGGAGTAAGTGGCATATCAACTAACAGTTCGATCCTAGGAAATACTGGAACTATGGGCTACCCTGGGGGACTCGTTCCACCACCAGGAACACAATCCCATTTAGCCACACCATTAACTAGACCACCCGGCTTCGATGGGAATAGAATTAGAAGTTCTTCTTACGGAATGCCAACATCTTTTATGGCAGGTTTACACAATTCCACTTCGAATTCATCCCCACAACTAGGATCTGGGTCTGGGGCGAACCAATTTATGACAAATAACCAAGGGTCAGTGGGTTATAGCACGTTGCCTATCCTAACCACAGATAACCAGTTGGCTTTTAGGAAATTGATGGATGACAGCAACCACAATATGATAGGGGTGTTAGCGCAAACCATGCAGGAAATATTTGCCCCAATAGTTCAGAATGTGACTGTGACGAACAGGGAAAACGCTGACAATATGAGTCGAATAGCAGATTTCTTTGCTCCCACAGAAAGGCGTAGGCAGAACCAGGCGGGATTTCGAACAAACATGCCTGTTATAGAACGAATCGCTAACGACCCAATTCAGAGACTACCCAGAGAAGAAGCTAACTTAGGGGCCAGAGCACCAAGGTTAGAAGCCCCAGTAATTCAGGGCCCACAAAGGGAAGTTATGGAACCAGGGGCAAGGATCGAAAGGCCAGAAGCCCCAGAACTTCGAGAAGAACCACCCAGGGGAGTTGTTTTCGTTGGTCGAAATCAAGATGCCGATGCCGTCGTTCATAGGATTCGAAACGATAACATCTTGGCAGAAAATAACCTAACCACCATGATAGAGAGGATCATGGCCCAGAATGGCCTCAATACGGGAATGAGGAGGCCAAATTACGCTTCTCCTATATTGGATTGTATAATGCATACTGATTTACCAAGGGGATACAAAATCCCTAAATTTACAAAGTTCGCTGGGGACACCAACGAGTCAACGGTCGAACACATAGCGAGATACCTAACCAAAGCGGGAGATATAGCCAATAATGAAGATCTCAGGATCAAATACTTCCCAAGTTCCTTGACAAAAAACGCCTTCACTTGGTTTACCACGTTGCCTCCTGGATCTATTGACACTTGGCCCCTTTTAGAGAGATTATTCCATGAACAATTTTACATGGGACAAACGAAAATAAGTTTGAAGGAATTGGCCAGTGTTAAGAGAAAGTTCACTGAACCCATAGATGATTATTTGAATAGATTTTGGCTGTTAAAATCCAGATGTTACACAGTAGTGCCTGAACATGAGTTAGTCGAAATGGCCGCTGGGGGTTTGGATTATTCTATTCGAAAGAAATTAGATACTCAGTATTTGAGGGATATGGCTCAATTAGCCGATAGGGTTCGACAGGTCGAAAGACTAAAAGCCGAAAAAGCCAGAGTCTTTAAGAATAGTAAGAAAGAAAGGGTTTCCTATGTTGGGACTGAGGAAGTAGAAGAATATCCTGAATTCGAATTCGAAGAGGTCGAAATCGACCTCGCTGAATTAAAACAGGCCCCACCTTACTCCTGCAAAATGTTAGTTCCCACGAAGGGGAAAGATATTGTTGAAAATGAGAAAAGTGACAAGTTTCCAAAGAAGGTTTATACCTTCGACGTCACTAAGTGTGACGAAATTTTTGACTTGCTTGTCAAGGATGGCCAACTAATTGTGCCATCAAATGTCAAAATACCTCCCTTGGATCAGAGGAAGAAAAGGGGATTTTGCAAATATCATAGTTTCCTAGGCCACAAGACCTCACAATGTTTTCTTTTCAGGGACTTGATTCAAAACGCGATCAAAGATGGCAGACTAAAGTTTGCTGATAAGGTGAAGATGAAAGTGGACGAAGATCCTTTGGACGTCGCAGACACCAACTACTCCGAGCCTGCATGCGTTGGAGAGATCAACATGGTGGAAACTGATCAAAGCGATGCCCCAATAGGAGAGAAGGACACTGGAGTCGAAAACTGGGTGATGGTCGAAGTCAGCGAGGAAGTCACTGAAGACATCCAGAAAACGCCAGACACTTCGATTGTTGCACCTGTGGCTGTTGCAGGAGAAACCCAGGCTACTGAAGGCCAAGGGAATCAAAACGAAGGATTGACACAAGTCACTGAGGGCTTGAGGCTGGAATTGGAGAAAATCCAAATTACGCAACCAGTTCCCCTTCAGAAGAAAATATGGGACACTCTAGGGGAGCCCAGTGGGAAATTTGACTATCTGGTCAAATATTCTGCCCCGGAAAGTTCGAAGGTCCAGATCGAAGATATAAAGCCCACAGGATGGGGCGATAACGAAACTAAAGAGGGGGATGTGGAAATAAATATGGTGGATATGGAAGGACCCCGTTCTAAGATGGAGGAAGTGAAAAAATACTTAGAAAAAGAAAAGCACAGAATGGGGGATAATCACACTGGAGATGCTACTCTCAAAGACTATCTCATGACATGCCACAAAGGAGATCCATGCATGATATTGTGCCCTAGGTGCAGCATCCTCTGCAACCAAAGAATTGCTGCAAATTTCGAAAGGGTACAGAGGGCTCGAACTGGCAACAATTGGCGCCAGGATAACCAACTCTTTAGGTGCTATCCCAAGGCTGGAGAGAGTCTGTTGGAGTTTGTTTTTCGCTGCTACAAAGGGGCAACTAAGTGTTTGGTTTGCCCAAGATGTTCTGCTGTGTATGACCAAAGCATGGCCAGGGCCTTCGAAACGATCCCCTTCGCCCCTTGCTGGAACCATCAAGAAACTGCCCAGATGGGCCCGCGTTTCGACAGCAGATACAAACAGCGAAGACCTGATAGCCCTCACCCCAAAGTTGCTCGAAGAGTGACTTTCAAACTCCCTGCTGAAGTGCCAACTGATAGATGGCTACAAGTCAGAAATGACAAAGGCAAAGACAAATGGAGGAGTGCTGAACGAAATGCACGCCATGCTGTGACATACAGGAGGAAATTCAACACACAAAAAAGGGAGGAAGTAATATTAGAGAATTACAAAGGAAGGAACCCCATGTCAAGATCCCAGTGGCGCAGACAGCAAAGGATTCGAAAGGCTGAGAGAGAAGCTATGGCAAACAAAGGGGATACTTCAACGAAGATACAAGGTGAATCAAGCACCAACAAACCAAAAAATCAGACTGAAGAGAAACCTCCAGTCAATAGGAGGCTTTTTTCTGAAGACCAACGAGACGAACCAAAGGAATATACTCCAGGCCCGGAAGAGGACGAAGATATGATAACAGATAACTTCGAATCGGAGGGGGAGTCTTCATTCAACCTGAACTGTAACGTGGTGTCCGTGCTTCCCTGCGAATTTGGGCAGGAAACCGAAATCAATGAATATGAGGAGGAAGACACCACAGATTTAATGAAACATAGGCCCGTTTGCTACTACGTGATGGACAATGGGGCTGTTGAGGAACAAAATGCGTTCTTCGAACGTCCAGAGCCTGCAATGAAGAATCATCTCAAGCCACTTTTCATTAGGGCGAAAGTAGGTGTCCATGGTGTGAACAAAGTTCTAGTGGATGGGGGTGCTGCAGTCAACCTGATTCCCCATTTCATGCTAAAAAGGTTAGAGATCCGCGAAGGAGATATCAAGCCCCATAATATGGTTCTATCCAATTATGAGGGAAAAGTGGGCAAAACACTGGGGGTGGTCCAGTTGGAATTGACAATAGGCTCAAGTTGCAGGCCCACCATGTTTATGGTTATCGAAGCCAAGGCCAACTATAACCTACTGCTAGGAAGAGAATGGATTCATGGCGTGGGGGCAGTTCCTTCGTCAATGCATCAACGACTAGTTCTGTGGAGAGATGACGGAATCGTGGAAAACATCGAAGCAGACCAGAGTTACTTTATGTCGACTGTCAATTTAGTTGACAAAAGGGATTATGATAAAAATCTGGCAAAGATTGCTCCATGTGTCCCAAACGATGAGATGAATGAAACTAGAAACGCCCACTACTACATGACACTTCGTCATGATGGTCTTTACTGGGATAGAACAATAATCAGTGAAGAAGAGGAAGTTGAAGGTGCTATACAAAAACGGCCAGCAGGCTGGAACTTCGACAACCTTAACCATGACTGAGTCTACCTTCTTCGAAAGGATTTCGGCCTATATGGCTGAGAATGAATCGAAAGCGGCCTTAGAGGCTGAAATAAATGAATCAACTGTAAAGACGAATGAAGTCAGTGGGGGGGGGTGCGAAATGCTCACCCATCAAAGAATTGGAGATGGATCAAAGGTTGGATGCCATCTATGACAAAGAACCCTTAGGCTTCGAAAGGGACCCCATAAACTCAGGTGTCAAAATGTTGGCGCAGGACCCGCTCGAAGAAGTCAACTTAGGGGATGAAGAAACGAAAAGAGTAACTTACGTGAGTGCTAAACTTAGCCCAGGCCTCAAGGAAAAAGTGATCGAAGTCCTTAGGAAAAACAAAGATTGTTTCGCATGGGATTATGATGAGATGCCTGGTTTAAAGAGGGAGTTGGTCGAACATAGGCTGCCAATCAAAGATGGCAAGAGGCCCATCAAACAGACTCCCAGAAGATTCGCACCAGCGGTTCTCACAAAAATTAAAACTGAGATCGAAAGGTTGCTGCGCTGCAAATTCATCAGAACAACAAGGTACGTTGAATGGTTAGCAAACATAGTACCTGTTATTAAGAAAAATGGTTCTTTAAGAATTTGCATAGATTTTAGGGATTTAAATACTGCAACCCCTAAGGATGAATATTCCATGCCCGTGGCAGAAATGCTAGTAGATTCTGCTGCAGGATTCGAATACTTGAGCATGTTAGATGGATATTCTGGATATAACCAGATTTTCATTGCTGAAGAAGATGTTGCAAAAACAGCATTTCGTTGCCCAGGAGCCTTAGGCACCTACGAATGGGTGGTGATGCCTTTTGGTTTAAAAAATGCTGGGGCAACTTATCAAAGGGCGATGAATTCAATCTTTCATGACTTCATCGAAACCTTCATGCAGGTGTATATTGATGATATAGTCATCAAATCTATATCTGCAGAAGCACATTTGCATCACTTAAGCCAATCATTCGAACGAATGAGAAAACATGGCTTAAAAATGAATCCCTTGAAATGTGCATTTTTTGTGCAGGCTGGAGATTTTCTTGGTTTTGTGGTCCACAAGAAAGGAATTGAAATCAACCAGAACAAAACCAAAGCCATAATGGAGACGAAAGCACCTGCGTCAAAAAGGGAGTTGCAATCTCTACTAGGGAAAGTTAACTTCCTCAGAAGATTCATTTCGAACCTGAGTGGAAGGACCCAAGCTTTCTCTCCGTTACTTCATCTGAAGCAAGGTCAGGCCTTCGAATGGAAAGAAGCTCACCAGGAGGCGTTTGACAAAATAAAAGAATATCTGTCCCAGCCTCCTATTTTGTCTCCACCATCATGGGGGAAGCCCATGAGATTGTACATATCTGCTTCTGAAGTTAGCATAGGTAGTATGTTAGCACAAGAGGATAACAATGGCGTCGAAAGAGCCATATACTATTTAAGTAGAGTGCTAAATGATGCAGAGACCAGATATAGCAATTTAGAAAAGCTATGTCTCTGTTTATACTTCTCTTGTATGAAACTCAAGTATTATATAAAACCTGTTGATGTTTATGTTTCGTCTCACTTCGATGTCATTAAACATATGCTTTCAAAGCCAATAATGCATAGTAGAGTTGGAAAGTGGGCTCTGGCCTTAACAGAATATTCATTGACTTTTATGCCCTTAAAAGCTATGAAAGGTCAAGTGATTTCTGATTTCATTGTGGATCATTCATTGGTTGAGCAGACAAGCATGAGTTACGTCGAAATGCAACCATGGAAATTGTACTTTGATGGTTCAACCCACAGGAATGGAAGTGGTGTTGGAGTCCTTCTAATTTCTCCTGAAGGAATTCCAACAAAATTCAAGTATAAATTGGATGGTCCTCGTTGTTCGAACAACGAAGATGAATATGAAGCGCTCATTGTTGGACTTGAAGCTTTGTTGGAATTGGGGGCAACCAGAGTCGAAATTAAAGGAGACTCTGAATTGGTGGTCAAACAAATCACAAAAGAATACAAGTGCATAAAGGAAAATTTAATGGTATACTTCGTCATAGTCAATAGGCTATTAAGAAAGTTTGAATACATGGATATTCAACACATACCAAGGTTAGAAAACCAAGAAGCAAATGACTTAGCGCAGTTGGCTTCAGGTTATAGAGTATCTACCAAGAATCTTAAGGATTTGGTCGAAATAAGGGGAAGAGTTATGGCTACTAGATTCACACTATCGGATCTGGAAAGTATGAGATTGGGATATGCTGAGAAACAAGGATTCGAAATTCTAGCCATAAATACTTTGTCAGATACAGATTGGCGAAGTCCATTAAAGAGTTATTTAGCAGACCCAACTCTAAAGGTGGATAGAAAAACAAAATATAGAGCATTGTCATATCTCCTCATGGGGAACGAATTGTTCAAAAAGACCCAAGAAGGTGTATTATTGAAATGCCTAGGAGAAAGTGAGGCATATTTAGCATTGTCTGAAGTCCATAATGGGGCATGTGGGGCACACCAAGCAGGCCATAAAATGAAATGGTTGCTATTTCGATATGGTTTGTATTGGCCTAGCATGCTCAAAGATTGCATAGACTTTGCTAAAGGATGTGAGGAATGTCAGAAACATGCAGGAATTCAACACGCCCCTGCAAGTGAGTTGCATTCAATCATCAAACCATGGCCATTCAGAGGATGGGCATTGGATCTGATAGGGGAGATAAATCCTGCTTCGTCCAAAGGTCAGAAATATATCTTGGTAGGAGTAGATTATTTCACCAAATGGATCGAAGCTATACCTTTGGTAGTTGCTGATCAAGAGGCAATTATCGAGTTTATACAAAAGCACATTATCTATAGGTTTGGATTGCCAGAAAGTATAACTACGGACCAAGGCTCTGTATTTACTGGTAGAAAGATGCAAGGATTTGCCCAAGAAATGGGGTTCAGATTGCTAACATCAACACCATATTATGCTCAAGCAAACAGACAAGTCGAAGCAGCAAACAAAGTAATAATAGGATTAATCAAGAAGCATATTGGCAAGAAGCCAAGAAATTGGCACAAAACTCTGGACCAAGTGTTATGGGCTTGTAGAACATCTCCTAAAGAAGCCACTAACACTACGCCTTTCCAACTTACATTCGGCCATGATGCAGTATTACCAGTAGAAATTCATCTGCAATCAGTTCGAATCCAGAAACAAAACGAAATCCCAGCTGCATTATATTGGGAAATGATGATGAATGAATTAGTTGAGTTGGACGAAATTAGATTACATGCGTTGGAAATTCTGATGAGGCAAAAAGAAAGAGTGGCCAGAACATACAATAAAAAGGTAAAGAAAAAAGTATTCGTTATTAATGACTTGGTTTGGAGAGTCATATTGCCTATGGATAAGAAGAACAAAGCATTAGGTAAATGGTCACCTCATTGGGAAGGACCTTTTCGAATATTAAAAGTATTCTCAAACAATGCATACGAAGTCGAAGAACTCTTGGATGATAAACGAGTCCTAAAGGTTAATGGGAAATATTTAAAGAAATATAAGCCAAGCCTGCGGGAGATTCGAATAATAACAACATAAACAAAACATTATAAAAAGCCAAGATGGCAAGATAAGAATGCCAAAATGGCGTTATTCGAATATTACATGTAAAGAGCCAAAGTTATGGTCAGACAGACATAAAAATTTAGAAATAAACATTATTTTTCAATCGATTAAAGGTGCTTCGAAATGTTTCAAGTCTTTGCTGAGCAAACCGCCTGGCACCTTCCAAGGTTGCCACTTCTCCTTTAAGTTGTTCTGCAGTCTCCATTTCTGCAAGCCCCCGGTTGAGAAGCTCTTCGAATTGGTTACCTGCAGGATTAGTTTCGAAGGCTAGTTGTTGTTCCTTAGCCTCCTTAACTTTCTGCTGAAGTTCCAGAATCTGCCTTTCCCAAATAAGAATGGACTCAGCTCGAGCCTCATATTCAGTTTTCGCCTGCTTCAGATGCATAGCCTGATCCTCAGCTTCTTGAGAAAGCTTCGAAGCTTGTTCGTAGGCGGCATCCATGGCAATGCGTTTCTCATGAACCTTCTTGGCAGCAGATTCGTCTTGGAGAAGGTAGCCAGTTACGTTGTCCATCAAATTCTGAAGATCAAACAAGAGAGTACTAACTGGCAAAGAGCAATTGGAAAGATTAACCTTTGTGAGCAGCTCCTTCATAGTATAGCAAGCAGTACTATCTTGCTTAAGCACTTCGAAGATATCCACATTGAGAATAGTTCTCCTAATTTTGTTAAGAAGAACAACTCTTTCATCTGTGGGAAGAGGATAGCTGGTCGAACTTGTGCCAACCCTAGCGATTGGAACATCCCTCTGAGCCAACTTTGCCTTCATATACCCAATGGGGTCATTGCGCCTCAGAAGTGCCAGTTCCTCGTCAGTCATTCCAGACGGAGAGGATTGGGGGAATTCCACGCGTAGGGGAACCACGTTTGTTTCAACCTCTAGGGTTTCGTTGATTGCATCACCATCCCCTTCATTTGCTTCGTGCTCTTGCTCTTCTTCATCTTCGTCCAAATCTACCACTTCGATACCATCCCTTTCGCCGCTATGTGCGTTAGACTCCGTCCTGGCAGTCGAACCATCATTCGCGTTTTCCTCGTCATTGGCGTTTTCCTCCTCAGATCCTTCATCTGCAGATTCTTCGAATCCTTGCCCAGAGTCAGCTTTTTCTTCTTCAGTCTGAGTATCCTTTGGGTCCTCTTGAAGAGTTTCAAGAGGGGACTTTTGAAGAACCCTTTGTGAATCCTCTGCAGACGTTTGAAGTATCGTTTCGTTCACCTCTTTCAGAGGAATGGAGGTACCTTGGTCATCTGGCTGTTCAGAAGTTCCAGCCAAAACCGCCACATTGGAAGAACCTTTGTTTTGGACCAAATTGCTGGAATCTCCTTGAGGAGAGGAGTTAAGCGGAGCAGCAACCCTGGACGGTGAGGTCGAAATGGTAGAAGTGGGATTCAAGATGTTCTGCAAGGAGCAGCAAAATGTTAAAGAAAACATTCATCAAGGTAATAAGAAGTTAAACGTTTTGGAAGTAGTTCGATTTACCTGTGGGCCCTTAGAGGAGAGGTTACTAGCTATGCGTTCCAACTGTGGGTTGGAGGTCGAAGGTGGATTTTTGGATTTTGGTAAGGGAGCAGCATCCCTGGAGTCGAGTCCAGAGACACTAGTCGGAACAGTACTTTTAGGTGTAGCTTTCTTTAGCTTCTTCTTCGAAGCAGTATTTGAGTTTCCTCCAGCAGTGGGATCTTCCCCAGTAGTGCTTGGTTTTCGCTTCTTAGGAGTAGTGGGAGGAAGCTTGTTGGTCTGAACGAAATTTAACGAAGTTAGATATAAAAAAGCTTGAGTGAATTCGAAGCATCAAAAACTAAGTGATTACCGTTGGAATTGGGGCACTTGTTGTTGGCGTTATTGTTGTTGTTGTAGTTGCAGCAGTAGCAGTTGTTTCGAGTGGATTAGCTTTTTCAGTAGTTTCAATGGAGGTCTGAGAGGCACTCCCTTCCTTCGATTTCGAGGCAGCAGTCTTTATCCTGATAGCTGAAAATCAAAACAATTAAGGCAAAGGTTAAAGATATGGAAAATAAAAGACATTTGGGATTGTTCCCAAGCATTCGCACCTGTGCCTTGATCAGATTTAATTGACATGGCAGAAAGGTCATATCGAAGATGTCCTGGGAAATCATGAAGCCAGTGTCGAGCCCATGTCACAGTCTCAGATGGCTTTGGTTTCCTTTGAAGATATTTGAACATCTCTTTGCAAGTAAACCACCATGGATATGGGGGAAACCAAGCCAGATCCAGTTCTGAGGTAGGTAATCTGGGAAATTTAGGTGGATGCATTTCGAATGCCAACCTATACCTATCCTCAGGTGACATCCCTGAAGGAAGTTTTAGCTTAGAAACTTTTTGTTTAAATTTTTCCTTCAAGGTCTCAGCTGCTTGATGCACAGTGGAGTCCAAGCGCGTGGGGTCGTAAGTAGTTTCAAAATAATTTTGAAAAGCTTTTATCTCTTTGGCATGAGTAAACATACCTTTCTTTGCTGGTACCTGCACATCGAAGGCATCAATTAGTTTCTGTCGAATTGTAAGTGTATCGAACATGCAAGTTTGATAAAACTTTATCCACCACTCCAGAAATCCTTTAGCCGCGAGATGGGTAGGTTCGAAGGCTATCAGCTCAAATTGGGCAAAGCCTTGATATTGTTCTTGTTGGATCTTGGCTTCCCTTGCCTTGAAAGTTCGACCAGATGTGATGGCGCTCTCAGTTTGGAACAAAGGTTCAGGAATCAGTTGGCATAAGCCAAACTGCCTCGAAACGAAGTTTGGTTGGTAGGCAAAGAGAAGAATTTGGTTCTTAGCTGGGGTTATCCTCGAAGAGATGAGTCTAGGAAGCAAGAAAGCTCTCCATACATCTTGGATCTCCTTGCTCTTGATGGCTTCTGAGAGAGCCATGGTGAACCAAGAGGGTCCATGAGTCCTCGAAGCAAAAGGCGCCATGCTCTCTTCGAACTTATGCCTTTTGGAGAGGATCATGATGTACTTCGAGAATTGAACCTTGAAGTCATCCTTGTCATCATTAGGAGTTAGTCTTCGAAGCCTAGTGCCTTCGACTATCCTATCACTTATTTCTGAATCTTGCTCATCTATGGTGTTGGCGGTTGGTAAAGAAGGTTCGAACATGGCGTTTAGCCATAATTGGAGTAACCAAAATGGGCCAGCTAATAGAATGTTTTTAGAGGTGTGGGATTTGAGACTCGAAACGGCTGACCTCAGGCTCTCATAGAGGTCAACTAAGAGTAATTCACTTAGGCACACTTTGCGATTTTCGTGTAAATCCCTAGCTAGAGGAATGAACCTACTAGCTACCTGCAGGGATCTACTGCAGAAAATGTACCTAGACAGCCACAGGGTTAAGAATGCAATATGCTCTATGTCAGACACATTATCCCCTTCAGCATGATAATGGCTGATAAATTTGGAAAAGCTGGCTAACTTGACTTCGAAGTCAATTATGCTGGAGTGTTCTTCGTTGTCAGGAACATAAGTTTCTCCCACTGGCGACAGCCCAGTAATAGCCGCTATATCAAAGAAAGTTGGGGTAATCATTCCACCTGGGAGATGGAAAGTGTTGTAGGTACTATCCCAGAAATAAAGGGACGCAAACAACAAAGGATGGCTATAGGTGAATCCAGGTTTCGATAGCTTAATGAGGTTATAAATGCCTAGTTCTTCCCATTGCTGGGATTTTTTGGCTTCTACTTTCGCGAACCAATTTTGATAGGCAATATCAGAAGTAGGGCAAGATCTAAAGGGTTTAAAATTGCTTTTTACATAATCCAAAACAAATGGGTCCTTGGGAGGAACAGTTGGGGTTTCTGCGGTATTCGAACTGAGGGATTCTACTACCCTAGGGGTATCCATTTTGTTGAATAAAGGTTTGAAGCTATAACATACGGGAAAAATTGTCCTGGTGTCCTTTAGTATTTCAAAAACTGTAAGAGGACCATTTAAGGCTAACCTCTTACCAGCAACATGGGTAGGGATGAGTACCTGTGATGCGTACATCATTTCTTTTTCTTTGGAAATCATTTGAGGAGCAAGAGCAGATTGGCCTTGAATGGTGACGATTTTACTCTCCATGGTTGCTCCTGTAGTTTTTCCTTTCTTCTTTGAGACTTTCTTGAGTTGGGAAGAGGTGGAAGAAGACATTTTTGTTATTTGAGAGCTTAGATTGTTTATGAGAGAAGAAGAGTAAAAATCCAGAGTATGAAAGATTTAGAGTGTAAAAAAGAAAAAGGAAGAGTAAATTAGCGTTTTATAATGAGAAGATTAAACATCCACCGAGTAAAAATGTGATACGTGGAGATCATGGGTTGGTGTGATGAAGAGGTGGCGAGAAGTTGATATGGGTAATAGGCGTGATTTAAAAACAATCATTACTTATAACTGCACCACGCTGTGAAGTGACTCTGGGCGGTTAAGGAACTCAAAAGGTGCTATGATTGATGTGACTGGAGTCAAAGGCATTAAATGTTATGATGATTCGAAAATCCTATCAAAATCTTGTATAAATGTTTAAAATAGGTATTTCTCAAAGAGATCGAAATACATATTTTAAAGGGGCAATTTGTTGGCTGAAGATTTTGATAATGTTATTTAGAATTTAAAATTGGTTAAGAGTTCTGATCGAAATGGAATTAAACACCATATTTCGAAGTTGCAGAAGCAGTGTTTCGAATGAGTGTGTCAAAGCTTGAAGCTTCGAACGGTGATCATGGAAAATATCCAAAGGGGTCTCGAAACAACAGCGAGGCTAGGTTTGGGAAGAGCGTTCGAAACGGAGAAACACTAAAGCATTTAAAATTCAAAT
Organism: Vicia faba; assembly: GCA_948472305.1. NCBI lineage: Eukaryota > Viridiplantae > Streptophyta > Magnoliopsida > Fabales > Fabaceae > Vicia > Vicia faba. Next base: position 407,768,443 of record OX451740.1, on the reverse strand, counting down.
GGAAGCGGGACTTTCAAAGTTTGAAAGTTTTGTGTTGGAGCATTTGGGGACACGTGGAAAGATGAAAGAAGCATTGTCTTGCATGTTCGAAACGTGGCATGATCCTATAGCGAGACCGTTAGGGTCGAATTAGTATAAATAGAAGTCTTAGTATTAGGATTTCAGGGTGTCATATCTGTTATACAAAATACTCAATAACATTCAAACTACCACATGGCAAGGGAAACGAATGCAAGAGAGATGTATGTATGATAGCACCATGTATTTCTAATTTAATGAAAGCCTTTTTACCATTTCCAGTACTTTCCTCTTTTCTTTTTATCGAATAACATTTACAAGTTTCTTTATTTATTGTCTTTTCATTTCAAAGCCTTTTCCTCAAAGTTTTACTCTTTAATGCTTTCTTTATATTTCAAGCACTTTATATTTCAGAGAACTGTTACGCTTTCAATACCTTTACTTTCAAGTATTGTTTTTTCAAACGCATCCTTTTACTTAAAATTGCATTAAACGCTTTCTTCACGTTTTAAACTTCTACATTCCAGAAACCTTTTATGTTAAATGCTTTGCAAGTCGAAACCATTTACTTCATTTTTTATACAGTTTTATATGTCTCTTCAATCAGCATTACAATTAGCATTTATTCGTATAACCTAGTTTTCATGTACATTTTGACCATAATTTTAAACTCTTAGAGAGAGGGATCGAAATAAACCAAACACTTGTACAATAGCAACCATGAATAATTGTTCGATTGTGAGAGTAACTTTAATATCCAAGGAGTCCTAAGATCAATCTAGTCGATCCTGTGAGTTACCAGAGAGATTGAGTAGCGTTAATAAAGACTATTCGATAGTTTGGAAGACTAGCGGTTGTTTACCAGAAATCACTGGAAACAAGTACATGATTTTTCTTGTCCTAGAAATCCACAGCAAAACAGGGTTGTAGAAAGGAAAAATAGAACACTACAAGAAATGGCTCACACTATGATCTAAGAAACTCAAAGGGCAAAGCAGTTCTGGGCAGAAGCAGTGAATACAACGTGTTATATTCAAAATAGAATCTCCATCAAGCTTATTTTAAGAAAGACTCCTTATGAATTTTGGAAGAATATAAATCCCAACATTTCCTATTTCCATCCATTTGGATGTACTTGTTATATGTTAAACACTAAAGAGAATCTAGGTAAGTTTGATTTCAAAGCACAAAAGTGTGTGCTATTAGGATACTCTGAACGCTCTAAGTGCTTCAGAATCTATAACACAAAATCACAAATTGTGGAGGAATCAACCCATGTTATATTTGATGATAAGCTTAACTATGAAAAGTCAAAGTTGTGTGAAAAGCTTGCAGATGTGACTATAACGTTCACTAAATCAAAAGAGAAGATTCAAGAAGATAAATATGATATGGTGGGAGAACTGACTTAAGGGTTTTGCGTTTGATCTCAAATGTTGCGGTTAGAAAGAGTCGCCACCGACTTTTCTTTTATCCAAAAGGAAAGGTGAAAAAGCACAGGAAAGACCTTTGAGATTGTTTCTTGAGTTCAGGGGGTAGATTATGAAAAGGGAAGGTATTAGCACCCTTTTCATCCATGATTTTCCACGGGCTCTTAGTTACTTGCTATATCACTTGCTTTTGTTGTTTGAAATTGTGTTTGGTGTGGTTTTGAAAGTATTTTGTAAAAGAGGTCATTTGTTTAGGCAATCTTGGTAATGATTCTCGTTCGTAAGAATGTATACACATATGTTTTTCTTTTTGAAAATGTTTTCAATGTTTGTAAGATGTTTTTGAAATGTGTGTCTTTGTTTTGAAAAAATAGCAAGGATAGTGGTTTTAAAATGGAGCAAGTAACTAGAAGCAATCTACCTACTCAAATGTCTTTCTTGTTCATTTTCTATTCCTTTGACATTGTTGTCTTACCATTGATTTGGTAAGCAACCCTATCTTTGGATGTAAACGGGACGAGCGTGGGTCATCGTATAATCATGATTAGCAATATTGCAAAGTATCTTAGCATTTTTTGAGAGACCAAGATCATTTTTTTATGCAACTTTGAATAGCGTCATCGAGGGACTATGATCTTATACTTGTTTGTTTTCCCAAGATACTTCGCATGCATAATATGATTATTTTTGTATAAGGCAACCAAGTGGAGAAACCCTAAGGATGCTTGTGTGCAAGTGTGTTATTTTCATGCTTTGAGTTTGTCTTGGATTTAGGGTTTTCTATTCGATTTGTTTTTATCTTGCCATACAAACCCTAATTACTAGCATGGTATATAAAAGCGGTAAATTGCATAATTTAAAGGTTACTACGCTATTACAACATTTTATGGGAGGGGGGAATACAAAGTATAAATGGGGATTTGCAAGAATGTAAATCTAATTAAGCTATTACAACCAAATCGAATTTGTACAAATATTTAAATAAATAAGATACAATATAAATTAAATGTGCAATGGTATGTATATGCAAGAAAAAGGATTCTTTGTTTTATCTTTATGTGAAAAGGAGTTTTAACCTAATCCAAAAAATATTATATTAAAAAAGGAAATTATTTCTTAAAAAAAGAAGTTAACCCTAATTTTCTAATTTAAAAGAAAATGAAGTTCTTTAACCATTATTCTTTGTATATTTTTGTATTAAAAATAATAAATAATATTTTATGAAAATATTTAGTTTTTATATGTCAAAATAAATATTTTACAAGTATGAAATAAAAAGGAATAAAATAATTAACCTAATTCTTTTTTTTTTATATTTACAAGTTTATTTAAGAAAAATAATTAATATATAGTTTAATAAAAATATTTTTATGTGAAAATAAAATAAAATAAACAAATATGCAATATTTATCATATTTTATATTTGTCATGATTTTATGTATTAAAGAAAATATTTAATGAAACAAAAAAAAGAAAATAAAAAAAATAAATAAAATGGCTGGGCCAGGGGTGCTGTTAAGAGAAGAGGAGGTGGATATTAGCAAAAAAAATGAGGCCCATAGGTGCTGAGCCCACGCTGCAAACAAGTCAAAAAAATGAAAAAAATGTGAAAAATGCAAAAAGGCAGCGCCAAGGCTCGAACCTGTGACCTTAAGCATTTTTGCGCGCTGCCTTACCACTGGGGTGGCTGTACATCCGTTAGTTTATATAAAATAATAAAAACATAATGTAAAAGGCTTCCTTGCCCTGTACTTCATCTTCTTCCTCAAGCTGGCCAGAAGCTCTGTATCTTTCTCATCTCTCCATGAAAATGGAAACTTCCAACATGAAAATGATATCTCTCTTTCCCACGATTTCAGACATGTAACTTATGGAAACTAACAATCAAAGATTAAAACGAATTTTGAAAGCCCTAATTTTAAACCTAATTTTTACAGAAATTTGAACTTCAAAATTCTCTATACATAATAAACAGAAATGGAATCTATGCACATGGTTGGTTTCAGTATTATAATATCTACATTTTTCTTTCACAAATCGTGGCCAATGGATGCTTGTATGAAGAGATAAAAGTTGGAATTCTTACCTCTTTCAGCTGAGATCGTGAATGGGGTTTGAGTGATATTTTGGAAGGCCTGAAGGTTCCTTTAGCTTGCTTGAACCTCCCTGAGTGTGTTCCAATCCTTTCCTTGCTTTGGAAGTGCCTGGAACTCTCTATCCAAGTCAACCTGCAAGCTTGGAAAACAAAAATGGAAGATGAAGAAGGAGGAGTTACAGTGCAGGGATGATGGTCTAGATCACTTAGATATGAAGTAGGTAAAGTGTTTGGATGATTAAAACTTGAAACGCACGAGCCAATTTGTGGATTGCTGTGCTTATGCTCGAACTGCAAGTTTTTGACAGGTTTTTGGTGAGAGGGAGTGTTTGAGTGTTTCGGGCCTTTTACAATCGTGTTCTAAGTGGTAATGTGTTTGTGTATTAGTATGGAGAAAGTTTCAAGTCAGTTCCACAACAGATCTTTGAGTTGTAGTCTTTTTGCACTCTTTCTTGCTTTTGAAGCAAAGTGAAGGGACAAGTCTCTACATGCTTGTAATGGCCTTCTTGGAGTTGGTACAAGCTCTATACAAAATTGCTTTAGGTCTGTAGGACTTGTGTGTGCAGAGAAGACAGGTCCAATGCTCAAGAATTGGAAAGTTGCAAAAGTGAAGCTTTTCCAAAATGGCAATGACAACTTTGTGCCATTTATGGAATTACAACTTGGACAAAGACTCTTGGGCTTGGATTAAGGCTTTGTCAACTGAGTAAGCATTAAATTATGAAGTGAGAAACAAGTTTGAGACATATAAAGCAAGAATTAGGCAGCATAGGTTCAGATTTGAATTTTGTTCTTCATGAAATGGCTTGAATTCAAAGTGAGAAATTGCCAACTTCATCTCTTCGATTCTCTCTATTAAAAAATGATCTCAAGGAGTTCTTGGACATTTTGGAAAGATTTAAATGTTATCTATAACTCATATTTGAAATGAATTTCAATATTCCTCTTGGAACTAGGTGAAAAATTGCCATGAAGTTAGGTCAAAAACCTGCCTAAATTAGGGCAAAATTTCACTAAGTTATTTTAGTTCATGGGCATGTATTCACAAAATTATATCTTGAAATCCAATAATACTTAGGGAAAAATGTGTGAAGAAAAGTTTTAGATTTCATGGAGATCTACAACTTTCATGTTGGGAACTTTCTTTGAATCATCTTGTATCATGGTGAAAAAATGGCTTAAAGTTGAGAAAAATAAGAAATTTTCTATACTTAGAAAAATTCCTAAGTTAAGGAAATTTCAAATTTTAAAACCAAATATTCAATCTTTGATTCCTTGATGAAAAAGTTTCACATTTTGACATGTTTTGATGAATTGTGATCCTTGACACTTGATTTTGACCAAAAAGTCAAAGTTTGACTTTTCAGTATACAATTGACTTTTGATCAGTTGACTGCAAATTTCATCTGCAATCCAATGAAATTGCAATGTTTTGAACCATGTCATTAGGTAAATATGATGTAAAGGAAACCTTGTAATCATGCTTTAAATCAATTGGTCATTTGCTAGGTCAAAAATCAGAAATTACCCTTTCTTAGTCAAAACCCTAATTTTGACCATTTTCCCCTTTTGATGATTTGATCAAATTTCTTGAGGAATTATAGTCCAAACTTGATAAAATGATACATATGAGTCCTGAATGTTGTTTTGGATAAAAAGTTATGAAGTTTGACTATAAATTGGCCATGGTTGACTTTTCCCCAATACAGCTGATTTTTAGGTCAACTGTCCAATTGACTGATAAAAAATGTGGTTCCAGGCTTGAAACTTGTCATGAGTAATCTTAGGGGTCCATAATGATGTTTTAAAGTCATATGAAGCATTGATAGTCCAAAAATCCTTGTGCAATCTCAAACCCTAATTTTGGGTGATCAGTGCATGATGAGAGGTCTTGAGCTGGTCAATCCCTAATCCAGTCTTGAGTTTAAGAGATCTTGTGAGAATAATCTTGATAAATGAGAGGGAAAATTTTGGGGTACAACAACTTCCCCTGTTCAATCTTCTTAAACCTGAAGAGTTAGATTGGCGAGTTTCTCCGTTCGTGACTTGAAGGTGAAAGAATGATTGGACACTAGAGTGCCCATAAATTTGCACTCGATGATGTGATGATAGAAGGAATGGGCTTACATATGCCATTTGGAGAGGTGATAGAATATTGTTGGGGATGGGCTTGTAGATGCCATCCGGGAATGTTTGTTGAATTGTAAGTTGTAAGCCGGAAGAATAAGTATCAGAATGGTGTCCGTGTTTGGAACGTATCTGAGCTGTATCTTGAGACTGAATCTGAATGAGTATCAAAATGGCATATGTGTTTGGGGCGTATATGAATTGTATCTGAAAGTTGAAATTTGAATGAGTATCAGAATGACATCCTTGTCTGGAGCATATCTGAACTGTATCTAAAAGTTGAAATCTGAATGAGTATCAGAATGGCACCCGTGTCTGGAGCGTATCTGAACTGTATCTAAAAGTTGAAATCTGAATGAGTATCAGAATGGCATCCGTGTCTGGAGCGTATCTGTACTGTATCTGAAAGTTGAATCTGAATGAATATCAGAATGACATCCGTGTCTGGAGCGTATCCGTACTGTATCCTGATTGCATATTGTTAATGGTAGCTGTTAATCTTTATCCTGAAAAGGGTAAAATGTTAGCTGAACCACAAAGTTATGTTGCATGAAAATGTATGATGCAATGTATTTGATTTATCAATGTTTATGATATATGGATGCAATGTATGCGCATGTGAGCTGAATTGCTGTATTGCTGTCTGTTTGAAGAAAATAAACCCCTGAACGCTGCTGAGGATATGTTGAATTTTTATGTCTCGAAGTACTGATGAAATTTTGTTGGGAGAAGTAAATTCTGTAGTGAGGGTAACACCATGTACTGCTTGTAAGATCTGCTTGAGGAATCCTGAGAAATTTGACGATTTCTACTGGGGATTAAAACTTGAAATTTTGTTCTGCTGGGGATTTAAATGACGTACTGTGGGGATTACTTATGGAATAGCCTAGAGACGTTTTGCTGTCCTTTCAAACTATTAGTAATTGTCTTTCTCATTTTGTTTATTTGTAAACAGTAACTATGTTCAAATGCATATGTTCATCAATGAATCATTGGACGTTTTTGCAATCAAAACACAAGAGTAAAGAAAAAGACAGGTAGTTTTTTGCACTTTCAAAGGGACACCTTTGTATTGACTTTGGATAAGTATTTTTGTACAAAGGGAACAAACATTCTAGTAGGAGAATGTTGTCATAAAACAAGAAAAATTTATACAAAGAAAGATAGCTATGTGTGATAATCTCTTGGGGTTCCCATTCTGCTATAGCCTTCATATCTCCGAATATCTTGTCTATTTGCCTTGTCCGAAGATGATTGAATTGATCAGAAACTCCGAGTTTGTCCATGGAAGTAAAAGGTTATTCGTAAAGTGATCCGACGGGACATAGTCATATGCTTTAATTCCCTAACTTTTTCCTGGACCGCCCTTTCGGGTTTTCAGTCCACCGGGAAACCCTTTTTTGCCCAAGTCGCCCTTTCGGGTTTTCAACTTGCCGGGTGTACAGTTTTTTTTATTTTATCCCTAATTTTTGCCTGAACCTTTTTTTGGTTCGCCGGGATGCCCTTTTTTGCCCAGGTGTGTCAACCTAGCGGGTCTCTTATGCGTAGTATCTTTTGACTATGTCCGCATTCGCAGGGTGTGGCAGGTCGTCGCCGTCCATGGTGGTCAAGATCATTGCCCCACCAGAGAAAATGTTCTTGATTACAAATGGTCCTTCATAGGTAGGAGTCCATTTTCCCCTGGGATCACTTTGTGGCAAGATGATACGTTTGATCACTAGATCCCCAACTTGATATGCTTGGCATCTGACTTTCTTGTTGAAAGCCTTGATCATCCATTTTTGATACATCTGACCATGGCAAATAGCAGTAAGTCTCTTTTTATCGATTAAGTTCAGTTGATCAAGTCAAGTCTGAATCCAATCGTCTTCATTCAAACCTGCATCTTTCATAATCCTCAGAGAGGGGATCTGAACCTCAATAGGCAAAACAACTTCCATGCCATATACCAAAGAATAGGGTGTTGCCCCAGTTGATGTGCGAGCCGTGGTACGGTACCCATGGAGAGCGAATGGTAGCATCTCATGCCAGTCTTTGTATGTGACTGTCATCTTTTGTATGATCTTTTTAATATTTTTATTTGCAGCTTCGACAACACCATTCATCTTTGGCCGATAGGGGGAAGAATTGTGATGCTGAATCTTAAATTGCTCACACAAGGTGGTGATGATATTGTTGTTGAGATTTGTACCATTGTCAGTGATGATCCTTTCCGGGATACCATACCGGCAAATAAGGTTTTGCTTGATGAAGCGGGCAACAACATTCTTGGTAACAGAAGCAAAGGAAGCTGCTTCGACCCACTTGGTAAAATAGTCAATGGCCACTAGGATGAAGCGGTGTCCATTGGAGGCTGTCGACTTGATCTCTCCAATCATATCAATTCCCCACATAGCAAAGGGCCAAGGAGCCGTCAAGACATTCAGAGGAACTGGAGGTACATGCACCTTGTCAGCATAAATTTGACATTTATGACAGGTTCGAGAGTGTTGATAGCAATCTGCTTCCATGGTAGACCAATAATAGCCTGCCCGTAGGATTTTCTTCGCCATCGTATGCCCACTGGAGTGAGTGCCAAAAGTACCTTCATCTAATTCAGCCATGATCTTTTCAGCCTCAATCTTATCCACACACCGGAGCAAAATGGAGTCATGATTGCGTTTGTACAGGATGCCATTACTAAGGAAGAACTTAGTAGAGAATCTCCTTAAGAACTTTTTATCATTGATTGAAGCTCCTTTTGGATATTCTTGAGCCTCAAGATACCTCTTGACTTCATGAAACCAAGGTTGGTCCACTACCTCTTCAGTATTAATCTCGTGACAATGTGCTGGTTCATCCATTCGTTCGATGGTGATCTGGGGAGCCTCGTTATCCCAATTAAGTTTAAACATAGATGACATTGTGGCTAGAGCGTCTGCTAGCTGATTTTCTTCTCGCGGGAAATGTTCTAAGGTAATCTTCTCAAAATGTGGTAGCAATGTCAAAACATGTTCTTTGTAAGGGATAAGGTTTGGGTGCTTAGTGTCCCATTCCCCTTTGATCTGACTGATGACCAAAGCTGAATCTCCAAAAACATCCAAAGATTTGATCCCCAAGTCTATGGCAGCTCTGAGACCAAAGATGCACGCTTCGTATTCTGCCATGTTGTTCGTACAGTTGAAGCAAAGTCTGGCAGTAAAGGGAGTATAACACCCTTCCGAAGATATGAGTACAACGCCGATACCATTACCAAGTGCATTGGAAGCCCCATCAAAGAACAGGGTCCATCAGGATCCTTATTCAGGTCCGTCATATGGTCTGATTTTTCCACAGTTGTGTAATGTCATGATGTCTTCATCCGGGAATTTAAACTTCATGGACTGATAGTCTTCTACAACTTGATGAGATAGATGATCAGCTAGCACACTGCCCTTTATGGCTTTCTTGGTAGTATACTGTATATCATATTCTGTTAGGATCATCTGCCACCTAGCTATTCTCCCAGACAGAGCAGGCTTTTCGAAGATGTATTTTATCGGATCCATCTTAGATATCAATAAGGTAGTATGAGTCAGCATATACTGTCTTAGCCGGCGAGAAGCCCATGCCAGAGCGCATCAAGTTTTCTCGAGCAGTGAATATCTGGTTTCACAGTCAGTAAACTTTTTGCTCAGGTAGTAAATAGCGTGCTCTTTTCGGCCAGACTCGTCATGCTGTCCCAATACACACCCCATCGAGTTCTCTAAAACGGTCAGATACATGATCAGTGGTCTTCCCTCGACTGGTGGCATCAAAACATGAGGCTATTATAAGTACTCCTTAATCTTGTCAAAAGCAACCTGGAATTCATCATTCCATCTGACTACTTGATCTTTCTTCAATAATTTGAAGATTGGCTCACAAGTAGCTGTTAGGTGAGAAATGAATCTAGCAATATAGTTCAGGCGTCCCAAGAATCCTCTGTCTTCCTTCTTAGTACAAGGAGTAGGAATTTTTTGTATTGCTTTAACCTTGGCAGGGTCGACCTCAATACCTTTGTTACTGACGATAAAACCTAAGAGTTTACCGGACCGTACTCCGAATGTGCACTTGTTTGGGTTCAACCTTAGTTTGTACTTCTTCAACCTTTCAAACAACTTTTGCAAGTGATCAAGGTGCTCTTCTTCCGTTTTTGATCGGGCTATCATATCGTCTACGTAGACCTCTATTTCATGATGTATCATGTCATGAAACAAAGCTACCATGGTGTGATGATAGGTTTCCCCAACATTCTTCAGTCCGAATGGCATCACTTTGTAGCAGAATGTGCCCCACTGTGTGACAAATGTTGTTTTCTCCATGTCCTCAGGTGCCATTTTGATTTGGTTGTAACCTGAGAATCCGTCCATGAAGGAAAACACTTTGTGCTGGGCCGTATTGTCAACCATGATATCTATGTGGGGGAGTGGAAAATCATCTTTAGGGCTGGCCCTATTCAAATCTCTATAGTCCATGCACATTCGTACTTTTCCGTCCTTTTTAGGAACGAGAACAATGTTGGCAACCCATTGGGGATAGGAAGTGACAGCCAAGAATCCAGGATTGAATTGTTTCATGACTTCTGCTTTGATCTTCTCTTACATATCAGGTCTCATGCGGCGGACTTTTTGTTTTACTGGCGGACAATCTTCTCTTGTAGGGAGACGATGTACCATGATGTCTGTATCGAGTCCCGGCATGTCTTCATATGACCAGGCAAAGATCTCAACATAATCACGTAATAGCTGAATCAGACGCTCCTTGACACTAGGCTCTAGATTGGCACCCACCTTGATTTCTTTTATATCCTCCTTGGTACCCAAGTTGATTGTATCCACCGGTTCCTCATGAGGCTGAATAGCTCTTTCCTCTTGTTGTAGTAGTCTGGCCAGTTCCCCTGGTACTTCACAATCTTCCTCACCTTTGTCTTTGGCGTGGTAGATTAGATCCTCAGAGTCATAAAAGGCCATAGCAGTATCGTTACCCATGGGATCCGGAATGGAAGGGTACCTGCATTTGTGAGTGTGGGTGTGTGTAAGGGTATAGCCATCCTTAAAAATAAAATGTAAAAGAAAAACAATGAGCACAAAAAGTTCGTATGTGAAAAACGTCCATGATTCATTGAATGTCATATGAAGATGAAATAAAAACTCTTACAAATGGACCATTGTGCCTCGGGTAAGACACAAGGTTTTAAATGTGCGAATTGTTTGTGAATATTACAAGTCCAACAGAAATGTAAATATAAATTACTGAGGGATGAAGGTTATTGGGACAAAGTCTCTGGCTTCCCAATTGTGAAGTCCTCCGTTGACAGTAGGAAAGATCCAATCCTCCGAGATGCAATCCTCTTCACCATCTTCTACTGCACTGACCTCTCTGTTGCTAATCTTCAAGGGTGGCCCTCCAGCACGGGCACGGCGCACAACCTTCTGAGCACTTGAAGTAAACCCTAAGCCAAACTTGTCAGATTTATACGAAATATCCGGAAGTTTCCCCCAGATGGTGCATCCACCCTCCTCTACTATTGCCTTGGCGTCTTTTAGAGATGACATCCGGAGCGGAGGTCTGGTAATCTTGGGAATCTGGGATGCAGTCTTGGTTACTGCTACCTCTTGGGGAACCTCTTCGAAATGTTGAAAAGGAGTTTCAATGAACTCGCCGTCCAATTCCACATACCTGAAGGAATTGAGGTGGCTAATCATATATTCTTCCTCTCCGTGGATAGTGATAATTTTTCCATGGACCACATATTTCAGCATCTGGTGCAATGTAGAGGTGACAACGCCGGTATTATGGATCCATGGTCGTCCTAGAAGACAGGAGTAAAAGGGGCAGATGTCCATTACATAGAAGGTTGAGTTGAAAGTTTGAGTCCCAACCTTTATGGGGATATCCACCTCCCCGTGCACCATCCTCTTTGAGCCATCAAATTCCCTTACAACTATGTTACTGGGTTTCAATGTCAGCCCTTCGCAGTCTAGTCTATCAAGAGCTTTCTTCAGTAAAACATTCAAAGATAAGCCGGTGTCCACCAATACATGGGCCAGAGTTGTTCCTCCACATTCCATAGAGACATGCAATGCCTCATTGTGCTTTCTTCCCCTTTGTGTCAGATCAGCATCCGAGAAGCCTAGGCCGTTATCCGCTGTCAAGCTGGCCATGCAATCTTGAAATTGGTCAGCCGATGTGTCTTGAGGCACATGGGCTGTCTTTAGAAACTTCACCAGGGCTTTCACATGTGCCTCAGAACAGAACAACAATGCTAGCATGGAGATTTTGGAGGGAGTTTGCCCAAACTGTTCAACTACATCATAGTCGTTCTTCTTTATTATTCTCAGGATCTCCTCCATTTCCTTCTTGGAGGTTTCGGGGATAGTCAGTGGTTGAGCCTTCGTCCGGACAGGCTCTTCTTGAATACTTTTTCCTCGAGTTTCAGCAGTAGGAGTTTTGGTAGGGATAACAGCAGGGGTTGTGTCGTCTTTGTCAATAGGAGTACTTGTAGATATGATTATTGGTACGAAGGTAACCTTTGGAGCAGCCACGGGTCCAAAAACCGCCTTTGGGGGGGCAATTTCTGGAGAGAAAATTCTACCGCTTCGGGTAATCTTACTGGTTCCGACAATATTGCTAATGTTGGAGTCTTCTTCTTCGGAGTTTATTTCTTCGATGGCAAGCCCATCTTGTTTGATGCCATGGTAATAAATGTCCCCACCGTAATTCCATGGCACAGTTTTGTCTGATTCATACGGGACTGGCCCAGGCATTATGATTATAAGAGGAGTAGTTTTTGGAACCAATGTAATCCTAACGGGTCTTTTGGGGACCCTAGAAGAATTGGCGGAGATGGTGATGATTGAAACGTCTTCAATAGGAACAGGTAAAACATGAGTACTTTCAAATAGAATCTCTTTGTTGTCTATCAAGCGTTAAATGCCTGTTTTCAACAAAGGGCAAACAGTTGGTGAGGATAAGCAAAGATGGCAGTCTTCATTACAACCTGGGAATACACCGGCTTTCAACAAGTTTATCTTAATGATTGGGAGTGGAGTCAAGAGTTCATCAATTGTGGTAACAAACAAATCTTCTTCAATGACATTAGTGTGGTGACCATGTCTAGGCATAGGAGCAGAAATGATGTTTGGCTTCTCGGGTGCATCAAAATCAATCTCTTTTGCGTCTATAAGGTCCCGAATTTTGTTTTTCAAGGCCCAACAGTTGTTAGTGTCATGACCCGGACTTTCAAAATGATATGCGCATCGGGCATTTGGGTGATAATGAGGGGACGCTGTGTTGGGGTTCTTTGGAGCTTCTTTTAAAGTTGCCAAATTGGATTTCAGAAGCTGCGGTAAAACCTGGGATAAAGTCATATTGATTCTGGTGAATTGCCGGACTGGCCTTTCCACCCTCGGTTGATTACTTCTTGGTTGATCAGATGTAGGTTTTGGGATCATAACAGCTCCTACCATTGGTCTGCGTTCAACTCTCCCTTGGTTCCTTTGTGGATAAACAGCAAATACCTCCTTCTTCCCAATGAAAGGCTTTCTCACAGCTGTAGAGGCAGATGAATCCTTCAGAATCTTTCCACTTTTTATGCCAGCTTCCACCCTTTCTCCGGTCAGTATTAACTCAATAAATCCTACAGATGAGCTTCCAATTAGATGGTTGAAGAACGGGCCCGATAGAGTGCCTAAGAACATATCCACCAACTCCCTTTCAGACAGAGGGTGTTGAACTCCCCCAGCTAGATCTCTCCACTTCTGCACGTAATCCTTGAAACCCTCATTGGAAGCCATGGCCATACTCTGAAGTTGAGTACGGGTAGGCGCCAAATCTGCATTATATTGGTATTGCTTATAGAAAGATGCGGCAAGATCTTCCCAGTTGTGGACGTCGGCCCTTTCCAATTGGTAAAACCAATCGAGTTGTGTTCCAAATAGGCTATCTTGGAAAAAATGCACCCATAGGTCTTTATCGGCAGAGTGCGGATGGATCTTTCTCACATATGATTGGAGGTGCATCTTAGGACATGACACCCCATCATATTTTGCAAACAACGGCACTTTGAACTTTGGTGGGATCACAATTCCCGACACTAGTCCCAATTCTTCAAAGTCTAGACCTGGAACCTTTTGTATTTCCATAGCACTCAAACGCTCTTCAAGATGTTTATACTTATCATCTGCTGGAGGATACTGTTCCTCAGAGTAGTCTTCCTCTTCTTCCTCCTCTTCAGATTCTGACGGAACCGCTGTTTCTTTTCCTTTCCATTATCTTTCCCCAGAAGTGGTTGCAAAATTCAAGGTTCTTCTAGTCTGTCCCTGAAACCTTCTCCCCATGTTCAAAACCCCAGTGACCTTCTTTGTTTTCTTCTTTCTTTCTTCAGTTAACAGAGTCTTCAACTCCTCTTGCCCCTTGGCTAGGGTCATGAGTAACTGTTGAAACTGCGTGTTTTGAACTTGAAGATATTTGACTGTCTATTCGAGATCCATCTTACTGAAATAAATAGTAGAGAGATGAGGAAACTTGTTGCAAAAGACCTGTTTATGTTATGATGAATGATATGTGCATATGTAATGCTTTCAAGGATTTTAAAAGATTCAAGTTCATTTTAGACAAAAAGAAACACACGTTATATTAATAAGATAGAGTTTGAGTACATCAATGCCCCTTGGACAAAATAATACAACACTCTAAAATAAAAAAGTACTGCGCATCCTCTTTGGTGCAATGTAGGCATTTAGAGTCTGTTCCTCATGAAGTAGCCTAGTGAGTTCCAAAACCTTCTTCTCGCTTGTGTAGAATTGGGCTTCGAAAGTATCTCGCTCTCCTTTGAGCTGTATCTAATCCCTTTGTAGGTCTTTAAGAGATGTGGGCATGTTAGGATGTAGGATAGTGTATGGAACTTCTCCTTCCTTAACAGGCTCAATGATCACCGGGAGAATGGAAGGATAAGGCATCATAAGAATTTGAGCGCGGGTTCGTACCCATTTGAGGTAAGGCTCAAGAGGGATGGAATTCTTGTGCCCCAAAGTCTTGCTATCCACCTTGTTTAGCATCCTCCATGCTCGGATGAATCTCTGGCGAAGACCTTGATCGCCATTGTCGTAGTCGAATACCAAGCCTTGAATCAATATCTCATGCGGGCCATCCCTTCGGGCATAACCAAACTGTCTTAGAGCTAAGCATGGGTTGTAGGTGATTCCTCCCCTAATTCCAAGTAGAGGGACATTAGGGAATTCCCCACAATGATCAACAATGATAACATTCTCTTTGGATCGAGAGCACCAATGAATATTTGAATGTTTGAGCGTCATTAACCTTTGTGACCACCTTAATCCTTGCTCGTTCTTTAAGATTGATTGGGGAAGATGAGAAATAAACCATCTTGCCATGAGAGGAGTGCAACACATAAGGACACCTCTTTTCCTCATTGTGCGAGTGTGAAAAGAGTGTAGGATGTCCCCTAGCAATGTAGGCACCGAATTGCGTGACATGAAAATTTTAAAGGCACTCACATCTATGAGTTGGTCAGGATTGGGAAACAAAACCATCCTATAGATGAGGAGAGCCACAATTTCCTCAAAATCTTGCAAGTCTAAGGAATTCCAACAGCTTTGGGCTTTCTCAAACAGAAACTTTGCTAAGAAGCCTTTGACACCACTTCTAGTTTCCCAATGGGTTGTGACATCAGATGAGTGAAAGTGCAGAGCTTGAGAAATCTCTTCTGGCTTTGGGTCTCTTTCCGTAACGTTGAAAGGTAGTTGATTGAGAATGGGAATCCTCAAGAGTTGAGATAATTCTTCCAAAGTAGGCACAAGCTGATAGTCGAGAAATGTGAAGCAATGGTGCAAAGGATCAAAGAAATGGAAGATCACCTTCATCATATCCTCATCTGTGTTTAAGGTGACCAAGTTGAGTAGACGACCATGCCTCTCGGTGAATGGAGAGTTCTCAGGGATCCTTGAAGCTAGCTCCTTGAGTTGTGGAGGAATTCTTACAAGGTTGACTTGGATAGTTTTCCTGCGAAGTGAATCCATATCCTACAAAACAAAAACAAAGATGAATTTCCAAAATCCTTGAAATGGTTAGTGAATGCATATGATTCTCATGATGTCCATGATGTTATGTACAAGTATGCATATACAAGAAAAGCAAACAAGTTCTTAGTTTAGGCTTGCATGGGGTTTTATAGGTAAGTACCCTCTTGAAGTTTAGTTGGCTTAAACCTGTCCTAGTAATAGTAATCAGGTTCTAAGGAGCTCAATATCACTGGATTGTTTCCTTGATCATTGTTTCAACTCAAGCCTCTTTAATGGCGACCGAAATATCCCAAGAAACCAACCCTCAATGAGTGTAGTATCGAGTATCTACCAACTTCGGACTGCACCAAAGCCGGTCATCTCACTACATCCTAAAGGCCAAGTTGGTCAAGTAAAGGGTTCTAGAAGTTCATTAGTGCTTCATGACATCACTCAACGGCCCCGTATTCTCTTTGATTGACTCAAAGGCTACCAGTACCCACAAATATGTCACACTAACATAGCTATTGCTTAGACCATGTAGGTATACCCCGCACAGTTTCCATAACGTATTTCTATTTACCTATAATGTCTCCCAAATCCGGGTGGAGGATTCAAACCCAAACAAAGAACCATAATGTAAAGCAAACAAGTCAAACAATGTAAGCAAATAAATGTGATCTAGCCCTAAGGTAACCCCACTTTTATAAACTCCCCAGCAGAGTCGCCAGTTCTGTGATACAGTGGGAGAACTGACTTGAGGGTTTTGCGTTTGATCGTAAATGTTGCGGTTAGCAAGAGTCGCCACCGACTTTTCTTTTATCCAAAAGGAAAGGTGAAAAAGCACAGGAAATACCTTTGAGATTGTTTCTTGAGTTCGGGGGGTAGATTATGAAAAAGGAAGGTATTAACACCCTTTTCATCCATGGTTTTCCATGGGCTCTTAGTTATTTGCTAGATCACTTGCTTTTGTTGTTTGAAATTGTGTTTGGTGTGGTTTTGGAAAGTATTTTGTAAAAGAGGCCATTTGTTTAGGCAAACTTTTTAATAGTTATCGTTCGTAAGAACGTATACAAAGTGTTGAGCTTTTGAAAATGTTTCAAGTTTGGAAAGATGTTTGGAAAGTGTATGTGATTGTTTTGAAAATAGAAAGGATATTTGTTTTGAAATTGAGCAAGCAACTAAAAGTGATCTACCTACTCAAAAGGTCTTAGATGTAATTTTCCTCCTCCTTTAGATGTTGCTATCTTACCATTGTTTTGGTAAGAAGCCCCATCGTTGGATGTGAAGGGACGGACATTGGATCATCGTATGACCATGATAGAAATGTTGTGAGATGACTTAACACTTTTCTTTTAGGGACTAAGATCATTTTGAAAGGCAACTTTGATAGCGTCATCGAGGGACTATGATCTTGTATTTTCGATATTTGTGCTAAAACATCCCACATGCATAACATGGCCATTTTTGTAAGGCAACAAGTGAGATTACCCTAAGGGTGCATGTGTGCAAGTTTGTTTGATTGCATGCATTTGTCTTTGATTTTTGGTGGTCTACTTGTTGGTTTTATCTTGTCATACACACCTTAGTTACTAAGAATGTACGAAAGCAATAAAAGTGCGGAAATGTAAAGTCTTACGCTATTACAATATTTTAGGGGATGGGGGTACAAATTTATGAATGGGGATTGCAAGTAAAAATAAGTCCTAAGTTACTATTACAACCATATTGAAATGTACAATGCAAGAAATAAAAGAAAATATTTGTTTTGTTTTAATGAATTAAAAAGGAAATAAGTTAAAAGGAAAATGTTTTTATGTCTTTTTATGTTGATATTAAAATAAAGTTAATATTAAAATGATGAAAAGGAAAATAAATGCAAAATAGAAACAACGTGTTGCTGCAAGAAGAACAACTAGGATCAGAAGTTCTGAAGCCAGGCACGTGATGACTCAGAAAGGAACGTCAGTGGGCATCGTAAGTTCTGGATTGGCATACTCTGAGATCCTGCAAGACACGTTAGAGGGAAAACACATAGGTTCTGGGTGGTATGCAGCCAGTGAACCAAAAGTTAGAAGTTCTCTATTACACTAAAACAGTGAGCAAACTTTAGCAATTCAGTACATTGTCAGCATGTGAAAGTCATAAACTATGAGTGTTTGAAAACAGTTGATGGAAACATCAGAAGTTCAGTGTATTTGACATGTGAGGAGAACTCAGAAGTTCTGTGATGTGTTAGAACAGTGAGTGAATCTTAGAAGTTATGCGTGTTAAAATGGTGAGTGAAAAACAGAAGTTCTGTGTTACGTTTCAACTCTTAATCAGCACATCAGCAATTTATTCAGTTCAGTAAATCAGAATGATCACATCACAACAAATCATAGAAGTTCCAATCCTAAGTTTGAGCCTAACATTATTCTAGAAGTTATGATCCATAGTTTTTCTATTCATACAATGATATGTAGAACATTAATACTATGATATTTACATGTTAATGATGTTCAGAATGAAAAGCAAGGAAAGTCAAAAAGAGTTACCTGGAGCGTGCTTGGAGCTTTGAGTGGCTGCCTTTGGATGTTCCGAGTCAGCAAGAGAAATGGAAGAGTGGTTCTATTCTTTGGCTCCAAGGGAAGAAAAAAGGTTTGTTTTTGTGTATGAGAAATCTGGATTTTTATGAAGGTTTCACAACTTCCTTTTTCTCTCTTTTGGCCAATCTCTCTCCTTCAAAAGCCAACCCCTTGAATGTGTGATGGAGCAAAGTATTTATAGATGAATTTGCTGTGATTTTGGGGGGAAAAAACAAATGGGATTTGAACCTGTTTTGGCATCCTGTTCCTTTGCTTTTTCATCACAGTTTTCGTATGCTAGTTTGGTGTAATCATGGGATGCATGCGTAGGCTGAACCAGCTGTTGGTCACAGGTCTTCAACAAGTTGTATAAACAAGGTTTTGGGATTTGGTCATGTTCTGACCAAAGCGTTGAATATAAACTTCATGTGCTGAAGCGCTGCCTTGTTCTTGAAGCAAGCATGGTGGTTATTAGCATAAATTAAGGAAAAGCAAAAAGCAAAGTATGGACTTAGTACCAAAGTTGCTATCCCAAGACAATAGAGGTACACGTGGTGGAAATCCTTTGGATAAAGACTCATAAGGTGGTTGTGAGCATTAAATGAGCATTAAATGATGATGAGACTTATCACAACCAAAAATCCTGTAATGTGAAACTCTACACCAAGGCTTAGTTCTGGATCAGAAGTTCTGCTTCAGCGTATCATCCAATCTTTTGATCCTCTTATCTTTTGGCTCCAACATGTTCTGAAGGAGCTTTCATACTTTCTAGAAAGCTTGCAGCACGCTCCTTAACCTTCTTTGAATTACCCTGGCAAACTCTGACTGAGTTTTTTTTGTGAAAATTTGCCCAGATGTTCTCACCAAACCCTGTCTTGAGAATATCCAGAATTTGCTGAGCGTTATGGTGATGATCTGGCCAGCAGTTCTGAATTTGTCTTATTTTCTTAAACACTTAGAAAAATTCTAAGTTTTAGAATTTTGACCTCTTGGATTTTGATGAAACAAAACTTCATATTTCAACGCGTCTTGATGAAATATGATTCTTGAAGCTTGATTTTGATCCAAAAGTCAAAGTTTGACCTTTCAGTGTGCAAATGACCATTTTGCCCTTATGAGTGATTTTCTTGGAAAAATTATAGTTCAAGGCTTGGAAACTTGATAGAAGCAAATATGGGATCCAGGGTGATCCCTTGAGAAATGAGAGGACAAATTTTGGGGTACAACACTAGGTGAGTCTTAGGTAGAAGTTTAGTTTGGGTAGTGATTAAGTGATTAGATCGTAAACTGGTTGTTTACTGAGGGTTTATGAATTGAAACTATTTAGTGAACTTGTCCCTGGATTGGTAGCCCCAAGAGTAGGTGTTGTTGTACACTAAAGTGGGTGAACAATCTCTTGTGTTTTTACTGCTTTTGATTTTACTGCACCTTACTTGGAAACAAATATTTGTGTCGTGACATCTCTTTCGACATCACATATTTGATACCAGAATTTCAATTGGTATCAGAGCAGGCATCCTGCTCTTTATCTGGGTGAGATCCAAGGAAGATACTTTCTGGTACTATGGACAAGGAAGGAGGATTTGTGAACGGACCACCCATTCTGGATGGAAGCAATTATGACTACTGGAAACCACATATGGTTTCCTTTTTAAAGTCCTTAGACAACAGGGCCTGGAAAGCTGCTTTAAGAGGATGGAAACACCTTGTCAAATTGGAAGAGAATGGAGAACCTACTTAAGAATTAAAACCTGAAGAAGATTGGTCTAAGGAAGAAGATGAAATTTCTCTTGGAAATTCTAAAGCCTTGAATGCTATATTCAATGGAATTGACAAGAATATTTTCAGATTGGTAAATACATGTGAAGTTGCTAAGGATGCATGGGGAATTCTTCAATCTACTCATAAAGGCAAATCCAAAGTTAAGATGTCAAGACTTTATCTGCTCACCACTAAATTTGAGAATTTGAGGATGAAAGATGATGAAAGTATAAATGACTTCCATATGAACATCCTTGAAATTGCTAATGCCTCCAGTGCTTTAGGAGAGAAAATACCTCTTTCAGTTGAGATCGTGAATGGAGTTTGAGTAAGATTTTGGAAGGCGTGAAGGTTCCTTTAGCTTGCTTGAACCTCCCTGAGTGTGTTCCAATCCTTGCCTTGCTTTGGAAGTGCCTGGAACTCTCTATCCAAGTCAACCTGCAAGCTTGGAAAACAAAAATGGCAGATGAAGAAGGAGGAGTTACAGTGCAGGGATGATGGTCTGGATCACTTAGATATGAAGTAGGTAAAGTGTTTGGATGATTAAAACTTGAAACGCACGAGCCAATTTGTGGATTGCTGTGCTTATGCTCAAACTGCAAGTTTTTGACAGGTTTTTAGTGAGAGGGAGTGTTTGAGTGTTTCAGGCCTTTTACAATCGTGTTCTAAGTTGTAATGTGTTTGTGTATTAGTATGGAGAAAGTTTCAAGTCAGTTCCATAACAGATCTTTGAGTTGTAGCCTTTTTGCACTCTTTCTTGCTTTTGAAGCAAAGTGAAGGGACAAGTCTCTACATGCTTGTACTGGCCTGCTTGGAGTTGGTACAAGCTCTATACAAATTGCTTTAGGTCTGTAGGACTTGTGTGTGCAGAGAAGACAGGTCCAATGCTCAAGAATTGGAAATTTGCAAAAGTGAAGCTTTTCGAAAATGGCAATGGCAACTTTGTGCCATTTATAGAATTACAACTTGGACAAAGACTCTTGGGCTTGGATTAAGGCTTTGTCAACTGAGTAAGCATTAAATTATGAAGTTAGAGACAAGTTTGAGACCGGTAAAGCAAGAATTAGGCAGCATAGGTTCAGATTTGAATTTTGTTCTTCATGAAATGGCTTGAATTCAAAGTGAGAAATTTCCAACTTCATCTCTTCGATTCTCTCTACTAAAAAATGATCTCAAAGAGTTCTTGGACATTTTGGAAATCTTGCAATGTTCTCTATAACTCATCTTTGAAATGCATTTCAATATTCCTCTTGGAACTAGGTGAAAAATTGCCATGAAGTTAGGTCAAAAACCTGCCTAAATTAGGGCAAAATTTCACTAAGTTATTTTAGTTCATGGGCATGTATTCACAAAATTATATCTTGAGATCCAAGCATCCTTAGGGAAAAATGTGTGAAGAAAAGTTGTAGATTTCATGGAGATCTACAACTTTCATGCTGGGAACTTTCTTTGAATCATCTTGTATCATGGTGAAAAAATGGCTTAAAGTTGAGAAAAAATAAGAAATTTTCTATACTTAGAAAAATTCCTAAGTTAAGAAAATTTCAAATTTTAAAACCAAATCTTCAATCTTTGATTCCTGGATGAACAAGTTTCACATTTTGACATGTTTTAATGAATTGTGATCCTTGACACTTGATTTTGACCAAAAAGTCAAAGTTTGACTTTTCAGTATACAAATGACTTTTGATCAGTTGACTGCAAATTTCATCTGTCAATCCAATGAAATTGCAATGTTTTGAACCATGTCATTAGGTCAAGATGATGTAAATTAAACCTTGTAATCATGCTTTAAATCAATTGGTCATTTTCTAGGTCAAAAATCAGAAATTACCCTTTCTCAATCAAAACCCTAATTTTAACCATTTTGCTCTTTTGATGATTTGATCAAATTTCTTGAGGAATTATGGTCCAAACTTGATCAAATGATAAATATGAGTCTAGAATGTTGATGTGGATAAAAAATTATTAAGTTTAACTGTAAATTGACTATGGTTGACTTTTTCCCCAATACAGCTGATTTTTAGGTCAACTATCCAATTGACTTATCAAAAATGTGGTTCCAGGCTTGAAACTTGTCATGAGTAATATTAGGGGTCCATAATGATGTTTAGAAGTCATATGAAGCATTGATAGTCCAAAAATACTTCTGCAATCTCAAACCCTAATTTTGGGTGATCAGTGCATGATGAGAGGTCTTGAGCTGGTCAATCTCTAATCCAGTCTTGAGTTTAAGAGATCTTGTGAGAATAATCTTGATAAATGAGAGGGAAAATTTTGGGGTACAACAATAAAGAATCATAATCTCCTTCTTATGATGTTGTTGATAGTCCGTATAATCAACCTCAACCAAGGAAGAACATAATCATATCTTCTCATCCTGAAGATCTCATTCTTGGAAGTAAAGATGCTCCAATTAGAACAAGATCAACATTCAAACCTTCTGATAAAGTGCTTTTGGGTTTATTTTATTTAATAGAACCTACATATATTGAGGAAACCCTTCTAGATAAGGATTGCATTCTGACTATGGAAGAAGAACTAAACAAATTCTCAAAGAATGATGTATAGGATCTTGTTCAGAAACCTAAAGGTGTCCATGTTATTGGAACCAAATGGGAGTTCAGAAACAAGCTTAATGAGAATGGTGAAGTTGTGATAAACAAAGCACGACTAGTTGTACAAGGTTATAGTCAATAAGAAGGAATATAATATACAGAAACCTTTACACCAGTCTCCAAATTAGAAGCTATTCAGTTGTTAGTTTCTTTTCTGCAAATCATAACATCATCCTTTATCAGATGGATGTTAAGAGTGCATTTCTGAATGGTTATATTTCAGAAGAAGTGTGTCAAAAAACCTCCTGGCTTTGAAAAATTTAAGAATTCAGACTTTGTTTTTAAACTAAAGAAATCTCTTTATGGCTTGAAACAAGCTCGCAGAGCTTGGTATGACAAATTGAGCAATTTTCTTTTAGAAAATAAGTTTACCAGGGGAAAGGTTGACACTACACCCTTCTGCAAAATATTCAAAAATGATATTTTAATTGTTCAAATTTATGTTGATGATATTATTTTTGGTTCTGCTAATCCATCCCTTTGCGAGGAATTCTCTAAGTTAATGCAGGCTGAATTTGAAATGAGCATGATGGGGGAATTGAAGTTCTGTCTGGGAATTCAGATTGATCAAAAACTAGAGGCTACTTACATTCATAAAAGTAAGTTCACCAAAGAACTTCTTAAGAAATTCAACATGACAAGCTGCACTGTAGCAAAGACTCTAATGCATCTAACATGTATTTTGGGGAAAGAAGAGGTAAGTAGAAAGGTATGTCAGAAGCTCTATCGTGGTATGATAGGCTATCTTATGTATCTGGCTACATCTAGACCTGATATTCTATTCATTGTACATATTTGTGCTGAATTCCAATATGATCCTAGGGAATCTCATTTAGCTGCTGTTAAGAGGATTTTAAGGTATCTCATTTAGCTTGATGTATGAGAAAACATTAGAGTATTCTCTTTCTGGTTTCTGTGATGCAGACTACGCTGGAGATTAGCTAGAGAGGAAGAGTACTTCTGGAAACTTTCAGTTTCTAGACAAGAATATGATCTCATGGTCAAGCAAGAGACAATCAACAATTGCTCTTTCATCAGCAGAAGCAGAATACATTTCAGCAGCACTATGCAGTACTCAGATGCTATGGATGTAGAATCAACTGGAAGATTACCAAATATATGAGAGTAACATTCCTATCTTATGTGATAATATTGCCACAATTTTCTTAAGTAATAATCCTATCCTACACTGTAGGGCTAAACACATAGAAATCAAACATCACTTTATTAGAGATTATGTTCAGAAAAGGATCCTATCTTTGAAATTTATAGATACAGACCATCAATGGGCTGACATTTTTACAAAACCCTTAGTTGAAGGTATATTTTTGTTTATCCTAAAGAATCTGAAAATGGGTCTATGTCCAAAGTAAGATGTCATTAGAATCAAACGTGTTTTAGTCGTAGCATGAAAGAATAAAATTCGGACTTAAACAAAAGAATTCTAATTTGTTTTATCTCAATTGTCAGAAGATGTTTTGGTCAGAAATGTTCCTAATCAGATGTAAATATTCATGGTTTTCCATATGCTGAGAATATCAAAAGCATTACCTAAATAGACTTAGTGTCTATCACACTCTACCTAGGTCATGCGTGAGCAGTTATTTTTATGGAAATTGATTAATCATGATTACATTTATTTAACTACTCCTCTTCACTATGTCTTGGGAAAAATTGTTTAATTCTTTGTTTGATATTCCCTGTCATGTTCCAATTAAATGTTTTCGTGTTATTTCACCTTAACATTTAATCTACTTCTTTTTTCGTTTCCTTCTTTTAGCAGTCAGTGACATCATTTAAGTGTTTCAATCGTCTTACTTCATGAACTGCTTGACTGACTATTTATATCTCTTCTATAGTCATTCATCAAGTCTCTTTCCTATCATCTTTAACTGTCTCTTCTTTTCAAACTTGTCTGCATACCATGGCTGTTAGAACCTTTCATAGAGATGAAAATCTTCTCGAAGTAATCAAAGAGAAAATACCTAACTATGTGTCCGACGATGGTTTCATCAACGGGCTTATTGAAAATAAAGGATGGTTTGGGTATGCAACAATGCTAAGAAGTCCTATTTATCCTAACCTCTTAAAGAACTTCTGGCTTCATGCTTCTGTCAGTCCTAATGAAAACGCCATTCATTCCTACATCTTTGGTGTTTCGATAACCATCACTCGCTCCTCCATTGGTGAAGCCATCCAGAGTCCACCTTTACCCAACTCTTGCATGAATGTTGACATGTTTACAAATGTTCCTAACACCTCATTTAGATATGAGCTCCTTAATTCAGATCATTTGAAATCACTTGCAAAAATCTGGTTTCAGTTCCTGTTGAAAAATATTCGTCCCAGAGGATAAGATCTTGATAAAGTTTTTCCTATGGATATGTGTCTTCTTTATTGCCTTCTGTTGTACCCCAATTTTTTCCCCTAAGACCCCTTCATCATATCATATCAATTCAATCACAACAAGATCCCATTAGGGTTTGGTCTTCTCCCTATCTTTAGCTTTTGCTCTAGGAGGAATCACCAAGCACCTTGACTTGTATTGTATGATCATCTATCTTTTTTATTGATTATCTTTTAACTAATAAATACAACAAGTGTTTTCCCCAATTGTTGATGTTGTAGGTGAAAGCACAATACATTTCATCAAGATTGATCTAGGGATTCATGAGTTCCTTTCTGTGCCTTCCTCAACAAAGCTTCATTGAGATTAAAGCCTCATTATTAAATATGTTTTAAAGTAATATAATGACAAAGTCTTTTATGATTCATCATACCTCAAGTTGTAAAAAATTAGTTCAAAAGTACAAGGGTTGATTGAAGAAGTTTGACTCAAATGGACAAGTCTTTGATTTCAATGATCACAAGTGCATATCTCCTTCAATTCTCAATATTTGGAAGTGGTTATTGTTGCTATGATTTATCCTTGTCATCCTCAAAAACTTATATTCACATGACAAAGGTATTTGTGCAAGAAGGTTGGTCAAAATTGCAAGGGTCTCCCAAGGCATTTTCTTGCTCTAAGAGCTAGGGTTTTGAACTCCAAAGGGGTATATCTTGCTCACATTTTGGTATTTTTGAGTGATTCCAAAGACATCCTTCAATTAAAATGGTTATTAGCAAATCACTTCAAAAGTTTCAAATAAATTGTGTGTGGAAGAAACTTGATGATGAAGAAAGATTACAAGTCCTCCAGATGAACCCTCAAATTCCCTTATGTGACTTCAAATGACCATAACTTGATCAATTTTCATCACCTTGAACCCACTATTTTTCCATAATGATCTTAAATATGTGTACTTCAACCTTTATTTTATTTGAAAAGTGTGAAAATAGATGGAAGGTTCCTTGAGGATGCAAAAGATTATATGTCATTTCATGAATTTTGGCCAACTTCAACAAGTCATAACTCTCTCAATTTTTGGAGATTTTGAATGGTTGAAGTTTCAAATTTTCATACAAGAGATTTACTTATTACCATCTTTTTGGATCAAGAATACATTTCCAGTGGAAAGCCATGTTTGAATGCAAGACATTACAAGTCATTTTTGAAGAAAAACTCTGAAATTTTCTAAGTATAGAAGTCAATCTCTTTTTCTCAACTTTGACTCATCACAATTTTCAACTCAAGCATCCATTTGATCCAATTCTTTGCACATTCTAAATCTTGTAATCTCCTCTTTCTAAAGCTTCAAGAATCATATCCTAAGACCCCTTGAGTTAAAAATGCCATGGGTTTGAAATTGGCAATTTGAAACTGAAATTTTCACCAAGTCACAAATTTGAAACTCTTGTTTTGGCTTCTAATCACAAATTTATTGTGCGTTTTTGCTTCTAAACATGTTTTCTGAACTTCCAGAAGTGATTAGTGCATTAAAACGCAAATATTGGATGTGTTTTGATGCAAACCAGATCACACTTTGCTCGTGTATCAAGTTCACACGATTTCCCTCGAAACTTCATTATTTCACACGCTTGAACATCCCATTCACTTTCCTATAAATAGAGGGTCATCCCTCATTCATTTCCTCGAGCTTAAAAAGCCAAAATCACCCTGCCAAACTCTCAAACTCAATTTTTTGTAACTTCGAATTTGCTTTTACAACCTTTCTCAACCATTTTTCTTTGTCAATTGACCTTCCTTGAACCCCACTGAAGCTAACAGAATAAGAATTAAGCTCTAAAACTCCCTGAATCGTGCTAGCCAAGTCCAGTTTCAAAGCTCTGCAACTTAACTTCAATAGGTAGATTCCTTCACCAATTCTCTCAAACTTGGATACTATTGTGAAGCTCTCATCATCCTGGATCTAGTTGCAACACTTGTTTTTAACTGGAAGCACATTTTGGCCACAGAATTTCAAATCCCTTTTCAAAACTTCTCTTCCAAATTGTTTGACCTACAATTTATATAAATTTTCCGCGAAGGTGTGGTTGTCTTCGTATTGATGAGACGAAGCGAATGACATAGGTATGAGCTTCTGATTTTACAGTTTGAGGGACTTGTGTTTCACATTGGCCGGAGGTTGAAGATGACCAACATGTCATCTTTCAACCAATAATGTCGTGCCATTTGGAATTTTTGAAAATCTGAAATTTATTTGATTCAATACTTTATTCAGTAATGACCATGATATACATAATGCACCAAATCCTTTGGATTTGATTACTAACGCGTTTGGACTCTCATCCATTGGTCCATATTTTTTGACTTTATTTTATTTTTTTTATTTTTATATTTAAATTGTTTTAAACTTCAAAAATTCATAGAAAATTCATTTTAACTCCAAAAAATCTAAAAAAATTACGGAAAATACTTTTGATTTTTCTCTTTATGATTTTTATTTTATCACAATTTTATTTTGTGTTTTGGTATTTTTTATATAATTTTTCATTTTATTTGAGTTGTTTAAAATATTTAAAAAATACTTTTCATTTTTAAATTATGAAAAAAAAATAGGGAAGGATCCAATGACATTTGAAAATATTGGTGACCTCATTTATTTTTTATTTCTGACTTTGTTATTTTTTTTAATCATTTTTGGTTTATTTCACCTATTTCTTTTAACTTTAAAAACAGTTTCTGAATTTAAAAAATTACCAAAAATTTTATAACAATATTTGAGTTCATTCTTGATTTTTCTATGGTCTTACTTATTTTTTCTTGATCAATTTGAATATAGTTGTTATTTTTCTCTCTTATTTCCATTTTATAATCATTTTAAAAAACCTTTTTTCTTTTATTTTAAATATAATTTAATTTTTTGTATATATATTCTGACTGATCTTGGATTAAAATTTTGATCATGAACTTTACTAACATCATTGGATCCATGGTGTTGAGTCTAACTCCATAAAATGGATGAATGATTTTAATAATAGTTTTATTAAATTTTGGTTCAAATGTGGTTTATTCATTTCCCCTTCTCTCTTCATCTTATCCCATTCTTATTGTACCAAATGTTATTGGAGCATGATTTATATATCATGTCTCAAAACATAAGGTGCATATATTGATATTAATCCGCCTCAAAATAGTGGCGACTTCTATATAAGTCCACTTACGATTGCTTAACATAGCGCTAAAATTTGTCCCGACTTGAGAAAATAATCATTCGTGGTCCAAACCTATGTTTGCAAGTCCAAGTATGTTAATTTGAACCCTTTAATCCAACAAACTTGAGATCCATTGTAAGGAGGCTTTGGTTCTACCAATCCTCTAATGGAACTTCATCAATTTTGGTCAAAGTGGATCACTTAAACATCATTGATCATTAAGTGTTATATTGAGAATTCTTAAATGTATGATATACTTGAAAAAAAGCAAATGCAACTTGTTATTGAGAGGCTTTGGTTCTACCAATCCTCTAATGAGTTCCAAATACAAGTTTCAAGATGGCCATATAATTAACTACTAATTCCTAACAATTGACTTTATTTTTTATGCTTTATTTTTATGCTTTTACTTTATGTACCATTTACTTTAGTATTTACATTCCATACTATTTTTATCTTTGCTCACTTGAGCCTTTATCTTCATGTCATTTTTATTTTGCTCACTTGAGCTTTTCATTTATTTTTGAAGATACCTAATAATCAACTTGAACCCTAAAAGCTTTAATGTTACTTGGACTACTTGGTTACTATCCTTGGCATTATGGAGTGGTGTACTTCTTGGACTTAGGATTAGAAACCTTGACCTACCTTGAGACCTTGTGACCTCAACAGTTATTTTGTGTGGATTTCTTGGGGTTTACCCCAAGACATTGGGTTATTTGTTTGTTTTGTGTGCAAGTTATTGTGATTACATGCTTTGTCTGTGATCTGGAATTCATATGTATACAACCGTTACTCTGCTCAATTTTTGTGAAGACTTAATGCAAATGGAGCTTGGTTTCTTTAAGAGGTCCTTTTTTGTAACTGTTTGTTTGGTTTCAAATCCAAAGGTTGAGAATTCTACATTGACTCATTGTGTCAAATGTTGGCTTCTTATTGGTTAGATGGTTCTTTTTCCCTAGCTTTTACCTTATACTTTAGGATAGTCTCTTCATCTCCCCCCATCTTATTTAATTTCAAAAATCTTCTCCCTCCTTTTAAAAACTCTTCTTATTTTAAAACTTGAACTACTTTCATAATAAAATTGGACTTATGTCCTTGAATTTTCAAAAATTATTTCTTAATCAAATTTCAATCAACTTAACAATACGTTGACATTTTTGTGAGAAGAATAGAAGTCAATAAATCTAATTTAAACTATTTTGCCATTTTGGCTTTTATCTTTAAAAAACTTCTTCTCAAAAGATTAGACTCTTGTCAATCCTTGTAGTAAACAACTATACTTCTACAATATGTAGTGAAGTGAGATATTTTCCACTTGGGTGTTGAGTGAGGCATTGCCGATTTTAAAATATAAGCCATATCCTCCACTTTGAGATGACACAAATTCCCCTTTCTCATAATTGTGGGTAGTAATTATGTTTTCCACACAAACAATGACAATGATGTCTTGTCTCTTAAAATTAACCAACACACTTGTGTTTTTTTTTTAAATTTTAAAAAAGGAACTACGTGTATCCTGATCCCCTATTTCACGGAAGGTAGTACGTAGGCACTAAAGGTTCGCAACCGCGGCGGGTGCAAAAATCATAAAAAAATATACTTCTTTTCTCACCACCACAATCTATTTTCATACAACATTTTATAACCAAAACATACATATTTTACAAAGAGGTTCCTGCAGGGTACCGTAGATGTTTAGGATGCTAATACCTTCCCTTTGCATAACCAACCCCCTTAGTTAGAATCATTCCCCCCTCTTTTGGGTTATTCGCTCTTTTCCTATTCCCTTGGAAACAATAAAGCACCGTGGCAATCTTTATTATGATCTGTGTGAGTCAAGTCAAATCCAATGGCTTAGTCTCAATATTTCTACCGCTATAGAAAAAAATGGCGACTTCACTGGGGAAAGGTTGACCTCTTGCTGGTCCATCCCTAAGTGGGTTGAGCCTATCTTTGTTTATATCTGTATATATGCTATTGTTTGTTATATATTATGTGTTGTATATATGTTTGTCTGGATTTTCCTGGTTTTCAGGGTGTTTGGTGATTTCTCATAAGTCCTATACCCGAACTTGGGTAAGCTTAAGATAGGACGGGCGGTATAGTCATGTTAACATTGAGGGAGTAATCCCAAAAAAAGAGACATGAGATCCCCCACTCAGTGGAGGCCCCTTTGACTATAATGTCATTTACCGAGTAATCGAGAAGATATATTACTTTCGACCTGGGAGCCTGCTGAAACTGAGGACCATAGAATACTTAACCCATCTTGGCCTTTTAGGTGTAGTGCAGAAGCTATGGCGGAGTAATCTGAAAGTAGTTGTCACACGATACTACGCTCGGACGAGTTTTTCTTGAGAATATTACTAATTACCAAGTTAATTGGGAAGTTGGTAATTGTTGTACCCTAAAATTTTTCCCTCTCACTTATCAAGAATTTTCTCACAAGATCTCATTGGGCTCAAGACTGCACTAGAGTTTGATCAGCTCAAGACACCTCCTTATGCACTGATGACCAAAATTAGGGTTTGAGTTTGCACAAGGATTTTTGAACTATCAATGCTTCATATGACTTTCATGGATCATTATGGACCCCCAAGATTACTCATGTCAAGTTTCAAGCCTTGGATCACACTTTTGATCAGTCAATTGGACAGTTGACCTAAAAATCATCTACATCGGGGAAAAAGTCAACCGTGGCCAATTTACAGTCAAACTTCATAATTTTTGATCCAAACTTTCTAATCACTCAATAATTTAATGTTTACACAACTGATAGAGCCATTGTCCAAGCATTTGAGCCATTATCCAAGTTGCATTTCTATTTTGGGAAGAAAGTCACCACTTCCATTTTGGAAAAGTGACTTTAATAACAATGTCAACTCTTCTTGAGCCCATACGTTGTTGTTTTTGACTCGAAAACATTTAAAAGCAAGAAGCGACATATCTACAGCCTGCTAACCACCCTACAAATCCTTGTATTTCACATTGAAACCATGTTTGTCAACTTTGCTTCAAAATCAAGTAACCAAGCCATAACATGTGATTTCAATTTCTGAGTTGTTTCAAGCCTCAAAACCTTTTGCATATAAGTACATACACTATTTACAAGATAACACACGAGCTTGAAGATCCTAAAAAACTCACCAAAACACCATTGCTGCACAAAATTGCCCAACTTGACAGTTTTGAGCAAAAACTCATGATCTTCATTTCCACTCGTGCGTTTTGAAAACCAATCATTCAAACACCTTCTATACATCATACCAAAGTAATCCAGGCCCCTATTTCAAGACTGTAACTCCTCCATCACTATCCACCATTTTCAAAAAATCAAGCTTGCAGGTTGACTTGAGTAGAGAGATTCAGGGATTTTCAAGGCAAAGTAGGAGTTGGAATACACTCAAGGAAGTCCAGGAAAGCTAAACAGATCCTCAGGCTATCTCAAAAGTTGCTCAAACTCCATTTTCGACTCCAGCTGCAAGAGGTAAGTTTTCAAACTTCCATCTCTTCATGCAGGCATCATTTGTTTCTGATTTGTGAAGATAAAATATAGATATCATTGCTCTAAATCTGACCATGTTCATAGTTCCCATTTATATTGACTATGTATAGAGAATTTTGGATTTGAAATTTCTGAGAAAATTAGGTTTCAATTTAGGGTCAGCAAAATTAATCTTCATCTTTGACTTTTAGCTTACTTAAGTAATATGGTTGGATTCGTGAGGAAAAATAGCACAACTTTCATGTTTTCATTTTCCATTTTTGTTGAGAAATAAATGAGATACAGG
The DNA here is from genome assembly GCA_948472305.1 of Vicia faba. NCBI lineage: Eukaryota > Viridiplantae > Streptophyta > Magnoliopsida > Fabales > Fabaceae > Vicia > Vicia faba. Next base: position 407,736,455 of record OX451740.1, on the reverse strand, counting down.
TGGTCCGGCTGGCTGAAGGTTGAAGACGAAGTACAAGCCATGGAAACGTTTTACCTTATGTATTTATTCTTCCATTTAAGTTAACGGATGTACAGCCACCCCAATGGTAAGGCAGTGCACGTTATTGATAGAGGTCATGAGTTCGAACCTCAGCGCTGCCTTTTGCAAATGTTTTTACATTTTCTGTCTTATTTTGGTTCCTTCTAGCGCATGGGCCTCCCCCATCCTGGGCCTGACTTTTTTCTAACCTCCCCCCCCCCTTGCTTCATATTTGCACCATGTCCCATTTGTATTTATTTGTTTGTTTATTTATTTCATTTTTATTTTTCTTAAATATTTCTTTTCTAAAATACTAAAAATCATAAAAACACACAAAAAAATGATAATTTTATATTTTAACTTTATTTATTTATTTATTTCTATAAACAAAAAAAATATTTTATTTACTATACTTTATTTATTTATATTAACTAAATCTTATAGAATTAATTAATAAATCTATTATTTATTTTTCTTCATACCATTTAAAAATATATTATATTTTTAATGCTATAAATATTTTCAAGATAAAAAAATGCTAAAAAAAATATACTTTCCTTAACTTATTTTCTTTTGATTAATTAATAGAATTATGGTTTCCTTTTAAAATCTTTTTCTTAATAAATTCAAGCTTAATTAATTATTTTCTTTATTTAAATTAGGTTAAGACAAAAAATCTTTCTTTATGAAAATCAAACAAAATTCATTTTCTTTACATTTTTCATCCTTATACATTATTCATCATTATACTTTGTAATTCTTGTATAAATTCTATTTGGTTGTAATAGATTAATTAGCTTTATATTATTTCAATCCCCATTCATAAATTGTATACCCCCTCTCACAAATGTTGTAATAGCGTAGTAACTTTAAATTTCACAATTTATCGCTTTTACATAATATGCTAGTAATCAGGGTATGTATGGAAAGAATAAAATCAATCAAATAGAAAACCCTAATTCAAGAAAAAAAACAAGCATGAAAACAACACACTTGCACACAAGCACCCCTAGGGTAAAATCCACTTGGTTGCCTTCAAAATGGCCATATTACGCATATGAGGTATCTTAGCAAAAACAAACAAATACAAGATCATAGTCCCTCGATGACGCTATCAAAGTTGCCTTACAAATGATCTTAGTCCCTCAAAAAGAATGCTAAGATACCTTGAAACATTGCTAATCATGGTTATATGATGATACACACCCGTCCAGTTAACATCCAAAGATAGGGTTGCTTACCAAATCAATGGTAAGACAACAATGTCAAAGGAAAAGAAAATGAACAAGAAAGACTTTTGAGTAGGTAGAATGCTCCTAATTACTTGCTCAATTTTAAACAAACATCCTTGCTATTTTCAAAACAAAAACCTACACATTTCAAAACATCTTACAAAACTTGAAAACATTTTCAAAAGATCAACATCTTTGTATACATTCTTACGAACGAGAATCATTACAAAGATTGCCTAAACAAAGACCTCTTTACAAAATACTTTCAAAAAAACACACTAAGCACAATTTCAAACAAAAGCAAGTGATCTAGCAAGTAACTAAGAGCCCATGGAAAACCATGGATGAAAAGGGTGCTTATACCTTCCCTTTTCATAATCTACCCCCCGAACTCAAGAAACAATCTTAAAGGTCTTTCCTCTGCTTTTTCACCTTTCCTTTTGGATAAAAGAAAAGTCGTTGGCGACTCTTGCTAATCGCAACATTTGCGATAAAACGCAAAATCTTCAAGTCAGTTCTCCCACCGTATCACAGAACTGGCGACTCTGCTGGAGATTATTCTAAAAGTGGGGTTACCTTAGGGATAAAACACATTTACTTGCTTACATTGTTTGACTTGTATGCTTTACATTATGGTTCTTTATTTGGGTTTGAATCCTCTACCCAGATTTGGGATACATTATAGGTAAGTAGCAATATATTATGGAAACTGTGCGGGGTATACTGACATGGTCTAAGTAATAGCTACGTTAGTGCGACATATTTGTGGGTACCGGTAGCCTTTGAGTTAATCAAAGAGAATACGGGGTCACTGAGTAATGTCATGAAGCACTAATGAACTTTTAGAACCTTTACTTGACCAACTTGGCCTTTAGGATGTAGTGAGATGACCGACTTTGGTACAGTCCGAAGTTGGTAGATACTCGATACTACACTCATTGAGGTTTGGTTTCTTGGGATATCTTGGTTGCCATTAAAGAGGCTTATGCTGAAACAATGACCAAGGAAACAAACCAGTGATATTGAGCTCCTTAGAACCCGGTTACTATTACTAGGATAGGTTTAAGCTACCTAAACTTCAAGAGGGTACTTACCTATAAAACTCCATGCAAGCCTAAACCTAAGGACTTGTTTGCTTTGTTTGTATATGCATACTTGTACATAACATCATGAACATCATATACATCCACTAACCATTTCAAGGATTTTGGGATTCATCTTTGTTCTTGTTTTGTAGGATATGGATTCACTTCGCAAGAAAACTATTCAAGTCAACCTTGTAAGGATCCCTCCATAACTCAAGGAGCTTGCTTCAAGGATTCCTGAAAACTCCCCATTTACCGAGAGACATGGTCTCCTACTCAACATGGTAACCTCTAACACAAATAAGGATATGATGAAGGTGCTCTTTCAGTTCTTTGATCCTTTACACCATTGCTTCACATTTCCCGACTATCAACTTGTGCCTACTTTGGAAGAATTCTCTCAACTCTTGAGGATTCCCATTCTCAATCAACTACCCTTCAACGGTACAGAAAGATACCCAAAGCCAGAAGAGATTTCTCAAGTTCTACACTTGCACTCATCTGATATCACAACTCATTGGGAAACAAGGAGTGATGTCAAAGGTTTCCTAGCAAAGTTTCTGTTTGAGAAAGCCCAAAACTGTTGGAATTACTTGGACTTGCAAGCCTTTGAGGAAATTTTGGCTCTCCTCATCTATGGGATGGTTTTGTTTCCAAATCCTGACCAACTCATAGATGTCAATGCCTTCAAAATCTTCATATCCCGCAACCCGGTACCTACATTGCTAGGAGATATCCTACACTCTCTTCACATTTGCATAATGAGGAAAAGAGGTGTCCTTATGTGTTGCACTCCTCTCTTGGAAATATGGTTTATTTCGCATCTTCCCCAATCTGTATTAAAAAATGAGCAAGGTTCAAGGTGGTCACAAAGGTTGATGACGCTCAAACATTCAGACATTCATTGGTGCTCCCGATCCAAAGAAAATGTTATCATTGTCGACCGTTGTAGAGAATTCCCTAATGTCCATTTACTTGGAATTAGATGAGGTATCACCTACAACCCATGATTAGCCTTAAGACAGTTTGGTTATGCCCGAAGGGATGGCCCGCACGAGATGCTGATTCAAGGTTTGGTATTTGACTACGACAACGACGATCAAGGTCTTCGCTAGAAATTTATCCGAGCTTGGAGGATGTTAAACAAGGTGGATAGCAAGACTTTGGGGCATAAAAATTCCATCCCTCTTGAGCCTTACCTCAAATGGGTACAAACTCGTGCTCAAAGTCTTATGATGCCTTACCCCTCCATTCTCCCGGTAATCATTGAGCCTATCATGGAAGGAGATGTTCCATACACTATCCTACATCCTGATATGCCCACCTCTCTTGAAGATCTACAAAGAGATTGGATACAACTCAAGGGGGAGTGAGATACTTTCGAAGCCCAATCATATGCAAGCGAGAAGAAGGTTTTGGAACTCACAAGGCTACTTCATGAGGAGCAGACTCTCAATGCCTACATTACACCAAAGAGGATGCGTACTACCTTTCTATCTTAGAGTTTTTGTATTATTTTTCCCAAGGAGCATTGATGTACTAAAGCTTTAATTTATTAATATAACGCGTGTTTCCTTTTTGTCTAAAACAAATTTGAATCTTAAAATCCTTGAAATCATTACATATGCATATACCATTCATCATAACATAAGCAGGTCTTTTGCAACAAGTCTCCTCATCTCTCTACTGTTTAGTTCAGTAAGATGGATCTCGAGCAAACAGTGAAGGACCTCCAAGCTCAGAATACACAGTTTCAACAGTTTCTCTGGACCCTAGCCAAGGGACAAGAAGAGTTGAAGACTTTGCTAGCCGGGGAAAGGAAAAAGAAAACAAAAAAGGTAACCAGAGTCCTAAACATGGGAAGAAGATTTCATGGGAAGACAAGAAGGACCTTAGACTTTGCAAAGAAATCTGGTGAAAGAGACAACCAAGATGGGAAAGGCAAGGAAACAGTTGTCCCATCAGAATCAGAAGAGGAAGAGGAAGAAGAAGACTATTCTGAAGAACAATACCCTCCATCTGATGACAAGTATAAACATCTCGAAGAGCGGTTAAGTGCAATGGAAATCCAAAAAGTGTCTGGTTTGGACTTTGAGGAATTGGCTTAGTATCGGGGATTGTCATTCCTCCAAAATTCAAAGCACATGTGTTCGCCAAGTATGACGAAATCTCGTGCCCTAAAATGCATCTCCGATCATATGTAAGGAAAATCCAACCCCATACCACTGAAAAAGACTTATGGGTACATTTCTTCCAAGACAGTCTGTCTGGAACTCAACTTGATTGGTTTTACCAACTAGAAAGAGCCAACATTCACAATTTGGAAGATCTTGCTACATCCTTCTACAAAAAATACCAATACAATGCTGATCTAGCGCCTACCCGTACTCAAATCTAGAGTATGGACATGGTTTCCAATGAAGGTTTCAAGTACTATGCGCAAAAATGGAGAGACTTGGCTGGAAGAGTTCAACCCCCTCTATCAGAGAGAGAGAGAGAGAGTTAGTAGACATGTTCTTGGGCACCTTGTCTGGTCCCTTCTTCAATCATTTAATTGGAAGTTCATCTGCGGGTTTTACTAAACTGATATTGACCGGAGAAAGGGTAGAAGCTGGTATAAAAAGTGGAAAGATTCAGAAAGATACATCCTCCTCTTCTGCCACAAGGAAGCCATTGATCGGAAATAAAGAAGTGGTTGCCGTTTATCCTCAGAGAAATCAAGATAGGGCCGAATGCCGTCCAATGGTGGGGGCTGTTATGATTCCTAAACCTGCGCCTGATTAGCAAAGAAACAACCAACCGAGGATGGAAAGACCAGTCAGGAAGTTCACCAGAATTAACATGACCCTATCTCAAGTATTACCGCATCTACTAAGATCCAATTTGGTGACCTTAAAAGAAGCTCCGAAAAACCCCAACACAACATCTCCTCACTATCATCCCAATGCCCGTTGCGCATATCACTCTAAAAGTCCCGGCCATGACACTAATAACTGTTGGGCTCTAAAGAACAAAATACAAGACTTCATTGAAGCAAAAGAGATTGAATTCGATGCATCCAAAAAGCCAAATGTCATTTCTTCCCCTATGCCCAGACATGGCCATAATACCAATGCCGTTGAAGAAGGAATATTTGTTACTTCAGTTGATGAACTTATGACCCCACTTCTAACTATTAAAATGAACTTGTTGAATGCCAGTGTGTTCCAGGGCTGTGATGAAGTTTGCCATTCCTGTTTATCCTCACCAACCAGCTTCCCTTTGTTGAAAGCACGCATTCAGTGCCTAATAGATAACAAAGAAATTTTGTTTGAAAAGACTTCTGTTCCACCAATTCCTTTTGAATATGTTTCTATCATTACCATTTCCGCCAATTCTTCCAGGGTCTCCACCAAAAGACCCGTTAGAATTACATCAGTTCCAAAAGCAACTCCTTTAATAATTACAATGCCTGGACCAGTCCCATATTCATCAGGCAAGATCTTACCATGGAATTATGGAGGGGATGTCTACTACCATGGTATCAAGCAGGACTGGCCAGCCGCTGAAGATTCAAGTTCTGAGAAAATGGATTCCGACGTTAGTAATATTGCAGGGACTAGTAAGATTACCCGAAGTGGTAGGATCTTCTCTCCAGAAATTGCTCCCCCAAAGGCTGTTTCTGGACCCGTAATCATTCCTGTTGCTGTTACCCCTCCGAAGGTTATTCCTGGTCCTACAATCATCTCCACCAATACTCCAACTGACAAAGCCATTGCAACCCCTGTTATCATTCCTACTGACACTCCTGCTGCCGAGTTAACCGAGACTCGAGGTAAAAGTATTCTGATTGAGCCTGTCCGGACGAAGGCTCAGTCATTGGCTATCCTTGAGACCTCCCGGAAAGAGATGGAGGAAATTCTGAAAATCATAAAAAGAAGCGACTACGATGTAGTTGAACAACTAGGGAAAACCCCCTCTAAAATTTCCATGCTCGCATTACTACTATGTTCCGAGGCGCATGCAAAAGCCTTGGTAAAATTCCTGAAAACTGCCCATGTACCCCAAGAGACATCTGCCGATCAGTTTCAAGACTGCGTAGCCAGTTTGACTGCAGATAATGGTCTAGGTTTTTCGAATGCTGATTTAACACCAAGAGGAAGGAAGCATAATGAGGCATTGCATGCCTCAGTTGAATGTAGGGGCACAACCTTGGCCCATTTTTTGGTGGACACTTGCTCATCTCTGAATGTATTGCCTAAAAAAGCTCTTGATAGGCTTGACTGTGAGGGATTAACATTGAAGCCAAGTAACATAGTGGTAAGGGATTTTGACGGCTCGGAAAGGATGGTTGTTGTACCCCAAAATTTTCCCTCCCATTTCTCATTGATTTCTCACCACAAAGCCCTTGGAGATCAAGATCCAGTTAGGGTTTCATCTGCTCAAGACCTCTCCTTGCACTGTTGACCCAAATTAGGGTTTGTGTTTGCACAAAGATGTTTTGACCTAAAATGCCTAAGATGACTTTCATGCTTCCTATTGGACTCCCAAGTTTATCCATACCAAGTTTCAGGTCTTGATTCCAAGTTTTGCCCAGTCAATTGGACAGTTGACCTAGAAATCAGCTGTATTGGGGAAAAAGTCAACTGTGGCCAATTGACAGTCAAACCTCATGAAAATTTACCCCCATCAACATTATAAACTCCTATGAACCATTTGGTAAAGTTTGGATCACAATTCCACAAGAAATTTGATCAGATCACCAAAAGGGCAAAATGGTCATTTTTAGGTTTTTGACTGCACAAAGGCAATTTTTGACTGTTTGACCCAACCAATGGCAAACCAAGCTCACATATGGACTCAAGGACCCCATGGAATTATCTTGACATGCTCAACAAACTCAAAAGATCCCAAGTACACAAGATTGACAGTTGAATTTCCCAGTCAATTGATCAATTTTGACTTTATACTGAAAAGTCAAACTTTGACTTTTTGGTCAAAATCAAGAGTCAAGATTCATTTTTCATCAAAACATGCCAAATCATGAAACTTGTTCACCAAGAAATCACAAAATGCAAATTAGGGTTAGAAATGAGATTTTTTCATAACTTAGAATTTTTCTAAGTTATGAAAAACCCTAATTTTTTCCCAACTTTGCCCCACTTTCTCACCAAGATCCATTTGGATTCAAACAAAAGTCAAAACATGAAAGTTGTAGGTTGTTGCATAATCTACAACTTTGATTCACAAATTATTCCCAAATGAGGCTTGTATCTCAAGTTACAAATTTTTGAATAAGGGCACTAAACCATTCTTAACTTAGTGAAATTTTAACCTATTTTGACAAGGTTTTCTACCCAACTTCAAGGCCATTTTCCATACACTTCCACTTGGAATTTCAATTTTCATTTTAAATATGGATTGTAGTACACATTCCAAGCTTTCCAAAATGTCAAAGAACTTCTCAAACAACCTCATGGTTAGGGAGAATCGAATTTCACAATATAGCAAAAACTCACTTTTGATTAGGCCAAGTTACATGTTCATAACACTATGCATTTTCAAAACTCAGCATGCCACTTGATTACAGGCCTTTTATCTCAATTACACTCATAAATTTAATGCCAATCCTTTGTGCCAAGACCATGTTTTGTATGTTCAAGCATTGCCTAAAGGATTAATCCCAAAATAGATAAAGCATTTCTTCCATTTTTGCAAAAGGTAGCTTTATGTCCAATTGAAAATCCAAGAAGTACAATTAAGATCTCTTTGGCACAAGTTTAGGGATTAATCACACTGATCAAGACTGAGTTATGCAGCATGTTATGGGGGCCTCTAGCTGCCTAAACACCAACTTGACTTTTTTTGCTTAAGTGCTAAGAAACATTGCATTGTTCAACACAGCTCTCATATCAGCTTGCAAACACTTAAGTAAACTGGTGAAACACATCCAGGACATCAAGACCAAGCTAGTGCACGACCCTAACATCCCTCATACACCTCAAATCCCAGAATCACCTTCAAACTGCAAGAACAGGGCAAGGCCTGCAGTTTGAGTGCCATCTCTCATTCCTCTCAAGCTTTCTTGCCCAAACCAGTTCACACACATTCCCTAGCATCAGTGCAAGCTAACCATGACCTGAAACACGATCTGTAATCCCTCTAACAAGTTCCACCATTTTCACTTTTTCATTTTGCAGTTGAAGTGCTCTAGCACGATTCAAAAGCTTTCAAGACAAAGTAAAGCTTGGAATAGCATCCCTGGACCTCAAGGAAACTATCCCAATCATCACCTGGCATTGAAAGCTTCTCCATTGCCAGATAGAACTTCAACTGAACAGGTAAGTTTTTGAATTCGTATCTCTCTTATTAGGCATTGTTAGCTTTAGGTTTGTGAAGAGAATATGTCACAATCATTGCCCTGAACATGCCCATATAATTAGATTTCATTTATATTATGTATGCTTAGAGAATTTGATGTCTGAACTTTGAACAAAAATTAGGTTAAGAATTGGGAGAGAAGAAATTCTCTCTCATTTCTGAGAGTTAAGACATGTTGTTTATATGTGTGAATTCGTGAGAAGATGCTTAACAGTTTTGATGTTGGAAGTTTTTGCTAAAACTCAAGGAATCAGGACCTTGCAATGGAAGAAAGTGGCGCGTGTTTTGTTCAAACAGAAGGCTGGAGGTTGAAGAAAGGTCTTCATGGGCTGGGCTTATGTTGACTTTTCTTTTTGCACCATATAATTGCTTCTGAACCCCCTGAGCCCATTTGGTTTATTTTTAATGTTTTTTGACTTTTTCTTTTTTTAATTGACTCATTTATTTTTTCTCATGATATTGAAAATATAAAAATATTTTTTCTCACCATTTTTGAATTTATTAGGTATTTATTTGATTTTTCTTTTAGTTTGTACATAAATAATTAAATACATATACTTTTTATTTAAAATAGTGCAAATATATATATATATATATATATATTTTTAGGCATTTTTATTTTGTTCTACTTTCTGAAAATATTTTATAGAAAAAATACTTTTTTTTATTAAAATATTAAATATTATTAATTAATATATATAATACATATTTTTGTAAATAATATAAATAAATATATATATATTAGTACACTTAGAATAAAATACCAAAAATATACATATTTTATTTTATTAATATTTAACATTAAAAATACATTTTTCACAATTAGACTTTATTTTTATTTTATTCTTGTATGTAAATAATAAACATTGTATAATATTGAATAAATAATACATTTTATTTTGTAAACTAGGGTTTTGCCCTAAATATGAAAATACTTCAAAAATAATACCTTTTTATTTCTCTTTTTATTTTTTTTTACATAAATAATACTTTTTTTCATACACATAAAAATTCTTTTTACATTTTGCATATTTATTTCATTTCCATTTAATTATGCAATTATTTGTCTTGTAAATATTCAAAGAAAATGATGTAATAGCTAGGTTTAATTTCTTGTCTAAATAACCCCCATTTGAACATTTGTACCCCCTCCCCATATTATTATGTTGTAATAGTGTAGGAATTTTATTTTTCGCACTTTAACGCTTTTTAAAAATGCCATGCTAGAATTAGGGTTTGTATGCGAACAAAAAGAACAAAAATAGTTTTGACCTAATACAAGACAAAAAAGCATGAAAATGGACAACACATTTCACACTTGCACCCCTAGGGTATTCCACTTTGTTGCCTTCAAATATATGGGCCATATTGTATGTTAGGTTTCTTTGGGCAAAAACAAAGCAAACAATTCAAATGATCATAGTCCCTCGATGACGCTTTCGGAAAGTTGCCTAAAATGATCAAGTCCCTTTCAAGGAAAAATTGCCCAAAGATACTTAACACCATTGCAACTATAGTCTAAACGATGACCCGCGCCCGTCCCTTTCACCTCTTAAGACAAGATTGTCCACCAAATGCAATGGTGGAACAAAATTGTCAAAAGGTTTAAAACATAACAAAAATCTTTGAGAAAACTTTAGGGCAGATAACTCTTAAGTACTTGTCAATTTGCAAAGAAAACACTTGCCTAATTTCAAACCACACTTCACAAACATTTTCAAAACAAACTTTCAAAAAACCCTTTGAACATCTTTTCAAAAAGACAAACACCTTTTGTAAAACATTCGAGTAAAGAATTGTTACAAGGGTAGCCTATACAAGGCATCTTTCTAAAAACATTTTCAAAACCACACACAAAGCACCATTTCAAACAATTGAAAACCAAGGCAAGTTGATCTAAGCAAGTACCTAAGAGCCGATGGATAACCATGGATAGAAAGGGTGCTAATACCTTCCCTTTCTATAATCTACTCCCCGAACCCAAGAAAAATCTCAAAGGTTTTTTGCTGTGCTTTTTAAACCTTTCCTTAGGATAAAATAAAAAGTCGGTGGCGACTCTTGCTCAACCGAAACATTTGCGAAAACAAACAAAAAACCATAGTCAGTTCTCCCACCGTATCACAGAACTGGCGACTCTGCTGGGGAGAATTTTAAAAGTGGAGTAACCTTAGGGCTTAGATCACCCTCTTGCATGACTAATTGTTTGAATTGTTTGCTTTTATATCTTGGCTCTATTGTTTGGGTTTGCAATCCTACACCCGGATTTTGGGAAACATTCATAGATAGCAATACGTTGTGGAAACTGTGTGGGGTATACCGACACGGTCGAAGCAATAGCTATATTAGTGCGACATATTTGTGAGTACCGGTAACCCTTGAGTTCAATCAAGGAGAGTACGGGGCCGCTGAGTGATGTCACTAAGCACTAATGACCTAGAACCTTACTTGACCATCTTGGCCTTTATTAGGGGTAGTGAGATGACCGGCTTTGGTGCAGTCCGAAGTTGGTAGATAGTCGATACTACACTCATTGAGGGTTGTTTTCTTGGAATATTTTGGTCGCTAGTTAAGTGGCTAAACCAAAACAATGAACAATGAAAACAATCCAATGATATTGAGCTCCTTAGAACCCGGTTACTATTTATAGGAGAGGGTTTTTAAGCCAACTACACTCAAGAGGGTACTTACCTATGAAACCCCATGCAAGCCTAAAACTAGGGTTTGGTGTGATTTGCTTGTACATATGTTTTGTGCATACATCATAAACATCATAAAACATCATATGCATTCACTAACCATTTCAAGGGTTTTGGATCTTCATCTTTGTTCTTGTTTTGTAGGACATGGAAATTCCTCGCAGAAACACCATTCAAGTCAACCTTGTGAGAATCTCTCCTCAACTCAAGGAGCTCACCTCAAGAATTCCGGAAAATTCATCCTTCAGTGAAAGACATGGTAGACTGCTCAGCCTAGTCAACACCAACATTGAAGAAGACATGATGAAAGTGCTATTCCAGTTCTTTGACCCTCTTCACCACTGTTTCACTTTCCCTGATTATCAGTTGGTACCTACTTTGGAGGAGTTCTCTCAACTCCTAAAAATTCCCATCCTTAATCAACTACCATTCAACGGTACGGAAAAGGAACCAAAGCCGGAAGATGTTGCTCGAGCATTACATCTACAACCATCCGACATCAAGGGGCATTGGGAAACCAGAAGCGGCGTCAAAGGATTCTTAGCAAAATTCTTGTTTGAGAAGGCACAAGAATGTTGGAACTCATTGGATCTACAAGCCTTTGAAGAGATTGTGGCACTCCTTATCTATGGGTTGGTCTTGTTCCCAAATCCTGACCAATTGGTAGATGTCAACGCCGTCAAAATCTTCTTGTCCAGAAATCCAATACCAACATTGCTTGGGGACATCCTTCACTCATTTTACACACGAACAATGAGAAAGAGGGGTGTTCTCATGTGCTGTACTCCTCTCCTCGCAAGGTGGTTTATTTCGCACCTTCCACAATCTGTCTTGAAGAATGACCAAGGCTCAAGGTGGTCCCAACGGTTGATGACTCTTACTCACTCTGATGTACAATGGTGTTCTCGGTCCTGAGAAAATGTCATCATCGTCGATCGTTGCGGAGAATTTCCTAATGTTCCTTTGCTTGGAATCAGAGGAGGTATCACCTACAACCCTTGCCTAGCTTTGAGGAAATTTGGATATGCCCGGAGAGATGGCCCTCATGACATGTTGATTCCTGACCTAGTTTTTGACTTCGACAACGATGCGCAAGGACTTCGCCAAAGATTCATCAGAGCTTGGGGAAAACTCAACAAGGTTGATAGCAAGACTCTGGGACACAAGAACTCCATCCCTCTTGAGCCTTATCTCAAGTGGGTACGAGCCCAAGCCTAAAGTCTAATGATGCCTTATCCTCATGTACTCCCAGTGATTAAAGAGCCCGTCAATGAAGGAGAGGTTCCCTACACCATCCTACATCCAGACATGCCTGCATCGTGGGAGGAAATGCAGAAAAGTTGGATTCAGCTCAAAGAGGAACGAAATACTTTCGAAGCTAGCTTCAACGCCAGTGAGAAGAAGGTTCCAGAGCTTACCCGCCGACTCCATGAGCAAGAGGCCCTCAACACCTACATCGCACCAAAGAGGATGCGCAATGTCTTTTTGCCTTAAGAAGTTATTTTGTAATATTTGGCCCATGGGGCATTTATGTACTAACAAATTTCTTCTTATTAATATGACGTGCGTTCTTCTTTGTCTGAAACAATTTTGAATGTTCTAAATCCTTGAATGCATTGCATACATAAGCATACCATTCATCATGTGCATAAGCAGGTCTCACTCCAGGTTTCCTTATCCGTCTGCTGTTTATTTCAGTAGGATGGATCTCGAGCAAACAGTCAAAGACCTACAAGCTCAGAATGCACAGTTCCAGCAACTCCTGATGACCTTGGCTAAGGGTCAGGAGGATATCAAGACTCAATTGGGGAATAAGGACCCAGTGAAAAAGAAGAAGAAGAGACTCGGAGTGGCTACTTTGGGGAGAAGATTTGACGGAGAAGCTCGGAGAGTGCTTGAATTTCCTCCTACTTCTGATGAAGGGACCAGTAAAAGAGATGGAGCTGCGGTGCCTTCTGAGTCTGATGCGGAAGAAGAAGAGGTTGAAGAGGATGAAGATTATTCTGATCAGCAATACCCTCCAGGTGATGATAAATACAAGGGTTTAGAAGACATATTGGCCGCCATGGAATTACAAAGAGTACCGGGTTTGGATTTTGAAGACTTGGGTTTGGTTGCCGGGATTGTGATTCCCCCAAAATTCAAGGTGCCAGTGTTTGTGAGGTATGATGGGCTGTCCTGTCCAAAAATTCATCTCAGGTCCTACGTGAGAAAGATTCAACCCTATACGACAGATAAGAATCTTTGGATTCATTTCTTTCAAGACAGCCTTTCTGGAGCTCAGTTGGAATGGTTTTATCAGCTAGAAGGAACCAGTGTCAGAAATTGGGAAGATTTGGCCACCGCTTTCTACAAACAATACCAGTACAATTCTGACCTTGCTCCTACTCGTACCCAACTTCAGGGTATGTCACTAGGAACAAGCGAGGGATTCAAAGAATATGCACAAAAATGGAGGGATTTGGCTGGCAGGGTGCAGCCTCCTTTAACCGATCGTGAGCTCGTTGATATGTTTCTTGGGACCCTATCTGGGCCATTTTTCAATCATCTAATTGGTAACTCTTCCGCGGGGTTTACCGATTTGATCTTAACAGGCGAAAGAATAGAAGCTGGCATCAAGTCAGGAAATATTCAGAAGGGTGTTGCTGCAAGCGTTGAGAAGAAACCTTTTAAGAAGGAAACAGCTGTGGTTTATTCTCAGAGAAGACTAGGGAAGACGGAGCGTCGACCAACTGTGGGGGCCGTAATGATTCAAAACACTCCAAGTGAGCAGCCTCGCTATAACCAGTCCAGACCAAATCAACAACGGGTGGAACGGCCACAACGGCAGTTCACCCGCATTAATATGACTCCAGCGCAAGTGCTTCCCCATCTACTGAAGTTGAACCTCGCCACCATCAAGGAGGCACCAAAGAATGTGAATACGTCCTCTCCGCATTATCATGCCAATGCTAAATGCGCCTACCATTCAGACAGTGTTGGACACGACACCAATGATTGTTGGGCACTCAAGCATAAAATCCAAGACCTGATAGAGGCTAAGGAGGTAGAGTTTGACGCTCCAGAGAAGCCTAATGTGATATCTGCACCCATGCCGAAACACGGCCGAAATGTCAACGCCATTGAAGAAGATTTGTATGTTGCCGATGTCAGTGATCTGACTACTCCACTGCTAACAATTAAGTTGAATTTGTTAAGGGCCGGGAACTTCCCGAGATGTAAAGAAGACTGCTATTGTTGTTACTCTCTACCGTTTGATTGTCCATTACTGAAGAAAGGCATCCAAGGCCTTATGGATAGTCGACAAATTCTGTTTGAAAAAGTTTCTGCTGTTCCGGTTCATACTGAAGATGTCTCAATCATAACCATTCACGCCAATCTTTCCAAGGCCGTCAAAAAGCCTGTTAAGATTACACCAGCTGCGAAATCTGTTCCTTTGAAGATAACAATGCCAGGGCCTGTTCCCTATGTTTCTGAGAAGTCGATACCTTGGAACTATGGCGGTGACGTCTACTACCATGGTATCAAGCAAATCGAAATAATTGAAGAAAGTTCGGATGATGATGAAGCCAACATCAGTAACATTGCGGGCACTAGAAAAATCACCAGGAGCGGGAGAATATTTTCTCCAGAGATTGCCCCTCCAAGAGCAGTCTTTGGACCCTCATCAGCTAACAAGGTCATCCTTGCACCAATAAAACTCTCTGCTAGAACTCCTTTGATTGAAGATGTTGTTGTTCCTGATACTGTCTCTCCTACCGCTGCTGACAAAGGTAAGGGAATCCAAGATGAGCCCGTCAGGACGAGGGCTCAACCCTTGGTAATCCCGGAAACCTCCAAGAAGGAAATGGATGAGATCTTGAGGATAATCAAAAGAAGTGACTACGATGTGGTAGAACAGTTGGGGCAAACCCCCTCAAAGATCTCCATGCTGGCACTACTACTTTGCTCAGAAGCGCACGCTAAAGCCCTGATAAAATTCCTGAAGGCAGCTCATGTGCCCCAGGAAACCTCTGCAGATCAATTTCAGAATTGTATGGCTAGCCTGACTGCGGACAATGGATTAGGTTTTTCTGATGCTGACCTAACTCCTAAAGGTAGGAATCACAATGATGCTTTGCACATTTCAGTCGAGTGTCGAGGAACTACTCTCGCACATGTCTTTGTTGATACTGGTTCGTCGTTGAATGTATTGCCTAAAAAGGCCTTGGACCGACTAGATTGTGAAGGGTTGGAATTGAAGCCGAGTGATATTGTTGTCAGAGCTTTCGATGGTTCGAAGAGAATGGTCCATGGAGAGGTTGAAATTCCCATCAAGATAGGCACTGAGGTGTTTAAATCCACTTTCTATGTGATGGACATCCGTCCGTCATACTCTTGCTTGCTGGGTAGGCCTTGGATACACCATGCTGGGGCAGTCACCTCCTCCTTACATCAGATGTTGAAGTATCCTGTTAAGGGAAAGATCATTACCGTCCATGGCGAAGAGGAGTACATGATCAGTCACTTAAACTCATTCCGTTACGTGGAGGTAGAGGGGGAGTTCATTGAAACGCCTTTTCAGCATTTTGAAGAAGTCCTTCCTGAAATAGCAGTAGCAAAGTTGGCAGCTGAGACACCGAGACAGATGGCCAGGATGGCATCTCTAGAGGACGCAAGGGCCGCAATAAAGGAAGGGAAGAATTCAGCATGGGGGCAGTTACCTAATATTCCGCATAAGACAGACAAATTTGGATTAGGGTTCACAGCCGCTGGCCAGAAAGCTATGCGCCGTGCGAAGATTGAAAGAGCGCCAGTCAAAATTTCTCCCTACGGAATCAATGCTTTGGAGGACGAAGACAAGGAGAGCAACATTGAAGAGTGGATTTACCTAACTGTTAAGGGAGGATTGAGCAACTGGGAGGCAAAAGACTTTGTCCCCATCACTTTTATTCATAAGTAATTTATCTGTTAAACATTTCTTATTTGGTCTGTAATATTTACTTTCAAACAATCCGTACACTATCTTTTCACCTCATGCCTTGCCCGGGGCATGTAGGTCCACTTGTAAGGGTTTGGTTATTTTTCATATCCATATGCCATGTTTAATGATTCATTGGACGTTTTTCATTTGATAAACTGCTTGTGTTCATTTTCTTTCCTTTTGCATTTTTTATTTAAGGATGGCTATCCCTTACACACACCCACACTCACCAATGCAGGTACCCATCCACTCCGGATTCCATGGGTGACTATTCTGCTATATCTTTCAATAACTCTGAGGATCTGGTCAATCTAGCCGAGTATGAAGATGACGAAGGATGTGAAGTACCAGGGGAACTAGCCAGACTTTTACAGCAAGAGGAAAGGGCCATTCTACCGCACGAAGAGTCATTGGAAACTGTCAACTTAGGTACCGAGGAAGACCGGAGGGAGGTGCAAGTGGGTGCCAATTTGAAACCGAATGTCAAGGAAAGCCTGATACAGTTGTTGAATGAGTATGTTGAAATTTTCGCTTGGTCTTATGAAGACATGCCGGGTTTAGACACAGACATCGTGGTTCATCGTCTCCCCACAAGAGAAGACTGTCCACCGATCAAGCAAAAAGTTCGCCGAATGAGGCCCGACATGTCCGAAAAGATCAAAGCAGAAGTAATGAAGCAATTCGATGCTGGCTTTCTGGCTGTTACGTCCTATCCTCAATGGGTCGCTAACATTGTGCCAGTACCTAAGAAAGATGGCAAAGTCAGGATGTGTGTGGACTACCGGGATTTGAATAGGGCCAGCCCTAAAGATGATTTCCCGCTACCTCATATTGACATCTTGATCGACAACACAGCTCAGCATAAAGTGTTTTCCTTCATGGATGGATTCTCGGGCTACAATCAAATCAAAATGGCCCCCGAGGACATGGAGAAAACTACTTTTGTCACACAATGGGGCACTTTCTGCTACAAAGTGATGCCGTTCGGGCTGAAGAACGCAGGGGCAACTTATCAACGCGCCATGGTAGCTTTATTTCATGATATGATACATCATGAGATTGAAGTTTACGTAGATGATATGATAGCTCGGTCACAAATAGAGGAAGAGCACCTTGAACATCTGGAGAAGCTGTTTGCCAGGTTAAAAGAATACAAGCTCAGGCTGAATCCAAGTAAATGCATTTTTGGGGTTAGGTCTGGTAAACTCCTGGGATTCATTGTAAGCAACAAAGGCATTGAAGTCGATCCGGCAAAAGTAAAAGCAATACAAGAGATGCCTGCTCCCCGTACTGAAAAGGAGGTTAGAGGATTCTTGGGGCGCTTAAACTATATCGCCAGATTCATCTCGCATCTGACTTCTACCTGTGAGCCAATTTTCAAACTCTTGAAAAAAGATCAGGTAGTCGAGTGGAACGACGATTGTCAAGCTGCTTTTGATAGAATCAAGGAGTATTTGCTAGAACCTCCTATTCTGATGCCACCCGTCGAAGGAAGACCATTGATCATGTATTTGACCGTCTTGGATAACTCAATGGGGTGTGTTTTGAGCCAGCATGACGAGTCTGGTCGAAAAGAGCATGCTATTTATTACCTTAGCAAAAAGTTTACCGACTGTGAGACTCGCTACTCACTGCTCGAGAAAACTTGCTGCGCTTTGGTATGGGCTGCTCGCCGACTAAGACAGTATATGTTGACTCATACTACCTTGTTGATTTCCAAAATGGATCCTATCAAGTATATCTTCGAAAAGCCCGCTTTATCTGGAAGGATAGCTAGATGGCAAATGATCTTAACTGAGTATGACATCCAGTACACCACCCAAAAAGCTATAAAAGGGAGTGTACTAGCTGACCATCTGGCTCATCAAGCTATCGAATACTATCAACCCATGAGATTTGATTTCCCGGACGAGGACATCATGAATTTGGACAACATTGAAGGTAGCAGACCGTATGACGGACCCGAAAAGGGATCCCGATGGACCCTGTACTTTGATGGTGCTTCAAATGCACTTGGAAATGGTATTGGCGCAATACTCATTTCTCCGGAAGGTTGTCACACACCTTTCACGGCCCGACTTTGCTTCAGCTGCACAAACAACATGGCTGAATACGAAGCTTGCATCTTTGGTCTCAAGGCTGCTATAGACTTGGGGATCAAATCTTTGATCGTATTTGGGGACTCAGCTTTGGTTATCAGTCAAATCAAAGGAGAGTGGGATACCAAACACCCTAACCTTATTCCATACAAAGAACATGTCCTGACATTGTTGCCGCATTTCGAGCAAATTACCTTCGAGCATTTCCCGCGAGAAGAGAATCAGCTAGCATATGCTCTAGCCACAATGTCCTCCATGTTTAAACTCAACTGGGATAACGAGGCTCCCCAAATCACCATCGAGCGAATGGATGAACCTGCGCATTGTCACGAGATTAATACCGTAGAGGTAGTGGAACAACCCTGGTTCCATGAAATCAAAAGATATCTCGAGACTAGAGATTATCCTGAAGGAGCTTCTGTAAATGACAAGAAGTTCTTAAGGAAATTCGCTGCTAAGTTCTTCCTGAGCAACGACATCCTTTACAAACGAAGCCATGATTGTGTATTACTCCGATGCGTAGACAAAGCTGAAGCAGAGCTGATTATGACTGACATACACAGCGGCACATTTGGCACTCACTTGAGCGGGCATACAATGGCTAAGAAGATCCTAAGGGCAGGCTATTACTGGTCTACCATGGAAGCTGACTGCCATCAACATTCCCGTACTTTCCACAAGTGTCAGGTCTACGCTGACAAAGTTCATATCCCTCCGGTCCCTCTCAACGTCCTGACTGCTCCTTGGCCCTTTGCAATGTGGGGCATTGATATGATTGGAGAGATCAAACCCACGGCTTCCAACGGACATCGTTTCATCCTGGTTGCCATTGACTACTTCACTAAATGGGTCGAAGCGGCTTCCTTCGCCTCTGTCACTAAAAATGTGGTTGCCCGCTTTATCAAGCAAAATCTCATATGTCGGTATGGTGTTCCAGACAGGATCATCACAGACAACGGTACAAATCTGAATAACACAATGATCACTGCTTTGTGCGAACAGTTCAAGATTTATCATCATAATTCATCTCCCTATCGGCCGAAGATGAACGGTGCTGTTGAAGCTGCGAACAAGAACATTAAGAAGATCATTCAGAAAATGACAGTTACTTACAAAGACTGGCATGAGATGTTACCGTTTGCTCTACATGGATATCGTACGACGACACGTACTTCAACTGGGGCAACCCCATTTTCTTTGGTTTATGGCATGGAAGCTGTTTTGCCTATGGAAGTCCAGATCCCTTCTCTAAGGATTATGAAGGATGCAGGTTTGAATGAAGATGATTGGATGCAGACCCGACTTGATCAACTCAATCTGATCGACGAAAAGCGACTTGCTGCTATATGCCATGGTCAGACGTATCAAAAGCGGATGATCAAGGCCTTCAATAAGAAAGTCAGACGCCAAGTGTATCAAGTCGGAGATCTCGTAATCAAGCGGATTATCTTACCGCAAAGTGATCCCAGGGGCAAATGGACTCCTACATATGAAGGACCATTTGTGATCAAGAGCATATTTTCTGGTGGTGCAATGATTCTGACCACCATGGACGGCAACGATTTGCCGCACCCTGCGAACGCAGACATAGTCAAAAGATACTACGCATAAAATAACCCGACAAGTCGAAAACCCGAAAGGGCGGCTTGGGCAAAAATGGGCATCCCGGTGGATCGAAAACCCGAAAGGGCGGTTCAGGCAAAAATTAGGGATAAAAACAAAACAAATCTGTACACCCGGCAAGTCGAAAACCCGAAAGGGCAGCTTGGGCAAAAAGGGGTTTCCCGGTGGATCGAAAACCCGAAAGGGCGATTCAGGCAAAAGTTAGGGAATTAAAGCGTATGACTATGTCTCGTCGGATCACTTCAAGGACAATCTCTTCATCAACCGGTTCCAGGCTTCTGATCAATCCAGTCATCGTCAAGCGAAGCAGTGAATGAACAGATATTCAGAGTGGTGGAAGCTATAGCGGAATGGAATCCCATGGAATTATTTCACATAACCATCTTTATTTTGTATAAATCTTTCAATATTTACGATAAAATCCTCTTACTAGGATGATTGTTTCCTTTGTACAAATATACTCATAGAAAATCAATACAAATACTTTTCCCAGAAATTTGTGTCATTTCCTTTTCTTTTCTCTTGCACTATTTGTTTTATTTTGAGAAACGTCCAATGTTTTGTTAAATAGGCATATGCATTTGAAACAGAATCATTTCCTTATGAACCAAGAAAGAGGATTACTGATAGGTCGAAGGTACAGTTGGATAACCCGATACCCTTTTAAAGGAAACCCCCGGGAGATTTGGAATCCATATCCCTAGCAAGTCTTGAAGCTTATCCCCTGCAGAGTACGGACGTCTCTCCCGAGTTCTATTCAAAGTTATTCCTCCCAGGGACTTATAACTGGGTTATCCTCAGCTAACAACCACGGAAGATCGCACTCGCCAAAATTCTTCCTATCCCCGGCGGAGTTCATCAAAATTCCTCAGCAGTAACTTATCTTTGCAATTCCCCAGCCAGGAGGTCCTCAGGAATTCAATTCCCCTCAAAGTTTAAGTTTCAGAATCCCCAGCGAAGCCAGACTAATAAACCTTCTCCCCACAAGAGTTTTAGGAGAACAAATCTTAAGTCCCCAGTGAAGTCGCCAGAGATGCTTCCCGCCAAACTGAAGATTCTCAGTCTTGCATCCCCAGCATGAGTCTACTAGATTGGTACTCCCCGGTAGAAGTCATCAGGAATTCCCCAGAGGCTTGGTATACAACCCTATTTCCTTATTCCCCAGTAACAGCCAAGGAATTATTCTTCCCGGCAGCAGTCAGGATGCTTTTATCTTCAGTCATCCCCAGCAAGACAGCTCATCAGCTTACATGCGCATTCATTACATTCATATCATAAACATTGATATAACATATATTGCATCATACATTTCATGCAACATAATTTTGTGTTTAGCTATCATTTTTGTCCTTTTCAGGATAAGAACAAAGAGCTATCATTAACAGTTTCAGATGCAGTTTTACACGGACTCATCATCAGGCAACCCTACACCGGTTCCTCCTCAAATTTCAAGATTTCTGAAAACAGTTTACGGGTTCTCCAAGTAACGGATGTTAACCTATCGCTTGTTCAGTTTCTTCTCCAGACTTCTGAAAACAGTCTATAGATTCTTCCCAACAACGAATGTTAATCTATCACTTGTTCAGATGCAACTTTTGAAAACAGTTTACGGACGCTTCCCAACAACGGATGCTGCTCTATGGCTTATTCAACTTCAAGATTTCTGAAAACAGTTCACGGGTTCTCCAAGTAACGGATGTTAACCTATCGCTTGTTCAGTTTCTTCTCCAGACTTCTGAAAACAGTCTATAGATTCTTCCCAACAACGGATGTTAATCTATCACTTGTTCAGACGCAACTTTTGAAAACAGTTTACGGACGCTTCCCAACAACGGATGCTGCTCTATGGCTTATCCAACTTCAAGATTTCTGAAAAGAGTTCACGGGTTCTCCAAGTAACGGATGTTAACCTATCGCTTGTTCAGACTCTTCTCAAACTTCTGAAAACAGTTTACGGATTCCTCCCAACAACGGATGTCAATCTATTGCTTATTCAGACCCCCAGTTCAGAAATGGTCCAAAGCATGGACGCCTTACTGATACTCATTCCAGATGGCATCTCTAAGCCCATCCCCGACAAGTTTCTGTCACTCTTCCAGATGGCATCATTAAGCCCATCTCCGAATGGCATCTCTAAGCCCATCTCCAAATGGCATCTCTAAGCCCATTCCCGCATCCATTGCTTCGACGAGTGCAAATTTCCGGGCACTCTAGTGTCCAATCTCCTTTTACCCTTGAGTCACGAAAGGAAAACTTGCCAATCTAACTCTTCGGATTCAAGAAGATTGAACAGGGGCAACTGTTGTACCCCAAAATTTGCCCTCCCATTTCTCATTGATTTCTCACCACAAAGCCCTTGGAGATCAAGATCCAGTTAGGGTTTCATCTGCTCAAGACCTCTCCTTGCACTGTTGACCCAAATTAGGGTTTGTGTTTGCACAAAGATGTTTTGACCTAAAATGCCTAAGATGACTTTCATGCTTCCTATTGGACTCCCAAGTTTATCCATACCAAGTTTCAGGTCTTGATTCCAAGTTTTGCCTAGTCAATTGGACAGTTAACCTAGAAATCAGCTGTATTGGGGAAAAAGTCAACTGTGGCCAATTGACAGTCAAACCTCATGAAAATTGACCCCCATCAACATTATAAACTCCTATGAACCATTTGGTCAAGTTTGGATCACAATTCCACAAGAAATTTGATCAGATCACCAAAAGGGCAAAATGGTCATTTTTAGGTTTTTGACTGCACAAAGGCAATTTTTGACTGTTTGACCCAACCAATGGCAAACCAAGCTCACATATGGACTCAAGGACCCCATGGAATTATCTTGACATGCTCAACAAACTCAAAAGATCCCAAGTACACAAGATTGACAGTTGAATTTCCCAATCAATTGATCAATTTTGACTGTATACTGAAAAGTCAAACTTTGACTTTTTGGTCAAAATCAAGAGTCAAGATTCATTTTTCATCAAAACATGCCAAATCATGAAACTTGTTCACCAAGAAATCACAAAATGCAAATTAGGGTTAGAAATGAGATTTTTTCATAACTTAGAATTTTTCTAAGTTATGAAAAACCCTAATTTTTTCCCAACTTTGCCCCACTTTCTCACCAAGATCCATTTGGATTCAAACAAAAGTCAAAACATGAAAGTTGTAGCTTGTTGCATAATCTACAACTTTGATTCACAAAGTTTTCCCAAATGAGGCTTGTATCTCAAGTTACAAATTTTTGAATAAGGGCACTAAACCATTCTTAACTTAGTGAAATTTTAACCTATTTTGACAAGGTTTTCTACCCAACTTCAAGGCCATTTTCCATACACTTCCACTTGGAATTTCAATTTTCATTTCAAAGATGGATTGTAGTACACATTCCAAGCTTTCCAAAATGTCCAAGAACTTCTCAAACAACCTCATGGTTAGGGAGAATCGAATTTCACAATATAGCAAAAACTCACTTTTGATTAGGCCAAGTTACATGTTCATAACACTATGCATTTTCAAAACTCAGCATGCCACTTGATTACAGGCCTTTTATCTCAATTACACTCATAAATTTAATGCCAATCCTTTGTGCCAAGACCATGTTTTGTATGTTCAAGCATTGCCTAAAGGATTAATCCCAAAATAGATAAAGCATTTCTTCCATTTTTGCAAAAGGTAGCTTTATGTCCAATTGAAAATCCAAGAAGTACAGTTAAGATCTCTTTGGCACAAGTTTAGGGATTAATCACACTGATCAAGACTGAGTTATGCAGCATGTTATGGGGGCCTCTAGCTGCCTAAACACCAACTTGACCTTTTTTGCTTAAGTGCTAAGAAACATTGCATTGTTCAACACAGCTCTCATATCAGCTTGCAAACACTTAAGTAAACTGGTGAAACACATCCAGGACATCAAGACCAAGCTAGTGCACGACCCTAACATCCCTCATACACCTCAAATCCCAGAATCACCTTCAAACTGCAAGAACAGGGCAAGGCCTGCAGTTTGAGTGCCATCTCTCATTCCTCTCAAGCTTTCTTGCCCAAACCAGTTCACACACATTCCCTAGCATCAGTGCAAGCTAACCATGACCTGAAACACGATCTGTAATCCCTCTAACAAGTTCCACCATTTTCACTTTTTCATTTTGCAGTTGAAGTGCTCTAGCACGATTCAAAAGCTTTCAAGACAAAGTAAAGCTTGGAATAGCATCCCTGGACCTCAAGGAAACTATCCCAATCATCACCTGGCATTGAAAGCTTCTCCATTGCCAGATAGAACTTCAACTGAACAGGTAAGTTTTTGAATTCGTATCTCTCTTATTAGGCATTGTTAGCTTTAGGTTTGTGAAGAGAATATGTCACAATCATTGCCCTGAACATGCCCATATAATTAGATTTCATTTATATTATGTATGCTTAGAGAATTTGATGTCTGAACTTTGAACAAAAATTAGGTTAAGAATTGGGAGAGAAGAAATTCTCTCTCATTTCTGAGAGTTAAGACATGTTGTTTATATGTGTGAATTCGTGAGAAGATGCTTAACAGTTTTGATGTTGGAAGTTTTTGCTAAAACTCAAGGAATCAGGACCTTGCAATGGAAGAAAGTGGCGCGTGTTTTGTTCAAACAGAAGGCTGGAGGTTGAAGAAAGGTCTTCATGGGCTGGGCTTATGTTGACTTTTCTTTTTGCACCATATAATTGCTTCTGAACCCCCTGAGCCCATTTGGTTTATTTTTAATGTTTTTTGACTTTTTCTTTTTTTAATTGACTCATTTATTTTTTCTCATGATATTGAAAATATAAAAATATTTTTTCTCACCATTTTTGAATTTATTAGGTATTTATTTGATTTTTCTTTTAGTTTGTACATAAATAATTAAATACATATACTTTTTATTTAAAATAGTGCAAATATATATATATTTTATGCATTTTTATTTTGTTCTACTTTCTGAAAATATTTTATAGAAAAAATACTTTTTTTTATTAAAATATTAAATATTATTAATTAATATATATAATACATATTTTTGTAAATAATATAAATATATATATATATATATATATATATATATATATATATATATATATATATATATATATATATATATATATATATATATATATTAGTACACTTAGAATAAAATACCAAAAATATACATATTTTATTTTATTAATATTTAACATTAAAAATACATTTTTCACAATTAGACTTTATTTTTATTTTATTCTTGTATGTAAATAATAAACATTGTATAATATTAAATAAATAATACATTTTATTTTGTAAACTAGGGTTTTGCCCTAAATATGAAAATACTTCAAAAATAATACCTTTTTATTTCTCTTTTTATTTTTTTTTACATAAATAATACTTTTTTTCATACACATAAAATTTTTTTTTACATTTTGCATATTTATTTCATTTCCATTTAATTATGCAATTATTTGTCTTGTAAATATTCAAAGAAAATGATGTAATAGCTAGGTTTAATTTCTTGTCTAAATAACCCCCATTTGAACATTTGTACCCCCTCCCCATATTATTATGTTGTAATAGTGTAGGAATTTTATTTTTCGCACTTTAACGCTTTTTAAATATGCCATGCTAGAATTAGGGTTTGTATGCGAACAAAAAGAACAAAAATAGTTTTGACCTAATACAAGACAAAAAAGCATGAAAATGGACAACACATTTCACACTTGCACCCCTAGGGTATTCCACTTTGTTGCCTTCAAATAAATGGGCCATATTGTATGTTAGGTTTCTTTGGGCAAAAACAAAGCAAACAATTCAAATGATCATAGTCCCTCGATGACGCTTTCGGAAAGTTTCCTAAAATGATCAAGTCCCTTTCAAGGAAAAATTGCCCAAAGATACTTAACACCATTGCAACTATGGTCTAAACGATGACCCGCGCCCGTCCCTTTCACCTCCTAAGACAAGATTGTCCACCAAATGCAATGGTGGAACAAAATTGTCAAAAGGTTTAAAACATAACAAAAATCTTTGAGAAAACTTTAGGGCAGATAACTCTTAAGTACTTGTCAATTTGCAAAGAAAACACTTGCCTAATTTCAAACCACACTTCACAAACATTTTCAAAACAAACTTTCAAAAAACCCTTTGAACATCTTTTCAAAAAGACAAACACCTTTTGTAAAACATTCGAGTAAAGAATTGTTACAAGGGTAGCCTATACAAGGCATCTTTCTAAAAACATTTTCAAAACCACACACAAAGCACCATTTCAAACAATTGAAAACCAAGGCAAGTTGATCTAAGCAAGTACCTAAGAGCCCATGGATAACCATGGATAGAAAGGGTGCTAATACCTTCCCTTTCTATAATCTACTCCCCGAACCCAAGAAAAATCTCAAAGGTTTTTTGCTGTGCTTTTTAAACCTTTCCTTAGGATAAAATAAAAAGTCGGTGGCGACTCTTGCTCAACCGAAACATTTGCAAAAACAAACGCAAAACCATAGTCAGTTCTCCCACCATATCACAATGGTACATGGGAAGGTAGACATTCCCATAAAAGTTGGAACACAAACATTTGATTCAACATTTTACGTAATGGATATCCGTCCCTCATATTCTTGCTTGCTAGGCCGACCATGGATTCACAATGCTGGCGCTGTCACTTCTACGTTGCACCAAATGCTGAAATATCCAATTCAAGGGAAGATTATCACCGTTCATGGAGAAGAAAAGTATATGATCAGCCATCTCAATTCCTTCAGATATGTGGAATTAGATGGTGAATTTATTGAAACTCCATTCCAACACTTTGAAGAGGTCCCGCAAGATGTGGCAGTAACCAAGGCTGTTCCCAAGATTAAAAGGCCTCCACTCCGGATGTCATCTCTAAAGGATGCCAAAGCAGTGGTAGAAGAAGGCAGGTGCACTATCTGGGGACAACTCCCGGATATCCCGTATAAGTCTGACAAGTTTGGCCTGGGTTTCACTTCAAGTGCTCAGAAGGCTGTATGCCGCGCTCCCGCCGGAGGACCACCCCTGAAGATCAGCGACTGTGAGGTCAACACCGTAGAAGGAGATGAAGATAGCTATGACTTGGAGGATTGGATATTCCCTACTGTCAGTGGAGGGCTCAACAACTGGGAGGCTAGAGATTTTGTCCCGATCACTTTTATCCCACAGTAATTTGTCTTTACATTTTGTTGGATCTGTAATATTAAAAAAATTCGCACTCTTAAAACCTTGTGTCTTACCCGAGGCACAATTGTCCATTTGTAAGGGTTATCATCTCATTTTCATATGATATCAATGAATCATGGACGTTTTCGCATACAAACTTTTGTGCTCATTTTTTTTCTTCTTACATTTTTATTTCTTTCAAGGATAGCTATACCCTTACACACACTCACACTCACAATGCAGGTATACATCCATTCCGGATCCCATGGGTAACAATACTGCTATGGCCTTTTGTGACTCTGAGAATCTAATCTACCAAGCCAAAGACGAAGGTGAAGAAGATTATGAAGTACCAGGAGAACTTACCAGACTACTACAACAAGAAGAGAGAACCATTCAACCTCACAAGGAACCCGTGGATACAATCAACCTAGGTACCAAAGAAGACAAAAAAGAGGTCAAGGTGGGCGCCAATTATGTCGAAGTCTTTGCCTGGTCGTATGAAGACATGCAAGGACTTGATGCAGATATTGTGGTACATCGTCTTCCTGCAAGAGAGGATTGTCCGCCCGTAAAGCAAAAGGTTCACCGCATGAGGCCTGATATGTCAGAAAAGATTAAAGCAGAAGTCATGAAGGAATTCAATGCTGGATTCTTGGCTGTCACCTCTTATCCCCAATGGGTTGCCAATGTTGTTCCCGTGCCCAAAAAGGACGGTAAAGTGCGAATGTGTGTGGACTACAAAGATTTGAATAGGGCAAGCCCTAAGGATGATTTTCCACTCCCTCGCATTGATATTCTAGTTGAAAATACGGCACACCACAAAGTGTTTTCCTTCATGGACGGATTCTCAGGTTACAACCAAATTAAAATGGCGCCTGAGGACATGGAGAAAACAACCTTTGTCACGCAGTGGGGCATTTTCTGTTATAAGGTGATGCCATTCGGACTGAAGAATGCTGTGGCAACCTATCAACGTGCCATGGTAGCTTTATTTCATGACATGATACATCACGAAATAGAGGTCTATGTGGACGACATGATAGCCAGATCTCAAACAGAAGAAGAGCATCTTGATCACTTACAAAAACTGTTTGAGAGACTGAAGAAGTATAAACTGAGGTTGAATCCAAACAAGTACACATTTGGGGTACGGTCTGATAAACTCCTAGGCTTTATCGTCAGCAACAAAGTTATTGAAGTAGATCCTGCCAAGGTAAAAGCAATACAAGAGATGCATACTCCTCGTACTGAGAAGGAAGTCAGAGGGTTCTTGGGAAGTTTGAACTACATTGCCAGATTCATCTCTCACCTGACAGCTACTTGTGAACCAATCTTAAAGTTGTTGAAGAAAGATCAGGTAGTCAAATGGAATGACGAGTGCCAAGTTGCTTTTGAAAAAATCAAAGAATACTTACAAGAGCCTCCTATGTTGATGCCACCAATCGAGGGAAGACCATTGATCATGTATCTGACTGTTTTAGAAAACTCAATGGGGTGTGTATTGGGGCAGCATGACGAGTTTGGCCGAAAAGAGCATGCTATTTACTACCTGAGCAAAAAGTTTACCGACTGTGAAACCATATATTCATTGCTCGAGAAAACTTGCTGCGCTCTAGCATGGGCTGCTCGCCGGCTAAGACAGTATATGCTGACTCACACTACCTTGTTGATATCTTAAATGGATTCGATAAAATACATCTTCGAGAAGCCTTCTCTTTCTGGGAGAATAGCGAGATGGAAGATGATCTTAACAGAGTACGACATACAATATACTACCCAGAAATCTATAAAAGGCAGTGTACTAGCTGATCACCTTGCTCACCAAGCTGTAGAAGACTACCAGTCCATGAAGTTCGAATTTCTGGATGAAGACATCATGACGTTAGACAACTGTAAAGAATTTAGGCCATATGACAGACCTGAACAAGGATCCCGATGGACCATGTTCTTTGATGGGGCATCCAATGCACTGGGAAATGGTATTGGTGTTGTACTCATATCTCTGAAAGGGTGTCATACTCCCTTTACCGCAAGACTCTGCTTCAATTGTACAAACAACATGGCGGAATACGAAGCATGCATCTTTGGTCTCAGAGCTGCCATAGACTTGGAGATCAAATCCTTAAATGTATTCGGAGACTCAACTTTGGTCATCAGTCAGATCAAAGGGGAATTGGATACCAAACACCCAAACCTTATCCCTTACAAAGAACATGTTTTGACGTTGCTACCACATTTTGAGAAGATTACCTTGGAGCATTTCCCGCGAGAAGAAAATCAGCTAGCAGACGCTCTAGCCACAATGTCATCTATGTTTAAACTTAATTGGGATAACGAGGCTCCCCAGACCACCATCGAACGAATGGAGGAACCAGCGCACTGTCACAAGATTAATACTGAAGAAGTAGTGGACCGGCCTTGGTTTCATGAAGTCAAGAAGTATCTCGAGGCTCAAGAATATCCAGAAGGATCTTCAATCAATGATAAGAAGTTCTTAAGGAGATTCTCTTCTAAATTTTTCCTTAGTAATGACATCCTGTATAAACGCAATCATGACTATGTGTTACTTCGGTGTGTAGATAAGGTTGAAGCTGAAAGGATCATGGCTGAATTGCATGAAGGCACTTTTGGCACCCATTCCAGTGGCATACGATGGCAAATAAAATCCTACGGGAAGGCTATTACTGGTCTACCATGGAACCAGATTGCTATCAACACTCTCAAACCTGCCATAAATGCCAGATTTATGCTGACAAGGTGCACGTACCGCCGGTTCCTCTGAATGTCTTGACGGATCCTTGGCCCTTTGCTATGTGGGGAATTGATATGATTTGGGAAATCAAGCCGACGACCTCCAATGGACACCGCTTCATCTTAGTGGCCATTGATTATTTTACAAAGTGGGTGGAGGCAGCTTCCTTCGCTTTCGTTACCAAGAATGTTGTTGCCCATTTCATCAAGCAAAATCTCATTTTCCGGTACGGTATCCCGGAAAGGATCATCGCTGACAATGGTATAAATCTCAACAACACTATGATCACCTCCTTGTGCGAGCAATTCAAGGTCCAGCATCACAATTCTTCCCCTTACCGGCCAAAGATGAATGGTGCTGTCGAAGCTGCAAATAAAAACATTAAAAAGATCATACAAAAAATGACAGTCACATACAAAGACTGGCATGAGATGTTACCATTCGCTCTCCACGGGTATCGTACCACAACTCGCACATCAACTGGGGCAACACCCTATTCTCTGGTTTACAGCATGGAAGCCGTCTTGCCTATTGAGGTTCAGATCCCCTCTCTAAGAATTATAAAGGATGCAGGGATGAACGAAAATGATTGGACCCATACTCGACTTGATCAATTGAACTTGATTGATGAGAAGATCCTTACTTCTGTTTGCCATGGTCAAATGTATCAAAAATGGATGATCAAGGCTTTCAACAATAAGGTCAGACGCCAAGTGTATCAAGTTGGAGATCTGGTGATCAAACGCATCATACTGCCACAAGGTGATCCTAGGGGCAAATGGACTCCTACCTATGAAGGACCATTTATAATCAAAAACATTTTCTCTGGTGGGGCAATGATCTTAACCACTATGGATGGTGACGACCTGCCGCATCCTGCAAATACGAACATAGTCAAAAGATACTACGCATAAGAGACCCGCTAGGTTGACATACCTGAGAAAAACAAGGGCATCCCGACGAACCAAAAAGGTTCGGGCAAAAATTATGGATAAACAAAAAAATCTGTACACCCGGCAAGTTGAAAACTCGAAAGGGCGACTTGGGCAAAAAAGGGTTTCCCGGTGGACTGAAAACCCGAAAGGACGGTCCAGGCAAAAGTTAGGGAATATAAAGCGTATGACTATGTCCTGTTGGGTCACCTTACAGACAACCTTTGGCTTCAATTGACAAACTCAGAGGTTCTGATCAATTTAATCATCTTCGGACGAGGCAACAAATAGGCAAAATGGGAATCCCATGGGATTATTACACATAACTATCTTTTCTTTGTATCCGAATTTTTATTTTTTTTACGACAACATTCTCTTACTAGAATGCTTGTCTCATTGTACAAATACTTACTCAAAGTCAATGCAAATATATTCCTTTGAAAGTGCAAAACTATCAGTTTTTCTTTACTCTTGTGTTTTGTTTACAAAAACGTCCAATGATTCATTGTTGAACATATGCATTTGAACATAATTACTGTTTACAAATAAACAAAATAAAAGACAATTACTAATGGATTTAAGAGGTAGGGAAATCTCTCTAAGCTATTTCCGTAAATCCCCCACAGTTTGCAGTTTAATTCCCAGCGGAATGAGCTTCCAATTATCAATCCCTGGTAGAAGTCGTTCATTTTCTCAGGATTTCGCAACAGGATTTTATAAGAAGTACATGGCATTTCCTTTACAACAGAGTTTGTTTCTCTAAGCAGAAATTCATCAACACTTAGACTTCAAAACATAAAGGCTTATACTCCATATCTTCAGCAGCAGTCAGGGATTTATTTTCCCCAATCCAATAGCAGTGCAACAAACTAGCTCACATACGCATACATTGTATCCATATATCATAAACATTGATAACACGAAAGCATTATATCATATATTTCATACAAAATGACTTTGCATTTTAGCTAACATCTTACCCTTTTCAGGATAAAGTTAACAACTACCATTAACAATGTTCAAAGTTTTCAGATACAGTTCAGATATGCTCCAGACACGGACGCCATTCTGATACTCATTCAGATTCAACTCTCAGATACAGTTCAAATACACTCCAGATACGAACGCCATTCTGATACTCATTCAGATTCAACTTTCAGATACAGTTTAAATATGCTCTAGATACGAACGCCATTCTAATACTCATCCAAATCTAAACTCTCAGATACAATTCAGATACGCTCCAGATACGGACACCATTATGATACTCATTCAGATTCAACTTTCAGATACAGTTCAAATACGCTCCAGATACGGACACCATTCTGATACTCATCCAAATCTCAACTCTCTGATACAGTTCAGATACGCTCCAGACACGGATGCCATCCTGGTACTCATTCAGATTCAACTTTCAGATACAGTTCAGATATGCTCCAGACACGGATGCCATCCTGATACTCATTCGGATTCAACTTTTAGATACAGTTCAGATATGCTCCAGACACGGATGCCATTCTGATACTCATTATTACAACTTACAAATTACAAAACCAACAATCACTTTTGTATGGAATCTTTTAAGCCCATCTCCTACAGCTTTCTATCACTTCTCCAAATGGCATCTTTAAGCCCATTCCCTCAACCATCACATCACCGAGTACAAATTTATGGGCACTCTAGTGTCCAATCATCTTCCACCTTCGAGTCACGACTGGAGAAACACGCCAATCTAACTCTTCAGGCTTAAGAAGATTGAACAGGGGCAGCTGTTGTACCCCAAAATTTTCCCTCTCACTTATCAATAATTTTCTCACAAGATCTCATTGGGCTCAAGACTGCACTAGGGTTTGATCAGCTCAAGACACCTCCTTATGCATTGATGACCAAAATTAGGGTTTGAGTTTGCACAAGGATTTTTGAACTATCAATGCTTCATATGAATTTCATGGATCATTACGGACCCCCAAGATTACTCATGTCAAGTTTTAAGCCTTGGATCACACTTTTGATCAGTCAATTGGACAGTTGACCTAAAAATCAGCTGTATTAGGGAAAAAGTCAACCATGGCCAATTTAAAGTCAAAATTCATAATTTTTGATCCACATCGACATTTTAGACTCATATGTATCATTTGATCAAGTTTGGACCATAATTCCTCAAGAAATTTGATCAAATCTCCAAAAGGGCAAACTGGGAAAGGGCCATTTCTGATTTTTGACCTAGCAAATGGTAAATTGGTTTAAGGCATGATCTCAAGAGTCCAATTGCATAATTTTGACCTAATGACATGATTCAAAACATTGCAAATACTTTGGATTGACAAATGAATTTTGTAGTCAACTAATCAAAAGTCAACTGTATATTGAAAAGTCAAACTTTGAATTTTTGGTAAAATTCAAGTGCCAAAGATCACAATTCATCAAAACATGTCAAAATAGGAAACTTATTCATCAAGAAATCAAGAAATCAAGATTTCATTTTGAAAATTCAAAATTTCTAAACTTAGAAATTTTTCTAAGTGTTGAAAATTTCTTATTTTTTCATAACTTTGAGCAATTTTTTCATTATGATACAAGATGATTCAAAGGAAAATTCCAACATGAAAGTTGTATATCTCCATGAAATCTACAACTTTGCTTAACACAAATTCTCCTAAAAGTTCTTGGATCTCAAGTTATAATTTTATGAATACATGCTCATGAACTAAAGAAGACTTAGTGAAATTTTGCCCTAGTTAGGCAGATTTTTGACCTAACTTCATGGAAAATTTTCACATAGTTCCAAGGGTAATCTTCAAAATCAATTCAAAGATGGGTTATATAGAACATTGCAAGATTTCCAAAATGTCCAAGAACTACTTGAGATCATTCTTGAGCAAGGAGAATCGAAGGCAAGAATTTAGGGTTTTCAAACTTGAATTACAAGCCATTTTGTGAAGAACACTTGATCCAATCTTGAAGCATGCTGTACAAATCTTGCTTTTCAGGCTTCAAACTTGCTAATCACTCAATAATTTAATGTTTACACAACTTATAGATCCATTGTCCAAGCATTTGAGCCATTATCCAAGTTGCATTTCCATTTTGGGAAGAAAGTCACCACTTCCATTTTGGAAAAGTGACTTTAATCATAATGTCAACTCTTCTTGAGCCCATACATTGTTGTTTCTGACTCAAAAATATTTAAAATCAAGAAGCAACATACCTACAGTCGGCTAACCACCCTACAAATCCTTGTACTTCACATTGAAACCATGTTTGTCAACTTTGCTTCAAAATCAAGTAACCAAGCCATAACATGTGATTTCAATTTCTGAGTTGTTTCAAGCCTCAAAACCTTTTGCTTATAAGTACATACACTATTTTCAAGCTAACACACGAGCTTGAAGATCCTAAAAAACTCTCCAAAACACCATTGCTGCACAAAATTGCCCAACTTGACAGTTTTGAGCAAAAACTCATGATCTTCATTTCCACTCGTGCATTTTGAAAACCAATCATTCAAACACCTTTTATACATCATACCAAAGTAATCCATGCCCCTATTTCAAGACTGTAACTCCTCCATCACTATCCACCATTTTCAAAAAATCATGCTTGCAGGTTGACTTGAGTAGAGAGATTCAGGGACTTTCAAGGCAAAGTAGGAGTTGGAATACACTCAAGGAAGTCCAGGAAAGCTAAACAGATCCTCAGGCCATCTCAAAAGTTGCTCAAACTCCATTTACGACTCCAGCTGCAAGAGGTAAGTTTTCAAACATCCATCTCTTCATACAAGCATCATTTGTTTCTGATTTGTGAAGATAAAATGTAGATATCATTGCTCTAAAACTGACCATGTTCATAGTTCCCATTTATATTGACTGTGTATAGAGAATTTTGGATTTGAAATTTCTGAGAAAATTAGGTTTCAATTTAGGGCCAGCAAAATTAATCTTCATCTTTGACTTTTAGCTTAATTAAGTTATATGGTTGGATTCGTGAGGAAAAATAGCACAACTTTCATGTTTTCATTTTCCATTTTTGTTGAGAAATAAATGAGATACAGGTGGTCAGGCTGGCTGAAGGTTGAAGACGAAGTACAAGCCATGGAAACGTTTTACCTTATGTATTTATTCTTTCATTTAAGTTAACGGATGTACAGCCACCCCAGTGGTAAGGCAATGCGCGTTATTGATAGAGGTCATGGGTTCGAACCTCAGCGCTGCCTTTTGCAAATGTTTTTACATTTTCTGTCTTTTTTTGGTTTCTTCCAGCGCATGGGCCTCCCCCATCCTGGGCCTGACTTTTTTCTAACCTTCCCCCCTTGCTTCACATTTGCACCATGGCCCATTTGTATTTATTTGTTTGTTTATTTATTTCATTTTTATTTTTCTTAAATATTTCTTTTCTAAAATACTAAAAATCATAAAAACATACAAAAAAATGATAATTTTATATTTTAACTTTATTTATTTATTTTTTTCTATAAACAAAAAAAATATTTTATTTACTATACTTTATTTATTTTTATTAACTAAATCTTATAGAATTAATTAATAATTCTATTATTTATTTTTCTTCATACCATTTAAAAATATATTATATTTTTAATGCTATAAATATTTTCAAGATAAAAAAATGCTAAAAAAAATATACTTTCCTTAACTTATTTTCTTTTGATTAATTAATAGAATTAGGGTTTCCTTTTAAAATCTTTTTATTAATAAATTCAAGCTTAATTAATTATTTTATTTATTTAAATTAGGTTAAGACAAAAAATATTTGATTATGAAAATCAAACAAAATTCATTTTCTTTACATTTTTCATCCTTATACATTATTCATCATTATACTTTGTAATTCTTGTATAAATTCTATTTGGTTATAATAGATTAATTAGCTTTATATTATTTCAATCCCCATTCATAAATTGTATACCCCCTCTCACAAATGTTGTAATAGCGTAGTAACTTTAAATTTCGCAATTTATCGCTTTTACATAGCTAGTAATTAGGGTTTGTATGGAAAGAATAAAATCAATCAAATAGAAAACCCTAATTCAAGAAAAAAAAACAAGCATGGAAACAACACACTTGCACACAAGCACCCCTAGGGTAAAATCCACTTGGTTGCCTTCAAAATGGCCATATTATGCATGTGAGGTATCTTAGCAAAAACAAACAAATACAAGATCATAGTCCCTCGATGACGCTATCAAAGTTGCCTTACAAATGATCTTAGTCCCTCAAAAAGAATGCTAAGATACCTTGAAACATTGCTAATCATGGTTATATGATGACCCACACCCGTCCAGTTAACATCCAAAGATAGGGTTGCTTACCAAATCAATGGTAAGACAACAATGTCAAAGGAAAAGAAAATGAACAAGAAAGACTTTTGAGTAGGTAGAATGATCCTAATTACTTGCTCAATTTTAAATAAACATCCTTGCTATTTTCAAAACAAAAACCTACAAATTTCAAAACTTCTTACAAAACTTGAAAACATTTTCAAAAGATCAACATCTTTGTATACATTCTTACGAACGAGAATCATTACAAAGATTGCCTAAACAAAGACCTCTTTACAAAATACTTTCAAAAAACACACTAAGCACGATTTCAAACAAAAGCAAGTGATCTAACAAGTAACTAAGAGCCCATGGAAAACCATGGACGAAAAGGGTGCTAATACCTTCCCTTTTCATAATCTACCCCCCGAACTCAAGAAAAAATCTCAAAGGTCTTTCCTGTGCTTTTTCACCTTTCCTTTTGGATAAAAGAAAAGTCAGTGGCGACTCTTGCTAACCGCAACATTTGCGATAAAACGCAAAATCTTCAAGTCAGTTCTCCCACCGTATCAGTAATATCTGAAGGAAGGATGTCGGCTCTGGGAACCTCTAGAACCTTGTTCGGCAGGTGATAAATTTTAGACCATACCTTATGGGTAGTACCTTCGACCTCATACTCGTGACGTTGAACCTATGAAACCTATGTTTGTGATCTTGTGTGTGATTGTTGTATCATGCATTCATGCACCCATGAGCATCTCTTAAAGACATTTTATTTCAAGGGACTTAAAAGTTAAGTCTTTGTGAATATCTCATGTACTTTTTTGACTATGGATTCTGGAAAAAGAAAGACTGGAAAGTACAGTTTCAAAGATCCCAAGATAGATGAGTTGATGAGTCTGATTCCCGAGATTGAGTGTTTTGTAGATTTTCGGAGGAAGTATGGGTCCATCATTTCTCTCATGAAGCTCAGGATGAAGGAGGGTATTCTCTCAACTTTGGTCTAATTCTATGATTCGATGTATCAATGCTTTAATTTCCCTGATTATCAGTTGATGCCTATGTTGGAGGAGTATTCTTATCTACCGGGTTTGCCTATTACCGATCATGTTCCTTTTATTGGTTTGGAGGGGGAGCCAAAATCTCATGAGATTGCTGCTTTGATTCATTTGGGGAAGTCTAAGGTTGAAATCCACATGACTACCAAATTGAGGGATTAGAGGATTACCAGCTCAGTTCTTATTGGAGAAAGCTCGCTACTTTTCTAGGATAAAGAGTACAGTTGCTTTTGAGGCCATCTTTGCCCTACTTGCTTATGGGTTGTTCTTATTTCCCAATGTAGTCAAATTTGTTAATATTAATTCCATCAGGATCTTTATGATAGGGAACCCAGTTCCTACATTGTTGGGTGATGCTTATTAATCTATTCATCTTCAGGATTCTTATCATGGAGGGATGATCATCTGCTTCACGCCTTTGTTGTATCAGTGCTTTACTTCTCATTTGCCTCGGTCTGATGCTTTTTGGGATGTCAGGAAGGAACCTCGTTGGGCTACAAAGATCATGGCACTTACTCATTCAAATATTGTTTGGTCTCATCAGGCTTACCATGATGTAGAGATTGTCGATAGTTGTGGTAGTTTCCCCAATGTACCTCTTCTTGGTACAAAGAGAGGAATTAACTACAACCTTGTTATTGCACAACGACAACTTGGATATCCAATGAGGGATAAGCCAAATAATATTCATTTGAGTAGTTTATTCCTAAAATAGGGAGAAGACCATAAGGAAGCTAGGGAGCAGATTGCAAAGGCCTGGCATCACATTCACAGGAAGAGTAGGAAGGACTTGAGACCTAGAGGGGCTGTTTCTTTGGAGCCTTATCTATAATGGGTACAAGCAAGAGCCATTCAGTTGAAGATGTCGTATTCCAGAGAAGCACCTATGCCTGATATGTTTGTGAAGACCATTCCTCCCATATTGGATGATGTGGAAGAGCTCCATCTTGCTTTAGTCAGGATGCAGTAGGAAAAGGAAGCTTGGAAGAATAAGTGCCAAACTCTAGAGGTTTCCTACCGAGCAGACTTGAAGGAGAAATACGACTTGATTGAGATTCTTGAGAGTCGAGATGTAGAGACGATGGAGAGGAAAGGGGATTTATTTTCTTCTAAACCTCAATTAGGCCCTAGTTGCTTAATTCCTAATTCAGATGATTGGAAAGAGGTCACCACTAGGTATGCGGAAGAAAACCAGAGGTTGAAGGCTCAGATTACCAGAATCACGGGGAAGCGTCAGCGTGTAGAGTGATCTCCATCATCTTTGCTTCTTAGGGTTTTAGACTTTACTTTCATCTTGTACTTGGGATTATTGAAACTTGTAATCCATTTTTGAAGTTATTATAATAAAAAAATTTAGTATTTCAAATGCGTTATTACTTTGATATATGCAAAATTGTCTATAAAACTTTAAGCCCCTTGAAATAATAATAATAACATAAATCATATGCATTGCACATCATGCATCACATTGTACATAATTATTGCATTTTTTTCATATCCAGGTGTCTTACTGAGCTTCTTTATTTTGTTCAGCAAGCTGTCTCACCGGTACAATACTCGAGCTAATTTCAGAAGGAAGATGGATAACCTAGAATAAGAGAATCACGAGCTGCGCGAGGAAGTTTCTGCTCTGAAGGCCGGTATGGCCAATCTCACTACTCTGATGGAATCTTTGGTGGTTGCTCAGAATCAGCCACCGATTGTTCATCCTCAACAAACAATGGTTACTACTAAAGCTCCGATTGTTCCTATTTCTGCCAATCTAGCTGTTGTCCAAAATTGTATGCCTCCGGGATACCCTTAGGGAATGCCAGAGAACTTTATACCAGAAGCTTTTGATCAATATCCTCAGATTGCTCCACTCACTCAGACTACTTCTGCTCCCGCACCTTCTGTGGTGCACGTTACCCGTGATGCTAGAAATGAGATCCACTATTTTGCACCTCCTTCGGTGAATATGGCCCTGTTTGCTAATGATAAAGTGTATCGCCCTATTCCTCCACCAAGTGAAATCTTGGGTTTCTATGATCGAATGGACGATTTTCAAGATCAGTTTGATAAGATGCAGAAAGAGTTAAAGGCCCTCAGAGGGAAAGAGCTATTTGGGCAAAATGTGAATGATATATGTTTGGTGCCAAATGTGGAAATACCTGCATAGTTCAAAGTACCAAAGTTAGAAAAATACAAAGGCAACACTTTCCCTCATGCTCATTTGGTGATGTATGTAAGGAGAATGTCTACTCATATAGATGACCAATGCCTGTTGATTTATTTCTTTCAAGACAGTTTAACCGGTGCAACGTTGAAATGGTACATGCGTTTGGACAATGCCAATATTCATTCTTTTAACGACTTGGGTCAAGCGTTTATTAGACAGTACAAATACAATGTGGATATGGCGCCTGACCATGATCAACTCAGGGCCATGGTCCAAAAGGATAGGGAATCATTTAAAGAATATGCGCAGAGATGGCGTGAGGTAGCCGCCTAAGTGATTCCTCCAATGGAAGAAAAATAAATGACAAAGATTTTTCTAAAGACACTAGGTGCATTCTATTATGAGAGAATGGTGGCGAGTGCACCCAGTGATTTTACTGAAATGGTGGGAATATGCGTCCGTTTGGAAGAAGCTGTAAGAGAAGGTCGTCTGACAAAAAGTGAAGGTTCCAGCAATGTGAAGAAGCCATCATATGGATTTGTTAAGAAGAAAGAGGGAGAGACGAATGCTGTTATTCAAGAGAGAAGGGTTAATTCTTCTAGAAGAAATCATCAGCGCCATCAACAAGTTTCCTTGGTAACTTCAGTTGTAAATGCGGCTCCGACTACAATTGCTTATCAAAGACCAGCCCCTCAAGGAAGTCAAGGGAAAAAATCAAAGGAGATAGAATTTTTTACTCTAACCCTATGATTTATGTAGAGCTACTCCCAACATTGATCCAGAAAAAGTTGGTCCAAACTAGGCCACCTCCTGCTATACCATCCCCTTTACCTTGGTACTACAAGGCAGATCAGACGTGCGCTTTCCATTAGGGTGCACCAGGGCATAATGTAGAAAATTGTTATCCTCTAAAGTCCGAGGTACAGAAAATGATTAGATCTGGCCTTTTGTCCTTCAAAGATGTCAGTCCTAATGTAAAAGATAATCCTCTCCCAAAACATGGAGGAACAAATGTTGTTAATATGGTTGCTGGTTGTCCAGGGGACTTCCGCATTTATAATATTAACTTGGTTAGAGGAGACTTGGTAAAGATGAATGCAGACCTTTACGAGTTTAGTTACTATACTCATGACCATGCTGGTTGTGATATTTGTAGTATTAATATACAAGGTTGCGATAAAATAAAGGCTGATTTGCAGGAGATGATAGATGAGGGCCTCATCCATATAATCAGGCCTAGGGAAAAGTATGAGGAGGAAGTGAACATGGTCTTTGGATGTCCTGGAGAATTCAGGATCTTTGATGTGGAACATATGAATGACGATCTCTTACAATTGCATGCTACTTTCTGCTACATAGCTGGTTAGGTAGAGCACCACTATGGATCTTGCTGGGTTTGTTGCAGGGACTCCCAAGGATGTTCAATTGTGAGAAAAGGTATTAAGTTGTTGTTGGATAATGGAACTATCAAGGTTTCAAGCCAAAGAGATAATTACCACGAGGTTAATGAGATTGAGGTTTGTTTGGCTGAGGAAGAATAAGATGGTCAATATGCTTTCGTGTATGAATTCTTTTCCTATGATGAGGGTATGTTCTCTGACGATGAGTCATTGATGTCAAAGTTTTCTGAAGAAGATGTGAATGTGATTATGCCGTGTTTCAGCGATTCTTCCCCTGTTGAAATTGAATACTGTAGCAAGCCAGTTGTTGCCCCTGTGGTGATTTTCTTGCCAGGGCCCGTTCCTCACAAATTAGACAAAGATGTACCGTACAAGTACAATGCTACAATTTTAGAGGATGGTGTGGAAGTTCCCATCCAGCCTTTATCTATTGTTGGAAATATTGCTGAAACTAGTAGAGTGATCCGAAGCGGTCGTGTGTTTGCACCAGTTGTTTGGGGAAATGATAATGTTGGTAAGAAGGCCTTGGAAAGTATTGAAGGAAAGAAGGCTGTAGGGGAATCTAGTGGTACTACCCTGGAGAAGGATGTAGATGATATTTTGAAGATAATCAAAATGAGAGACTACCAAATTGTGGATCAGTTATTGCAGAATCCTTCAAAAATATCTATCTTAGCATTGTTGATGAATTCTGCTTCCCATAGAGAATCCTTAATGAGGGTGTTGGACCAGGCCTTTGTGGAGTATGACATGCCGTTAGATCAATTTGGCAGTGTGTTAGGTAATATTACATCATGTAATAACCTAAGCTTTTGCGATGATGAATTTCCCGACGAGGGGAGGAATCATAATTTGGCTCTCCACATATCCATGAATTGTAAAAGCAGATTCATTATCAAATGTGCTGATTGATAATGGATCCTCCTTGAATGTGATACCGAGAAGTACACTGATGAAGTTAAAATATCAAGGGGCTCCTATGCATCCAAATGGTATTATTGTCAAATATTTCTATGGCTCCTATGACCAGAATGAGTCTTCGCCCGATTGTATCTGAAACATGCTTTCCAGAATGAAACTTTGGGAAAGGTGTTTGAGTAGCTGCTCGTTATGTAGATAGTCGCTCCATCCTATTTTAGGATTTGTTCTACAAACAGTTTGTTGGTAAACCCGTCCTGTTTCGGGAGTTCATACTATTGGTGATAAAGATAGTCGTCCCGTCCTGTTTCGGGAATTTATCTTTATCTAACCAAAGAGAAAGAAGATAGTTTCCCCATCCTGTTCGGGAGTTAATGTTCAATCTGTTTATGTAGATAGTCTCCCCGTCCTGTTTCGGGAATTGATCTACAATCAGTTTGTACTATTGGTGATAAAGATAGTCGCCCGTCCTATTTCAAGAATTGATCTTTATCTGACCAAAGAGAAAGAAAGTAAGATAGTTTCTCTGTCCTGTTTTGGGAGTTAATCTTTAATAAGTTTATGTAGATAGTCACCCCGTCTTGTTTCGGGAATTAATATTATTCATGTAGTTAGTCGCCCCGTCCAGTTTTGAGAATTGATCTACAATCAATTGTTCACAGATAGTTGCCCTGTCTTGTTTCAGGAATTAATCTGGAACTGTTGAAAATTGTTGATGATATTTGCTGTTGATTGATCTTTCCTGAAAAGGTAAAGAGTTAGCTGTATGTAATGTCGTGATGTATGAAATGTATTGCATGGTGATATTCTCAAAGTAA
Organism: Vicia faba; assembly: GCA_948472305.1. Taxonomy (NCBI): domain Eukaryota; kingdom Viridiplantae; phylum Streptophyta; class Magnoliopsida; order Fabales; family Fabaceae; genus Vicia; species Vicia faba. The sequence goes on along the minus strand of OX451740.1, from coordinate 407,693,888 downwards.
ATGAGATTGTGCTATACGCGTTTCGTGTGCATATGCTATGATGTATGAATGTGAAATGTTGTTGAAATGTTTGTGCAATATCTTTGTATGGGAAAATAAATCCCTGACTATTGTTGGGGATGAAGAATATGTTTATCCTTAATATCTGTTTATAATGTTTCGTTGGGGATTCTTGCTTTCTGTTTGAGGAAACTCCGCTGGGGATGTTGATTTCTGCTTGGTGAATAAAGTTCAGGAACATCGGTTGTTCATTGCTCTACTGGGGAGTTTAATTTTTATATACCCTGTCTAGGGATAAAAGATATGGATAACCTTCCAACTTGTGTAGGGAAGATAATTCTTATATACTTTGACTGGGGATAAAAGAGATGGATAATCTTCCAATTCGCCTAAGGAAGATAATTCTTATATACCCTGACTGGGGATAAAAGAGATGGATAATCTTCCGATTCGTCTGGGGAAGATAAAGTTGACTGATATCTGGTCGGGTTCCAGGTTTTGTAGCAACTTTCTAGGGATAGTGGCAATTTTACCGGGGAGAAGAATTTTGTCGATGATTTGTAGTAGCCTGGGGGATAGACTTGAGCTGAGGAATTTATAGGTTGTTAGGGAAATAAACCTTGTTGGGGAAAAGAATTTGCTAAAGAGAAGAACTCTGCAAGACTTTCTTTTTCAGTTTTGGAGGACCAAGCTCAACTAGGGAAGAGGATTTCCAGGAGATTTTCTGATTGGAACTCTGTAGGGAAATTATGGGAATGTATCCTTATTGGGAATGAATTTTGTGAGGATTATCCTGTGGGGATTTATGGATGACTTGAACCTTATCTAAACTTCTAGAGCCCTCGATAAATGCTTAATTAAGGTGATAAATCTTCTACTGATAGAAAAGTGATGAGATGATGGGACATAGTTGTACGCTTTAATCCCTAACTTTTGCATGGACTGTCTTTTCAGATTTTCAGTCCACCGGGATACCCTTTTTTGCCCAAGCCGCCTTCTCAGGTTTTTGACTTGCCGGATGTACAATCTTTGCATATATATATATATATATATATATATATATATATATATATATATATATATATATATATATATATATATATATATATATATATATATATATATATATATATATATATATATATATATATATATATATATATATATATATATATCCCTAATTTTTGCCCGAACCCTTTTGGTTCGTCGGGATGCCCTTACTTTTTCCTAGGCATGTCAACCTAGCGGGTCTCTATTATGCGTAGTATCTTCTGACTATGTCCGTGTTCATGGGGTGTGGAGAGTTGTCACTATCTATGTTAGTAAGTGTTGTAGTAACTCCATAAAATGTTTGCTTGATCGCACGTGACCTTTCATATGTGGAAGCTCGTTTCCCCCTGGGGTTAGTCTGGTGCAACTAATGTTTTAAGTTGTTTGATCAAATTTTTTATAGTCTTGACCTTCCTTAGTATTTTTCTAAGAAGTGTCATGGAAAGATTCAAAGACATGATACTGACACCATCTGATACTACTGGCACAGATAAGCAATTTGATGATACCGAAGATTTTTGATCAAGTTTCTTATAGTCTTTGACCTTCCTCAGTATTTTTCTAAAAAACTATCATGGAAGGATCTAAAGACATGATACTGACACCATCTGATACTACTAGCACAAATAAGCAATTTGATGATATAGAAGATTTCAAATTTCAAAGTGGTTTTTTTTGCTGGAACCCCTGACCAACGTAACATGCCCCAAGTGATTCAGATGGGGATCTGCCTCTGGCTATTCAACACTTTTTAGAGATTCTTTGAATCTCGACTTGACTGCCACATATGAGTTGGACAATAACATGTCATGCCCCTTGATTGTGGAAGGTTTGTCATTGGAAGTGTCTTTCCATTTGGAGTGATTTTTGTTTATTGAGAGGCTTTTCGTTCATTGGATATTCTTCGTGTGAATTTCTCTGCTGTCAACAATTAGTTTTATGCAAACAATGGTATTCAAAATGCAAAGCTTATGTTCGTCTTGAAGTTTTTGAAAATGCATTTTTTAAATAAACAACAGAATTTCGTAAGAATATGAATTCAACTCAGGATTTCTAGTAAGCCTTATAAGAGTCAGGATACATTTTGTAACAGTATGCTTTCGAACTAACCTATGCTTTAGTTAGAACTTTTAAGGTTTGTAACATGGCCTGGTTCACGGTTTAAGAAAAAAAGGATAAGGCTCAAAGTTTATTTGTACCCAACCCGTTCTCCATGATGTTCTTCATCCCTATACTCAGTTAATTGTGCGTTTATCTCCCAATAGAATATGGAATAATATTTTGGTGATGGTTCGGATAAGTTAAGTCTATTTGAGAAGGCAGTCATTTTATTTTTGTCGAGGATTTGTAGAGACCTCTTTTGAATTTATTATCCATAATTTTTGCCTGAACTATTTCTTTTGATAATTACAGTCAGCGAGATGCCCCATTTTTTCTTAAGTCTCCTTAATAGGTTTTGACTTACCGGGCTCTCTTTCTTTGAAAGATAATGACTGCCTATTTTACAGGGAACCATCACCGAATTTTAATTTTGGGAAGGACGTCTCCAATGCTATTTGCTGTGTACGGAGTGAAAGCTTGCAACTGGATACGCTTTTGAATTAACTGAGAAACTACCTTGCTCCCGGTTATGATTAAGGGTTTTAATTTATACGAAAAAGAAAACTTCTACTTCTTAGGCTCAAAGGGGTTGATTAGGGTTTCTCTTCCTTATAACTCCATTGTTTAGAATTTGAAACAACGCTTGTACATCGTCAGCCAGGTCTGTTCAAAAGCATACTGTAGAGATTACAATATTTTTTCGTCATCCTCCCTCTAAAGGCTTATCACTTTTAATCGAGAGTTGAATATCACAAAAGGAAGTAAAAGAATAGTTTAAGTATAGTGAAAACGATTGGACTAATTCAAGACAAACATATGCAATGCATTAATGAGGACGGCCAAAAGTATAACATAAAGATAAATGTTTGAATCAACTAGAGAAATTACAAACGAAAATTCTAACGAAAAAAAAGCTTCTCTGCATGAACTTGTCACTCTAGATGGTGTGCCTTGCAGCCTCGACATTTGGGGGATAACAGAAGAACTCTATCTAACCATCTTGCATGAACTCGACAATTCCTTCGTCAATAGGGTCTTGAATCTTATTTTTCAACGCCCAACAACTGTTAGTGTCATGCCCATGACTGTTGGAGTTGTATGCCCACCTTACATTAGGATTGTGATGGGAAGAATAAGTATTGGGATTTTGAGGAGGATCCTTCAATGTTACCAGCTTGACCTTTAACATGTGTTGCAATGTTTGAGCCAATGACATGTTGATTTTGGTAAATCTTCTTTTGGGTGCATCATGCTTACACTGATTCCCCTGTTGCTGTTGGTGAGGACGTTGTTGGGCTTGTGATGTAGTAACAATCCGGAAAGGCCCACTTTTAACCAAACCAACTTTCTGTCTCATCGGAGGCTGGTTAATGATTTGATCCCCAATTTTAGCTGTTCGTCCCGTATGGTTGTATTCATCTTGATGAAGTTTGTTGATGAGAGTTCTCCATTCTTCTTGCCCCCGAGCTAGGTTTTGGATAAGAGCCATCTAACCCATCATTTGGATTCTCATTGTTGCCATCTTAGCCTGCAATTGTTCCAACTGGTCATCCTTGTTGTCTTCAGGATTCTTCTTGGTCATACTCTCAATGAGGAGTGCCTTCAATTTTTCTTGCCCCTTGGATATGTTCAAGAACATTTCTTTGAATTGAGCATCTTGAACTTGGAGATTTCTGACGGTCTGTTCGAGAGCCATCTTGACTGAAATAAACAGTAAGTAGATGAGAAAACCCGTATGGGGGAAAACTTGTTATGACATGATGCACGATATATGGATGTAATGTTTTCAAGGATCTCGCGGGGTAAACAAAAGAGAATGTTAGAAGTCAAATATGAGTGCAGTTTTTATTGAAGAACTTCATATTGTTGAATCTCCTTCTACAAGAATCAAGCTCACCATGTCGAGTGGGTCCTAGCATTTGATTTGAGATAACGTCCTTTCGTCTTTGACATCATTTGGTTAGAGGAAAATAAATCCCCTTTCCCCTTGTTAGATGTTGGCTCATGATACTTTGACGGCATTTGGTTAGAGGAAAATAAATCCTCCTGCTTCTTGCTAGGTGCCTGGTTCATAACAACCCGCATCAATGGCCCTTGAGATCCTTGAACTGGTCAGTGAGAATGATATGGTATGATGTTATGATGTGTATGCTACGCACCAAGCAAAAGCTTAAGGTGGTGAAGACAAGTAAGTCTTGAAAGAGATACATGTTATTGGATAATGACTACAAACAAGTCCTGCAAGGAATTCAAGTTTGTTAGATAATAAATACAGACAAACCCTGCAAGGAGTTTAAGTTGTCAGATCATAATTTCAACCAAGTCACATAATTAGCCTTAGATTCAAAGTCTTGCATGGAGTTTGTAGGTAAGTACCCTTTTGAAGTCTTAGTTGGTTCAACCTGTCCTAAAAGAAGTAACCAGGTTCTAAGGAATCTCAATATCATTAATCTTTATTCACCAGGCATTGTTTCAGCACAAACAATCTTTTCTTGCAGCCAAAATATCCCGAAAGTATGATCTCAATGAGTGTAGTATCGAGTATCAACTAACTTTAGTCTTGCACCAAATCCATCTATCTCACTACTTTCTAATGGCCAAGTTGTTCAACTAAGGTTCTATGGTCAGTTAGTGCTTCATGAGACCACACAGCGGCCCCGTATTCTCCTTGATTTAACTCAAGGGACACCGGTACCAAAAAATGTGTCACACTATGCTTCAACCATATTAGTCTACACCGTACAGTTTCCACGATCTATTTCTTCTTACCTAAAATGCACCAGATCCGGGTATAGGATCTATACAAGAAGTAAACCCAAGCATAACCCAAAACTGTAAAGCAAATAAGGAAAATAAGTAAATCAATAAAGGTGATCTAGATCTTAAGGTAACCCCACTTTTAAGTATTTCCCCAGCAGAGTCGCCAGTTCTGTGATACAGTGAGAGAACTGATTTGGGTGTTTTGCGTTTTATCACAATTGTTACAGATAGAAAGAGTCACCACCGACTTTTCTTTTATCCATTAAAGCAAAGGGTGAAAAGAACAAGAAATACCTTTTGATAATTTTCTTGAGTTCAGGGGGTAGGTTATGAAAAGGTAAGGTGTTAGCACCCTTTTCATCCGTAGTTATCTACGGGCTCTTAATTGCTAGCTCACTTTAAAATGCTTTGGGTTTGTGTAAGTTTGAAAATATTTTGAAAGTGCCTTCGTGTGAAAAACTTTACAATGATTATCGTATCATTGAGAATGTATACAAAGTGTTGATTTTGAAAGTATTTGTTGTTTAGAAAGATGTTTGAAAATGCCAATGTAAGGCAATTTTGTAATGATTCTCGTATCGTTGAGAATGTATACAAAATGTTTGTTTTGAAAAGTATTTTTAAAGTGTGAAGTGTGGAATGTTTTTGTTTATGGTCAAACAATTACGAGCAATTTACCTACTCAAAAAGTCTTTGTTTTTTTCCTCCTCCTTTAGATAGTACTATTTTACCATTGATTGGTAGAGAGCCTTATCATTGGATGCAAGGGGCGAGCGTGGGTCATCGTACAGTCATAGAAGGCAACTTGTAAGATGTTTTAACAATTGTCATAAGGGACTAAGATCATTTACTGAAGTCAGCATTGAAGGGTTATTGAGGGATTATGATCTTTTAATCAAGGGTCTTTTGCTAAAACATCTCACGTTTGAGGGACATGACTGTTTTTATCTGAGGCAACAAGTGTGGGTTACCCTAGAGGTGCGTGTGTACGAAGTGTGTTATTTTCAAGTATTTTGTCTTGTATTCAGGTTTTCTAGTATTGATTTTAAGATCTTGTCATACAAACCCTAATTACTAACAATAATATGGAAAACGATAAATTGCGGAAATTAAATATCCTATGCTATTACAACACCTCAGGGATGGGGTACAAGTTTATGAATGGGGATGACAAGTAAAGTAAAACCCTATTTACTAGTACAAAGCTTTGACAGTTGCATAAATTGTAAAACATTAAGTCTAAAGATAAAATGTGCGAAGACGGTGAAAAAAAGGAAAAATGTTTAAAACCCTAAAATGATTCTAAGTATTTTAAGAAAATATTTTTTTATTTCCTTGCTTAGAAATATTTGAAATGTGAAATAAAAGATTAGACCTAATTCTAATTTAATTATTTAAAATAAAATAAAGTGTGACTAAACTAATTACTTTTGTTTATGAAAAATCAAACTAATTAATTAAAAACCTAAATAATTCTAGGTATTTAGAAAATAATTTTTGTATTTTTGTTTTTTTTAGAAAAATAAATTGTTTCTTTAGTGTAAAATAAAACCTAATTCTAATTATTTTACAAATTAGATAAAAGAAAATGATTAAGTTAAAATAATTTTTATTCATGAAAATTAAATTAATTAATCAAACCTAAATCTATATTATTATTTTTTAATAATTTTTATATTAAATACTAAATTATAAATTAAAGCTAAATAAATATAAATAATAAAATATAAGAGAAAAGTTTAGAAAATGGGCCAGTTTGAAGCAGTCTGGGGTGGGTGCAGAAAGAAAACCAACCAAGCCCAAATAAAGGGAAGGCCCAAGAGTCCATGCGATCCAGTGTGTTGTTCCAGGAAGGGCCTATGGTGGACAGTGCTAGTCTGTATGTTGGATGATGATGATGATGATATGGTTGTGATCAAGAAGAAGGAGCCTGAGGGTGCATGAGATATCTAATAGGGTGTGCTTCACAGGATCAAACATATGTTGGATTAGAGGTGGTGACAAGTGTCACCACCAGATTGGGCTTTGGCCAATAGTTGTTAAAAAATAAAATCAGAAAAATGAACAAGTTAACTCATTAAGATAAAAAATCCTCTCTCTAACTCTTAACACTCTCCCGTTCTCTCTGATAGGTCTCTACCGGAGACGCAGAACATGCTGCGCCGGAAATCGCCTCACGGCGACAGCGAAGCTCTGATCCTAGATATTTTAACATCATCAGCTTCATCTTGTTCTCCTCTTTGCTAATCTCTAGCTTGATTTTGCAGATGGTACACGATTTTAAGTAGATCTTGAAAGGGGTAAACGAAACCTTAACGACTCCGATTTGGCTTCTTGTGCTGTTTCGGGTGAGATCACTCTGAGATTTGTTCTTCTTTCTCTATATCTCTTGAAAACAATTTCAATTTCTGAATGGTTTATTGTTACGAAAATGATGATGATGATAACTTAGGGTTTGTGGATCTTTTTTATTATGAGAATAATTGTCCTTTTCTAACTTTCTCTCTGAACGATTTTGAAGGGTTTGCTTATGATGGAAAATGATGATGGAAACTAGGGTTTTTGAAATCTTGCTGCGGCTGTTTTTTGTATATTTTTTGTGAACTGTCTTTTGCTTTTTCTCTATGAACGGTTTTTTTTGAAGGGGTTTTGAATCTAGGGTTTGTGAGTTTCACAACCCTATTTCTGTATCCTCTTGAACTATGGCCTTCATCCTTTTATATGTTGTGAACTCATGGTTTACTTGTTGAGATTGACTTGAGAAAACATGCCCTGAGCCATTCGTATTTGGACTTGTCATTTTCTGATATGTCAACTCTGTTTTGATTGCCCTTTTGCTATGCTATATTGACCCTGTGAATTGTCCCTATTGCTTGTTGGCTTTGATTTTCTATACTTGTTACTTGCTGGCTTTGATTTTCTGTACTTGTTGCTTGCTGGCTTTGATTTTATGTACTTGTGCAGTACATGAGTTTGTACTTTTACTGTGAACCAAGCAAGTATTTTTTGAGTATTTGTTTGAGATTTATAGTAGAGGGCTAGGCCTATGATTTGATATTGCAGTTCTGATTTTTGAAATAAAGAAACATGAGGCTTTTTTTTATTGTTGCGTGAAACATGATGCTGAACTTTAATGCATTTGAAATTCTGATTTGGACCTCTTTTGATTTGTCTTTTCTTATTGTGAACCAAACTTATTTTGTGATTTGCAATAGGAATGTTCTTAGGCCAATGATAGAATCTGATTTTGTATGAGGCTTTTGATTGTTGCGTGTTGGGCTTTGCAATTTTATTTTGCTATTGGGCTAGAACTGTGATGGAATTTTGTTTTGAACCTCTTTGAATTTGTCTTTTATGAACCAACTTTGCTTGTGATTTGCAAAAGATGAACTGCTGCCCATGATCAAAACCTTGAAATTATGATTTTATGAGGCTTTAATGTATGCTTGAATATGATTGAGGAACAACCCTTTTTCTGATTCCTTAAAAAAATTCCTTGTAAAACTCTTAGGGCTTGTAATTAGAAGACTTAGGACCTAATGTATTCAAACTTGTAATTCTTGTAACCAACTTGTAAACTTGTTTTGGAGTTTTTTGATTGAATCAAAGAATGATGGAATCTCTTCAATTCTTACTCTTGTGTTGAAGTAAATTTGTGCTTTAGGATATTTCAACATTTTGAGTTTGCACTTCAATCTTTGTTTTGCAAATAATATTGTGAGACTTTGTAGAATTTGGAATGAATGAATGCAACAAAATTGAATGATATCCACATGGCACTTGAATGTGATCATAAGTCTTGGTTTAGAAAGAATAATGGATTCTGCATTCTCCTTTTAAATTCTAAACTTTGAGTGCACTTTCTAAGTAGTGAAAATAGTGAAATTCTCCCTCCAATTTGAACCCCCTTCACTTGAAATGAATGATGTATCCATTATGAACCAAATAAACATGTTAATATTAGAAAGTAAATAAAGTTTCTTCTAATGAATTTGAATTCAAATTTCACTCCATGACCACTTGGATCAAAATATTAAATCAACAAATATCCAAAATCCACTTAATTTTTAGAAACCAAATAGAATCCTTCTAATGAAAATCCACATAGAATCTCTCCTTAATTACTGAGCCTAAGAATGATATCTAGCCTTTGAAGATAAGAATGAAATCAAAGAAGAAAACCTCTAGTGAACCTCAGTTGATGGTTGAAGGTGTATTGTAGTTATAATTCTCTGATAAAACAAAGAATTAGTGCAATATCTTGAGGCCTAGAAAGCCTGAGTAGGCTAAAGCGATTGAAAACCCTAGGATGTAACAGGGTTTTTGAATGAAATGAGAGGGAAATTTTTTTGGGTACAACACAACCCATGGAGGATAAGATGTAACAACTAAGAAACCCACGTTGAATTTTTTCATAACTTCAGCCTTGATCTTTTTAGACATTTCTGGATGCATACAACAAACCTTCTGCTTTATTTGAGAGAAACCTTCTTTCATTGGTAGATAGTGAACCATGATGTCAGTATCAAGCCCTGGCATGTCTTCGTACGACCAAGCGAATATCTCAACATAGTCATACAACATCTGGATTAATCTCTGTTTGAAGCTGTCTTCTAGGATGGCACCTATGTTGACTTCTTTTTTATCCTCTTCAGTACCCAAGTTCACCACCTCGATTGGCTCTTCATGTGACTGTATTGCTCTTTCTTCTTACTGTAATAGTCTAGCAAGCTCTACCGGTACTTCACAATCTTCCTCACCTTCGTCCTCAGCTTGGTAGATCATATTTTTGAAGTCATAATTGGTAATAGCAGAATTGTTATCAATGGGATTTATAGTGGATGTGGATCTGCAATTTATTATGTGGGTGTGTGTAAGTAACATATAACTATATTGAAAGCAACCAAGTAATGAAAATACAGAGAGTGAAAAATCTGAATGTAAAATGTCCAATGATTTATTAAATGAGAATATGCGGATGAAAGATAACAACCCTAACAAGTGGACCATTGTGTCCCAGGTAAGGCACAAGGCTTAAAGTTATTGGTTAAAATTCCATATCCAAAAAACTTGAAAGCAATAAAATAGGAAATGGAAAATACTCCTGACTAAAGGAGATTGGTATAAAGTCTTTGGCCTTCCAGTTGTTGAATCCATTGCCAGTAGTAGGGAAGACCCAATTGTCTACATCACAGTCACTATTAGTGTCTTATATAATGTTGACTTCATTATTATTGATGAGGAAATGTGGTCTCCCAGCACGAGCACGATGAACCTTCTTCTGAGCCTCTGAGGTGAAACTCAAACCAAATTTGTTGGACTTGTAAGGAATGTTAGGAAGCTGACCCCAAATAGTGCAACCACCTTCTTCTACCACAACCCTAACATCTTTCAGAGAATCCATTCTTGGTGGATCCTTAGTAATCTCAGGAGTAACAAGAGTAGGTTTAGCAACAACAATTGTTGGAGGAATTACTTCAAAGATCTGGAAGGGAGTCTCAATGAATTCACCATCCATCTCAACATATTTGAATAAACTCAAATGGCTTACCATATACTCTTCTTGTCCATAGACTGTAACAATTTTCACTTTCACAGGATACTTCAATTTTTGATGCAAGGTAGAGGTAACAACACTCGCCCCACGAATCTAGGGGCTTCCAAGAAGACAGGAATAGGCCGGACGAATATCCATTACATAGAAGGTGGAGTCGAAGACCTGAGATCCCACTTTGTTTGGAAGATCAACCTCTCCATGTACCATTCTCCTTGATCCATTAAAGGCTCTTACCATAATATCATCGGGTTTTAACACAACCCTTTCCCAGTCCAGTCTATCTAGATCCCTTTTGGTAATACATTTAATGAAGAACCAATATCAACCAATACATGCGCCAAGGTAATGCCCCTACACTCAATAGAAATGTGTAGGGCCTTGTTATGATTCTTTCCTTCAGGAGTTAAGCCAGCATTAGAAAATCCTAACCCATTATCAGTTGTTAGGCTTGCAACACAATTCTCAAACTGATCAGCAGAGGTCTCTTGTGGTACATGAGCAGTCTTCAGAAATTTTACCAAAACCTGAGCATGGGCTTCAGAGCATAATAACAAGGATAACATGGATATCTTGGAGGGCGTCTGCCTCAACTGTTCAACAATATTGTAGTCACTTTTGCGGATGATTTTCAGTATTTCCTCCATCTCTTGTTTGGAAGTATCTTCAACAATAACATCTTTTGATGGTGCCTCCGTCTGGGCAGGCTCAACCATCTTTTATTTGTCCTGAGTAACAATAGTCGACTCAGTAGAAGGGATATGAACTGGTGTAGTGATAGTCTTTGAAGGAGAGATCTCTGGAGAGAATACCCTTCATGTTCTGGTAACTTTACTAGTCCCAACAATATTTTCAACATTGAGGTTAATAACTTCAGTATCTTCATCTTCAGTAATCTATGGTTCTTGCTAAACACCATGGTAATAAACTTCAGCTCCATAATTCTAGGGAACAACCTTGTCATAGGAATACGGGACCGGCCCCGTTGCAGTAATAATCAGGGGAGTCACCCTAGAATCGGCAGTAATCTTTACAAGACCTTTAGAGGTGACCCTTACAGGAGTATTGGAAATTGTGATTACAGAAACATCTTCAAGTCTCAACTCTTGAGACATACTTTCATGCAAACTCTTCATGGACAGAGCCTTATCAAACATAATTTCAAGGATATCAATCAATCGCTGAATACCCTTCTTCAGCTACATACAACCATTGGATTGGGATGCACACTGGTAATAATTTTCAAGGCAACCCGAAAATAAACCGACTTAAAATAGATTCTTCTTAATGATTATCAGGGGAGTGGTCAAGTCACTTATGGTGGAGACATAAGAAACATCGTCAATAGCATTAACACCTTTACTATGACTAGCCATAGGTGTAGTGATTACATTAGGTGTCTCGGGAGGATCAAATTCAATCTCTTTCGCATCAATCATATCCTGGATTTTGTTCTTCAGGGTCCAACAATTGTTCGTGTCATGCCCGGGACTGTTGAAATGATAAGCACATCTATCATTGGGATTGTATTTGGGAGAGGAAGTGTTGGGAATATGAAGAGGATCCCTTAGTGTAATCAGTTTCGCCTTCAACAGATGTTGCAATGCTTGAGACAAAGGCATATTAATCTTAGTAAACTGTCTCCTGGGTAAGTCTTGTCTGTGCTGAATATTTCGTTGTTGTGTTGGTGTAGGATTGGAAATCATTACCGCTGACACAGCTTGATGACGATCCCCTTTACCATGACCCTTCTGGCCGTACACATCATTAGCCTCTTTCTTCCTATTGAAAGGCTTTTTCACAGTATTTGAAGTCACAGCCACCTGCATTTTCCCACTTCTGATCCCACTTTCAACTCGTTCTCTAGTTAATATCAGCTCGCTGAATCCAGATGAAGAGCTTCTGAGAAGATGATTAAATAAATGCCATGTCAGAGTTCCCATGAAAATATCCACTAGCTCCCTGTCATACAAAGGAGGTTTCACTCTTCCGGCCAAATCTCTCCACTTCTGGGCATACTCCTTGAAGCCTACGTTCGAGTCCATAGTCATACTTTATAATTGCACGCGAGTTGGTGCAAGGTTAACATTGTATTGGTATTGTTTTTAGAAGGCAGTTGTCGGGTCTTCCCAAGTGATAATGTTGGCTCCTTCCAGTTGATACAACCATTCTAATTGCGTCCCCGACAAGCTTTATTGAAAGAAATGCACCCATAATTTTTTATCAACAATATGGGGTTGGATTTTTCAGACATAAGACCACAGATGAAGCTTAGGACAAGACACACCATCATATTTGGAAAAGACGAGGACCTTGAAATTGTGAGGGATAACAACCCTCGAGATAAGACCCAACTCTTCAAAATCCAACCCAGGAACTCTCTGGATCTCCATGGCATTGAGATGATCTTCCAGCTGTTTGTATTTGTCGTCAGCTGGAGGATATTGTTCATCTGAATAGTCCGCTTCTTCTTCATCAGAACCCTGGTTGTTATTCTTCTCAGCCTTCATACTTTTATCATCTTCCTCTTGGTCATCATTTTCTTCTTCAAACTCCAAAGCTCGCTTGACCGGATCTTTGAGCCTCCTACCCATGTTGAGGACGCCAGCTGGTTTCTTGATTTTCTCCTCCCTCTCTTTAGTGATGAGGGCCTTCAGCTCTTCCCGCCCCTTGGCTATATTCAGGAACATTTACTGAAATTGAGTGTTCTAAGCTTGAAGTTCTTTCACAGTTTGTTCGAGAGCCATCTTTTATTGAAATAAACAGTAAGAAGATGAGAAAACCTGTCCGTGAGGAAAACCTGTTATGTATGACATGCATGATATGTAAATGCAATGTTTTCAAGGACCTTATGAGATTTAAATTTGTTAACCAAAAGGAAACACAAACAATATTTTTATTAGTAAGTTCATGTGAATACAAAAGATTTCAAAGGAATAAATTAAAAACTCCTAAAGCTTTAAGTTTGTCATGGACGCCTATTCTTTGAGTTGACATATGCGTTAATACTCTTCTCCTCGTGAAGTTGATTTGTCAGCTCCAACACTTTATTCTCACTTGCATAGAATTGAGTCTCAAAGGTTTCTGGTTCTTCCTTGAGTTAAATCCAGGACTTCTGCAATTCTTAAGGTCAGTAAGCATGTCTGGATGAAGGATGGTGTGAGAGATGTCTCCTTCGACAACAGGATATGGTATCATAAGGTTTTGAGCATAATCTCGTATCCGTTTGAGATAGGGCTACATAGGAATGGAGTTCTTATGCCCTAGAATCCTGCTATCAATCTTATTGACCATACTCTAAGCACTGATAAATCTTTGTCGGTAACCTTAAAGATCATTGTCATAGTCGAATACAACACCCCAAATAAGCATATCATGAGGACCGTCTCTTAGAGCATAACTAAACTAACGCAAAGCTAGAGAAGGGTTATAAGTAATTACCTCCCTAATTCCCAATAGTGGAACATTAGGGAACTCTCCACATCGGTCAATAATAATGATGTCTTCCTGGGATCGGGAACACCAATAAATGTCTGAATGAGAGAGTGAAATTATCCTTTGAGACCACCTCAAACCTTGTTCATTCTTCATTATCGAGCGGGGAAGGTGTGAAATAAACCACCTAGATAACAAAGGTATACAACACATTAGAGTTCCTCACTTCCTCATAGTACGACTGTGAAGAGAATGCAAAATATCTCTGAGCAAAGTAGGCACAAGATTATGAGTGAGGAATATCTTGATGACGTTCACATCTATAAGTTGGTTCGAGTTGGGGAATAGTACCAAACCATAGATTAGTAAAGCCAAAACATCTTCGAAAGCATGAAAACTCATGGCATCTAGAAACAAATGAGCTTTCTCTATCAGAAATGTTTCAAGGAGACCTTTAACCCTACTCCTGGTTTCCCAATTAGATGCAATGTCAGACAGTTTCAGGTGCAAGGTTGTGGCAATGTGTTCAGGTCTTGGATCTTTCTCTAAACCAGTGAAGGGTATCTGATCCAGTATAGGCACCACAAGTAACTTAGAGAACTCGACCATTGTACGCACCAACTGATAATTGGGGAAAGTAAAGAAATGGTGTTTAAGATCAAAGAACTGGAATAAAACGCTCATTATGCCTTCTTCAAAATCAGAGATAACCAAGCTGAGGAAATGACCATGTCTTTTGTTGAACTGAGAGCTTTCGGGAACCTTTGAGACCAACTCTTTGAGTTTAGAAGGTATTCCCATGAAGTTGATCCAGATAGTATTTCTGTGAGTGGAGGCCATAGCCTACAAAACAGAACAAAGATAAATCTCTTGGTCCTTGAAATGGTCAGTGAAAATGCTATGTTATGATGTTATAATCTTATGTTTAAACAAGATAGCAAGCCCAAGAAAATCACACAAAAGGCCTTAAGTTTAAAGGCTTGCATGAGGTTCATAGGTAATTACCCTCTTGAAGTTTAGTTGGCTCAACCTTTCCTAATAACAGTAATCGGGTTCTAGGAGTCTCATATCACCGATCTTTCTCTCATGCATTGTTTTAGCAGAGCAACTGACTTGCTATCAAAATATACCGAGAGTCGAATCTCAATGAGTGTAGCATCGAGTATCAACCAACTTCAGACTGCACCAAAGCCGGCTAACTCACTACTTTCTAATGGCTAAGTTGAGTCAATTAAGGTTCTAAAGGTCAGTTAGTGCTTTATGACACCATGTGGCATCCTAGTGTTATCCTCGACTGACTTAAGGAACACAAGTACAAACCAATTTGTCGCACTAACATAGCCATCACTTCAACCATATCGATCTATGCCGTACAGTTTCCATGATTTTTTGCTACTTACCTAAAATGTCCCCAGATCCAGGTATATGATCTTTGCAAGAAATAAATCCAAGAAACTCCAAATGTAAAGAATACAAAGCAAACGAGGAAAGCATTTAAAGTGATCCTAAGCTCTAAGGTAACCCCTCTTTTTTTTTATTTTCTCCAGTAGCATTGCCAGTTCTGTAATACGGTGGGAGAACTGACTTGATTTTGCATTTTATCGCAAATGTTGCGGTTAGCAAGAGTCGCCACCGACTTTTCTTTTATCCAATAAGCAAAGGGTGAAATTAACAGGAAAGAACTTTATTGATTTTGAGTTCGGGGGGTTAGTTATGAAAAGGGAAGGTGTTAGCACCCTTTTCATCCGTAGTTATCTACGGGCTCTTAATTTCTTAGCTCACTTTAATTTTCTCTGTGCGTGCTTTGAAAATGTTTTGGAAATGCCAACGTAAGGCAGTCTGCTTTATAATAAGCCTTGTATCAGTCCTCAAGAGTGTTTATAAAGCGTTTGAAATTAGTTGTTTTGAAAGTGTGAGGTGTGAAAATTATTTTAGTTTATGAGCAAGCAATTAAGGGTATCTTACCCACTGAAAGGTTTTTCTTTATCCTTTTCCTTCTCCGTTAGGGATGGTGCTATCCATACCATTAGTTGGTAGGCAGCCTCATCCATTTGATGTGAAGGGATAGACGTAGGGTCGTCGTTATGGTCATTGAAGGCAACATATATGGATACCTTAGCAATTCGAAGGGACTGCCATCATATATTCGGAGGCAACATCGAGGGACAAGATCATTTCTCGTAGGTAACTTCGAGGGACATCGCGGGACTATGATATTTATGATGACTTTAACTGAGGGTCTTTACTAATGGTATCCCCACGTTCGAGGTACATGACCTTTGTTTTTTCCGAAGGCAACAGAGAGAGAGAGAGAGAGAGGCTATCTTAGAGGTGTGCGTGTGCATAGTGATTCAATTCAGATATATTATCTTGATTAGGGTTTTCTACATTTTGTTTTAGATCTTACCATACATGCCTAGTTACTTTATAGTTATATATACATACATACATACATAGTATAGGTACGAAAAGTAAAGTGCGGGAAAATAAACCTAGGCTATTACATCCCATTGGCAGTTACATAATAGAAAAAATGCGAGAAAAATAAACTAAGCTATTACAAAATCAACCATGCAACCTATACATTTGTTTTCTAGAATTTAAATAGCAAAGAAAATAGAAATTAGAAGATGGTATTTAAAACCTAAAAAAATATTTCTAAGTATTAGGAAAATATTTTTGATGTTTTTATTTAAAAAAATAATTAAAGTGATAATAAAATCATTAAAACCTAATTATTTCAACTTTTTTTTCCATTTTTAAATAAATAAATAAAAACCTAATGTCTAATTATTTTAAAATAAAAATTAGTTTTTTTGTATTTTAATTAAATAAAATAAATGGATAAAAGTAAAAGAAAAAATAAATACAAAGAATATATAAAAAAACAATATTGGGCCTAGTATGAAGAAAATTGGAGGCTGCTGAAAGGAAATAAGTGTTTGCAAATCTGGGGTCGTTGAATTAGATCTATACATATCTGATGGTAAGGCGTGGCAGGGTGTATGTTGGGCTTATGGGAACGCGCTGCATTTAATCTGAAGAAGTTAGAAAATATGAAAAAATCACAAAAGGCAGGGATCAAACCCCTGCTCTTATGCACTAAAGCCTTAATACGCGCTATTATGCCACTGGGGTGACTATACATTGGTTCATGTAAATGAAACAAAATAGATATATAATAAAGCTAAGTTACTGGGCCGGAGAAGCGTCGAAGCCATAGCTCCGTTCGTCTTCTTCGGCGAGAATCTTCTTCATCCCTACAAAATAGAAGATGTCAATGGTTCCCAAGGATGCTACCCCCTAAAATCAAGCCTTCTGAATCCAATGGTGGTGGCTGTTTGGCCTGGATGTGTCTGTATTCAAAGATACGAAGAAAACAACTCATTATGCCCTAGTAATGGCGTGGCCTTTTTCATGCATTGAAACTCACATACTATGCGTCAAAATTATTCTAAATATCAATATAAACATGTATGAGTGCACTAAATCAATCAATAACGCATGAATCACAAGTTTGAAATTTGAGAAAACTACCAACACCGTGATGCTTGGTGGCATGATTCTGAGATGTATTTCGCTTGATGAACGTTTGAAAACAGTCCCTGGGACATTCAGGATGGTAATGTGACACTTGGTTTGGCTTGAGAGTGGTTGGATCGTGTGATACAACTTTTCACTTTTCTTGAGAATTTTGTGAATTTTAGAGGTGTGTTTGAGGCCGCATCAGTGTGTCCTGTTGGTCTGAGTTGTTGTGGTATTTTTAGGGCTTGGGATTGAGTCAACAAATATGGCACAATATCATGCAAGCATGGCCAAAATCAAACAAAAATCAAACATGTTTTCAAGCTTCCATTTTTAGAGATTATTTCCATTTTGAACCCACACGGTTTTAGGCATGTTGTCATGAGTTGTCTTGGGCCTCCAACTGATCCAAAAAACCATCCATGCGCCTTGATCCAATTGTCTTGCATTTAATTTAATTTATTTTGTATTTAACTGAATAAAAATAAAATAAATATAAATAAAATATAAGGTAAGGTAGGAATGAGTTTAGGAGTCTTCTATAAGGTTATGGACATGTTTGAAACCTGAAAAGTTAAGCCCACTAGTTCAAAATTTCAAGTTTGCTCACTTTGTACTTCATGCATTTTCTCAAATTGCATTAGCCATAACTCACTCAATTTTCATATTTTGAAGGTGATCTTTGACTTTTTGGAAAGCTCAATATGTGCTATACAACCTTTATGTTGATCATTTTTGCATTTGAAGACTTTATCTTGATGTAAGTTTCCTTGACAAAAAGTATCTTTTTCTTGACTTTTGAAATGACCTATAATGTTTTGGCCCATATCGCTCAAATGAAGCCTTTTTGAACATGAGCTTAGAGAGGAAAAGTTGTAGAAAATTGAATTTACTTTTAAATGAGCTTTGTTTGGGGAAAAATGATGAAGCATGTGAAAGTTATGCTTGGTCAAAGTTTAGTTGACTTCTCCTAAGGAAACCCTAATTTGGCAAATTTTGACTTTTGATGATTTGAGGGTTTTTTCTTGAGGAATTAAGATCAAACCTTGATAAAATGATGAATATCACTTACAAATGTTTATGTTGAAAAAAAATCTTGAAGTTTGACTGTATGTTGACCATGGCTGACTTTTTACTCAATACAGTTGATTTTCAGTCATCTGAGCAATTGACTGGGCAAACTTGTGATGCAAGGCATGAAACTTGGTATGTGAATTATTTGAAGCATATTAGGAGTTATGAAAACCATTTGAGGTATTTTAAACCAAAATTTCCTTGTGAAAGATGAAACCCTAGTTGTAGGCTAATTGCTTAGGAGAATACTTGTCTGATCAATTCCTTGAGTAATCTTGAGCAATTGAGAACCCTAGGAAGATGAGGAAACCTCTTGAAATAATTTGATTTGAAAATGAGATGAAATTTTTTGGGGTACAACAATTAGGAAACTCATGATTTTCAAAACCGGGAGGTTGATCAACATATACCTCCTCACTTATGTATCCGTTAAGGAATGCACTTTTTACGTCCATTTGATATAATTTGAAATTTTAGAACATGAAAATTCTAATAAAAGGCATATAGCCTCGAGTCGGGAAACAGGAGCATAAATCTCTTCATAGTCAATGCCTTTCTCTTGGTTACACCCTTGAGCCACAAGACGAACTTTATTTCTTGTTATCACACCATGTTTATCAAGCTTATTCCTAAATACCTATCGAGTTCCTATAATTTGATGACTTTGTGAACGGGGAACAAGGTCCCAAACGTTATTTCTTTCAAATTGATTTAATTATTATTTCATGGCCATAAGCTAATTCTCATCAAGTAAGGCATGCTTAGCATTTTTAGGTTCAACTTGTGATACATATGCATGATGGTAACAAAAATTACTTATTTTAGAACGAGTTGTAACCCCTTTGGTGATATCACCAACAATGTTGTTGATTGGATGATCCTTGGAGGTTCTCCACTCCTATGGAAGACCATCATTTTATTCATGACCTTCATCATTTTTCTTTTCTAGGTTGTCATCTTCATCATTCTCAACATCTACCGGCTTAGGTTGATCAACTCCTTTATCGATATCTTTGAGTATGTTTTCTGTAGATGCACCTAAACCATGAAAAAAAACTACCTTTCCCTACACTATTTTGGGAGGTCTCATCAAAAGTAACATGGAAAAACTCCTCAACAACAAGTAACTTTTATTATAAACTCTATAAGATATACTAGATAGAGAGTATCCAAGAAAGATACCTTCGTTGGCTTTCGCGTCAAATTTTCTAAGATTATCTTTTCTATTATTTAAAACAAAACATTTACATCCAAAAACACGAAGATGAGATAAGTTTGGTTTTCTACCTTTCAAAAGTTCATATGGAGTTTTATCAAGAATTGGACGAATAAGTATCCTATTCAAGACATGGCAAGTTGTGCTAATAGCATCAGCCCAAAAATATTTAGGTAGACCACAATTGTTGAGCATTGTTCTTGCCAACTCCGCTAAAACACAGTTTTTATGCTCCACAACACCATTTTGTTATGGAGTTCTAGGAGCTGAAAAGTTATGTTCAATGCCAAACTTATCACCACATTCTTCAAAGAGATGGTTCTCAAATTCACCTCCATGATCACTTCGAATTGCAACAATTTTTGAATTTAATTTTTTTTGAGATAACTTAAAAATGTGTGAAAGTCGAGAACGTTTCATCTTTGCTACGTAAGAAAAATGTCAAACAAAATCTCTAGTAATCATCAACAATTACGAGACTATAGTAATTACCACCTATTCTTTTAGTCTACGAGGGACCAAATAAATCCATGTGAAGGAGCTTAAGTTGTCTTGATGTTGAAACAACATTTCTTGATTTAAAAGACACCCATGTCTGCTTACCCTTTTGACATGTATCACATAGACGGTCCTTTGAAAATTCATTTTTGGTAGACTGATTACTAAATCTTTTGCAATAATTTTGTTAAGTAGATCAAAGTTAACATGAGCCAAACGTCTATGCCATGGACAAGAGTCTTAACTCAAGGTAATAAGACATTGGGTATTTTATTCAAGGGAATTTCTCTTAAGTCAAGCATATAGATTTTACTAACCCTCACCCCCATAAACATACAATCCTTCTTTTCATTGTGTTTAATTATGCAATGATCTTTGACAAAAGTTACTTTATAACCATTATCGCATAATTGATAATACTGAGAAGGCTATGTCTAAGACCTTCAACTAGCATAACATTTGAGATAGTAATAGTTGAGGGATTATATATACTACCTTTTCCAAGTATCGCACCTTTGTTGTGATCACCATAAGATACAAACTCTTTCTTCTTCTCCACAAAGTCAGAGAACATGGATATGTCTCCCGTCATGTATCTTGAGCATCCACTATCGAGAATGTTTTTCCCGTCATAGAGTCAAGACACTCATCATAAAAAAATCAAACAAGGCTGGTAGATACCAAATTCTCATTGGGTACTTGAGAGTGAGTTAAATAAATGTTGCTTTTGGGCAACCATTGAAAATTGCCTTTAGGCACCAAAAACACCTAAACTTGCATCTTTCAATAATGTGTCCCTTTTTGCAATAATAGTGACAAAATAATCTATGATGAGAATCACTTATGCTATTAGACTTTTCTTTAATCAAGTTATAGATCTTATGAGGCTTTTCATCCTTTGATCATCCAATAGCAATAATGTTAGTATGATGATGTATTTTGTCTAATTTGATTTCAAGAGTACTCAGTTCTTGTTGCCAAATTTCACATGGTTCACATCCAAATTTATAAGATTGTTCATCCTCATTTACACAATTTGAACCATTTACAATGAGTTTCTTTAATGCTTCAAAAAAATTATTTGTTTCTTCAACCTTGGCCTCCAAATATGTAAAAACTTTGTCTTGGGGGGCCAAATTTTTGTTTGCATATAAAGTTTCTTTTTGTAAATTTTCAAATTGATTCTTTAGCTCATTAAAAGACAAATTTGTAACATTTGAGAATTTAGAATGACTTACATTATTTTTCGTGCCTTAAAGATGGTTTGCCATGACACAATAGTTCGAATCTTCATCACTCTCACATGAGATTTAATTGCTTGAGACCTCCTATCACTATCCCAAGCAACATAGGCTTGTATAGAATTTTTAGAGTTCTTTCATTGACCCTTTCCCTTCTTCTTAGCAAGTGAAGGAAAATTTGGTCTATAATGACCCAGTTTTCCACATTCATATCATATACCCTTTGACTTATCCTTTTTGTTGTCTTCATATTTAGAGGAGGAGGATTGCCTTCTAAATTTGACAAGATTTTTGTCAGAGTATTTGACACCATTATTTTGAATGTATTGATTATATCTTTTTACAAATAATCCTATCTCTTCACCATCTCAATTCCATTCATTACTAGAGTAACTATCATTTGAGAGCTCTTCCTTGAGGACTTTGAGCTTGAAGCCTTGAGAGTCTTAGACTTCAACACTTACTCCTTGGCGATCCCTTTTTATTTCTTCTTTTTCTCAAGCTTCTTTTCATGTTTGTCTAAGCAATTGAGTTCTTGCTCATGCTCTTCTAGCTTACCAAACAATGTAGTGAGATCAAGTGTAGAAAGGTTATTAGCTTCCTTGATTGGGGTGAACTTTGGTTGCCAATTTCTAGTAAGACATCTCAACACCTTGTTAGTAACAATAGCATTGGAAATAGGATGGCCTAGTAAATTTTAATGATTAATAAGATGAGAGAACCTCTTTTTCATTTGAGCAATGTTTTCCCCTTGCTTCATGCGAAAGAGTTCAAACTCTTGGTTAAGTGTATTAATTCTAGCTTGTTTGACCTTATTAGTTCCCTCATAGGTTACTTGTAGAGCGTCCCATATAACTTTAGCGGTTTGACAATGGGAAATGCGATAAAACTCATCTACACCGAGTGCGGATATAATGATGTTCTTTGCTTTCCAATCGCAAGACCACTTTTTCTCATCTTTCTCATCCCATAAATTTTCGGCTTTGGTATGTTAACACCATCAATAATATATGTCACCAGTGTTGGACCATTTAGAATGGCTTCCCAAAGACCTTTGTCATATGAGTTTATATGAATTTTCATACAAGCTTTTCAATAACTATAATTTTCTCCTGTGAAATTTGGGACTCTTTTATAATCCCCTTTAGGTTCGTAAGCCATTTTCTAAGAAGTGTCGAAGCCAGAATGAACCAGGATCTTGATGCCACTTGTTATACGAAAACAATGGTATCTAGAGGGGGAGTGAATAGATACCCCTTTGAAAATATCCAAATGGAATTTGGTTTTGAAAAAGTTTAATCAAAGTGCAACGCCGAAGCTTTTTCAAATTGTCGTATATACGAACGTTATTGGGAAGCTCAGATATGCAAGTCGTAAATCAAAATTAATATAGAATGATAACGATAATATGAATTAATAACCTTCAATAAATTTTCAACTTATTTATCGTTTAACCAATTTCACTTAGCAAGGCTATTTCCAATGGTAATATTAAAAGAACTAGTTAAGTCAATTTACCAAACACTTGGTGTGCAAGTGAATTTTCATGATTTTTCCTTTGAATGTGTTGATACACAAAACCACTTATAATCAAAAGTGATTATAATTTATATCAACACTTGAATTAAAAATCAAAATTGATTAGGAAAATTCTTACAATTCAATTGATAACGCAATGCTATTTGATACATCGAATAATGAAAAAAAAGCAAGTAAAAGTAAAAATAAAAGTGACACGAGGAATTTGTCTTCACAGTTCCCCACTCTCGTTCTCGCGTGTGGGTATGTTTGCGCCTAATTCCAATGGAATTATGATAATTCTTACTATGCAAAAATGTCGATATAAGAGAAGTGTTCAAGAGAAACTCCATAAATGCTAAGCTTATTGTTAATTCAACCCATTCTCTTTCCTTGATCTTGAAAGAGACCAAGACACAATAGATGAGAAATGACTATCTGGATCTTTCTACTCCTTTGCATTCTTTATCTCGAAAGCATTCACGGACCGTCAATATTAAACTATTGCAACACAAGACTTCGATTCTATCTGGTGCTCCAAGTTACTTCCTTGCAAAGAATTCAAACACTCCAAGGTTCCTTGCAAAGATTTTAAGCACTCCAAGGTTGATCACTTTACCACAATTATCTCTCGAACGTCTTGAACGAAAAACCCCAAATCAACCAATGATCAGAGAGGAAAAACCCGCAGGTTTTCTTGGATGAAAACCCATACAAAACTCCACCCAATACACAATTGGACACTAGCAATTCTCGTATAGATGGCACCCCAACAGAACATCATTACTGTAATGTCAGTATGTATGCATAGATTGGAGGTTGAAGATGAAGAGAGAAATAGGCTTATTGTATGGTTTTCAACAAGTTGGAATGATGCATGAAATAGTATTTATAGTTTTGGAATTTTTAGGGTTGTAATACGGCGGGAGAACTGAATTGTGTGTTTTGCAATTTTATCACAATTATTGTGGATAGTAAGAGTCGCCGTCAACTTTTCTTTTATCTAATAAAGGAAAGGGTGAAAAGAACAGGAAATACCTTTTGATAATTTTCATGAGTTCGGGGGGGTAGGTTATGAAAAGGAAAGGTATTAGCACCCTTTTCATTCGTATTTATCTATGGGCTCTTAATTGCTTGATCACTTTAAAATGCTTTGTGTTTGTGTAAGTTTGAAAATATTTTGAAAACGCCTAAGTTTGATAAAATTTGCAATGATTCTCGCATCGTTGAGAATGTATACAAAGTGTTGGTTTTTGAAAATATTTTGCTTGAAAAGGAGTGTTTGGAAATATGTTTAAAAATGACAATGTAAGGCGATTTTGTAATGACTCTCGTATCATTGAGAATGTATACAAAATGTTTGTTTTGATAAATGTTTTGAAAGTGTGAAGTGTAGAAATGGTTTTGTTTATGAGAAAGAAATTACGAGCAATCTACCTACCCAAAAATTCTATGTTATTTTCCTTCTCCTTTAGATAGTGCTATTTTACCATTGGTTGGTAGGGAGCCATATCATTGGATGTGAGGGACAGGTGTGGGTCGTCGTACAGTCATAGAAGGCTACTTGTAAGATGTTTTAGCAATTATCATAAGGACTAAGATTATTTACCGAAGGTAACATTAAAGGGCCATCGAGGGACTATGATCTTTTAATCAAGGGTCTTTGCTAAAACAAATCACGTACGAGGGACATGACTGTTTTTATCCGAGGCAACAAGTGTGGGTTACCCTAGAGGTGCATGTGTGCAAAGTGTTTGATTTCAAGTATTTATCTCTGAATTAGGGTTTTGCTAAGTTTGATTTTAAGTCATGTCATGCAAACTCTAATTACTAGAAATAATAAGGAAAGCGATAAATTGCGGAATTTAAATATCCTACGCTATTACAACGCTTTGGGAATGGGGGGTAAAATTTGTGAATAGGGGAAAGAAAGCAATAAAGCCCTAATTACTATTACAAACCATTGGATATGAATTACGATAATAATACAAAAATGTAAAGATGAAGAAGAAAATGATTTTTAGGGTTTTTTGATGGAGGAAAAGGTTTTAGGAATTAACCTAATTAAACTAATTAAATTTATTTACAAAAGAAATTAATTAATTATTTAAGAAAACTTAAAATATAAGTTAATTGAGTTTTAAGAAGAAAATAAACCTAAGTCTAATAATTTGTTCAAAAAATAGTTTGAATATTAGTATTAATTTAGAAAATATTTTTTACAATGTAAAAGAAAATAATTGAATTTAATTTAATAAGAATAAAATAAAATACTTAAGTTAAATTATTTAAAAAAATATATGTTTTTGTATTTTTTTAGTTTTTAATAAATAAATAAAAAATAATGAAAATGTAAAATAAATGGGCTGGGGGTTTAAAGGTAAAAAGGGTGGTAAAAAGTAGTAAAAGAGGCGTTAGGCCCAAATCACGTTTTTGTTTGAAATCAGTAAAAAGAAAAAAAATAGATGGGCCAGCACTGTTGTTAGTAAAAAGGGTGGTGAGAATTAGCAAAACACAAAAAAAAATGAGGCCCAATTATGAGGGAGCCCAGGCACTGTTGGATTCCATGTGGCTGACTTTTGAAGGGTGCATCATAGTCTTGTATTCAGGAGCGCTGTATTTTAGCTAGATGATGATCATGTGGTGATGAGGGCATATTATGGACTCATGGAAACCAAACACGCTGAATCTGCAAAAAATATATGAAAAAAATACAAAAGGGTACCATTGGGGCTCGAACCCAGGTCCCTATAGTTCAATGTCTTACGTGCGCTTCTCCTGCCACTGGGGTGGCTATTTCATCCGTGAGTTATACGACTTGTAATAAATATAAAATAAACTCAGTCCTAAATAGAACTTCATCTTCTTCCTCGTGCCAACATCCCCATTGTTACATTTTTGAATTTCTGAACTCATTTCTCAACCATTTGCAAAAGTATAAACATGAAACTTGCTCCATTTTTCAATATGAATTCAACCATATAAATTTCATGAGCTATAAATCAAAGATGAATGAAAATTTTACTAGTAAAAAATAAAAATATAATTTTTTCAGAAAGTTCATCTTCAAAATTCGCATCACTCATGCAACATAAATGAAAACTAAAGGGTATGATTAGCTTAAGGGCTATGAGGTCTACATTTTTTATTCACAAAGTAACCATTAATGATGCTTGTAGAGAGAGTTCAAAGTTGAGAAAACTTACCTCAAAACTGGAAATCATGTATGGAGTTTGAGCACTTATGGAGGTGTGGTGATGATCTGAATAGCTTCACTAAACTCCAAGGAAGCTAATGCAACTCTTACTTTGTGTTGAAAGTGGTTGAGTCGTGCTGGAGAAGTCAATGTACATAGCTTCGTTTTTGAGTTTGCGAGATGATGAAGATGGAGTTATAGATGTGGAACAGGGATAGGAATGAGTTATATTTGATTTAAGGAAGCTTTGATAATGATTTAGAGGGAAAACACACGAGTGGATTGTGAGATTGAAGTTTTTGGCCAGAAATGACAAGTTATGGAGGTTTGGATGCATTTTTGAGTTTTAGGGAGTTTCAGGGTGTTTCAAGGCTTGTGAATTTGTGTGTTGGGTTTCAAATGACTTGTCTATTTATAAATAAAATGTTTGAGGGTTTGAAATAATCAAAAAACAAGAAATCACATGTTATGGTATTATAACTTGTTTTTGAAGTAAAGTTGAAATTCATGGTTTCAATGTGAAGTACAAGAGCTTGTAGGGTGGTTAAAATGTTGTAGATATGTTGCTTCTTTCTTTGAAATGTCTTGGAGTCAGAAGCAATAATGTATGGGCTCAATGAGAGTTGACATTGTGTATAAAGCAACTTTTCAAGAATGGAAGTGTGAACTTTGTTCCATTATTAGCAAAATGGTTTGGACAATGACTCAATCACTTGGATAATGGCTCAATAAGTTATGTAAACATCTGATTATGGATAGATTTGCAAGTTTGAAGGCTTACAAAGCAAGATTATGCAGCATGCTTGAAGTTTGGATCAAGAGTTCTTCATGAAAAATGACCTATAATTTAAGAATGGATTCCCAACTTCTTTTCTCCGATTCTCCTAGATGAAGTTTGATCTCTTCAAGTTCTTGGACATTTTGGAAATCTTGAAACATTGTCTACAACCTTCATGTTTACCACTTTGGCTAAATCAAATTGGAGCTAGGTGAAAATTGGTCAAGAAGTTAGGTTAAAAAATCTGCCTAAACTTGCTAAAATTTTCACTAAGTGTTTTATGAAAAATGTCATGACTTTGTGAGCTTATATCTTCAAATTTAAACATTTTTTGGACATAAACCCTCTAATAAAAAGTTTTAGAGTTCATCAAGATTTATAACTTTCATGTTGAAATCTTTCCTTGAATCATCTTGCATCTTGGTGAAAAATTGTCATGAAGTATTGAAATTATCAAGGTTAAAAATACTTAGAAATTTTTATAAGTATTGAAAACCTTGAATTTTTGTGGACTTTCTTGATTCTTGATGATCAAGTTTTATATTTTTGAGTATCTTGATCTTTGAAATTGAATGTTGATCAAAAAGTCAAAGTTTGACTTTTTATGTATCAGTTGACTTTTCATCAGTTGATCCAAAATTTAACTATCAATCCATTGATCTTGAGAAATGATTTCAGACATGAAGTTAGGTAAACATGTTATGTTTTAATACTTGAAATCATTCTTCAATCCATTGGGTCATGTACTAAGTCAAAAATCAATGATCAGTCCATCTCAGTCAAAACCATAATTTTGACAAATTTGCCCTTTTGATGATTTGAGTACTTTTCTTGAGGCATTGTGATCAACCCTTTTTCAATTGATAAATGTAACTTCAAAATGTTAATGTTTGGCCAAAAATCATGAAGTTTGACTGTATTTTGACCATAGTTGACTTTTTACCCAATATAGTTGATTTTCAGTCATCTGAGCAATTGACTGAGAAAATTTGTAGTGCAAGACTTGAAACTTTGTATGAGCAATCTTAGAGACCTATAATGAACCATTAAAGTAATTTTAGGCATCAAAATTCCAATTTTACTTGAGAAAATCAAAACCCTAATTTGGAGGCTTAGTGCTTAGGAGGTGAGCTTGTCTGATCAAACCCTTGAGAATCCTTGAGCATTTGAGATCCTTTGTGAGAAACGTCTTGAGAATAGAGAGGGAAAATTTTAGTGGTACAACAGCTTTCCCTGTTCAATCTTCTTAAACCTGAAGAGTTAGATTGGCTTTTCCGCCATTCGTGACTTGAAGGTGGAAGATGATTGAACACTTAAGTTCCCATAAATTTACGCTCGTTTGTGAGTTAAGTAAAATTGTTTGTTGATTATACCGGGAATGGGCTTACAGATTCCATTTGGAGAGATGATAGAGAGTTGTCGAAGATAAGCTTATAGATGCCATCTAGAGTAACTGTTGATAGAAATATCAGAATGAGTCTACGCTCGACTGTATCTGAGGAATATCGAAATAAATCTATGCCTGATTTAAACTGAGCCAGAAAAGGGTCTACAGAGACAAGTATCAGAATAAATCTTTGGTTGATTTAATCCGAGCCATAAAAAGGTCTGCTGAGAGAAGTATTAGAAATAATCTTTGGTCAATTTAATCTGAGCCGGAAAAAGTTCTACTAAAAGAAGTATCAGAATAAATCTTTGATCAATTTAATCTGAGCCAGCAGATATTTGAAAATGTTTAACTGAGAGAAGCATCAGAATAAATCTTTGGTCGATTTAATTTGAGCTAGAAAAAGTTCTACTCATAGAAGTATCAGAATAAATATTTGGTCGATTTAATCTGAGCCAGCAAATTTTTGAAAATCTTTAACTGAGAGAAGTATCAGAATAAATCTTTGGTTGATTTAATCTAAGCTAGAAAAAGGTCTACTGAGAGAAGTATCAGAATAAATATTTGGTCGATTTAATCTAAGCTAGTAGATGTTTGAAAATCTTTAACTGAGAGAAGTATCAGCATAAATCTTTGGTCGATTTAATCTGAGCTAGAAAAAGGTCTATTGAGAGAAGTATCAGAATAAATCTTTGGTCGACTTAATTCGAGCCAGCAGATGTTTGAAAATCTTTAACTGATAGAAGTATCCGAATAAATCTTTGGTTGGTTTAATCTAAGCCAGAAAAAGGTCTACCGAGAGAAGTATCATAATAAATTTTTAGTCGATTTAATCTGAGCCAGCAGATGTTTGAAAATCTTTAACTGAGAGAAGTATCAAAATAAATCTTTGGTCGATTTAATCTGATCCAGAAAAAGGTATACTAAGAGAAGTATCAGAATAAACCTTTGGTAGATTTAATCTGAGCCAGCAGATGTTTGAAAATCTTTAACTGAGAGAAGTATCAGAATAAATCTTTGGTCGATTTAATATGATCCAGAAAAAGGTCTACCGAGAGAAGTATCCAAATAAATCTTTGGTTGATTTAATCTGAGCCAACAGATGTTTGAACATCTTTAACTGAGAGAAGTATCAAAATAAATCTTTGGTCGATTTAATCTGAGCCAGAAAAAGGTCTACTGAGAGAAGCATCAGAATAAATCTCTGGTCGATTTAATTTGAGCCAACAGATGTTTGAAAATCTTTAACTGAGATAAGTATCAGAATAAATCTTTGGTCGATTTAATCTGAGCCAGAAAAAGGTCTACTGGGAGTGTTCATCATGCATATATTTGCCTTGTCTTGGCCTATAATCTATTTTGATGATATTGGTCTATTGGTTGATCTTTCCTGAAAAGATAAAGAGTTTTCTGTATGCAACATATGAAATGCATTGCGTAATGATGTTCTCAAAATAAATAAGACTGTGCTATATGTGTTTCGTATGCATATGATATGATGTAAGTATGAATGTGGAATGCTGTTGAAGTGTATTTTTATCTGGGAAAATAAATCCCTGACTATTGTTGGGGATGAAGAGTATGTGTATCTCCAATCTTGTCTAGAATGCGTCTGCTGGGGATTCCTACTTACTTGTTCGAGGAAAATATGTAGGGGATGTATTAATTTCTGTTTGGGGAGTAGAATTTAGGAACATTGGTCTTCCGTTACTCTATTGGGGACTTTATTTCTTATACACCCTGACTGGGGATAAAAGAGATGGTTAAACTTCAGACTCATTTGGGGAGAAGAATTTTGTCAGTGAATGGTAGTAGTCTGAGGAATAAACTGAGCTGGGAAATTTGTAGTCTGTTGGGGAAATAAACCCTGTTGGGGAAATAAACCCTTGTTGATGAAGAAGTGCTATGCTGAGGAAACTAATTATCTTGGGGAAATTGAATTTTCTTAAAGAGAAGAAACTCTGCAGGGTCTCTTTCTTCAGTTTTGAAGGAACAAACTCGGATGGGGAAGAGAATTTCCATGAATTGTACTTATTGGGACTCCATAGGGAGATTTCACGGGGAGGAGATTATATTCCTTTATTTGTTGGAGTGATCTGCTCGGGAGATTGTGGGGAATGTACCCTTATTTGTGAAGACTTATTATGTGGGGATAATCTTATAGAAGTGGCTCTGGCCACTTCACTGGGATAACCATATGAAAGGGATTCTGTGGGGATTCATGGGCAGCTTAAGTGTCATCCCAACTCCTAGGGTTTTGAGTAAATATTTATTCATGTTCTTATGTATATATTTGTTAACAGTTAATCATGTTCATATGCATATGTTCATTTAATTTTAGTCACTGGACGTTTTTGAAAACAAAATAGAAAGAACAAAAAATTTAGAATTTAAAGTATATTTGTATTGATAATTTGCCTATAAACATGCGATTTTGTACAAAGAGATGGAAATCCTAGTAAGAGGAAGTCGCCATAAAACGAAATAATACAAAGTGAAAACAAATATATATATATAACCATGTGAAAAATGATCTCATTTGGTTCCAACTCTACTATTGCCCCTATGTCTTTGAACATCTCGTCCTTTGCCATTGGAAGAAGTTGATTGAACCATTTGAACTTTAACCTTGGTAATAAAGCTGGCTGTAAGTAACCCAATGGGACATAGTCGTACGCTTTAATCCCTAATTTTTTCCTGGACCTCCCTTTCAGGTTTTCAGTCCACCAGGATACCCTTTTTTTCCCAGGTCGCCCTTTTAGGTTTTCGACTTGCTGGGTGTAAAATCTTTTGTATATATCCCTTATTTTTGCCCAAACCCTTTTTGGTTTGCTGGGATGCCCTTATTTTTTCCTAAGTATGTCAACCTAGCAGGTCATTCTTATGCGTAGTATTTTTTTACTATGTCTACATTCACAGGGTGCTGGAAATCTTCATCGTCCATAGTGGTTAGCATCATAGCACTACCGGAGAATACTTTCTTAACAACAAATGGCCCCTCGTAGGTGGGAGTCCATTTTCCCTTGGGATCTCCTTGTGGTAGAATGATGCGCTTTATTACCAAGTCACCAGCCTGGTATACCCAATGCTTGATCTTCTTATTAAAAGCTTTGACCATGCGTTTCTGGTACATCTGACCATGAAAAACAACAGCCGACCTCTTCTCATCAAGCAAATTCAACTGATCCAACCTTGTTTGAATCCATTCGTCTTCATCTAAGTCTGCTTCTTTCATAATCCTTAGAGAAGGAATCTAAACTTCGATAGGCAGGACAACTTCCACGCCATAGACCAAAGAGAAAGGGGTTGCCCCAGTTGATGTTCGTGCCAAAGTACGGTAGCTATGAAGAGAAAATGGTAGCATTTCATGCCAGTATTTATAGGTCACAACCATCTTTTGCACAAATCTTCTTTATATTCTTGTTGGCAGCTTCCACTACGCCATTCATCTTAGGTATGTATGGAGAAGAGTTGTGATGCTTGATCCTGAACTGCATGCAAAGTTTAGTGATCATGGCATTGTTAAGGTTGGTGCCATTGTCGGTGATAATCCTCTCAGGGATACCATACTGGAAGATGAGGTTATGCTTGATAAATCGGGCTACAACATTCTTGGTAACTGAGGAAAATGAAGCTGCTTCAACCCACTTGGTAAAGTATTCAATGGCGACAAGAATGAAATGATGTCCATTAGAGGCAGTAGGTTTGATTTCTCCAATCATATCGATTCCTCACATTGCAACTGGCCAAGGGGCAGTCATGAAATTCAAAGGTATTGGAGGCACGTGAACCTTATTAGCATAAATTTGGCACTTATGGCAAGTCCTCGAGTGGCGATGACAATCGGTTTCCATGGTCGACCAATAGTAACCAGCTCTCAGAAACTTCTTGGCTATAGTATGTCAGCTAGAATGAGTACCAAAGATACCTTCATGCATATCCTCCATGATCTTCTCTGCTTCCTTCTTGTCCATACAACGGAGTAGAATTGAATTATGGTTGCGCTTGTATAAGATCCCATTTCTCAGGAAGAACTTGGCTGAGAACCTCCGCAGGAATTTCTTGTTGTTGACTAACGCCCTTTCAGGATACTCTTGAGCTTCGAGGTATCTTTTCACCTCATGAAACCAAGGCTTCTCCTCTACACCATCAATGTCAATCTCATAGCAGTGCGCTGGTTCATCAAATCTTTCGATAGTAATTCAAGGAGCTTCATTATCCCATCTGACCTTGAACATAGAAGACATGGCAGATAAAGCATCTGTCAACTGATTTTCTTCCGTCAGAATGTGTTCAAAGGTAACCTCTTCAAAGCACGGGATCAAGGTTAGAAAAAGCTCTTTGTAAGGGATAAGATTTGGATGTTTTGTATCCCACTACCCTTAAACTTGACTGATCACCAAAGCGTAGTCTCCATATACACTTAAGAATTTGATTCTTAGGTCAATATCAGCTTTAAGACCCAAGATGCACGCTTCATACTCTGCCATATTATTGGTACAATCAAAGAAAAGTCTGGTAGTGAAAGGCGTATGGAAACCTCCGGGGGAAATGATCACAACACCAATTCTGTTTCCCAGTGCGTTGGAAGCTCCATCAAAAACCATAGTCCATTAGGATCCTTGTTCAGGTCCTTCATATAGTCCATGCTTTTCATTATCTGTAATTAGCATGATATTCTCGTCCGGGAATTCAAAATTCATAGATTGGTAGTCATTGACAGCTTGATATGCCAAATGATCTGCCAGCGCACTTCCTTTAATTGCTTTTTATGTAGTGTACTAGATATCATACTAAGTTAAGATTATTTTCCATCGGGCTATCCTTCCAGAGAGAGATGGCTTATCGAAGATGTACTTGATAAGATCTATTTTAGAGATTAATAGAGTAGTATGAGTCAACATGTACTATCTTAGTCGGAGAGCAGCCCATGCCAAAGCGCAACAAGTTTTCTCGAGCAGTGAATATCTTGTTTCACAGTCGGTAAACTTTTTGCTAAATTAGTATATTGCATGCTCTTTTCGACCAGACTCGTCACGTTGCCCCATCACACACCCCATTGAATTCTCTAAAATAGTTAAGTACATGATCAAAGGTCTTCCTTCAATTGGTGGCATCATAATTGGTGGTTCTGGTAAGTATTTCTTGATCTTGTCAAAAGCTATTTGGAAGTTGTCATTCCATCTTACCACTTGATCTTTCTTCAGCAGCTTAAAGAATGGTTCACAAGTAGCAGTCAAGTGAGAGATGAATCGTGAAATGTAATTGAGTCGTCCTAGAAAACCTCTAACCTCCTTCTCAATATGAGGAGCTGACATTTCTTGGATAGCTTTGATTTTGGCGGGACCGACTTCAATTCCTTTTCCATTGACAACGAAGCTTAGGAGCTTTTCAGACCTTACCCTGAAGATACATTTGTTGGGATTCAACCTCAACTTGTATTTCTTCAGTCTGTCAAACAGTTTGTGCAAATGATCAAGTTGCTCTTCCTCAGTTTGGGACATTGCTATCATGTCATCAACATAGACTTCCATCTCATGATGAATCATATCATGAAATAAAGCCACCATAGCCCGTTGATAAGTTACGCCTGCATTTTTCAGCCCAAAAGGAATGACCTTATAACAGAAGGTGCCTCACTGCGTGACAAAAGTAGTCTTCTCCATTTCTTCGGGCTCCATTTTGATTTGGTTGTAACCCGAGAAGCCATCCATGAAGGAGAACACCATGTGTTGAGCATTATTGTCAACTAAGACATCAATATGCGGTAGTGGGAAGTCATCTTTGGGCCTTGCCCTATTTAAATCCCTGCAGTCTACATACATACAAACCTTAATGTGTTTCTTCGACACTGGAACAACATTTTCAACCCTTGGGGATACGACATTACTGCCAAGAAACCTGCATTGAATTATTTCATTACCTCAGCCTTGATCTTTTCAGACATGTCAAGACGCATGTGACGAACCTTTTGTTTTATCAGAGAGCAACCCTCTTTCATTAGTAGACGATGAACCACGATATCAGTATCGAGCCTCAGCATGTGTTTATATGACCAAGCGAATACCTCAACATAGTTATGGAACATCTGAACCAATCTGATCTTGACACTATCTTCCAAGTTGGCTCTGATCTTGACTTCTTTCTTATCTGCCTCAGTACCCAAGTTTATCACTTTGACCGGTTCTTCATGTGATTGGATGGCCTTTTCCTCTTGTATCAGGAGTCTGGCGAGTTCTCCAGGTATCTCACAATCTTCTTCACCTTCGTCTTCGGCTTGATAGATTGGACTTTCGAAGTCATAAACAACAATAGAAAAATTGTTGTCAAT
This sequence comes from Vicia faba, assembly GCA_948472305.1. Lineage (NCBI taxonomy): Eukaryota > Viridiplantae > Streptophyta > Magnoliopsida > Fabales > Fabaceae > Vicia > Vicia faba. The sequence goes on along the minus strand of OX451740.1, from coordinate 407,659,224 downwards.
GAGATCCAGAGTGGATGTGGATCTGCAAATGTGTGTGTGTGCATGTAAGGTCACATGGCTATTTTGAAAATGCAGTAAAGTAAAAGAAAACAAAGAGCATAAAATTTTAATGCAAAATCGTCCAATGTTTTCATTAAATAAGCATATGATATATGAAATGACAAACCCTTAACAAATGGACCATTGTGCCCCGGGAAAGGCACATGGTTTAAAGTCATTATTTTGAAGGAAATTATACAGACAATGTTCTTAAAGCAATAAAAACAGGAAATAGCAATTACTCCTGGTTGAAGGAGATTGGGATGAAGTCTTTGGCCTTCTAGTTGTTGAGTCTGCCGTCAACAGTTGAGAATATCCAATCATCCAAGTCACCATCACTATCAGTGTCTTCCAGTGCATTGACTTCATTGTTGCTAATATGGAGAGGTGGTCCACCAGCACGAGTACATCGATCCTCTTTCTGAGCCTTTGAAGTAAAACCCAATCCAAAATTTTCAGATTTGTAGGGGATGTCAAAAAGTTGTCCCCAGATAGTGCAGCCTCCATCTTCTACAACAACCCTAGCATCCTTCAGAGAGGACATTCTTGGTGTTCCTTTACAGATTTCAGGAGTAGCAGGAGTAGCAACAACAACCATTGGAGGGATTACCTCAAACGCTTGATAGGGGGTTCAATGAATTCGCCATCCATTCACTTATTTTCATCGGCTTCCTTACGTAGAGCATGCTTAAGCCGGAGCTGACTGCTAAAATAAACTACTTAAGGGTTTATTTGGGATGATAATTAAGGCCAAAAAATAGTAAGTATCGAGATTGGTTCCCATAATCAAGAAACTTATGGTGTTAAGACGATATCGATTTTTCAAAAGTTTTCCAAGTCTCTGCATCCTATCCTAAACTTGTCTGATAACCCAAACTCTCCCCCACTTAAACATTTACTTGTACTCAAACAAACTCTTATGAGCACAAAAAGTAACACATAAGTATTCCATTTAGGCTAAAAGACTTTAAGTTCGATCAAGGTCGTGTTGATAGGTACTGATTAATGAACCAAGGATATTGTGGTAACAATTTCTGCAATTGAGGTCATACATTTCCTTCATATACATACAAATCCATATCATGCTATTATACATAGGCCTACCTTATACATCCCTCTGAAATCCCTTTTTCATTCAGGTTCAATCACATTAAGCCCATTATCCGTACATACTCATAGTAAGGCGACCGGTTAGTGATTCTGATCATATGCATGGGGCTCTGGTACATTGATTAGTGAAACCTATTTATTTTCCCTATCGTAGCATTGGGGGATCGCACTGTAATCCTCCCACCAAGTCCAACACCAAAAACCTCTGTACCAACTAACAACGGGTATTTTATTTTATTTTTGTAGGTTTTACAGCCGTTGGGTTAAGTGACCGTGTAAGGGTCATCTAGCTCAGGGGTTGCAATCATTTATTAGAAGAGAAGAAAAAATTAGGATCATTCCCTTATTTTCATCAGCTTCCTTACATAGAGCATGCTTAAGCCGTAGCTGACTGCTAAAATAAACTACTTAAGGGTTTATTTGGGATGATAATTTTGGCCACAACGTAGTAACTATTGGGATTGGTTCCCATAATCATGAAACTTACGGTGTTAAGATGATATATATTTTTCAAAAGTTTCCCCAAGTCTCTGCATCCTATCCTAAACTTGTCTAATAGCCCAAATTTTAAAAACAAAAGTTGTTTTCTCTGTCCAAAATTTTTTTTGGTTTGGCTCAAGAAAAGGAAGAAATTTAATAGACAACAAAATCCATATATAAAGACCCGATGACACATGTAATGACTTGATAAAACAAACTAAAACAACAAAATACTAGAAAACAATAAATCTAACTAGAAAACAAGGAAAAGAAAACTGTAAAGTTTCTCTCCCACACTTAAACCAAACACTGTCCTCAATGTTTTAGTAAAATGTGGAAAACAGTAAAATGAAACCTGGATAATGCTACTTCAAGAAAAATCCTCTCTGATCCTACTCTTGTTGTTCATGTCTTCGCTGGACACTTCTACTTCCGTGGCAGGCATTTTGAGATACCATGCGAATAACGAGGAGGATTCTTGTAACATACTCATCATCAATGTCAACACCAACAACGAAATTCGTAAGAATGTTCGTGGGCACCAGCTCATTTCCAAGATTGGCATCTAGAGATTTTTCGCCTAGAAGTAGCTGAGACACGACAAGCGATACGTTTATTTATTTTCTACAAACACAAATAATAAAAGGAAAACATTAAATTAAAAGTTCGTGGGTTTCCTTCCACACAATGCTTTGTTTAACGAGATATCACGACGAATAATGATCTTCGATTTCCATGGCCACTTATCAAGCCATCTTTCATATCCCTCACCTTTTCTTTTCTTCCTTGTGTAGGGTGGTTCATACTTCTTAACTTGTGGTGGTGGTTCTGGATCTATCATGCGTATCATCTTTTCAAGTTTAGGTTTAATCCTTTCATCCACCATCTCAAAGGTTGAATATCCCCTATTAACACTAATGACTTCCCCAGTTTCATGGTCCTCTTGTTTTTTCTTTTTACATAGGACCTCAGATAAAAGTGCATTGGTGTGGATATTTTCCAATACCACAACATACCTTTTGGTTTGGGAATCTCCTTAGTTTCTGCAAAATTTTGTGGGAAAAGAATCGGTGGGTTGTAGGGAGGAGGAACAACACATAGTGCTTCCTCTTTGAGTGTGTTGCTCTTGAGTGGATTTGATGGATTATTCTTAGTATCTACTATTTCGTCTCCATAATTTAACTGACCTCGTCATAATTCTCCTTAGGGGCTTCAGTTTGTTTTTCACTCCCAGTTGTCATAACATCTTCATGTTCCTCAAGGAAAAGTTTTGGAGGTGTTAGTGTAATAAGGATGAGTTGACTCTCTACTTTCTTTGTGGGAGTTACAAGGGAATTGACTACATAATTTAATTTCCTAAGTGTTTCAAGATTATCAAGACTTTGTTTTCTAAGCTCTTTATTCATTAGAGTTTGTCTCTCCACAAATCTCATCATCATGGATTCTAACCTAGAAAGCATAATAGTCTCAATAAAATCTTCTAATATTTCATCGAGGTTCGATTTAGGGGAATCTTTCGGTCTCTCCAAATACTGGGAATGTCATTTGTAGAAAATGTTTTAGTAATCCATCTACCTGATTTTATAGTAACTAAAATGCCTTAGTCTAGATGGTGTAACTACGTAGTTACGATATTCGACGTAATTGGTCCCCGACAACGGCGCCAAAAACTTGATGGGGGATTACGCAAGTGCATGGACCTATCAAAGTAATATAAAATATTTGTCGAACCCACAAAGAGCAATTGTCAAACCTATCATTACTAATTGTTACAGTGTTTATCTAAGGCGATTGAATTAAGAATAAGAATGATGAAGTAAATAACTTTAATAAATTCAGATGAATAACAATACTGAAATGTAATTCATATCAATTAACAATACTTTAATTGTCTCTACTAAGATTACTTATGGGGCAGTATTTCCTGCTTAAAAAAGAATCAATTTAACGAGAGTTGTCGCTTTCGCGTATTCAGAACCGAATTTACACTCTAACTAATTCCCTCCATGGTCACTTATGGAAGGTGCTTATGGCGTTAAAATAGTAAACCTATTTTTAAGAAATTAAACTCTTAACTCAGTTGATAAGTGATTTTGATTGGAAAGTCTAACTTAAAAGGATTTCTGGCTTTCGCTCAAGGAACAAGATCTTAAACCTATAAACGGAGCGCTTTCGTAAATAGTTTTAGAATCACTTTCTAGAAATATTATACTCCCTAATTAATTAAAAAATTGATTTCACGGTATTTATTAATTAAAAAGAAACCAATTTTAGTCTTTAGTGTCGAACGGTTTTCGATCTTACCCGACACTTTCACCGTGTCACTTTCGTTGAGGAAGATTAAAATAAGTTCAGAAAAATTGTTTTTAAATCAAAACATCCCAAAAAGGTAATCCTAAAGAGACAACATGTAGAGCATTGTCTGTTGATGATCCTTACATCCCAACACTAATAAATTAGCCGGACATGATTAATACAATGTAAATGGTTTTAAGTGCCAAAGTAAACATAAGACGAAGAGAAGTAGATGCAAGGTAAATAAGACAGGAATGTAAAGGCAAGATAAATAAAGCGTAAATGAGAAATGAATTAAAGACCTGCTCCAAATCGGAGACTTGAATCTGGTACAAACTAGATATAAACTTGACTTGAAAGTAAAATGGCAGCAAGATTAAATATCCTATCTACTATTATCCAACTTGATTACAACCATGGTGCGATAATCCATCAATGTGATGAATTATCGCTTTTATAGAGTAAGTTTATGCCTAATGTTGCAACTAAGATTGGATGATCTAAATGAGACAATCTAAGGCATATTTATAGGAAACGAAAATTTGGTAAGTACAAAACTACCCTTCTTCCACCAATGGAGTTGGTTTCATACGCCTGGAAAAAGCAAAGGGTGGTGGGCGCCATATAGGGATGGCGGGCGCCATCTTCCAATAGTGGGGTAGTGGGTTAGATTTTGCAACTTCCAATAACAGTTTCGTTGTTTTCAAAGATGGCGGCCTCCATGTAGGGGATGGCGGGCGCCATGTTTGGTTGGAGGATGCCAAGAGTCCATTTTCCATAATGTAGATCCCTATATTAGATTTCTAACGCTTCAAACAGGGCGTTATTCGGACTTACGGATCAAAAGTTATGACCAAAATCGTCGGACAACACCACAAGGGAAAAACAACATCTTTTTATTGCACTAAGACTGCAATAGATTATAATCCTATCATGCGAGTTTTCCCTTGTCTCTCTTGGAATTTTCCTTCTCTTTTCTCATTTTTGGCTTTCTCCATAGCGAACACCATCTTGAACACCTTGTGTGCAAATTGCTCCGTTTCTTTCGTTTTCGCCCATTTTGCTTCATTTCTTTGCGAAAGGCTCTCAAACTGCTAAACAAATGAAAACAAGCAAAACACCAGCGTAATAGGGAAAATGTAAACTAAAATGATGGTAAAACATGCATAAATAGATTCAAATAAATGGTGTAATTTCGTGCTATAAATATTCCTTAGTTAAGTTATGAATTTTGAATGTTGTTGTATGCTAAGTTATGTTTGATCTAAAGAAATTTTTATTGTTTGTCTTGGTTTATTGAATTTTTTAGATCACGTGTTTTAGTTAAATAAGTTCATATATTAAATTTATTATCTATTTTTGAGTTTGTGCGTGTGCAATCAACAAGATATATATTTTTGTTTAAATTAATAAATTTAGCTGGGTTTTAAACCTCCCTAGTTTGTGTTAAATAAAATTCATGACGATTTAAAATCATCGCAACCAATATTAAAATAGAACTCAAACTGAAATTCACGTCAGTTCTCTAACCGTCACAATATTCAGTTTATGTCAGTTCCTTAACCGTATTGAGATAAAACGACATTTGGTGTGGCATTTTTGACAACCGTCGCTAAACAGTATGGGGACACACGTTTCTGTGACGGTGCTTCAACCGTCGTAAATTGAAAATTGTGGCGGTTTTAACAGTCGTAACCTGCCAACTTTCTTGTAGTGCATATGGTACCAACTGTTCTCCTTACTGGTATCACCAGATCCATCTCCAAGACAGATAACCACAAAAAATAAGCCCATCCTGTAAGCTTCAAACCCATCTCCAAGGTTTGGGACAAGTCACTAACTCTCGCAAAAGCTAGTAAACATTTCCTCTTGACAACTCATGATGCATGTGCAAGTCTCAACATATATATGCAATTAAGACCATCTCCAAATCTTAATTATATAAGCATATTTCACATAATTCAACACAATTGAATTATCTCACCAAATTGCACAACATACATACATCATGTCAATATTCCCATACAATGCATACTCATAGCATTTATCAACTCAACATAATATAATAACACATAGAAAATAATGTCCAAACATGTTATTCTCATTCACCATCAATTCATAACACACATATATACCAAAATCAAGTATTATGTTTCTCATCAAAAATCGTCCAAAATTAATTCAAAACACATCGAATAAATTATTAAAATTCATGGAAATCCTTTATAAATCATAGGTATGCATAATCCAAAATCAATCAAACAAAATATAATTTTTTTTATCCCAGACCGCACTAAGCACCCTCTACCACGTTAAGCCGGCTCACAATTGTGTAGAAAAATTCTCCTGCGAACAACTTCTGCCTCTTACGAGTTTTACCCCTAAAATCCATCCAAACAGCCACTTTTCATAAATTAAATACATATTGACTTACATATTATATATATATATCATCAATTAGAAACATTAAAATATGATTTTTAACACAAAATTTATGAATCTCAATCCAACCCTAACATGTTAAAACTAGCATTTGAAGAAAAAATCCCTAATTTCATGTTACTACCCATCACATACCATTACATACACTTATAAATCAACGAATACCCACCCTTACCTTAGATGTAGATACTCTAGGGTTCTTCTTCTCTTCTTCTTTTCTCCTCTTCTCCTTTTCTCCTCTTCTCCTTTTTCATGTTCTCTTATTTTCTTCACTTTCTCTTTCTAATTCTATATTTTCCTTATTTTGTTCAACTCTTACTAACTCTAAACTGGATTAACATCACTCACCCATTCTAATGTAACATAAGGCCCAGATTTGTATTTTTCTATTCTCACACTCAATAACCCAATAACATATAATACACACATATTCCAATTAAATCAATTATTCACACAATCATATAGTCATTTGGGAAGAATAAGTGAGGATAATATTGGAAGACCACATTAGGGGTCTAAAGGTTAATTTTGGTATAATAAAGATTTGGGAGTTAGCACGATCACTTTGTGTGATTGTAAGAATTGGAGGAACATTGTGGAGAAAGAAAGCTAGGGCACAAAGAGGCGAAGAGAAATTGTAGAACGCGAAGAGGAATCAGAAGCTAGAAATAATATTAAGTTAAGGGGTGTTTATCATTGTTATTATAATTAATCTAAGGTTTAGATAATTGTAGAATTGTGTTAGGTTTTGGTTGTTGATGATTATGTGGTGTTTGATGATGAATTGATGAAACTGTGATGTTTAATTACAAAGAATTGATGCGTATGAAGTATGGTATTTTGGGATGTTGTTATATGAAGAAACCATGTGAAATAATGATGTTTGGAGACTTGTAATATGGGGAAATTGCAAGAAATTGGGACTAGTTTATGCAGGAAATCGCAATAGGAAAACCCTATTCGCGCAACATCGCCGGGCGATGAGAATGTGTCACTGGGCGATGATGACATTGCTTAGGAGTCACCAGGCGAGAGGCAGAGAGAATGGAAGGGAAATAAATGTGACTCTACTGGAGTGTGTCACTCCAAGATTTATCGGGCGATGCAAAAAAGGCGATGGAAGTAGTTTCGCCAGGCGAAGGTGTCCAGAATCGAATGGATGTTTTGTATTTTCTTAGAAGTGCCATAACTGGAGTTTTAGAACTTGGTTTGAGGTGTCATTTAAAGATTTAGATAGCTAACGTAATAAACTATAGTTTAATGGAATAAAATGAGAAATAAGGAGAATATTCACAATACCTAAGTTAGAATAAAGTTAGGATTCCCCGTGTTAGATCATGATGATGCCTTGTTTATGATGATGTTATGTTCATGCTTTATGTGATATTATGATATGATGATGCTTTAGGTATTATGATGATATGATGATGCTTTGTTTATTATTATGATATGATGATTCTTTGTTTATTATGATGATATGATGATGTTATGATGAATTCATGAATAGTGATGCGTTTTTGACTAGATGTGGTCGTATTTATTCTTCTGGTGTGCATCATGCATTTATGAAATTAGTTTAGGACTTCGGTCCAGTGATTTTATTAGGAACTTGGTCCAATGATGATGATAGGACGATAGTCCAATGAAGGCACCAATCTCATAGTGTGGATTGAGTGCATTATTATGAAGTACTCTAGTTCCAAGTGGGAATCGATCCTATTGGTGGGGATCTTTGGAGAAAATGATGATTGAGTCATCAATAAAGTTTTGGTACCACATGCATAGTCTATGATGTTGCATTAAATTCTATGTGACATTGCATAATGATTTGATGATACTTAATGATAAATGGCGTGTAATGATTATGTTGCTGTGTATTAATGAAGTCGTGAAGGTGTGAGTATGGCATGAGGTTATGATGGTGTGTGATGCCTTTCCTAAGTGAATATCTACTGTGTTTATTCCTTATGTATTTTATAATGATTATGATTTACTCACCCTTTCTTCTTGGAAATGTTGCCTCTATCCATGGGTAACTTGCAGGTGATCAAGATTAGTGCAGGAAGCTTAGAGGATAGCTTTAGAGTGTGTTTATTCGTTTTCCATAGAATAAAGGGAGTCTTGCTTTGATATGTAAAATCGGGGTTGGGATCGTTTGATTGCGAACTTTATGTCTTTAGTTTATTTTGAGATTTATAAACTACCTTTCTTGGTATTGTGAACTGTTTTGAATTATGAAGTTTAATTGATGAATTATGACGAGGATTTTTGTGAAGTACCTTAGTAATAAGGATTGTTTTGAGACTATGAATCCGCTGTGTTATTTGAAGTGATTATGTGATGAGACTAATGTATTATATGATTTAAAGTGTTTTGTAACCCGTGTTACGAAACATGATTTATTATATTTGATGTTTTATGAAGATGTGATGCCCTTCAGTGGTCTCTATTTGATTTTATTTTCGTAGAAATTCATGCGAAACATATGTGTATTTATAAGGGTGATACAATATTGTTGTTGATCCGTCAAAAATTGAGTTTGTATCTCAATAGGAAGCTCCAAACTCTGTTTCTGAGATTAGAAGTTTTCTTGGGTTAGCAGGTTTTTATCGGAAGTTTATTAAAGGCTTTTCCAATTTAGCTTTATCGTTAACGCAATTGACTAGGAAGGGCCAAGCTTTTATTTGGACTTCACATTTTGAAGATGGTTTTTAAGAGCTTAAGAGAAGGTTGATAACCGCTCTTATTTTGATTTTTCCTAATCCGTCAGAACCGTTTGTTGTGTATTGTAATGCTTCATTGATGGGTTTAGGTGGTGTGTTGATGCATAATTGATAATTTGTAGCTTATGCTTCATGGAAACTTAAAGTCGATGAGAGGAATTATCCGACTCATGATTTGGAGTTAGCTGTTGTTGTGTTTGTATTGAATTTTTGGAGGCATTATTTGTTTGGATCGAGGTTTGATGTGTTTAGTGATCACAAGAGTTTGAAATATTTGTTTGACCAGAAAGAGTTGAATATGAGGCAGAGAAGATGGTTAGAATTCTTGAAGGATTATGATTTTGGTTTGAATTACCATCCTGGTAAAGCGAATGTTTTGACTGATGCATTAAGTAGGAAGTCTTTGCATATGTCGGTGTTGATGGTGCAAGAGTTGGAATTACTTGAGCAATTTTGAGATATGAGTTTGATTTGTGAAGAGACTTCTTCTGGAGTTAAGCTTGGTATGTTAAAGCTTACTAATGGCATTCTTTTTGAGATTCAAGAAGGTCAGAAATCAGATTTGAGTTTGGCCGATCAATTGACGTTGATCAATCAAGGTCGAGGTGGAGATTTTTGGATTCATGAGAATGGTGTCATGAGATGTCGTGATAGAGTTTGTGTTCCGAATATAGCCAATTTGAAAAAGAGGGTTCTTGAGGAAGGGAATCTTAGTGGATTGAGTATTCACCCTGGAGCTACTAAGATGTATCAAGATTTGAGGAAATCATTTTAGTGGCCATGTATGAAGAAAGAGATTGCGGAATGTGTGTATTCTTGTTTGATTTGTCAGAAGTCAAAGATTGAACATCATAAACCATCTGGTTTGATGCAACCGTTATCTATTCCTATAAGGAAAGGGATAGTATTTCTAGGGATTTTGTTTCTGGTTTGCCTAGAACACCGAGTAATTTTGAGGCTATTTGGGTTATTGTGGACAGGTTAACAAAAACTGCTCACTTTATTCCAATGGGAATGGATTATCCAATGGAGAAGCTTGCAAAGTTGTACATTAAGAGGATTGTCAGTTTTCATGGTATTCAGTCTAGTATTATATTAGACCAAGATACGAGGTTTACTTCAAGATTTTGGGAAGGTTTGCAAAATGTTTGAGTATTGAGTTGTGTTTGAGTTCATCTTATCATCTGCAAACAGATGGTCAGACTGAGAGGACAAGTCAGTCAGTTGAGGATCTTTTGAGAGCTTGTGTATTGTAACAAGGAGGTACTTGGGATAGTTACTTGCCTTTGATTGAGTTTACTTATAACAATAGTTTCCATTCGAGTATTGGGATGGCACCATTTGAGGCTTTGTATGATAGAATGTGTAGGACGCCTTTGTGTTGGTATGAATCTGGAGAGAGTGTTGTAGTTGGACCTGAGATAGTTCAGTGGACTACGAATAAGATTAAGATGATTCAGAAGAATATGAAGGCTTCTCAGAGTCGTCATAAGAGTTATCATGATAAGAGGAGGAAAACACTTGAGCTTGAGAATGGAGATCATGTGTTTCTTCGAGTTATTATGGTAAGGAGTGTTGGTTGAGCTTTGAAGTCGCGTAAGTGGACACCATGTTTTATTAGCCCTTATCTGATTTCAGAGAAAGTAGGTGAAGTGGCTTATCAGATTGCTTTGCCACTGTCGCTTTCTAATCTCCATTATGTGTTTCATTTGTCTCAATTGAGGAGATACATTACAGATTCGTATCATGTGGTCCAATTAGATGATGTTCAAGTGAGAGATAACTTGATTGTGCAGACATCACCTATGCTGATAGCAGATCGAGAGTTGAAACAACTTTGTCGTAAAGAAATTTCCTTGGTGAGGGTATCTTGGGGAGGACAGGTGGGTGGAAACGTGACTTAGGAACTCGAGAGTCAGATGAGGGAGTCTTACCCTGAGTTGTTTGTTTAAGGTAATTTTCTAGGACGAAAATCTTTTAAGTGGGAGAGAGTTGTAACACCCCTATTTTTGTTTATTAATTATTTTATTATTTAATTTCCATATTAATTATTATTTGGTTGATTATTATTTAACTATTTGATTTTGTGTGATTATGTGAATAATTGATTTAATTGAAATATGTGTGTATTATATGTTATTGGATTATTGAGTGTGAGAATAGAAAAATACACATTTGAGCCTTATGTTACATTAGAGTTGGTGAGTGGAGTTAAACCCATTTAGAGTTAGTAAGAGTTGAACAAAATAAGGAAAATATAGATTTAGAAAGAGAAAGTGAAGAAAACAAGAGAAGAAGAAATGAGGAGAAGAGGAGAAAAGGAGAAGAGAAGAAGAAGAACCCTAGAGTATCTACACCTAAGGTAAGAGTGGGTGTTAGTTGATTTATGGGTGTATGTAATGGTATGTGATGGGTAATAACATGAAATTAGGGATTTGTTCTTCAAATGCTAGTTTTAACATGTTAGGGTTGGATTGAGATTCATAAATTTTGTGTTAAAAATCATGTTTTAATGTTTCAAATTGATGATACATGTTAAATATAAGTCAATATGTATTTAATTTATGAAAAGTGTCTATTTGGATGGATTTTGGGGGTGAAACTCGTAAGAGGCAGAAGCTGTTCGCAACAAAAGTTTTCAGCATAATTGTGAGGCCGCTTAGCGCGGTAGATGGCGCTTAGCGCGGTCTGGGATAAAAACTTTTATATTTTGTTTGATTGATTGGGGATTATGAATACCTATGATTTATAAAGGATTTCCATGAATTTTAATAATTTATTCTGTGTTTTGAATTGGTTTTGGATGAATTTTGATGAGAAACATAATACTTGATTTTGGTATATATGTGTGTTTGAATTGATGGTAAATGAGAATAACATGTTTGGACATTGTTTGCTATGTGTTATTATGGTGTGTTGAGTTGATAAATTCTATGAGTATTTATTGTATGGGAATATTGACATGATGTATGTATGTTGTGCAATTTAGTGAGATAATTCAATTGTGTTAAATTATATGAAATATGCTTGTATGATTAACATTTGGACTTCCCAAATGACTATATTGTCCTTATTTTCTCTACACCACTATTCTATTTATTTAATCCAACTAATCCTAAATAATTACTATTAAATCTAAATAATTCTAACTAATTATTTAAATTCTAAACATCTCTTATCATCCCATCATTCACCTCTATTCCATCATACACCGCACAAGTATGATACTAAACACCATATTCATCTCAACATCAAAGTATATCTTATATTCATTAAAACATCATAAATCATCACAAGAACTCACATAAAAAACACCAAAATATCATATATATCAAATACTTCATAATGACTCATATATTCACGCTAAAATAATTAAATAAATAATTAATCTAGAATTTGGGGCGTTACAAATACCACCTTTTTATATCACATGACCAAGAAAACTCACTTCCTTCAACCAACAATCATACTTAGAAAAATTAGCATACAACTCCCTCTCTTTCAACACAGATAACACAATCCTCAAATGCTCAACATGATCTTCTTCACTCTTTGAATAAATCAAAATATCATCATTGAAAACAACAACAAACTCATCCAAATACTGATGGAAATCCTATCCATGTATTCCATAAATACACTAGGTGCATTGGTCACACTGTACGACATCACATAATACTCATAATGACCATACCTTGTTCTAAAAGCAGTCTTCTAAATATCTTCAGGCTTCAGACGAATCTGATGATACCCAGACCTCAAATCCATCTTACTTAACACACTTGAACCAACCAAATGATCCATCAAATCATCAATCCTCGGAAGTGGATACTTATTTTTGATAGTCACCTTGTTTAGTTGTCTATAATCCATACAAAACCTTATAGTACCTTCTTTCTTCTTAACCAACAAAACTGGTGACCCTACGGTGACACACTAGAATGAAAGAACTCTTATCAAGAAAATCCTCAAGTTGACTCTTCAAATCTTTCAATTCATATGCTGACATCCAATATGGAGCCATCGATACCAGACTAGCTCCAAGAACTAAGTCGATTGTAAACTCCACCTCACACTCTGGTGGTAAATCACTTACATCTTCAGGAAATATCTTAGGAAAATCACGAACTATTTCTAATTCACCAATCGTTTTTTCCCACCAATATCCAATGTTGCCATCAAAACAAACAACACAACACCATCCTGTACAGACTCTTTCACTTTACATACTATCAAGCTGGCAAGACAAGCCTTTCCCATCCAATACGATCCGGTATACAATCAACAAGAGATTAAGGGTGATCAGTTCCATAATTTGTCAATAGGTAGCCGACAACCATGATTATGGCATAAACCATTGTTACCCAACTGCAATAGCATCCTTTATTTTATGCTCAAAGTCACCTAAAGCACCATGGTCCTTCTTTGGCTTGTCACACCTGGTACTAATGTGCCCTTGCTCACCACAGTTGTAGAAAGACACACTCGCACCTCCTCTACAGTCATTAGCTTTGTGACCTAGCTGCCACACTTAAAACATTTCACTTCAGCACAAGTACATTCAGAAACACGATGCCCTTCAACATCACACCTGTAGCACCTAACTGGAGTAGAATATCACCCCACTCGGCTTCTTGTCATCACCAACTTTCTGTTTCCCTTTACTAGCAGGAGACACATACAACTTCCCTCTAAATTGACCCTTTCCTTTCTTATCATGCAAATCCTTATACTGAGTGGCACTATCTCGAATATCCTCATCATAGATCCTACTCTTGTTAACCAGCTCAACAAATTTCCTAATCTATTGATAACCCATGGCCTTCTTGATCTCAGGCCTGAAACCATTCACAAACTTAAGACACTTAGATCTTTCAGCATTGTCAGTGTTATAATAAGGACAAAACATAACCGACTCCTCAAACTTTGCAGCATACTCTGCCACAGTTCCATTACCATGCTTCAAATCAAGAATTTCAATCTCCTTTTTCCCACGCACATCCTCTGGAAAATACTTCTCCAAAAATGCATCTCTAAAAAGTGCCCAAGTAACCTCAATCCCATCTTCATCAAATCTATGAACAATGTTGTTCCACCAATCCTCAACTTCATTCTCAAGCATATGGGTTCCAAACTGCACCTTCTGCGCATCCGAACAATTCATAACCCAAAAGATCTTCTCAATCGCTTTCATCCAAACTTGTGCATTGTCAGGTTCATAAGCTCTTTCAAATATTGGCGGATTGTTCCTCTGGAACTTTCCCGGAGCACAGAATTCATCATCATCTCTGTTGCTAGCATTAGCATTCAGAGTCCGCCCAATCGTACCAGTCAACAATGTCAATGCCTCAACAATAGAATCATCATTCCTTCCCAAAACCATCATTATTAGATTCCCAACAACCAAACAACCAACAACGCTCATTAGACAAACAACACCGATTGTGTATATGACACACCTGGAATACAAAAGGAAATAAACACATTAATAACCTGGCCAACTGGCCGACCATGCTCTGATACCACTTTATGTAACACCACTTATAAACCCTTCATAAATATATGTTATAATCAGAGTAAAATAGAATGCATGTCAAAGAGGGCATCACATATACTTCACGACAACAACACAATACGTTGTTCATGCTCATAACACATATTAAGAATCATGTTCCATACAATAACATAAATGCATCTCGCAACGGAATAATTCTCAATTCAAAAATAATACTAATGATTGAAACCCTATACTGATAATCATATCATAAAATATTATGCACTAAATACCATCATTACATGCGTCTCAATCTAACATGAATATCCAGAGAGTATAACAACATCTCTCAAACAAACATGAATATAAAAAATATAACATGAATCCAAATGTTCCCCGTATTACATAGACCAAAACACGACTCACTACCTAGTAAAAACAGATAAACAAGAACTAGCTCCTCTGACTAATCCTTTCTAAAAGCACCGCTGTAACACCCCCTCTAATCCCCGCACAAATATATAGCATAATCAGAGTAAATTTAGCATGCATATCAAAAAGGACGTCACATTTACTTCACGACAACAACAGAAATACAAATACCATGGTCATGATCATAACACGTGTTGTATCCCTAAATTTTCCCTCCCTTTTTCTCAAAACATTTCTCACAAAAGTTCTCAAATACTTAAGGATCCTCAAGAGTTGACCAGACAAGCTCACCTCCTAAGCACTGAGTCCACAACCAGGGTTTTGGTTTTCACAAGGAAAATTGGACTTTTAATGCCTCAAATGACTTTCATGGTTCATAGTTGGTCACCAAGAATGCTCATGCAAAGTTTCAAGTCTTGCATCACAAATTTGCTCAGTCAATTGCTCAAATGACTGAAAATAAGTTGTATTGGGTAAAAAGTCAACAGTGGTCAACATACAGTCAAACTTCAAGATTTTTTGCCAACATCAACATTTTGATGTGATATTCATAAATTGATCAAGGGATGATCATAATTCTTCAAGGAAAGCACTCAAATCATCAAAGGGGCAAAATTGTCAAAATTATGGTTTTGACTGAGAATGACTGATCATTGACTTTTGACCTAGTGCATGATCTAATGACTTGAAGCATGATCTCAAGGACTCAAAAACAATATATTTACCTAATTTCAGTGCTCAAACCATTTCTAAAGATCAAGTGATTGATAGTTAAAGAATTGAGATCAATTGATGAAAAGTCAATTGTCACACAAAAGTTAAACTTTGACTTTTTGGTCAACATTGAATTTCAAAGATAAATAACCATCAAGACATCCAAAATTATCAAGATTGATAATAAATAATCAAAAAAGTCAATAAACATAAAAAAGTCAATATTTCCAATACTTAGAAAAATTCTAAGTGTTTTGACCTTGATAAATTCACTACTTCATGACCACTTTTCATTAAGATGCAAGATGATTCAAGTAAAACTTTCAACATGAAAGTTTTAGAGCATGATGAATTCTACAACTTTGTCCTTGAGTGTTGATGCCCAAAAAATGCTTGGATTAGGAGATATAGGCCCATAAAGTTATGACATTTTTATCAAAACACTTAGTGAAATTTTCAACAAGTTTGGTCAGATTTTTGTCCCAACTTCTTGGCAATTTATCACCAAGTTCCAATTTGATTTAGCAAAAGTGGTCAACATGAAATTTGTAGACAATGTTTCAAGCTTTCCAAAATGTCAAGAACACTTTTTTATCATGCTTGAGCTAAGAGATTCAAAGAGATGAAGTTGGACATCCATTCTTGAATTATAGGTCATTTTGTGATGAACATGAGATCAAATCTCCAAGCCATGCTGTATAAATCTTGCTTTTCAGGCTTCTAACTTGCAAATCGCTCCATAATTAAATGTTTACACAACTGATTGAATCATTATCCAAGTGTTTGAGCCATTGTCCAAAGCAATTTTCCATTTTTGGCACAAAGTTACCATTTCCATTCTTGTAAAGCACGCTTTAATCACAAAGTGAATGCATTGAGCTCCTCACTTATTTCTTCTGATCAAACTCCATTGTAAAGTGAAGAAGCAACCTCCCTGCACCCAACAAACTCAGACCATGCTTGTACTTGAACCTTGGAACCATGAAAATCTATCCAACTTGATTACTCATTTTCAATCAAACCATAACATGTTATCTCAATATTCTAGTTACTTCAAGATGTAAAACCTCTTTCCTATAAATAAGGAAGTCATTTGCAAGCCAAAGCACAAATTCATATCCCTCAAAACACACTCATACTCACTGAAACCAGAATTTGCATCAAAACTCAATTTTTGTGGCAACTTCTGACCTTGAACACCAAACTCATAATCTACTCATGCGTTTTCCATTTCAACCATTCAAACATCATCTATACATCATAAAGAAGTGATCCAAACACTTGAACCACTTTTGTAATCCCTCCATCACCATCCACCATTTTCAAAACTCAACTCTGCAACTTGACTTCTCTAGAAGAATCCAGCCACTCTCAATCCAAAGTAAGCATTGCAATAACTTCCTGTGAGTTCAATGAAGCTATCCATATCATCACAACACCTCCAAGAGTGCTCTAACTCCAGGTTCGATTCTCAATTTTGAGTTAAGTTTTCTAAAATTTTAACTTGCTGTACAAGCATCATTAATGTTTACTTTCTAAATAAAAAATGTAGACATCAATACTTTGAAGCTAACCATGTGCTTACATTTCATTTATCTTGCCTGAGTGATGAGAATTTTAAAACTGAAAAAATTAAGTTACAGTTTGGTACTAAACAAAATTCCTCTTAGTCTTTGATCTTTAGCTTTTAAAAGTTATATGGTTGAATTCGTGGTGAAAAATCAAGCAACTTTCATGTTTACATTTTTAAAAATGGTTGAGAAATGAAGGAGTTACAGATTTAACAATGGAGTTGTTGTTCTTGGTGCGCGCGAGGAAGAAGGAGATGACTTGTTCAAATGTTCAGAAACGAGTTTGTAATATATTTATTGGTTTGTGCTTTAACTACCAGATGTATCACCACCCTAGTGGTTAAAGCGTGCACCTGTGACTATAGGGACCTGGGTTCGAGCCCCAGTGGTACCCTTTTATTTGTTTCAGATTCAATGCACACAAGCGTAAGGCGCGCACACTGCACCCCTCACCATCACCCTCTGATCTCTCTATGTCCAAGATAGACGTTCTAGATGCAAGCATCCACCATGAACCGTCAAAGGCTGGCTACATCGAGTCAGACAACGCCTGGACTTTGTAGTTCTGGACTTCTTATTTTTGCTGCATTTCAGCCCCTTTTACTAACTTACAGGCCCATTCTTGTTTTTATTTTATTTTCTGATTTGAACAAAAACTATTTTGGGCCTAATAAAAATGGTTTCTCACACCCCTTTTTTACTTCTGACTCATGGCCTAATTATTTTTATTTCTTTTTATATTTTCTTTTTCTACTTTTATTTATATATTTTATTTAATAAAATAAATTAAATCATAAAAATCATAAAAAAATAGGTTTAGGTTTTAATCAATTATTTTTAATCTTCATAAATAAAATTAATTACTTTATTTTATTTTTTAAACTTGTAAAAAATGATTAGAATTAGGTTTTTTATTATATATTTACATCACAAAATATTTTTCTAAAACTCAAAAATATTTTCTAACAATTAATTTCTCTTTTAAATTAATTTAAGTTTAGTTTTTCTATATATAAATTATTTTTCCTTTTGATCAATGAAATTAGTTTTTATCTTAATTTAATTTATTTAGGTTTTCTAATTTCTTTTAAAATACAAAACTAATTCAATTAGGTCAAAACATTAAATCTTTTTCTACCAAAAACACTTCCTCTTTCTTTCCTCAACTTTACATTTTTGCGCATTTTATTATTTCACATTATTATCTATGTAAATGGTCTGTAATAGATAATTAGGGCTTTATTGTTTTCCATCCCCATTCCCAAAGCATTGTAATAGCATAGGACATTTAATTTCCGCAATTTATCGCTTTCCTTATTATTGTTAGTAATTATGCTTGTACGACAAGATTAAAATCAATCATAGCAAAACCCTAATTCAAGATAAAATAATTAAATCAAACACACTTTGCACACATGTACCTCTAGGGTAAACCTCACTCGTTTCCTCGAATATAATCAGTCATGTCCCTTGAATGTGAGATGCTTTAGCAAAAGCTCCCTGTTTAAAAGATCATAGTCCCTCGATGACCCTTCGATGTTGCCTTCGATAAACGATCTTAGTCCCTTACAACAATTGCTAAAGTATCTTACAAAGTTGCCTTCTATGACTGTACGATGACCCACGCATGTCCCTCACATCCAATGATAGGGCTTCATACTAACTAATGGTAGGATAACACTACCTAAAGGAGGAGGAAAATAACAAATACTTTTTGAGTAGGTAGATCGCTCGTAATCGCTTTCTCACAAACTAAAACAATCTTTACACTTCACACTTTCAAAACAACCATTTTCAAAACACTTTTCAAAACAAACATTTTGCATACATTCTCAATGATACGAGAATCATTACAAAATTTCCTCACATTGGCATTTTCAAACATCTTTCCAAACACTTTCTTTCTACAAATATTTTCAAAAACAAACATTTTGTATACATTCTCAACAATACGAGAATCATTGCAAAATTTTCGCCCTTAGGCATTTTTCAAAATGTTCTCAAACATACACAAACACAAAGCATTTTCAAAGTGAGCTAGAAATTAAAAGCCCGTAGATAACTACAGATGAAAAGGGTGCTAACACCTTCCATTTTCATAACCTACCCCCCAAACTCAAGAAAAATTATCAAAAGGTCTTTCCTGTTCTTTTCACCCTTTCCTTTATTGGATAAAAGAAAAGTCGGTGGCGACTCTTACTATCCATAACATTTGCAATAAAATGAAAAATACCAAGTCAGTTCTTCCACCATATTACAGAACTGGCGACTCTGTTGGGGACTTAACTAAAAGTGGGGTTACCTTAAGAGATAGATCACCTTTATTGCTTTACTTTCTTGATTTGTATGCTTTACATTTTGGGGTTATGCCTAGGTTTATTTCTTCTATAGATCCTATACCCGAATCTGGAGCATTTTAGGTAAGTAGAAATAGATCGTTGGGACTGTACGGTATACACCAATATGGTTGAAGCGATGTCTATGTTAGTGTGACACATTTGTTGGTATCAGTGTCTCTTAAGTTAAACCAAGGAGAATACGTGGCCGCTGTGTGGTGTCATAAAGCACTAACTGACTGTAGAACCTTAGTTGAACAACTTAGCCATTAGAAGGTAGTGAGATAGCTGGCTTTGGTGCAGACTAAAGTTGGTTATTATTCGATACTACACTCATTGAGATCGGACTTTCGGGATATTTTGGTTGTAGTTTCGATGCTTGTGCTGAAATAATGCCCGATGAAGAGAGATTAATGATATTGAGATTCCTAGAACCCGGTTACTTATTTAGAACAGGTTAAGCCAACTAAAACTTCAAGAGGGTACTTACCTATAAACCCCACGTAAGCTTAAACCTAAGGCTCTGTGTGCTTTATTTGTGATTAATTGTTTGAACATGACATCATAACATCATAACATCATAACACCATGCCATAGCATTTTCACTAACAATTTCAAGGACCTACAGATTTACCTTTGTTCTGTTTTATAGGTTATGGCTTCCGCTCGCAGAAATACTATCAGAATCATCTTTGTAAGGGTGCCTTCTAAACTTAAGGAGTTAGTCTCAAGGGTTCCTAAAATTTCTCCATTTACCAAAAGATATGGTCGACTTCTCAATCTGGTTACCTCAAGCTTTGAAGAAGACATGATGTGTGTGCTCTTTCAGTTCTTGGACCCTGTACATCATTGTTTCACCTTTCCCGATTATCAATTGGTGCCCAATATGGAAGATTTATCTCAACTATTGGGAGTATCTATTCTTGATCAAATTCCCTTCACCGGTTTAGAGAAAGATCCATAACCTGAGGAAATCGCATTTGCCTTGCGTTTGAAGCGATCCAACATTGTAGCTAATTGGGAAACAAGGAGTGGAGTCAAGGACTTTCAAGCTAAATTTCTGTTAGAGAAGGCTCAACTATTTCTGGAGGCTATGAATTTCAAAGCTTTTGAAGAAGTCTCGGCTCTTCTAACTATGGTTTGGTACTATTCCTTAATCCATACCAACTCATAGATGTGAATGCTGTCAAAATCTTCCTTTCTCGTAACCTTGTGCCTACTTTTCTCGGAGACATTTTGCATTCTCTTCACACTCGTACTATGAGGAAGAGAGGGGATCTTATGTGTTGCATATTGTTTCTATATAGGTGGTTTACTCCGCACCTTCCCCGACCAGTATTGAAGAATGAACAAGGTTTGAGGTGGTCTCGAAGGATGATGTCGCCCTCTCATTCGGAATTTTATTGGTGTTCCCGATCACTGGAAGATTTTACTATCATTAACCGCTGTGGAGAATTCCCTAATGTTCTGCTCCTTGGCAGGTATTACTTATAACCCTTCTCTATCTCTAGGGTAATTTGGTTATGCTCGAAGAGATGGTCCCCATGATGCGCTTATCCAGGGTATTGTGTTCGACTACGAGAACAATGTTCAAGGTTATCGTCAAAGGTTTGTACGAGCTTGGGGCATGGTAAACAAGGTTGATAGAAAGACTTTGGGACATAAGAATTCTATCCCTTGGAGCCTTATCTCAAATGGGTGCGAGCTCGCTCTTAAAACCTCATGATGCAATATCCAGCTATCCTACAAGTGATTATGGAGCCCATTGCCAAGGGGGATATTCATTATACCATTCTGCATTCTGAAATGCCTACTGACCTCGAAGAATTGCAGAAATCATGGATTTAACTCAAGGGAGAATGAGACACCTTTGAAGCTTAATTCTGTGCAAGCGAGAAGAAAGTTTTGGAGCTCACAAAGCGACTTTACGAGTGCAAAGCCTTAACGCATACATCGACACGAAGAGGATGCATCCGTGGGAGACGCGAGTCTTATGTATTAGGAGTTTTTGTTTTGTTGTCTCTTTGAGACCCTTTTTGCTTTTTCATTGTAAGCCCAGGAAGAACTTATAATTTTTGAACTTATTAATGAAATCTTTGTTTCTGTTTCCTTTTCGGCTAGAAAATTTAAATCTCTTAAGGTCCTTGAAAACATTGCATCCACATATCATGAATCATTTCAAAAGCAGTTTTTTTATACAGGTCTCCTAATCTATTTACTGTTTATTTCAGTATAAGATGGCTCTCGAGCAAACTGTCAAAGATCTGCAAACTCAACATGCACATTTCTAAGAGACTCTCCTGAACCTAGACAAAGGACAACAAGAGATTATGGTGCTCCTCGCCATAAAAAAGAAAACTAAGAAGCAGGATGTTATCCTCAACATGGGAAGAAGGTTCAAAGATCCTGCCCGACTGGATTAAGTGGAAGATGATTCCTCTGAGGAGGACAGAAATCAAGAAGAGGATGTTAGAAGCACCATGGTTGGGGGTGGAAATAGCCAGATTTCTAAGGATGAAGACTACTCCGACGAGCAGTATCCACCGATGGATGACAAATACAAACAACTAGAAGACTGACTCAAGGATGTGGAGGTCCAAAAAGTACCTGGTCTAGACTTTAGAGATTTAGGTTTGGTCCCTGGGGTGGTCATCCCTCATAAATTTAAGGTCCCTGTCTTCGCCAAATATGATGGGATCTCTTGTCCGAAACTCCATTTAAG
The DNA here is from genome assembly GCA_948472305.1 of Vicia faba. Taxonomy (NCBI): domain Eukaryota; kingdom Viridiplantae; phylum Streptophyta; class Magnoliopsida; order Fabales; family Fabaceae; genus Vicia; species Vicia faba. The sequence continues at coordinate 407,636,866 of OX451740.1, read as the reverse complement.
GTCATACGTCCGAAAGATTCAACCATACACTGTCGATAGGAAGTTATGGGTTCATTTATTTCAAGAGAGCTTATTTGGGTCACAATTGGAATGGTTCCATAAACTAGAGGGGACTAATATCCGTGCTTGGGAGGACTTGGTTGCTGCCTTCTACAAAAAATACTCTTGTACCCCAAAATTTGCCCTCTAAATTCTCAAGGCCTTTCTTACAAGGATTTTCAAGGTTAAAGCTTGAACAAGTGCATTTGGATTTTCCAATACCAAAATTAAAAGGAAACTGTCAAAAAGGGAGAAAATAGATAAAAATAACATTTTGACAAATTTGGAGGAAAATAGGTCTCCTTCGATTCTACATCCTTCGATTGACTCTTGGCCTCCTTCGATTTCTCAAAGTGGCTGCTAGCGTGGCTCTTTCTCCTGGGCATATGACTTCTTGTTGCAGGTTTAGTTTGTGTCTTTTGCTGCCTGCATGCTTGCAATCGAAGGCCATGATCTACTGGTCACATGTACCCCCTGCAAGGCAAGTCTTCGTTTAGGCACTCACCTTCTGTGTGCCTGGATGAAAACTTCAGTTGAGCAAGAGCCTCCTTCGAATGCAACTTGGATTACATCCTTAGTTTTTAGCAAAAGCCTCTTTCGAATGCAACTTGGATATGTCCTTCATGTTGAACTCTAAGCCTCCTTCGAATGCAAGTTTAGGTACATCCTTCATTTTGAGCAGGAGCCTCCTTCGAATGCAACTTGGGAATACCCTTCGACTCAGAATCCAGGAACCTCCCTCACGCTAAAAGGAAATGACTCCCTTTATGTTTGTTTCGATCCACATGCTTCGATTGGGCAACATTGCTTCCTTCGAACACGAACTTTCGATTGGGCAATATGCTTCCTTCGAGTATGAGCTTTCGATTGGGCAATATGCTTCCTTCGAGCATGAGCTTTCGATTGGGCAATAGCTTCCTTCGAGTTAGCTTGTTTCGACCACAAGCTTCGACTGAGGCAAAGGCTTCCTTCAAACAGGTGTGCTTCGATCTCACTCTTGCATTCGACTCAAGACCAAATCTCGTTTGCCAGGCTATGTTGCATCCAAATCTTTACATAATCAGAAGTTTGTACAAGGGTTTTAAACTTTGTCTTTTAGATACTACTATTCTTGGTTAAAGGCTACTTACTCTTTCTTTTCATAGAGAGTACTTTATCACAAAAGCAGCTTTCAACCTGAATTTGGTCTGAGCACAAGCAACGTCAGAGGCCTAAGTCACATCTTCTGCACCCCAACTGCCAAGAGGCCCCCCACATGTACTTTCACATTACCTATTATTTTATTATTTTGCAAGGCTGGATGTTGAAAACATGTCCATTCTTTTTCTCTATAAATAGAGGAATTTTTGCAAAGCTAAGGGAGGATTTTTGGACCAGAGGAACGAATCCCCCAAATTTTCTCAAACACAACAAAACTCGCAAGTTCATCAACACTTGAGAAATCAAAAAAACCCAGAATCCCAAACACTCACCTCTTTCGATTCTGAAGAACATCCCACACATAGAAGTTTGTTCAAACTCAAAGACAACCTTGTGTGACAACTCTTTGAACCAACAGCAAACCCCCTGTGACTACTCTTCGAATTCCAGAAACGTCCAGGTAGCAGTTCAAGTTCGAATCCCACATCCATTCAAGTTCTGAAGCAAGGTAAGTTATTCTTACCTTTGAACTTTTCGTTTCATGGCATAACATGTAAATAATATTTACGTTCGTTTGAAACATGTACATACCACTGTGCCTTTCGATTCCACCCTTTTAACATATTTTTCATAGCTATCCCTTTCGTTTTGCTTTCTGTTTACCTAAACTTGCTTTAACTATTAAACTGTTTACAAGACAAATATTAGCATGGCCTCAGGCCATGTTGCCATTTAATGCTTGAAATGAAAGAAACAGGAAACATGAAATAGGAAACGAAGCTTCTGGCTTCTATCCTCTTTCTCCAGGAGGAAAACCATACACTGACTTCCAAGCTCAGTCGAAAGGCATTCCCTCACTGCTTTCAACCTCCAATCGAAGAAGGCAACAAGGCAGAATCAGAAGGCTTCACCATACACTGACTTCTAGGCCCCAGTCGAAGGATACAACTTGCTGCTGCCTTTGCCCAATCGAAGGACAAGACCTCTCCTCTGCCAAGGCCTAATCGAAAGACGTGACTTTGCTGTTGCCAGCCCCAATCGAAGGAGCCCAACAGAATGCAAATCGAAGGCTGCTTCCCCCCAATCGAAAGACACTCATTTTTCTTACTTTTATCTTATTTTTTCCTTCATACTTTCTATGCACTTCAATATGGTTGTAATAGTGTAGGATTTATTTTTTGCACTTTTTATTACTTTTGTACAAATGCTAGTAACTAGGTGTGTATGGAAAGATAAAACCAACAAGTAGACAACCTAAAAATCAAAGACAAATGCATGCAATAAAACACACTTTGCACATATGCACTCTTAGGGTACACCTCACTTGGTTGCCTCGAATATGGTCATTGAGTATAGGAAGTTTTAGAGGTCTCCCTCTTGTCCCAAGATCATAGTTTCCTAGAAACGGTTGCCTCAGAAAAATGATCTAGGACATTAGGGTTACCGCTAAGGCATCCTAACATTGCTTTAGTGACCACATGTCCCTTAATCGAATTGACCCGAAAACTCCAACGACGATGCTACTTACTCCTCAATAGTGGGATAGCACTGTCTAAAGGACATTTGCACAATTTAATTCCTTTTTGAGTAGGTAGATGTTCTTAAGTACTTTCTCCTTTTTAAAACAAAACAAAACTTTTCGCACTTACACTCTCTTTCAAACAAAAACTCTTTTCAAACCCACAAACACAAAGAAAAGCAAACTTTTGAAAACACAATGAGCAAGTACCTAAGAGCCCGTGGATAACCACAGATAGAAAGGGTGCTAACCCCTTCCCTTTCTAAAATAAAAGACGGTGGCGACTCTTGCTTACCGCGACATTTTGCAAAAACAAACGCAAACGCGAACCAGCATTCCAAAACAGTCAGTTCTCATTCCCACCGATCACAAATACCAATACAATGCTGACCTTGCACCAACTCATGTGCAATTACAAAGTATGATTATGGGCTCGAACAAAGGCTTTAAGGAGTATGCTCAAAAATGGAGAGATTTGACTGGAAGGGTGCAACCACCTTTGACTGACCGAGAATTGGTGGACATATTCATGGGAACTCTGATGGGTCCATTCTTTAATTTGTTGATTGAGAGTTCTTCATCAGGGTTTACTGAGCTGATTTTGACTGGAAAACAAGTTGAAAGTGGTATCAAAAGCGGGAAGATTCAAATCGCTGCATCCTCTAGTACTGTGAAGAAACCATTAATTGGAAAGAAAGACACCAATGTTGTTTATGGCCAGAGGAGCCGTATCAAGAATGATTGTCATCAGTCGGTAGGAGCAATATTGATTTCTAACCCAATCCCAATTCAACGACTACAACAACAAAATAATCAGCATAGGCCAGATGCCCCAAGGAGGCAGTTTACTAGGATCAACATGCCATTGTCTTAAACTTTACAACATCTGTTAAAGGAGAATTTGGTGACACTGTGAGACCCTTATCCTAATCCCAATACTACCTCTCCCAAATATAATCTGAACGTGAAATGCGCCTATCATCCAAATAGTCCTGGGCATGACATCAACAACTGTTGGGCGTTGAAGAACAAAATCCAAGATTAGATAGACAACAAAGTGATTGAGTTTGACCCTCCAGAAACCCATAATGTGATTACTGCGCCCATGCCCAGTCATGGTAAAGGTATTAATGCTATTGACAATGTCTCCTATGTCTCCACCATAAGTGACTTGACCACTCCCTTGATGACCTTTAAGAAGAATCTATTAAGAGCCGGTTTATTTCTGGGTTGTCTTAAAAATTGTTACCATTGTGCTTCCCAAACTAATGGCTGTATGTGGCTGATGAAGGATATTCAACGCTTAATTGATAGCCATGAAATTCTGTTTGAGAAAACTCCGTCCATGAAGAGTTTGCATGAAAGTATATCCCAAGAATTGAGACCTGAAGATGTTTCCATAATCACAATTTCCAATACTCCTATAAGGATCACCTCTAGAGGCCCTGTAACGATTCCTTCTAAACTGAGGGTGGCTCCCCTGGTCATCACTGCACTAGGGCCAATCCCCTATTCCTCCGACAAAGTTGTTCCCTGGAACTATGGAGCAAAAGTTTATTATCATGGTGTCAAGAAAGAGCCATGGATTACTGAAAATGAAGATCCTGAAATTAGAAACATTGTCGGAACTAGTAAGTTCACTAGGACAGTGTTAAGTGTCAATTTGTGCATAAAATACATATCAATTCTTGACACTTTGAGACCTGTTATTTTACTTTCAATTAGGTTAAATAGTTATTTTAGTCATTTTACGTAGTATTTAGAGAGTTTTGAAGGTTTAATGTGTTTGTTAGTGTTTCACCCAAACTTGTGCAGGAAAGATACAAAAAGTGGAGATTTTAAGCTAACCAAGCTTAGGAAGGAAGAGTGAGTTGCTGCAAAGAATCTCCCGGAGAAACTGATGAAGAAAAAGAAGCCGCATTCCTCTATTGTTTCGCTTCTGGGGCGCCTGGCGAAAGGAGAATTTCCCGGAGAAGCATTCTTGTCACTGGGCGATTAAAGATGCTCTTCTAGGGTTTTAACACGCGTAGTTGGTCATGTGTGGCAGCTAGCCAAAATCACCCGGTGAAACTTTACGGTATCCCAACGATGGAGCGCAGTTAGACCATACTTTTGGCTATATTTTGCCACCCTTTATGGGAACTTTCCACCAACTTTTGCATTTTAGAGGGAAAGAAATATGATTTTAGATATAGAGACCTTTTGTTTTTTGGATAATAAGATTACAATATAGAAAGGAGTTTTTTGTTCTTATCTAAAATGGAAAAGAGAAACTAGAACTCTTGCATTGTTCTTCAAGGAGACTTGAAGATTTAAGTTCACCACCATCCATTGTCAACTCATTAAGCAAGGTATCATGATAATGAGTAGCTAAACACTTTTTGTGTCAAGGTTAGAAGTAGTCAACCTATACTTAATGTATTTCTTTTAGCCTTTTTGTATATGAACTTGGTTGAAGATTTATACATGTTGAATATCTTTGTATCATTGTTATTTTTATGGTTTGGTCCATTATTGAGAAGTAAGTTCCACACTTGACATAAGATATTCATCTACTAATGAACAAACTCTAGACATAGATTTATGAGCTAGTATTCACTTGTATCAAGCATTAAAGATTATCATGTTAATAGTTAGGTTGAGAGATCACTTAAAGATTAACATGATAACACTCACAATATTGCTTAGACATGATAAATATTGAGAGGATACATGAATGTATTTATCATTTATTAGTTCATATGCAAGGATAATCCAATAACTATGGAATAGGTTGATGAAAAATGATCTTGACACTCTTTTTATCAAAATAAACAATTTCAAACAACAACCTCTCTATTATCCAAATAAATCTTTAGTGCATGAAACTTGATATTTTGTTACTAAAAGCAAGCATTAAAACTTTGTTTATGATTCAAAAACTTATAGACACTAAAACTATAGAACGACATTGATATCACACTAATCCCTGAGGAAAACGATAATATAAATACTTTTGTTAAAAATACTACAAACAAAATGGCGCCGTTGCCGGGGATTAGCGTTTGACTATTGAAAGCATTGAAATAGCTTAAGTGATTTATGTTTTTTTATATATATAATATATTTTGTTTTTCACTTGTTTAGTTAGTGTTTTCAGATTTTAGTTTATGCGAGGAAGTATTCTGAAGATCAACTCCTATTCAACCCTGAAATCAAAAGGACTTGCAGAAAACTTAATAGAAAAACTAGAAGAAGGAGGAAGCTAGCGAAAGAAAGAAGAGAAAGAGGAGAGGCGTCCACTTCCTCTATACCTTTTAATCAAGATATAGAAGAAGTTATGGCGGAAAATCCACCAAGAGGTCCCTTTACAAATAGTCCAAGGTTGAATGATCAATTTGCGAGGAATGCGGACCAAAGGCATTCAGAAATGAAAACTGGAATTTTACAACTGTTGTATCATAACCCTTTCACTGGGTTAGATCATGAAGATCCTTAAACCCATCTCACAAAATTCTATGAGATAGCGGGTGCAATAGGAGCTCTGGAGGAAGATAAATAACAAATGTTTAAAAGATTATTTCCATATTCGTTGATCGGTAAAGCTAAGGATTGGTATCTTGACCAATCTAATAACCTCATGACAGATTGGAATAGACTTGAAGAAAAGTTTTTTGAACGGTTTTTCACACAATCACGTTTCTTGGAAGCAAAAACGCTATAACAGTGTTCTCTCAAGGTGGAGCCGAGTCATTGAATGAAGCTTGGGAAAGGTACAAATCTATGTTGAGAAAATATCCAAGTCACGGTTTTGATGCCATTACATAAATGCATAATTTTTGAAATGGATTACAACCTCAACCAAAACTTTTGTTGGATGCTACGGCGGGATGATAACTCATGGCAAAGACAACAGAAGAAGCGGTGGAAATTATTGAAAGAATGGCAAGGAATGACCATCAAGTCCAACATGATCGAAGTATGGTTCAAAAGAGAGAGGAAGTAAGTGAGTCAAGATCAAATGAAGCTCTTTTAGCCCAAAACAAATTGTTCGCTCAACAAGTGGAAGAATTAACAAAGCAAATGGCTAAGCTCACTCAACAACTAAGAGAAATGCAAGAAAGGCCTAGCAATCAAAGTTAACAAATTGCTAGTTATGAGTTATGCAAAGGTGATCATCAAACCAGATTTTTTCCTTCGGTTGAAGAAGAAGTTAATTACATGGGAAATCAAGATCAAGGATACCAACAAAGGCAAACTTATCAAAATAACCAAGGTTATCATCAAAGAAACAACCAAGGTTATCAATAATGGTGGAGACAAGATACCAATAATCAAAGTAGACAAAGTCCTTATCAAATCACAAATCAAAACTCACAACCTCAAGTTAGAAGTTCAAACTTACAAGACACTCTTGCTCAATTCATGCAAGCATCTATGGCAAATCAAAAGAGTAATGAAGCGGCTATCAAGAATTTGGAGACTCAAGTGGGACAACTAGCCAAGAAATTGGCCGATTAAAATGCCGGTTCATCATTTTCGGCAAATACTCAATCTAATCCTAAGGAGCATTGCAAGGAAATAATAACTAGGACGGGTAGGGTAGTCGGGAATGGTCGTGGTAAAGAAGTTAAAATTGAGGAATACGTTGAAGAAAAAGAGTATGAAGAGGAGATTGTAGTATAAAAGAACCATGAAAAGGAGTTAGTTGAAAAAGAGAAGTTGAGAAGAAATAAGAAGGATAAAGTTTCTACTTTACCGGTTCAAAATTTTCCATACCCTCATGCTCCTTCCAAGAAGGATAATGCTAGGCACTATGCTAAGTACATGGATATTTTTAAACAATTGCAAATAAATATTCCATTTTCCGAAGCTATGGAGCAAATTCCCAAGTATGAAAAGTTCATGAAAGATATCTGTTGTACCCCAAAATTTTCCCTCTCATATATCAAGATTTTTCTCACAAGGTTTCTTTCACCCAGGCAAGATTAGGGTTTGGTCAGCTCAAGACATCTCATCTTGCACTGATAACCCCAAATTAGGGTTTGATATTGCACAAGGATTTTTGGACTATCAATGCTTCATGTGACTTTCAAACATCATTATGGATCCCTAAAATTGCTCATGTCAAGTTTCAAGCCTTGAACCACATTTTTTATCAATCAATTGGACAGTTGACCTAAAAATCAGCTGTATTGGGGAAAAAGTCAACCATGGACAATTTACAGTCAAACTTCATAATTTTTGATCCACAACAACATTTTAGACTCATATGTACCATTTTATCAAGTTTGGATCACAACTCCTCAAGAAATTTGATAAAATCATCAAAATGGCAAAATGGTCAAAATTAGGGTTTTTGACTGATGAAGGGCAATTTCTGATTTTTAACCTAGCAAATGACCAATTGAGTTCAAGCATGATTCCAAGGATTCAATGGCATCATCTTGACTTAATTACATAGCTCAAAACATCTCAAATTCATTGGATTGACAAATGAAATTTGCAGTCAACTGATCAAAAGTCAACTGTACACTAAAAAGTCAAACTTTGACTTTTTGGTCAAAATCAAGTACCAAGGGTCATAATTCATCAAGACATGTCAATATATGAAACTTGTTCATCAAGAAATCCAAATTTGAAAATTAGGGTTTTGAATTTGAAAATTTTCTAACTTAGAAATTTTCTAAGTATGAAAATTTTCTTATTTTTTCTCAACTTTAGGCCACTTTTACACCATGATGCATATTGATTCAAGGAAAGTTCCCAACATGAAAGTTGTAGATCTCCATGAAATCTACAACTTTTCCTCACAAACTTTTCCCTAAAGATGCTTGGATCTCAAGATATAAATTTGTGAATACATGGTCATGAACTTGTTAACTTAGTGAAAATTTGCCCTAATTTAGGCAGGTTTTGGACCCAACTTCATGGCAATTTTTCACCTAGTTCCAAGAGGTATCTCAAAATGAATTTCAAAGATGAATTATATAGCACATTGTAAGCTTTCCAAAATGTCAAAGAACTCCTCAAGATCACTTTTGAGTAGGGAGAATCGAAGAGAGGAAGTTAGCATTTTCTCACTTTTTGTGCAAGCCATTTCATGAAGAACAAAGTTGCAAATCAATGCTATGCTGGATAATTCATGTTGTACATGTCTTAAACTTGTTCCATACTCCTTAATTAAATTCTTACTCAGTTGACAAATCCTCTATCCATGCTTTTGAACCTTTATCCAACTTAAAATTCCATTTATGGCAAAAAGGTTCCATTGCCATTTTGAAAAAGAACCACTTTTGCAAACTTTACAATTTTGAGCTTTGAACCTGTCCCCTTGATGTATACAAACCACACAGGTCTCAAGTAAGTTGTACAAACTCATACCAACCCAAAGCAAGCTGGTACAAGCATGTGAAGCTTTGGTCTTGTCACTTTGCTTCGAGTACAAGAAAGTTGGCAAAAAGGCTAACATTGGCAGATATGTTGGGAAGCTGACCTAAGATCATTTCCATACTAATATACAAACTATATGCAACAATATACATGCTTGGCAAGGACCTAAAAGACTCTCAGCAAGCAAAACACCAAAAACTATCCAAAACACACAGTTTCTGCAAAAGCATACCCATCTTCCATTTTGCTCGTGCGTTTTGAGTTTGGATCATTCAAACACCTTACATACTTGATATCAAGCCTATCCAAATCATCATACTTGTTCTGTAATCCCTTTTCCACCATCTGCCATTGTTGAGTTCTGAGTTTGCAGTTTGACTTGTCCAAAGAGTTCCAGCCACTTTCAGAGTAAAGCAAGGGTTGGAATACATTCAGGGAAGCTCAAGGAAGCTCAAGCAAACATCAGGCCTCCATTAAAGTCACTCCATTTTCATACACGATTCCAACTGAAGGATGTAAAATCTCAAACTCTATCTCTTTGTACATGCAACCTTAGGCCACGATTTGTGAATAAAAAATGTAGTCCTCATCATATCGAAGCTGTACATACCATTATCTTGCATTGATTTTACTTGTTCTGAGAGAATTTGGAATTTGAAATCTCTGAAAATATTATGTTAGAATTTAGGGCTCTTAAAATTCTCATTGATCTTTAGTAGTTAGATTACATAACTTATATGGTTGGAATCGTGAGTTCAAGTACTACATTTTTCATGTTATGAGTTTTTATTTTCATGGAAGTTTGAGGAAGTTACAGGTTGTCCGGCCAAAGCTTGAGGAAGAAGATGAAACAGGGCATAAGGAGCGTTTTGTAATATGTTATTTTTGTTTCAGTAAAGATAATGGAAGTATAGCCACCCCAGTGGCAAAGTAGTGCGCTGGTGAGACCCTTGTCCTGGGTTCGAACCTGGGCGCGCTACTTTTGCATTTTTCACTCTTTTTTTCTTCTTTCCATTTCATTTTTGCAGGATGGGCTTTGGCTATTGGGCCAGTGTTTTTTTGCTAACCTTACCACCAAATCTGCTTCATCACCCCTCTTACTAACTTTCATATTTTTTATTTTTATTTTGTTTTATTTTAATATTTTACATATTAAATGTTTTCTCTAATATATAAAATCCCAAAAATATAAATTGATAATATTACACTTTTATTTTATTTTTTCTCACATAAAACATATTTTATTTTCATAGGATATAATTCATTTTCTTAATAAACTTGTAAATATAAAAATATATTTAGTATAATTTATTTTTTCATTTTCATACTTATAAATACCTATTTTTGCATGTATATAATTTTATATTTATATATAATATTATTTTTTATTTTTATACAAGAAAATGCCCAAAATAATATCTATAGAAACTTTATTTTCTTTTAAATATTAATTAGGGTTAAACCCCTTTTAGAAAATCAATTTTTTTAAAATATTTTTAGGTTTAGATTAAATTTTCTTTTACATGAAAATAAGACATCAAAAAATCTCTTAACATGTACATTACATTGCATTATATTTTAAATATTGTTTTGTATTTATCTTAAATTCGTACAAATTCGATTTGGTTGTAATAATGTATTTAGCTTTATATTTGTGCAAATCCCCATTCAAACTTGTATTCCCCCTTCCCATAAAATTGTTGTAATAGCTTAGTATATTTACATTACGCAATTTACCGCTTTATATGCCATGATTAGTAATTAGGGTTTGCATGACAAGAACAAAACAAAGCAAAATAGAACACTCTAAATACAAGACAAAATCAAAAGCATGAAAATAATACACTTGCACACAAGCACCCTTAGGGTTTCTCCCACTTGGTTGTCTAAAACAAAAATGGCCATGTTACGCATGTGAAGTATCTTGGCAAAACAAATAAATATAAGATCATAGTCCCTCGATGACGCTATTCAAAAGTTGCCTTACAAAATGATCTTGGTCCCTCAAAAATGCTAATATACTTTGCAAACATTGCTAATCATGGTTATACGATGACCCACGCCCGTCTCGTTTACATCCAAAGATAGGGTTGCTTACCAAATCAATGGTAAGACAACAATTTCAAAGGAATAGAAAATGCATAAGAAAGACATTTGAGTAGGTAGATAGCTTCTAGTTACTTGCTCCTTTTCAAACAACAAATCCTTGCTATTTTCAAAACACACACATTTCAAAACATCTTACAATCATTGAAAACATTTTCAAAAAGACAAACATCTTTGTATACATTCTTACGAACGAGAATCATTACAAAGATTGCCTAAACAATGGCCTCTTTTACAAAATACTTTCAAAACCGCACAAAGCACAATTTCAAACAAAAGCAAGTGATCTAAGCAAGTAACTAAGAGCCCATGGAAAATCATGGATGAAAAGGGTGCTAATACCTTCCCTTTTCATAATCTACCCCCCGAACTCAAGAAAAAATCTCAAAGGTATTTCCTGTGCTTTTTCACCTTTCCTTTTGGATAAAAGAAAAGTCGGTGGCGACTCTTGCTAACCGCAACATTTGCGATAAAATGCAAAACCTCAAGTCAGTTCTCCCACCGTATCACGGAACTGGCGACTCTGTTGGGGATATTATAAAAGTGGGGTTACCTTAGGGTTTAGATCACATTTATTTGCTTACATTGTTTGACTTGTTTGCTTTACATTATGGTTCTTTGTTTAGGTTTGAATCCTCCACCCGGATTTGGGGAAACATTATAGGTAAATAGCAATATGTTGTGGAAACTGTGCGGGGTATACCGACATGGTCTAAGCAATAGCTATGTTAGTGTGACATATTTGTGGGTACCGGTAGCCTTTGAGTCAATCAAAGAGAATACGGGGCCACTGAGTGATGTCATGAAGCACTAATGAACTTCTAGAACCCTTTACTTGACCAACTTGGCCTTTAGGATGTAGTGAGATGACCGATTTTGGTGCAGTCCGAAGTTGGTAGATACTCGATACTACACTCATTGAGGGTTGGTTTCTTGGGATATTTAGGTCGCAATTAAAGAGGCTTGAGCTGAAACAATGACCAAGGAAACAATCCAGTGATATTGAGCTCCTTAGAACCCAATTACTATTATTAGGACAGGTTGAGCCAACTAAACTTCAAGAGGGTACTTACCGATGAAACCCCATGCAAGCCTAAACTAAGAACTTGTTTGATTTTCTTGTATATGCATACTTGTACATAAAATCATGGACATCATGAACATCATATGCATTCACTAACCATTTCAAGGATTTTGGAGATTCATCTTTGTTCTTGTTTTGTACGATATGGATTCACTTCGCAGGAAAAATATCCAAATCAACCTTGTAATAATTCCTTCACAACTCAAGGATCTAGCTTCAAGGATCCCTGAGAACTCTCCATTCACCGAGAGGCATGGTCGTCTACTTAACTTGGTCACCTCCAACACAGAGGAGGATATGATGAAGGTTCTCTTCCAGTTCTTTGACCCTTTGCATCATTGCTTCACATTTCCTGACTATCAGCTCGTGCCTACTTTGGAAGAATTCTATCAACTCTTGAGGATTCCTATTCTCAATCAAATACCTTTCAATGGTACGGAAAGAGATCTAAATCCAGAAGAGATTGCTCAAGCCCTGCACTTGCACTCATCTGATGTCATAACTCATTGGGAAACTAGAAGTGGTGTCAAAGGTTTCTTGGCAAAGTTTCTGTTTGAGAAAGCCCAAAGTTGTTGGAATTCCATAGAATTGCAAGCTTTTGAGGAGATTGTGGCTCTTCTTATCTATGGGATGGTCTTGTTCCCCAACCCTGACCAACTCATAGATGTGAGAGCTGTCAAAATCTTCATGTCACGCAATCTAGTGCCTACATTGCTTGGGGATATCCTACACTCTTTTCATACTCGTACAATGAGGAAAAGAGGGGTCCTTATGTGTTGCACTCCTCTCCTGGCAAGATGGTTTATTTCTCATCTTCCCCAATCAGTCTTAAAGAACGAGCAAGGATTAAGGTGGTCACAAAGGTTAATGACGCTCAAACATTCATACATTCATTGGTGCTCTCGATCCAAAGAGAATGTTATCATTGTTGACCGTTGTGGGGAATTCCCTAATGTCCCTCTACTTGGCATTAGGGGAGGCATCACCTACAACCCGTGCTTAGCTCTAAGACAATTTGGTTATGCCCGAAGGGATGGCCCACATGATATGCTGATTCAAGGCTTGGTATTCAACTACGACAACGACGATCAAGGTCTTCGCCAGAGATTCATCCGAGCTTGGAGGATGCTAAACAAGGTGGATAGAAATACTTTGGGACACAAGAATTCCATCCCTCTTGAGCCTTACCTCAAGTGGGTACGAACCCGCACTCAAAGTCTTATGATGCCTTATCCTTCCATTCTCCTAATGATTATTGAGCCTGTTAAGGAAGGAGAAGTTCCATACAATATCCTACATCCTGACATGCCCACATCACTCGAAGATCTACAAAGGGATTGGATACAACTCAAAGGAGAGAGAGATACTTTTGAAACCCAATTCTACGCAAGCGAGAAGAAGGTTTTGGAACTCAGTAGGCTACTTCATGAGGAGCAGACTCTAAATACCTACATAGCACCAAAGAGGATGCGCAATACTTTTTTATCTTAGAATTTTGTATTATTTTTCCCAAGGGGCATTGATGTACTCCAATTCTATCTTATTAATATAACGTGTGTTTCTTTTTGTTTAAAACAAAGTTTAATTTTTAAATCCTTGAAAGCATTGCATGTATACATATCATTCATCATAACATAAACAAGTCTTTTGCAACTAGTTTCCTCATCTCTCTACTGTTTATTTCAGTAAGATGGATCTCGAACAGACTGTCAAAGATCTTCAGACTCAAAACATGTAGTTTCAACAGTTACTCACAACCCTGGCCAAAGGGCAAGAGGAGATGAAGACTCTGTTGGCAAAAGAGAAAAAGAAGAAAGAGAAGAAACCAACCGGTGTGGTAATCATGGGAAGAATGTTTCAAGGACAGGCTAGAAGAACCTTGGATTTTCCAGCAACATCTGATGAAGGGGAAAGAAAAGGAAAAGAAACAGCAGTTCCATAAGACTTTGAAGAGGAGGAGGAAGAGGAAGACCATTCTGAAGAACAATACCCTCTGGCTGATGATAAATACAGACACCTGGAAGAGCATTTGACCGCTATGGAAATACAGAAAGTACCAGGTCTAGACTTTGAGGAATTGGGGATAGTGTCAGGAATTGTGATCCCGCTAAAGTTCAAAGTGCCATTATTTGCAAAATATGATGGGGTGTCATGTCCTAAAATGCACCTCCGATCATATGTTAGAAAGATTCAGCCGCACTCCACCGACAAAGACTTGTGGGTCCATTTTTTCCAAGACAGCTTATCCGGAACACAACTTGATTGGTTTTACCAATTGGAAAGGGCCGACGTCCACAACTGGGAAGAACTTGCCGCGACTTTCTATAAACAATACCAGTATAACGCAGATTTGGCGCCTACCCGTACTCAACTTCAGAGTATGGCTATGGTTTCAAGTGAAGGTTTCAAAGATTACGCCCAAAAATAGAGAGATCTAGCTGGGAGAGTGCCACCCCCTCTGTATGAAAGGGAGTTGGTGGACATGTTCTTGGGCCCTCTGTCAGGCCCTTTCTTCAACCATTTGATTGGAAGTTCATCTGGTGGGTTTAGTGAGCTAATTTTAACCGGAGAGAGGGTGGAAGCTGGTATAAAAAGTGGAAAGATTCAGAAGGACGCGTCTGCCTCTACAGCTGTGAAAAAACCTTTCACTGGGAAGAAGGAGGTATCTGCTGTTTATCCACAAAGGAACCAAGGGAGAGCTGAGCGTCGACCAATGGTAGGGGCCGTTATGATCCCAAAATCTACATCTAATCAACCAAGAAGTAACCAACTGTGATACGGTGGGAGAACTGACTAGATATTTTGCATTTCGTTCGCACTTGTGCGGTTAGCAAGAGTCGCCACCGACTTTTCTATTATCCAAAAGGAAAGGTAAAAAAGCACAGGAAAGACCTTTCGAGAATTTTCTCGGGTTCGGGGGGTAGATTATGAAAAGGGAAGGTATTAGCACCCTTTTCATCCATGGTTTTCCATGGGCTCTTAGTTACTCGTTTAGATCACTTGCTTTTGTTTGACTGTGTGCTTGTGGTGTGGGCTTTGAAAGTATTTTGGAAAAAATCTCTTTGTAATGGTTCTCGTCTCTATAAGAACGTATACAAAGTTTTGTTTCGAAAAATGGTTCGAAGATGTGTTTGTGAATCGTGTTTTGAAAAGTGTTTTGAAAAGAGGTTTTGCAATGGTTCTCGTCTCTATAAGAATGTATACAAAACGTTTTAACTTTTTGAAAATGTTTTGAAATGGGAGTGTTGGTGTAAAAGTTTTTGTCGTGAGCAAGCGAGTAACTAAGAGCGAATCTATCTACTCGAAAGGTCTTAAGTTGTTCTTTTCTTCTTCCTTTTAATGGTGCTATCTTACCATTGATTTGGTAAGAAGCCCAACCATTGGATGTGACGGGACAGGCGCGGGTCGATTTTACAATCATTGAAGGCAACTTGTGAGGCACTTTAGCAATTTTTTGTAAGGGATGAGATCGTTTTAATTGAAGGCAACATCGAGGGTCATCGAGGGACTACGATCTTTGTTATCGAAGGGTAATTGCTAGAGTGTCTCATACTCGAGGGACATGATTGTATTTCTGAGGCAACGAGCGAGGTTACCCTAGAGGTGTGCGTGTGAGAAAGTGTATTGGTTTCAAGTTATTTATTCTTTGATTAGGTCATCTAGCGATTGATTTTTGAATCTTGCCATACATGCCTAGTTACTATACAGTATATGAAAAACTGTAAATTGCGGGAATTGAAATTCTAAGCTATTACAGAATGTTCGGGAATGGGGGTACAATTGTTACGAATGGGGATGAATCAAATGAAATAGCAATGTCCAAATATCAAGCAATACAACCAAATCGAATTTTTGTGCGATTTAATATAAAGCTATGACAATTTATGAAAATAAAAATCAACAAAGTATGAAATGAAACGTATTTACTTGAAAAAGAAAAATAAAACCTATTCTAAAAAAGAAATTGATTTGAATTATAATCTTTATTATTATTTTTTGTATTCTTATTAATTTTGTAAATAAATTCAAAGAAAGAAGACCAACTAAGTTAATTTTTTTTTGATGTTTTTATTAAGTGTAAAAAATTAATAAAAATAAGTTATATAAAAAAAGAAAAATGGTAAAAATTAATTTTCAAGACTTAAATCAAATGTATAAAATGTATTCTATGTTTTAATTAGTAATAAAATATAAGAAAGAAACAAATTTAAAAAAAAACAAGTAAAAATGGGCTTAAGTGAATGTAATGGTATTAGGCCCAAAGAAAACATAGTTATAAATACTGAAACAAAAGAACAAGCCAAAGGGGGGGGGGTGAACTGGCAAAATGCGCTTGGGCTTTAAGGGATTTGAACAAAAAAATAGGCCCAATGTTTCTTAAGCTGTGTTAGCTGTTTGATTAGGGACAAAGCAAATTAGGGTTCTGAGACCCTTTGGCTTACAGCGGCGCTGCCTCATCTCCTTCGTCCCTCTCTGTTCATCTTTTGTTCATCCTAACTCATCCACTTTCGTTCATCTTCTCACCTTATCACTCACCTCTTCCTAATTTCATGAACAAACCACTTTTGGCCTCTTTGTCTCGCCCTGATTCACGTTTTTCTGGAAACTCTAAGTTCTGATTTATGCATAAGATGTTCGATTCTAGCTTATCTGATCCCCCCCCCCCAACTTTCCGTTGCCGGAGCGCCTCTCAACCTCACCTCCTTAAACGATTTTCAGTGGTTTTCTTGGAAACAGTACGATTCTGTTGTTATTAAAGCTTGAACGATTTCCATGTTTTTGTCTTGTTATGGGTTTTTTTGTTAATCCATCTTATTGTCCATTGGAATGCAGGAAAATAATGTTATGAGGAAGATAAAGAGACCATACCAGTTTGGAATTTTTTTTGTGAAATGGAAAGGAATGGTGAGACTGAGAGAAGCACTCCCTGGTGGCCGGAGACGGGAGGAAGAAATGAAGATGAAGGCCTTGGTATTTCTGGTAACCTTTTTCTGTCCTCTGTGCTTTGAATGATGATGATGATGTTCGATGGGTTTTGGGATTTTTTTTTTGTGATTGTTGGATGTTGTTTTATCAGCTTTTACTGGTTCTGGAATTTGGTTTTGTGATGCTAGTTTTAGTTTGATGATGTTTGCTGATGATAATGATTTGATTATGTTTGTTGGATATTTATTTGATGATGTTTGAGACTTTTTCTGGTTTTTTAGGTTTAAAATATTTGACAGGTTTGATGAGTTTATGAAGGTTGTTGGTTTTGTTAGTTTGGCTATAGGTTTTGGATATGTTACTGATTTGGTTCTTGTTGTTTGAAGGTTGATGGTTTGAAGGTGGTTCTATAAGCTTGAAGCTTGAGACTATTTTCTGTTTTGTTTTGAATATGTTTTGAGGCTTTTGACAGTTTGGATGCTTTGATAGTTTCTGGTTTTTTGGTTATGGTGATGTTTTTTGTTGTTTTGGATTTGTTGGTTAACAGGTTTGAGATTTGAGGATGGTTTGGGATTTTGTATGTTGCTGTTGGTTTGAGACCTTGTGGTTTTTTGTAACAGGTTGCAGGTTTTAGGTTTTATGGGATACTTGGGATATTTGGCTTTTGGTTCGAACTGTTTGACAGTTTGGGGGTTTTGGTTTGTATGTTGCTGTTGGTTTGAGATTTGTTCCAGATTTTTTGAACTTTGACAGTTTTGAAAACTTGAATTTTTTTGAAGTTTTTTGAAACTGTGTTTGATAATTTTTCTCTATCTCCTTTTGCTTGAGAGTCGTCTACTGTTATATTCAAGTTTCTTTGGTTGAATTCTTATTCAAAATGGTGGGAAAACCACCAAATTTTGAATACTTTGGCATATTATTCTTATGCTCTTTTTGTTGCAGTTTTTGTTTTCTAGCAAGTTTTATGCAATTGTTACAGTCAAGGCAGCAGGGTTGTGCATCCCTAGGTGACTTCTTTCCTCTCTTCTCTCTCAATGACACTAAGAGTCAATTGCTCTTTTGCCTTTTTCTGAAAAGTTTGCAAATAACTGGAAAATGATGATTTGGCTTATTGAATAAGCCTCTTGCTTGTTTGACTTAGCTTACCATATTGCTATACTTTCTTTGCTTCCTGCTCTAGCTTATGCTGTTTGTTGTTTGCTTTTTGCTGCCCAGTTTGCGCTGCTGTTTGGGCATCTTGTTTGTTTGGACAGCCTTGTTGCATTTCTCTTGTTTGGATAGCTTGCTTACATTTCTCTTGTTTGGATAGCTTGCTTACATTTCTTCTTTTTGTGAACCAAGAAGAATAATCTTCTTGTGATTTGCAAATAGAGAAAATAAAAATGTGATTAATTAAAAACAACCTTCTGATTCCAAATTGCAAACTTTAACGATGAACACTTTTTCTTTTGAAAATTCTTGCTCATGTCCAATTAATTTGTACTAACTTTTTCTTTCTTTCATTTTCATGTGAGCATAATGGAGAGGGCAAAGCAGGGAAGCAAGAGACTTTGTGGCAAGCATGGAAGCAAAGGAACCTCAGTCAACCTTAGGCATAGATTCATTTTCTTTTCTTTTTAATTTAGAGAGAAACATTTTTGTATTGTAACCGATAGTTGTACTAATTTATTTTTCAAATACGATAAATTGTAAAACCTAAAGCATTTAAAAAATAAATTATTTTGTAACAACGTTTGAAAAATTGGAGAAAGTCTTATGAAATATTCTGGTGTTAGTTGAAATCCTTTATTGTCAAGAACTTGTAATTTTCTCTTCGCATCCCAACTGATTCTTAAAGATTCCCAATCAAGATAATTGAAACAAAATGCTCCAATCTGATAACTTAAATTCCAATAATCCTATAATCTTGCAACTGCATTCCGAACAAACACGCACTGTGTATTCCATTTCTTAACCAAGCAAATGTTTTAAAAGACGCAAATCATCTGGTTAACCTTGAGAATGAACACTGTCTTTTCAGTAAACTTGAAAAAGCATGAAAACCTGTGAAAGCCAATTGGATCTTTGAGAATTCATTTCTTTTGAGAATTGCAAGAAAAACCCTAATTGCTGGTTTACTGCCACAGGAAAAAATCCTTCTGATCGATTCCTGAGCCAATCTTGAATATTTGAGAAACCCTAGGGTTGCATTTTCTTATGAAAAATGGGAGGGCAAATTTTGGGGTACAACAGCTACCCCTGTTCAATCTTCTTGAACCTGAAGAGTTAGATTGGTGAGCTTTTCCGTTCGTGACTCGAAGGTAAAAGATGATTGGACACTAGAGTGCCCATAAATTTGCACTCGTCAAAATGTAGTTGAGGGAATGGGCTTAAATATGCCATTTGGAGAGATGTTAGAATCTTGTTGGAGATGGGCTTGTAGATGCCATCCAAGAATGTTTATTCGTAAATCAAAAGAAATAGCATCAGAATGGTGTCTGTATTTGGAACGTATCTGAACTGTATCTGTACTTGAATCTGAATAAGCGACATAATGACTTATGTGTCTAGAGTGTATTTGTACTGTATCTGTAGGATGAAACTGAATAAGCGACATAATGGCTTCCGTGTCTGGAGCGTATCTGAACTGTATTTGAATTGTAGATCTGAATAAGCGACAGAATGGCTTCCGTGTCTGGAGCGTATCTGGACTGTATCTTGAAATTAAGTCTGAATGAGTGACAAAATGGCTTCCTTGTCTGGAGCGTATCTGGACTGTATCTTGAAATTAAGTCTGAATGAGTGACAAAATGGCTTCTGTGTCTGGAGCGTATCTGGATTGTATCTGAAATCTTTGAATATTTGTTAAAGATAGCTGTTAATCTTATCCTGAAAAGGATAAAACGTTAGCTGAAACACAAAGTCATGTTGCATGAAATGTATGATGCAATAAATGTGTTTTATCCATGTTTATGATATATGAATGTAATGTATGTGCATGTAAGCTGATTTGCTGTATTGCTGAGGAAAATAAATCCTTGACTGCTATCGGGGAAAATTAATCCTTGACTGTTGAGGATTCCATTGTGAGAGTAATGCCATATACTTCTTGAGGAATCTTCTTGGGGAATCCAGATAATTTTAATGACTTCTACTGGGGATTACTGACGGGAGTCTTTGTTCTGTCGAGAAGCAATAAAAACTCTTTGGGGAAAAAGTTTATCCTATAGTGAAAACTCTGGGGAAAAGCTTAATTTCGCTGGGGAGTTCAGGAGTTTGGGTTGTATGCCAATCTAATGGGGAGTTACCCTAGGTTGGGGAGAAACGAAAGTTAACCGTTATCTGGTTGATTTTCAGGCTTCAAGACCACTTGTTGGGGATATTTGGAGAAACTGGATGATTTCCGCTGTGGGTTGATAGTTCGAAGTTTCGGCTCCGCTGGAGATTGGTGGTTGGTAGTCTCAGCTCCGCTGGGGATCTGTAGTTCAAACTTTTGGCTCCGCTGGGGATCTTAATGATGTGCTGTAGAGATTGCTCATGGAATAGCCTAAAGACGTTTTCCTAATCTTTCTACATGTCAGTAATTACTCGTTTTCATCATGTTTATATGTAAACAGTAATTATGTTCAAATGCATATGTTCATTAATGAATCATTGGACATTTTTGAAAATAAAATACAAGTGTAAAGAAAAAGGCAAATAGTTTTCTGTACTTTGAAAGAGATATCTTTGTATTTACTTTGAATAAGTATTTTGTACAAAGGAGACAGACATCCTAGTAAGAGGATGGTGTCATAAAAAATGAGAAAATTTTATACAAAGAAAGATAGCTATGTGTGTGAAAATCCCATGGGGTTCCCATTTTGCTATAGCCTTCGTAACTCCAAATATCTGGTCCATTCGTTGCTTCGCCTGAAGATGATTGGATTGATCAGAAGCTCTGAGTTTGTCTGTGAAGAGATTGTCCTTAAAGTGATCCGACGAGACATAGTCATACGCTTTAATTCCCTAACTTTTGCTTGGACCGCCCTTTCGGGTTTTCAGTCCACCGGGAAACCCTTTTTTGCCCAAGTCGCCCTTTTAGGTTTTCAACTTGCCGGGTGTACAGATTCTTTTGTTTTATCCCTAATTTTTGCCTGAACCGCCCTTTCGGGTTTTTGATTCACCGGGATGCCCCCATTTTTATTTTGCCTAGGTGTGTCAACCTAGCGGGTCATTTATGCGTAGTATCTTTTGACTATGTCTGCGTTCGCAGGGTGCGGTAGGTCGTCACCGTCCATGGTGGGTAAAATCATTTCCCCACCAGAAAAGATGTTCTTGACTACAAATGGTCCTTCATAGGTAGGAGTCCATTTTCCCCTGGGATCACTTTGTGGCAAGATGATGCGCTTGATCACAAGATCTTCAACTTGATACACTTGGCGCCTGACTTTCTTTTTGAAAGCTTTGATCATCCGTTTTTGATACGTCTGACCGTGAAAAACAACAGTAAGTCTTTTCTCGTCAATTAAGTTTAACTGATCAAGCCGGGTTTGAATCCAATCGTCTTCACTCAAACCAGCATCTTTCATGATTCTCAAGGAGGGAATCTGAACCTCGATAGGTAAAACAACTTCCATGCCATATACCAAGGAATAAGGTGTTTCCCCAGTTGAAGTGCGAGCCGTGGTACGGTACCCGTGGAGAGCAAACGGTAGCATCTCATTCCAGTCCTTGTAGGTGACTGTCATCTTTTGTATGATCTTTTTGATATTTTTGTTTGCAGCTTCGACTGCACCATTCATCTTTGGCCGATAGGGGGATGAATTATGATGTTGAATCTTGAACTGCTCGCACAAGGAGGTGATCATAGTATTGTTAAGGTTTGTACCATTATCAGTGATGATCCTTTCAGGGACACCATACCGACAAATAAGGTTCTGCTTGATGAAGCGGGCAACAACATTCTTAGTAACAGATGCGAAGGAAGCTGCTTCGACCCACTTTGTGAAGTAATCAATGGCCACCAAAATGAAGCAGTGTCCATTGGATGTTGTAGGCTTGATCTCTCCAATCATGTCGATTCCCCACATAGCGAAGGGCCAAGGAGCTGTTAAGACATTTAGAGGAACCGGGGGCACGTGCACCTTGTCTGCATAGATTTGACATTTATGGCAAGTTCGAGAGTGTTGATAGCAGTCTGCTTCCATGGTAGACCAGTAATAGCCTGCACGTAGAATCTTCTTAGCCATCGTATACCTGCTAGAGTGAGTGCCAAATGTACCTTCATGCAATTCGGCCATGATCTTTTCAGCTTCAGCTTTGTCCATACAACGGAGCAGAATAGAATCATGATTGCGCTTGTACAGGATGCCATTGCTCAGGAAGAACTTAGCTGAGAATCTTCTTAAGAACTTTTTGTCATTGACTGAAGCTCCTTCAGGATATTCTTGAGCCTAGAGATACCTTTTGACTTCATGAAACCAAGGCTGGTCCACTACTTCTTCGGTATTAATCTCGTGACAATGTGCGGGTTCGTACATCCGTTCAATGGTTATCTGGGGAGCCTCGTTGTCCTAACTAAGTTTAAACATGGATGACATTATAGCTAGAGCACCTGCTAGCTGATTTTCTTCTCGCGGGAAGTACTCGAAGGTAATCTGCTCGAAATGTGGTAGCAATGTCAGAACATGTTCTTTGTAAGGGATGAGGTTTGGATGCTTAGTGTCCCACTCTCCTTTGATTTGACTGACAACCAAAGTTGAGTCCCCAAATACAATCAAAGATTTGATTCCCAAGTCTATGGCAGCCTTGAGTCCAAAGATGCATGCTTCATACTCTGCCATGTTGTTCGTACAGTTGAAGCAAAGTCTAGCAGTGAAAGGAGTATGGCATCCTTCTGGAGATATGAGTACCGCGCCGATACCGTTACCAAGCGCATTAGATGCCCCATCAAAGTACAAAGTCCATCGGGATCCTTGTTCAGGTCCATCATATAGTCTGAAGTCTTCAATATTGTTCAATGTCATGATGTCTTTGTCAGGGAAGTCAAACTTCATGGATTGGTAATCTTCAACAGCTGGATGAGCCAGATGGTCAGCTAACACACTCCCCTTTATAGCTTTTTGGGTCGTGTACTGTATATCATATTCGGTCAGGATCATCTACCATCTAGCTATTCTTCCAGACAAAGCAGGCTTCTCAAAGATGTATTTGATCAAATCCATCTTAGATATCAACAAAGTGGTATGAGTCAACATGTACTGCCTTAGCCGGCGAGCAGCCCATACCAAAGCGCAACAAGTTTTCTCGAGCAGCGAATATCTTGTTTCACAGTCGGTAAACTTTTTGCTAAGGTAATAAATGGCATGCTCTTTTCGGCCAGACTCGTCATGCTGCCCCAGTACGCACCCCATTGAATTCTCTAGGACGGTCAGATACATGATTAGCGGTCTTCCTTCGACGGGTGGCATCAAGATAGGAGGCTCTAGCAAATACTCCTTGATTTTATCGAAAGTAATTTGACAGTCATCATTCCATCTAACTACCTGATCTTTCTTCAACAGCTTGAAGATTGGTTCGCAAGTAGATGTTAGGTGAGAAATGAACCTAGCAATGTAGTTTAGGCGTCCCAAGAAACCTCTGACCTCCTTCTCAGTGCAAGGAGCAGGCATGTCTTGTATAGCTTTGACTTTGGCAGGACCAACCTCGATGCCTTTGTTGCTGACAATGAAACCCAAGAGTTTACCGGATCGGACTCCGAATGTGCACTTGTTAGGGTTTAACCTTAGCTTGTACTCTTTCAACCCGTCAAACAACTTTTGCAAGTGATCGGGGTGTTCTTCTTCAGTTTGTGAACGGGCTATCATGTCATCTACGTAGACCTCTATCTCATGATGTATCATATCATGAAACAAAACTACCATGGCGCACTGATAGGTTGCCCTGGCATTCTTCAGTCCGAATGGCATCACTTTGTAGCAGAACGTACCCCATTGTGTGACAAAAGTATTTTTCTCCATGTCCTCAGGTGCCATTTTAATCTGGTTGTAACCTGAAAATCCTTCCATGAAAGAAAATACCTTGTGCTGAGCCGTATTGTCAACCAGGATGTCGATGTGCGGAAGTGGAAAGTCGTCTTTAGGGCTGGCCCTATTTAAGTCTCTATAATCCACGCACATTCTCACTTTGCCATCTTTTTTAGGCACAGGCACAATGTTAGAAACCCATTGAGGATAGGAAGTAACAACCAGAAATCCATCATTGAACTGCTTCATAACTTCTGCTTTGATCTTCTCTGACATGCCAGGTCTCATGCGGCAGACCTTTTGTTTAACTGGTAGACAGTCTTCTCTTGTGGGTAGACGGTGTACCACAATATCTGTATCGAGTCCCGACATGTCTTCGTATGACCAGGCGAAGATCTCAACATACTCATGCAATAACTGAATTAGGCGCTCCTTGACACTCGGCTCTAGATTGGCACCTATCTTTATTTCCTTTTTGTCTTCCTCAGTTCCCAAGTTGATTGTATCGAACTGCTCTTCATGAGGCAGAATAGCCCTTTCCTCTTGTTGTATAAGTCTAGCCAATTCCCCTGGCACCTCACAATCTTCCTCACCTTCGTATTCGGCATGGTAGATCAGATCTTCAGAGTCACTGAAGGTTATAGCAGTATCGTTACCCATGGGATCCGGAATGGAAGAGTACCTGCATTTGTGAGTGTGGGTGTGTGTAAGGGCATAACCACCTTTAAACAAATAAAATGTAAAAAGAAAGACAATGAACACAAAAGTTTGTATGAAAAACGTCCATGATTCATTGAAATGACATATGAAAATAAAATAAGAACCCTTACAAATGGACCATTGTGCCTCGGGTAAGACACAAGGTTGAAAAAGTACGAATTGTTTGTGAATTATTACAGATCCAATAGAAATGGAAAAGATAAATTACTACAGTATGAAAGTAATCGGAACAAAGTCTTTTGCTTCCCAATTGCACAGTCCTCCGTCAACAGTTGGAAATATCCAATCTTCGAAGTTGCCTTCCTCTTCACTATATTACAGAGCATTGAATCCATGATGACTGATCTTCACAGGTGGCCCTCCGGCACGGGCGCGGCGCACAGCCTTCTAAGCAGTTGAGGTGAACCCCAATCCAGACTTGTATGATTTGAAAGGAAAGTCTGGAAGCTGTCCCCAGATTATGGATCCGCCTTCTTGCACTGTTGCCCTTGCATCCTTGAGAGATGACATCCGAGGTGGAGGTCTGGTGATCATGGGTATAGAGGACACTGTCTTGGTCGCTGCTATCTCCTGAGGTACCTCCACAAAATGCTGGAAAGGATTTTCGATGAATTCGCCATCCAATTCTACATAACGGAAAAAATTCAGATGACTGATCATGTATTCCTCTTTGCCATGAACAGTTATGATTTTTCCCTGGACAGGGTACTTGAGCATTTGATGCAGAGTAGAAGTGACAGCTCCAGCATGGTGAATCCAAGGTCTTCCCAACATGCAAGAATAAGAAGGACGGATGTCTATCACATAGAATATGGAGTTGAAGGTTTCAGTTCCCACCTTAATCGGGATGTCCACCTCCCAGTGGACCATCCTTTTAGAACCATCAAAGGCTCTGACAATTATATTGCTGGGTTTTAGGGTTAAGCCTTCACAATCCAGTCTATCCAAGGCTTTCTTTGGCAAGACGTTTAAAGACGAACCAGTGTCTACCAGCACATGTGATAGGGTTGTCCCTCTGCATTCCACCGAGACATGCAAAGCATCATTATGTTTTCTCCCTTTCGAAGTTAAATCTGCATCAGAGAATCTTAGACCATTGTCAGCTGTTAAACTAGCCACACATTCCTGGAACTGATCAGCGGAGGTTTCTTGTGGCACGTGTGCCGTCTTAAAAAAATCTTATCAGAGCCTTAGCATGAGCTTCTGAACAAAGCAACAGGGACAACATGGAGATCTTCGAGGGGGTTTGCCCCAGCTGTTCCACCACATCATAATCGCTTTTCTTGATTATTTTCAAAATTTCCTCCATTTCTTTTTGAGAGGTTTCAGGGATGATCAACGAATGAGCCCTCGTCCTGACGGGCTCTTCTTGGATCCCTTTCCCTCGAACATCAGTAGCAGCAGAGGGGATAACCACGGGGTTTGTGACCTTCTAAGATTGGCGTACTTGCAGATATGTTTACCGGTGTAGAGGTAACTTTAGGAGCAGTTGAGGGTCCAAGATTTGCCTTTGGAGGGGCAATCTTTGGAGAAAAGATTCTTCCACTACGGGTAACTTTGCTTGCTCCGACAATGTTACTGATATCATAATTGTCTTCTTCAGAACTCTCTTCCTCGGCAGTCTGTTCAATCTGTTTAACACCATGGTAGTAGATTTCTCCACCATAGTTCCATGGTATTGATTTGTCGGACTTGTACGGGACTGGCCCGGGCATGGTTATCTTCAAAGGTGCATCCTTCGGAGCGGGTGTAATCCTAACAGGTCTTTTAGGGACCTTGGAAGGATTGGTGGATATGGTTATTATTGAAACATCGTTAACAAGAGTTGATAAAACAGGAGACTTCTCAAATAGGATTTCTTGGTTATCAATTAGGCGTTGGATGCCTATCGTCAACAATGGACAGTGGGTTAATGAGGATGAACAAAGGTGACAATCTTCTTCACAACCTGGGAAAACCCCAGCCTTCAACAAATTTGACTTGATTATAGGGAGCGGAGTTATCAAATCATCTACAGTAGCAAAAAACAGATCCTCGTCAACAACATGGGCGTTGTGGCCGTGCCTTGGCATTGGAGCAGAGATAACATTGGGTTTTTCAGGTGCGTCGAATTCAACTTCTTTAGCATCTATCAGATCCTGAATTTTATTCTTCAGGGCCCAACAATTGTCAGTGTCGTGCCCTGGGCGCTCTGAATGGTAAGCGCACCTGGCGTTCAGATGGTAATATGGAGAAGCAGTGTTAGGATTTTTAGGGGCCTTTTTCAGCATTGCAAGGTTCAACTTCAGAAGATGGGGTAGGACTTGAGCAGGAGTCATGTTTATCTTGGTGAATTTCCGTACAGGCCTTTCCACCCTTTGCTGGTTATTTCTAGGCTGATCATTCCTCGGCTGATTGTTTCTTGGCTAGTCTGATGCAGGCTTCTGAATCATAACGGCCCCACCGTTGATCGGCGCTCGTTTCTTCCCTGATTCCTCTGAGCATAGACAACCGACACTTCCTTCTTTCCTGTGAAGGGCTTTTTTACAGTTGCAGAGGTAGACACATCTTTATGAATTTCCCCGCTTCTAATATCGGCTTCCACCCTCTCACTAGTTAGAATCAACTCAGTGAAACCTGCAGAGGAGCTTCCAATCAGGTGATTAAATAAAGGACCTGACAGAGTCCCCAAGAACATGTCCACTAGCTCTCTTTCAGATAGAGGTGGCTGCACCCTTCCAGCTAAGTCCCTCCACTTTTGGGCGTAGTCTTTGAAACCCTCATTGGACACCATGGCCATACTCTGGAGTTAAGTATGGGTTGGTGCCAAGTCGGCGTTGTATTGATACTATTTATAGAAGGTGGCTGCCAAGTCTTCCCAATTATGCACATCAGACCTCTCCAACTGGTAGAACCAATCAAGCTGCGTTCCTGACAAACTATCCTGGAAAAAGTGAACCCACAAGTCTTTGTCAGAAGAATGTGGTTGAATTTTCCTGACATAAGATCGTAGGTGCATATTTGGGAAAGACACCCCATCATACTTAGAAAACAGTGGCACTTTAAATTTAGGAGGTATTACAATTCCAGAAACCAACCCTAGCTCCTCAAAGTCCTGCCCCGATACTCTCTACACTTCCATAGCAGCTAGACGCTCTTCCAAATTTTTGTATTTGTCATCGGCCAGAGGGTACTGTTGTTTGGAGTAGTCCTCTTCCTCTTCTTCTTCAGCTTCAGAATCAGAAGGCACTGCAGTCTCTTTACCTTTTCCTTCCCCTTCCTTAGAGGTTGATGGAAATTCCAAGGCCCTTCTGGCTTGTCCTTCAAACCTTCTTCCCATGGTAGCCACGCCAACTCGCTTCTTCTTCTTTTTCTCTTTTCCTTTCTCTAGCAGAGTCTTGAGCTCCTCCTGCCCTTTAGCCAAGGTCAAGAGTAGCTGCTGAAATTGTGAATTCTGAGCTTGCAAGTCTTTAACCATTTGTTCAAGATCCATGTTGCTGAAATAAACAGCAGAGGGATGAGGAAACTTCTTGCAAAGACCTGCTTATGCATATGATGAATGATATGTATTCATGTAATGCTTTTAAGGATTCAAAAATTAAAATTTGTTTTAAACAAAAAAGAAACACATGTCATATTAATAAGATAGAATTTGTTAGTACATCAATGCCCCTTGGGAAAAATAATACAAAATTCTAAGGTAAAAAGACGTTACGCATCCTCTTTGGCGCAATGTAGGTGTTGAGAGTCTGCTCTTCGTGAAGTAACCGAGTGAGTTCTAAAACCATCTTCTCGCTTGCGTAGAATTGGGCTTCAAAAGTATCGTGTTCTCCCTTGAGCTGTATCCAACTCCTTTGCAGATCTTCGAGTGATGTTGGCATGTCAGGATGTAGGAGGGTGTATGGAACCTCTCCTTCCTTAACAGGCTCTATAATCACTGGGAGAATGGAGGGGTAAGGCATCATAATACTTTGGGCGCGGGTTCGTACCCACTTGAGATAAGGCTCAAGGGGGATGGAATTCTTGTGTCCCAAGGTCTTACTGTTTACCTTGTTAGGCATCCTCCAAGCTCGGATGAACCTTTCTCGGAGTCCTTGATTGTCGTTGTCGAAGTCGAAAACCAAGCCTTGAATCAGCATGTCATGTGGGCCATCCCTTCGGGCATAACCAAACTGTCTTAGAGCTAAGCACGGGTTGTAGATGATTCCTCCCCTAATGCCAAGTAGAGGGACATTAGGGAATTCCCCACAACGGTCGATGATGATAACATTCTCTTTGGATCGAGAACACCAATGAATATCTGAATGTGTAAGAGTTATCAATCGTTGTGACCACCTCAAGCCTTGCTCATTCTTCCAGACTGACTGGGGAAGATGAGAAATAAACCATCTTGCCAGAAGAGGAGTGCAACACATGAGAACACCTCTTTTCCTCATTCTTCGAGTGTGAAAAGAGTGGAGGATATCCCCAAGCAATGTAGGCACCGGGTTGCGAGTCATGAAGATTTTGATAGCACTCACATCTATGAGTTGGTCAGGGTTAGGGAACAAGACCATCCCATAGATGAGAAGAGCTACAATCTCCTCAAAAGCTTGTAAGTCCAAGGAATTATAGCATCTTTGGGCCTTCTCAAACAAGAACTTTGCCAAGAAGCCTTTGACACCACTTCTAGTTTCCCAATGACTTGTGACATCTGATGGTTGCAAGTACAAGGCTTGAGCAACATCTTCTGGCTTTGGATCTCTTTCCGTACCGTTGAAGGGTAGTTGATTGAGAATAGGAATCCTCAAGAGCTGAGAAAATTCCTCCAAAGTGGGCACCAACTGGTAGTCAGGAAATGTGAAGCAGTGATGCAGGGGGTCAAAGAACTGGAAGAGAACTTTCATCATGTCTTCCTCTGTGTTGGAAGTGACTAAGTTGAGAAGACGACCATGCCTCTCGGTGAATGGAGAGTTCTCAGGAATCCTGGAAGAAAGCTCCTTGAGTTGTGGAGGAATTCTCACAAGGTTGACTTGGATAGTTTTCCTGCGAAGTGAATCCATAGCCTACAAAACAGGAACAAAGATGAACTTCCAAAAATCCTTGAAATGGTTAGTGGATGCATATGATTCTTAATGATGTCCATGATGTTATGCACAAGTATATATGTACAAGCAAATCACACAAATTCCAAGTTTAGGCTTGCATGGGGTTTCATAGGTAAGTACCCTCTTGAAGTTTAGTTGGCTTAACCTGTCCTAGAAATAGTAACCGGGTTCTAAGGAGCTCAATATCACTGGATTGTTTCCTTGTTCATTGTTTCAATTCAGCCTCTTACCGGCAACCGAAATATTCCAAGGAACCCACCCTCAATGAGTGTAGTATCGAGTATCTACCAACTTCGGACTGCACCAAAGACGGTCATCTCACCATATCCTAAAAGGCCAAGTTGGTCAAGTAAACGTTCTAAAAGTTCATTAGTGCTTCATGACATCACTTAGCGGCCCCGTGTTCTCTTTGATTGACTCAAAGGCTACCGGTACCCACAAATATGTCACACTAACATAACTATCGCTTAGACTGTGTCGGTATACCCCGCACAGTTTCCACAACGTATTGCTATTTACCTATGAATGTTTCCCAAATCCGGGTAGAGGATTCAAACCCAAACAATAGAACCAAAGTGTAAAGCAAACAAATCAAGCAATATAAGCATGTAAAGGTGATCTAAAACCCTAAGGTAACCCCACTTTTATATTACTCCCCAGCAAAGTCTCAAGTTCTGTGATACGGTGGGAGAACTGACTAGATGTTTTGTGTTTCGTTCACACTTGTGCGGTTAGCAAGAGTCGCCACCGACTTTTCTTTTATCCAAAAGGAAAGGTAAAAAAGCACAGGAAAGACCTTTCGAGAATTTTCTCGGGTTCGGGGGGTAGATTATGAAAAGGGAAGGTATTAGCACCCTTTTCATCCATGGTTTTCCATGGGCTCTTAGTTACTCGTTTAGATCACTTGCTTTTGTTTGATTGTGTGCTTGTGGTGTGGGCTTTGAAAGTATTTTGGAAAAAATTTCTTTGTAATGGTTCTCGTCTCTATAAGAACGTATACAAAGTTTTGTTTCGAAAAATGGTTCAAAGATGTGTTTGTGAATCTTGTTTTGAAAAGTGTTTTGAAAAGAGGTTTTGCAATGGTTCTCGTCTCTATAAGAACGTATACAAAACATTTTAACTTTTTGAAAATGTTTTGAAATGGGAGTGTAGGTGTAAATTTTTTTGTCGTGAGCAAGCGAGTAACTAAGAGCGAATCTATCTACTCGAAAGGTCTTAAGTTGTTCTTTTCTTCTTCCTTTTAATGGTGCTATCTTACCATTGATTTGGTAAGAAGCCCCACCATTGGATGTGACGGGACAGGCGCGGGTCAATTTTACAATCATTGAAGGCAACTTGTGAGGCACTTTAGCAATTTCTTGTAAGGGACGAGATCGTTTTAATCGAAGGAAAAATCGAGGGTCATCGAGGGACTACGATCTTTGTTATCGAAGGGTCATTGCTAGAGTGTCTCATACTCGAGGGACATGATTGTATTTCCGAGGCAACGAGCGAGGTTACCCCAGAGGTGCGCGTGTGAGAAAGTGTATTGGTTTCAAGTTATTTATTCTTTGATTAGGTCATCTAGCGATTGATTTTTGAATCTTGCCATACATGCCTAGTTACTATACATTATATGGAAAACAGTAAATTGCCGGAATTGAAATTCTAAACTATTACAGAATGTTCGGGAATGGGGGTACAATTGTTACGAATGGGGATGAATCAAATGAAATAGCAATGTCCAAATATCAAGCAATACAACCAAATCGAATTTTTGTGCGATTTAATATAAAGCTATGACAATTTATGAAAATAAAAATCAACCAAGTATGAAATGAAACGTATTTACTTGAAAAAGAAAAATAAAACCTATTCTAAAAAAGAAATTGATTTGAATTATAATCTTTATTATTATTTTTTGTATTCTTATTAATTATGTAAATAAATTCAAAGAAAGAAGACCAACTAAGTTAATTTTTTTTTGATGTTTTTATTAAGTGTAAAAAATTAATAAAAATAAGTTATATAAAAAAAGAAAAATGGTAAAAATTAATTTTCAAGACTTAAATCAAATGTATAAAATGTATTCTATGTTTTAATTAGTAATAAAGTATAAGAAAGAAACAAATTAAAAAAAAAACAAGTAAAAATGAGCTTAAGTGAATGTAATGGTATTAGGCCCAAAGAAAACATAGTTATAAATACTGAAACAAAAGAACAAGCCAAAGGGGGGGGGGGGTGAACTGGCAAAACGCACTTGGGCTTTAAGGGATTTGAACAAAAAAACAGGCCCAATGTTTCTTAAGCTGTGTTAGCTGTTTGATTAGGGATAAAGCCAAATTAGGGTTCTGAGACCGTTTGGCTTACAGCGGCGCTGCCTCGTCTCCTTCGTCCCTCTCTATTCATAATTTGTTCATCCTAACTCATCCACTTTCGTTCATCTTCTCACCTTATCACTCACCTCTTCCTAATTTCATGAACAAACCACTTTTGGCCTCTTTGTCTCGCCCTGATTCACGTTTTTCTGAAAACCCTAAGTTCTGATTTATGCCTAAGATGCTCGATTCTAGCTTATTTGATCTTCCCCCCCAACTTTCCATTGCCGGAGCGCCTCTCAATCTCACCTCCTTAAACGATTTTTAATGGTTTTCTTGGAAACAGTACGGTTCTGTTGTTATTAAAGCTTGAACGATTTCCATGTTTATTTCTTGTTAATGGTTTTTCTGTTAATCCATCTTATTGTCCATTGGAATGCAGGAAAATAATGTTATGAGGAAGGTAAAGAGACCATACCTGTTTGGAATTTTTTCTGTGAAATGGAAAGGAATGGTGAGACTGAGAGTAGCACTCCCTGGTGGCCGAAGACGGGAGGAAAAAATGAAGATGAAGGCCTTAGTATTTCTGGTAACCTTTTTCTGTCCTCTGTGCTTTGAATGATGATGATGCTGTTCGATGGGTTTTGGGATTTTTTTTTCCCGTGATTGTTGGATGTTGTTTTATCAGCTTTTACTGGTTCTGGAATTTGGTTGTGATGATGGTTTTAGTTTGATGATGTTTGCTGATGATAATGATTTGATGATGTTTGTTGGATATTTATTAGATGATGTTTGAGACTTTTTCTGGTTTTTTGGGTTTAAAATATTTGACAGGTTTGATGAGTTTGTGAAGGTTGTTGGTTTTGTTAGTTTGGCTATAGGTTTTGGATATGTTACTGATTTGGTTCTTGTTGTTTGAAGGTTGATGGTTTGAAGGTGGTTCTATAAGCTTGAAGCTTGAGACTTTTTTCTGTTTTGTTTTGAATATGTTTTGAGGCTTTTGACAGTTTGGATGCTTTGACAGTTTGGATGCTTTGATAGTTTCTGGTTTTTTGGTTATGGTGATGTTTTTTGTTGTTTTAGATTTGTTGGTTAACAGGTTTGAGATTTGAGGATGGTTTGGGATTTTGTATGTTGCTGTTGGTTTGAGACCTTGTGGTTTTTTGTAACAGGTTGCAGGTTTTAGGTTTTGTGGGATACTTGGGATATTTGGCTTTTGGTTCGAACTGTTTGACAGTTTGGGGGTTTTGGTTTGTATGTTGCTGTTGGTTTGAGATTTGTTCCAGATTTTTGGAACTTTGACAGTTTTGAAAACTTGAATTTTTTTGAGGTTTTTTGAAACTGTGTTTGATAATTTTTCTCTATCTCCTTTTTCTTGAGAGTCGTCTACTATTATATTCAAGTTGCTTTGGTTGAATTCTTATTCAAAATGGTGGGAAAACCACCAAATTTTGAATACTTTGGCATATTGTTCTTATGCTATTTTTATTGCAGTTTTTGTTTTCTAGCAACTTCTATGCAATTGTTACAGTCTAGGCAGCAGGGTTGTGCATCCCTAGGTGACTTCTTTCCTCTCTTCTCTCTCAATGACACTAAGAGTCAATTTCTCTTTTGCCTTTTTCTGAAAAGTTTGCAAATAACTGGAAAATGATGATTTGGCTTATTGAACAAGCCTCTTGCTTGTTTGACTTAGCTTACCATATTGCTATACTTTCTTTGCTGCCTGCTCTAGCTTATGCTGTTTGTTGTTTGCTTTTTGCTGCCCAGTTTGCGCTGCTGTTTGGGCATCTTGTTTGTTTGGAAAGCCTTGCTGCATTTCTCTTGTTTGGATAGCTTGCTTACATTTCTCTTGTTTGGATAGCTTGCTTACATTTCTTCTTTTTGTGAACAAAGAAGAATAATCTTCTTGTGATTTGCAAATAGAGAAAATAAAAATGTGATGAATTAAAAACAACCTTCTGATTCCAAATTGCAAACTTTAATGATGAACACTTTTTCTTTTGAAAATTCTTGCTCATGTCCAATTAATTTGTACTAACTTTTTCTTTCTTTCATTTTCATGTGAGCACAATGGAGAGGGAAAAGCATGGAAGCAAGAGACTCTGTGGCAAGCATGGAAGCAAAGGAACCTCAGTCAACCTTAGGCATATATTCATTTTCTTTTCTTTGTAATTTAGAGAGAAACATTCTTGTATTGTAACCGATAGTTGTACTAATTTATTTTTCGAATACGATAAGTTGTAAAACCTAAAGCATTTAAATAATAAATTGTTTTGTAACAACGTTTGAAAAATTGGATAAAGTCTTATGAAATATTCTGGTGTTAATTGAAATCCTTTACTGTCAAGAACTTGTAATTTTCTCTTCGCATCCCAACTGATTCTTAAAGATTCCCAATCAAGATAATTGAAACAAAATGCTCCAATCTCATAACTTAAATTCCAATAATCCTGTAATCTTGCAATTGCATTCCGAACAAACACGCACTGTGTATTCCATTTCTTAACCAAGCAAATGTTTAAAAAGACGCAAATCATCTGGTTAACCTTGAGAACGAACACTGTATTTTCAGTAAACTTGAAAAAGCATGAAAACCTTTGAAAGCCAATTGGATATTTGAGAATTCATTTCTTTTGAGAATTGCAAGAAAAACCCTAATTGCTGGTTTACTGCCACAGGAGAAAATCCGTCTGATCGATTCCTGAGCCAATCTTGAATATCTGAGAAACCCTAGGGTTGTATTTTCTTATGAAAAATGGGAGGGGAAATTTTGGGGTACAACACCAACCAAGGGTGGAAAGGCCAGTCCGACAATTCACCAGACTTAATATGACTCTAGCCCAGATTTTACCACATCTGCTGAAATCTAATTTGGCAACTTTGAAGGAGGCTCCAAAGAATCCCAACACGGCGTCCCCTCATTATCACCCGAATGCCAGATGCGCATACCATTCCGAGA
The DNA here is from genome assembly GCA_948472305.1 of Vicia faba. Lineage (NCBI taxonomy): Eukaryota > Viridiplantae > Streptophyta > Magnoliopsida > Fabales > Fabaceae > Vicia > Vicia faba. The sequence continues at coordinate 407,601,652 of OX451740.1, read as the reverse complement.
GTCTGGTCCACGACACCAATAATTGTTGGGCTTTAAAAAACAAGATTCAAGATCTCATAGATGCAAAAGAGATTGAGTTTGAGGCGCCGGAGAAACCAAATGTCATTTCCGCTCCTATGGCTAGACATGGTCACAACACCAATGCTATTGAGGAAGATTTGTTTGTTGCTACAGTGGATGAACTCTTGACTCCGCTCCCGATCATTAAGATGAATTTGTTGAAAGCTGGTATATTCCCAGGTTGTAATGAAGACTTCCATATTTGTTTATCCTCATCATTTGATTGCCCTCTGCTGAAGACAGGTATCAAACGCCTGATTGACAACCAAGAAATTCTGTTTGAGAATGCTCATGTTTCACCCATTCCAGTTAAATACGTTTCAATCATAACCATCTCCGCCAATCCTTCCAGGGTCCCCAAAAGACCCGTTAGGATTACACCAGCTTCGAAGACTACTCCTCTCATAATTACAATGCCCGGGCTGATCCCGTACGAATCATATAAAACAGTACCATGGAATTACGGTGGAGAAATCTACTACCATGGTGTTAAACAAGATGGGTTGACCACCGAAGAAGAAAGCTCCAAAGAAGACAATTCCGACATTAGCAATATTTCTTGAACTAGTAAGATTACCCGTAGTGGTAGAATCTTCTCTCCAGAGATTGCCCCTCCAAAGGCAGTTTTTGGACCCGTGGCCATTCCGAAGATTACCTCTGTACCAGTGATCATACCTGCAAGTGTACCTACCGACAAAGGCGACGCGACCCCTGTTGTTATCCCTACCAATACTTCTACTACTGAAAATCGAGGAAAAAGAATTCAAGAAGAGCCTATCCGGACGAAGGCTCAATCACTAGCTATCCCTGAAACATCCAAGAAGGAGATGGAAGAGATCCTGAGGATAATAAAGAAGAGTGACTATGACGTGGTTAAATAGTTGGGGCAAACTCCCTCCGAGATCTCCATGCTATCCTTGCTGCTGTGCTCTAAGGCACATGCGAAAGCTCTGGTAAAATTTATGAAGACATCCCATGTTCCACAAGAGACGTCTGCTGACCAGTTCAAAGACTGTGTGGCCAGTTTGACAGCTGATAACGGCCTAGGCTTCTCTGATGCTGATTTGACACCAAAAGGGAGAAAGCACAACGAGGCATTGCATGTCCCTGTGGAGTGTAGAGGAACGACTCTGGCCCATGTCTTGGTGGACACGGGTTCATCTTTGAATGTCTTACCGAAGAAAGCCCTTGACAGGTTGGATTGCGAAGGTTTAACTTTGAAACCCAGTAACATAGTTGTGAGAGCATTTGATGGTTCAAAGAGGATGGTCCACGGGGAGGTGGACATCCCGATAAAGGTGGGAACTCAGATTTTCAATTCAACCTTCTATGTGATGGACATCCGTCCTTCTTATTCCTGTCTGTTAGGACGCCCCTGGATCCATAATGCCAGTGCCGTCACCTCCACACTAAACCAAATGCTGAAGTATCCGGTCCAAGGAAAAATCATAACTGACCATGGAGAAGAGGAGTACATGATTAGTCATCTAAATTCCTTCCGATATATGGAGTTGGATGGTGAGTTCATTGAAACTCCTTTTCAACATTTCAAAGAGGTTTCTCAAGAAGTAGCGGTGACCAAGGCGGTATCCTCGATTACCAAGATCACAAGACCCTCACTTTGGATGTCATCTCTAAAGGACGCTAAGGCAATAGTAGAAGAGGGTGGATGCACCATCTGGGGGAAGCTTCCGGACATCCCATACAAATCAGACAAGTTTGGCTTGGGGTTTACTTTAACTGCTCAGAAGGCGGTGCACCGTGCCCGTGCTGGAGGGCCACCTTTAAAGATTAGTAACCGGAAGGTTAACGCAGTGGAAGATGTTGAAGAAGATGGCAGCTTGGAAGATGGATATTTCCTACTGTCAACGGAGGACTTCGCAACTAAGAGGCCAGAGACTTTGTCCCAATAACTTTCATCTCTCAGTAATTTATCTTTTGCATTTCTGTTGGACTTGTAATATTCATAAACAATTCTCACTTTAAAAACCTTGTGTCTTACCCGAGGCACAATGGTCCATTTGTAGGGGTTTTTATTTCATCTTCATATGACATTCAATGAATCATGGACGTTTTTCCACATACAAACCTTTTGTGTTCATTGTCTTTCTTTTACATTTTATTATTTAAAGATGGCTATACCCTTACACACACCCACACTCACAAATGCAGGTACCCCTCCATTCCGGATCCCATGGGTAACGATACTGCTATAGCCTTCAGTGACTCTAAAGATCTAATCTACCAAGCCGAATATGAAGGTGAGGAAGATTGTGAAGTACCAGGGGAATTGGCCAGACTACTACAACAAGAGGAAAGAGATATTCAGCCTCATGAGGAACCGTTGGATACAATCAACTTGGGTACCGAGGAAAATAAAAAGGAAATCAAGGTGGGTGCCAATCTAGAGCCGAGTGTCAATGAGCGTCTAATTCAGCTATTACATGATTATGTTGAGATCTTTGCCTGGTCATACGAAGACATGCCAGGACTTGATACAGACATCGTGGTACATCATCTACCCACAAGAGAAGACTGTCCACCAGTGAAGCAAAAAGTCCACCGTATGAGACCTGACATGTCAGAGAAGATCAAAGCAGAAGTCATGAAGCAGTTCAATGCTGGATTCTTAGCCGTCACTTCCTATCCTCAATGGGTTGCTAACATTTTTCCCGTGCCTAAAAAGGACGGAAAAGTACGGATGTGCGTGGATTATAGAGATTTAAACAGGGCCAGCCCTAAAGATGATTTTCCACTTCCCCACATCGACATCCTGGTTGATAATATAGCCCAACACAAAGTATTTTCCTTCATGGACGGATTCTCAGGCTATAATCAAATTAAAATGGCACCTGAGGACATGGAGAAAACTACATTTGTCACAGTGGGGCATGTTCTGCTACAAAGTGATGCCATTCGGACTGAAGAATGCTGTGGCAACCTATCAACGCGCTATGGTAGCTTTGTTTCATGATATGATACATCATGAGATAGAGGTATAAGTAGATGACATGATAGCCCGATCACAAAATGAAGAGGAGCACCTTGATCACTTGCAAAAGTCGTTTGTGAGGTTGAAGGAGTACAAGTTAAGGCTGAATCCAAACAAGTGCACATTCGGAGTCCGGTCCGGTAAACTCTTAGGTTTCATTGTCAGCAACAAAGGCATCGAGGTTGACCCTGCCAAGGTTAAAGCAATACAAGAAATTCATGCTCCTCGTACTGAGAAGGAAGTCAGAGGATTCTTGGGATGCCTGAACTATATTTCCAGATTCATTTCTCACCTAACATTTACTTGTGAACCAATCTTCAAACTGTTGAAGAAAGATCAAGTAGTCATATGGAATAATGAATGCCATATTTCTTTTGACAAGATCAAAGAGTACTTACAAGAGCCTCCTGTTCTGATGCCACCAGTCGAGGGAAGACCGTTGATCATGTATCTGACCGATTTAGAAAACTCAATGGGATGTGTATTGGGGCAGCATGACGAGTCTGGCCGAAAAGAGAATGTTATTTACTACCTGAGCAAAAAGTTTATCGACTGTGAAACCAGATATTCACTGCTCGAGAAAACTTGTTGTGCTCTGGTATGGGCTGCTCATCGGCTAAGACAGTATATGTTGACTCATACCACTTTGTTGATATCAAAGATGGATTCGGTAAAGTACATCTTCGGAAAACCTGCTCTGTCTGGAAGAATAGCTAGATGGCAGATGATCTTAACAGAATATGACATACAGTACACTACCCAAAAAGCTATAAAAGGCAGTGTGCTAGCTGATCATCTTGCTCATCAAGCTGTATAAGATTATCAGTCCATGAAGTTCGAATTCCCGGATGAAGACATCATGGCATTAGACAACTGTGACGAAATCAGACCATATGACAAACCTGAACAAGGATCCCGATGGACCCTGTTCTTTGACGGGGCATCCAATGCACTTGGTAACGGTATCAGCGTTGTACTCATATCTCCGAAAGGGTGTCATACTCCCTTTACTTCCAGACTTTGCTTCAACTGTACGAACAACATGGCGGAATACGAAGCATGCATCTTTGGTCTCAAGGCTTCCATAGACTTGGGAATCAAATCTTTAGATGTGTTTGGAGATTTAGCTTTGGTCATCAGTCAGATCAAAGGAGAATGGGACACTAAGCATCCAAACCTTATCCCTTACAAAGAACATGTCTTGACATTGCTACCACATTTTGAGCAGATTACCTTCGAGCATTTCCCGCGAGAAGAAAATCAGTTAGCAGATGCTCTAGCCACAATGTCATCCATATTTAAACTTAATTGGGATAACGAGGCTCCCCAGATCACCATTGAACGAATGGACGAACCGGCACACTGTCACGAGATTAATACTGAAGAAGTAGTGGACCAGCCTTGGTTTCATGAAGTCAAAAAGTATCTCGAGACTCAGGAATATCCAGAAGGAGCTTCAATCAATGATAAAAAGTTCCTAAGGAGATTCTCCGCTAAGTTCTTCCTGAGTAATGGCATCCTGTACAAACGCAATCATGACTCTATTCCGCTCCGATGTATGGATAAGATTGAGGCTGAAAAGATCATGGCTGAATTACATGAAGGTACCTTTGGCACTCACTCCAGTGGGCATACGATGGCGAAGAAAATCCTACGGGCAGGCTATTATTGGTCTACCATGGAAGCAGACTACTATCAACACTCCCGGACCTGTCATAAATGTCAAATTTATGTTGACAAGGTGCACGTACCTCCGGTTCCTCTGAATGTCTTGACGGCTCCTTGGCCCTTTGCTATGTGGAGAATTGATATGATTGGGGAGATCAAGCCTACAGCCTCTAATGGACACCGTTTCATTCTAGTGGCCATTGACTATTTCACAAAGCGGGTCGAAGCAGCTTCCTTCGCTTCCGTTACTAAGAATGTTGTTGCCCGCTCCATCAAGCAGAATCTTATTTGCCGGTATGGTATCCTAGAAAGGATCATCACTGATAATGGTACAAACCTTAACAATACTATGATCACCGCCTTGTGCGATCAGTTCAAAATTCAACATCACAATTCATCCCCCTATCGGCCGAAGATGAATGGTGCAGTCGAAGCTGCTAATAAAAACATTAAAAAGATCATACAAAAAATGACAGTCACCTACAAGGACTGGCATGAGATGCTGCCATTTTCTCTCCACGGGTACCGTACCACGGCTCGCACATCAACTGGGGCAACACCCTATTCTTTGGTTTATGGCATGGAGGTTGTCTTGCCTATTGAGGTTCAAATCCCCTCTTTGAGAATTATGAAGGACGCAGGTTTGAATGAGGACGATTGAATCCAGACTCGACTTGATCAACTAAACTTAATTGATGAAAAGAGACTTACTGTTGTTTGCCATGGTCAGATGTATCAAAAATGGATGATCAAGGCTTTCAACAAGAAGGTCAGACGCCAAGTATATCAAGTTGGAGATCTGGTGATCAAACGCATTATCTTACCACAAAGTGATCCCAGGGGAAAATAGACTCCTACCTATGAAGGACCATTTTTAATCAAGAACATCTTCTTCGGTGGGGGCAATGATCTTAACCACCATGGACGGTGACGACCTGCCACACCCTGCAAACACGGACATAGTCAAAAGATACTACGCATAAGAGACCCGCTAGGTTGACACACGTAGGCAAAAAATGGGCATCCCGGTGAACCAAAAGGTTCGGGCAAAAATTAGGGATAAAATAAAAAAATATGTACACCCGGCAAGTTGAAAACCCGAAAGGGCGACTTCGACAAAAAAGGGTTTCCCGGTGGACTGAAAACCCGAAAGGGCGGTCCAGGCAAAAGTTAGGGAATTAAAGCGTATGACTATGTCCCATCGGATCACTTTGTGGACAACCTCTTGACTTCCAATGACAAACTTGGAGTTTCTGATCAATTCAATCATCTTCGGACGAAGCAACAGATAGACAAGATATTCGGAGATACGGAGGCTATAGAAGAATGGGAACCCCATGGGATTATCACACATAACTATCTTTCTTTGTAAAAAATTTTTTCTTACTTTTATGGCACCATCCTCTTACTAGGATGTCTGTCTCCTTTGTATAAAATACTTATTCAAAGTAAATACAAAGATATCTCTTTAAAGTACAAAAAACTATCTGTCTTTTTCCTTTACATTTGTTGTTTTATTTGCAAAAAACGTCCAATGATTCATTAATGAACATATGCATTTGAACATAATTACCGTTTACAAATAAACAAAATGAAAAGGATAATTACTGATAGGTTGAAGGAATAGGAAAACATTCCTAGACAACTCCATATTCCCCACAGAGTTTTCAATAATCCCTAGTGGAACAAAACTCCCAACTACCCAACAGAATGAAGCTTCTAGTTTATCAATCCCCGATGGAAGCCATCCAGTTTCTCCAAATTCCCCAGCAAGTTGTCTTGAAGCCTGAAATCCAACCGGATAACAGCTAACTTCTGATTATCCCTAACCTAGGATAACTCCCCGGTAGAGTGACAGACGATCGAAACTCCTGAACTTTTTCCAGACAGGAATAAGCTTTTTCCCCGAAGAGTTTTCAATGCTCCTCAACGGAACAAAGACTCCCATTATTAATCCCCAGTAGAAGTCATCAAAATTCTCTGGATTCCCTAAGCAGATTCCTCAAGCAGTATACGACATTGCTCTAACAACAGATTTTTTGTCAATACTCCAACTTTAAGACATGAAGAGTCCATATATCCTCAGCAGCAGTCAAAGATTTATTTTCCTCAGCAATACAACAAATCAGCTTACATGCGCATACATTACATCTACATATCATAAACATTGATAAAACATATAAATTTCATCTTACATTTCATGTAACATAATTTTGTGTTCCAGCTAACATTTTACCCTTTTCAGGATAAGATTAACAACTACTTCTAAACAATATGCAATCATGATACAGTTCAGATACGCTCCAGACACGGATGCCATTCTGTTACTCATTCAGATTCAAGTTCAGATACAGTTCGGATACGCTTCAGACACTGAAGCCATTCTGTTACTCATTCAGATTCAAGTTCAGATACAGTTCAGATACGCTCCATACATGGAAGCCATTCTGTTACTCATTCAGATTCAACCTTCAGATACAATTCAGATACGCTCCAGACATGGATTCCATTCTGTTACTCATTCAGATTCAACCTTCAGATACAATTCGGATACGCTCCAGACACGGATGCCATTCTGTTACCCATTTAGATTTCAAGTTCAGATACAGTTCGGATATGCTCCCGACGCGGATTCCATTCCGATATTCATTCAGACTTCGAATACAATACGAATACGCTCCATACACAGATGTTATTCTGTTGCTCATACCGATTCAGTCTCCAGATACAGCTCAAATACGTTCCAGACACGGACACCATTCAGATACTTATTCTTTTGACTTACAGTTCAACAAACATTCTTGGATGGCATCTACAAGCCCATCTCCAACAAGATTCTATCGCTTCTCCAAATGGAATCTTTAAGCCCATTCCCTCAACTACACGTCACCGAGTGCAAATTTATGGGCACTCTAGTGTCCAATCATCTTTCACCTTCGAGTCACGAATGGAAAAGCTCGCCAATCTAAATCTTCAGGTTTAAGAAGATTGAACAGGGGCAACTGTTGTACCCCAAAATTTTCCCTCTCATATATCAAGATTTTTCTCACAAGGTTTCTTTCACCCAGGCAAGATTAGGGTTTGGTCAGCTCAAGACATCTCATCTTGCACTGATAACACCAAATTAGGGTTTGATATTGCACAAGGAATTTTGGACTATCAATGCTTCATGTGACTTTCAAACATCATTATGGATCCCTAAGATTTCTCATGTCAAGTTTTAAGCCTTGAACCACATTTTTGATCAGTCAATTGGACAGTTGACCTAAAAATCAGCTGTATTGGGGGAAAAGTCAACCATGGCCAATTTACAGTCAAACTTCATAATTTTTGATCCACAACAAAATTTTAGACTCATATGTACCATTTGATCAAGTTTGGATCACAACTCCTCAAGAAATTTGATCAAATCATCAAAAGGGCAAAATGGTCAAAATTAGGGTTTTTGACTGAGGAAGGGCAATTTCTGATTTTTAACCTAGAAAATGACCAATTGAGTTCAAGCATGATTTCAAGGATTCAATGGCATCATCTTGACTTAATTACATAGCTCAAAACATCTCAAATTCATTGGATTGACAGATGAAATTTGCAGTCAACTGATCAAAAGTCAACTGTACAGTGAAAAGTCAAACTTTGACTTTTTGGTCAAAATCAAGTACCAAGGGTCATAATTCATCAAGATATGTCAAAATATGAAACTTGTTCATCAAGAAATCCAAATTTGAAAATTAGGGTTTTGAATTTGAAATTTTTCTAACTTAGAAATTTTCGAAGTATGAAAAGTTTCTTATTTTTTCTCAATTTTAGGCCACTTTTACACCATGATGCATATTGATTCAAGGAAAGTTACCAACATGAAAGTTGTATATATCCATGAAATCTACAACTTTGATTCACAAACCTTTCCCTAAAGATGCTTGGATCTCAAGATATAAATTTGTGAATACATGGTCATGAACTTGTTAACTTAGTGAAATTTTGCCCTAATTTAGGCAGGTTTGGACCCAACTTCATGGCAATTTTTCACCTAGTTCCAAGAGGTATCTCAAAATGCATTTCAAAGATGAATTATAGATCACATTGCAAGCTTTCCAAAATTTCCAAGAACTCCTCAAGATCATTTTTGAGTAGGGAGAATCGAAGAGAGGAAGTTAGCATTTTCTCACTTTTTGTTCAAGCCATTTCATGAAGAACAAAGTTGCAAATCAATGCTATGCTAGATAATTCATGCTGTACAGGTATTAAACTTGTTCCACACTCCTTAATTAAATGCTTACTCAGTTGACAAAGCCTCTATCCATGCTTTTGAACCTTTATCCAACTTGTAATTCCATTTATGGCAAAAAGGTTCCATTGCCATTTTGAAAAAGAACCACTTTTGCAAACTTTACAATTTTGAGCTTTGAATATGTCCCCTTGATGTATACAAACCACACAGGTCTCAAGTAAGTTGTACAAACTCATACCAACCCTAAGCAAGCTGGTATAAGCATGTGAAACTTTGGTCTTGTCACTTTGCTTCAAGTACAAGAAAGTTGGCAAAAAGGCTAGCATTGGCAGATCTGCTGGGAAGCTGACCTAAGATCATTTCCATACTAATATAAAAACCATATAAAACAATATACACGCTTGGCAAGGACCTGAAAGACTCTCAGCAAGGAAAACACCAAAAAATGTCCAAAACACATAGTTTCTGCACAAGCATACCCATCTTCCATTTTGCTCGTGCGTTTTGAGTTTCGATCATTCAAACACCTTACATACTTGATATCAAGACTATCCAAATCATCATCCCTATTCTGTAATCCCTTTTTCACCATCTGCCATTGTTGAGTTCTGAGTTTTCAGTTTGACTTGTCCAAAGGGTTCCAGCCACTTTCAGAGCAATGCAAGGGTTGGAATACATTCAGGGAAGCTCAAGGAAGCTCAAGTAAACATCAGGCCTCCATTAAAGTCACTCCATTTTCATACACGATTCCAACTGAAGGAGGTAAAATCTCAAACTCTATCTCTTTGTACAGGCAACCTTAGGCCACGATTTGTGAATAAAAAATGTAGTCCTCATCATAACGAAGTTGTACATACCATTATCTTGCATTGATTTTACTTGTGCTGAGAGAATTTGGAATTTGAAATCTCTGAAAATATTAGGTTATAATTTAGGGCTCTTAAAATTCTCATTGATCTTTAGTAGTTAGATTACATAACTTGTATGGTTGGAATCGTGAGTTCAAGTACTACATTTTTCATGTTATGAGTTTTTTTTCATGGAAGTTTGAGGAAGTTACAGGTTATCCGGCCAAAGCTTGAGGAAGAAGATGAAACAGGGCATAGGGCGCGTTTTGTAATATGTTATTTTTGTTTCAGTAAAGATAATGGAAGTATAGCCACCCCAGTGGCAAAGTAGCGCGCTGGTGAGACCCTTGTCCTGGGTTCGAACCTGGGCGCGCTACTTTTGCATTTTTTCACTCTTTTTTTTCTTTCCATTTCATTTTTGCAGGATGGGCTTTGGCTATTGGGCCAGTGTTTTTTTGCTAACCTTACCACCAAATCTGCTTCATCACCCCTCTTACTAACTTTCATATTTTTTATTTTTATTTTGTTTTATTTTAATATTTTACATATTAAATATTTTCTCTAATATATAAAATCCCAAAAATATAAATTGATAATATGACACTTTTATTTTATTTTCTCTCACATAAAACATATTTTATTTTCATAGGATATAATTCATTTTCTTAATAAACTTGTAAATATAAAAATATATTTAGTATAATTTATTTTTCATTTTCATACTTATAAATACCTATTTTTGCATGTATATAATTTTATATTTATATATACTATTATTTATTATTTTTATACAAGAAAATGCACAAAATAATATCTATAGAAACTTTATTTTCTTTTAAATATTAATTAGGGTTAAACCCCTTTTAGAAAATCAATTTTTTTTTATATTTTTAGGTTTAGATTAAATTTTCTTTTGCATGAAAATAAGACATCAAAAAATCTCTTTACATGTACATTACATTGCATTACATTTTAAATATTGTTTTGTATTTATCTTAAATTCGTACAAATTCGATTTGGTTGTAATAATGTATTTAGCTTTACATTTGTGCAAATCCCCATTCAAACTTGTATTCCCCCCTCCCATAAAATTGTTGTAATAGCTTAGTATATTTACATTACGCAATTTATCGCTTTATATGCCATGATTAGTAATTAGGGTTTGCATGACAAGAACAAAACAAAGCAAAATAGAACACTCTAAATACAAGACAAAATCAAAAGCATGAAAATAATACACTTGCACACAAGCACCCTTAGGGTTTCTCCCACTTGGTTGTCTAAAACAAAAATGACCATGTTACGCATGTGAAGTATCTTGGCAAAACAAACAAATATAAGATCATAGTCCCTCGATGACGCTATTCAAAAGTTGCCTTACAAAATGATCTTGGTCCCTCAAAAATGCTAAGATACTTTGCAAACATTACTAATCATGGTTATACGATGACCCACGCCCGTCCCATTTACATCCAAAGATAGGGTTGCTTACCAAATCAATAGTAAGACAACAATGTCAAAGGAATATAAAATGCATAAGAAAGACATTTGAGTAGGTAGATAGCTTCTAGTTACTTGCTCCCTTTCAAACAACAAATCCTTGCTATTTTCAAAATACACACACATTTCAAAACATCTTACAATCATTGAAAACATTTTCAAAAAGACAAACATCTTTGTATACATTCTTACGAACGAGAATCATTACAAATATTTCCTAAACAATGGCCTCTTTTAGAAAATACTTTCAAAACCGCACAAAGCATAATTTTAAACAAAAGCAAGTGATCTAAGCAAGTAACTAAGAGCCCATGGAAAACCATGGATGAAAAGGGTGCTAATACCTTCCCTTTTCATAATCTACCCCCCGAACTCAAGAAAAAATCTCAAAGGTCTTTCCTGTGCTTTTTCACCTTTCCTTTTGGATAAAAGAAAAGTCGGTGGTGAATCTTGCTAACCGTAACATTTGCGATAAAATGCAAAACCTCAAGTCTGTTCTCCCACCGCATCACAATATCCTTACAAAAAAAGAAGATCAACGAATCAAGAAGTTATCATGGTTGATGCAAGTTGTAGTGCTATCATTCAATGATCCCTACCAAAGAAGGAAAGTGATCCGGGAAGGGTTACTTTTCCGGTTACTATTGGTGATATTTATGTTGGTAAATGATTGATTGATTTGGGTTCTAGCATTAATTTGATTCCTTTGTCTATTGTGAAAAGATTATGGAATATAGAGATGAAGTCAACAAAGATGACACTTCAAGTAGCCGATAAATCCATCACTCGTCCTTATGGTGTAGCTCAAGACTTGCTAGTGAAAGTGGATAAATTTTTCTTCCCGGTTGATTTTGTTGTGATTGATATGGAGGAAGACCATGACGCACCTTTGATTATTGGTCGGCCATTCATAAAGACCGCAAGAATGATGATTGACATTGATGATGGTCTAATGAAAGTATGAGTTCAAGATGAAGAAGTAAGTTTTAATCTCTTTGAAGCAATGAAACATTCCAATGATAAGGGAGCTTGTTTTAAATTTGATGCTATGGAAGTAGCTATTTGGGATGTTTCTAGTTAAGTTCATCTTTTAACACCTCTTGAAAGAACATTGAATAATTTTATTCAAGTTCTTTATGTTCATGAAGAAAAGGAGTTGGATGAATGTGTGAAGGAACTTGAAGCTCTAGAAGAAATTTAACCTTGGGTTGAAGAAGTTGAAATTTTGAAGAAAGAGCCTAAAGAAGAAGAGTCAAAAATTGAAT